>CM028132.1:931061875-932306250 GCA_016271365.2 Neoceratodus forsteri | reverse complement strand
TTTGGTACTGTCTGTAACTGTACACCTTTCGCTGCTGTGTACATAGAGAAGTTTAAACAAGTCTTATGTTAATTTTATGTTTGAACTGCATTCAGTACATTATCGTACTGTGGAGACTAGTTAATATGGGCCTTGTATGTGCTTTACCAGTTGATTGAAGGTTGGGACTTGTCCTTCTTTTCAGCTGGCCTCTTTTTAGTACGAACCAGGACGATGGAGACAGCTGCCATTACATTTAACTCTGGTCACATACTGTCAGAAAGGCTTTGGTCTGTAGGTCTGCACACAATGGCTGTAAAACAGTTCTCCTACAGTTTGGACCATCTCTACTGCGCCTGTTTATAATTGTTAGGTTTGCTGCTTTACTGCATGGAGTGTGTAGCTCCTGAGCCCTAACATAATCTGAATTGTGCAGTCATTAATATGTCTGGCCACAGTAAGCTACTCTATGTTGGGTAGGTGTTATCATTTGTCTTTTTAGTGAAAGCATTGAATGCTGAACCTGTTAACTGCAGTAGCTTCATTGTAAGAGCATGTGCTAACAATTTAAGAATCTGTTACTCCTAGCTCAAGTAATTGTTACAGGGGGGTGACCTTAATCCTGTTGTGCCTGTTCCACCATGTGCACTAGGGTGGCACTAGGGTACTAATACTCCACATAATTGTGTACTGCCTTATATTGCCTAAATTTTCTTTATCTTTTCAAGTGATATCACACTTGTGCAGCTTATAGTCGCCACTCTACTATGAATGTATTTTCAGTAGTTATATATTTTATACTATGTTTTGTGTCCAGGCTCACTTTCCTTGGTTCACCCATGACGGTGTGTGGTTAAGAACTGCAATGTCCTTAGGGCACCGCATTATGCCATGCAGACTAAGGGCACAAGGCAGGGCACGAGACACAGACAGCACACCTGAATTCTATGGGGTTTGAGAGGGAGGATTCACCTCGCACTTCCGCCCATGGAGGTGGGTGGGTTAAACACTAAGGTGCCCAGATTCCTTGTGCCCCAACGACAGCACCCAATCATGGCACACTAACAGGATACCCTTTCCTTCAGGTCTTGGTGTGCTTTCCTAGCTGAAATAAAAAATACATATATCAGCTCTCATTTATTGTATTCCTAATATTGTCATAAAGACTTACTGTATTGTTAAAATGCAAAACATTAGCAAAATTTCAGTTGCCTTTCATATCCATATCCCAGAATCAAAGAAACTGATGACAGATAAAGATCAAGGTCTAGCTAGTCTTCCCATAGAGTTTCCACTTAAACACATGATCTACTGTCTTAGGGTTCTCTGAGAGTTGTTAAAATTAGTGCTTCCCCAAAACATTCTCTTTCAGCTACCCCTCCCCAATGCCTTAGCCCCTCCTCTTGGAATAATCAATCCACTATACCTGTCCTGTCCGCTTCTGAACCCAGTTAGTCTCTGCTCTCTAGTTCCACAGACAATTTGTTCTGCTGCACCATCACCCTCCTTTTGAAGTAGAACTTCCTAGCATCCCTTCTGAAGATTCAGCTGACTACGTCATTCGGCTGACTAACTATGCCATTCGTGTCCTCTGGTGACTGCACTACTGTTTCTTGTGAATATGTCCTCACAGTTTACTCTATTTATTCTCCTCATAAACATGTACATCTCTTGTCATGTCTGCTCTCCTCCTGGCCTCAGGGGAGTACACGATAGGGGCCATGATCCTGCTAACCATGTATCGCCTTGATGAACCTGTGCTGCACAAATCCTAGCCTATCCTGTGACTTCTCAAATAGCTTTAGAAATAAGACACAGGAGGACACAAGACTATCTGTGGAGATGGGAGGGGAGGCTTTTTGTTGATTCCTCCCCGCTCTAGAAGATTAAGGCAAATAAGAGTTGACTGTTCATGCTGTAAACTCTACCTTGATGAGTTTGCAGGTGCTGTATTAATTTGACAGGACTCTTCTGGCACACACTCTGTTAAATATTTTCCTTGCTTTCCAGCCTGAAACATTTAGATAAACAAAAATGGCGGACATTTTACCATTGAGACCTCTTTCTCTGAAGAATCCAGTTTATGTTATGAAAATTCTGGCCTGATTAATGTGTGATAAGCTTCTGAGTTCTTTAGGCCTTTGGTTTTGAACTAGTCATACTTGGCATGCTGTGAGCTAGGCCTGGATTTAATTCAAAGTCACCACTTATAATACATAAGCAGTAGGATACAACAGGGTGTGGGTAGTTATGTGATAATTAGAAAATAGGTAAAAGTAATTCAGCCTTCTGATTGGCTGAGGCACTTCTCTAGCTGGGCATCAATCAGACAACAGATGCCCGGCTATTAGAAGTTCCAGCCCAGCCAACCCCATTACCAGAATCATACTGCCCAGCCTGATCTGTAATTGGGTAAACCCTCGCATTTCTTTTTTAAACGTCTGCCATTTTTTACTCTCGCTTAGCGAGAGATGCTGACACACAATGCCATGGATTAAAACTACATCCTAGATTGTAATCAGTGCCTGTCTTCCTCATTGTCAGCATATTAAAAAAAAAACCAAAAACTTTCATTTTAATTACTCCCGACACCATGTTGTACAACTCAGTTCCACTGCTCAGCCGTCTGTAGTCCGCAGTGCCAAATGCAAATTCAAACCGGATGCCCACCCCTGCCAGACAACAGCCGTCTCTCACACACCCTGTACAAGCAGATCATCACTGTGCCTGCAATCTCTGCTTCTTCTTACCACTGATGCGATCACATTCCTTCTCCATCATTACCTCTCAGTATGCAGGTAATGAAAATGAACTAAACTGAGCAGCAGGAGGAGGGCTGCATCTAAAGAACAAATGCTGTAGTTCGCTTAAAATGCCACGTGTTAAAACGACACTCCCTCCCTCTGCAAACGTATACACACCCTCGTGTGTCTTAATGCACTTATAAAATTAAGAAACTAAGAAATATTTAAAAATGCCAGTATTTTCTTATCAAAACAGGTATTTTCTTTTGCTAAAAGTAACTAGTAAAAGTAGTCCATCCCCACAATCTAGCATCTGAATATGCACATGTTCAGAGATGTAATGTGTTCATTACTAAATGCAGGAATTAAAACTCTGCAGAAGTGTACATGCAGAATGTTTACCTTTACACACAGACACATACAATGGAAGGCCTTCAAACCCAGAAATTCAGTTGTATCCAGTCAGGGTAAAAACAGCACTGCAGCAAATATTTCATAGGTAGGCAGTTATGGACAGGGAGGGGTTTTGATGGTCAAAAAGAAGGTCAGAACAGTAAAACTATGAGTAATTCTTCATTTTTCAATTGGTGAATGTGTATGAAAGGTGATTACAAAGAGAAAGTAAGTTTAGTTTTTTCTTTTTTTTTTTTTTCTTTGAGGTATGTTCATATTGTAGGCCCTAGCTGACTTTTTAAGTGAGAGTAAAGCTGTGGTCATGTTTGTAATTGAAGTCAGAAATGTTTACAGAAGTCATTGATATGTTAGGCCCTGTATACACTAGGGAGCTTAAAATTGGTTAACTGCCTTAAACCGCTTTAAGCCCTCGAACATGGTTTATGCCTGACGCTGTAACACGGTTACAACCGGTGAAACTTAAACAATGCTAAAACCCCTGCTAGAGAGGAAGTTCTTTGCATGGTTTTCACAAACATGGTTTCCTTAATCCGCAGTTAACAGCAGTGTACGAAACCATGCTGTAACTTGGGTTAAGGCAACCCGTTTTGTGCAAAAAGCCTTTTTTTTTCTTTCTGACAGTATTTAAAAAAAAATAACGGTACTGCTGAGTCAGCAAGGGATTGCGGATTCCAGCTATGTATTTTTTTTCCATGATCCCTTTCTGATTCCGATCACGGGTATCCCGCTATGCACTACAGCACTGTGGCACCCATAATGCTTTGAGGTGGGTGCCACAGTCATGCCTGGGAACCTGTTCGGGATAGCACAGTTGTTGGAATGCAATGTGAACACTCCCGACAACCGTGCTAGGGACCAATTTTTAAAACGTTCTTTAAAATTGGTCCCTAGTGTGTACAGGGCCTTAGTGTGATGCATCCTGGCAGCCAACACTTTAAACCAGTGGTAATGGTCTCACAATGCATGGCTGCAGACCATTCCAGATGTAGTGATTTCCTTACCGATTTTATCAGTACTTTAGATCAGATTGCTTTTGTCTTAGTATAATTAATATTATATTAGTATTAGGTTCTGTAATCTGTCCACAGGTTCTACACCAGCTTTTAGTCATAAGCAGAGGATTATCAGTTAGACTTGGGGTGATTTTCCTTCAGGTATGAAGGGGATATTCAATAGGTCTTGCATTTTCTTTAAGTGTTAATGCTATATTTATTTAAACTGTTCACCAGCACAGACAGGCATGCAAGAACGTAAACCTGCTCATTTCCAGATATGTACAGAGGAAATGGGAACAGGTGGAGAACAGAGCAACTAATGTACCATAATTAACTGTAAAAACACTGACATACAGTATAACGGAATTAGAAAAGGTGTGAAAAGAAATGAGTAGTAAAACAATGCAGCTGCGGTTTCAAAGTGCAAACAAAACATCAGATACAGTCCCTGTTATGTAAACATAGAAACATAGACTGTGTCGGCAGAAAAAACTCATGGGTCTGTCCAGTTTGCCTAGTTTTTCTCTACTCTAACCAATGGCCTATTATCCAGATGGAGTTTTCTCCTCTGCCCTTCGCCCTCATAGCAGTGCTACCCCAAGTAACTATAAATCCTTTTACTCTGTCCCAGCTGTGTTTGAACACATTAATAGTTTTGTGTCCACCACTCTGCTAGTAGGCTGTTCCAAGGCTCAGTCAATCTCTCAGTAAAATAAAATCATGCACTTAACTGCACAAAACCTGGATGTAGCACATCAACTTGGGGGTATTAGCAGTCACAAAACGGGAAATAAACCTTGGGGTTATCCTTTCTGATGACCTGAAGGTAGCTAAACAGTGTGGTAAGGCTGTAGGAAAGGGTAGAAGAATGCTCAGATGCGTAGGCAGGGTTATCACCAGCAGAAAGAGAGACATAGTAATACCTCTGTACAGATAGCTGGTGAGACTCCACCCCAGTACTGTGTAAGAAGTTCTGGAGGCCCCACCTCTGAAAGGACATAGATGGGGTGGAGGTGCTGCAAAGGAGGGCAGCCAAAATGGTGCAGGGCCTGCAATGAAGCTCCCTATGAAGAAAGGCTTAAGAATTTAAATACTGTATGTACTCCCAGAAGACAAGAGGGAATAGAGACATTCAGATACCTCACAGAAATAAACAAGGTACAGGAAGGAAGCATCTTGTTACTCAAGGACAAGGAGTCACAGTATGAAGCTGGGTGGGGTCTTAGAGGAAATGTGAGAAAGTACTTCACAGAGAGGGTGGTGGATGCATGGAACAGATTCCCAGCAGAAGTGGTGGGGGGCTAGAACCAGTCACCATATTTAAGCGTGTATGGGATACACACAAGGAATTTTAGAAGCAAGTGGGGTGTAGTCGGAGTTCATGTAGGGTCTCTGGTGGCACTATAGGTAGGGAATTTAGAGCAGACTAGGTGGGCCAAGTGGTCTGTATCTGCTGACAACTTCTATGTCTCTACATTTTTTAGGAACTTCAAGGTCTCTATCATGTGCCTCTTCTCCCTTCTGGCCTCTAGACGGTACATGTTCAGTGCCCAAGTCGAACCTCTTAAGATCTAACCTGTTGGCCCTAAATAATTTTATATCTTCTTCGAGGATATCTCTTTCATCCGGCCACACCTTTGGAATTACACCTGCATCAGCGTTAGGACCACATAGATACTTGCAAACCATGAGCCGCCCGTGACGACAACATGCATGAGCGTCTGCATAACCTTGGGCGGACCCATCTCTCCTCAGTTCTTTTCCAGACATTGATCATGCCCATTAGACCTGCACACAGAAAAGTTGACTGCTAGCTACCATCATTTATTATTTTTCAAATAGTCAAGAGTCACTAATTTAGTCATTTTTCGGCACTCCTGTATGCTGCCAAAAGAACCATCGAAATTATTGCAATGTTTTTTATTTTTATTTATTGAGGAATTGGAATTGCACCCTTTGAGTCAAAGACTCTTTTGCAAATGCTCCTCATCAGTTAACACAGAATATAATAATTACACATGATGATGCGAAACAAACGTGAGTGCAGAGAAAAGATTTTTAATTTTTTTTAATTTTAGTCTTTGGTAACCCGGTAAGGCTCACTGGGCACAAGTGCCTGTTTTCAGGGGTGACCTGGGAACACTGGGCAGTTAAGTGACTTGCTCAGAGTCGCACAGTATGCAAGTGGAGGTTGTGAGAATCAAACTCGGGTCTGGTCTGCTGGATGTATCAAGCTCGTTTACATCTTGTTCCTCCAGGACCACCACGCACAGTATGTGTCTGCTGTAGGCTTCTCTCGCAATGTTTTTTTTTTTTGGTATTCGTTTATCCTCCTTTGGCCGCCTGAGCTGCTCCCCCTTCGGGGACATCCAGTCGCTGCCTGCCTCTGCCGCGGACACCCAGACTCTGCGGCTTCCCCTCACAGTGAGACCACAGGGAGCCCTGCTCATAACTCCCCGTGAAGCACAGATCAAGGCAGGTGCCACGGCGAAACTGCAGACAGCCATCATGCCGCTCGCTTCAGGTGCCATGTTTCCTGGTTTTCTCCCTCTGTCCCATCAGTGCCTGCTCAGACAGTGTCCCCAGTCTCCACTGGGGGCCGCTGTTGAGCGATGCGTTCCTGGATCCCACCTCCAAAGAGGAGAGCAGTCCTCCGGACACTCAATCCTTTCCCTCTGCCGGCCCAGGCGCCCCGGAGTCCATTCCCGAACCGGGTCGCGGCATGGGTTGGTAGGCGCCAGTGCCTCAACCTCTACGCCACCGGCCGGGCCCATCTCTCACAATGTTCAAGCCGCAGGAGGTTTGTAGGGTTTCAACTCTGCTACTAAGTGATGTCACAAATAAGTGCTGGTAAAGTTCTTTTAAAAGAATACTTTGGCAGCGAATTTAAGCAATGCAGCAAAATTTGTGTTGTTGCCCATCAACCAAATCACAGTCATCGAATTAGAAAGAAAAGTCCTCATGGGAAGCCACAGACAAGCACCAAGAAAAGGAAGGGCTTCCTGGCAAGAGCTCAGCTTTTGTACAGAGTATAAGAAGTTTCCAGTGGTTTCTCTGCAACTGATTCTGTCAAACAGGGGCTGATATGTTCCTTAGATGTGAAGGATGCCACTCTCATATCAAAATCAGGAAGCCTCACACAAAATACCTCAGATTTATGTTGAAGGAACACTACCAGTTCAGAGTATTACCCTTTGGCTTATCTTCTGCACCATGGGCCTTTACTGAATTGCCTGGCAGTGGTACAGTAGCAGTAGTCCTGCTCAGAGAAGGCTTTTATGTGTTTCCCTCCCTGAACGACTGGCTATTAATGGCCCACTCCAGGGATTGACTACTGCACACCCTGGCTCAAACCAGGGAATTGTTCAACCATCTAGGGGCAACAGTAAATTTACCAAAGTCAGTACTGACACCCTGTCAAAGGCTGAAGTACATAGGAGCAGTATTGGAAACAGCTTGGGGCTGGGCATTCCTACCTCTGCACGGAGCAGAACACCTTATGGGTCAAGCACAACTGGTGTACCACAGTCAGTATGTCCCAGCCAGGACTCTGCTATGCCTTCTGGGACTTGTAGCAGCAGCCACTGTCATAATGCCATTGGTTCGCTTATGGAGAGATCCCACAGTGGACCCTAAGCGTCCAGTGGGACCAGTCAGCTAATGACCAAGACAAACAAATTCCACTAGTCACACTTGTTTTGAGAAAAGCACTGACATGGTGGATAGACTGCAACAACTTGCTGAAGGGCATACTGTTTCTGATTCCAAGCCCAACACAAATTCTCACCTTGGATGCATCAGGATGCGGGTGTGGAGTGCATTTGGGCCCTTACCAAATGCAGGGTACTTGAACCCAGGTAGAGACAAAATTGCACATAAATGTCCCGGAAAATAGGGCTGTCCTATACAGTCTCCAGGCATTTCAGGAGCATCTCACTCCAGGTCCACTGTTTATACAGATGGACAACATCAGTGTTATGCATTACGTCAACAAACTAGGGGGTCCTCATTTCTATCCATTGTGCTGGGAAGCAGTGAGAGTGTGGTATTGGGCTGTGGAACACGGCCTAGAACTCTCAACCGTGCATCTTCCAGGTGTCCAGAACGCCTTGGCAGATAAGTTAAGCAGGTCACAGTGCAGAGTGCATGAATGGGAACTGCTGACCTCAGTAGTGGAAGATCTCTTCAGAAGGTGGGATCGCCCAGAGTTGGACCTTTTTGCATCCCCACATAAGGCAGAACTGCTGCCTTTTTGCTAACTTGCTCCAGGGTCTGCAGTTTTCTGGCATGACACTTTGTCCATCTCTTGGAAAGGGAGGTTTCTGTACACCTTCCTCCCTTTTCTCTAATATAGAGAGTATTACTCAAACTGAAGACAGAGGGGGAACCCTCATCCTCATTGCTCCAATGTGGCCTTGGCAGATTTGGTATCCACTTCTACAGGAGTTAGCAGTGGAACCCCTAGTACTTCTACTTCTGTGCAGGGACCTATTGTCACAGAACAAGGGGTCTCTGGTCCATCCGGACCTGAAATCCCTACATCTGCATGCATGGCTCCTGAAGACGTAGCCGTGGCATGATTTAGAGTATCACCTAAAGTAGCTGATGTTATGGTGGCTGCCAGGAAACCCCCCACCAGGTATACCTATTCTTTGAAATGGAAGTGGTTTATGCTGTGGACCGCTTCCAAAGCATGGATCTATTTACGTGTCTGATCAATGTAGTACTGGAGCACTTGCTGTCCCTTCTCAGACTCCAGTCTTCAGTATTCTCACTCACGGTGCGCTTAGCTGCTTTTCAGCTTTTCATGCCACTGTGGATGGCAGTAGTTTGCCGAGCCACAAGCTATGGCTTACCCTTTGTTTCAATGGACAGCACTATTTTTAGCTGCAGTCACTTCTGTTGGAAGGATTTCATAGCTATAGGCTCTAATATGTGAGCCCCAAATCTGATTTTCCATAAAGACAGGGTTCAAATCCAAAGTTCCTACCAAAGGTGGTGTCTGAGTTTACTTTAAATCAAACCATCCACCTTTCAGTATACTACCCAGAGTATGTCAATCCAGGGAGGCATTACTCCATACTTTAGATGTACATAGAATTCTCAGAAATTATGTGAATTGCACCAAAGACTGCAGAAGTCCTCTGCTTTTTGTTTTGTTCGCCTTGGAAAGAGGGCTTTTGTCTAAACAGTTCCTGTCCACATGGTTGGCACATTTTATTACTTTCTGTTATTGGAAATACAGTAAGGAACTTTCTGGAGTGGTTTGTGGTCATTCCAGAAGAGGCATGGCTACTTCTGTTGCTTGTCTCTGAAATGTTTCAGCTGCTGAAATTTGTGCAGATGCCACTTGGAGCGCTATCCACACCTTCACTTAACATTATAGTAGGGACATTGTGTCTCGCAGATGAGCAGGATTTGGCCTGGCTGTATTTTAGAGCGTGCTCTCATGAGCAGGTATGTCTCCATCTACCCAGAGTGTCGCTTTTGGAACTGCTTTGGACTCATACTCAATGGTGTGGCCAATCAGAACACTGGCGCCCAGCAAACCCGCTCTGATTGGCCAGGACTTTTCTGCTTCTGCCACCCGGCACTTTTTACAAATAGATTTTACATAGAACTAAGCACATTTCAAGTGTGTAATAGAAGTTTTTTTAAGTGGCTAGTTTTCCATTAGCAGGTTATACAGACCTGCCACTAGAGGGATTCTTGGTCTTTCTACACAAATCACTGTACTCAGTCATGGGCAATATGGCCTGCATTATCATTCTACTTCTAATCCTGGCAAAAAGTATGACTCATAAAGCACTGATCCATGCTAAGTCAGAAGTCATCCCAGCCTGGGAACCCACAATCATAGTTCCTGCTGCATCTTCATATTGCTTCCTTACTCTTAATCTGTTGGGTTTTCATTTTAATTCTCATCCCTCTCCTCTGGCCCTCCTCCTCGCCAATATCTGTCCGTCACTTCCCTGCTAGCCTTGAACGCCATGTCAGCATCTTCTATGCCCTGGCTAGACTTACTTCAATGACTGAACACCACACAAGAACCCATACGAAAAGAGCCCACTTCTACCTGATAAATGCCCTCAAGAAAATGTTTCTAATTCTCCTTTTCTGTTCAGGCAATGTCGAACTAAATCCAGGTCCCAACTCAAATCACTTCCGTTGGAGTTTGTAGCTGTTCCTGGATGAAACTGATGATGGTCAATATTCTAAGCCTGCTCAAAAACTTGATCATCTTCAAGTTTGGGCAGCCCACACTGACCCAGATCTGATTATAATTACCGAGTCATGGCTAAAAGACCAACACTGATCTGCAAATTACTATAACGGGCTTCAAGCTCTTTAGGACTGATAGATTCGGGAGTGGGGGGTCGTGGTGGTTGTATGCCAAATCAAAATTTGATGTTAGCAGCATTTCCTGTAAAACTAAGCCCAAGGAATACGAGATTGTCTCGCTAAACTTCACCTTCCATCCTCAGAGTGCATCACAATCATTGGTGGCTACAGACACCGTCAGGAGACACAGAAATTCTTAATGTGTTGAAATCCATAAGTTTGGCTGCAACATGGAAACAATAATCTTAGGGGACTTCAATATGGATTGGCTCACTGCTAAATCCCACTCCCTAAAAGCCATCTGTGATGAGTTGGGTCTTACACAGATAGTAACTGAACCCACAATAATCAATGCTTCTAACTCTGCCAACAGCTCACTCTTAGATGTCATCTTAATTTCGCATCCCATAAAATCCACATTCTGCAGTTTTCAATAACGCATGAGCGACCACAGTATCGTTGTATGTACAAGATTCCAATGTAAACCCAGCAGCACCCTAAATTCAGAATCAAACGCTGCTCCGGTAAATTCAACTCAGTAAACTTCCTAACTGATCTAGTTATCTATCGGGTGGCAAGACCTATATCTTGCCAAATCTGTTGATGCTGCCGCTTCTGTCCTAAATGACAACCTCACCACCCAATTAACAAGCATGCTCCTCTTATTAAAATGAGGGTGCGGAAAATCTCGATCCATGGTTCACCCAAGAGCTCAAATCTGCATTTACCAATAGAGACAAGCTATGGGCTAGGGCCAGGCACACAAAGAACCTGGCAGACTGGCAGGCATTTAGAACTGCCAGAAATGCCTGTGTTAAAAGTGCACATGCTACTTAAGCAGACTTCTGTATCTCCACTCTGGAGCAGGCCAAAGGGAACTCCTAAAAAATCTGGAAGACACTGAGATCCATTGGAGGCCATCCTGCTGCTTCCTCCCTTCCGACCAAGATTCTGGGCAAGGACGGGATAGTTGAAAATAAACTGCGAATCCTCGAAGAACTTAACCTTCACTTTGCCACTGCCGGGTTGGCATTCGACTCCTCGCCATATGCTAGCTGAGTGAATAGCAACATTAGCCCATATTCTACACATGCTACTCCACCTCATCCCTTCCAGTTGTGCCTGTTTAGCTACAAAGAAGTCAGACATAATTTTAGCCTTGACATCAAGAAAAGTGCAGGGACGATGGACTTGAATCATTTTTCTTATGGCTAGGCTATGCCCAGCTCTACAGCCCCATCCTTCTCATCTTCAACCTTCTCTATTACCACAGCCACTGTTCCATCCTGCTGGAAATCTGCCCATGTTCTTCCTCTCTTCAAATCAGGAGATCCTTAGACTTAAACAACTACCTGTCCTATCTCTATCTTGCCCATTCTTTCCAAAGTGCTGGAAAAACTTATATACAACCAACTAAAACATCACCTTGAAGCACACTCACTCTAAACCGGCCCAATCTGGCTTCAGGTCGAAACACAGTACCATCTCAGCCTTGGCTAAAGTCTCTAATGACTGAATCCATGCTATGGACACCAAGAAGGTTACTGGTGCAGTCTTTCTAGACCTTAGTAAGGCCTTCGACACTGTAGACCATCACCCCTCCTAATCACCTGTCTTGCCTACATAGATACCACTCCACTTACCTTACAGTGGTTTTAACAGTTATGTCACGGGAAGGATACAAAAGTCAAAGCTCATGGCCTACTATCTGCCCCCTTCCAATTGCCAGAGGAGTCCCTCAAGGCTCCATCCTAGGACCAATCCTTTTTCCCTGTACATCAACAACCTTGACTCCCACATAAAGAACTCTAGCATGCATTACTTTTTAGACGATATGGTTTTGTACGCATCAGGCTCAGCCTTAGCTGGAAGTCAGGGAAGCACCCAAGCTGACTTTATCCAGTTAGAAAGCAACCTTATCAATGCCAAGCTTCTCTTAAATGCCAAAAAAACAAGACAGTGATTTTCTGAGACTTGCCTTGTCTGGTGCCCTACCTATCCACCTAAAAACTTCATAGTTACCTCCTTAGGTGAACCCTTGGAAGTTGTACCTAAATTTAATATCTAGGTATATGAATAGACAACAAGCTTTCCTTCAACGATCACATCAAGGTTCTATCAAAGAGGCTTAAAGCACGCTTGGGTTTCTTCTTTAGGAATAGGACCCTCTTTTCTCTCGTGACCAAAAAGACTTGTCCAAGCAACATTCCTTCCTTGCTTGACTACGGAGACATTATCTTTATCTCCTCCCAACCTTGAGCCTATCTAAACTGGACGCATTTCTATCACCGTGTTCGCTTCATTACTAACTCTGCATACAGAACCCACCACTGTGATCTTTATGCAGCAGTTGGGTGGACCTCTCTTGCCACCAGACTCCTCCTGCATGCTGGCATTTGGACCCTCAAATTACTACTCCACAAACTACCTGTCTATTTAACGTCTCTCATACACATCTCACATAACGCCTACTCCCTAAGGAAATCCGACCGTATCCTACTAGATGTTCCCAGGACACGTACCACAGCTGGCCAAAGAACTGTCTCATACACCCTCCCAAACATTTGGAACCAACTACAAGCCATGCTGAAGCTAACCAGCATCTTATCAATTAACTCCTACAAAACCCTAGCTATCTCTAAATTAAAAGACGTATGTAGGTGCTACTAGGCCCCCAACGCCAAGTAAACTTCCTAGGTACCAACTGGCCCTCTACTTATTAAGCTGAAATGTGTTGCATAATTTAGGGCAAGGTTCAAGCTGGAATGTACTGCATATATAGCATAAGGACTTCTATTGTGTATACCTCTTGTATTATATATTTTTTCTTTGTTGTTCTACATTTTATATCTCCTGTCTATGTTATTGTGAACTGTATGTGCATGTGCCTCAGGACCTCCTTGTGAATGAGCTTGCTCAACGGAGTCTTTCCTGCAATAAACTTGAACTTGAACTTGATGAGAGATATTCTCGAAAATAGAACAGTTACATAGTTGTGTAACAATAGATTCAAGAAAATGTCTTTCATCAGGCAATGCTATCCCACCCTCCTTGCCCCATAGCGGTGTAGCGCCGGATGTCCAGCTTTGCTTCATTCCAGAGCTATCTTCTCCAGTACTCGCTATCACCTGGTATGCTAGGTGCTGCCTTATCTCCTGGTTCCCCGTGGAAAGGTCCTCCAAGCATAATCTCCAGTGCACAACTGAGGAGAGATGAGGGCTGCCCACATTTATGTAGATGCTGATGCATGATGTCGTGGGACGGCCCCTGGTTTGCACACATTTCTGTGTGTTCCTAGCACTGATGAGGGTGTAGTTCCAAAGGTGTGGTCTGATGAAAGAGATTCTTTTGAAGATCTACTGTTACAGTAAGTATGTAACTTGTTTATGTTGCACTGTCTCCAGCCGTCTGTCTTTTCTCAGGTGAGGACTTCAGAACTGGGCAAAGTACTCCAGATAGGGTCTCACCAGTGAACTGTATAGAGTTGGTGTTACCTTTTCTTCCTGCTGTCTAAATCCCTGCAGTACACCCCAGAATTCATGTTTCTTTGCTGTATGCTGTGTTACATTGGCAGATTTGTTTGAGAGGTTGCTTATGATGATCCCTTCAGGTCTCTTTTCTCTGAAGTGGTGGCCAGTTTGTCATCATATCCAATATTCCTTCTTCGGGTTCTTGCTCCTTATGTGCATCACCTGCACTTTTTAACACTGGATTTCAACAGCCAGACCTTGGACAACCACTCAGACCTTTGCATGTCCCTCTGTAACTCCATTACCCTATCCTCGCTGTCTACCCTGCCACAGAGCTTAGTGTAATCTGTGAAGAGATGCATCTTGCCCTGTATTCCTTCTCCTGTGTTGCTTATGAACATATTCAAAAGGACTGTTCCCAGGACTGACAGCTGCAATACCCTACTAGTGACCTCTTCCCCTGATTTGACCCCATTTACCACCACCCTCTGTTGTACCCCCAACAACTTCCCACCCATTTAAGTAGGTCCTCTGCTGCCCCAGATTTTTTTGTTTCTTCAGCTGCCTTCTATGTGGCACAGAGTCAGATGCCTAGCTGAAGATGAAATCTGCTGATTGTCCCTTACCCACTGCCCTGGTTACCCAGTCAGAATATACTATCCGGTTGATTTGACAAGACCTCCCTACCATATATCCATGCTGCTTCCTATCGTGGAGTCTTTTTCTCTCCATGTAGTCCACTAAGTCCTCTTGTAGCTTGTGCACACACTAGCATCAAGGCACATTCCTGGGACCTGTGGTATGGAAAGTCCGAACAGAATGATAGAGATGGCAGAGCAGGAGTGGAGCCACTGATGAGGACATTGTGCGCGTGCGTAGTTGACAAGAGCAGGGCAGGGGGTTTGCAGGAGTGGCCACTGTGAGTGACTGTACTGAGCTGGGACAGACATGTGGAAGAACTGGCAGCACTATAGCAGCGGGAAAACCAAAAAGGAAACATGCACACATAAGAAGTTTGGTGCTGCAACAGGCTGCCAGCAAAAATGAAACCAAAGTCCAAGGGTCTGGGCACTTGAAGGTAGACTGAAACAAAATATAGGTAAACAGCAAAGTAAGAAATTTATTGTGGAAATACTAAGTGCTAGTGCAAGTGTGGCATTGGAGGAGGAGGGGCTGAGTCTGATTTTATTTATTTTTGTGTGTACTGCGTGAGCAGGGGAGAGTAGATGCAAAGGACCAAACTATTTTTTGTGCTGGCAGAGTTGCAGGCAGAGGGAGCAAGCACAGCTCGAATGGGATGAGATAGAATTGAACCGGGGGAGTCTAATTCCAGCTTCTACAAAGATGCTGTTGCCAGCTTTATAGATAATATTTTGTCTGACTTGTAGCATTATAAGGAAGGGGGTCATATCTTCCACTGTGGACCTCCATCAGCATGCGTTCTCCCCAGTTAACTGATTTACAAATGCAGCTGCATACCTCTCCATGCTATGTCATCCCCCAAATTTCAAGCAAAGTGTTTGCTGTTATCATTACCCAGACTTCCCTTTGTCACATTGCAGTCTGAGTGGGACTACGTTGTATGGTAATGCTGGGGATATAACATTTCTTCTGACAGAAAAAATTAATGGTAAGTGTTGAAGGAGCAGTATTACAGTCAAAATTTCAAAAAAGATGTGTGTTTGATCTTGTGTGTTGTCCTTTGTTTGCTGTGAGGATTTTTTCCCTAAATTTGCTTACATCTTTTATGGTCTCTGGGATCTCCATGTTAGCACGGTTTATTGCTCTTCTTTGTCCTACAGTGCCTTCTGTCTCACGTGACGCTGATGCATCCAGGACCACTGATTCATGGAGGAAAGTACTGCAACAATAATCTAAAGATAGGAGCCTAATGTTCTGGCCTCAACTAAATATCTCTAATTCATTTTTTCCTATGTGTTTGTCTGGGTCTAGCCAGCAGGAGTAAATGTTTTGCTTTTTTAAACTTTTAATTTCATCAAACTACACCTAGCCATAAAAAGCACATAAATCTCTCTACGTCATCAGTGCTGTAATTTAGTAAAGACTTGAGCTGTTTTCTTACAGAATACCACTTAGTTAGACCTCATGTGATTGCTGAGCTGTAAATGTTGCCTTCAGTGCCCACTGGATAAGGAAGGTGACTTAAAATCACATCAGTACTGCTGTAAAATTGACCGTAAACCTGTACTTACTGAATCTATGGTTCTGGACACATCACTGTCACACAGGACAGGAGGCATTATAGGAAAAAGATGGTCACTAAACCATGGTAATATGGAGATCCCCATAGGTTATAAAACTAGTAGGCAAATTGAGAAAAAAAGTCAGCACCTAGCTGCTGCCTCAAGATTGCTCTTAGGCCAACCTCTGATGCATCTGTCTGTAACAAAAATTGTGTCTCAAAGTCAGGGCTTCTTAAAACAGGGTCTGAACACAGTGCAGCCTTAATGGTTTAAAAAGCCTCATCACAATCTGGGGTCCATTTCACATTATTCAGGAACCGTTTCTTCATGAATTCAGTGAAGGGAGTAGCTAGCTGAGCAAAGTTGGGAACACATCTCCGATAATAACCAGCCAGCCTAAAAAAAATTACCATACCTGTTTCTTCATTTTAGGGATAGGACTGTTGGCTACAGCGTCTAACTTAGAAATCTCTGGCTTTACTTCTCCATTTCCCAGATGTCCGGTTTCCTGCATGCCCAGTGCACATTTGGTAGGATTAATTGTCAGACCTGCCCTTTTGATAGGCTGGATAACTGCTCGTAGGTGTTCCAGTTGGCTTTTCCAGTCTGAACTACACACCACAATATTATCCAGGAACGCAGCACAATAACCAGTGTGAGGGGATAAAGTTACATCCATGTACCGCTGGAATGTAGTGGGTGCACCATGTAAACCAAATGGCATGGTGGTGAACTAATAAAATCCCATAGGAGTGGCAAATGCAGTTTTGTCTCTGGATCCTTTAGCTAGGGGGATTTGCCAGTAACCGTTGGTGAGATCAAGGGTACTGATGTACTTGGCATTCCCCAATCTGTCCACTAAATCATCTATCCTGCGCATAAGATAACCATCAAATTCTGACACTTGATTTAAGTGTCCTAAAATCAAGACAGATTCTTGCACTCCCTTCTTTTTTATTTACGATCACCATTGGTGATGACCAAGCACTTCTTTACTCTTCTATGATACCCAGTTCTTTTATTTTTTGCATTTCCTTAACCATGTCTTCTCTTAACTGCTCTGTTAGTCTGTATGTCTTTTGCCTGATAGAGTGTGCATTCCCTGTCATTATTACATGCTCAACACCATTTACAGCATCAGCAGTTAGTTTGTTCCAGTCTGTCATAAGCTACGGTATATCAGTATCTTCTTTATCATTTCTGGTAAAACTAGCAAAGCAGCCTGTGGTGATTTTTCAACCCACTTCTTCAGGAGGTTAGCATGATATATCTTAGTAGGAGTTTTCCTATCAGAGGTCTCCATTTCATAGTTAACTATGCCAGTACGTCTAAGCACTTTATAAGGCCCTTGCCACGTCATTAACAATTTATTTTCGGTAGTGGTAACAGTAGCAAGACCTTTTCACCTAGCTCAAAAACTTGCTCTTTTACCCCATGGTAATAATATACCTTCTGCTGGTTTGGGGTCTTTTCCTGATTACTGTGGGCAGTTTCAACATATTTTGCCAGCTTCTTTCTCAGGGCACACATAAGACGTAATAGATCGTTTCTGAGTGGGGCTATCTTCCTATGTTTCTTTTATTACATCTAGTGACCCTCTAGGTTGTCTGCCATACAACATTTCAAATGGTGAAAAACCTGTTGATGCCTGTGGCACTCCTCTGTAACCAAAACGCAGGTAAGGTAAATATTGGTCCCAATATTTCCCTTCTCCTTTTACAAACTTTTTTAACATGTGTTTTAGGGTTTGATTAAAATTCTCAAGACCATTTGAGAGTGATAAGGGGAGGTTCTTATGGTGCTGATACCTAGCAATCGGTACAGCTCCTTCAGCAATGCATCACCAAAATTACTACCCTGATCAGTTGTAATCTCTTTAGGTATGCCCACCCTGCTGAAAATGTTGTCAAGCTCTGCTGCCACTTTTGGGGCTGTGACCGTATGCATAGGAACTGCCTCTGGGTATTGAGTAGCATAGTCACATACTACCAAAATGAGTTGATTATCCTTTTTACTTTTGTCTAAGGAACCAACCACATCCATTGCAATCTCTCAAAAGGCACATCTCTCAAGGGTAGGGGTACCAGGAGCAACTTGCCTTTTTTAATCACTGGGGCTACTTTCTGACACTCCACACAGGAACTGTAATAGGTAGCAACATTTTCATAAATTCCAGGCCAGCAAAATCCATACAACAATCTGGCAAGGGTGCGATCCTTCCCAAGTGACCAGCCATAGGATTATCATGTGTTGTCTGTAACAACTCAGAGCTATACTTTGTGGTACTGTATAACCAATTGGTCTATCTCTTCTTGTGTCTGAGGTTTAAGCCAAACTCTGTACAGTAAACATTGGTTCACCCTGTTTTGGTTTCACCCAGCTGCTTAAAATAACCCTAGCGAGAAACTTTGTCAGTTTGCTCTGAAACAATTGCAATGAGTTATTAGTTTAGTTTCAGCATTTTGGTATATTAACCCCTTATGTACATCAGACTTTTGTTGCCACTGTTTCTTCAGGCGGCGTCTTTCTTTCCTGGACTTTTGGATCTTGGAGCTGTGCTCAAACAAGTCTGAGTTGAAATCAGCAAAAGGAAAATAGTCCCCACCATCTGAGATTTTCTTTGCCTGTGCTCTTGTAATCACAGCTGCTGAAACATCAGGATTTACTCCCTCTGTGATTAACTTTGCAAATCCTGGATAGTCATTTACAATAATCATAGGTACAGGTAACTTAGCTACTACCCCCCGCTTTCATTTGGTGTGACACTCCCTTAATATTCAGAGTCACTTGGGTGATGGGATAGTATCGAGTGTCCCTGTGGATGTAGATGGCACCAGTAGTTGGTCCTTATTCTCAGTGTTTTTCCAGCACTTTAACGTGACAAGGGTCTGTCTACTTCCTGAATCTGTTAAGTCCTTTTACAGCCTTATCTCTCACCTTGACATCTGTTAAATACTTGCCCCAATTTGTTTAGGACAAATCTGCTCCAGTGTCACTCTTACTACAGCAATTTCTTGCAATAAAGCCTGGCTTATTACAGTTAAAGCAAGTAAAGTTTTTGGGAACAGATTTGTTACGCCCACTAAAGTTCTTAGCAGACTTGGAGTTAAATGTGGGGGAAGGGGGGAGAGGGTCTTGCCAGTGCTTGGCTGTTACCTCGCTGCTGTGGCATCTGTCTGGTCATCTGGTAGTCTTCAGCCAAAGAAACTGCCTTTTCCCCACTTTCTGATCGGTGTTCTTTTACTCAGAGCTGCATGTCTGTAGGCAGGATGTTGATGAACTGCTCCATTGCAAGTGTGTCGATGATCTGTGGGACTGTTTTGCCTTCTGGTTGGAGCCATTTAATTAGGAGTTCTCTGAGTCTGGTGAAGACTTCTCGAGGATTCCCTCCCGTGGTGTCCTACCTTTTTAGGATGTCTCTTTTCACCAGGTCATAGCTTTCTAACTGTGCAGTGTCCATATTGCTGTAGGCAAGTTGGGCTTTACCTGTCAGGTAAGGTACGAACCAGATGGCCCATTGCTGCTTTGGCCACTGGCAGGCTGTGGCAACCCTTTCAAAAGTTGTCAGGTATACTTCATTATGCAATGGGCTCTGACAATCCATCACGCTGATTGACTGACTGACTGACACCTTTCGGCGTTGTAAATTTAGCATTACTAATACAAAGGTGCCAGTCAGCCTCATCTCTAGAATCAGTCTGACCCCTAACAATAAAACTTGAGAACCACCATGTCGAACCACAAGTGCCGGTAAACCCTGATCCAGTTGCAGCCCCTAAACTTTGTGCATACAGTCATAGCAAACGGAAACTAAAAGACCTCCAAAAACAACTTGATAAAAGAGAAGTATAAAACTCACTACTTTCAGTAGTAACAGTTGCTCCTTCCTGCCTCTAGCTCCAGTGACACACTTGCTCCCTCCATAGCGATCCCTCCTCCATCCTGTAACAGCCATCCTGCCTCGTGCTTCCGCAGCCATTTTCTCCCCAGTTTAAATATTCCACTCTCATGTCCTATAACTTCCACATCCGTAGTACAAAAAAATAAAAAAAAAAAAAAAGGCTTCAGTACAGTTTCTTAAAGTTTGGTTTGTCATGTCACAGACTGCAACGCATGCACATTGCGGGCAAAAATGGAATCAGTGCACCGTGGTAGAAACGGGCCTGTAAACAAACCTCAAAACCCAACATAAAAATAAAAATGTAACTAGAATAATGTGAACTTACTTCTCTGAAACAAAGAATCAAACCCAGGTCTCTTTGATTTACCAGACTCACATACAGTTTGTTACTCTAACCTGTATGCTATACTGCCAGCTCCTTAGCAACACAGCACTACTTTTTGTGGCACAGCAATAAATTCACCAAACATCATATAAAATGGAAAAAAAATACTTTTTCTTAATTTTTTTTCTATCCCAGAAAAGAAAACATTGTATAATAGCAATAAACCACTCCAGGGTGTTGGTGATGCTGAGATTTACCCACACCTGGTGACGTTTAGTCACTCGGCCTGCGGCCTTATAACGGAACCATGCCAGGCATGGGTAAACTCAGCATCACCAACACCCTGTCGTGGTTTATTGCTTAAATATCATCTGAGGGACACGACTTTGTAAGTTTAATGTTTTTTAAGTTGTTTGCATCTTGTTGCTCTGCTGGACCTATGCTAGATCCCGCAACTTTGATACCTTCCAAGGCATCCAGCCATCGCTGCTACTGTCACTGCATCTCTTATTTTCTCTGCTTCTCAAGTTACTGCAGAATCCATACCTTTCTTCTATGCTTCCCTGGTACCAGAGTATGCATGCTGTAAATTCCACGTCTGACACCATCTGTCATCGAGGCACAGGTCAGGAAGCACAGGAAGATCAGAAGCAGTAGTAATATTTGCAAGTAGCATTTTATTCTTATGAATAACAGTAAAATAAAAATAAAATTATTTAGTATAACTATTTACAAGGCAGAACAAACAGAGAAAACAAAGTTCTTCATCTGAGGGTTTCTCTGATTCCAAATTTCAGTCTCTCAGCCTCTAAAGTATTGCTGCTCTTTTTATAAGTCTTTGCCTGGGAATTTGTTAATGGACATCTTTTTTTTTTCTCAAAATGTTCTTGTCAGTTTCCTTGCAGATACAACATAACAGAACAGTGTCTCAAGCTGACCCCCTGCTGACAGCTCTGCAAAAGAGTTTGTGTTGCATGTCAAGGTTAACCCCCAAATTCCAAATAGCTTTTTGAAATCATTTCAACAGTATAACTATGTACAATTTCAGACAAAGGGATGCCAGTTTCACATATATTCACATACATTTTATAACCGCAGACAGGCAAGGAGGAAGAAAAGACAGAAACAGCAAGTGAAGGTAGAGAGAGATAGCAACAGGCGGAGAATTGCAAGACCGTCAGCATGATCAGTTCCTAGGTCTCACGAGAACATTTGGTTGCACAACCACACAAGACAAGAGACAGAAAAGGAGAGGCTAGAACAGATCCTTACATTTAACTCTTTCTGCATAACAAATGGGACAGGGTCTCATTCAGCCCTGTCACACTGTTCAAATGCTGACCTGACACCAAGGTACATGCTAGGCGTGGGCACTACCGGGTCTATTACAGCTGGTATGTCGTTGTTGAAGATGGGGACTCCGCATCCCCCATAAACTACTCCAGTCACACCCACTAACCAAAGCAGTGCCACCACTCGGGCAGTCCTTTTCTCCTTTTTTGGACATGATGAGGTGCCTGTTGCCTGGTCTTCCTGTTCTTGGGATCCTGTCAATGGGGTTTTCTGTACATAACTCAATGAAGTGTACTCCTTTGCCTCAGAATCCTTCTGTGCTACGCCATCACTGGTGCGATATCATTCCATGGAAGCTCATTAAACCAAGCGAATATGAGTGTAATCCTGATCTAATGATACAGGATGAGGAGGAAGAGATGGAAGACTATGCTGAGTGCCAGTATGAACATGGCACCAGCTCTACAGTTTCTGCTTTCAGTGAGGACTCTGTAGTGAACATACCTAGGTCCCTTCCAGAAGACCCTGCATTTTTCACCATCGTGCAGTGGATGCAAGCTACCGTGGGCTTTGTTCTAGAACAGCAAGATACTACTAAGAACAATCTGCTGGTGTTCTGGAGCTGCCAGAATCTCCCTCGGTTGTGGTGCCTCCTTTGTTTCCAGCCTTAGAGGATGCCACCTATGCAGCTTGGTAAAGATCAAACAGTATACCAGTTGTCCTGAGAAAGGCAGACAGAATGTATTCTACCCCTTCTGGGAAGCCTTTTATGCAGACAACAAGGGTCCGACTACTCTTGAGCAAGAAGATGCACAACACTGTGAATCCTTGAAAATCTTCCTTTTATTTAAAACTCTAGTGTTTTGTCATCATATATATGGCTTCTTCTTGGGGATGTCTGAAATTTTTATACGAACAGAAAATCATTTATAGTGTGATTACATACAGTATTCTAAATTCATTCGAGCTTGCATACATAAAGTACATACCTAGTTCAGTATTCTGAAGTCCCCACTGTAAACGGAATATGAATGTTTACATTTCAATACATTTATAGCTGCAATCAAAGTCAAACAGTACCAATATTATTATTTCTTAATATGATAACCTCCATGCAGGTATCAAATGGGGCCTGGATCTGCAAATATGCAGATGTCTCAGGTTGGAGCAGTTGTGAACGATATGGAGTCTATTAGGAACTTCTAGATACAACTAGACAGGTTGGGGGAGTTGGCTGCAGAAAATAAATTGAGATTCAATATTGACAAATGTAAGGTAATGCACTTTGGTACTAATAATAAATAGGCAATATACTCTAAATAATAAATTATTATTAGAAACAGAACATGAGAAAGACCTAGGAGTTCTTATATCCAGTGACCTTACATTTGTAAAGCATAACCATGAAATGATAAATAGGGCAAATAGTCATGTGGAACATCAGGGAGAGTGAGGTGGGGGGTGGCAATGGGATGACAAAGGGGAGGGTGGGGCAGCTGCAAACTAGGGTTGTTGGCTGCGCACTGAGCAGACTTAGATAGACTGGGTGGTCTGTTTCTGCTGGCATGCTCATATGTCCGTATACTAAGGAACATCAGCAGTAGGAAGAGGGAGGTGCTGGTTCCCCTGTATGGGTCCTTGGTCAGACCAGTCCTAGAATGTGGAGCACTGTTTAGTGCACCTCAGGAAATAGGACTTAGTAAAAATGTGGAACAAGTTCAGCGTAGTTTCACAAGAAGGATATACTCTGTGAAAGATTTGGAATATGAAAATAGACTGCAGACAGTAGGACAGTACTCCATGTCATATAGAAGATTGAGAGGGGATCTGTACTTTGTGCACAAGGCCACTACAAATGGACTGTTATGGGAATCAGCTGGGTTGTGTTGGAAAGTAAGAACTGGCATGAAAAGAGGCCATCAGATGCAACTGAAGGGGAACAAGTATAACACCACCAAGAGAGGGAGGTGGTTCAGTCAACAGGTGGTCAACACCTGGAATGCACTTCCGTTGGAAGTGGTATGTGTGAACAGTCTTATCAGCCTTCAAGACTGCTCTGGACAGGCACGTGGAAGAGAAAAAAAATGGACATTTGACCATTGAAAAGTGGCAGTACCATAAATGGCTCTGGAAGCTAATGGACCTGAAAGTTTTCCTTTGAACCTATAATACACCACTGGGCCACAATGAATCACCACATACTAGTCTTTAATGTGCCAATGGCTGCAACCAGTATAATAACCAACCTGTGGGCTCAGGCCCCTTTCCCCGCGGGGTTGTTATTGATAAGCTAGGGCAAAGGGAGGCCGAAGCCCATCGTGGATTGGCCCTCACTATGAAGTGAGACATTATTCCTAAATGTAATTAACTGCAATCTGGTTGTCCAAGCCCTTTAAAATAACTGAATGCTTTGAGGCCTATCTATTCTTGTGGGAACTGGTTGCCCTTATTGTGAAAAAAGTTTAATCTTTATTAGTCTTAGCCTTGCATACTTCCAGTTGTTTATTATGCAGTCTAGGCACTATTTTGCGTGTACAGCACTGTTGTATTAGGTTAGGGGATTTTAATATTTTAAAAAGGAACAGGATATCTCTTCTGCATCATCTTTGCTGGTTCTCAGCCAGAAGGCTCGACTGGCTCTTTAGACAGTGGATCTCGGCCCTCTGGTCTTGACATTGTCTACTTCGGTCCCGCATTCGGGGACCGACGCCTTCTGCCACACCCAGCATGCGCCGCCCTTCTAGGGCGCTTGGTGTAGCAGGTGTTGGTAGCAGCTGTCCTGAAGGAAAGACAGTGATAGTGAAGGCATCATCGGGGTTGGCAGCAGTGTGGGCAGTGTCAGCTATCTCCGACAGGGGCTTCCTCTCCTAGGCAGGCTTTTTCTGTGCGGGCTGTGTCCCTGACCGCGCCAGACCCCTTCCTAAGCCGATCCAGCCACACTGGCCTCAACCCCGTGATGCCTTCAACATCATTGGTAAACCTCAGCCGGTGCTGGCCTTCCTTGGGACAGCTGCAACCAACACCTGCTACACTGCCACCGGTCCTTCGAGACCAGCTGACTAACTGCTCACCTCAGGAGCCATTATTTGGTTCCTCAGGGACTGATGCCAGATCCTGAGAAGCCTCAGGGAGTGATGCCAAGGGATCCTACACCTTCCCACCCAGTACCACCTCCCTTCCCATCGCTCTTGGACTACACCACCCTGTTCACAACCTGATGGGAGTTCATGCAGAGTAAGGAGCCTCGGAAAAGGCCTCCTACCCCACCTCCGAGGAAACCTTCACCCTCACTGATCCGGGTTCCTCCTACTACTCTCCGGTCTCCCGGTGATGAGGAGGACCAAGAAGGATGGCTGTCCACAGACTCTGGTCCGAGAATCTGGGGGATTCCTCTTCCTCTGAGGACTCTGAGGATTCCAGACTACCCTCGGAGCCTGAGGAGCCTAGAGATACCCCCAGATCCCCTCCTGATAATCCAACTATTGGCACTAGTTAATGTTCACCGGGGTGAAGATGATCCTGGCCACTACCCCGGCCATCACTTGGCTTTTGCCACAGAGGCCCCAGCCTAACTCAACTCATCTGGAGTCGGGTTGGCCTCCCCCGACTTCTCCACTGATTGTGGTGGAGCCACCTCCAAAACAGCTGAAGATTGGCCCTCCTCCTAAGGATGCCTGTACGGCATCGGGGCTTCCTCACTGGCTGTTGGACACAGTCACTACCGACAGGCCCATAGGGTCAGCAAGGACTCTGGCTGTCTACCTTTATTTGATGAACCTCAGAGTCTGAGGGCTGCTCTCTGTGCTCCCATCTGGTGGATGCAGAGTTGGCAGAGGATTTGTTAGAGGAGCACAACCCGCCTGTTTCATGTGCCTTCTCTGACTTATCTTGAATTTACTCAAGCTACCGATGGAACCTGTCCAAGAACTGGCTATGTACCCGCTCACTGAGATTCTTGACCGGGGTGACTCCCTTGGGGAAGCCTTCCCAGTCGCAGAGGCCATTCTTAGCCCTGCTCTGGAGCTTTGGCGGCATCTGGCGTCTTGTCCTGTTGGCCCAGATGGCCCACAAGTACGCAGTCCCTGCTTGTTCCCTTTCAGGTATTACAGAACACCCTTCGATGGAGGGTCTGGTTGCCAACTCTGTGCTCTGGCACACTGGGAATATTAGAGACATGGATAAGTCTCCCAACAAGGAGTCCAAGAAATTGGATCACATGGCCAAGAAGGTCTATGCTGCCTCATCTCTCTGCCTTTGGCTGGCAAGTTCAGCCCTTCTGATAGCCCACTTCACCTATGTCCTTTTGGGCATGCTTGATGAGGTCCTTCCCCATCTCCCAACTGACTTGCAGACGATGGTCAAGCAGGCACTTCAGAAGGGAGCAAGCACTACTCAAGCTTCACAAAAGACGTCCCACACAAAAAGTGGTGGTGGTGATAACCAGTGATTTATTGCAAACTAAATAGCAGTTCACTAGATTAGTGTAGAATTTCACTAGGATACACAGCAGATACATGCTATCCCTCATGGTCAAGCAGGTCTGAGATCAGGCCAAGCTGTAGCTAAGCAGCAGCTTCAGACAGTCATGGACATCGGCAACTCTAGCACATGATCTGTGGTGTTTGTAGTTGCCATGTGCTGCATGGCTTGGCTGAGGATCTCCGCCTTTGTGGCAGATGCCCAGGACAAGCTGGCAGATGTCCCTTTCTTGGACACCGACTTGTTTGGGTCAGGGGTTGAAGGGCACCTTACTCAGATTGAGAAGTCCAGTGCCACCTCTTAGATCTGCACGACTCATTGACCGCTGCCCAGAGGGATCCCAAGAGCTCTAAAGCTAAAAAGAAGTCATCTTTGGCCCCTCTCTGCCCCTGCAGCCAAACTGTCCGAGCTCCAGGCTGGGCAGCTGGCTCAGACTTGGTGCCCTCGGCCAAAGTCTGTTGCGTCGGTCATCCGGAAGCCAGGTGATCGGGGTCCTGGTGGCTCCTCTGCTGGCCCTTCCTCTGCCTCCAAGCCCGACCAGTGACAGGTTGGGGGGTGCCTCCCCCATGCTTGTTCTGCCTCCCTTGGGTCATCCCATGGGGGGCTGGCTCTGCCACTTCCTTTCTGCCTGGTCCGCTATCACCATGGATAGATGGGTTCTCAAGGTGGTCGGTCAGGGTCTGCCTCTGGAGTTCGAGACTTACCTGCCTTGCCCCATGGGAGGACATAGTGTCCACCGACATTCTGTCAGCCCTTCGGAAACATTGCCCAGCTCTTCCGCAAGGAGGTTGTGGATCCTGTCACGGACCTTCTAGTACACCCAGGGTTTGTCTCCAGGTACTTCCTGGTGCAAAAACAGTTGGGGGAGTTGTGCCCCATCTTAGATCTGCATGACCATGTGGAGGGGTTGTGGGATAACAAATGGTCCAGACACAGAACTTCAGGTTCAACACACAGCAGAGGGGATAACCTTAAGCAATGGCACATCCCTTCTTCAGTAAATCAGTTTGCAGCAATAGACTGTACATGTCCTTCCTCTGCACTTAGTCAGCACCTGCTGATCTACCTCTTTAGTGGAAACCAGTTAAATTCCTATGTTTGGCTTGTGTGTTTGGGTGATGGGGAACTCAAAAAAGAAAACCCCCCAAAACAAGTTAAAGACAATAAACTTCAGAGCAGAAGCACTGAAGCAAGGGTTACCCCAAAGGGCATGGCAATAAAGCCAAGTTTCAAAGAAACACAATATTACACATGCACCCTGTTGCATGATAGGCTGATATCCATTTATGTGGGTTTATGTTGTATATGCTGTAATGTACTTTAGAATTAAGACACTGTCCCTTTAACAGGTAACTACAAAATAACCAGAATTTGTATAAAGGCTAGTGCGGATCTGTTGTTTCAATAAAGGCTAGTGTGGACCTGTTATGTCTCAAAATAAGGGAGACCGTTTTATTGAGCCAGGAAATCATAACTCTTCGAGGAAGCTGGGTATCTAGCTTTCCATGACAGGAAAAGGTCAGGGGTTAAGCCAAATGCATGGACCAGATGTCCCTGGGGTTGTCATGGAACCACAGTGAAACCTACAGGGAAAGGTAAACTGTTGCACACTATCACACAATGGGTGAATCCAGGAAAATGACCATGTATGTAATCGGACACATTTTGAACTCAAGGCAGTTGAATAGTGTTTGTTGAAAGGCAGAATAGGCTGTTCAGCTTGCATATACTTGAAAACCAGAAAGTATATGTATAGGCCTGGAAAAATCTCTCAACCAGACCTGAGTGTAGGGAAAATGGTCTTTTCACACACTGAACAGAAAATTCTGATTTTTTAAGTCAGAATTTTGGAAACCAAGACTTTAACACCAAGGACAGTACATGACAGTTTCTTAGGACATTCAGAGGAATTGACTTGGAATACAACCTTGCTACAAGATTGTTGCTTAAGGACTCATCTCTACAAGGACATTTAAAATTGTGTCTGAACTCTAACCTCAAAACAAGGTATAGTTTAGAATACAGTATCTAGTATTTTCTGTAAACCATCCAGTTTTACTTTTGTTATTGTCTGCATTTCAAAGTTCTTCCAAACTGTAACTTTTCTGTATTGTTTTTATGTTAAGTAAACTTTTATAATTTTTCTTATCAACTCTGCCTGGCATCTGACTGTGTGAGTTAACATTTTACACAGAAAGGTTTTGAAAAGACTATGTGCCTAAGAACATAGAACCACTTGGCTATCGTATAAAACTACCTAGGCAAGACGTTACTATGGCCGTGGTGGGATTCAAATACTGAAAGTAGTGCAGAGTCAAGGGAACTCGAAACTACAGAATCCACCCTCCCACTGGGAAAAGGAAGGCTGGTAACTCTTCCGGAAAACTTATTCCTGCTCATGAGTTCCTGAATAGGGGGATCCTCTCTGCAAACAGGAGGTCCTGCCTGGCTGCCCGGGTTTAGGGGCCAGGGGTGTGTGACACCCCCATAATGGCAAAGCACCATGAAATTTTAGGCTGTTTCAGTTTAAAGCTGATGACACGGTCCTGCTCAGCTCTGGACATTCCCTTTCTGATGTTGAATCCAGACTCCAGTTGGACATCAACAAGCTCCAATTCTGGCTTAGCACACATCCGCTTTTCCTAAATGCCTAAAGACTGTCTCCATGACCTTTGGCACGAGGCAGAGACTCTACTCACCACCCTACCTTCCTTCCACACCCTAGATGGGACTTCACTGGAGGACTCCTCCTCCTTCAGCTACCTGGGGGTCTGGCTAGACCAACGCCTCAACTTTTTTGGACGTGTGGGAGCTATTCTGAAAAAACTGCGCCCAAAGCTTGGCGCACTATTCAGGAACTGAAACTGTCTAACTCTACTGGTAGGCATAAATTAGTCCAGAAAATGATTCTCCCTCTCTTTGACTACTGTAATATAGTTTATAGTCCTGCCTTGAAGTCCACTTTAACCAGATTGGACTCACCACTGCGATCTATACCACACCCTAGCGTTCCCTTTGCTTACCGATCATTGTCTCTACCTCATTGCTAAGTTCACCTCTAAATTCTGGTTCAGCTCTCCCCTCTTACCTCACTTCTGCTCTGTCTATCCTCTTACCTCCTTCACACTCATTTAGATCCACTGACACAGGACCCTGGCTATCCTCCACAGACTCACCTCTGCTGGCCAGTCCACGTTCTCCTACTACTTCCCCAAACTCTGGAACTCATTACCACCACAAATCGGAACAACATCACTGCCCCCCTCTACCTCACCTGCCCTCTCAAATTACTACTACTCAAATTGCTTATGCACCTGATGTGTACAGCTCAATCCTGCGCTGCTTTACCGCCCAACTAAGGCGGCTACAGTTGTCACTTGTTCGTGCAGCTGCTAGCACTGTTTACCCAATTTTGGCATTTCACTACTGCTTTAATTCCTCTCGAAATGCTTCAATTATTGCTCAATTGACTGCATCTCATGTATATTGTTCCATTATACCTATGCATGTATGTATATATGTATGACACACTGTAAGTAATTGTAATTAGCTTTATTATGTAATGTAAGTTAATTTGTTTTCTACTAATTGTATTACTATTATGACAATTGTGCTCTGTATATTTTGTCTCCATTTACCATTTTCCTCCAGGACACACTGAGAGAAGAGCAACTTGTTGGTCAGTGTGCCTTCCTGGTGAAACCTTTCAATACATTAATAAAGCTTAAATGCAAGATGCTAAAGGGCCCTCAGACAATCTGTAATTTATACGCATTTTAACAAAACAGGGGTTTCTGATATCTCTTCCCGGTAATTTAATTCTATAATACAGTTACCTAAGTAACTTTTAACCTTTATGAAAAACACCTAGATTATGGTATCTTCAACTTTTACAGGTTTCATGCACGTAAAGCATATACATGTAGGTATTTTATGACATAGTGCCATTGCATACTAAATGCAGCAATAAGGAACACAGCTTATTTAGCATGAGCTCAGAGATTACCACAATAACCTCCCTGTACGAGGACCTGAGAGAGAAAAGGAAAATTAAAGAGGACACTATGGCATAGTCAAGAAAGGGGAGGGAGCACCCATAGGTGGCAAATTTATGGACTAGAAATTGTAAAGGGTAGATTAGGCTAAGAAATAGAAGAATTGTTGAAACAGATTTAAAGGGGAACTGTCATCAACAGGATTTCTTAATGTCTGAAAGCGCATAAAAAGTTTATTTGATTGAGCTGTTGTGTTGATCTGTGAATCTTTGCAGTCCAGAGTTATTCATATGTAAATCACTTTGTAATTAAGGGCTGGTGGAAGCCATACGGTTTGGGCTCCTGACAGGATATGATGTCACTGAGGGTCTAGGTTCTCCTTTGACTGTATTTAATCCAACAGGTTAAATAAGAAATAGACTGTTTTATTAAGTGTGTTTTAAGGTGTTATTACAACACTTTATACATTTATAATAATTTTGTATGTGGATTGAAACTAGTGAGTTATCACCTTTACATTTCAAACTGTTAGTAAAAATAATCCATCTTCAGGAATTGCTATAATCTCTAGGCTATACTGCCAGTGTCAACTGATCATCAAAAACTACACATCTCAAGGCTGGCTCTGTGGTACCAACAGGTACTGGGGCCCCATATCAGGATTTTTAAACCCTGGGTGTGTTCATGTCAGTACAGCTTTCTGGGACTGCCACAGCACCAACTTCATACTTTTTCCGTTCCCTCCTCTCTTGCAGCCTTTTCTCTTACAATTTGAGGTGTGAACTCGGGTCTACAAGATGCAAATGTGGCTACATATTTACTGGCCTGGCATTATGGGGCCAGCCTTGAAATGTGTAGATTTTGATTATCAGCTGGCAGTACAGCTGTGAACAAGCTTCGTTCATGCTAGAATTAGGTTTTGAGCATGTGTTAAGACTTAGAAAATATTACGTTCTTTCTATCCAGATTTGACTTGAAAAAAATAAGACACAATTACCAGGTGATAAATCTCTTGGTGTACTACGCCAACCACATCTTGGAGGTTGAGCACAGGCTCCATACCTTGGACCTGCAGTGAGCACTAGCCTATTATGAGGCATGTACGGCTGGAGTTTGGGGAGAGGTTCACCAGCTATTTGTCACCTATGCTGAAGCCGTACCTGACAGACCGGTAGCTAAAGGGGCAGTCTGCAGGTGGATTGTGTCCTGCATTGACCTCTGCTATAGGTTGTCAGGTAGGGAGCCTCCCATAGGGCTTAGGGCTCATTCCACCTCACATACTGCTGCCTTGGTGGCTGCTTCCAGGATGTCCGTACCCAGGAAATTTGCAGGGCTGCTACCTGAAAGTCAGCACACACCTTCATCTCCCATTACCACATCAACCTTGAGTCATGCTGGGATGCTGGTTTTGGGGCCTCTGTTCTCCAGTCTCGGTTTCCCAAATAGGGGTGCGCACCTTGCCCCTTCCTCCCGGAGAACTGCTAGGAGTCTGCCAGAAGTGTGAAATACGTACAGTATATCCACGTCCCTAGAAAAACAGGTTACTTACTTGTAACAGTAGTTCTAGGAGTGGTATATAGTGTACATCCACACTGACCCACTCGACCTCCCCTGGCCAGTGGCACACCGGTCTTGCTTCCAGCGGGCAAGATCTGATGTCATGGGTGGTGCTAGGGAGTTACCACCTGGGTGGGTGGCAGGAGCAAGCTTGACGATGTTCCGGCTGCTGTTTAAGGGAAAGGATCGCTGCTAGAAGTGTGGATGTACACCATATACCACTCCTAGACCTACTGTTACAGGTGAGTAACCTGTTTTTCTATATGTCTTTCCTCCATTCTCTGCAATTCAAAATGTACTACTCAAGTTGCAGGTGGAGGGGGCAACTCTGATACTCATTGCTCCCATATGGCCTCGACAGATCTGGGTCCTCTTGCTGCAACAGCTGACAGTGGAACCCCCAATACCTCTGCTGCTGTGCAAGGGCTTGCTGTCACAGGAACAAGGAACCCTGGTCCATCCAGACCTGAAGTCTCTTCACCTGCCTGTATGGCTTCTGAAGACAGCCATAGCTTGCATTGGGGTTTCCCAAAAAATGGTGGATGTTCTGGTGGCCTCAAGAAAACCGTCCACCAGAACTACTTACTCTGTGAAGTGAAAGCGGTGTGTGTTATGGGCCGCTTCACATAACCTGGATCTGTTTGCCTACCCAGTCAATCAGGTTCTAGAGTAAAGCAAGGCAAATTTTTCAGGCACCCAATCCCAGAGGCTCTGGGCACCATACAATCAAAATACATCAAAAAAGCAGTTAAAATGCAATAATTAAAATACAAATCATATCAATTGCGCATATTTAAAAGCAGATTGCCCAAAATGGGCCTGACCTAGCGGCAAATTCCTGAAGGGGCCATTCTTTCGGAATATCTGAGAAGCAGTATCTAAAAGGAGCTCCTCCTCCTGGGGCTGAGTGGATGGCTGTTTGTGCTTGTCTGTATCTGTAGGTTAGTTTTTGTTCATTTACCTGTTTTTCTGCTAGTACTACACTGTGCCATTCTTGCACACAACATTGGTGAAAGTCTCCTGGACTGAATTTCTCAAAAACATCATCACCAGGTATCAGCTTTTTAATTTTAAATCAACTTTCTTGATGCCTCCCCAAGGCAGCATATGTCTTGCAACTAGACTTACAAACATAGTGATGCTGGGTCCTGCAACTGAATCAACATTTTAAACATTTTCATCTGACCACTCCTAAAACAGCTGCAATTGTGGGCTTTAAAGAACAAAGACATTTTAACACATTTTGTGACTGAATCAACATTTTTCTGACCTGTTCCCAAGGTATTGTACTTGTCTCTGTGGACTTTGAAGATCAAAGGAAACATACAGATAAAAGGATTTCACACCTTGCCTATGCCCAGGCCACAGTTTATCATCTTTCAGAATTTTAACCTATTATGTGACCCTGGATCTCAACAGTTCATCATTTTCTCTGGATGTAATTAATCATCAGCATTTTTCCTTTGCCATCTCCTCCTGGTGTGCATGTTAGACCACCCAAGTGCCTCCACCTCTGCTCTACCATGGATTACTCCATCCTCCTGGTTCTTCTATTTGCTGTGGGTGCTACAGGCCCAAGATGCCAAGCTGGACCACTACCACCCCTGCGAGAACCTGCTCTTGACAAAAATGGACTCTATGGCACCCCAGTGCCAACTGTGTTGAGGTAGCTCCAGCTTTCCACCACCTGCATCCCGCTTGCTAGCCCAGTGCTGACATCTACCACAGTTATCAACAACATTACCAATTCCATGCCATAAAGATCACCCTGGTGAATGCTCATTGCAAGAGCAGGAGGCGCTAGATAAACTCCCCATTACCATAAACGTCAGCCAGGAAAATAATATTCATGCTTCTTCTTAAATCCATGCCAATCCGGGTCCACCACCAGTATCAAACACAGAGGAGGAAACACGAGCAAAGGCCTAAAAGTAGCTGCAGTGAACATCTGCAACCTCACAGCAAAGCTTGACCTACTTCAAGCGTGGTTATGTCCCACCATGTACCTGACATTCTCTGTCTGACAGAGACCTGGCTGTCAAGCAAGATAAAGAACAATGAAGTGATGCTCCGGGATATCAAACATTCAGGAAAGACAGGTGTGGCAAGAGGCGGAGAGTCCTTATCTATGCCAGGGATTACCTATGCTGCTCAGTCCTTCCTGTTACCAGGGTCAAGGATGATCATGAACTGCTAACAATAAAAACACAGGTCGGACGGCATGGCAAATCTCTAATCTTAGCCTCGGTTTATCTTCCACCCACTAAAGCCAGAGGTGGCCTCCCAAAAATACTGGATACAATTGCTGTCCTTCGTAAGGGCACAGAGCTTCTCATAACAGGTGACTTTAACATCAACTGGGAGGGCAGGGAATCCACGTCTTTCAAGGACATGGTCGCTACTTCCAACCTGACCCAACTCGTAGACAGCCCAACAAGGCAGAACCACAAAACAGGAAAAGACACCCTCCTCGATTGGCTCCTCTCGAGTTTCCCTTCTTGGATCTCTGAGCTTAAGGTCCTGCCTGACGCCTTAACTGATCACTCCCCAGTCACTTTTACATGGTCAAAGAAATTGAGCAAGCCCCCGCCTATCATAATTAATAGTAGGGTCTTGGGGAAGGGCAAGCTTGGGGCCCTCTCCTCTGCCCTCTCCCAGCATGACTGGTCCCCCATCGATCATGCGCCTAATATTGACCAAGCCCAAGTTTCTCTATAGAGGGCTTCAACAACATTTGTGATATCTTTGCACCACTGAGGAAAATAAAAATTGGAGGTCAAGTTAATGGCTGGATCACAGGGATCTCCTCACGAGATGAAGGAAAGGACAGCCTCTGGGGAAAAGCCTGGTCCTCTTGCAGCAAACACAACTTCCAGTGCTATAGAACTGCAAAAAACCACTGCACCAACCTTATCCGGCAAGCAAAGGCCAACTTCCACAAGGAGCAGCTTAATAAAACTTGGGGCAATGGGAAGAGTTTTTGGGAGAACATCAGAAACCTTCTTGGGAAGGTTGAGAAGATCCCCCGCTCGCTCAACATCAACAACATCACGATTACTGACCCACAGCACATCGCGGATTCTCTCAAGACAGCTTTTACTGACCTGACTGGAGTGCGACCCCCCGAATACCTGCACCCTGCAGGGGAACAAACCAACTGCACGCCTCAAGGAGGCTCAACCCCTGTCTTCTACTTCAAAAAAGTGTCGGTGAAGGAGGCTTACAAACACATAAAAAAATACTAGGCAAGACCAGAATGGGGAGTGATGGAGTCGATATGAAACTCCTATCCCTAACACGGATGCCATCATCGTGCCAGTTACAAAACTATTTAACAAAGGCTCTTGCACAATTCCCCAGGATCTGGGAACAGGCTCTTGTGACGCTGGTGCACAAGAACAGTGATATGACATGCACCGCCAATTATAGGCCAATATCCATCCTCTCTCCCTTATCTAAAGCCCTGGAAAAGATTGTGGCGGCCCAACTCAAAGATTACCTCAACAAATACAACCTATTGTGTCCCAACCAACATAGCTTCAGGCAGAATCATAGTACCTCCACTGCCTTGCTGGACTACACTGACTGCTTGCACAAGGCTATAGACAAAGGAAAACTGGTGGGGTCAGTTTTCATAGACCTCACCAAAGCCTTCGACACTGTCAATCACTCTCTCCTCCTGACTCAACTGCAGAACCTGGGGGTTGCAACCACTGCTGTCTGCTGGTTCAAGGACTACCTAATACACAGAAGCCAATGTGTAAAAATTGGGCACACAGTATCTAGCTCCAGTGAGATATCTTTAGGGGTCCCACAGGGGTTGATACTGGAGCCCTTACTATTCAGTCTCTTTCTAAATAATCTTCCTGAAGCCTGTGACACTAAACTGATACTTTATGCAGACGATGCTGTACTTCTCACCAGCAGTTCATCGATAGTCGCCCTCCACTCCGAGCTGCAGGCATCCGTCTACAAGCTGGAAGACTGGTTCTATAGCCATAAACTTCTGTTAAACTACAAAAAGACCAAGGTGATGCTCACAGCACAAAAAGAAGCTTCCTCCCCTCACCATCTCCAATAAAGTCAGTGAGCCGCTAGAACAAGTTCACTCCTTCAAGTACCTGGGGGGTCACCATTGATGACTCTCTTACCTTCACCCAACACATCGACACAGTGGTAGGCAGTGAACACCAAGCTGGGTGTACTCTATAGGCATAAAAAGTATCTCACTCCAGAGGCCCTCCGTCTCTCAGTCTCCAGCTCCATCCTTTCTACCATTGACTGTGGATTGGTGGTCTAACAGCGCAGCAACAGACACTGCACTAAAAAGGATTCACATTGCCCTCAACAAGGCATGTAGGCTCACAATGGCTGCAGATCGAAATACCCACACCTGCTCCTTATACGAGCAGACCAATTGGCTGCCACTAAAGAACAGGATTATATTCCAAACATGTCTCCTTGGAAAAAAGGTGCTAATGGGTAAAACCCCCCATGCATTTCTAGCATCTAACACCAAGTGCTACCAGCTATACCATCAGAGGCAGGATGATGGGGGCCCTATCAACACCTTTCTGTTGAACTGTGCAGGGACAGCGTGCTTTCAGCTATAGGGCCCCCCCAATGGCTCAAGTGAAATCCCAGTGCACATTCTAAACTCCCAGTGCATCTCGCAATTCAAAAATGGCCTAAGGCAACACCTTCTTACTAGGACAGTTTGTGACTGCAACTAGGACTCTAACACATATAATGCCCACTCACCCACACTCTCCTTCCCCTTCTTTTTACCCCCACTCTTCCCCCTTGCCCTAGCCCTCTGTCTTCCTCACCCCCTGTGTCCTTTCCCCACTGGATCAACCTTATAACCAACCTACTACCACTACCTCCCAACCTCCTAGACAAAGCCACTTTTTTGGCCGCCCACCTCCCCCCTCCCACTCACCTTGACGCCTCCTCGACTCTCACACTAGGTGTCACACCTCTTTATCTCCTTCTACATACAGACACTGCCCTTACCCTAGTTGAATGCTCTTGACGCTGTACTATCACAATTGGTACTATGAATGACATTGTAACCTTATTGTATACTAGTTACCTACTATTCGAGTATTGTATATAAACTGCTTATTATTGTTGTCATTGTCACTGTTTGATGTGGAACCTTTGTAAAGAGCTCTGAGCTCAAAGGTATGATCCGAGTCCCTAAATAAATAAATAAATAAATAAAATAAAAGACAGTGTCTGCAGATGCGTGGCTGAATAAAAGGTCTTAGGGGCCTCCTTACTGATGAAAGCGAATTGCACAGGCGGTGGGGTGACACTACAAAAGCTCCTGTAGCTGGCGCCTTTAACCTCATCCTAGAAATTGCAAGGAGGCCCCTAGAGGAGGACCGGAGGGATCGGACTGAGGCAACAGGTGTTAGAAGGTCCGACAGATAGCCAGGGCCCAGTTCATGCTGGACCTTAAAGGTGAGCAAGCCCACCTTGAAGAGAATCCTGCAAGGAACCGGCAGCCAGTATAGTTCAGACAGCACCTGGGTGATGTGGCAGTATTTTGGCAGCCCCATCAACAAGCTGGCAGCTGCATTCTGCACTAGCTGGAGTCGGTGGAGGGTACCTCCAGAGACCACTGAGTCATGGCTGAAACCTTCTACCTCTGACTCTGCCTGTATGCTCCCTGACTTTGACCTTACCAGGACTGACCGACCAGGGAGGAAGAGGGGTGGCAGTGTGATCTACTTCAGGAGTCATCTAAACCTGGCAGCTGTGCCGCACCAATTGTCCCCGTTATCTCCTTGTGAGGTACTTCATACTATTCTCTTACTTGGCAACACTAAAAAGCTGCATATCATCTGTACATACAGTCCCCCCCAAGGGGGTGTGTGCCAGGGCTATCCTCCCTCCTTGATGCTGTGGGTGCTTTGACTGGAGATAATGAACTGCTTATCATGGGTGATCTTAACCTAAATTGGCTTGGAGGTAATACCAAGGTGCACGAACCTCTGCTTGCTGGCCTCTCCCTGTCTCAACTCATCCATGAACCCGCGAGGTGGTCCACTGCTGGTGGAAATAGCTCCCTTTTTGATTGGGTCCTGTCAAACAGGCCTGAGAGGATCACTCCTCAGGAACCCTCCTGACTCAATCTCTGACCATACCCCATGTACTGTGTATGGAGAATCTCCTCCCAGAAAATTCCCACAAAGTCATCCATGTCAGGGATTTCTCAAAGTTTGTCCTGGGTTCCTTTCATGAGGACCTGAGGCACATGGACTGGTCTTAGGTGCTAAATGCACTGGACTGTCCCCACCGCCGTTAGCTCCTTCCTCAGTTCCTTCTCGGCACTGCAGGATAGGCATGCACACCCCTTACCAGGAGGAGGGTAAGGGGCGCCAGAGTAGCTCCAGCAGCCTTCTCCCTTATGACTCAGGAGAAATGCAGGCGGTTTCAAGGCAAGTTGGACCAGGCATTATTTCAGCAGTACAGGAGACTCAGAAAGGAATACAAGAGAGCTATCAGGGCTGCCAAGAGTGAATACTGCAAAACTGCTTTACTTAACTCTGCTAAGGACCCTAGGAAGTTTTGGAGGAACATCAAAAATATAGTTAGTGGTTCCTCCAGTTGTGGGGTCTCTGATATGTTCATTGATGGTTCCAATTGTAATAACCCCCTAACCATTGCAAATGCATTCAACTCCCACTTTTCTGATCTGTCTGCATTCACCTCCCTATTCTCTACTTGAGGATGCAATAGCAGTGCTCCGCTAACTGCCTCTCAACCACCCCCCACCTCTCATCAGCTATTCCACTTTAGGGGTGTCAGCACAGGGGATGCAGAGACTACTGTCTGGTCTCTCCCCCTGTGCTAGTGCTGGTCACGATGGCATAGAACCTAGGCTCCTTCAGCTTGGTGCCCACTATGTTGCCTCCCCAATGGCTCATATTTTCCATATGTCTCTTGCCCTTGGAGTCTTCCCTGACCCCTGGAAGGTGCACAAGGTTGTTCCAGTGCTTAAACAAGGCAGCCCTAAGATCCTTGATAATTATCGGCCAATAGCCATCTTGTCGAGCCGTTAGCAAACTCCTGGAGAAAGTTGTTGCTGGGCAACTCATTGAGTATATCCAGGCCCATGAGCTGCTGGCTCCTCGCGGCATGGCTTCGGAGCAGGTACAGTATGACCTCTGCACTTATTACGGTCTGCGTCTGGGATCAGGGCTGCCGTGGACAGGGTAAGCTCTCAGGTGCCATCTTCATTGATCTATCCAAGGCCTTTGACTTGGTTGATCATTCCCTACTCATCTGTTGGCTTTGGTCCCTTGGTCTGTCTCCCCTGCCCTAAGATGGTTTACCTGCCACCTTCAGGGTAGATCTCAACTAACCAAATTTAGCAAGGTCCTCTCGGCACCACCCTGTAACCTCTGGTGTTTCTCAGGGGTCAGTCCTAGAGCCTCTCCCTTTTCCATCTTTAATAACCTTCCTCCATCTCCTCCCACTGCAGCTACGACACTGTCGGATGACCTGGTCATCCTCACCCATTCCCGTGACATTGGGGTTATCAATCGCCAATTGAGCGCCGATTTCAAGAATGTCCAGTCCTGGATTACAGCACAGAAGCTTGTCCTCAGTCTAAAGAAAACCGAGGCCATGCGCTTTGGGTCCCCAGCCAAGTTAAAGGCCTTTACCGCCTCCCCTGTGCATCAGTGGTATCGACGGTTCGCCCGTCTTGGTCACTGATACCATCAAATACCTGGGTGTGACACTTGACCTTGGTTGTCACATCCAGAATGTATGCAAGGAAGCCAGTAGTAAGCTGGGTCTTGCCTACAGAGCAAAGAATAACCTTTACATCTGCAGCTCGTCATGCACTAGCCAGTGGTGTATTTCTTCCGACTCTCTCCTATGGGCTCCCCTGTACGTGCACACCACCAAAGCTCACCTCACTCGATGGCAGGTAGCCTGTAACAATATCTGTCATTTTGCGCTTGCGGCACCCTGTCTCACCCACCACTGTGACCTGTACAGTTAGCTTGGTTGGCTCTCCCCAGTCAATTACATGAGTTTTGTCCTGGGCAGTTTCACGGGTAGAGTGCTCAGAACTGGCACCCCCAGTGTCTGGCAGAGCTCCTTGTACCTGCCTCCTCTTCTTACTCCCTCCGGTCCTTGGACTGTGCTGTCCTCAAGGTTCCTGCCACTTGCACGCTGATGGGGGGATAGGGATTTTGCTGTTTGTGCTCCCAGAGTCTGGAACTCCTTTCTCCCTCTGGTTCGCACCTCACCTTCTTACTTCAGCTTTGGGCTCCCTTTGGACCTGCCTGAGGCACTCCTCTGCATGTGGCTGTCCCAACTGCCTTAATTAATCTAGGCCCCTGTACTGGACTATTATGCACCTGTAGATGTGGTGGCCTCTCGTTAGCCCTCAGGGTTGGATCTGGCTGGCTTAGGATGCTGCTTTGTTTATAATGTGTTTGTTCTCTCTGCCCAAGGTGGAGTTCTGCCTGATGTGCTGTTTGGTGGGTCTGCTACTGCTGCACTGATATGTATTTACCCTCCCCCTCTGGGCTATGACCTTTGTCTGATTCACTGTTCTTCTTCAACTTTTTCTATGTATGTTCTGTCCTACCCAATTATGTGTAATTACTTGACTGCTTGTTTCAATGCTCACTTGACTGTGCTTGATCCTGTGCAATGTATGTATAGTATTCTTATTGTTCCTGTATGGACTTGTCTGTTACTGTACTCTCCCGGGCCATACCTGAAAATAGGCAAATGTTTGTCTAGTGTACTTACCTGGTCAACAAAAGCTAATAAATAAATAGGCGTGCTACAGTAGGCAAGCCTTGATGTCACGGTGTGTACCAAGGTGGGGAGGTCCATGGGTGGAACTAGGTGTTTGATCCTAGCGATATTCCTCAGATGGTAAAAGCCGGTCCGGACAGTGGATGACACCTGAGATTCAAGTGTCAATCCACTGTTGAGGATAATACCAAGATCACGCACCCCAGAGGAGGCCTTCAATGGTACAGACCCCAGGAATAATCCAGTCTGTGTGCCAGAGGCCATCCTAACATGCCCCCTGTTCGAATCTGCCACCAGTACCTCCGTCTTATCGGGGTTCAGTCGCAACCAGCAGGAGGCCATGGCCATCCAGTCATTGATCTCAGCCACGCAGTTGTCCAGTACATCCACCGCATTGGATGGCCCAGGGGCAAAGGATAGATACAGCTGGGTATCATTGGCATAGCAATGAAAATCCAGACTGTACTTCCTAATGATCTCACCCAGGTGCAGCATATATATGGCAAATAACATTGGTGACAAGACTGAATCCTGAGGTACTCCACACGACAGAAGGCTAGGGGAGGAGGAGAAATTCCCCATCATAACCCGTTGCCTCCTGTTTGTGTGATAGGGCTCAAACCAGCAGATGACAGTGCGGTGAGTCCACAAAATTCCTCAGGTGGTCGAGCAACACACAATGGTCCACCATGTCAAAGGCTGAGGAGAGATTAAGGAGAATGAGAATTGTCCCCTCTTCTCAGTCTCTCTCTCTCCATGAGGAGATCATTATGCAACCGAACTAATGTGGTTTCCGTACTGTGCCTAGCACGAAACTCAGACTGGAGAGTACCTGCTGTCCTTATCAGATTTAGGCCCGCGTTATTCCTCACGCAAAGTACACCTGGCTGCCATATCAGCTTTCTGTGTACCTATTGAAGGCCATACGGTTGCTCAGCTGGAGGCAGCCCATATGTTCTTGAGAGGCATGTAACACATAAAGCCTCCCATCTGTAATCCAGTCCCGGCTTGTGGCTTGAATTTTGTTTTGGAGAAGTTGACTTTGGCTCCTTTTGAGCTACAGTAGCTGTGACTTGTGGCTTACACTTTCTTTCTTGGAAAGCATTATTTTTAGTTGCAGTCACTTCTGCTTGAAGGATTTCAGAGCTACAGGCTCTAATGTGTGAACCTCCTTATTTGAGTTTCCACAAAGACAGGGTGTCTTTGCGTACTAATCCTAAATTTCTCCCAGAGGTGGTGTCTGAGTTTACTTTTAAATCATACCATCTACCTGACAGTTTATTATCCAGAGCATGCCAGTCCAGGAAAGCATTGCTTGCAAAGTGCATAGAATACTCGGGTAATATACACAACATACCAAAGACGCAGAAAGTCTTAACAGCTTTGTTTTGTTTGCCCCTTGGAAAGAGGGCACATCTGGTTCTAAATAATGCTTGCCCAAATGACTAGCAAACTATTAAGTTTTGTTACAGGAGTTATGGTAAGGAACTTCCTGGTGTGGTTCGTGGTCATTCCACCAGAGGCATGGCCACCTCTGTTGCTCGTTTCAGTAATGTTTCCATTACAGAGAGTTGCGCAGCTGCTATCTGGAGTACTGTCCACACCATCACTAAACACTATAGTCTGGCAACATTGTCTCTTATAGATGAGCTGGCTTCAGCCCAGCTGTGTTACAAGGTTCCTCTCCTAAGACTATAGGCTGCAGCCACAAGGCGGCTAGCTTTTGCTACTGCTTGGAACTCGTTCCAAGGTGTTGCCTGATGAAGAGATATCCTAGAAGAAGATGGAACAGTTACAAACTTACCATAACAGTAGATCTTAGAAGAACCTCTTTATTCAGGCCTTGATGTCCCACCCCTTCCCCTTTTTTCTATGTGCAACAAAGGATTCTGGTGCTGCAATCTCCATTTCTGCATTGCCCAGCCCTCTGTGTCACCTGATGTGTGGTGTGCTGGGTTCTCTCCCAGTTCCCTAGAGGAGGTCCTCGAGCATGATCTCAGCGGGGAACTGAGGAGGAGGACCAACTGCTTGCAAAGTTTCTGTGTGCTCCTAGTGCCTGGCGCTATATGTTCCAAAGTTGTGGCCTGATAAGAGAGATTCTGTTGAAGATCTACTGTTACAGTAAGTATGTAATTGTTCTTTCACAAAATAAACACACAGAGTTTTATAAGTTTCAGCCCCTTCACAGGCCTACCCCTGTATAGATGGTCAGGTATTGCAGTTGCGGATGTTTAGCTCTGAGCCTGGCGGCGTATGACTATCGTCACTTCCAGGCAAACAGCGACCCAGAGGCCCTCGTGGTGGCTATATCGCCCATTTCGCAGCCCTGGATGTCAATGCTCCTGTTCGTGTTCGTCTCTCTCTCTTTCTCTACACCCTTGATCCCCATGGTTTGACGGGACTCTGAGGGAGATGCAGCGACTAGGACGAAGGTTAGAGTGTTGCCGGTGGAAATCTGCCCTTGATGCCGACCAACTTAGATTGTTGGATCATTATCGTGTCTATCAATCTACAATCAACTGTAAGAAGGCAGAGTTCCTGTCCTGGGAGATTGCAGCTCCTCAGAATCGACCAGCTCAGCTTTTTCGCACTGTAGACAGACTGTGCAACCCAGCCTGTCTACAAGTTCAGAAAGCTTTTTCGCAGGTAGAGTACGATGAACTTAATCGATTCTTTGTGACTAAGGTGGCCACCATCAGGGTGGTACTCCAACCGGCACGCTCTGTGGGTGTTGCTTTCAACCAGCACATGGTCACTGCCTCTCAGCGTTCCTGGAGTACCTTCGACCGACTGGAGTTCATGGATGTTAAGCGTATTGTCGGGGGTGCGCCCCTTACGTGCTGTAGTTTGGAGCCAGGACCAAGTTCCCTGATTTTGGGTTGTATTGACTCCATCGGTCCAGTCCTAGCACGGATAGTCTGGTGCTCCTTGGAAACAGGAGAGTTTCCTAGCTCCCTGAAGGAGGCGGTGGTAACACCCCTCTTGAAGAAAGCTTCTTTAGACCCTGACTGCCATGCGAGCTACAGACCAATCTCTAACCTCCCCTTTTAGGGGAAGGTGATTGAGAAAGTAGTGGCTGTACAGCTGGAGAACCATTTGACCATCCATGACATCTATGAACCTCCAGTCCGGTTTCGAAAGAGGCATAGTACTGACAGCACTAGTTCGGTGCTCAATGATCTTCTGATGGCTAGAGATCAGAAAAGCGTTCCATTTTGGTTCTTCTAGATCTCTTTTCAGCATTTGACACTGTGGACCATGGGGTCTTACTTGATCACCTGAGGTTCATCTGTGGACTGCTGGGTGCAGTCCTCAGGTGGTTAACATCTTTTCACTGGAAGAACTCAGAGAGTATGTCCGAGTTTATTCTTGGACCCAGTTTCTCTGTCATGTGGGGTTCCTCAGGGTTCAGTGTTGTTCCCATGTTGTTCGCAGTGTACATGCTGCCCCTCGGAGACATTGTAAGAAGGTATGGGCTGAGGTTTCACTGCTATGCTGATGATACCCAGCTGTACCATTCTTTTGCACCTGACCAGGATGGAGCTCTTTCGGTCTTTAACAACTGTCTCTCAGAAATCCAGGACTGGATGGACTCGAGTTGGCTGAAGTTGAACTTGGAAAAGACTGAGGTCCTGGTTGTGGAACCGGCGTGCTGTAGAGGGGGGTTCGGGGGCTGGTTCACCCTCTGGGCTTTTCCTTGGGGGCTTACCACTCCCGACTTGAGCGGGTCGAGACCTGGGTGTATACAGCGGAGGCTGACTCTACATTGCAGGTGTCAGCTGTCGCCAAGTCCTCTTTATCACCTGAGGAATATTCCAGAATTAAGCACCTTGTTCCATCCGGCGATCTTCCTACGCTGGTCGATGCCTTTGTGACCTTGCGCTTGGACTATTCTAACTCTTTATCTAGGGCTTCCTGGGTTGGAAATCCACCGCCTGCAGCTAGTGCAGAATGCTGCGGCCTGGCTTTTGACGGGGTCTTCCCGGTCCTGTCATATTTCGCCGGTACTGCGCGGACTACACTGGCTGCCAGTAGAGTGGCAGATCACCTTTAAAATTGGCTTATTGACTTTTAAAGCCCTACACGGACTGGGCCCGGACTACCTGAAAGAGCTTCTGGTTCCTTACTGCCCTAAGTGATCGCTCCGTTCAGCCGACGAGGCGTTGCTAGAGATTCCTAGGGTGTACCTGAAATCTCCTGGGGCCCACTCATTTATGCATGCGGCCCATACCCTTTGGAATTCTCTACCCTGTCGGTTACAGGAGTGCATGACCGTGGAGGGATTTAAACAGGCGTTAAAGACATACTTGTGGTACCAGGCGTTTGGTGACTGATTTCCTTTTTTAACTGTATTAGCTGTTTTATTTTTATAATGTTTGGACTGTTTGATCTGTCATTTTATATTTGTTAGGTGCTTTGGTTTTTGAAAGGTGCCATAAAAATAAAGAATATGATTATATTATTATTATTAAATATTTTTAAAGATCTAAAAATATCTGTCACACAAGGTCCTATCCTATTGCATAATGGAAATACCCAGATGGGACTCGTGTGATAAATGATTTATCTGTACATGTACTGTTTACACCACTAGTGAGGTTACCAGGTCAAACAGCACTTGAATAGATAAATCAATTATCCTGAGGTCCCCTGTATATATCCCTTATGTGGCTAAGGCCAACAATCCACGTTCAGGATGCATTTCTTAACGTGATAATCCATCAGTTGTGATTGACAGGTAGCGATAATCCATTACTAAACTTGGCTTATCTCTAGCTGTCAGTCACAATGAACTATCACAAACCAACAGTCAAGTGCTCTTGCGCAGCACCTTCTAGCACCAGGCAACTTGTTTTCCTTATGATTTCTATGTAAGCTTGATTCCATCAGTTTCAGGAGTTTCTAATTTGCTGCAGCCAAAATCCTCTCAGAGCAAGGAGGTTTTGATGGCACAGAATTCATGAGCTGCCATGAGGTAAGTCAGTCCTACTCCTTGGGACCACAGGTTAGTTCAGGAAATTCTGAGCCAGCCTCAGGTTTGAGGACTTTGGCTGGACTGCAAGAGCAAATGTTTAACTGCTGCTGAGTCAGGCAGGTTTGTTCTCAATTCATGTGGTGAATCAAGGAGGCTGCTCTCTATGGAGTGTGAGTTGCAAGGTGACCATTCAGTCTCGGGGTTTATGGATTGTTCTTGTGGATTATAATGTTCCATAAACCCCTTGATTGAATTACCACTTTATAACTCGCACTTTTTCATCATTTAGTCTATTTATATATACACAGTCCACCTACATTAACATGCCATGCTGGAGAGCAGAAGGCTGTGCAAGTCACCGGCTCGGGATGGGGAGGGGGAGCAGGAGGTGGGGCACTACTTGTGGGTCCACTGGGCACCAGGGAAAATATATTGTCTATTCTACATGAAGATTGAGGGTGGGGGGTCACTAGACCCAAAAAGCATGGAAAGGTATTGCGGGAGAGATCGGGGATAGGTGGGTGGACTGCTAGACCACAGGAAAATCTGTTATACCAGAGCGGTGATCGGCGAGGAGGCCACTAGACACCAGGGAGATATCTATCTGGTATACCAGAGCAGCGATCCATGTGGGCGCTAGATACCAGAATATCTATCCATTATACCAGAATGGTGATCGGCGAGGGCAGGACCATCTGATATACCGAGATGACAGTCAGCGGGGGGTTACCACTAGCCACCAGGAAGAACAATAATTTACATTATACAATGGCAAGGTAAGAATCCTGGGCTCTGATTGGTCAGTGTGTGCCTGGCACAGTGATGTTATCCCAATATAACATCATGGGTCTAGTCTCGGCACTGTGATCCTCTTGACAGATTGTTTGCATTTGCATTTTTTTTGCATCTTCTCTTAAGAAACAGAATATTTTTCCACACCAACAAAAACATCCTTTATTTTTTTATTCTGTATCTACCAACAAGCCATTGTAAAATACAGTCGTTGCCACAATTAACGACAGTATTTGGTCTCCACAATTCTTTATTTCTCTGTTAATATTACAGAACCTTTGTTTTTGATTCAGAATTTAATACTGTATATCCTTTTAAATCAGAAAAATAAAAGAAATGGCATTGACAAAATTATTGACACCTTGACTTAATATCTGGTAGCACAGCCTTTGGTCAAAATAACTGCAATCAACTGCTTCCTATAGCCATGGATGAGCTTCCTGCACCTCTCTACTGGCAGTTTGGCCCACTCTTCTTGTGCAAACTGCTCCAGTTCTCCCAGATTTGAAGGTGCCTTCTCCCAACTGCTGTTTTCAGATCCCTCCACAGGTTTTCAATGGATTTAGATCTGGACACATTGCTGGCCACTTCAGAACAGTCCAGCGTCTTGTCTTGAACCATTCCTGGTGCTTTTGAAGTGTGTTTGGGATCATTGTCCTGCTGGAAGACCCATGACCTTGGCCGGAGACCCAGCTTTCTGACACTGGGTTCAACATTGCGGCTCCCAAAATGCCTGGTAATCTCCAGATTTCATGATGCCATGCACACGTTCAAGGCACCCAGTGCCAGAGGCAGCACAGCAACCCCAAAACATCACTGAACCTCCTCCATGTTTGACTATAGGGAAGGTGTTTTTTTCTTTGAAGGCTTAATTTTGTTTTCTGTAAACATAGAGATACTAAGGTTCATACTAAGGTTAGAAGAAAGAGCTAGTAGGCCAAAGCCCATAATGCTCCTGTGCTAGGCCATAGAGTAGAATGCTAAGTCTTACCCAGACATAATTAGCGTGTCGAGACGATGTTTAAAAATCTCTTTAGTATTACTTGTTACTTCATCAGATGGAAGTCTATTCCAAGGCCCAATAGTTCTTACAGAAAAGAAGAACTTACGATTATTATGTTTAAAAGATTTACCAGTTAACTGGAGGACATGACCTCTAGTATTATGTATTGATGACTTAAAGAAAATCCTAACTCAGTCATGATATAGGGGTCATGAATAATGTCATATAGGAGGAGAGGTCACCTCTAATGCATCTGATAGTAAGAGGCATTAGTTTCAATGTATCCAACCTAAACTCATAAGATGAGGATTCGAGACCAGATATTTTTTAGTGTATTTTCGCTGAACCTTTCAAGAGAGTAACTATCTGATTTTTAAAAGGACACCACAACTGTGAAGCATATTCAAGATGGGGACGGACATAGGACCTGAATAGAGGTAACAACACCTCCTGATCTTGAGATCTAATATTAAAAATAGACCAAATAATTTTATTAGATGTACTAATAACCAATGCATATACTTGGAATATGTTAAGTCATCTGAAATGTTTATACCCAAATCCTTCTCATCATTAGTGGCACACAATGGTAAATCGTCCAGAATATACTGAAATTTAAATTATTAGAACCCAAATGCATTACTTTGTATTTTGTAGAGTTTAACTTCATGCCCATTTATTAACCCAGGTACTAATAATATCAAGATCATGCTGAATACAAGATATTTGGTCTAAATTAGAACATGGTCCTCCGATCTTCACATCATCTGCATATTTAATTGTAAATGAAAGGCAGGAATTAGTTAAATCAGATATAAAAGCCTGAAAAAGACAGGGGCAGAGAACCGAGCCTTGTGGAACACCACTTAAAACTTTACCAGAGTTAGAAAATGCCCCATTAATCATTACCTTTTGAGTTCTGTTTGAAAGCCAATTATGAATCCATGTAATTATATGACTGTTAATACCAAGACCTGTGAGTTTTTGAATTAGAGTCCAGTGTGGCATGGTGACAGAAGCTTTACTGAAATCAATAAAGACAATGTCACAGGCTAACTGGTTATCCAAACAAGAACTAAAATGTTCATAAAAGCAGAGCAAATTTGTCAGACAGCTTCTACCCTTCTTAAAGCCATGTTGTTCCAAATCAGATGCATCAATAATAGGGTCAAATAATATCCTTTAGTAGACTTTCTAACACCTTACATATGGATGAAGTCAAACTAATTGGCCGATAATTTTCCCATAGATGTTTTGATCCCTTCTTATGTATTGGTACCACAAACGCCTCTTTCCATTCACAAGGGATAAAATTATATTGTAAAAAAAGGTCGAATAAAAGTTTGAGTGGAAAGGCAATATGTTTGGATAATAGGTAAAGTAAATGCCCTGCTATATTGTCTGGGCCTGAACAAAATTTACCTTTTAGTAAGTGTAGTTTTTTAAGAATAGACTCAACTGAGAATGTGATAAAAGTATCTGATGGTGAAATCATAGGTACAGGTGATTGAACTTCTGATGTAGAGAAAACTTTACAAAATTCATTATTAAATACATCAGCCATGGCTTTCGGCTCATGGATAAGTATGTTTTCTGTTGTAAGAGGCCCCACCACACTTGGACTTTTCCTGAGGGAGTTTATATAAGAGTAAAATTGTTTGGAATTAGACTTACTAGCTGTTGTTGCCAATTTCATTTCCCATCTAGATTTGGCCCTACAGATGACTAATTTACACTTCCTACTTGATTTTAAATAGGATTCCCAATTAGAAGTTGTCCTATTCTTTAGTGAATTCGATGTTTTTATTTTTATATTTATTAAACATTTTATGTTTTTATTCATCCATCTAGAGTCTGTTTCCCATTAAATTCTTATTTTTGATGGAATATAAGTATCACGAGCGTGAAATAAGTGATTTGAAAAGTACCCAACTTTGATAAAGGACTGGTTATCAAAAAGATAACCAGTTTATTTTTCAAGTTATAGGTTGATACTGTGAAGATCAGCTTTGTCGTACAGGTATATAATCGAAGAATTAGTAATAAAGACAATATGTCTCAGTTAAATAAAATAGAATTATGATCACTGCTGCCAATTGGTGATGAAATATGCACATCCCTAATATCTAAGGCGGTACTACTCAGAACAAGATCTAATATATTATTACCTCGGGTTGTAGAAGTTATCCATTGCTGTAAGTCCAATTCCGAACAAGTGGACAAAAATATATTACTAATACTGCTAGATGTTGTGAATGACTGCCAATTTATGTCTGGGAGATTGAAATCCCCTGTAATAATAACATAACCCATTTGAGTAGCTATTTCAAATTTGGAAAGAATGGCGTCCATAATTAAACTAGATGAATTTGGAGGAACATAACATGTCCCAAGGATAATAAAATCCTGTTTGGATAGGAAAATTTTAAGCCAAAGACTCTCAGTCGGGAGATTATGAATTTTATAGAACTAGAAATATTGACTGAGTTGATTTTATTGTTAATAAATGAGGCAACACCTCCACCCTTTCTTTCACTTGATTCAGATAATAAGAGATATATCCAGGGTTGCTTGATCCAGTGGGAGTTATAATCACCCCATGTTTCACAAACCGTAATAATATCAAAATCCTTATTAGAAATCACAGTTTGTAACTCATGAATTTCTGTGTCAAACTTCTCGCATTAAAACTAAGAAACTGTAATTGTTTACTGGAGACTTTATAAGAGTGGGAGACGAGGTGTGTACATTTGCATCCCCCACTATTTAGTTTAAATATATGTTAATTGTAGATAGGAATTGTTGACTCAGCAATGCATTCCCTAGTCTGTTAAGATGCAAGCCGTCAGGACAGTAAAGCTGAGATCTATCAGAGAACTCTTCCCAATGGGTCATGCACTGAATATTCTGTAGTAAACACCATTGCCTAAGCCAGTTGTTAATAATTTTAATTTTATGATTAAGAAACCAGGAGTACCATGGTATGGGTAGAATGTCCAAAAAATAATATCACACCGAGATCAATCATTTTATTAGTCATAGAAACATAGGCTAATTTGATATTCTGAACAGAGTCCCTGTAGATGTTGTTGGCTCCAACATGGATAATACACAGTGGATTTATGTCTTGAGAGCTAATAATATTCGACCATGTATGTTAGATCTGAGATCTTAGCACCACGAAACTAGAACAAGTTCTATTATGTTTGTCAGGCTCGCATAAAACCCTATCCAGATGTTTAACTAAGGAATCACCCAGAACAAATATTTGTCTGGTATGTGAATCATCAGTATTAGGAACACACATAGAGGGTGCCTCTTCACCAGTTTGAATAGTAGCAAAATCAATCAAAGGAATATCAGTAGTGGAATTAGGTGGTGGAGTTGAAGAATTTGGCATATCAACCATGACTTGGGAAGTGTTTTTAGAATTTAATCTTTCATTAGGGGACTCAATAGGAATACAGTTAGAATCGACAGGGGCAGTGGACAATGGGTCAAAGCTATTATGTAGTGGAATGTTAAAATACTCAGCCTTTCTCCTTCTTTTTTTAGTAGCTTTAGACCCTTGCACATTATACCAAGTTGTATCTTCTATACTGTTTACCAAACTGTTCTCATCTTCTCTAGTTCTTTTTCAGATACATCAGATGGCTAAATCACTGAACTACTCATAGTAGCGTGATTATTCTCACTAGATATTATTTGTCAGAAGGGATGCTGTAAGTAGAGGTAGAGGAAGTCTCATTTAAAGGGATATTTGTTACATGTAAAGCATCTTGAACTGTTATAGGTTGGAATCATTTCTTGATTGAATGCCAATATCCGTTTATAGTATAAGCTATTCTCACATTGTAATACAATGTTGTCAGTACATTTGCACATTGAAAGGGGAGATTATCAGCAATATCAGCTGATAAGCTAAACATATAGCAAGATGTGCATTGTATACCTATAGTAGTATACCTTTAGTAGTGGTTACAAACACATTAATATTGCTTGGTAGATTTAAGGAGGATGCCATTACCACACGTTAGAGGTGAAACAACAGAACCACACATAATAGTACTCACAAGTATAAGTGAAGGTGACAACACGGCTGTAATTATTCCACCTAACACCGCCTAACACGCGCTGAATGCGCGTGTCTTAGCGCACGTCTTCACACACGGAGTTGCGCATGCCCTGCTCCCTTGCTCGCCCTGCTCGCATAAGAGTGCAATAAATGGAAGGAGTGACCTGGAAGTACTCAAACAAGGTCACAGAGCCCTCGAGAGTTAATGTTTTAATGCCCTTTTAAAACTCCACGAAAACCACTCATGCATGGAGCTGGTGGAGTATAAGTGTATGCTAGTCCCAAATTAAAAATGAAAAGTCCTTTTGAACTGTAGTTCTCGAGTCTGGTCAAAAGAACTACAGTCCTCTTCCTGCTTCCTGACAAAATGTCAGCAGGGCTCAGTCACACACTCGTAGTATGCACAAACACAAACACAGAACAGAATCACAGTATTTTTTAAAATAGCTTGTAGTTTTAAAGCAAAGAGCCTGCAGAGAGATCCACACACTGCTTAGGTTTAAAAAAAATGGCAGATGATGTGCTTTACCAAAAAGCTCTAATTTGGTCTCATCTGTCCACAGGACATTCTCCCAGAAGGATTTTGGCTTGTTCAGGTGTGTTTTGGCAAACTCCAGTCGGGCTTTCTTATGTCTCTCTCTCAGCAGTGGGGTCCTCCTGGGCCTCCTACCATATAACCCCTTTCATTGGGTTATGACGGATGGTGCGAGTTGAAACTGTGCTTGCCTTGTGTCTGAAGGTCAGCTTGAATCCTGTTTGGCAGTTGATCGAGGTGCTTTCTCCACCATTGAACAATCCTCGCTGCAATCTTCGATCAAGTTTTCTCTTGCGGCCACGTCCAGGGAGGTTGGCTACAGTGCCTACGGGCCTTAAACTTCCTGATAACATTACACACGGTGGAAACAGGAACATCAAGGTCTCTGGAGATTGATTTGTAGCCTTGAGATTGTCCATGCTTGGCTGCAATCTTCTGTCTGACCTCCTCAGACAATTCTCTGGCTTTCTTTCTTTTCTCCATGCTCTTTGCGGTACACACAGTGACACAAAACAGGAGAATGAGTCCTTTTCTCTATTCAAACTGGTTGAATGAGTGATTTTTATATTGCAGGCACCTGAGAATCACTTGCTTAAAATCTAATTATTTCTGCTTCTAAAAGGTGCCAATAATTTTGTCCAGCCCATTTAAGGATTTCTGTGTGGAATAAGCTAAGACTTAGTAAATTTTTCTGCTTTTTGTGTTTTATTCCACTGCAAACCAAAGAAATACATATGTGGATACCAAAATATTTTTTAATTTCAACAATTTTCTGCAAGGAATGGTGCATTATTAGGAAAAACTGCAAGGGCGCCAATATTTTTGGCCACTACTGTAGCAGTAATGCCTTCCAAGGTGTGTGTTGTGCAGGGATAATGTCACTTCTTAGCTGCTGGACTCACTTGGCCTGCAGCCTCTTGTCCAACCACCTGAGGCGTGATGTTATCCCAGCACGACTCACACTCAGTAGTGCATTATTGTTTAATTGTGACGGCAATCAGCCGGGAGGGGGGACCATTAGACCTTTAGACTGTTGAGTTGGGGGTCGGGAGGTGGGCTGCCGCACTTCTTACGCCAAACGCTAGGGTTGTACGAGAGTATGTCAGGGTTTCAGTCAGTGGTATGTGCACTGCGCAAGGGGGCTGGGCAAAACGGCCTTGTGTGGTGCACATTCTTTGAATATTGGACTGCGCCAATATTCAGGTTCCTGCCCCTTACTTTACATTGTGCACCCTCTGAATCTACCCTTGTGCAAATCTGTTTGTCTGTGCTAACTAGACTCTCAGTATTATGCATTCACAAAGAAACCTGATTTTATGGCAAACACGAATTACGCTTGTGGTAATCATTTGAATATCGTGACCCAGAATTATAAAATGGATTAAGGAATGGTCAGGGTAAATGGAGTCTACTCTGAGCAGAAGGGTGTGATGAGAGGGGTTCCTCAGAGTTCAATGTTGGGGCCTACTTTATGTAACATCTATGTAACTAGTATGAATACCACGAAAGGAGGGTGGATAAGCAAGTTCACGAATGACACTAAAATAAGTCATTTTGATAGAAACCAGTGAACAAATAAAGGATTTCTAAGAGGAAATAAATCATTTATATGTGTGGGCAATGGATAAAAAGATCTGGAAAAGTGTGTGGTAATGCACTTTGGACAGAAAAAATATTGGAATGAGGTATACTCTTGGAAAGTATACTCTAGTGAGATGAACCCAATAAACCCTGTAAAAATGCAATAAAATCTCGAGATATGTCTGGAGGAACATTATGATTAGGGACAGAAATGTTGTTTTGCCTGTTTATAGGTCACTGATGAGACCTCACTTGGAGTGCTGCGGGCAGTTCTGAGCTACCCAAGATGTGGGAAATACTCTAAGACTGGAGAGGGTACAAAGGAAAACTACAAAAAAAAAAGATTAGCTGGTCTGAGGCACATGGACTACTGGGCTGAATACACTGGGTCTTTTTTCCTTAGTGATGAGGCGAATGAGAGGTGACCTTGTAACAGTTTATAAGTCTCTTAAAAACATGACTTAAGGCAATACCTAGGTATTGAACTGAGGGTTAGTAGTAGAGATACTAGGGGTATCGTTTTAAATCAGGGTGAACATCTTAGGACAACTAAAAGCAAAAACTGGTTCACACAGAGGTGGTAGCTAACTGTGACACTTTACCAGAGAAGTTGTATACAGTTCAAGTTTAGCTACATTTGAAGACAAACTGGATAGGTGTCTACAGACGTGTGGGTTTGTTAGTATCACGCAGTAACTATGTGCAGAGAGGCTAGATGGGCATATTCCTCCCTCCTGTCGGTTTCTCTTATGTTCTTATGACATTGATGGGATGGTTTTCTGCTTTTCAGGTTGGGGAAAAAAAAGACATTGTGACACAAGGGTGAAACTGGGGATTGGGCACCCTCGTGTCACAGTGGTGGGAGAATGATGAATATGATAATGGGAAGGTCTCTCGGAAGGGTCGCTCAGTCCAGAATGGGATTTTTTTTTACTATTCCCACTTGGAGCAGATCTCAGCCCTGGAGGGATTTTTATTATGTAAATTTCTCCACTTCAAGCAGAGCTGAGCTGAAGATGGGCATTGGCCTTTAATACCGGGATGGCTGGGCACATTGGCAGCAGTTGGCAGGCTGATAATGACACCACTCGGCTGATTGCTGTGTGGCATCATAGATAAAAGAATGCATCCACTATCTACTAGGTAGGGCTGCCTTCTTTCAACTACCAAAGTCTCTGCCCAACCACCAGCAGAACAACATCAAGATCAGCCTCGCTGATCATTGGCTTATCACTGTCGAGCCTCCTGCAGCCTTAACTGCATGGGATATGACAGTGACATGTCTGTGATGCCCGCTGCTCTACTCCTACTCTCACAAGATGTTTGCTTTGTGCATGCGTGCACGAGCAAACATAAACACAGTTGGGATCAGCCTATCACACCCTTCCTTACATTTCCTACTAGGATATATTCTTCAAACTTGGGGCTTCTCAGTGTTTGTTATAAGTGTTCTAGAGATTTCAAACATAATATTCATCCATATGAGATCACTGTCATATTTTAAGTTTAAATGTTTTAATCTAAATTATGGTCGCAGTTCTCATTGTCTTTTCAGCTAAAATATCTGACATTGGGAGACGGGATCTAGTGACCAGCACAGTGCAGACGGAATATTTTGAATATACCTAGGATTCCTGGGCATCACCTGAAAGTGCGTTTGATGCAAATTGTGTAACTAGGGGTCACATGCCTTAGAAGAAATGCAAATACTACAGGGAATAACCCTTGCTGCCCTACCAGAATGAAAATATATAACCTGAAGATTGCATAGCCCATTTTTAACATCTCTAGAGAACTGTACATTAATGGTGTAAACTACCAAAAACTTTCAATTGTGAATAAGTGTTCCATCTACTTCTTTAGATTGCTTCAACCAGTGAACACAGTAGCATCTCATCAGAAGAGCTGGACCGGCTTAAAAATGCAGAAATGGAGCTGAAATTGTGGAAGGTAATGTACCTGATCTATACCTAGCTGTGTTTTGACTCATACCTAAACCATTTATACTCATAGCTTACTCACTGGGGGACCTGTCACTGTATTGAACTGATGTAGTAGTAGATTCAGTTTATTGATCGGTCATATGACCTTTTCAATGTAAAATGTGAACAGAAATATATAAAAATTACAACTGGTATAAACAATGTTTGAATAAAGATAAATATAAAAAATGATTGCCGTAAAAGCAAAACTCTAATTTGATTGGTCAGATAATGGGTTACACATACAGCATCTTAGATCATGTTAGACTATAAATAAAATACATATTTTTTTTTAACATTCTTGTTCATTTCCTTTAACACCTTTAAATTTAAGTTGCGAGACACACTAGATATTGGGCTACTGTACCAATTATTGGCCCATCATTAGTAGTAAAAAATATCCTTAGAAGGAGATCTTGATCAGAGATTTGGATAGAGTTACAAAGTGGTATTATCCATTTCCCCTTCGGGGGTCTTGTACCAGGGACATTCGAACACAACATGTTTTAAGTTTTCTGGAGAAGAAGCAATACAAGCGCACACTGGCCTGACTAGAATGATCTTTTCCATATGTTGCATCTAGTATATTGCTGGGAAATAGCTCTAACTTATACTTGGTATATTGGATTCTCTGGTTATGTTCAACTAATACATCTAAGTATTTTTTATAAAAATGTACGTTATCATTCAGTCTTGACCAATGTGAAATTTTCAACTTTTGGTTATTTTCCAGATCTTTAAGTTTGAAATATTCTACAATTCTTTTAGTGACAAATTCTTGGTATTTTAAGCTTATGATAACCTATGTCACTATATTTTTTTAAATATCCGAAACAAGTTTAATATGATATATGGAAAATTGAGGAAAGTCATTCTGATTTCAGATGACCCAGATTAAGCCAGGTATATTTCTCCTTTAAACAGAGTAGGTAAGCCTAGTTTGTTTATGCTGAGATACCGTTATCCAGTAACTCACCTTCCTGGCCAAAAAAAGGCTCTGATGCAAGAAGTGTCCAACTCTGTACAAATCAAAGAAGCAGGTATAGAATTATTTAGCCCCAAGTAAGATCTAAGTAACTTATTTAACGGGACTTCAAGTTTATTCACAAAGTTAGAATACCAAATTTCTCCGTTATACAGGGCCTGAGAATTTTACTTTGCTCTAGCAGCTGTCAGTAGAGGTTTAATAGAGTTGCCTCCATATTTCCTGTTAAAATGCACAGGGATGTAGCTGTCTGTTTAAGCTTAATAAGTAGCATATTGATATGTTTAAACCATTTGCCATCATTGGTTAAAGTTAAATCCAAATAAGTATAATGCTTAACTGATTTCATTTTGTTAGTCCCTATCGCCATCATGCTTTTATAGAATTTGATGCAAAGGTCACAACCTGACTTTTGATCATTGATCCTCGGTTATATCTCTTAGCATAATCATCCAGTATGTTCAGTTTAGCTAACAGACCAGACTAAGTTAAAGACAATAACACCAGATTGTCGGCATAAGCCAATACAGCACAGTGTTTGCCTAGAATATTAGGAGAATCTGACTGTGAACATTCTAATTCTTCCAAATGTTTATCAATATATATACAAAAAACAGTTGGCGCAAGAACATAGCCTTGCCTAACCCTCATATTAGTTGGAAAGGTAGAGGAGAGCTGGCCAGACATGCCTAATTTAACTTGGGCCCACGTGTTAGTATAGAGTTCCCAAACAATTGCTGTAATCTCATGTGAGAAACCCTTATCCTTCATCACATTCCACAGCATATTTCTGCAAACAGTGTCAAACGCTGTACTAAAATCGATAAAGTGGCATAGACCTTTTGTTTACGCAAAACTACGTATTTTTCATACAAGTGTCTGATAATAAAACAATTGTCTGTGGTACAGTAGCCTGCTCTAAAAACCTGCCTGGGCTTCTGATAGGTCACCCAACAAGTTCAATTGATTTCTAAGTCTATCCAAAATTAATCTTGCAAAATCTTTTCCCATATTATCGAGTAGAAAAATAGGCCTGTACATAGTTGGATCGGTTTTGTCCTCCTTTTTATATACAGAAATTATTGTGGCAGCATTCCACGAGGATGGAAATTTCAGCCTTTGACAGCACTGATTGAAGTAAACTGATAGAAGTGTTTGCCCATAAAGAGGGAGAAATTAAAAATACCACAAACGGCATAAGATCAGGACCAGGAACCTTTCTGGTTTCTAGAGAGGCAATAACAAAATAGGTTTCAGAAATTGTAAATGATCTAAATTGTGTCATATTAACTTCTAGACTAACAATTGGACCATTGTGATCTGCATAAAAATATTTGGAAGAATAGAAATGTGTCCATGTCTCCAGGGATATTATTATTATTTATTCTTTGGTAACCGGATAAGTGCACTGATACTGAGGACCATTTCCAGGTGCGACCCAGGCCAGCTAGTGGCTGCTAAAGTACATAGGCATAATAGATAATCACAATACAAAATTCAGTACATGTATTAAATACAGTACAGTAGAATTCACTGATAGCATACCCAGAAATACAATACAGTACAGTACAGGTAAAAGTACATTTAGGTCACTATAAAGGTACAAATAGAGACAGATAGGAATTGGAGTGTATAAGTAAGTATACAAGCTGATTCTATATGCGTGTAGGCAGACAGTGTGAACTTGGGTAGAGGTTGCAAGGGGAGTAAGCTGAGAATGGATAAAGATAAAAGAGTTAGATTGTGTGGTGGGACAAAGGGAGGTAGTGAGTGAGACTTGCCAAGAGGTGCATTTTAGGTATGATGAGTGCTAGCGAGAGGACCAGTGACAGTTATATTTGTCCAGGAGCCAGGATTTGAGGTTGCGTTTGAAAATTTGGTGAGTGTCAGATACTCTAATAGGTGGGCAGACCATTCCACAAGGTTGGCCTTATTATATAGAGCTCTCCGCCCATGCGGTGAGGGTTCCGGGTACCTGGAGGAGGGCAGCGAAGAGAGCATAGGTTCCTGGTGGGTGTTCTGAAATTGAAGAGGATGGAGAGGGAGAGGCGTTGCCGCAGTTCTGGTGGCAGAATCCACTAGGCAACCAAGGGTACAGTCAAATCACCCCTGCAGGGGAGCCAGCCTAGTGAGTGGTAAAGGTCACAGTAGTGAGTGGTGTAAGGAACAGACGGGCAAACCAGCAAGCATTGTTGTAGGCAACCATGAACCTAGCCTGGAGGGTGGTTGAGATTCTGGAGTATATGGGAGAGCAGTAGTTGAAGATAGGGAGTAGGTTGCCAGTGACTATGGCAAGACGAGCCTTGTAGGTCAGGTAAGACTTTAGGCAGCACCCAGTTTCTGATTTACTCTCCTGACTATGCTGTTTATGTGATCAATGTAAGTGAGGGAGGGGTCAAGCAATACCCCATGGTACTTAAAAGTAGAGACATTCTCATGGGCAGGGGTATCAGGGGTGGATGAGAAAATCATCCAGGATATATACAGTATGTATCAATCTGATATTTTAAGTTATTTGTATCCTTTGCAACAAGAAGCCAGTAAGATTGTAGGTCCTGGTTATTTGTTTATTTGTGAGAATCAGTTTACAACCTTTGAGCCAGAGGCTCGTTTCCGAAGGTACCTCGTCACATTGAGACATACATAGCATTTTAGATTACATAGTACAGGTTTTCTTCAAATAGGCATTTGTTAGAGGCGCCACATCACACTGTGGTCAAACAACATACATTTGAGTTACAGGGTACAGGTAATTGAAATAGGTCTTACACAATTGGTTTCATATGTTGAGCAATCAACTGGCATAAGACAGCAGGCTCTGTCCAGGTTATACTTAGGAATGGTGTGCTGGGTAAGGGTGGAGGGGTGGGCTAGGTGGGGAGCTGCCTGGCGGGCATTGTCACGAGTGGAGAGGTTGAGGTAGGGCCTCATTTAGAGACAGGAGCAGCTACGAGTGTTGAGGAGTTGGCTACGAAGGGTGGTTTTGAATTTGGAGATTGTGGTGGCATTGGAGATGGTGGCAGGGAGAGAGTTAAACCAGAATGGGGCTCTGTACCAGAAAGACCTCTGACCATGAGTGGTTCTTGACCTGGGGACCAGTAGGGTGGTCTTGTTGGAGGACCGTGTAGCAACAGTGGGCGGGATCCGGTGGATGGATGCAGTCACCCCTGGTGGGGAGAGCCCGAGTAGGATTTTTTTAGTGAGGAGGCAGGTATGATAGCGAAGCCGTTCATCTAGGGTCAGGAGTTTAGCATCATTATACAGTTGACAGGTGTGTGTGAGTCTGGGGGAACCAGTAATCAGTCTGCAAGCCTTATTTAGGGTTATGTGAATTTTTTTGAAGGCAGTCGTGTTAGCAGCACCATAGACTGGTAAGCCATAGTCTACAAGGGACAGTACTGAGGATGTGACAGCGAGCCAGAGAGCATTTGGGGAGGCAGTTTCGATGGCGGAAGAGATGCAAGTCAGTATGTTGGTGGCGGATGCAAGGGCATCAATGTGGTCGTGGAATGTGGGGCTGAGTCAAGGTAATCCCGAGGTATTTGTAGGAGCAGACTTGTTCCAGAGGCTGTTTGGTACTAGGAAGAATATGGAGTGGTGGTTGCTAGCTTTGTTTGGGGTGGGCAAAAGCATAGCTTTGGTTTTTAAGATTAATGATAAGTCTGAGCTCCTTAAACCAGGCATCTGCCTCATTGAAGGACTGTTGTGAGGAATCCTGAAGGAGATGGAATGCGGTGGTGGCAAAATGACAGCATCATCAGCATACAGAAGCATTTTGCCAGAGCAAGCACTGGGCAGGGTGTTCAGATAGAGTGAGAAGAGAGGGGCCCAGGATGGAGCCTTGGGGAACCCCTGAGTGTATGGGACGGGTATCAGAGAGTGTTCCATTGATTTTAACACACTGTGACCGAGCGTCCTAGGTAGCTTGAGCACCATGCTAGAGGGCCAGCACGAGACCAGTGTGACAGAGGCGTTCAGCAGAGAGGGTGTTAGACAGTGCGAAAGCCTTTGATAGGTCAGTGAACACTGCACCAGCTAGTGAGCTGGTGTCCAGGGAGGAGTGAAGGAAATTGGAGAATTCAATTAGCGCAGTGCTGGTACTGTGGCCAGCACGGAAGCCATGCTGCTCAGGGCATAAGATGTTATGCTTGGATAGATATTCAGTGATTTGAATGGCCACCACTTTTCCAGGGTTTTGAGGGGAGGATGGAGATTGGTCGGTAGTTGTTGGTTGAAGACCTGTCACCACCTTTATGAATGGGTGACTATGGCTGCTTTCCAGGCAGTAGAAAATTGTCCCAGGCAGAGCGATCGGTTTAGTAGGCTGGTGAGCGGAGCAAGGACTTCATCTAGCACCAACCTGAGGATACTGGGATCCAGTGAGTCGCTGCGGGATTGTTGCCATTTAAAGCTTTGATAAGGATGGGTCTGGCATCCCGAGCAGATACCATGCAGGTGGAAGCTGGGGTGGTGGGGACGGGGGTTGGTTTGGGGAGGTTCAAAGAAATTACTGGGAGGACTGAGCTAAGGTGGGTGAAAGCGGTGTTGAGGCAGTTAGCTATGAAGGCAGGATGGTGGAGGTAGTACCATCACTAGAGAGCTGAGATGGGGAGGGAGCGTGACTTACCATTTAACTGTTTAATATTATCCCAGAACTTGCGGGCGAGCCCCAGGAAGAGTGAGGTGGCCTGGTAATGGTCAGCCTTGGCTTCCAGACCGCCCAAAAGCACTTATTCCGGGCTGCATTGTAGGCTTGTCTATCAGACAGCCAGCCCGTTTCAGTGGCACGGTGCCAGAGGTTATCCCGATTTCTAAGCAATTGTAGGAGGGCAGGGCTGACCCAGGGTGCATTCTGTTTTTTGGATCGGAGTTTTGTGTAAGGGTGCAAAGAGATCACAGGCATTGTTGAACATTTGGGAGAAGAAGCGAGGCAGTGTCAATGTGGTGCATGCTGAATGGAGGACCAGTTTATCTGGGTGAGAAGCTGCCTAAGTTTTTCAGCCCACAGGCGGGCGCCTGCGGAGGGTGGTCTGTGATTTGGGTTTGGGATTGGGGGCTGCCCAAAGAACTAGGATAGGGGAGTGGTCACTTAGGGAGTCCGGTAGGACCTGGATGTTTTGGATTTTTTTGGTTCGGTTGGTGATGAGTACATCCAGTAGGGTGCTGTTTCCTGTTTTTGGGTTTATTCTAGTGGGTGGGGTGTGAGTTGCATCAGATCTTGGTGCAAAAGTGTCCCGGATTGAGGAAGAGGAGGTGCTGAGCCAGTTTATGTTACGTCACCAACTAGGATTTGCTCCCCGTATGGTGAAGGGTGGCCAGATAGTCAGTTAGTTATACCAGAGCTGGGTTCTGGTTTTTGGGGGGAATGTAGGCAATGGTGAGATAGAGAGGGCCCCTAGAGGGGTCAGGGGTGAGCTTGAGGGTGAGGGCCCGGGCCTCATTTACAAGGGCAGGGGTAGGGAGTGCTTGGCCAGTAATTGTGTCCCTAGTGTAGATTGCACAACCTCCCCCTCGTTTACCTACTCGGTCCTCCCAGTATAGGGTATAGCCAGGGATGGAGACAAGTGAGTCAGGGGTGGATTTGGACAGCCAGTTTTCTACCAGGGCTATGATGTCCGGTTGGTGTGCCGTGGCCCAGCACTGGAGGGCGTCAAATTTTTTCAGCAGGCTGCATATGTTCATAGAGGCTATTTTAAGGCCAGTGGGCCAAGTTGATGGGTGGGAGGGGGCTGGGCCTGGGTTGGGATGTATGTTGCCAGAAAGTAGAAGCAGGAGGACCAAGGCTCTGGTCTGGGCATGGCAGCAAGTCAACTTCTTTGGTGTACGCTGGGAAGGGGAGGTGGTCATGGCGATGAAAGGAATGGGCAGGGTTTGAAGGTTTGGGAGGGCATGGACGAATTCCAACCATGGAGAGTCAGGGTAGACAGCGGAGGGGGTGAATAGTGGGTGGGTGCCGTGGGTCAGGGTCCATGGTCAGTGTAGGGTGTGATCGGACTAGGTCAGGGAGAGTTGTGGGTGCTGGGATGAGTGGGCCTGTGAATATGCTTGGCTGATGAGATGTATGTACTAACAGGAGAACGAGGGGGAGGCATTTGAGGAGAAGGGGCACAAACATAATGTCTATGTAAGCAGCAGGGCAGGAAGGGTACAAGTATCTTGTCTGCCCCCAGGAAAGCGTGGATACCACTTTGGATTAGTGGTAGGGTCACAGACTCTGGTGGACAGGGTACAAGGTTCTAACCCTGGTGGGGCAAGAGGAAAAAGGACCTGGGCAGGTGTAGGTTCCACTATCCAGGTGGCTCAAAACTGGCTGGTACTGGGCCAAAACCAGGGTGGAAATAACGACTCCTAGTGGTCACTGAAGGTTAGCGTCAGGCTAGGGTAGGGTCTGACAGTTGGGTCAGATCAATGTGCCAGGCTAGCTTGAAGTCTGGGTATAGGAATGTGGAGAGTTCAGAGACAGGAGTGGGAGTAAGGGAGAGAAGTACTGCGTGTGGGTAGAGGGGTTCCAGGAATTAGGAGGAGGAAGTTCAGATAGTGAAACTGATGTGGGTAGTCAGGGGTCCCTCTGGTGGCAGGCTGGTATAAGCTGCTAATGGGAAAGTGTGGACTTAGTAAAATAAGGAACAGGATGTGATGTCATAGGTAAGGGACTATATAAGTAGAGCCGACCCTGGGTGGGGCAGTTGACGCGCGCAGCGTGTCGACGGGCTAACACCCCTCCCAAGGGTGCACTGCAGGAGGTAGTTTAATTACCTCCGTGCCCGTCGGAGCTTGAATAGCTCAGCTGCTGCTCTTCAGTGTGTTTGTCTGGGCCAGAGGCAGGATCGGGCCTAAATGGGAGAGGGTTTGATTAGTATGCAGCGGGAGGACAGGGTTGTTACTTCTATTTATTATTCTTAGCATATGATTCCATTGTTTCATTTGAAATTCTTTTTGCTTTCTTTTTGCAACCGTGCATTGCTGTTAGTTACTCTCCACAACATTGGTCTGAATGCACCTTCCCTAAAATGGTTGTCGTGCTACCTGGCAGAGCGGATGCAGCAAGTAAAAGCAGTAGGAGATCTCTCCACTGTAAAACAGATTAGCAGAGGCGTACTGCAAGGCTCCATCTTGGGGTCCTTACTTTTCTCGCATTATATCAACAACATCGACTATGGAATCAAACTTTCCAGGGTACATCTCTTTGTGGATGACACAGTCCTTTACACTGCCAGGCACACTCCCGAAAGTGCCTGCTTGGACTTGCAAGCAGATTTCCTTACACTGCAACAAAACCTCCTGAATCAAAAGCTCCTATTGAATACCAAAAAACCAAGGCTATGCTGTTATCCCCAACGACCAAGTCCATAACTTCCTTAAGCACTACCATATTCCCACTATCACCACCTTGTTTGGCGAGTCACTTGACTATGTAACCAAGTTCAAGTACCTTGGTATGTGGATTGACAACATACTTTCTTTTGTTGATCATATAGACAAGCTCTCAAAAAAACTTAGGCAGAGGCTTGGTCTGTTTTTTAGAATCAAGCATCTGCTTACCCAGGAGGCCAGAAAAAGCTTAGTACAAACCACGTTCCTAGCGATCTTGGACTATGCAGACTTCCTGTATGGCCAAGTCCCCAAAACTGCCCTATCTAAGCTTGACACCCTTTATCATAGGGCCTTACGTTTCATCTCAGGTGCGGCATATGATACCCATCACTGTGTTCTCTATTCCAGGGTAGGATTGACCTCACTTACGTTCAGGAGGCAAAGGCAGCTATACTATGGACCTGTAGATCTATATCCAAGATGCTACCTCCTACATTTCTGACTGTCTGCCCTCCTGCACCTTACGAAACTATGCCTTGAGAAGCCGTTTGTACATCTCACTAGCTGTGCCTAAAGTCTTTTCCCGTTTTGGCAGAGCCTCCTTTAGCTATGTGCTGCCCCAGCTGGGGAACAACATCCAGAAATCCATAAAATTGGTGCATCCTATTGGTTTTGCGGAATTCAAGTCGCTCTATTTGAGATGCTTCTTGGAACCTTGTCAGTGCCCTTCCTGTCGCTAAACTGTAGCCGTACATTGCTGTTCTTACAGTCGACCCTCTACACTTTCTGTCCCCTCATTAGAATTACCCTAAGTCATGTTCCTGGATTTATCTTTGCTTTCTACTTGCTGCTGAGCCCCGAGCTTGCACTGTCACTTGCATTAACTCTGCTTCACTAGAGATATCAGTGTCTAAAATCACTGCTTCGGCACATTGTTGCAGACTTGCTTCCACCTCTCTGCTGTACTGTTTACTGGTATAAGGCTTTACCTTATGACTGGGCCCCATTGATTATCCTTGTACCTTGTTTTTATTGCTATGTATTGTATTACTGTGCCCATTTGTACTGTATGTTCTACTGTAATTATTTGTTCTGTACCTACCAGGCTCTCCTTGAAAATGAGCTTGCTCAATGGAGTTTCACCTGGCTAAATAAAGATAGATTGATTGATTGATGAGTGAGAAAACACTTATACTCTGGCGGTAGCGGTGGCGCTGAGGTTGAGGCGTAGTCGCCACACCGCGCACTACGCCGGCGACCCAGGTTCGGGAACGGACTCGGGCCGCCAGTGGCTGGCAGGGGCGAGGAAGGATTGAGCGTCCCATGACTGCTCTCCTTCCTCTGGGGGGGTGGGAATGGCGCATTGCGCTGCAGCGGCGACTGGCGCCAGCCAGCTGCACTGCAGTAGCATGCCTAGAAAGAAAAAGGAGCGCGGCGGGCGTCAGCATGGACATGCCTAGATGCCATTACATGTCCATCTCCCTGGAGACCAGAAAAGCAGAAAATGGCAGGGCTACCTCAGCGACTGATGGCCATCCCCTGCGCCCCCGGACACGAGAGGTGCCTTCGTCGGGGTGTGGCCAATCCTGTGCAATGGAGCAATTCACGCACCAGACCAGGTCCAGGGGGAGCGGGTGCCAGCGCCCGGAGGTCGTGGGTCCCGCTCCGCTAGGGAGAAAGCATTTGAATAAAAAAAAGAAAAAGAAAACACTTATACTCTTGTCTCGCTTTATTTAGATATTTATGTGTAACACCGGAATTCTGAATATTAACCAGTCTCAATATGTGTGAAGATTCTTTTTAGCCTTAAGACATTCAGCATCAAACCAGGTTAAATTGCATTTTTCATGCCTTTATTATTTAATAAATAAGATCTTACTTCCTCAAAGCAGAAATAATGCTTTACTTAATCTCAAGGTGATCCAAATTGGCCTCTAGAACTGGCAAAATGAGCTTTTGTAGCATATCCCTAATTGGACTGACTGCTGTCTCATACCATCTGACATTCCTATTTCTGATCTCTAAATTTTGTGGTAAGGATAAATTCACTATCGGTTTATCAATATTCATGGATTGCAATACTAAGGGCAGATGATCACTTTCAACCTTTAAGGGAACCAAAAAAGGTATCTCAAAATGACATGTCACCATTCCTGAAAATATGTAAGCATTAATCCCCGACAGAGGAGGGCTCTACTAGGGATTAATGCCTGCTTGGGGGGGTGCTTCCAACCACCAACCAGGCATTAATCCCGTAGTAGAGCCTGGCTCTGGAGGGGATTAATGCTCTTGTAATATGGGCAGTGTGGAAGGGGTTACTGTTGCGTTGGTTCCTGTAATATGTTACAGGAAAAGATATATGTAGTGTTGAAGGAAATCTGGTTTGCAATACAAATATAGACAACTTCTGATTGTGTGAGAACTACAATTATTCATATGGTGGTGTTTTTGTTGATAAATATTAAAATGTTTCTGATTGCAAGGCAAGACAATGCTTAGTTGAATCGTGTATTTTGTTTGAATAAGTATGCATGCAAAACATTTTTCTTTCATTTGTTATGTGCCGTTCTCAATCTCAGTTCCTAATGGGAGGATCCGGTACTACTTACTTTGCATATTTTGTCGTGTCAGCTCTGCATGTCGGTTTCTTGGGTGTTTTCTAAGCCCGACAGCGTATCTACTTTGCCCAAATTGCTGATGGATACCCGACTGCTGCATATTACTTGACATATCGGTGATTTGGAGGTAAATTTGTGTATTTCATGTGTGGATCCGTATTTCTAGCACAATGATTATAACAACGTTGATCGCGGGTGACTGGGTGGAGGCGGCCCATATTACTGGCTCTGTTCTACAGGTGCATTGTGGTACTTACTGCGATGCTGGGGAATATTGCATGCAACCTTGATGTTCAGTGGGTGTGTGAGGGATAGCAGGAGCGGGCATTACTGTGTGATTAATACCCACTTGGTTGTGCTTAGGTGGTGCCTTTGGACGAATCGCAATCTTCTATTTCCATTGGTATTAATCATCATGTTGCACCATGTTACAAAGTCTATTATGGATGGCCCTGAACTGATGCATGTATTGTGCTCTCTGTGTGATGTTCTTGTAAATCTATTACAGTAAGTTTATTTCTCTTTTATACCATTCTCTGCTGTCTCTTGCCCCCCTGTCCCAGGTTGCAGTTGTAAACAACATTCCCCTTTTTCTCGCTTAATTCCTGTATGTTCACCTGGCAAAACAATTTCAATAAATAAATAAATGTGGACCCTTATTTATTACAAAAAGAATGTGCCCTCCTTTCTTCCCCCTCTCTTTGTTTGCAACACTGGTAGTCCACCCCTCCACCCCAGTGTCGGACATTTGCAATTAAAAAATAATATGGCCACTGGGAGACCATCACCAGTGTCTCGGTATTCAATCTACAGCAGTGTGTCCAACAGGAGCCCATTGCCGGTTTCTACTTCTAGCAGCCTTCAAACCTCTCTCCTCCCAGTTTGTTTCTGACACTGGGAGTCCACTCCATGTCTGAAATTATAAGTTATTTTTTTACTCAATCTGGCCTCCAGGAGCTCATCTCTTGTGACTAGTTATTGCCCTATACTGATGTGGCACTGGGAACATCTTCTTGGTGGTCCTTTACTAGCTCTCCCCTTTGCCTCCTCTTCACAGTTTGGTGACTGGTTCAAACCCCTCACTCGCCTCCTTGACTATCTGCATTTATCACAAGTGAAATTTATTAAATACAGGCACACATAGGGTGTATTTCTTAAATCATACGTTGGGGGGGACTAGTGTAACTAGTATAGGGTCACGGTGGCAGATTTGTGGGGCAAATTAATTAACAAAAAAAGAGGAGTAATGTCAGACACTTTGGTGAGCTTCTGGTGTCAAAAACAAACTTGGGGTGGGGAGCAACTAGTGGCTACCGAGGTGGGGCTTCTGGTATCCACATAGGGAAGAAGAATGACAAGTGGGTACCACAGGGGTCAGTATTGGGGCAGCTGCTCTTAACATTTACATTGGGGATATTGTGGAAGGTCTGAATGGAAATTGTGTCGGTCTGCAGATGATACAAAGATTTGCAATAGAGTGGACACACCAGGTGGAGTGGAGAGCATGAGAGAGAGACCTACTAAAGCTGGCGGTGATCGGAGAGTTGGCAATTGAGATTCTCCCCATCTGTTTAACCAGGAGTGACACATTAAGCTGAAAGCTTGTTTACAGGTGTGGCCTGGGAGCACAGGGAAGTTAAGTGACTTGCTCAGGGTCACACAGTATGTAAGTGGGGCTGTAGGATTCAAACCCAGGTCTCCAGATTTGCAGCTCAGAGCCTTATACCACTGTGCTATACTGCCTCCTAGAATGCCAAAAAGTGTAAGTAATGCACATAGGGCATGAGAACCCAAGGGTTGCATACACATTAGGGGGAGAGGATGTTGTGGTAACAACAGGAGAGGGATCTGGGGATTTTTATTTCAGACAACCTTAAAGTGGCAAACCAGTGCAACAAAGCAGTTGGAAAGGCAAGTGGTATGCTGGCATGCATAGGGAGGGGTATCACAAGCAGGAGAAGGGAGGTGATAATACCCCTATATAAGTCAATGGTCCATCCTCACATAGAATATGAGGTGCAGTTCTGGAGACCTGACATACAGAGGGATATTGATAGGGCGGAGAGAGTCCAAAGGAGGGTGACCAAAATGGTGCATGGTATGCATCAGAGGATGTATGAGGAGAGGATGGAGGAGCTTGAACTATACCCACTGGAAACCAGGAAGGGGGGAGGATATGATTGAAAGTCTTAAATACCTGAATGGAATTAACAAGCTGCAACTGTCACTGACCTTCTAAGCCTCCTAGTCTCCCTAGCCCCATCTGGTGAACTTTATATTTTGGGAGATTTTAATCACAACTGGCCTTCACCCACCTTTAATAAAGCCCGCTCTGAGATCACAGCCCTCAACTTTACCCAGGTCATCTCAGAACCAACACGCACAAACCACAAGACAGGCAACTACTCTCTGATTGACTGGGCCATCACCTCCCACCCCCACCGAGTCTTCAAATCCAGCCTGCTTCCTGACTCTATAAGTGACCACCATATCACTTACATAGTCTGCAAAATCCATCGCCTTAAATCCCCTCCTAATTTCCTGGTTCAGAGGTCTTATAAATCTCTAACCATTGCCCACCTTCCAGAAGAATTAGCCTATGCAAACTGGGGTACCAACCATAGTAACTACACCATAGATGATGTCCTGCTACATTTCCGGAATACCTTCCTTAGCATCTGGGATAAACATGCCCCCATGCGTTGGATCAAGGTCTGAGGGTCACACCTTCCCTGGATTCCCCCTGAACTAATAGCATGCTAAAATGCTCGTGACAAAGCGTGGAAACACTGGAAGTCTACACTCCTCCCAGGGGATTACATCATCTACCGTATGCTGCGTAACAAGTGCACCAAGGCCACATAGTTAGCCAAAGCCGAATATTTTAACTCCACCTTCAATGCCAACCTGCGTAAACCATCTGAAGTTTGGAAAATGATCCACTCTCTCCCCAACCTCAAATCCCCAGTCTATTTCTCAAATGGTACTCTTCTCTCTGACCCACTCACGGTCGCCTTCAAGTTCAATTCTTACTTCACCACATGTGCTACTTCACTTCTGCCTCCTACCAACTGTAGCCCACCTACCCTCCATGCTAAAGCTGCTAATTCCCCAACCAACACCTTCTACTTTGGGACCATCTCCCCATCGGAAGCTCTTGATGCACTACTCTCCCTAAGCCCTTCCAAGGAAAGTCCCTGGTGGGTTAGACCCCAAACTCATCTACCTCTCTGCCCCTGCCATTGCAGCTCCGCTAGCTGCCCTACTAAACCTGTTGTTTGCCCTCGGAATCTGTACCTGCAGAGTGGAAACACGCCATAGTCCTCCCACTTCCCAAGGAGGCGACCCCACCTCTTCGGCCAGCTATCGCCCCATCTCCCTCCTCCTCGCCCTTGCAAAACTCCAGGAGCACCTCATACTCTCTCAACTCTCCAACTTCCTCTCAGAATCTAACTTCTTCACCCCCTATGAGTCTGGATTTAGAAAGACCCACTCTACCGCCACCTCCCTTCTACATCTCTCCGACACAGTCCTCTCGGGGATGGATAAGGGTCTCATTACTGCAGCCATCTTTGTCATCCTAGCCAAAGCTTTCGACACTGTCTCCCACCCCCTGCTGCTATCCTGTCTCTCCGAAGCTGGCCTATCGACGTCTGCCTCCAGCTGGTTCAGAGCCTACCTGGAAGGGAGAATTCAATCTGTAAAAATCGCTGCTTCCACCTATCCCCCACTCCCTTTAGCTACTGGTGTCCCCAAGGCTCAGTACTCGGTCCCATCCTCTTTCCATCCTCCTAAACAACCTGCCTCTTGCCTGCTCATCTACCTCAATTCACATGTATGCAGATGACACATCCTCTTTTACTAGCTGGTACCCCTGAGGAGGTTACTACCAGTCTCAGGCTGATTTCAACAAAGTTCAGCACTGGTTTAGCTCCCACCAACTCTCTCTTAATGCCAGGAAGACAGTCTCCATGACCTTGGTACTAGGCAGAGACTATCCAGGCACTACCTCCTGAGCGTCCACACCCTTGATGGGACCGTCCTGAGGGCGTGCCAACTTTCAGGTACCTTGGCGTCTGGCTGGCCGATATCTATCCTTCTCGGCTCACGTGGATGCTATCCTGAAAAGACTGTGCCCTAAGCTTGGCACTCTCTACAGAAACCACAGTTGCCTCCCCCTAATGGTGAAACGTGAAATTGTGCAGAAAATATTACCTACGTTTGACTACTGCGATGTAGTCTACAGTGCTACCCCTAAGTCGACGCTATCCAGACTGGACCCTCTCTTCAATGCTTTCTGCCGCTTTGCCCTCAATGCCCCCCTCCTCGCACCCACCACTGCAAGTGTTACCATGCACTGGCCTTCCCCTCTCTTGACAACCAGCGCCTACTCTACTGTGCCAGATTTGCTTCAAACCTCTGGCTGGGTCCTTTCACCCTACCTCCTCCTCCCTATCTCAGCCCTATCTCCTTCACGCCCTCAGATCTACCGACTCTAGACTGTTAGTAATCCCTCTCCGCGGACCACCGCTGGCCAATCGGCCTTCTTCTGCCCCCTCCCGAGGCTCTGGAACGACTTGCCAGTACAAATCCGGCACTCCTCCTCTAGGTATTCCATCTCCTCTGCCCTGACAAACTACTGCGCCGTAAACTGCCAGTGTCACTGACCTCCCCCCCACTGCCTTCCTTTTCTCCCTTCCTCCCCCCACTGCCCTATCCTTGATCCTATGCGGCCTGACCAGCTGCCTTAGCTACGGCTACAACGCTGGCATATATTCCCAACCTCTGCACTTGCCCCCTACTGCACTTCAACCTTGACTCTCTGTCTACCATGCTACCGTAGCTAGTAGCTGACATGTATGGAGTCATATTTTACACCCTTTGTCATCATAATCCTTGTGCATACCGAAGTCCCATCTGCCTGGATTGGTGGTAGTTCAGGTGGATGTTAAAGATCCCATGGCACTTATCGAAAAGAGTAGGGAAATTTTCCTGGTGTCCTGGCCAAATTTCCCTTAAAAATACCACCAACAGCTTAATCTGGTTCAATTTCAGTTGCTTACCATCTGTATCTCCCCCCCCCCCGGTCGCCCCTGAAAAAGGGACTTCTAGGCCCAGTGGGCTTACGGGTCAACAAATTCAACAAACAAACATTCTCTCCATGTAAATGTGGACAACAATATGGATCCTCCTTGTGGCAGTGTGACCGATGTCTGCTCCTGCTTCTTGTTTCAGGGTATCATCCCTATTGTACCATCATGTAAATTCACTTGTGTAATTTTGTTTCCTGTACTAATGTATACAGTTGCTCTCTCTGTAACCCCCAATCGCACGTAAGATGAGCATCTTTTGCTCAGTGTGCCTTTCCTAGTGAAACATTTCAATAAATAATAATAAAAAAAAAAAGCTAAGGAAAGGGAGTATATTCAAGCTGAAAAACAATCAAGAACTAGGGGCACAGCTTGAAACTGGAGGGTGGTCAGTTCAGAGGTAATGAGAGGGCACTGCTTCACTGACAGGGTGGTGTGCCCTGGAATGGGCTACCAGAGAGGTGGTTAAAGCACCAGCAGTGGAGGATTCAAGTGTGCATGGGAAAAATACTTGGGTTTAAGCAGAGTGGGAGGGATAGATACCTGATGGGGAAAAGGGGTCCGAAATCTATGGGGGGACACATAAATGGTGTTAGGGTGGTCGCGTCAGGGCTACTTACAGGAAGAGAACTAGGGCAGACTACATAGGCCGATGGGGTACATTTCTGCTGACAAACTTCTGTGATAGCTGTAGGTAGAATACCGAGCTACCAATGATGGGTTCCCAGTGGCGGATTTATTTTTGTAACTGTATTGTTAGCACATTGATGGACTCCTGAAGTTGAAACAAGCTCGGGGGCAACTAGAACAGCCACCTAAATGGGCCTTCAGTTGCCACATTTCCCTTTTTTTTTTCCGTTAAAACATGGATTGGTATTTCCGAGCCACCAGGTATGGGTTCATGTTGATTGCAATTATTTGCTTAAAGACATTGGGTCAGAAAAACAGTTCATTGGGGAAATAGCAGAGGTCATCAGGGATGGGTTCCTGGTGGCCAGTTTTAGCTGCCAGCACAGTTACAAAATAACAACCAGTGAAGTAACAAAGCTGGGGATCGAGCCCGGCCGGTGGCGCTGAGGGTTAGGCGCTGAATGCCACCTGCGCCATGCGGCGACCCGGGTTCGGGAGTGAGCTCGGGTGCCAGTGGTTGGCAGGGGAGGGAATGGATTGAGCATCCCAGGACAGCTCTCCTTTCCCGGGGGCTTTAGTTGACCGGCATCCCAGTGACCCCGATGGAGACCGGGGACATTGCAGGATAGCGGTCCAGAAGGCAGCATGGGGCGAGCATGGAGGATGCCGGCAGGAGGTTGCCATGCACCATGGTGTCATTGCATGCCACGCTCGGGGGGAGGTGGGGAGATGGGAAGCACTAGAAACCCCGCTGGTCTGGATAGGCGGCGGCTTCACAGTGCCCTGACCGCCATCGCCCGTAACTGGGCCTCCGCCCCTTGAACTCCTAACGGACCTAGGTCTGGGGTCCAGCGAGGAGAACTAACACCTTTGAGGAGGTAGGGGGTCTCAGTGGGCAGTAGAGTGGTGGACAAGTTGGTGCCTGAGAGAGTTCCAGGTCCAGTGGGCGCCATAAAGAGAGTTAGAAAAAAGGAAAAAAAAAGCCAGGGATCGGAAAAAGTACCACCAAATCTTTAAAGTAAAATATTTTAAAAAACTAATACAACCTTATACTTCAAAACCCCCAAGAAAATCCTTTCACGTCATGCTACACCACCATACTAATTTTCATAATTTAAGCTTTTATAATTTTCTCTACACATAACTTCAAAAAACGAAAAATTACAAAATAGTGACCAATTGACATGCAGACTCAGAAACTACTGACTTTTAGGGGCATGGATATGGTTCACTCATCACTCTCTGTCAGTTCCACTGGAATGGTGTCATTGGCCAGAACATCTTTAAGCTAAGCTCCTCTCACCACCCGGGCGGTATATTCCTGACTCCACCTCGTGATGTCAGATCTTTCTTTCCACCGGAAGAACAGGTTACCTCCTTCGTGCTCCTGCTTAGAATTGTCTTCACCCATCGGTGAACCTTGTTTCGATAAAAAAATTCTAATTCTTTTTGTTAATCTTTATTAAACATTTTCGATGTCTCGACAGCCATAGGTGTAACTGGTAGTCAGTGCAAACAAATCAATGTGCAAGCTCATTCAATAACACTGTGACGCATTCCAGGTATACTGGATGGTGATTATAATGGTTCTCTTTACCCCCTTAGTTCTAGCGCTGTGGGTGTGTGTATGTGGGGGGTGCATAATATGATATACTGACTTAACCTACCTGTTGCCTAGTTTTATTATACATGTTTCTATAGTTTAGGGATAGGGAACCAAGGTGACTAGGGCACCAGTCCCTATGGTAAGGGGCGAGTAGCACTCAGGAGTGGTCCAACTTCACAGCCATAACTGTTGCTGAATTTGTCTTCCTTGATCTGGTGTCAGTGCAGGGCTCATTTATATTGGGGGTTATCCTATGATAATGTAGGGAGCCCTTTTATTAACTGAAATCAAGCAGATTACAACCTTATAATGTATGGTAGAAACGTTGTTATAGGAGAAATCTACCTTTTATAACAACATTTTACCATTGATGTGATTAACGATGTTGTTAACCCATTGATGGTATGTCACATCGATGTGTTAACAACCAGGAACAATCTGGGCATCGCAGCGAACTGGATCGAGACTGACCTTGAAGCGGCTGCGGCGAGGGCAGAGCAGCGGTGACATAAAAAACTGCAGTAAGGAACTGCTTTCTTTTGTAAAAACCTAAATGGTACCATACATTATAAAATATAATTTATGGTACATCGATGTTAACTGTTTTTTTTTAACCCATGTCGAGGTTGCCATGGTGACATAAACCTCGAGAGCGAAGGGTCGCCCTGGCAACCTCTCCATGGTTAACAAACTGGTTAACCATCGAAGACCATACATCATCCTCTATGTTATGACATCACTCTGTTGTTAACCCTTCTTGAGTGTGTCATATTAATGGTTGAGTGTGTCATATTAATGGTATAACAAAACGAGACTCACAACAGTCAATGTTCTAATAAAATGGAATGCTCACAACAATCGAGTGTTCTGTAAAGTAATTCAGTCTGTGATTACACAATCTTGGTAGCCATACTATAAAATATAATGTATGGTGTTTGGTTAACAACTGCACTGAAAACACTTCTCGAGGTTGCCATGACATATGAAAACCTCTCGAGCTACGCTCTTGAGGTTTACAGTGATGTTATGGCAACCTCACAAAGCGTTTACAGCATGGTTATTAACTAAAGACCATACATTATCCTCTGTTTCTTACGTTATTCTTAAGGGACAAAGTTAAGATCCTTAGTCATCACATGGCAGGAGTCACCCATTTCATCTGGATGAGCAGAGTTCCACCTTATCTTTTTAGAGACTGCATGATTCTCTACATCCTGTAGATTTGATTAAGTATGGTTCTTCAGGTTGCCAGGGTTGGGATCTGGGGTGTTAGTCACACCCTAGTGATCACCTTCTTTGCTGCAGTGAATAGGATGCCCAGTAGATCACCAGAAGTGGGTCTCTCATAGCTTCCTGGGACTATACTAAAGGAACATGTCTTCTAACAATGGCATTGGCTTACCATACAGCTCCTCCACCTCCCTTGAAGTTTATGAAAGAAGGGGCATAATAAAGGACAGGCCCACATTGTATGGGTATGGGGGCTGTGGTTTCTACCAGTCATCCAGCAGGTGTTATCTTTAGTGGAATGATAGTGTGCTGTGATAGAGGGGTCTGGAAAAAACATATCTGGTAATCTTCTTTGAGGATATCTCTTTCATCAGGCAACACTTATGGAACTGTAGCCACCAAGCACCAGGACCACACGAAACTTTTTGCTAGCAATCTACTAGAGGCTGCCCACGATGACATCATAAGTCTACATTCTCACTATATAAACATGGGCCCGTGCCATCTCCGTTCTTTTCCACTGTTGATCATACTCACTGGACTTGCGTGAAGCGCCATCTTCAGTTGACCGTTAATTCTCAAATTTTCTAAGTTTTATTATTTTTTCACAACCTAGTATGTTATCACTTTATTTTTAATGTGATTGCCATTGTGTGTGTGTGTGTGTGTGTGTGTGTGTGTCTGTCGACAAAAGATCATGCTGTACTCTTTCGTTACTGCGAGTGTGATGGAAAAATCTGTTCCAAAGATGACCACAACATCTGCGTCCGCTGTCTCAGAGAGGCTTACAATGTTGAGGCCTGTGAGCACTGCCTGAAGTTTAACCAAGCAACCTGGTGACGCTGTCAGAAAACCCTACAGTCTTTCCTCCTAGAGCAGAAGGTAGTCAGAATGGAAAGGGAGCTCCAGGGAAGAAGCTTCTCTGTGTCACTGGCCCCTTCCATGGGCTTCCAGTCCTCCAAGGCCCAGGACAAGTCTTCAGGAAAGCACAAGCACCAGGAGAGGGAGCGAAGTAAGGATAAACCCCCGTATGTTCTCAGTCACGGCTCCGCTTGTGCTGACCGCTTCAGCATCATTTTCTACTTCAGTGATGCCTCCTGTTCCCCAAACCCTCGCTTCCACAGAGTCGGCTTTGGCAGTGAGTTTCACTGGACCTTCCATGGCTGGCGAAGGCCCACTGACATTGGGGCTGCTGACACCCCCATTGATGTTGGGGTTCCAGCCTCCCCATTGACGTTGCAAGTCCTGCCGCTCAGACCTCTCCCTCAAGGTCAGCTGGCAGTGGTTCCCCTCGTACGTCCTATGGCCGGTGCTGGCCCATCAAGGTCGGGGCTACAGTGGCCTCCAACGATGTTGCAAGGCCCTCCGACACTGGGGTTCCAGCCTCCCCTGTCAACGTTGCATGCCGCCCTTTGAATGCAGGCCACCATTGATGTGCAGACAGTGCTCTCCTCCTTCATGGAGTTATTATAGTGTCTTGCGCCTCCTCCGGGTACCATGATGCCTGCCACATAGACGTGTCCTGCTGGCTTCAGGGCATCAGTGTCCTTGCTTCCTTCATTGCACTATTCAAAGCCGGTCAACGAGGATCAGGAATATACACCTGACCTCATCTTGCAAAGGGAAGAAGAGGAGGAGGAAGATATGGATGGGAGTCCTATGGACAGATCTGACTCCACCATTTCCTCCAGGAGTGAGGACTCACATTGCATACCCTGCGGTCCTCTCCTAAAGACCCCTCCTTCATCTCTATGGTGAAGCACCATAAACAGCAATGGGGTTTGATACTGAGGAGCAGGACATAACCAGAAGAAACCTGGTAGAGTTTCTAGAACTACCAGATTCCTCCCCAATGATCTCTCTCTCTGTTGGTTGCACTAGGGGATGCCACTATGGCTGCCTGGCACAGACCAAGATTAATCCCTGCCAAGTCGATAAAGGCAGACAAATTCTACCAGGCTCCTTCAGGGAAGCCGTTTTTCGCAGGGCAACCTCAGGCTGATTTGGTTGTGATAAATGCAGCCCATGGTACGTCTAAGAGACCTAAGCGTCTTAGTTCTGTCCCCCCAGCTAAAGAGTCGAGAAAACTGGACCTCATGGGTAACAGAATCTTTGCCTTGGCCACACTGGGCCTCAGAATTGCCATTTACCAGACCTGTGTGGTCAAATACAAGAATATCTTTCAAAAGAAGGCTAAAGCAGCAGCCCAAGCCCTTCCTAAGGGCCCCCAGAAGCAGGAGATGCTCAAGATCCTCCAGACTGGGGCTGACATGGGTAATCACCTTTTAAGGTCTACTTATGATATCTTGGCATCAGTCTTCATAGGCATTTTTGGTAGAGTGTGTCAGGATTTGCTACTGATTTTCAGCAATCCATTCTGAATGCCCTTTTCAGAGGATACAGGCTCTTTGGAGAAGATGTGCAGGACATCCTCTCTGACCTGCAGACCTCAGGAAGGACGTTAATGACAGTTCACTCCTTGTACCATGCCCAGCCCAAAAGAAGGCAGAAGGTGCCCTTTCATAGGGCTACCAACAGACCTAGGTCAGGGGCCAGACAGCAGAGCAAAAGCAGAACCACTCAGTCTGTCCCACCTTCACCACAGGTGCCTTCTCTAAAACCTCTGGAGGAGGTGTGGTTGTGACTTCGGCCCTGCCTTAGCATGACTTCTTGTTTGACTCCCATTCTCTGGCATTCAGTCCGTGGAGATGGTAGGGGTTGCCTCTCATCCACCTGGACCAGTGGGAGAGGTCACAGCTGATGCTTGGATCCTGCAACTACTAGAACAGACCACGCTCTAGAAATTCTGGAGTTGCCTCCAGAACTGCCAGCAAATCCCTCAACATGGCTACATGAGGATCCCTTACGCGCCGTGTGGAGAATTTGATAGCTCAGGTGAACCACGCTTACCTTCCTTCACTAAAAATGGGTAAGCTATATGCCTTGTACCTCAAATGATACCTGGGTATATGATGGGCATAAGCTCCTCCGTGTTTTCTTTGTATTCGTGTTTGAATATATTTATGCCATTGTTGTTTTCTGGTTTCTCATTTGGTCATCTTTTCTGTGCCAAGTCTGGCAGTAAGAATAATGATACAGCTAGGTGGGCCGATTCTTGGTTTTCTTTGTAGTCTCATTCCCATGAAGTTGACCCAACATGTATTGCTTTTTATTTAATTAGTTATCCTAGCTATGTGTATAGGAATTATTATGCACCACAGTTTAGGAGGGGAGGTAATTGGGGAGGGTTAATTTTGCTATATTTAACTCCAATAATCCTTGACTGAGGGGTGTGTAGAGTTTTGTTTTCTGTCATTATCTCTTGATATATTATGCAGATTGGTATAACTGTGTTACTTCAGTGCCGCAGTTCTTGTATATTGTCATGATTTGTTAATTAATAAAATATATTAAATTTAAAAAAAAAAATCCCTCAACATATCCTGCAGATCACATACCAGTGCTGCTAGAGGAAGTCCGTACTCTGATGCACAAGAGGGCCATAGAACCAGTTCTTTGAGAACAACAGGGGGTTCTATTCTCATTTATTCCTCATGATCTACAAGGGACTTGAGGCCCATTCTGGATCTGAGGGATCTGATCTCCTCTATTCAGAGAAGTTCCACCTTATCTTTTCAGAGAATCGTGATTCTCTCCATCCTGTAGATTTTCAGGATGGTCACTCTGAAAGCCGTGCCCCTCTTGAAAAAAGGGGACTGGACATGCAGGATGCTTGGCTACATATCAGAGTTTATCCACCCCAAAGGAAGTACCTCAGGTTCTGGTTTCAATGGAAACACTACTAGTTTAAGGTATTGCCCTTTGGCTTGTCATCTGTACCACAGGTATTTACCAAATGCTTGGCGGTTGTGGCAGCAGCTCTCAGGAGAGAAGGCCTGTATGTCTTCTCCTATCTAGATAACTTGTTACTCAAAGCTCAGTCCAAGGAGCAACTGTCTCTCACCCTGGCGCATACCAGACAGATGTTTCACACCCTAGGGATCACGATCAATCTACCCAAGTCAGTCTTGACACCTTACCAGCATCTACAGTACTTAGGGGCATTACTGGACACCGCTCATGGCTTTGCCTTCTTGCCCTAGGACGGGGCAGACTGCCTGATGGCTCAGGCCTGGCTGCTGTACAACAGCAGGTATGTCACAGCTAGGGCACACTGAGATTGTTGGGCCTGATGGCCATGGCCATTGTCATGGTACCCCTGACCAGGCTGCACATGAGGATTCCCCCAATGGACCCGTAGAATCCAGTGGGATCAGCACACTGATGATCTGGAACAGGTTCTAGTGACCTCTCCTGTCTGAAAGGTGCTCCAGTGGTGGATGGAACCCAGCAATTTGCTGAAAAGGGTTCCCTTCCTTATTGCTTCCCCTCAGCAGATTCTCACCACAGATGCCTCAGGGCTAGGTCAAGGAGCACATCTGGGACCTCATCAGACAAAAGGGACGTGGTTCGGAGTGAAGAATTCCCTCCACATAAACATCCTAGAGATTCTGTATTCTATATGTAGACTGACAACATCAGTGTAGTACACTACATATACAAGAAAGGAAGACCCGTTCTTAACCTCTGTGCAGGGAAGCAAAAGGGTCTGGTACTGGGCTCTAGAACACAGTCTAGAACTGTCAGCTGGCTATGTTCCAGACATCCAGAACATCCTGGCAGATGGCTAAGCTGGTCATGAACTTGCAGTCTTGAATGCATGAGTGGGAGTTGCTGACCCCTCGGTAATAAAGACTTCTTTGACAGGTGGGGTCATCCAGAGTTGGATCTTCTTGCACCCCAACAATGGAAAACTGCCACTTTCTGCTTGGAATTTTCTGGTGAGGCCGTTGCCTTTCTTTGGAAAGGAGATTCCTTTATGTCTCCCTACTTCCTGTGATCCAGAAGTCCTAATCAAGTTCCAGATGGAGGAAGCTACCCTAATCCTGGTGGGCCCCTCTGGCCTTGTCAGAAATGGTTGCCCTTGCTGCAACAGTGAGCAGTAGAACCCCTTGCTTTACCCTGTGCAAGACTTGCTGTCACAGGAACAGGGCACCCTAGTCCACCTGGACTTCAAGTCCCTCCATCTCCATGCCTGGCTTCTGAAGACATAGCTATTGGTAGATTTGTGCGCCTCAAGGTGGCCGATGTTCCTGGTGGCTGTGAGAAGACCCTCCACCGAGTCACTTATTCCATGAAGTTGAAGCAGTTTGCTTTGTGGGCCACTTCCCACCAGTTAGATCTCTTCACTTGTCTGGTGAACCAGGTGCTTGAGTGTTTATTGTCCTTTTCAAATGACAGACTGCAATACTCTTCTATCAAAGGGCACTTGGCTGCTATTTAGCTTTTCATGTGCCTATTGATGGCAGTATGTTAGCTCAGCTAGTGGTGGCCTGTACATTCTTGAGGCATTCTGCACTGAAACCTCCTATCCGATCCAGCTCCGGCTTGGGACCTGAATTTTGTGCTGGAGAAACTCACATTGGCTCCTTTTGAACCAGCTGCAACTTGTGCTTATGCTTTGTTTCCTTCAAAGTGTTATTTTTAGTTCCCATTACTTCTACTCGAAGGATTTTTGAGCTTTAGGCTTTTGGGACGGAGGATCGCCTGCTCGTGCCGTTGAAACCCCCTTTGTCGCATCTATCACTATGGACTTGGAACTAAGTACTGGTTAAATTCACAAATGTACTCATTCAGATGCTAGGTGCCTTCAGTAGGCCTTCTTCATTGGCACCATCGATGACAGTTTCATCATCTACCCTGTTTGGCGACCCGGAAGACTCCCGCTGGCTGCTGCCAGCACATCTGATGCCAGTCCCGATGAGCTCCACGCTGAGGAGTATCATCTCATCCTCCTTGATGACATAGAGGATGAAGAGGAAGAAATCCTCACCAGATAAGTCCACTGCCTCTTGGTCAGTGAGGACTTTGTCAAGCATACCCAAGGTCTCCTCCTGAGGATGCCACCCTTTTCAATGTCATGAAGCAGTTGTCTGCCACAGTGTTCTTCCAAACTAAGGAGTATGTCACCAGGAAAGACCTGGTGGACTGCCTAGAGGTTCCTGAATGTCTCTGTCTAGTATCATTCCCCCTGTGCTTCCAGCCCTGAAGAATGCCACTGCGGCAGTCTGGAACAGATCAGACATGGTGCCAGCTATGCCACGTAGGGTAGTCTAACTCTGTTACACCCCTTAGGGCTTTCCTTATTTTGCTGCCCAGGCCGAAACCAACTCTGTGGTCATGACAGATCTAAGGCACCCAAGCACCTTAGTTCCCTTCCCCTCAGACAAGGAATCCCACAGGATTGACCTCTGGGATAAAAGGGTTTACACCCCCTCCACTTTGGGCCTGATGATTGTAAACTATCTGTCATACATGGTTATATTTCAAAATGCCAACTGGAGAAAGGACATAGCTGCTGCCCAAGCCCTTCCTGATGGCTCCCAGAAGCAAGAATTGCTCCAGTGCTTACAAACTGCTGAGGAGTAAACCTCTCCTCAGGGCCCTGTATGATGTGGTTGAGACAGTGGTCAGGGCAGCTGCCACTGATGTATGCCTTCATAGGCACTCCTGGTTTAGGGTCTCTGGATTTGCAGCTGATGTGCAAAACAAGGTGCTTAACGCCCCTTTCAGTGGCACCAGGTTCTTCAGCCCTGGTGTCCAGGACCTCATAAATGATCTGCAGGCCTCTGGCATGGCCATTAAGTGTGTACATTCTCTCTGCTGCGCTCAACAATGAGTTAGGGGACAGTCTACTTTTCGAGACAGGCAAATAGGCCAGGCTCATCCACCGCACTCCAAGGTAAGCGCAGAGTCCAGGCTTCCTTCCTCATCCCCTCCAATGCCTGAGCAGCATCCAAGTGTCCCAGAAATGACGGACCAGCCTCTACAGCTGGTCTCACCTCAGCTTGATTGCTTGCCAGACCCCCTCCTTTGGTCCAGACCCAGGAGGTGGAGGTCAGAGGCCGGTTCTCTCCCCATCTGAAACAACGGAGAAGTATAACTTTAGATGCATGAATCCTGTAGATCATAGAGATGGATCATACCCTGAGCTCATCAGCAGCCTCCAGACACCGTCCCCCATCCTCCAACTATCCACTGGCTTACTTGTCTGTTCAGTGGGAGGAAGTACAGTCTCTTTTGCAGAAGCAGGCAGTCAAATTCATGTGGTTAGCTGTGATGGATCGGTATTCAAGTCTACTAGCTCCTTTAAATACAATGCTCCCTCGCTATAATGAACCTCGTTATAGCGAATTCATGGCTATTACAAACATGCAGTGTGGCTCCCTGTCACCAAAAGTAAAGTTAGCCGAGTTAGCCGACACGATGTGATGTGGAAATTTAATAGTGCTCACCTGTACTGAAATGTCTATAAAATATATTTGTAATCACATTAGCCACTCCCTGCCACAATGAAGTGTTCTGGGTATTCCGTTGAGTGAAAGCTTGAAATCTTGGATAGGCTCAATGGAGGTGAAAGTCTAAAGAAAATTGATGCAGAAACAGGTTACTCCAAGTCAACCATCTGCACTTGGAGAAAGCAAGAGGGGTCACTAAGGGAATTTGTCCTGGAATGTGCAGAGTCCAATGGTCTGAGCCATAAGAAGCTGCGGAAGGCTGATGAGGATGAAACAGATAAGGCGACCCAGCTCTGGTTTAGCCAACAGTGCCTGAATGGAGTCCCTGTCTCTGGCTCTGGTTCATGAGAAGGCAAATCAACAGGAGTTGGTGGGCCTGTGACATCATATCGGTACCTGGAGTCTGCTTACACACACTGTTAGTGGGACTGAACACATACTGGACTGTATGTGTTTGTGAGACTTGGGAACTTTGTTGGTGGGGTTGAAATTGGGTTTGTAAATAACTACAGTCAGTATAGAGAGAAACTGTACTCCAGGGAAAGGGACTGAGAAAAGGGGTGCTATTATAAACAGAGGGATAATCAGGGTGGCCATATTCCACCATGGCAGGCATCTTCGGAAGGGTTGTAGGCTGCACAGGCTGTGGGATGGCAATAATTCTAAATTGGGCCTGGAGAGGGAGGCTGCCCACTGTGAGACAGCTATCTTGTATTAGGAGTGAGTATATTGGTTAAGGAGTAAGCTGTGGGGCTGGGGGATGTCCAAGGATAAGGGGTGTGGATATGGGCAGCAGAAGGGTGGGGCTGAGGGGAGGCTGAGGCAGCTCTGAAATTACAGGACATTATGCTACAGCAAGCAGAAGGGGGATATTAGGGACAGAGGACCCTTAGATAGGAAGTTGATGCTAAGGGAAAGCGACAGGGTGAAAATTCTGAATTCAAGGAGACTGGAGGGGAAAAGTCAGGAGGGGCTGTTGTGCGGAAGCCTAAAACAGCAGACTGTGGGAAGGGAGCTCCTAAGGTGAACAGTGCAAGAGAGGAAGAAGAGGGTCAGTTTAGAGATGCAGTCAGGGGAAACTCGGGTTACTTGATGGAGGCTGACATAGAGTGTCACAATAAATTTGAGATACTAAGCATCCTAGAGGGGGAGGAAGGGGTTGGTGGAAATGAGGAAACTTATACAGAGGCCGGGGGGAGGGAGTCAGATACCCATAGGGCATCACAGAACAGCTATGGAAAGGATAGACATAGTCCCAGAGGGAGAAGGGGAAACATATATGTTAAGCAAATGGGGAGATGCAACATATTCCGACATGAGGAGGAGAGCATGATTGAGAGGAACTGGGAGACTAGGAGGTGGGAGAGAGCCCCCTTCAGCAGGAAGGTCAGTACCAAGGATGGGGCCCTAGCTAAGGGGACCCACAGAGAGCCTCTGGAGACAGGGGTACTATTACAAGGGGGATGAGGGTGCGGAGAGGGGAAACCATCAGGGCCAGGATAAATGGTTCAGATAAGAGAGGGTTAAAGGGGACACCTATTCAGAGGGGGTTTGAGTTAAGTGGGCAAAATAGCAAGGGAGGCAGAAAGGGGAGGGTGACAAGGGGGTCTCTAATAAGGCAGGAAGACTCCCATGAAATTGTGATCATGAATAAAGTGGGGAGGGGCTGAGAGGGCATAGTGGAGGTAACCATAAGGATGATGGCGGTGTTAAGGTTCTGTTACTGGGAGACTCGATGATTAAGGGTATCCATTGGGAGGGACAGGGGATGGATGCCATAGCCAGGTGAAGGTAGTGAGTATCTCTGGGCTGACAGTGCACAGAGCAAAGTTCATGGTGTATGAAATGGTTAGGGATTGTGGAGGAAACCGGATTTCCTGTGCATTTGGGAACTAATGATCTAGAGGAAATAGCATTATGAAATCCAAGCAAGGTTCAAGAACTTGCCAGAGTCTGTCGGATAATGGATGCAACATTTCCTTTTGGAGATATTGCCAGTACCAAAGGCCTCAGTGGAGAAAAAATGAAGCTCACAGAGGTTAATGAATGGCTCAGGAAGTGGGGTGAAGAGAATGGGTTGAAGTGTTAGGGAACTGGAATGGAGTTTGGGAGGATAAGGGACTATATGCCAAGGACAGGTTTCATCTTGCCCCATTAGGGAAGGAAGTCCTTAAACAGGGATGGCTGACTACATACAAGAAAGGTGGGTTTAAACTTGTAAGGGGAAGGATAAGGAGGGCTGACCAAGCCCTCCCTCAGATGAGGGTAACCTGCAAGCCCAAGGGAGGGAAACAGACTGGAGGTGGAGGTTTCCAGGAGGAGCAGGGAGGATGGAAGTATGAGGAATCTGGGTGGGTTCGACAAAAGGATCAGGGATAAGGGTGGGGTTAGTGTTAGTAAATGCCAGGAGTTTGAAACAAGTTGCCAGAGTTCCAGGCCATGCTGTTCGAGGGGGTGGATGTGGCGGCAGTCACGGAGCGTGGGCCAACAAAAACCATGACTGGGACCCAAATGCACTGGGGTACACTATGCTTAGGAAGGATAGAAAGGAGGGCAGAGGGGTGGAGTGGCTATGTTCATTGAGATGACATAGAAATTGCTATGGTAGAAGAGGCAGAGGAAACGTGGAGGCCTTATGGGTCATTTACGATCCCCAGCAGGAGATAAGGTCAAGCTGGGTGTAGCATATAGGCCCCCGGATGAGTGATGTTCTAGAGGATGGTTTGCTGAACAACATCATTGCCCAGTGTGGTCCAAAAGGGGAAGGAGTGGTGTTGATGGGGACCTTAATTTGCCAGGTACTAACTGGGGAACCATGTCCTCTAAGGTGGCCAAGGAGCAGAGGCTGCTGGATGGCTTCCAGGATGTGTTCTTAACACAGCATGTGATGGAGCCCACAAGGGAGGGCATGTCCTGGATGTGGTTCTGGCAGATGGGGATCTGGTAAGGGACATGGTTGTACAGGACCCCTGACTGGGAGTGACCACAATACTGTCTGGTTTCAAATAAGCATTGGGGAGTGGGGTGAGATCTAGGACACTGGCAGTGGACTTCAGGGGCAGACTTTATGGGCATGGGAAATATTCTCAAGGATCACTTGAAGGGATTACCTCAACAACAAGTGTGGAAAGGAGATGGGAGGTCATAAGCGGGACTTCTGAGGCAGTCAGGATCTCTGCGAAGTTGAAACGTAAGGGAGCAAGGTCACATAAACCATGCTGGTGGTCCAGTGAGGTCCAGGTAGCAGTCAGAGAAAAGAAGGCGGCTTACAAAAATATAAAACAACAAGAGGATAGGGATAAGGAAATGTACCAGCTTGCATCTAGAAAAGTCACCCGTATGGTGAGGGAGCAAAGTCAGTAAAGGCATCGGCTGGCACAGGGGATACATGGAGGAGAAAGGGGTTCTTCTAGGGACATGGATATGTTGTTCATCCACACTCATTGGCAGTATCCTTGCCGCTTTAAATCTTGCGGAAGGTCTTCAAGCTTCTCTCCCACCCACCGGGTGGTATAACTCGGCTCCGCCCATGGCGCCTGAGATCTTCCTTACCGCTTGAGCTCAGGTTCCCTCCTTAATGCTCTGCGTTTCGACTGAGTTCCTATTTCTCCGTTTGAGGATTTAAAATAAATTTGCAAAAGACTTCAGTCTTCTATCCCTCGAGCTGCGATGGACAAATCGACTCCCAGTTTGGAGATGCCCATGCGGGCGAAGGATGTCTGGACGGATCCTCACTCCACGTGTGTGTACTGCTAGGCCTTGAGCACGACCCGCAGGCTTGCGACCTGTGCTCATCTTTCTCGGCCTACGTCCCTCAAGACCGTGCTGCCCGATTGCAACTGGGCCGTCCGAGGCGCTTCCCTCCGGTGAAGTCCAAGGAGGCCCGGTTGGCGGTGTCACGGCAAGGCGGCTCCGGCGGATCTTCAGTCGAGCGATGGTCGCCGAAGAGGAGGCGGCATCGGTCAGAGCGCTCCGCCGCTGCATTTATCCCGCCTTCTGGGTTCTTCCTACACGGCTTCTTTGGGGAGCTTTGTCTGTCCTCTCCACTAAAGGAGAAGGGCCTGCGCCTGGCGGACCTTATTCTCGGTCCAAAAGAGGGACAGGGTAAGTCCCTCCGTCCGACGCTCTTGGGAGCGGAAAGGTCCCTCTCCCCGCCGCCGACTGTCGGCTTCGTCGACGCCAGCTTCGCCACTGGCTCACGGTGTCCCTGCCAGGTCAGTTGACCGAGACTCCCACCGATGAAGTCGAGATTTTCTCGACCCATTGATGGGCTGTCGCCTTTAGCAGCCGAGATTCCTCTCCCGGTTCCCCGGAGGAGTTGAGGATCGATGGGCTCGCCTGTGCCTCGGTTCGGAGCCCTCAGATGGACCTTCCGAACGAAGGGTGCGGTTCGGCCGACCTCACCGACCCGGAAATTCCGGGACTCTCGGTCTCGGGTCTCGGACCTCCTTGATCAACCCCGTTCCACCGTCATAAGCGGTCTCGGTCAACACCCAGCAGTAGCGGCGTCGCCTTTCGTCCTCATCTCCCTCCTCCGGATGAGGAAGGCGGCGTAAAGTGCGTCGGCAGATCCGAGACCTTATGTTTAACAACTACTTCTCCTGGCGGGAATAAGCCGACTCGGCTTCCCGACCATTAAAATAACTGTCACGGAGCAGCCGACACAACCCCTCGACTTGTCGAGGCCTATACCCAGGCGGTTGTTCGGCCGAAAACCACTGCTCACGATTCCGGTGAACCTCCGCCTCCACAGCCACAGGTGGGGCTCCGACCAAGGATTCTCGGTCAACTGGGGTTTACCCCATCGTGTCGATTACCCTCACTCCCGACGACCTCGGCAGGTGAAGGGTGGCTCAGGCCAGAGGCAGCTCTTGAGGACTCTTCCGAGTCCGAAGATGATTCCTCCTTCTTCTCCAAGCGACTGGACTTGGGTCTTCAGGAGGTCAGTCAATGGACGATAGCCCGTCGTCCTCCTAGGACTGCCCTGAGCTCATCTCGAGTCTACCGGGATGGGCCGAGTCCACGTTCAAAGCAGGCCGGTATCCCCTCCGGAGATTCTGGACCGAGGGATTCTCCGACGGAGGCCTTTCCGGTGGCCGAGGCCATAGTGGGTCGGCACTGGAACTGGCAGCGCCCTGCTTCCTGCCCTGCGCCTGGCCAGGATGGCCAGGAAAGTATCACGGTCCCCGGTTCCTTGTCCGGTTTTGGAACACCCCTCTGCTGAGGGTTGGTTACCGACAGCGTTTTCGGTAGCGCCCGGCGGCGCCAGGGATGTGGACAAACCTCCTGACAAGGAGTCCAAGAAATGGACTATGTCGGGCGAAAAGTCACGCTACGTCCTCTCTGCCTTCGTCCAGGCCAGTTCGCGTCCTCATGGCACATTTTTCTCATGCCCTGTTGGGCTCCCTGGATGAGGTCATCCCTCATCTTCCCGCCCGATCTGCAGACTACGGTTAAGCAGGTGCGGGACCAGGCAAGGGCAGTGGCCAAACAGCAGCTCAGACTGCTTTGGATATGAGGGACTCATGTGCCAGATCGGTGGCGGCCGCAGTGGCTATCGTCGGCGGGCTTGGCTGAGATATCCACCTTTGCCGGATACCCAATGAGTTGGCGGATGTTCCCTTTTGGGGACTGACCTCTTGACCCTGGGGTGGAAGGTCACCTGCAGAGGATAAGAAGTCCAATGCCACCTTGGACTCGGTCTCTTCAGCTCAGAAGGACAAAGGCCGCAAACCACAGCCTAAAGCCTTCGTCCTTCTGTACTGCGACCTTGTCTAGCAGTCAGGGCCAGCAGGCTCGGCCTTGGCATCCCAAACCCAAGCCCGGCTTCCTCTAACAGGAGGCAGGGAGGAAAAGGCCCAGGAGGTCCCTCGGCGGTCCCTCCTCCAAGCCTGCCCAGTGGCGGGCTGAGGGGTGTAGCCCCATCCCGTCACCTTACCCCTGGGTCCCCGTGGGGCGGCTCCGGCACTTCAGTTCCGCCTGGTCAGTGTTACCACGGACAGGTGGGTCTTGGAGGTGGTGGGAAGAGCCACCTCTGGAATTGACAGGCACCACCCTTCGACCGTGCAAGCCTCGGAAGCTCCGAGATCCCCAGCCTCACTGGCGGCTCGTCGAGCAGGCGCTCTCCTCCTCCAGAAGGAGGTGAAGAGAGGTGGTGGACCCTCCTTCCAGACCCAGGTTTGTGTCCAGGTACTTCCTGGTTCCGAAGCAGACGGGGGCTGGCGCCCATTCTCGACCTACACGACCTAAACAAGTTCCTAAGGTCTCGAACCTTCAGGATGGTCACTCTGGCTCAGATAATACCATCCTTGGGCAGCGTGTGGTTCTGCTCTCTGGACTTGCAGGGCCCGTTTTTCACGTCCCTATCCGTCCGTCTCACCAGAGATTCCGTCGCTTCTGCGGAGGGATCCCTCTTCGAGTTCCAAGCCATGCCCTTCGGCTTGTCTCCAGCTCCCAGGGTCTTCACCAAATGCATGGCAGTGGTGACAGCATTCCTGCGGCACCGAGGGGTCCGGGTGTCCCTTACCTGGACGACTGGCTGATAGCAGCTCCCTCCAGGGAGGAGGCGAGTGGTCCAGAGATCTGGCCCTCCAGGTCTGCTCTCAACTGGGCCTCCTTATCAGCGAGGCCAGAGTGAACTCGAGCGAAGCAATTGATTCTATTCATCGGGCGCGCTCGACTCTCTTGAGCCAGGCGGCTCCCGGCGGACAGGGCGAGGTTCTTTCCTCCTTTGCCCGATCATTTCTGGTTGGGCAATTGCGCCTGCCGGGGACTTCCCTCGCCTCCTGGGTCTCATGGCAGCCTGCACCAAGCGTGGTCCGTTGGGCCCGCTGGAACATCCGTCCCCTCAGTGGGGACTGGCCAGCCAGTGGTCACTGAGCGCTGCGATCCCTTGGACCAGCAGTAGCCGGTGACACAGGGGATGTGGGCGCTCTCCAGTGGTGGACGTTCCAGTTCATTTGCAGGAGGGCATCCGTTCGTCCGCCCGAGCCGCCAGTCTCTATGGACCGATGCCTCTCTGATGGGTTGGGGTGCCCATCTGGGGAACACCGGGCTCATGGCCTCTGGTCGCCGGGAGTCGATGCCACATCAACCTGCTGGAGCTCCGGCGGTCCGCCCAGCTCTCACCGCCTTTGCTCCATTCCTCCGGGGTCAAGTGGTCCGAGTCAGGCGGACAATACCACGACCATGTACTATCTGAACCGCCAGGGCGGGGTAGCTCCATGCTTCTATGCAAGGAAGCTCTCCGCATTTGGTCACTGCGTCTGCGCATGATCAGGCGGATCTCCTGTAGCCATTCACGTGGCAGGAGCCTCCAACACCCTGGCCGATGCCTGAGCCGGATAGGGCTGCATCCCACAGTGGTCTCTCCTGCGGAGGTAGTACAGCATCTGTTCTCCCTTTGGGCACACCTCAGGTGGACCTGTTTGCCTCCATGGAGAGCAGCTGTAGTCTGTTCCATGCCCGCCCCCTCAGCAGGGCTCGCTGCAGGGGATGCCTTTCGAGGCAATGGACCCCAGGCCTCTTTTCGCCTTTCCCCCATTTCCTTGATCCTACAAGGTGCTTCTCAAGGCGAGGAGGGACAGAAGCGAGGTATTCTGATAGCCCCAGACTGGCCTCGCCAGTTCTGGTACCAGATCTCCTCAGTCTCAGCTCCAGGACTCAGGGCAGCTTCCAGCTCGCCGGACCTGCTCTCAGTCAATCAGGGAAGGTGTTCCATCCGGACCTTCAATCCCTGCACCTACGCCTGGTTCCTGGCGGCTAGAGTTCCAGGCCTTGGGTCTTTCCGGCGGAGTCCTCAATGTAGTTGGCGTCCCGTGAGAGTCGACCAGAAAATGCTATGCCTTCAAATGGAAAAGGTTTTCCATTTGGTGTCAGGAACAGGGCTTGGACCCTTCCTCCTGTTCCTTGGCAAGCATCTTGGACTATTTATGGTCCCTTTCTAGTCAAGGGCTTAGGTCGACGACCCTAAGGGTGCACCTGGCAGCCATCTCTGCTTACCGGGCGCGGGCCGGGAAGCAGTCGGTGGCGCAGGAGAAGGTGGTCTGGCGCTTTTCCAAAGGCCTTGATCACATTTCCCCTCCAGTGCGGGAACCCCCACCTCCGTGGGATCTACTGCTGGTACTGGCAAAGCTCATGGGCAAGCCATTCGAACCTATGCACAGGTGTGCTCTCTCTCACCTGTCGTGGAAGACCGCCTTCTTGGTGGCTATCACGTCAGCCAGAAGGATGGGAGAGCTCCAGGCGCTCCATCGAGTCTCCTTACCTGGTCTTCCACAGGGACAAGGTTGTCCCGCCCCACCGAAATTCCTTCCGAAGGTGGTGTCGGAGTTCACCTTAACCAGGTGTTGACTCTGCGGTGTTCTACCCAATCACACCTCGGAGGCCGAATATAGGCTCCATACTCTGACCCTAGAAGACGCCGCTTATTATAAGGAGCGCACGGCTGAAATTGGGAGAGGTTCGCCAGCTGTTTGTCACCCACGCTGAAGCCGCATCTGGCAGACCTGCAGCCAAGCGGACGATAAGCAGGTGGGTAACCTCCTGCAAGATCTCTGCTATAAGTTGGCGGGCATGGAGCCTCCCAGAGGATAAGAGCTCATTCTACCGCCATACTGCTACAGCGGTGGCTGCTTCCAGGGCGTCCCTATCCAGGAAATCTGCGGGGCTGCTACCTGGAGTCAGCAAACACCTTCATTACCCACTACCACATCGACCTTGAGTCACGCCGGGATGCTGGTTTTGGGGCCTCGGTTCTCCAGTCTCTCTTTCCCAAGTAAGTATATGGGGTGTGCGTCTTGCCTCCTCCTCCAGGAGAACTGCTAGGAGTCTGCCAATGAGTGTGGATGAACAACATATCCATGTCCCTAGAAATGGGTTACTCACCTGTAACAGGAGTTCTAGGAATGGTATATGTTGTTCATCCCACGACCCACCCGAACTCCCCGCTTCGACGCACAACCTGAGCTTCCAGCGGGCCAGATCTGGCGTCATGGGGCGGAGCCGAGAGTTATACCACCCGGGTGGGTGGGAGGAGCAAGCTTGAAGACCTTCCGGCAAGATTTAAAGCGGCAAGGATACTGCCAATGAGTGTGGATGAAGAACATATACCATTCCTAGAACTCCTGTTACAGGTGAGTAACCTGTATTTCCGGTACATTGGGGAGCGGAGAAAAACTAAGGGCCATCTCAGCAGATTGAGATCAGAAGGAGGGTGGGTGGAAGAGGCGAGGGACCAGGCAGAGGTATTTAACGAGTACTTTGCCTCTGTGTTCACTAGGGAGGGGGATGGGATATCTACAAAGCAAGGCACAAAGGGGATAGAAGCGGCAGGGAGTGGGATCAGGGGAGCAACAGAAATGGAGCAAAGGGAGGGAAAGGTACCCCAGGGTGTCAACATCTGGATAAGGATAAAAGACCAGTAAGGTGGAGGGACGGATGATGCCATCCCCACCAAAGGGTGTGGTTTGCCCTCAAGGCCCTAAAGAAAGACAGATCTCCTGGGCGGATGGCATTCATCTGAGTACTATGGGAATTGGCGGACATACTGGCTGCACCCTGGCGGAGCTTTTCAACAGGTCACTTGAGACAGGAGGGTACCTCTAGGGATTGCGGAGAGGCACATGTGGTACCAATCCATAAAGGGGGTGAAGGAAGTACCAGGAAACTATAGACCCATCAGTTTAACCTCGGTGGTGGGAAAATTAATGGAGAGTATACTAAAGGAACGATTGGGGTTTACTTGGAGGAGGTGGGAGGTCTGGATAGTCGGCAGCATGGGTTTGTGCCAGGTAGATCATGTCAAACCAACCTTGTGGAGTTCTATGAATGGGTAACATCAGAACTGGATAGGGGTAAGCCTGTGGATGGATATTCTTGGACTTCAGCAAGGCGTTTGACTCTGTCCCCACAATGGTCTGGTGGAGAAACTGATGGGGTTAGGAGTAGGCCCTTTGATGGTCAGATGGATTGAAAACTGGATAGCTGGCGCACTCAGAGAGTAGTGGTCTGTGGGGAGCTCAGAACCTACAGAGGTTGGTAGTGGGGTACCACAGGGCTCGGTCCTGGGTCCAATCCTGTTTAATGCATACATATCAGACATCAGGGATGGTATAGGGTGTGAAATGAGTCTCTTCGCTGGATGACTCCAAGATGGGAGCAGTAGGTTGAGGGAGAAGAGGGAGGTTGGCCCTGCAAGGGACCTGGACACCCTGGAAAGCTGGGCTCACACATGGAAATTAAATTTCAATATCACCAAGTGCAAGGTGTTGCATCTTGGTGGAGAGACTCTAAACACAGGTACACCCTGGGAGGGGTGCTGGAAGCCTCAACAGGGAAAAGACCTAGGGGTCATGGTGGATACATGTATGAATAACACTGAGCAGTGCAGGAGAGCAGCTAGCAAGGCAAACAGGATGTTGGGATGCATCAAGGGGATCACCTCTAGGAGCAAGGAAGTGATTCTGCCACTGTACAATGGACTGGTTAGACCACACCTTGAGTACTGTGTACAGTACTGGAGACCACACTTGAAGAGGGACATACAGCTCCTGGAGAGGGTACAGAGGAGGCAACAAAGATGATACGAGGGCTAGGGGATTTGACTTACGAGGACAGACTTGAGGAGCTCTGCCTGTTTTCATTGGAGGAGAGGAGAGACAGGGGGACATGATTGAGGTCTTCAAGTACCTCAAGGGAATAAATAGGGTAAACATGGAGGGGATCTTTAGACTAAAGCAGGGAGGCATCACCAGAGGGCATGGTTTGAAGTTGGAAGGTGGAAGGGTGAGGGAGAAAAGAGGAGGAGGTTTTCACTGAGAGGTGGTGGACCCTTGGAATGCTCTGCCTGGTGAGCTGGTTCAGAGATCCACAGTGGAGAGCTTTAAGAGAGGGTGGGACAGACACAGAAAGTGGATGTATCAGATGATGGCCTGTCCCGGGGGGGTGGGGATGGATGATAGGGGTTTCTGGAGCACAAGGGATGGGAGGGTCTCGGCACCCAACTAAGGATCTAGGTTCGAGCAGACTTGATAGACCATAAGGCCTAATCTGCTGGCAAATAGTATGTTAGTATGTTAGTATGTAATTTGCTGCAGGGCTGTATGGCGAGGATAACACCTTTGAGTCCTCGACCGGCTGGCTGTGTCGTTTTCAATGCCGGCACGGCATCCACTATGTCTGTGTCACAGGAGAACAACGCACCAGTGATGATGATGTGGCAGCAGAGTTTATTCCTAGGCTTAAAAAAATAATGATTAGGGAGAAGTCGACGATACAGACGACACCGAGTAAATCAGTAGGCTGGCTACTGACCTTAATATTATTGAGCACCATGAAAAAGCCACTGAGCTCATTGACGACTAGTTGCTTATCGACGACACACTAGCAACTACTCAGCAGCTCACTGATGACCAAGGCCCCGTGTTTTCCGCGGTTCCGCGACCGCAGAACTATCCGTGGAAAATCGCGAAATTGTGCCTCACCCACGGAATTGCACCTCACCTGTAGAAGTCACGTCCGCCGGAACTGCCGCGGATGTTATGGCTGGCTGCAGAACTCCCACGGAATTATTGTGTGTCAGTGTGGGCGTATACAATTAATTATTTAAATGATAATGTGCTCATGGGCTGAATTACTGAGCAGAGACCTGCTACATGCAACAATTGTTAAGCCCCTCCTCGGATCTCTGGGGCTCAGTCCCGCTATATAAAAAATACTGCAGACCCATTAAGAAACGTGAAGGGAGGGAGGTGTTTTGCCAAAATTAACTAAAAAAAAAAAAGTACCTGATGTTTGTTTGTTTATTTTTTGATCACAGAATAATTGCTTTCCTCAGTTGGCTATCCCTTTCCCAGTCAGTGTCTCGGGGATCGCAGAATAATTGCTCTCTTCAGTCGGTTACCCCTCTCCCGGTCAGTACCTCGGGGATCACAGAATAATTACTCTCTTCAGTCGGCTATCCCTCTCTCGATCAGTGCCTCAGGGATCACAGAATAATTGTTCTCTTCAGTCGGCTATTCCTTTCCCAGTCAGTGCCTCAGGGATCACATAATAATTGCTCTCCTCAGTTGGCTATCACTCTCCTGGTCAGCGCCTCGGTGCCTCAGTTACCATTGTAACCCGACAAATCACTGCCGGTCGTTGTGGGGAGACAGATGGGGAGACTGTCATCACCTGGCTTTGCAGAGGGGTTTCTCCCATTTACGTGCCGTCCTCAAGTCTACCGCTAGTTTCTGAAATAGATCTGTCATGTGGCCAGTGCTTTTTATTTCAGCTGCCCTAAACAACTAGCCTGTTTTTTTTTTTAGAGAGTTCTGTGAATGCTTTGCTGTGCCAATAATGCTGGTGCTTTTCCACTCCAGTTTCAGTGGATTTCTGTCTTTCTGGCTTTCCTGAATTATTTTCTGGCTACCAGTCCATAATAGCGCTTCATTGTTTGAAGTTTAACCATTTATTTTATCGATGCCTCTTGGTCTTGACATTATCGGAGAGTTGCTTTTTGGGGCACTGCTGACACTATTAAAGTGTGCTGGGCGCCAGGTAGGTGGACTGATCAGAGACTCACATGGTTTGGCATTCTCAGAGTCAGTGTACTGTACTTCATGGGGCCTCTTTATTTCAAGGGCATTAATTTGTGTGTTTTGTTTGTTATTTATTGTAAAGTAGCCAAGTTATGGCACCAAGATCCCAACTGGCAGGTTAGGGTTCTGTTACTAGGTGGCAGCTGATGAGTTGGTGGGGGGGGGTTGACTGGGGTATAGTAAGTGTCAATGGGGTAAAGGGTCATTTGACCTGGGCATGAGATTATGGAGAAAGCTTGAACTAGGTATTAAAAAGTGCATTATGTCAAGATGTGTGTGAACCAGGCATGGGAAAACTAATTATGAAGGTGGACTGGGATTGAGTAGGGTATAAAGGCCATTGGGGAGGAAGCCAGCCAGATATGGGGTGATGTGAACTGGGTATTCGGCATTGGGTGGTATGTGTGAACTGGGAAGGAGAGGGTATGTGTGTGTGCCTAATATATGCACGCCCATCCTGGGCTTGTACCCACAACACAATCCCCACAATGATTCATTGCCATAGTAACTATGCAGATGGTTTGTTTAAAGCCCTTTCATTAAAATAATACATATATACAAGCTGGGCTCCATTGTTTTTAGTTCCCCTGCATTTATAAATATTAATATCCCTGTTCTGGGCCAGTGTGCTCCCATTTTATGTAGTGTGCAGGCTAATAATAAATAAATAATAATAGACTGGTGCTGATGTTTGTAATTCTCTCTGAAACCTAATGTAGAGGTATCCCAAGTCAGAAGAGGAGGTAATAATCCCTCTTTACATTGGTTAGACGCCCATCTGAGTACTGCATGCAGTACTGGAGGCCACACCTTCAAGGACAATTCCTAGTGTGTCTCTGCCCAGAAATGACTATATTACATTGTGTTTAAAATAAGTAATAAAATAACTCATCCAGGAGGGCATTATTTGTAAAATAATTACACCTACAAAATGTGTCCCCAGCAGGTATGGTGCCACTGAGGAGGGAGGTGTTTATTTTTTAATGGTTCTGTTCATGAGCAGAGGTCTTAAACTGGCTATGTTGAAAATTTGGTGACAAGCATACATAAAATGACTGTGTTAGCGTGCATGCTTAATTCCTCATAGCTCATAACTTCGAACATTTTAATATTTTCCTCAAATTTTCAGTATTGCCATTTTACCACACCTCCTTATGAACAGTACAACTGTCCATTTTCACATTTCACCCAAAATGTGTTTCGCACATGTAGTGCACAATGCGCTGCAGTCGGTGTCTGAAATCAATGTTCGGACAGATTAATAAAATCACAGTGATACTGTTCATGAGCAGAGGTCTTAAACTGGCTATGTTGAAAGTTTGGTGACAAACACCCTTAAAATGACTGTATTCTGGCGTGCATTGTGTCAGATTTGGCAAAAAAAAACAAAAAAAGGAAAAAAATTAAGGGTAAAAATGTGCCGAGAATTGCCGCAGAAATTGGTGCTGAGTGCATAGAAGTTCTGTGGCAAATGAGAACCCTACCGCAGAACTTTGCTCCAATGTGCCTTGAAAATCGGGGCCCTGCTGAAGACTAAATCATTGCTGCGGTGCCAGACTGCTTCAGGATGACGAGGAGAGTGAGGAAGATCAGAACGGTGCAGAAGCGAGAGAAGCTCCAATTTTGACAGAGGCTATAGCAGGGTTACAAACCTGCCTGGAATGGATGGAGTGTCAGGAGGCAGCGGAATCGTTTAAGGTACTTCAGCTTAGACAAATGCTGTTTTACACTCGTGACCTTGGTAGGAGAGCAATGGTCCAAAAAAAGATTATGGACATTTGGAAATGAAATTCTTGAATGATTCAATAATTGAATAAAACAAGTTTTAATTACAACACAGTACTGTTGATCAGTACTTTTTTTAAGTGACCAAATAAAGTTTGTTCTACTGAGTATAGACCTTGTATGGTTGCATTTGTTTACTAGCGGGTGGTATGAGCCTGAATGTTAAAAATGTTGCTCCTCGCTGTAATGAATGCAGTACTATAACGAACGGGCGGAATGGCTCCGAATCCATTCGTTATAGCGAGGGAGCACTGTACCTAGGTGTAACTGTTGATCCTGTCCTTGGTTTCTCTTCACACATAAATGAGGTTTGCAGGTCTGTTAACATCAAGTTAGGAGCTTCCTACCATGGTAAAATGTGCGTCATTCCCTAACTCCTACGGCCAGAATCTCTGTGGCATGGGGCGTACTGCTTCCCAGACTTCAGTATGCTCTCCCCATTCTCTCAAATACCAATGTGGGTATCCTCCATCACTGGGACACCATATGACAGCATCTGCAGATCTGCACTCTCTGTTCCTCGCCTTACCCACCATTGTGTACTATACTCCACATTAAACTGGCTGTCCCCTAAATCCCAGCGCTCCTTCTCTTTGGGTTGTTTTATTGACTCCATGAACAGATCTCCCCACCCTGACTGCATTGGGGCCATGCTTACACCTGTGATTCAGTCCCATACTCTGAAGTCCTCTAACTTGCACCTGTTCTCTGTCCCCCACTGCTCGACCAAAATGGGGGAAAAAGCTTTCTCCCATTTCACCCCCAAATTCTGGAACATTACCCAGCCACCTTAAAGGGCTCCTCATCTCACCCTGTCTTTAAATCTGCACTTTTTCCCACCTCCAAGCACTTGACTCCTGTGTACCGTACCTAACTCCCATGAACTCTGCTTCCTGCCTTCCTTTCCCAGCTCCTCTGGGTTTCCCTAACTGTACTGTTTTGTCTGACTCTATCAAATGTACTGTTTTCCATCCCTGCTTGAATGGTAACTGCATGTTGTTACACTGTGACTCTCCTGAGGTGGTCACTATTGGTATTCTGTTCGGACCATTTGTATCTGTTCTATTTCTCGTATGAAGTTAATCTTCTGGCTATTTGTAGGCCTGTAACTGACAACTGTTTGTATCTGTTTTTGTTGATTGTCATTGATTGTTACTGTACCCTCCTGGGTCGTGCTTGAAAATTGGCAGGACTAATGCCCAATGCACTTACCCGGTTACCAAAAGCTAATAAATAAATAAATTGGTGTCAAGGTGACAGAGAAATCGGGGGGTTTACTCCAGGTTTTTCCTGGTCCCCAAAAATTCCGGAGATCTGAGACCCATTTTAGAACTAAATTATCTCAGTCTCTTTGGCCAGTACAAAAAGTTCCAGATGGTAACTTTGCCAGGCCTTATGCCTCTCATCAAGACTGGGGACTGGCACTGCTCACTGGACATGCAGGATGCATACCTTTACATCTTGGTCTTTTGTCCTCAGTGGAGGTATCTTTGTTTTGCCTTTCAGGGTGAGCATTATGAGTTCTAAGTGCTGCCCTTTGGCTTGTCTTATGTGTCGTGTGTCTTTACCAGATGCTTAGCTGTGGTAGCAGCAGCTCTCAGAAGAGAGGACTGTATGTCTTCCTTACTTGGATGATTGGCGTCTCAAGGTCCTGCTCAGGGAACAGCTTCACTGACTGGAGCACACTCTCCAGCTTTTCCAATCTCTGGGCATTACTGTCAGGCTGCCCAAGTCAGTTCTAGTACATCCCAAGACTACAGTGCATAGGGGTGGTTCTGGATTCAAAGCGGGGAAGGCCTTCCTACGCCAAAACATGCAGGGTGCCTTATTGCCCAAGCTCAGGAATCACTCAGTCGGGTACATTCCTGCCAGGCTGTACCTCAGGTTAGTAGGTCTAATGGCAGCGGTCATTTCACCATTCCACTAGCCAGGCTTCACGGTGTACCCTTTAGTGGACTCTCAAGAGTGCAGTGGGACCAGCACATGGACAAGTTGGACCAACAGTCCTGGTTTCCTCACCAGTTCGCAAGGTTCTGCAATGGTGGATGGACCCCTTGAATCCTCATCAGGTCCTAACCACAAATGCTTCGGTTCTGGGCTGGGGAGCACACCTGGGTTTCTTTCAAACCCAGGGCTCCAGGTCCTTGTGGGAAGCCACCCTGTATTAAGTGTCCTGGAGATGAGATCGGTGCTCTATGCTGTGCAGGCATTTCAGGAGAACCTTGGTGCAGGCCAGCTGCTGGTGCAGTTGGACAATCTGAGTGTAGTCTACTACATCAACAAGCAGGGCAGAACTCACATGTACTCTCTTTTTGGGAGGCCATGCGAGTGTAGTATGGGCACTGGAGCACACAGTCTTGACTCTCTCTCTGCGGTCCACGTGCCAGGCATCCTAAACACCCTGGTGGACAGTCTCAGCAGGACTCAGTTCAGCATGCAGATGGGAGCTTCTCTCATCCATAGCAGAAGATTTGTTCGACAGATGGGGTCATCCAGAGTTGGAACTTTTTGCATCCCCACTCAATGCAAAACTGCCCAGTTTCTGCTCACTAGATTCAGGGCCTGGAGTTTTGTGGTGAGACATGTTGTTCCTCTCTTGGAGCAGGAGATTTTGGTATGCATTCCCTCTGTTTCCACTAATTCAGAGGCTGCTGAGCAAGCTGCAGATGGAGAGGGCTAGTATGGTTCTGGTAGCCTCATTCTGGCCTCACCAAATATAGTTCCCTCTGCTTCAGCAGCTAGTGGAGGAACCTCTGCTCCCTCTGCCCCTTTGCAGGAATCTGCTGATCCAGGATCGGGGGACCCTGGTCCATCCCAGTCTCTGGTCCCTCCATCTGCATGCATGACTCCTGAGAATGTAGCCATCGCCAGGTTTTGGGTCCCTAACAGGGTGGCGGATGTCCTGGTGGCCGCCCACAAGTCTTCCACCTGTGCCACTTATGTCATGAAGTGGAAGCGGTTTGCCATCTGGACTGCCAGACATTCCCTAGACCCTTTCACCTGCCCTGTGACTCATGTCCTGGACTACCTGATTTGTCTGACTCAAGCCTTCAGTATTCCTTCCTCAAGGTCTGTCTTTCAGCTATTTCTGCCTTTCATGAGACCATGGGTGACCGCACTGCTGCTCTGCTGGATGTCTCCCATACTTTTCTCATGGACATCCTGCACATGAAACTCCCAATCCGCTCCCTGGTCCTGGCTTGGGACTTAAATTTTATTTTGGAAAAGTTGACCCTGTCTCCTTCTGAGCCAGTGGTGACTTGCGATTTGGATTTCTGTCTTGGAAAGCAATGTTTTTAGTTGGCATTACTTCTTCTCGAAGAATTTCAGAGCTTCATGCCCTCTGGTGCGAGGAGCCTTACTTGATTATTTACAAAGACAGGGTATCTTTGCGCACAAATCCTAAATTTCTACCTAAGGTGGGCTTGGAGTTCACTCTTTATCAGTCTGTCCATCTTCCTGTTTATTTTCCTGAGCATGCCAATCCAGGGGATGTACTGCTCCATACGTTAGTTATGGACAGAACTTTAAAGTATTATCTGCTTTGGACTAAAGAGTCCAGAAAGTCTAAGCAGTTGTTTGTTTCTTTCCCACTGGGCAGAAGGGGAGCTTCAATTTCTAAGCAATAGTTGGCAAATCGCATTGTGTTCTGCTACAATAAGTCTGGCAAAGAATTGCCTGGTGCTGTCAATGCTCATTCCACCAGAGGTATAGCTTCCTCGGTGGCATGTTTCAAAGGGGTCTCAGCTGCTAACATTTGTGTGGTGGCCACCTGGAGTACAGTCCACACTTTCATTAAGTATTAAAGTCTGGATATTGCCTCTAGAGCCCGTGCAGGATTTGGCAGAACTATGCTGCAAGGACTCCTGTCTTAAGTTTATGGAGATCCAACCTCCCAGAGTGTCTGTTTCACTTGTCCTTCTTGGTACTCATTCCTATGGTGTAACTTGATGACTGAGATACTCCCGGGGAAGACAGAACAGTTACATAAGAACTTATGTAACAGTAGATCTTACTTCGAGAAACTGCTTCTGCAGCAGGTTACACCATTAGGACTGAAGCCGGAAGGCAGCAGGACCCCATGGTAAATGTCTAGCTAGCTAAATACAGTGGAGGGCAGTCCCCATTGGCCCCACCCCTGTGTCACATACATCATAAAAGGGGTGGTCTCCCAGCATCCCTCAGTTCTTTTCCCGACGTCGACTCACAAGCATCGGCTTCATGGACACCTTCAGTTATCGACTGTCACCTTCAGTTATCGACTGACACCATCACTGAGTATTTCTATTTTTATTTTTATTTTTCTCGAGAAGTCGAATCTATCTATCTATCTATCTTTCTTTCTTTGTTTCTCTCTTTCTTTCACATGTCGTCTTCCCCGGCGTCTTCTGTCGAAAGGCACTCCTCAAAGTGCACTTGTGGCAAATGAATTCCATTTAAGGATAAACACATGGCCCGTGTCAGGTTCCTTGGCCCAAAATACGACACTGAGGCCTGCAGCATTTGCCAAAACTTTAACAGCTGCACGAGGATCCACAGACAGAAAGTTTTGGAGACCTTCCTTTTAGAAGAAAGACTAGCAGCTATGCTGAAAACTTCCACCTCATGGAAAGAGTCATCACACAGATTGGGAAACACAGGAAAAATGGAGGGAGAATAGTGTTCCTCATTCACACGGACGTCAGACTCCAGGGCAAGCTCAGACCCTGCCTGCTTCAACAAATCTCTGTCTCAGACAAAGACCCAGCCTCCGCCAGCCAAAGTCCAGATGGGTGGCGCGGGCATTGCATCCATCCTCTAGCCCCTAAAGGTCCGACTGAAAGAAACCTCACACAGGCCCTTCAGGCTCTTCAGGCCGATTAGCATCCACAGATACGTCTGACTAAAGCGCACTCCAAGGCGGCCGCTTCTTTAGGCCCCAACTCCGTGGACCAGTGAAATGGACCTCAGACCTGATGTCCTTTAAGTGAACTTCAGACCTGAGGCGGATGTCTGAGCAGATGCCCGCAAAACGTCCCAAAGACCAACAACTGTCAGAGGTCCATTCCCAAAAGGATGTCACATCATCCTGTACCAGATGTTAGCCTACCTGGATGGTCGGATGATGAAGGTACCGATGCCGGTTGAGCACCTCAGCAATGACCAGGCGTTAGGAGATAAGGAGGAGACAAACCTCCATGACCCTACAGTACTCAAGAACCGAGCAACAGGTGCGTCAGGGCACAAAAAGTCAAGCAGCGGTCAGACAACACCTCGAGAGGAACTGACACCAGGTCAGTCCTCAGGCCTCAACATTACCGAGGTGAAGAAATTGTTCTCCTACTGGTGGGAAACCATTAGGAAAGATGTAGTTCCCACAAAACAACCAGTGGAGAATGTGCCTTCTCCAAAAGAAAAGCTGACAGACCACCCCCTAGAGTGGAGAATCCCAAACCTAGGGGTCGGTCTAAGAACAAAAGGTCACATAAAGAAAAGAAGCTGCTGAGGTCTCCTTCCCAGACCCCTTCCTGCTCTCCCAGCGTGCATAGATCGAAAAAGCACAACAGAAGGTCGGACTCCTCATTCTCGGATGAGTCTCACTCCTCTTCAGAGTCATCAAGGTCAAGCTCTCCATTTAGTGACCCTTCAACAGACCCACAGGTCTACCAAGGTCACCCCCGATGACCCAGCATTTATAGATATCATGTGACATATCCAAGACAATATGGGTAGGGACACTGAGGACTTAGATCCTGAAAGGAGACACCTGACCAAGTATCTAAGATAAAAGGATTCCAAACCAGTGGTGGTCTCACCATTAGTGGACACCTTCCAGGATGTGACAAAAGCCATTTGGAAACACCCCTTTTCTTCATCTGCAGTCCCCAAGAAGGCAGACCATCTGTATAAGGCCCCTCTAGAGGATCCCTATTTTAAAGAGCAGCCAGTGGCAGACTCTGTGGTCATCACGGCCACTCACGACAAGTCACAAAGACTCCAACACCTAAGCACCCAGCCCCCTGGACCGAGAGTCGAAACAATTTGACCATGTGGCGGAGGACGTATGCATCAGTGACATGTTCCATCCGGTCACTTAATTTCCTGACCCACATGATCTAGTTTCAAAATGCCCTATGGAAACAAGGTCAAGACTTGGTCAAAAACCGTCTGGATGGAGACCAAAAAGAAGAGCTGACAGAGTTCCTTCAAACGGGCTCTGACATGGGTACACAAGTACTCAGAGCAGCATATGACTTCAGGATGGTCACCTTGCCAGGCTTAATCCGATGCTACGTCAAGATGCTTAGCTCACATTGTTGGACATGCAAGATGCCTACCTCCACATTCCAATCGTGAAACATCCATCGGAGGTTCCTGCGATTCAATTCCAAGGTCACCACTACCAATTCTAAGCCCTGCCTTTTGGTCTGTACGTCGACTCAGGGTATTCACCAAATGGCCTGGCAGTAATGACAGTGTCACTCAGGAGAAAGGGCCACTATGTCTTCCCTACCTGGATGACTGGCTTCTGATGGCTTCATCCAGAGAGAGCTAAATCATGCTCTACTAGACACCTTTTAATATTTGACTCCTAGGTGTCACCATCAAGCTGTCAAAATGGACCCTTACACCATGCCAAAGACTGCAGTTCATTGGGGCAGTACTGGATACCATAAGGGAAGGGCCTTTCTCCCAGAAGACAGGGCAGAATGTCTACAGAACCTAACTCAGTACATCAAGGGTCAGAAACGGGTCCCAGCCAGAACCATGTTGCATCTTCTGGGACGTATGGCGGCCTCCATAGCCACTGTTCCCCCGTAACGATTACACATGAGAACCATTCAGTATATACTCAGGGTCCAATGGGACCAATGCCAGGATGACTTAGACCAGCTGTTCTCAGTCCCAAACTCTATTCTCTGAGTCTTGCAATGGTGGCTGATACTGGAACACCTCTCGGTATGAGTTCCCTTCTTGTCTCCTACCCCTTCACTGATCCTGACCACAGATGTGTCGGGATCAGGTTGGGGCACACACTTGGGCAACAAAAAGACTCTGGGAACTATGGTCAGGGACAGAAGGAGCATGTCACATAAATGTCCTCGAGATGAGGCAGTTCTTTACACCTTCAGGCCTTGCAAACAGGCATAACCCCAGGACCTGCTGACCCAAACAGACAACATGTCAAGAGTGTTCTACATCAACAAGCAAAGGGCACTCACTCATACTAATTCTGTTGAGAGGAAATGAGAGTGTGGTACTGGGCAATAGAGCACAACATCATCCTGTCTGCAGTGCATGTTCCCGAATTGCGGAACACGCTGGCAGATCTCAACCAGCGACATGTATGGAGCTCCTACAACCAGTAGCAGAAATGCTCTTCACAAAATGGGGACGCCCAGAATTGGATCTGTTTGCCTTCCCATATAATGCAAAACTGCCCAGTGTCTGCTCACTAGATCCAGGGCCTGGTGTTTTCTGGCAGTCGCATTGTCTCTCTCCTGGACAGGGAGGTTTCTCTGTGCCTTCCTCCTTCCCTTGATCCAGAGGGTCCTGCTCAAGCTGCAGGATGACAGAGCAGTCATGATTCTGGTGGCCCCATATAGGCCCAGATGGGTATGGTCCCTCTTCTCCGAGGGCTGGCGAGTGAGCCACCCTTTCCTCTTCTGCTCAGCTTGCACTTACTGTCGCAAGACAACTGGTCTCTGATTCATCCGAATCTCAGATCCTTACACCTGCACACCTGACTCCTAAGGACCCAGCAATGTCTCACCATGGAGTTTCAGGCAGTGTGGCAGACGTCCTAGTGGCAGCAAGGAAACCCTCTACTCATGCCACGTGTGCCATGAAATGGCGCAGGTTTTGCCTTTGGTCATCGGCCCATGACCTGCACCCTTTAACTTGCCCGGGTGAAATCAGTATTGGAGTACCTTCTTTCCTTATCAGAAGCAGGGCTGAGTTACTGTTCGATAAAGGTGCATCTTTCTGCTGTATCTGCGTACCATGCACCATTTGGGGAAAAATCCTTGGCCCAGTTAGATTTATCATGCACCTTCTTGCATGGCATGCTCCACTTGAAGCCACCCATTAGAAATCTGATCCCTCCTTGGGACCATCTCTTCATTTAGGAACAGCTCACACTACCTCCCTTTGAACCAACCGCAGATTGCGATCTACGCCTTCTCTCTTGGAAGGCATTATTTTTAGTCGCAGTTACTGCTGCAAGGAGAATTTTCTTATCTTCAAGCACTTTTGTGCAAAGAGCCATATTTAATTTTCCACAAGGATGGGGTGTCCTTAAGGACTAATCCTAGGTTTCTTCCCAAGGTAGTGTCAGAGTTGAGCCTTAACCAGGATATCGACCTACCAGTTTACCATCCAGGGTATACCAATAAAAGGAGAAGCTCTGCACGCATTGGATGTGCACAGGATTCTTTGTGTTCTACCTGACTAGGACCAGACTGCACAGACAGTTTAACCAATTGTTTTTGTCCTTCACCCACAGGATGTTACGAGCACCGGTGTCTGAACAGACACTCTCAAAATGGTTGGTGAACTGCATTGTGTTCTGCTGCCAGAAGCAAAACAGACCCTTACCGGGACCGGTAAAGGGCCATTCTATCAGAGGGATGGTAACCTCATTTGCCTCCGTGAAAAATGTTTCAGCACCTGCCATTTGTGCAGCAGCTACTTGGAGTACAATGCACACATTCATCAGACATTCCAGTCTGGACATTGCCTCAGGCATAGGCGAGCTGGCCTTGCAGTTCTGCAGGGCTTTTTCATGAGGGTTCCCTTTCACCATTCTCCTGTCCTCCTCCAAATTTAGCGGTAATACCTGTCACTGCTTGGGACTCAGTCCTAATGGTGTAACTGCAGCAAGAGCTGTTTCTAAGTAAGATAGTACAGTTACAAGAACTTGCCATAACAGTAGATCTTCGAGAACAGCTCTTGCAGCAGGTACTTTCCCACCTACCTTCCCCTCAGGAGATCTGCTACTTTAGCAATAATAATTTTAATTAACATTGATCTTCCTCTGGAAGCAGATCCTTGGTCTCCCCATCAGAATCGCATCACTATGCCGGACTCTCTGGTGGGAGAACTGAGGGATGCTGGGGGACCGCCTGTTTTATGATGTATGTGATGCTGGGGCAGGGCCGACATCGGGGTGGTGCCCCGTTGTATGTAGCTAGGTATAAGTTTTCCATGGGGTCCTGCTGCCTGCCAGCTTCAGTCCTTATGGTGTAACCTGCTACAAGAGCTGTTCTCAGAGATCTTCCGTTACAATATACCTTCAAGGGGATCTCAGTCATCCAGTATGATTTCCCTCCCACCATCCCCCTTCTTGGGGCTCCTGTCCAGGACCTGGTTATCTGCTGTTTCCAGTTTTTTATTTAGAGCTGGCTCCTCTTTCCTCCTCGGTTCCCCATATATAGGGAAGGCATTTTTTTTTATAATATTTTTATTGATTTTATCTTTTAGATATAAAAACAAAATGAACCAATGAGGCACAATCCATACACTCTTCACATATCTAAAACTAATGACCCATATGCCAGTATTCCAGTCAGAAAAACTCAGTCTTTGTGTTGGCCATTTAAGAGTAAGGTTTGGCCAGGCCATGAAAGAAATAATCATCCATTTAAAATGGGAATGAAACATCAAGTAATATCAGAGTGAAATACTTTCTGTACCTCATATCATATCAGATAAAAGTAAATAATACAAGTTAAAACATCAACAGTGCAACCAAGTTCACATTTGAAACTAAATAATCTCGATCCAATAATTAATGTTTGTCAACATAGTAGCATAAACCCTTTTTAATACAGCATCTCTATGTGTGATGAAAGATTTTAACCCTGGAATCCCATGAGTCATACAAGAGCCCCAAATCCTTCAGAGAAAATGAGTACCTCTGCTGGGGAGAGGGCTGCTATAAGTTGTGCCCACATTCTGGAAAATAACTCCATCTTTCTCTTTAATGCAAATGTTAGTCTCTCCATTGCAAATGTAGACAGCATTAAATTCCTCCACATATGGGTTGTAGGTACTAACGCATGAAACCCATGTATTCAGTAAAATTTGTCGAGCCAGGATAAGTAACACCCTCACCCACATACGGTACAATGTCCATTCTCCCCTTTCATCCCTACTTAATCCAAAGAGAAGTGAAATTGGGGACAATTCCAGTTGCTGACCCCACATTCTACTAATTTCCTTCCTTATCTGGCCCCAATATCTTTGGATTACACTACACCCCCAAAAATAATGTAAATAAGCGCCCTTTTCAGTTTGACATCTGCCACACATGGGTGAAATTTCCAGGTGATATTTATTGACCCTAACTGGGGGGATGGAAGAGGTAGTGGAGGAACCTATACTGTGCTTCTTTAAATTTATTGCAGGCCAGTAGGCCCATGTGAGAGGATACTATCTGTTCCCACGTATCATCATTAAGAACACAATCCAGGTCCCTCTCCCATCTACCCCTGCTAGCCCGAGAGAGTTCTCCAAAGTGTTCCCGATCTAGTTTTGCCATTCTCCCCATCAAGCCTTTCTCACTAATATAGAAACATAGAAACATAGAATTTGACAGCAGATAAGGACCGCTTGGCCCACCTAGTCTGCCCATTTTCCTACCTAACAGATAAGCTGCAGATCCTGCTTAACCAACAGCTTACTTCCTCCTACCCCGCACTAGGACGGCCTTATGTCTGTCCCATGCATTCTTGAATTCCCCCACTGTTCTCAACTCCACGACCTCCTCAGGGAGGCTGTTCCATGCATCCACAATCCTCTCTGTGAAAAAATACTTCCTCACATTACCTCTGAGCCGTCCCCCTCTATCTTCAAATTGTGCCCCCTTGTTCTTGCACATCTCTTTTTCCTGGAAGATGCCACCCTCTTGGACTTTGATTCATAGAAACATAGAATTTGACGGCAGATAAGGACCGCGTGGCCCACCCAGTCTGCCCATTTCCCTACCTAATGGATAAGCTGCAGATCCTAGTTAACCAGCAGCCTACTTCTTTCTACCCCCACCCCCTAGAATTGCCTTATGGCTGTCTCATGCATGCTTGAATTCCACCACTGTTTTTGACTCCACAACCTCCTCCGGAAGGCTGTTCCATGCATCCACAATCCTTTCTGTGAAAAAATACTTCCTTACATTACCTCTGACCCGCCCCTCTATCTTCAAATTGTGCTCCCTTGTTCTTGCACACCTCTTTTTTTGAAAGATGCTACCTTCTTGGACTTTGTTGATTCCCTTGAGGTACTTGAAAGTTTCCATCCTGTCCCCCCCCTTTTCCTCGAGGCTATACATATTAAGCTCTTTTAGTCTCTCTTCATATGTCTTCTGGTGCAGACCCTGCACCATTTTAGCTGCCCTCCTCTGGACAGCTTCCATCTTGTCTATGACCTTGTGGATACTGGGTCTCCAGAACTGCACACAGTACTCCAGATGGGGTCTCACCAGCTGTCTGTACAGAGAGATAACAACTTTCTGTTTTCTAACATACTAACATACTAAAATGCCAGCAGAATATGCCTAACGGTCTTTCGTGTCTGCTCGTTTGGTCAGCCCCCACCCTGGTAGCTGACCTTGCTGCCTCCCTCGCTCTCTCTGGCTTCTCCCTTCCCAGTTCCGATTATTCTCGCTGCATTGGATTTTGCTTCCAGAACCCTTCCCCTGTACCTGTCCCACCCCTCTTGAACACCTCCACCGTCTCTGCCTCTACCAGCCCCCCAGGCAGCGCATTCCATGGCTCCACCACCCTCTCAGTGAAGTAGCACCTCCTCCTTTCTCCCCTGAATCTTCCCCCACTTCAGCTTCCAACCATGCCCTCTAGTGGCCCTCTCCTCCTTCCTTCGAAGCACCCTGACTGTTCCTCCCGTATTTACCCCCTTCATGTACCTGAAGATCTCTATCATGTTCCCCGGTCCCTTCTCTCTTCCAGTGTGTACATATTTAGCTCTTCGAGCCTCTCCTCATAGGTCCTGTCCCCCAAGCCCCAAATAATTTTGGTTGCCCTCCTCTGGACCCTCTCCAGGAGTTTAATGTCCCTCTTTAAGTATGGCCTCCAAAACTGCACGCAATTCTCAAGGTGCGGCCTTACCAAGCAGTTATACAGAGGGAGTATCACTTCCTTCCTTCTGGAGGTGATCCCCAGCAATGCATCTCAGCATCCTGTTGGCCTTGGCTGCTGCCCTCCTACAAGTCTCCGAGTGGTTCATCTTGACATCCACCACCACTCCCAGGTCCCTCTCAGCCATCAAGACTTGCAGCATCCCCCCCCCCCAGGGTGTACACTTGGCCCAGGTTTCTGGCTCCCAGGTGCAGTACCTTGCATTTCCATACATTGAACCTCAGCTTCCACTTTCTAGACCATCTTTCCAGAGCCTCCAGGTCCCCCTGCAGGGCCACCCTCCCCTCCTCCACCACCGCCCCCAGTTTTGAGTCATCCTCAAAGAGACTCGTCTCACTCCTGATACCTGTCCTTATGTCAGAGACATGGGCGTTGAACAGGACGGGCCCAAGGACTGATCCCTTTGGGACCCCACTAATGACCCTCCTTGGGGATGAGACTATCCCGCCAACTACGACCCCTCTGGTCCCATCCTGGAGCCAATTGCTATCCATCTGATCATCTGGTTCCCCACCCCCATTTCTCCCAGCTTATCCAACAGGCCCACGTGAGGAACAGAGTCAAATTCCTTGCTGAAGTCTGGGAAGAGGACGTCCACTGGTCTACCCAGGTCCAAGGCACTCTTCACCCAGTCATAAAACTCCACAAGGTTTGTCTGACACGATTTCCCCAGGACGAATCCATGCTGTCCATCGTCCAGGCTGGTGATGCCTCTCCCTATGCATTCCAGTATCCCCCCAGGCCTCCTTACTGCCCTCTCACATTGCTTGCCCAACTTTAAGTCATCTGATATGATATGAGATTGTTAGTATCTCACCCCCCATTGTGTACTCTTCCCCTGGGTTTTTGTTTCCCAGGTGCATTACCTTGCACTTCTTAGCAAGAAATCTAAGCTGCCATACATTTGACCATTCCTCTAACCTTGCCAAGTCCTTCTCATCCTTTCCACCCACCTTGTGCATCAACTCTGTTGCAGATCTTTGTGTAATCTACAGAGAGACATACTTTTCTTCCAGTCCTCTGCAATGTCGCTTATAAAGACATTGAAGAGGACTGATTCCATGAGGTACTTAAAAGTTTCTATCATGTCCCTCTCTCCCTCCTTTCAAGGGTATACATATTAAACTCCTTTAGTCTTTCTTCGTATGTCTGTTGGTGCAGACCCTGCGCCATTTTGGTTACCCTCCTCTGGACAGCCTCCACTCTGTCTATGTCTTTGCGGAGATGGGGTCTCCAGAACTGCACACAGTACCCCAGATAGGGTCTCACCAACTGTCTGTACAGAGGGATAACAACTTCCTGTTTTCTACTATTGATGCCTCACCTTATGCATCCCAGTATCCCCCCAGCCTTCCTTACTGCCTTCTCACATTGCTTGCCCACCTTAAGGTCATCTGATATAATTACCCCAGGTCCCTTTCCATTACAATTACATTTAAGTCTTTTCAAACCACCATATGTAACAGTGTATGGCAAATAAAGATTCCAGAAATTTAGGCCAAGACAGCCAGCTACAAGAACTTTCTTTTTAGATCAGTTGTTATAGTAGTTACCTTTGCCTCAAAGCAGACTCTCCCCTTTGTCACTCCATGTGTAGCTCTTGCCCCAGTCCATAACGATGGGAAATTATCTGACAAGAGAGGCTTTCCATCATAGTGCCCTTTGCCCAGTTGGAAATGTAGATCACAGTTAATATGAGCCCCTCTTATTTCTCTTTCTATCCGACTTATTGTCTCCCCTCTTGATGTCTATGCTAGTACTTTTCTCCATAATACATTACACTGAAATATGATGCATGTCACGACCCTGTAGGCAGGCTTCTCCTAACATCCTCAGATGTGAGGGGACCCTCCTTTCCCCACAAATCGCCCAAGCACCTGATCCCATTTGCCTCCTAAGTAGCAAATCCTTCATCCTCCCAACCAGGGAGAAATTCCAGGTTCCTCGCTACAGGCACCAGTATAGTGTTATTTCCTACTATTTTTCCCCTTTTTTTGAAACACTTCCATGCCTCCAGGACTGTAGTTACCATAGGGTTAGGACATGTCAATCTGGCATAGGCCCCCTCTCACCCTGGTGCTAGATATGCTGTAAGGCGGCCCGGGCATCCCTCTTGTTCCATGTCTAGCCAAGCTGCTGCCTGCTCCCAGGAGACCCAATTATATATGTATCTGAACTGCACTGAGAGGAAATATCCTTGTATATCAGGGAATTCCATACCACCCTTATTTTTCAAAGCCTGAAGTCTAGTCAGTGCCATCCTTGGTTTCCCCCCTTCCAAATAAAATTAGTAAAGCCTTTATCCAAGAGTTTGAGATCTTTTTTGATGGGCTAAGTGGGACCATCTGCATTATATATAATAATCTGGGTAATATGTTCATTTTGATAAGGTTAATCCTCCCAATCCATGATATAGGAAGCCCGTTCCACCTAGTCTTATCATCTCGCACTCTTTTTATTATGGGGGAGTAATTTAATCTATATAAATCTTTTAAATCTCTACCCACTTTTATACCTAAATAAGTAAAATCTTGGCCCACTGCCCTCAACCCCCATGTGGCTCTCCCCCAATAGTTAGTCTCCTTATCTAGGTACATAATCTCTGATTTACCTATATTAAGATTGTAACCTGAAAATGCGGCAAACTCCTGTATCACTTCTATCAAAGTGGGTACTGAAGCCTCTGGTTTGGTTAAATAGAATATTAAATCATCTGCATACAAAGAGATGCGGTGCTGGGAGCCATTTTGTATTTGTATGCCCTGAATTATCACTTTCCCTCACCCTGCATGCCAGAGGTTCAGTCTCCATGGCAAACAGCAAAGGGGAGAGGAAGAGGGGACAGCTCTGCCTCGTGCCCCTAAAAAGCTGAAACTCAGCTGAAGGGATACCATTTACCAAAACTCTTGCCTTAGGCTTATTATATAGAAGTGATATTAGATTAATAAATTCAGTTCCCACTCCAAATCTCTTTAGCACCTCAAAGAGGTATGGCCAAGTCCCCTGGAATTCTGCGGTTCTGCTGTTGTGGAATTTGCTGCAGAATTTGCATCATGCCGTAGAATATATATAGTGCCGCAGAATTCATTGTTTTTGGTGAATTTTCGTATAAATATACTATTTTTCCATAGTGTCAGGCTTTCTTTCCCACCTTGTTTATCCTGAAGCCCCTCCTCTATGCTCAGCATATGATGTCATCAATGACATCACATCATATTTAGCCAATGACTGGACTGCATTCTGCCAGAGAAATGAATAAATCATGCCATGAAATCGGAAAATGCTGTCGCAGAACACCAGGGGCCCTGGTATGGCCATTCAATTCTATCAAATGCCTTTTCAGCGTCCATAGATAATATACATGCTTTCCCATGGCTTTTTGTCCCCCACCACACAACATTAAGGAGTCTTCTAATATTATGATACGACATCCTACCCTTAGGGTTGCCACCTATTCAGTTTTTGACCGGATAATCCGGTTTTTAGGGTCCTTATCCAGTCATCTGGTTTTGGTTACATGCAGTCTGGTTTTTGGGCCATTTTGAGTGCTGATATACTCTTAAAACTGATGTATCAAATCATTCACTGTTTTGACTGCATTACATGTCCAGGTTACAAAGAAGTTCTGCTGTCACAGTCATTCAGACCTGCCTTTGTTTGTAAAACCAGACTATGAGAGGTGTAATGTATGGCCATTAAGATCATTAGCAGTAAATTAACCTAATCTTTTCCACTCTGCATTTTAAGTATATTCTTTACTGCTATGATAGGAAACAGCCTTTACACCTTTATGTGCCATCATGTGTTTCTTTTTTGTTCTATATTGTAAGTTTTAGACCCATTTTTGTTAAATTAATAATCTTACTTTTTATTGCCTTTATCACTACATTTGCTCTATTTTTGTATTACCTGAACATTCCATGATATTAGCTACACTTTGACAGGTCATTCAGATAAACAGCATGGAATGGTGTATCTGAAATTGTGAAATGTCTTAGAAATATGAAAAGAAACAGCAGTAGCTGCTGAGGTAAAGGGGAACACAGTGCAGTATTAAGGGTACCACAAGCACTGATAATTTAAGTTATCAAAAATTGGTCAAAGAATCAGAATACGTGACTGACATGGAAAGGAAAATGGGAGAGTGTTTAACAGAGAGCTGAGCAAGAAGCTGTGGCTGAGCTTGGCACATCAAACACACCTGAGTTTGATTCCCACAACCTCCACTTAAATACTGTGTGACCCTGAGCCAGTCACTTAACCTTCCTGTGCTCATGGGTCACTCCTATAAAATGGGCTATGTGGCCTATGGGAGGTAACTCGGTTGCCAAAGAATAAAAATAAATAAATCAAATAAATAACAGTATAAAAATAATTTCCTGTCACTAGTAGTGTATATTCCAACATTACAAATGGCTTTGGAGGAGGAGGATATAGTTGCCAGTCACAAAAAGGGGTGGAGCCAGAGGCAGAGTGTGGTGTGGTTTCGATCTGGTTTTACCTCATCCAAAGGCGGTGACCCTACCTACCTTGGATGAAACCCGTTTGATCTGAGTGGATAATTGAGGGCAATATGGTTTCAAGACGAAGTGCCAGGACCTTAGCTAAGATTTTACATCAGAATTAAGCAGGGCGATGGGACGGAATGAGGCACATTCCATGCTGTCTTAGTCTGGTTTCAGTAGTAAGTGAAGATTAGCTAGGGAGCACGAGGCAGGCAACTCTCTCCCCTCCCCCGCTTCCTTGATTACACTACACATTGGGCCTGCTAGTGCCTCCTTCAACAATTTGTGGTATTCAGCCCCGAACAAATCTGGACCCCTGCCTTTTCTGACCTCAACCCAGATATTATGCTTAATTTCTGCCTCAGAGATCTCTCACCCAGTACTGTAGCTTGTTCTTCCATTAGCTTTGGGAGTTTGATGTTATCTAAAAATATTCTTCCTTTTCCTCATTACCTGTACATTCTGCTTTATACAAATTTGAGTAAAATTCTCTAAAGGTTTCTCTAATTTCTTCTTCCTGGGTGGTTGGTTATCTGATTACTCTTGTCCCTAATCAAAACAGTTCTACTGGAAACTCTCACCCCTTTCATTAATCTAACCAGCAGGGGGCCCGGTTTGTTTCCCCACTCCTATACCCATTGTCTGGCATACAGCAAATTCTTTGGTGCCAGACCTGTAATAGTTTCATTGAGGGCCTCCCCGGCTACTTTTAACTGCCGTCTATCTTCTACCTTATTTTCTTGAAGGACTCTAATTTCTAATTTTTAATTATTTTTTTCCAAATTACTGATTTTCTGTCTTCTTTCCCTCTTTACCTTTGCTGTGTAACCAATTATAATACCCCGCATGAAGGGCTTTCCCGCTTCCCATACTGAGCCCTTGGAGGGGACCGAGTCTTTATTGTTGGCCCAGTATTCTTCCCATTCTGATTTTAAAAATTCACAAAACTCTTCTTTGCATAGCAGGTAAGTGGGGAATCTTCATTGCCCTGGCCTCCTTACCTCTGCACTCCCAATAAATTTAGTTGCACCATTGCATGGTCTGACAGCATAATCGGACTATGCGCAACTTCCTTGACCTTGACAAACAGGTCTTTTGTAATGAAAATGTGGTCCAATCTCAACCACGTGTCATGGGGTATAGAGTAAAACGTAAACTCCTTCTGTTCTGGGTGCAAATTATGCCAGCTGTCAACCAACTCTAAATCTTGCAGGCTCATAGCCCAGACTTTACTGGTCCGGTTTTGCCTTTTGCTCGACCCTTTGTAATCCATGACCCAATCCATAATGCAATTGAAACTTCCCCCACCAAAATAAGCCCTTGTAACTGCTCCCGATGCATAATATCTAACAGATTCTGAAAAAAGTTAGGGTCATATAGCGATGGGGCGTAAATATTACCAAATGTAATCTCACTACCACGAAGTTTACCCCTTCCAAAAACATACCTTCCCTCTTTATTGTCTTTAAGCACTTGTGTTATTTCTAGAGGGAAATTTTTATTTATCAATTTTGCAACACCTCTTTCATGCGAGGAGTAAGATGCAGCATGACATGATCCTACCCAACCCCTACCAAGTTACCGTGCTCTTTGGGCAGCAGGTATGTTTCCTGAAGCATTGCCACTTGTACCTTCCTTCGCTAAGTGTAGATAATATTTTAGCTCTTTAATGGGAGTATCGATTCCTTGACATTCCAAGATATTATAATATCATCTTGCACATTCACCATCATTTTGTATGATCAGAATTCCTTCCACACTTGATCATTCTCTGTTCACTACCCATCACTTTTGACAAACAGTGGTTGCATTGAACATTAACTTTAACAATAACATTAACTTTGGAACAGCATAACAGTAAATCTCTCAAACTCTGGCAACTGTTATAACTCATACCCACCCTCCCCCTTTCTTTCCCCCGTCCCCAACTGCCACACATTAACAGTTTGATAAATTTTGCATTTATTGTCTGTAGAACTAACAGCCCCATCTGCTGGCGTGTTCTATAACCCAACTCTCCCACACTTGCAAAACTCCAACCCCCGCCACCGCACCACGTTTGCAGCCATTATATCAGCAAAGATGCCCTTTGGGATAATAGTGCAGCCTGAATACTCGGCTTTGCATACTAAAATACCCATTATATTTTATAAGCACTACTTCCTGCGGTAGGCTATCCGCTTAGTCCTGCGATTCTATGAGGACATCCCGGGGGCGCCAGCAAGGGAGCCACGTGTGGCTTACGCTAACAAGCATTGAGACAATAAGCTAAATTTATTTTATTCTATTCACCTGAGTAAGTCTGCTGGTTGTTAGATGGACAGACTGCCCCTGCAAACACATAAAACTCCATTAATCATTACTGAACCACATAAAGCAGGAGTGCACTGACCCACCCTACAAAAGTAAATATTATGCCAAAACCGCTACACTGCGAGTACAGGTCTCACCTAGGGTCCCCCGCACAGGAGGAGCGAGCAGCAACCTCCCAGGATATCCCCCCACTGGACCCCAAATAGCAAAATGCTACGAAACGATAAAGTTACCAACTGTGTATCTCACGTTCCCTTATCATTCTTTTTGTCCCAGTCCAAAATAAACGACTTTAACTTGTGTGACTCCCAAAACGAGTAGGATACTCCTTCCATGCGGACTTTTACTGTGGCTGGGTATGCGAGAAAGAATTCAAGATTCTGTTCCTTCAGCATATTCATTGTTTCATTAAAGGGCTTGACGCTTCTTCTGAACCCGTTGAGATAAATCCTGATGTAGAGTCAGTTTGCAACCCTCGTAAATAAGTTCCTTCTTGGATCTAAAGGCCATCATCACTTCTTGATGGTCTTGGAAATTAACAGACGAAAGATGGTCTGTTTGGGCGTTGATGCTCGGTGGTCAGGGGCTAACGCTCTGTGGGCTCTCTCCAGCTTTAAATAACCATGGTTGAGCTGCATCCCCAGGAGCTTTGGTAAAACTTTAGAGCAAAAATCAAGGACACTCTTGCCTTCTTTGCCTTCAGCAAGCCCTAGGAGATGTAAATTATTCCTTCTATTGTAATTTTCCTGGCAATCCGCCATTTCTTTCAATTGCTCTAGTTCCCTGTCTAAAGCCAGGACTCTTGTCAGGAATCTTCTGCATGGCATCCTCGATATTAGAGACTCTCTGCTCCACCTTAGATATGCGTTTTGTATTTTCAACCACTTCCGAGGTAATCGAAGCGATCTTCGTCTCAAAGGCATCTAGCCGTGGTCCTAGCCCCTGCAGAACTTGATCACCCACCGCCCGACTCAGCACTGCAATTTCGGCTGCCGATAATGAGATAGGCCCCATTGTGGTTGGATTTGGCATGTCACCGAGGCCGATTTGATTTTTTTATTTTTTTATTTACAGTTTTAGAGTTATTTCGTCGCTTTTGCCCGGAACTAAGTACTCTCCATGTTCCTCGCTGTATCCCTCTTTAAATAGTCAGTTGTCAGATTAGCTTTGCTGAATTACACTTTTGTCTTAAGTGGTGCGGAGGTACGGAGCCTTGCTTCTCCTCTGCTCGATGCTCATTAGCGCCCCCCTCGGGGAAGGCATTTTAACTACTTAAGAGGGATATGAGTGACTGGTCCCTTACTCACCCCACCCCTCCACTCCCTGTCCTCCCCCAGACCGCACATTTTATTATGGCAGAGTACACAGAGAGTTTTAACCAAGAAACTAACAAAGTCTAAATTCTGAAAACGAAGATCAAGTCTCAGTCCTAATACCAGACTCTGGGGAGATAATACAAAACATATGCTAAAAACTACCCATAGGAATGGTAACTGGGCTGTTCCTGGGAGTCGGTGGAAACTGGGTGCTTCCATTTGCTCAGGACCATCTTGTGGTCTGTATGGCATGAGCGCCATGCCTCGTGGGGAAATCCAGTAGAGGGGGCTTCCAGGTGTTAAATATGTCAGGAGGGGGCACATCATTGCCCGACTGTACCTGGGCCTTACTTTGAGTGGATGTGTTAATCATCAGGGAGGACATATCTGGGGCACAGTTAAGTAATGAGGGGATTAGGTTGTTGCTTCCTAATAAATGGGAAAGGGAGGGGTGCGGGAGCTCAGAATAAAAGCCAGATACTGGCACCTTCCAGTTGTCCCTCCTAGAGTCGTAGGGGTTTATGGTGCTCACAGAAACATAGAATTTGATGGCAGATAAAGACCGCTTGGCCCACCTAGTCTGCCCATTTCCCTACCTAATGGATAAGCTGCAGATCCTAGTTAATCAACAGCCTACTTCCTCCTACCCCCCACTAGAATTGCCTTATGTCTGTCCCATGCATTCTGGAATTTCCCCACTGTTTTTAACTCCACAACCTCGACAGGAATGCTGTTCCATGCATCCACAACCCTCTCCATGAAAAAATACTTCCTCACATTACCTCTGAGCCATCCCTCTATCTTCAAATTGTGCCCCCTTGTTCTTGCACAACTCTTTTTCTGAAAGGTGCTACCCTCTTTGACTTTGTTGATTCCCTTGAGGTACTTGAAAGTTTCTATCATGTGCCCCTCTCCTTACTTTCCTCTAGGGTATACATATTAAGCTCCTTAGTCTCTCTTCGATGCCTTCTGGTGCAGACCCTACCATTTTGGCTGCCCTCCTGACAGCCTCCACCCTGTGTGTGTCTTTATGGAGATGAGGTCTCCAGAACTGCATGCAGTACTCCAGATAGGGTCTCACCAACTGTCTGTACAGAGGGATAACAACTTCCTGTTTTCTACTGGTGATGCCTCTCCCTATGCTTCCCAGTATCCTCCCAGCCCTCCTTACTGCCTTCTCACATTGTTTGCTCACCTTAGGTCATCTGATATCATATAACTACCCCGTCCTTTCCATTTTGTTGTCAGTATCTCAACCTCATTGTGTACTCTTCCCTGGGTTTTGTTTCCAGGTGCATTACTTACACTCTTTTGCATTGAATCTAAGCTGCCATACATTTGACCATTCCTCCAACCTTGCCAAGTCCCTTTTCATCCTTTCCATCCCACCTTGTGTATCAACCCTGTTGCAGAGCTTTGTGTCGCCTGCAAAGAGACATACTTTCCTTCCAGTCCCTCTGCAGTGTCACTTATAAAGACATAAAAAGGTCCGGACTAAATACTGAACCCTGCGGTACCCCACTAGTAACCCCCCTTTCTTCACTGTGGACTCTGTTTACTACTATCCTCTGTGTCCTGTTGTTCAGCTAATGTTTTACCCAGGCTACCACCCTGGGACCCACTCGCAGGCTGGCTAATGTGTTTATTAATCTTTTGCAATACCAACACCACATTCTGAAAGTGAGGGAGTTGTAAGGTATGGGGGTGCAGGTGACCTGAAGGCCAGTCCCAGACCCTACGTGAGCAAAGTTCAAGGCATGTACCACCCCCTGTACCCCATAGCAACTGCTTTCCCTCTGTGAGGGTGGGAGTTTAAGGCAGACACTGCAGTCCATTCCTGGGGGTGTCCAGATGATGGGGGGGGGAACGGGTCCAGGCAGGAATGCAGTAGTTAAGGAGAGATGGTAAAAGATCCAACCAAGCCGAACTGCGACCGTCCGCCGCAGCCTGACACCCACTGGCCCAAATATCTTTGAGATAAAAAAATGGTAGCATGTCAGCTGCCTCCCAGATGCCCATGAAACCCTGCAGTGGTTAAATTAATATGACAGCACCCCATCAGCACCACAAGATCAGTGTGCAGCAGATGTCTGTCTGGAAGTTATATACAGCCAAGATTCCCAGTGACAGCAAGCTATAAACAAATAGCAAACAAGAGTATACAGTTATTGTCTAGGCAAGTACGGGGAGGAATCGCTCAGTAACTCAGTCCATGTGCCTCAATCAGCTGATCTCACATCCGAGTGCTGAAGAACTAATACAGTCACATAGATATTTTAACATGCTCTATTAGTGGCTACAGGCCCACAATTAGGCATATTGCAAAGAGGCATACCCCTGTTGCAGCGAGACCTCCATCTGTGTAGACCGGCACCATTCCCCTACTCTCCGGCTCCTGGACCTCTGCAGACCCCCCGGCCCCCAAGCTAGCCAGCACCAAACAAGAGACCGAAGACTGTACTTGCCTTTTGCTGCTTGCCGTGTGATATCCCCCGCATCCTACTCCACTACCCTAGCTTTATAGTGGCATGCTCTGCTCTGGTACCTGTTATATCAGTATATGGGACACAGGACTTCATAGATCCATTCTCTTAAATTCCCCAGTTCTCTGTGATGGCTTTGTGAGGAATCTGAGGACTACAAGATGAACAGGTATAGCATTGGTTCTGAGAGTTTAGGATTTTAGTTAAAGATATCTCCAGGCTTTCCTGGCACCTTTGGCAGCCACATGACTGTGACACACGTGGTAGCTTCACATGGCGGCCCCGTGACACTGGTGTTGTTCTAGCAGTATATTGTTAGGCAGTTACTCAGGCATGTGAACCTCCTGGTACCCAGTGAGGTTCTGCCAATGTGAGACTTCAACATGCCAGATACAGATTGGTTAATACCAGCGGAACATCTGCCAGAACTAGGCACATAGTGGATTCTCCTGCAGGAGAGGGCCTCAAACAGTTGGTACAACAACCCACAAGAGATAGTGCTGTCCTGGATCTATACTGACTAATGGGAAAGGATCACAGATCTCCAGGTAGAAGGTCACCTGGGGCCAGTGACCATCACATGGTATGGTTCAATTTGCCACTAGAACTAAATCATCCCATTCCAAGGCAGAACTATGGGACTTCAGAGGAGCTGACTTTGATAAGATGGCCAACAGAGTTAAGCTAACCCTGGCAAGAAGAAGTGCAGGGAAGGGGTACAGGCAAAGTGGGCAAGCATTAAGGATGCAGTAGGAGGCAACATCCCGTTGTGTTAGGGAGAAAATCAAGAGCAGAAGAAGGAGGAAACCACTTTGGTCCTTGAAAACAGTAGCAGAAAGGTCAGAGCCAAAAGGTTGGCCTTCAGGAAATATAAGGGAACGCAGCTGGACAAAGATAGGGAGGCATACCAAACCTCCCTAAGGGAAGGCAGTAAGGCAGGCAAAGGCCAAACTGAGGAAACACTAGCACAAACAATAAAAGAAGGGGACAAGACTTTCTCCTTTCACTAATGTATCTATAGAAAGTCCAGAGGGGGTATTGCTAAGATCAAAGGGGTTAAGAGGAGTATGTGGAGGAGGACCAAGGAAAAGCATCTATCCTAAATAGATACTTCTGCTCAGTATTTACTGAGGAGAAGGTAGGGCAGGGCTCACAGCGCAGCACCATGGACGCAGGTGGGGGGGGGGAGGTATGCACCAGTCCCTTCACAAAAGAAGGGGTCCTACAAGAGCTCACTAAGCTCAGGGTGGACAGGGCAATGGGACCTGATGGCATACATCCCAGGGTACTGAAGAAGCTAAAGATGGAACTAGCAGAGCCATTAGCAGAACTGCTTAGTGAGTCTCTGAGCACAGGAGAGGTCCCAGAAGACTGGAGAAGGGCTCATGTGATCCTGCTTCACAAGAGTGGCAGCAGGGAGGAGGCAGGGAACTACAGACCAGTCAGTCTTACCTCACTAATGGGCACGCACTATGGAGGCATTCCTTAAGGAAAGGGTAGTGCAACACCTGGAATCCATAGTAGCACAGGATCCAAGACAGCATGGGTTTACAACAGGAAGCCCTGTCAAACAGATCTCATAGATTTCTTTGACTGGGTAACCAAAGTGGTGGACCAAGGGTGCAACTGGTGTTGCCTACCTTGACTTCAGCAAAGCTTTTGATACTGTGCCCATTGAAGATTGATTAATAAGCTGGGTAGGCTCAGGGTTGGTCAGAAGTTGGTCAGCTGGGCGGCAAACTGGTTAGCGGGCAGAAAACAGAGAGTGGTGGTAAACTGTATACAGACAGAGGAGATGCAAGTCACAAGAGGGCACCTCAGGGATCAGTCCTGGGGCCAGTCCTCTTCAGTATCTTCATCAGTCATATTACAGATGGACTGGAGGGTAAGGTTTACCTGTTTGCAGATGGGGTGGGCAGAATGAGAAGAGATCTGGAAAACTGGCAAAATAGTCTGAAGAGTGGCAACCGGGTTTAATGCAAAGAAGTGCAAGATCATGCATGAGAAGAGGAAATCCTGAAGCTACCTATAGGTTGGGAGGGAAGTTACTGGCAATCACAAGGGAAGAACCAGACTTGGGCATCATCATCACAGATGACCTGTAATTATTCAAGCAGACCACTAAAGCAGTAGGTAAGGCTAGAGGGATGCTAGCATGTATTAGTAGGAGTATCACACGTTGTAAGAGGGAGGTAATAATCCCTCTTTAAAAGACACTGGTTAGGCCTCATCTGGAGTACTGTATGTAAGGACATTAACAAAATGGAGACAGTCCAGAGAAGGGCAATCCGAATGGTACAGGGACTGCATCAGAAAACATACAAGGACAGATTAATGGAGCTCAGTATGTAAGCAAAGGAGAGAGAGAGGTGATATGATTGAAACATTCAACTATCTTAAGGGCATTAACAAGGTGAAAGAGTCTAACGTTCCAATATAAGAAACACAGTAGGACAAGAGGACACGTGAGATTAGAAGGAGGCTGATTAAGGGGTAATGTGTGGAAGTTCTTTTTCACAGAAAGGGTGATGGCTGCATGGAATGGCCTACCTCAGGAAGTGGTGGATATGAATGCTGTGCAGGGCTTCAAACAGGCATGGGATAGGCATAAGGGAGCAATACAGATGAGTATGAATAAATAGGCCATTGACAGAGTAAAGGCCTATGGTACATTCATAAGGTAGAAAAAAATGGGCAGACTGGATGGGCCTTGTGGTCCTTATCTGCCGTCAACTTCTGTGTTTCTATGTCAGTCAAAGCACAGCAGCATTTAGTCTGTCAGACAAATGGCACCAGGAGCATTCACCACTGTGGGCAGAGCCTATCATGGGTCAGGAGAACTGGGACTGTCGGCATCAAGCTAAACTTCAGGGGTGCTGACCACGGGGGGCACAGGATGGGGAACGCTGTATCAAATGGAGGCCCATTACAATAGAGGCCCATTACAGTAGGCCAGGAAACCTGTTGCAAGGCATCTTGAAGAGAGGGTGCCCAGGATCTACCTTTGTGGGATAATCAGTGTCAGTTTCAGGGGCCTGATTGCTTGGATAGTTTTTGCTGCGGAGTCTGGGGCATCTGTTTTTTTTTTTTTTTTTCAAAGTCTGCCACGATCTGGTGGAGTGCTGCTGTCCCCTTTGCCTCGCTTGTTCTCTGTCTGGATTGTCTAGGTCCACACCTTCTGGGCCAGCTTAACTGCTATGGTAGGTGTAGCTGCGGTCTCTTGAGGAGTGGGGTCCTCAATTTTTCTGAGCGAGTTCAGCATAGACCTCTTCCATGCTTTCAAAAGTGTGGGGCCATCGGGGAAATAAATCACCATTTTTGAGGGGTAAGGGTATAGAAGTTGTTGGAACCTAAGGATTTTTCATTACAGGGGCATAGGCTCTCTGGCGGACTGCAGTCCCTGCTGAGTAGTCATTAATGAAATACTGTATAGTGTATGGTAGAAGCTTGTTATTCACAGAATTCCATCCTTTCTCAGTGTTGTTGTATGATCGATTTCATGATGATGTTGTAACCTCGTGAGTACATCACATTGATGGTACAACAAGATAGAACGTCTTTGTGCATGCACGGTTTGCAGTGCACTGGACGCCAGGTATGGCTCGCTGTGGTGAGTAATGGCGGAAAAAATAGTGCCCAGCAGTTTACAAAAAGTAAGGGTGTATTTCTTTCTAAATGTTGCCTGTAACAAAGCGGCGCCTGTAGTTTGTTTTTTTCAAAATAAAATAAAATTTATTCGTGAGAGCGAGCGGGGACCAGGAATGGAGGTGTAGTTCCTTGTGTTTGGAGGGGAAGGGGGTGAAGTTGGAGTGCAGTGGCGACTACAAACCTCAGGAAGTGGTCAGCTTTTAGTTACTGTTGCCCATTCACTATAAAAGACAATGGTTGGGAAACAGTAAACAAAATCACTGAGTTCACTTCTCGAAGTTGTCTGAAAACCAAAAACCTCTTGAGCTTCGCTCTTGAGGTTTACTTGGTTGTCATAACAACCTGTCAGACTGAACACAGCGTCATTGTTCACTGTTGCTTGCCCATCATCTTCCATAAAGTGTATGGGTCTGGTGAGTGATTGTCCCTTTTTTGCCATACTTTATGCAGGATTAGTTCCTTTTCCTGATAATGGAGACATTATAGCACTACTGATTCTGGTCTGGCTTCTGGGGTTGCTGGCTTGGACCAAGTGCATGTTCAGTTTCCAGCATGCAGAAAGGGGAAGGTCAAGCTCAATTTTAAACAGCATCTGCAGAAAGGGTATTATGTCTGCCCTGGCCTGGTCTTTCGGGGAGACCAGATATGCAGAGATTGTTATGATAGTTCTGTGCTTCCAGATCCTCCACCTCTCCTGTAAGTTTTGTACAGCTGTGTGGAGCTGAATTATGGCTCTTCCAGTGTTGTCAATGCAGAAGTCAGCTGTAGACATTGTTCTTTGGTTGGTTCTTACCACTGTTCCAGTGAGTGCTGCAGCAGTTAATCTAATTTCCTTGCGAAACTCCCTCCGTTCTGCCACTATAAGTGTCATCTGCCATTGGAAAGATTTTGGTGTTGGGAGTTTCAGTGCGGTGAGGACCCTTCACTATCTGTTCCAAATCCTTCACCATCGCGGAATCCTCTGGTGATGGAGCTAGACTTGCCTGACCCTGGTCATTATGATCCTCTTTAGTTATTCAGTTGCTGGTATTGTTCTACTGATGCTGTATTTTTGAGGTTTTAGCCAGGTCACGATGTCCTCTCCTATCAAGAAAACTTGATTTCTTCAACTCCGCTTTACAGTTCTTGGAGTCCATCTCTGGACCAGCGATGGAATGTAAGAAACCTGGATTAAGATTCTGTATTAGGTACAGGCAGAAGATGTCGGTTACCAATCCAAATGACATGTGCATGTAATGCCCGGGTGGGCAATACAACATTGCCAGCTGCACCCTGTGGTTATCCCTGCTTCCTTAGTCCCTCAAGGACAGGAAGTTCCAGCTCTCGCTGCATCAGCCTTCAGAAAGGGATCTGAAGGAACACCCTGTGAGCCACAAGAAGCCCTCAGCTTTGGCCAGGTCTGCAGAGCAGCTTACAGCCCTTGATGCCACAGTGGGCACGTCCTCTGTCTCAGCGCTATTCACGGGGGCCAGTGACGGAGGGTCTTTCATGGATCAATTCCATGACATGTACCTTTCCCTTCAAACAATATGGGAGAGCCCTGTCCTCCATGGTTCAAATTCCAAGGGCTGCCAGCACAAGTCATGGGACAGGGAGGAGTGATCGAGGTCCTCCTGGTCCTCGACTTGCCAGATCACTCGACAGCTGTCAGGTACCCCTCAACCGAGGGGCAGGTCAGGCAAGTTGAGGGCTCTTCTGCTCCGCTGTTCAGCCAGTTGACCTCGGCTCCAGTTGAGGAAGCCATTAAAATCTTTCTTGAGCAGGTTGACTGTTGTCAGATGAGATGGAAGAGTCGATCTCACAGACCTCGGTGCTCCTGGTCCTCACTCAGGCTGCCTTTGACTGATTGGTGCTCCTGGTCTATCCTTGCAGTGACCATCCTCCACCGACGGTCGGGTCTTCGCCTGTGTTGCTCAGTGTCTGTAGGTGTGTCATTTTCGGCCAACCGCAGGAAGCCGTTTTCATTGCCAGCTGGTTGAGGTGCTCGTGCTCTTGATTCTGCTTGATTTGGAGGTGTCGCCTTTAGCATTCCTGGACTGCCTCATCATTGGGTGAGGAGAGGCACCAGTGCAAGATGTACCAGTGCTATGAGGAATTCCTCTGGCCACAGTGGGCCATTGTGGGGCACGGAATGCTCTACCCCAAGGACCTTCGGTACCCTGGTAGCCACCTGTAGTTGCCCCACAGGTCCACATTCCGCAGGTGCTCCCCAGATCTGCTTCTCTGCCGATTTAGGGTGGAGCCACCGCCACAACAGCTGCCAGTTGTTGCTCTGACCAAGGAGACTGGCCATTTGGCCACCAGCTTGCCATGCCTGTTGTCGGTTAGGATCACCTGGAGTGAGAATTCTTGGGTGGTCCATGCTGAACAGCTAAGGGCTGTTTTCAGTGAGTCATCAGACAACTCAGTTCAGGAGTCCATTGCCTCCTCAGGGACTCGGCTCTTCAACCATAGCTCTGTTGAGGAGCCTTCCTCCGAGCTTGGCCTGGTTCCTGTGGTGGACTGCTCTGATTTATCTCAGAGTCTGTGTATGTCCTGCTTGAGCCAGCCCAGAAGAGGGATAAGTAGCCTCTCATGGACATTTTGTACCATGATGAATCCCCAAGTGTTAGCTTCCCAGTGGCAGAGGCAGTCTTGGGACCAGCCTGGATGCTTTGGCAGCGTTCAGCATGCTGCCCAGCACCCTTGACCCACATGGTCCACAAGTACATGGCCCTTACTGGCTCCCTTTCAGGGTTTTTAGACAACCCTTTACCCAAAGATCCGGTCACGGATTTAGTGTTCTGTAAATCCAGACACCAGGGGGACGTGGACAAGCCACTGGACAAGCAGTCTTGTAAGATTAATCACAGCACAAAAAAAAGTGTACACTGCAGCAACGCTGGATCTCTGACAGGCCAACTGTGCCGTCATGATGGCTAACTATGGTCGTTCCCTGATTGAAATTTTTGATGCAGTCCATCCCCACCTCTATCCAGAGTAGCGCTGTCAGTGGAACTCATCAGAGACCAAGGTGAGTCACTGGCTAAACACCGGCTCCAGACAGCCTTGGACATGGGCGATTCTTGCACAAGTGCGGTGGCAGCATCTGTATCCATGCATCGCAGTGCCTGACCGTTGTAAGGAAGATTTGTATGGAGTCTGTGGAGGTACCAATTATAATAAAAACACAGGACACAACTGATGGCAGTGAGCTTCCTTATATTCACAGTTTGCACACAGAAAGGAGCACACAAAGTACATTGCATAGACTCTCTAGTTGAAAATGCTATCTAGCGGTCGGCTACATAAGATCAATAAATTGGGCCGATATTACCTTCTCCTGGGAATTGGACAGATATTACCTTCTCCATGGAGACAGGTGCACCAGAGGTCTTCTTCGCAAGTGGGGTCCCTGTCTTAACTCCCTGTTGTCTGGGAGCCATTATTATACCCAGCTTCGTGTATAGTTACATGATACATCCAATAACTGAGGCATCTTAGTTCCAAGAACTGCTTGTTATTCGGCCCTGCTTGCGAGATAACTTTCACGTGCCTCAGTGGTACCCCTTAACAATAATGTTCAGACTTTGCATCTTTCCACAAGACATTAAACAGCTAAGTTCTCATAACAATATGTATTTGCAATTCTAGTAAATTTCCACTCGGGGGGTGTGTGTGTGTGTGTGTGTGTGTGTGTCTGTGGCAGGCTAATGTGAAACACTCTGATGTGTGCTTAGCTAGGCTGCTATATCCCGTTGCACCTCATCTATCTAAAGAAGGCCTTTGGCTTACAAAAAATACAGTTACTAAAAGGCAAAATATTTCAAGCAATAGTACTAATAATATGCAGTAGCTAATAATGGCAGTAATAATAAATGCACGAGCTATATTTTGACAGATGTAATAAGCTGCATAAGCACAAACAGTAATAGTAATAATGACAACAGCAAGCTATTTCCCCTACACTGTGTTTGTCCACCTTCACAGAGGACACCCAGCAGAAGTTGGCAGATGTCCCTTTCCTGGGCACTGACCCTTGGCCCTGGGGTGAAAGGGCATGTCATCCAGATCAAGAAGTCCAGTGCCGCACTAGACTCTGACCTCATCCCAGAAGGCCCAGAAGAAAAAGCCTAAAAAGCAGGCTTTTCAGTACCAATCCTTTCAAGTCACAGCCTCCCTGGCAGCAGCCCCAATAGGGGCAGTTTTAGGCATTTATTTATTTATTTCAAAAGTTTCACCAGGAAAGGTATACTAAGCTGGGTAGCAGCATGTTTCCAGATGTGTCCTTGGGGGGTGAAGGGGAAGGAGGGCAAGTGAATATTAAACGGGTAAATTATAACAGATACGAACAAATAATTCCAAGGCCACACTTGATATCAGTAGAAAGTTACAATATGCTGTCCACAATATGTGTATCAACATACATTGGGAACTGCAGCCCAAGCTGAAATCTGGGGCCCAGGGTTCATAAATTGGGGTGGGGGCAGTGGTACTGGTGCCCCTCCATCAGCAGCCACCAGTGCCCCTGCTGAAGCTGCTCAATGACGGGTTGGGGTGTCATCCTTCCACCTGTCCTGTCCTCGACAGCTCTCCAGGTTGGAGGCCAGCTACATAATTTCTTGCCACATTGGTCTGCTGTCACAATGGACAAGTGGGTTTTGGACATAATAGGCAGAGGACTGTCTCTAGACTTCGAGGCTCTCCGGCCCTACTGCCTCCATATGCCTTCAGAGTCTGGGGTGTCTCAGAACAGGCTGTCTGCCCTCAGGGAGGACATCACTCAGCTCCTTCCGAAAGGGGCCAGTATCCCATGTCCCAGACACCCTGACCAGTCAGGGTTACATTTCCAGGTACTTCCTGGTCCTGAAACAGATGGGGGCTTGTGGCCTGTACTGGATACGCATGATCCCAATCAGCACATATGGAAACCCAAGTTCTGTATGGTCATTCTGAGGAAGATTATACCCTCCCTGGACCACAACATGTGGTTTGCTCCCTGGACCTCCAAGATGCATTCTTCCACTTTCCTCATCCGTTGGTCCCACTGCCAGTACCTTCACTGCAAAGTGTAAGGGGCCCTGTACCAATTCCATATCATGCCCTTGCCTGCCTCTCTCTGCACCCAGGGTCTTCACCAAAAACACATCAGTTGTGGCAGCCCACCTGTTGGACGTGGGGGTCTGTGTACTCCAACCTGGATGACTGACTTATAGCCAGTTCATCTAGAGAGGCCATGGAGAGATCCACAGACTTTGCCCTCCGTACCTGCTGAGACTTGGGCCTGTCGGTCAATACGGACAAATCCAAACTGGTACCAGAGCAGGTGATCAAGTTCATTGGGGCAGAACTGGACTCCCTGAGTCAAGGTGTGCTTCCTGGTGGACCGGACACAGACTCGCACCTCCTTTGCCCAATATTTCAGGTTGCACTTTGCCCTTGCCTGGGATTTCCTCGGCTGCTGGAGTACCTGGCATCCTACACCATCATGGTCTGCTGTGCCTGCTGGTGGATGTGCCACCAGTGACAGCTGGACCATCTCACTGAGGCATCAGTGGTCCCAGCTCCTAGGCTACTTGGACAGCTCCTAGGACACTTGGACTAGCTGGTCACAGTGAATGAGCTGATATGGGGTGCTGTCCAGTGGTGGTTTGACCCAGAATATCTGGGGGTAAGAATCCAATTTGTCCGCCATTTGTCATGCTGATGGATGCTTCTCTGGTTAGGGTGGGGAACACACCTGGGAGGCCACATGGCCCACGGGTTCTGGTTGCCCAGGAACTACCATCAGCATATAAACCTGCTGGAGCTCCATGCAGTGCACTTGGCTCTGACTGAATTTGGTCTGCTAGTCGGGTCCGGTTGTTCAGGTCCAGACTGACAGCACCACAACCATGTTTTACCTGAAGAGACAGGCGGCACACACTCCCTCCTCTGTGCTGGAAGACACTTTGCACGTGATCTCGTGCACAGCCTGTGTGCTGATCTCCTGGCGATTCATGGTGCTGGGGAGAACTCCCTTGATCAGGGCCGCAGTAATGGGGGGGAAGTGGGGAAGTTGTCTGGGGAAGAGGGGCCCACCTGAGGAGCTGGCATTACCCCTGGCATAAGCTGGTTTGGGAAACAGGGGCCTATTTCAATTGACTTGTCCTGGGCCCCAAAATTCATAGCTGCAGCCCTGCCTTTGATGATGTCAAATTATCAAAAAAGTGAAAAAAAAAAAAAAACCTCAAAGGAGAGGAAAGAGAAAAGGAAGCAGCTCAGGATTTCACCCTCTTACCAGGCTCTGCTTGACAGAAGGGAGAATTCTGGACCTCTGGATCATTTCCTAAGTTCTTCACTCTTACGTAGACCTGGGAAAGATGGTCTGTCAGCCATGACTGGGGCCAGAAGCCCCAGACCTGTATATCATAAGAAGCTATGGATGCAACACTGATAGTGATAGTAGAGCCATGAAAGCTAAAAAAAACAACCTTCTCACTCAAAGGTGGACTCGTCTGGGGCCACTAACAAATCTTATTCAGCTCTTTTTATTAGCCATCCAGAAACTCAATACCAAGTGGGCTGTGGTAGCTGCAAAATAAGAGAATGCTGACCACTAGTTGACTGAAAATGCCAAGCTACTTACAGCTGCATTAAAGACAAAACTGTACGTACAAATAAAGTCTAATCTGAGACTGTCCTGCTTTTATTAGTCTTGCGAGATAATATCTCACAAGTAAGAAAAATTGAAAAGTTAGAAACAGTTGGGGTGGAGGGGACTAGCCATCCCGCTGATTGGCAACACTTTGGCAGAGCTCCTGCCTAACAGATTGTAAAATACTCTTTATTTGCATCCAAACTGCAGCAAATAACTAAACCGGGGACTGAGAGGATCATTTTGATGATGAATACCTATAGCAACAATGATGGGAACCTGAGGAAAACAAATGCCCATAACCAGAGAGCAGAAAATGTATGCCAGCCATGTGGAGTATGGCAGGATGCAATGAAAGCCTCAGGCTCAGGAAAGCCTGACTATCTTACATGGGTGTGCTCTGGAAGCCCTGGAAGAGACCATCATCGCTTAGCTCACCAATACTGTAGCAGCACTGACAAAAAAATTAGCTAAATCACAAATAGATTCACCATTGTAGAGGAAACTGTGGATTCTAGTGAAATCAGCACAGCTGAAGTTGGCCCTTATGTGGTCCGAACACTTGCAGTGGCAGACAGCCTAGTAAAGGAATGTCTTTTTTTTTTTTTTTTTTGAGGATCTACTTAGAAAATTTGGAGAAGCTCCTCAGAGCCAGCTGTATTAGAGTGCTAGGCCTTCCTGATATGCTGGAGAAAGGCAGTATTTTAGAATTCATGGAACAACAGCTATACACTAAACTACACCTGCCGTGACCCTTTATGTCTTGGAAAGACGTACAGAATTGCACTTCCTTTTTTTTTTTTTTTTTTTGTATATTCTTTACGCGCCTACCTCCTCGGCAGGGGTGATCCTATGGTTCCCCTTTCAGATCTACTCTCTGCTACCACGCCAGGCGCTGTGCCTGAGTCTAAACCTCCTTCCGTCTCCCTCTCTATAGGCCCCATCGCAGACCCCATCGTGGAAGACCAGGGGGTCGGGGGGGCATGGCCAGCAGCCGAGCTAGCAACAGCTTTCTGAAGAAGCTCTGTAACCTGGTATTAATTCTACAGGGATAAAATATTTGAACTACTCCAACAGAACTAAAACTTCATAGATCGAGTGAGCCCACTGTACGGTTCATTTTGATACCATTTTTGTGAAATTTGCCCTTGGGGAAGTGAAGTTAGGGGCCGAACGAATAGACCAGCACCAGGAGGAGAAGGAGCCTGCCCGAAGGATCCCAAGGCCGTGTTCAGCAAGGAATCAAGCTCTGTATGTCAGAGGATATAAACCAGCCTTCCAACACTGCCCTCCTCAAGGCTATTCAAAAACTAGATAGTTGAATGGAGGAATTCACAGCACAGTTCAAACTTATGGACTCTAAGGTCGGTCAGCTGGCAGAAGATACCAAAATTGCAGCTAACACAGCATCCGTCACAATGGCTGCAACATTGGACTTGGTGAAAGAAAACTAGCTTCTTCGGTGCCGGCTTGAAAACTTGGAAAACCTGTCCAGAGCCACCAATGTCAGAATTCTGGGCTTACCAGAAAATGCTGAAGGGGACGACCCTGCTGGTTTCTTATTGGACTTGTTCAAGAACCTGTTCCAAATAACTTTACCCTGCACAACTATTAAGGCTTATCGGATCACACCTCGTGGTCCCAGACACTGCATGGTTAGTGGTCAGTCTCCTCCTCAGACTCTCTGGTGGTATTGGGGTCCATTGAGGAAAGAGATGCAGTAATAGCCCACGCTAAGAAGTGCGGACAGATGGAGTGGGATGAGTCCAAAACACACATATTCCTCGATTTGAGCTTTGCTACGCGGCAAAGGCGGAAAGGTTATGATGCTACTTGGGCCCGTTTGAGACAGCTGGGGATTCAGCATGTACTAATGCTACCAGCAAGTCTACGAATATTCTACGGGGGAAAAAACCTTTCAGTATTCAGACCCGGCCGAAGCAAGCAAATTTGTAGACAGATTGGAGAACGAATTTGACTCAAAAAAATGCAGCTGTAGACCATGAAGATGAGGACAGTGAGTATAAATGCTTGATGCTAGGGATAAAACAGCTTGTTCTTCTTTGTTCTTGGCTAAAAGGGCTTGGGTTTATTGTTTTAAAAAAAAAAAAAAAAAAAAGAAATTTCCGGACACAAAACGCCTGACTGCTGGTGAATGTTTATTTGGTCGGATTAGTTGGATGGGGAGGTTTAGCCCATACCAGATGTGAATCTGTGTTATGGATTCTTCTCAAGATTAAAAGTGGACCTAACTGCCCTGAAAGATAAGAACTGATTCTAGCTGAGCTCCTGATTGATGTTCTGTACTGTTGGTGGACCTTACTTATTTCAAATGGTTGCCAGGGTTACAAAAGTAGAAAGCTGGTAATGAATGGTGTTTTTTATCGATGTAGAGAGGAGATATATCTATCTAGATGATAGGAAGTTCCTTTTCATATAAACAGATGGTTTGGTTAATCTCTTGCTTATGGCTGCGTTAGGCCAGTTTCATCAGCTAATACTGAAATATTAAATATATTTAGATAACCCTCCTTGATGGAACATATTATAGGGGTTTGCAATTGATGTTCCTGTAAAACTGAAGTGTGATATGATTATGCTTCATCCTATGCCTGCCTATAGGATATGTGTGCTGTATAATACATGCAGTAAATCTAATAAAAATAGAGTTAAAAAACAAAAACCAAGGGTCAGGGCCAGAGGGAGCTCCTGGAGTGTCTGGTGTAGTGCTGCAGGTGGATCCTCGCAAGTCGGAGGATTCAACCAAGTTTTCCTGATTTTCTCCCCATGGCGCAGGCATGCAGGAATGCCGATGACGCTGCAGCGCAAGCCCACGTGTTGCATGTCTGACGCTCGCCTGCTGTCCCCTCCATTGCTCCGTGACTGACACTACTCCCCAGCCACTCCAGGAGCCAGCACCTTCATGGGAGTCCCTCCCCACCTCCCGGAGAAAGAGAGCAGTCCCAGGGATGCTCAATCCTTTCTCCCCATCTGACCCTGACAACCCAAATGCGCTCCTGAACCCAGGTCGCTGGCGTGGCGCGAGGTGTGGCGTCCAGCACCTCAACCCTCTGTGCCACTGGGCCGGCACCAGAATCACCTTTCAGGGAGCTGTTACCAGGTCAGAACACCTGAGGGCCATTTTGCTGGGATTCCTGGCACTTGGGATAAAGAGAAAGTGTTTGTGTCTGCAAAGAGAACACCAATTTATTTATTTATTCAAAGTTTTACCAGGAAGAACATACTGAGCAGCAAGTGCTCGCTTCCAGATGTGTCCGGGGCATACAAGTAGCACACAGGATAGAGCATTAATACAGTAGAGATACATCAAACTGTACAGCAGAAATATATACATTAAATACTAGTTAAATACAGCTTTATACATTATAATACATAGTGAATACAGTTTAATTTCTGCAAATATTTTCAGTCCAGTTGCAGGAGAACACACAGGATCAGTGAAACCAAACGGAGATATAGCTATAGGGGGGCACCAGGGATATTAGAAATAGGTGCAGGGGGTGATGAAATGGTTTTTGATAAGGGCTGAGTGAGCACGAGGGCCGGGGGCAGAGCAGATGCTATATGGGAGGGTGTTCCAAAGAGTTGGGAACCTATAGGAAAAGGCAGCCTGACCTGCTGAGGAAGTCCGGGGGATAGGCAAGGTGAGAGGGTCTGAGTTTCTGAGCGAATAGGAGGGCGAGGAGAGGCTAGCGAGAGAGGAGGATGGGTAGGAAGGTAGCGACTGTTTCCAGTATTTTGCCATGAAGGTGGCACAATGGGATCGCCATCTGTCTCCTAAGGAGTGGAAGTAGAGAGTGTATGTACAGTGGTGCATGAGGGAGGACAGTCAAGGGCGAAGCGCAGAAGGAGTGGAAGAGTATGTTCAGTCTGGTTAAGGAGGTGGAGGGAGCGGCACCATAAACCACATCCCCATAGTCTAATATGAGGAAGATCATTTTATGTACAATACACCATGGGCTAGCAGTGGATGCAGTCACAGTTACAGAACAGGGCACCTAGTTTAGGCGCAGATTCTTGTGAAAGGCATCTTGTGTACAGAAAAATTGAGGTGTCGGTCAAGCCAAACTCCAAGATATCTAAAGGAGGAGCAGTCCTTAACAGAGTCCCATCCAGGGTATGGAAGGAAGGAGGGTAGCCAAGAAAGTCTCTGCTTAGTGGTTGAGCAAAACCACTACTGAACATTATCAAAGTTATGCTGGAATGTAGTCACCACTTCAGTTATGGAGGGTCCTGATGCATACAAGAAGGTGTCATCCACATACATATGGATAGAGGTGTTGAAGGTGCAGAAGACAGGTTGTTTAGGAAGGAGAAAACAGCAGGAGCCAAGGATGGAGACTAGGGCACACCAATGGTTAGTGGGTGGGTGGGGAGAGTTAGAGACTCTGACCAATTGAGACCTGTCTACTAGGTAGGAGTGGAACCAGCTAGTGGCCGTGTTTGATAGGTCTGCATTGGCCAGATTTGTGACGAGGAGGGGATGTAACATAGTGTTGATTGCCTTGGCAAGGTCGACAAAGATAGCAGAGGTGATATGTCATTGATCCATACCCGTTTGGATGGAGTCGGTAATCCTCAGCAGGGAAGTAATGGTGGAGTGGGATCTCCTAAAACCAGACTGATACGGGGTGAAAAAGGAAGTGGAGTCAAGGAAGGAGGAAAGCTGAGATAGCGCCAGATGCTGCTGCAGTTTGGCGAGAATAGGGAGGAGTGAGATAGGGCGGTAGTTACCAGGGGAGGAAAGGTAACCACCCTTTGGGAGGGGAACTACAGTAACATGTTTACAATCAGCTGGCACAGAGGCGAGGGAGATGGAAAGGTTTAGTAGGGTAGCTAGACGAGCTGGTGTGGCAGGGGTGGATAGATAGAGCATTTTGAATCCAGCCTAGAGAGGCACTTACCCTTGGAGAGGTTAAGGAAATAAGAGCATTAAAGACTTCCACGGGGTAAGGGGTGGAAGGAGAAGGAGTGGGAAGAGATGCAGATTGGGGAATTGTGGTCAGCAGAGACCGAAGAAGGGAATGATAGCAGGGATGCAGCGACGAGGTAAAGGAGGAGTTAAACTTCATAGCCAATGGATTGTGGGTCAGCTAATGTGCTGTTGCCAGTATCAAGCACAGGTGTAGGGGGCTGTGATGGGTGGAGGAAAATGGATTTGACCACCTTCTAGAACTTAGAGAGGTGGTTTATGTTAGTTAGGAAGGTGTCCTTGAAGTAGTCTTATCAAGTCTGATTGCTCTGGTGCAGGCATTCCGAAGTGTTCTGTATGCCTGTAAATTAGTGGGGAGACTGGTGTATTTGTATGTCTTCCATGCTTGGTCCCTAGCTCAAAACAGGGCCAGGAGATTGGCAGAGATCCAGGGTAGGCGAGTACCCCTCACATGGATCCGTTTCAGTGGCGCATGTTTGTCCCGGTATGAGAGAAATTTGGATTTGAAATAAGCGAGTGCCGAGTTGATGGAGGGGGCATGGGTGATGTAGGACCTGTTGATGCTGGACAGATCATTAAGGAAAGAAGCGATATCCACGGAGTTGTAGGACCGGGTTAGTAGGGTTTTGGGAGGGATATGAGGCAGATTTTCTGAACTGCGAGATTTGATGGTGGTCACTGAGTGAGTCTGGGAGTAACCCTGTTGCTATTACAGTGAGGGTGGAGGAGAGTATCCCGTCAATTAGAGAGTGGTTGGAAAATTTGGTATTCAGACAGCAGGGTTCGTTTAGAAGCCGAGAGAGGTTCAGGGCAGCTGTGTCTTGTCTTATTGATGGCCTAAAAATTATCTTCTTCTGAGACTGGTTCTATGCTATGCAATAGCAGTGTAAGGTGTTCAGTGGTGTGAAAAAAGTGCTCTGGATAAAAGAAATCCCCTTTGCTTTAATGCTGCCAACTCGCCTGCGTCTGACAATACAAAATGAGCATAGTCTTTCTTTGATCCAAAAGGCGTGGTCAAATTACTAGAGAGATAGGAGAGAACAGCGACTTGTTGATGGGAAGAAATCGAAACTCAGAGAGGACGTGAATGCAGAATCCAGAAAGGAGGACACTTAATTGAACTCTGTTTCACTTAAAATTGTTAATTCAGTATTAATCTGACTTGTTCTTCTAGATCCTCCAGTTTTCATATAGCCAGGCAGGTGACTTTATTGGGAGCCCTCTTCAATTACCTGAGGGTGATTTCTTTTCACTTATAGCCAGTGGTGAGTCGAGAAGGTTAAACCCATATGACAATGGTATTTTTATTTATTTTTTTAAATCCAGGAAATGAGCACCACGTTAATACTGTGTAGGTCAACAAATAGGCCTCGCTTTGTCACCTATCCTCCAACTGGTGATTAATCCTCAGAAATTACTGGCTTTTCAGTCATTATTTAAGAAATACTGTTGAGAAGCTGGTCATTTCTGAGGATTAACTGGTTGGAGGGAATGTAGTTAATTGGGTACAAACCTACTACCGACCCCTTCTCCAGCTAGTCATTATTCTAAGGAAATGAGGGACTCTCACTTGTTGTTATTGCAATTGTAAGTCTAATCGCCATAAACAGTTTTCTTTTTTCCTGTTAATTAAGGTTTTAAGCAGAGTGGCGTGAGCCATGCATGCAGCACAGTGTTAGTTGGCAGCTGGATTGGTAATTTCTAAGACATTAATGACCAATACAGTAGCCGATCAGGAGCCTCGCTAGGCTCATAAATAATTAATTAGACTTATGATGTTGATTAGTTACTCGTAGTACATAAATGCACACAAATCTTTCAAACAGTTATTTTGGCATAAAACATGCTAAGCAATAATTTACTCAACAGGCCAGGAAAAAACTTTAAAGGCTTGAAAATACTTACACAGATAATTCCTGGAAATGGCATCCTTATCAAGTAGTTCATGTCTAAACTGCCACTGGTCAAAGTTACATACCAGTGCACTTAATGTACATAGTCTTGTATATAAATACATACAGTACATCACAACAGAGAAATTAAACTGTTAATGTAAAATTATTTGTAAATTACCCAGTTAAGACTGCCAAATGGAGTACAAAAACATATATAGGCTTATACTGTGAGTATTAAAATTTATTATTTTGCAGTTTTTGATGTAGAGTTGGGCAGAAAGTGAAAGGAAAACCCTGACAAATATAAACATACTGATTCACTGAAGTACTAATTTAGGGATTATAAATGTTTTGTACATTATTTTGAAATGTCAGTATTTCAGAAACTAACAAGAGGTTTTACTTTTATCCCCGTTGGCAGTCCTTCCATGCCATCTTACATCACCATAACAATTTCCACAATTTTATACTTTTCTGTCTACACGACAGCAGTGAAACAGTTAGAAAATACAGTGCTCCCTCGTTATAGCGGAACTCTGTTGTAATGAATGGGCACTGTGGCTTCTGATGGTAAATTCAGATCTTAGTTCGACAGGGCTCTTTTTGAGGTAATTACATAAAGGACTAGCCTTGACGGCAGTCAGGACTCTGGAAAAATTTCTAGCTAGCAGTCCCTGGCGAGGACCGCCCACATCAGGTGACCGGCGTCATGCGGCGTCGGTATAAAAAGTGGTCGATGCATACCTTTCAGTTCTTTCCGCCATTGGCTGGTACAGCTCTCGCGGTAAAGTTACGTGCTTAATCCAGCCCCTGCCTTTACGTCGTTTTTACCGAAAATCAGTTATTCTTTACAATCGTCAGGTATATCGTCGTTGTACAGTATGTCGTCCCCTACACCCTCCGAGCACAAAAAAAGTGCAACTCGTGCGCGCCCTAATTGCCACACAAGGACGGCTATCTCTGTGCCTTTTCTGCCTAGGCCCCGATCACCCGGCCGATAAGTGCCACAGCATTGCCTCAACTTCAACGCGGCCACCAGTAAACGGCGCCAACAGTCCCTGGAAGCCCATCTCCTCAAGAAAAAGATGTCTTATATGGAGAAAGAGTTGAAAAAGTTGAGGCAGGCATCCACTTCCCCGGAAGGACATCAGAAAAAGAAGGACAAGGAGAGGCACCGGGAGAAGTCCTCCTCTTACGCGTCTTCCGCTGGAGTCGCGGCTCAGGTAACATCCTCAGGGGACCGTTTGATGGCAGCCTCAAGGGTTTGGAGGAGGTGTCGGCCCGCCTGTCTGGCTCGGCGCTAAAGGCGCTGGCGGGCGCCCTCGAGGCGAATGGAGGCCCTCCGCCCTGGTTCGCCGCGAGGTTTGCAGCCTACTGGCATGGGCGATCTTCAAGTCGGACATCGGCCTCTGACGCCCACATGGAGAGGGTCGATAAGACGCCCGACCCTTCGGGAGGCGCATGGCCACATCCCCATCGGACCAGGCCACCCTCCCTCGGCCTGCCTCCGTGAGGATCCCGGATGCCGCTCCTCCGCGCGCCCACCGGAACTCGCCTCTTGCCGCACGTCGGCCCTCCGACCATCGTATGAGTGGAACCGACGACGACCCCCCACGTCGTGACCTGGTTCCCCGCAGCCTTTGCTGCCATCTGGGAGCCTGAGTCACCCCAGCCCTGACCCGGGGATTTTTCTCCTCCTTCCCTGGGCAACGCGGGGGATTTTCCACCTCCGTCAGACCCTCCTCCAATGAACCCGGATCTGACGCCGGGCCCCCCGGACGCCAGCCCCTCCGACGCTGGTACCTCCGCCGGCTCCTCCGATGCCAGTACCTCCGACGCCGGTCCTGCCGATGCCGGCAGGGGATATTCCCCCTCCGTCGGGCCCTCCATCCCCCGGGCCCATTAACGTGGATCCGCCTGTGGGGCCTCCAACAGGGTCGTCTGCTCCGCAGCTCCCCGCTTCTGGGTACCCGCCGTCTTATCTGACGCCGTCGTACCCGGGACCACAGTATCCAGCGCCACAGTACTCGATGCCGATTCCTCCGACGTCGCAGTACCCGACGCCACATTACCCAACGCCCGGTTTCCCGCAGCTGGGTTATGGATACTCACCCTACGGGTATAACCCGTACTCTTTTCCCCCTCCTCCTCCAACTCCACTGCCCCCCCCGGCCGCCGGTGGATCTGCAGGAGACTCTAGCCTCTTGGTGGGCTGAGGCCAAGGCTCAGCTCACCAAGGAGGTGGAGAGCTGCCTTATGATGATGGTGCCACCCCCCCCGTACGTCCAGGCGGCACTCCCTCACCGCCTCCAGACTCCAGGGCTCTTCCATCTGGATCCAGAGAGGCAGGATATGCTCACGGGTACTACCCAAGGAACCTGTTCCTCCCTCCAGTCGTGTGAGGGAGTCTTATACTTCTTCTGCTTCTTCTTCTCTCTCGGATTCTTCCGAGGGATGTTCCAAGAAAGACGACGAGCCCCGCTCTCCGTCTAAGCCCCGGCCGAGGACCCCTCCGAAGTCTCTTCTGAAGGACCCATCCTTCATGGAGTTGCTTAGAAAAATCCAGGAAATTCACCAGTGGCGCTCCTTGGAACCAGATCCACAACGTCTAAAACTTGCAGAGCATTTGGACCTGCCCGTGACAGCTCCAACTTTAGTGCCACCCTGGATCGAGCCTCATGCCCACCTTGTTACCACGATTTGGAAACAACCGTTGGCGTTAGCCCCACTTCCTAGGAAGTCTAACAGGCAATACCAGGCTCCCGAGGGTGTAGACTGTCATGACTCTCACCCTCGTGCCAACTCAGTTGTGATTAGCCGCTCACGGCCGGTCGGCACACCAAAACATTTGAGCTCGTCTCCTCTGGATAAGGAATCTCGCCTCCTGGACCAGTATGGAAGAAAGATTTACTCCTCTTCCACACTGGGAATTCGGGCCCTGAATTACGTTGCCCACATGGGGGATTACCAGAAGGCCATCCTTACCCAGGCGGAATGTAAACTAGACTTCTTACCTGACTCTTAAGTCAAACAGTAGCTAGCAGATCTTGTCCATTCTGCTCGTTTAGCCAGTCGCCATATGTTATGGGCGACATACGATGCAGTGGACACTGCTGGGTGGAGCTCCACTTTCGCTGTAAGTCTACGGTGTCACGCTTGGCTCCGCGTGTCAGGTTTGGTCCCGGAGGTGCAATCTGCCATTCAAGAGGCACCTTTCAGGGGGTCGGTGCCTTCCGGGGGTGATGTTAAAGACATCATCACCGACTTGCAAGAGAAGGGGACGGCCCTGAAATCTGTGGCTTCCATGTACCATCCCCATACTCAGCAGCGCGCGTCCTTTTCGCCCAGATGGACTCGGCCTCATGAGAAACCCCAAGGAAGGCGGACCACTAGCGTCGGGCCCCGCAGCTGCCAGGGCCCTCCTCCCAAAAAGCAGCGGGTGCCTCAGCTGCGGCTGCCCCACCGACCTCCCTCCACCGCCTCCAGATCTACCGGAGGAACCGGTAGGAGGGAGATTTTCCCTCCACCTTCTGGGTTGGGAGAGGATAACTACGGATTCTTGGGTGCTCCAGCTTATAGCGGAGGGGCACTCCATAGAGTTTCTTCAGAAACCACCCCGCCACCCTCCTCCGAAGTCGACGCATCCTAGAGACCGTCTTCCCTGGTCCAGGAAGAAATCTCCCCTTCTCACGAGCAGGCCATAGAACCCTTTCCCTTCATCTTCGAGGGACGGGTTACTATTCTCATTTCTTACTGGTCCCAAAGAAGACTGAGATCTCAGACCCATTCTAGATCTCAGCTCCCTGAACCTTTATGTGGAATACAAAAGGTTCTGGATGCTCTCTCTGCAGAGTCTTTGGCCCCTTCTTCAGCCGGGTCAGTGGCTTTGTGCTCTAGATATGCAGGATGCCTATCTGCACATTTCCATTCGACTTTCTCATCGCAAGTACCTTTGTTTTGCGTTTCAGGGGGACCACTACTAATTCAAAGCGCTCCCATTTGGTCTTTCCTCCGCGCCCCGAGTATTTACCAAATGCCTAGCTGTTTTAGCGCCCACCCGCGACAATGGGAGTTCAGGTGTTCTCACCTGGACGACTGGCTCCTGGCAGCCTCATCCAAGGAGGAACTCCTCGTTTCTCTCCCTTACCCAGCAGGTTTTGCCTGCCTGGGTATTACCATCAACCATTCCAAGTCCCATCTGGAGCCTTCCCAGAGACTTCAGTTCATCGGGCTGTCCTCGATCACGACAGCGAGCAAGGCCTTCCTGCCTCTAGACAGGCGGCTCTCTTTAATCCCAGATTTCCTGCTATCAGAAAGCAGGAGAGTTCAGCGAGGTTGGTCCTCTGTCTTCTGGGGCTCATGGCGGCCGCTATTCCGACGGTCCCCCGAACTCGACTCCACATGAGGATCTCTCAGTGGACTCTTCGCTCCCAGTGGGATCAACTTGTAGACAACCTAGATCAACTAGTCTTGATCTCCTTGCCGATGGCACGGGACTTGCAATGGTGGATGGTTCGAGAGAACCTTTTGCGGGGGTTCCCCTTCCTTCATCCTCCCCCCCAGACTCTGACCACGGACGCATCAGGCAAGGTTGGGAGCGATCTGGGCCCTCATCGGACCCAGGGATCATGGTCCAGACTGGAACTAGCTCTCCATATCAACGTGCTCGAGCTTCGAGCTGTGCTATATGCCCTCCAAGCCCTTCACCTATACATTCTTCCCGGCTACCTAGCCGTCCAGACGGACAATATGTGCATAGTGTGGTACATCAACAAGCAGGGAGGAACTCGTTCCTACCCTCTATGCAGGGAAGCTATGAGGGTTTGGGATTGGGCAACTCTTCACAACCTTCACCTCACGGCGATTCATGTTCCAGGAGTCGACAACACCCTGGCAGACAAACTAAGCTGCTCCTCTGCCAGGCACTGCAATGGGAATTGGATCAAAAGGTGCTTTCGGCTGATATGTTTCAGCTTTGGGGACTCATGGGGTAGACCTCTTCGCCTCCCCAAAATGCAAAACTTCCCAACTTTTGCTCGCTCGCTCCAGAGCAGGCGCTTTTTGGAGTGACGCCTGTCTCTGGACTGGAAGGACAGATTCATCTATGCCTTTCCCCAATTCTCTGATCTCAAGAGTTTTGCAGAATCTATCCACGGAAGGAGCGAGAATGATTCTCATCGCCTCCTTTCTGGCCCAGGCAAATCTGGTTCTCTCTTCTACAACAATACTCAGAGGTTCCTCCTCTTCCTCTTCCTTTATCTCGGGGTTTGCTGACCCAGGATCAGGGGACCCTGGTCCATCCAGGCCTCAAGTCCCTTCAACTTCATGCATGGCTCCTGCAGACCTAGCTCAATCTCATTTTGGCGTCTCTCCAAAAGTGGCGGAGATTCTGGTGGAGGCTAGAAAACCCTCCACTAGGTCCACTTATGCCATGAAATGGAAGAGATTTTCTATTTGGGCCGCCTCTAAGAACGTGGAGCCTTTCTCCTGTTCAGTGGCTGTTCTGCTGGAATATTTACGTCATCTCTTCGACCTGGGTCTCAGTCATTCCTCCTTGAAAGTGCACATGGCTGCTATCTCAGCCTACTATGTTCCTTTCGCAGATAAAGCCTTTGCCCAATTGGAGGTCTCTAAGACCTTACTTAGAGGGGTCCTTCATCTGAGGCCCCCTATCCGAACTCCTGCTCCTCCTTGGGACTTGAACTTCGTTCTCGAGAAACTTACCTTTCCTCCCTTCGAACCTGCAGCAACCGCAGATTTGAAGTTTCTTTCATGGAAGACGCTGTTCTTGGTGGCCATTACTTCTGCTCGAAGAATTTCCGAGCTCCAGGCCCTCATGTGTAAAATCCCCTATTTGATTTTTCACAAAGAACGATTGGCTCTTCGCACGAATCCTAAGGTTTCTGCCTAAAGTGGTAGCAGAGTCTACCTTAAATCAGTCCATAGAGTTACCTGCCTTTTTCATGCAGTACTCCAACCAAGGGGAATATTTACTCCATACCATGGATGTTCACCGGATTCTGACATCCTACACCAACAGGACAAAGGATCTCAGAAAAACTGATCAGTTGTTCATCTCTTTTGCTCACAAAAGGGAAGGCAATGCTGTTTCCAAGCAATGCCTATCAAAGTGGTTGGCTCATTGCATCACTTTGTTATGACAAGTACAACAAGACCCTTCCGGGTCAAGTCAGAGGCCACTCTACTCATGGTGTAGCGGCTTCTGTGGCTTGTTTCAAGAATGTGTCTGCAGCAGACATCTGCGCTGCCGCCACCTGGACTTCCGTCCATACCTTTACGAAACACTACAGTTTGGACATTGCCTCTCACCGTAGAGCAGACTTCGGGCTAGCTGTTTTGCAAGGCCTCCTGTCTTGAGGCCTTCAAGGCCACTGCTGCTTTTTGGAGTAGTTTCCTCCTCCCGGTGCCTCTTATTTGTTCCAGACTGCTTGGGATTCAGTCCTATATGTAATTACCTACTGCAAGAACCCTCTTGAAGTAAGATAGTGCAGTTACGTAAGAACTTACCGTAACAGTAGATCTTCGAGAGAGGCTCTTGTCGTAGGTAATACTTTCCCGCCCTCCTTCCCCCTAGGCTTTTTCAGCTCCTTTTCCAGGAATGGAAAAATCCACTTCTTTCTTGTCCGGGCCTTCCGGGCCTGTGGCGGGAAAGAACTGGAAGGCGGGTGACCGGAACCGCCCCTTTATACCGATGTCGCATGATGCCGGTTACCTGACGTGGGGGCGGTCCCTCGCCAGGGACTGCTAGCTAGAAATTTTTCCGTGGGGTCCTGCCGCCGGCCGGCGTCAGTCCTATATGTAATTACCAACTGTAAGAGCCTCTCTAGTAGATCTACTGTTACGGTAAGTTCTTACGTAACTGTACTTTTCTAGCACAGTTAATTCAAGCACATCAGGGGAGCATGGTGGAAAAAGCAGCATTAGTGAGCGATTGATTACCTGAGAGAGTGAGAGAGCTACTGTTTTCAGACACATTAGAAAGTAGGATAGGGGAAACACTGTAGAAACGAACCACACCAACCTTGTCACCTCCTCATCACAACCTCGATCGCAGTCTAATCTGTGACAAGAGAAACGGTACATGCATGAATGCCGTTCCAGATTCAGTCAACAAGCTGCATCCTGATCTTGATCATGACCATTTCTCTCTAAATCAGGTAAACAGTGGCAACTTTTAGGCAGCCTTGTACTGAAACAGGTTTGCATTTGTTGAGTGTGAGGCAGTAGGCTTGGTGGAAAAAGCAGTGAGACTTGGTGTATCAAAGCTACACTACCTCACTTGCCTAGACTCACACCTCCTTGAGCACACTTAATTTTATCAAGTAGTGGCATTACTGGATGTAACAGTCTCCCTTACGCTTACATTTTTATGTGACTGAAGTAAGCAGGCAGGAGGCGCAGTAATGAGCACAGTGGTTAAGGCAGCATTTGTCAGTGATTAAGGGCTGATGTAACTTTTTTTTAAACTACTGTACTAGTTCATAATTTGTTCAAGATCAAGTGGTCAAGAGAACTGGCAGTCTAGGAAGCGTGCTGCACAGGAAATAAAGTAAGTGCTGTGTTTTTCTAACATCCCTCAATGTTACAAATGGGGAGCTATAACGAACATGTGTTATGACCCCTAATCTATTCATTATAGCGAGGGACTGCTGTATTGGCCCATTGGAGGTACACACTGTGGAATCACAAAAAGTATCACTAAAACCATAATGTTAAATATTAAAAAAAAATTAATAAAACCTTATCATTCTGACCCTTGGAGGAAATCCTTTCACACCATACTGGACTACCATACCAATTTCTGCAATATTTACTGTTGTACTTTTTATGTACACCATGGCAAAAACCTTAAGATGCATTGAAAAGCGACGTTGAGGGTTGCAAAAAGTACCACACAAACCATAAAGTTAAATATTAGAAAAAAATAAAACCTTTGTACTTTTGACCCATCTAGGAAATCCCAAATACCAATTTAGACTTCTACACTTATCTCTTTGTGACAGAAAGAAGATTAAAATTTATAAAATACCGTCCCATTAATGTACAAGTTCAAAACCTACCGACCCATTGAACAACATTAAAACTCTTTAAAACCTGATTTTACCCATTATGTGTTTAAAACTAACAAGCATTTGAACCCCATCCCCACCCCATGCACAGAATTTTAACTTTAATGGTACAACCCTGCACCTGTTTCTGACCTTTCTTTTGCAATCTGGTCCAGGAGGAAAATATTTGATGATGTTCGTGCCCAGCTTAAGAGTCTGGGAATCACACACTCCCTCCTTATGCCTGAACGTCTTCATATCCACTATGCTGGTCATACCTATCAGTTTTCGGATCCAATAAAATCAGGCAAGAGAGTGGATTGTATTTGGCAAGAATCTGAGACCCCCAGACCTGAAGGAACTGTTGACTCCAATGATACCGACACTTGACTTTGGGACTTGACTTTCGGACCCAGCTGGGTTGAAGTTGGATTATACGAGCAACACATATACCTCTTTTATTTACCTTATAGACCATGACTTTAATTCAATTAATGCATTATTCATAGGTACTTTTTTGGGGAGCAGCTCACTACGATGCCTTATTAATTGATTTGCTTGTTTAATGCAATACTTAGAGGGGAGCATGTATTTGGGACTTTATTACCATACGTTTAATACAAAATACAACATGTTGTTAAGATGGTGTCCACCTTGTGGCAGATTTGAATTGCATGCACTGTTTAGACACAGAGGCCCAGATATTCAGACTGCACCAGGCAGTGGCGCTAGCCTGGGCGCAGCGCAACTGGGCTGCTCTGGGTCTAGGACCAGGCGATATTCAACGGTGATGTGTCATGGCGCAGCACTGTTGAATATGGCAAGGTCGGCGCACATATTGCACGTGGCGCAGTGGCACTGCACCAGCGCAAGGCACAGAGAGGGAGCACGGGAGCGCCAGCCAAGGCAGTTGTGTTAGCGCATCACCGAATGTTCAACCGGGGCATGCAATGAGGCCATAATATATGCGAAGGTAGCAATGGGGCCATTTGCATGTCATTATGGCCCCATTTGCATGTGCATTGCACAGGGCATCTTGGTTAACTGTGCCTGGCGCCCTGTTTAGCTGCTGACATCGGGGATGGGTCTCTGGTGGGCTATTGTAACTCCCTCCCCTTCCGTACACTCGATCGCGGGCATCTGTGATAGTAAATATTACCCTGGGGTCTAGTGGTTCCCTCCCTGTATGCCTGATCACGGGCTGTTGTAAAAATAATGATGAACCTGGTGGTCGAGTGGTGCCCTCCCCGTATTCCCAATCACAGGCAGTTGTAATAATAATAATCATGAACCTGGTGGTCTAGTGGTTCCCTCCCCATACGCGTTCATTCACATATCTGGTCCCGTGTAGTACAGTATGATCTGCAAGCCCATTGGTCCACACTGTGGACCAGTACGTGTGCAGATCATATTGTATGCTGTCATTCAGTGGGCAGCCGGGCAGTATGCGGGCGGGGTGCTGCCACCTGCCGATGACGGGGGTGCCAGTGCCGGAGTCCTCTGTGGGTGAGGGTGGGGAGGGGTACCACCGACCACCAGGTTAATGTTTATTTTACAACAGCCAGCGATCGGGCATACGGGAAGGAACCACTAGACCACCAGGTTATTATTTATTGTTACAACAGCCCACGATCGGGCATATGGGAACGGAACCACTAGACCACCAGGTTGTTATTCATCTTTACAACAGTCCGCGATCGGGCATGCGGGGAGGGAACCACTAGACTACCAGGTTAATCTTTATTATTACAACAGCCCATGATCAGGCATACGGGGTGGGAGGGGATCCACTAGACTACCAGGGAGGGTCCGGGTGCTTGTGGACGGTGTTCCTGCTGGGCGGGTGGCCAGCGATGGCTGGCGGCTGTTGTGTTCCGCCTTGCAATACAGCAGCCCGCCTGTGGGTGACCAGCATTTGAGCCTTTTATTTTCGGCTCAACTTTGAGCACCAGTGTCACGGTGCATGTAGAGGTTCTTGCCAGCATATCGCTACACATCCTGGGCTAGATATCGGGATGTGCCACATATGCATGGGCATGCCCCCCTGCATCTGCGGCCAGACACATACCAATGTGCCCCAGTGCATTGGGAGTTGCGCTGCGCAACCTGCCCATTTGAATATCGCACTGGGGCACATTGGGTGTTGCACCATGTGCTACCCCTTTGAATATCTGGGCCTCTTTGTTCGACAGGTCTGTGTGTCTCTACAATATCCTTAGCATCTACAGCCTGCTACACCTTCTTCAAGGACCCAACCTTTGTTGTTGTTGTATAATAGTTTGATATATTTGCCCCTGCCAAATGGTCTTCAATCTCAGCAGTTCAAGGTCACTGCCATTAGTTTTGTGGTCCCTCAACATATATTAGCAATGTTACCTGTTTCATCATAATTGGAAAAGGATTTATTCTGGGGCGGGAGGAGGTGAACTGTGAGAAGGATGATTCCAGTGTTGGGTTTCTTCTATGTTGGGGCTGAGAGCATATCCCAGTTCCATACAAGATTCTAATATTTTCTACATTTATGATAGCTCTCTCACACTTGCAAGGTGTAGCATTTGTTATTCCTTTTCAGATGAAATTTTATAATCAACTGTTTGTTATATCCCCACATCTGTATACCAGAATGTTTAGGCTGCAGATCCTAATGTACATTGAATGTCACCTGTATACTCAAGTCGATGTCTGACATGAGGTGTATTACTTTGTGTTTTACTTAAAATGCAATAAATATAAATCATAAAAAAAAAGTTTTCATCACAATAATGTTTAAAGAATTATCGCAATAATATGATTATAGCAATAATTTCCTGCTAATCCCCACCTACCCACCCCTTGGTCCCCCATTCCCCCTTACCCACTTAGCCCTCTTGACCCTCCATACCCCCCACCTCCACACCCGCTTAGCCCCCCTGACCTTAAGCTATCACCCACCATTGTGCTGTCCCCCTCACCCGTCTAGCCTGTAGCCTACTCTCCCTTAATGGCTGTACTTGTTGGTGGTGACATCAGTTGTTCCCCTCTGGGAACCTGTCTGAGCTCTATAACTGAATTCTGGGAATTCTCATACTTTGTACATAGTTGGAATCTGCACATTATTTACCTAATCTGTTATAGGACTATTTTCCTCTCATTATGTAATTAAGTGATGGCTTTTACAATGTATTCTGTCTCTCCCCATCCTTCTATTTGCAATGTTGTATGCCTTTTTAATGATGTGTAACTGAAAATGCCTACTAGCTGCTTCTGTTTTTTTCTCCAGTGTCCATGTACTTGATGTTCCCCCACCCTCTGTTCGACAAGGATCCTTTGTAAATGAGCTTATAGTTCAAAGGTTGTAATACTGATTTTACAATAAATAAAATTAAAAATTTTCAACCCATTTTATTTTCCTCCTCCCAGTTTTTGTCACCCTCAGACGCTACTGAGGCTGTCACAATATCAACAAATTTGTCATCATAATAATGTTTAAAAAATTATCATGATAATACTGTTATAGAGATCATTTTCAACATGTTTGATGCCAAAGTGTGTTTAAATTAAAAACTGCTTTAAACCAATAAAATGTACCCCCTACCCAATATTTGTAATATTACCCCTGGTAGTCTGGTAGTCCCACCAGCCCCTATCTCCCCTCCATATATTTGTGATCTCCTAGTTGTCTAGTTGAGGTAACCCCCATCTCATATTTTTTTTTTATGTTACTCTGGTAGTGTAGTAGTGCCCCCATCACCCGATTTCCTCCCCCAACCACTCAATATATTTGTAATGTTATTGTGATAGTCTAGTGGTCCTCCCATCACCCGATCTTCCCTCTGTAAAATTGTAATGTAATGTTATCCTGGTGTAATCTAGTGGTCCCCCCCCCAAACTCCTGTCCCTGATCTCCAAACCATATATATATTTTTAATTATACCCTGGTAGTCTAGTGGCACCCCCGCATAGAGTGGTTTCCCTGGTGTCCACTCCCTGAAGATACCTCACCCGATCACTGGATTGACCAGTAAAGAGTAGTGACCGGCACAGACCTGTCACCATGTCGTCCAGCCACTGTCTGACCAGTCAAAGAGTACACGTACTGTAGAAAAGTTCTTTCTCTCTCTCTTTGACCGCCCAGACTGTAGCTGACTGAGTTGGTGAGAGGAGGACTGTGCCAGTTGCTGGTCTTCACCAGTCAGTATGGTGACTGAGGTAGGGGGTCCTCAGTGGGTGGGGTACAGTGGAAGATTGGAGGGGTGCCGCTGGACACCAGGGAAAAAGTACAACTCCACCAAGGAAAAATCAAGGGGGGGGGGCCACTAGACTACTGGGTAACATTACAGTGGACAGAGATAAGAGTGGGGAAGGGTGAGGGGAACTGCTAACTAGATAGACCAGACCTGTAACATTAGAAATAAAAGGAGGGGAGATTGGGAGGGGGTTGGGTGGTCGGAGGTAACATCAAAAACATATGGATGAAGAATCTGACAGTAATAAATAGATTTCAAGAGTCTTCTTACCAGCAACAATGTGTTATACTTCAGTTGAAGACCTCTGACAGAATGTAGTTACCGTTGGTTGCATGCTGCAGGATCCTTAACATTGATCTGACACGATAATCTGAAGCAGTCTGTCAGGAGGTCTAAACCTCACTCTCAGGTTCTTGGCAATATTGGGAATGTAAGAAATCACAGACGCATTGCATAAGAGTAATAAACTTGTTTATTATTACAAAAGAGATAAATCACAGTTGCCCTAAGCAGTTCTTACCAATACGAATCAGGAGCCAATGCTAAACATTCCCTATACCTCGCGAGGTTTATTCGTGTCTCTTGGGGTCTCCGAAGTATAAGACTCAGTGTTTCACATTATATACCTATGATAATTACTGTGGTTACTGTAAGATAGAAACATTTCTAGTTACAGAGATGAGCCCTATTGCCTAAATTAGAAGTGGCTCTACGGGTCCAAGATAACATTATACAATTTTGTAGTAGTCAACACTTTGTGAAACAAAAGAGTACAGTTCTTACACAAATCAGTGTAGTAGTACAAATCACCAAAAGGTGGCAGTACCAACTTATATATCATAATCATTACAAGAACACAGATGTCCTAACATCTTATGAGTAAGAAATACATAGAAAATATATATGTATTAGAAAGCAAAGTGTATAACAATAATATGCATACATATCCTGACATCTGCTCTTGTAAGGTAGATGCCTTTAGCCCTATATGTTAGTATAACATATGCCTAAGCATTAGCTGTCTACGGTGTACCTCTGGGGATACCAATAAGGGTGCAGGGACCTCGTGTAACGTTCTCCCCCTTGTTGCCTCTAAGGGCAACACAGGCAAAAATAGGGAAAGGTCAGGGAGCAGGGGTTGTTTACAAACCCGACGTGTGAGCTTTGTAAAGGAACTTCAGCTGCTCACGGTGTTGGCGCAGTGTGCGCCGTAGGCAGCATAGCATAATAACCATGAAAAATATCAAAAATGCTTGTATAATAACAAAACTTTTAAAAGTAATCTCTAACCAAGTGTTAGTCAGTGCATTATTCATATCTCCATCATTAATCAATGAAAGGATAGCTTCATTAGCCTTAGTGATATTATTGCTGATGTGGATGAGGTGGGTGTCTTTTCTCTCTAAAAGTGATTTTAATGTAAGTGACAGTGGATCTATGTGTACATTAAAATATGGTAAATATTCAGAAAGGGTGAGCAGATAATCGGGGTTACCATCAATGATGTCTGCATCCATAAGGGGATGGGGTAATAACAGTATGTCCAATAACAGCTTTCTGGTGGGGAACAAAACAGAAGTTAGGATTATCAATAACACATGTCTCAGTTCTGTAGGTATAGGCTTTATAGTTTGTAACACAGCAGTACTCCCGTCAGAATTGTACTGCATTTTAACAGTGGGGAGTCTCCATTTTTGCAACTATACCGGCAGGTGTAGGTCGCCTTGAAAATCCGTGTTGACAGGCGATGAACCTCCTCTCGATAAGCCTGGTAAAGTTTATCTGGAGCCAGTGTTGAGTCCAAAACGTCTGTGCCGTTAGTGCTGAAGTCATCGTCCATGGAAAAGGACCAGTCAGTACTGTCGTGAAAATAACCACATACAGGTTTAATAACATCAAATACATCACATCGCCCCAAGTAGATATATTGTTTCTTCGCACAGCAATCTGTGTGCAGAGCGACCCAGGCATCCAGGAAAGGATGGAAGACCAATAGAGGAGGCCAGTCCAGGCGTTCTCTGTAGATGTTGTCATCAAGGTGCCCGATGGAATGTATGGAAGCCAGCTTGTTGAATAAAGCTGTAGTAGGATCAAAACGTGGTAATGAGACAGTGAAAGAAACAAACGTTGCATCTTTAATTGAACATTTCTTAGAAGTAAAACAGGGACCAGTATTAGGGTGTCTGGTCATAAAACCCAAGTTCCTAGCTGTAGAAAGAGGAATAGTTAAATATTGTTGCATACATATAGCAATACAGCCAGGGGATTTACAACATGGACAATACCATTTAAATCGTCTGTCATGTATGATATCAGGGATTCTTGATCACGGAAGAGATTGTTGATGGTAATGATAATGTATGAGCCATAGGCTGAGCATAGGATTTCTGCAGCAATGTATTGTTTGTCTGCTTCTTTGTTGTTCTGTGCAATGAGTGCGTTAATCTTATCTTTAGAATCTGTAAATGCCTTAGCAATGTCGTGCATATTATAAACAGTGTATCTTTCTTCCTGACTAAGGCCATCCACACCATGCAATAATGGGGGTAATATATTATTTACCAAATCAGTTTGAAATTTGGCAGAATGAGATTTGATAGCAGCAATGTCTGCTTTGTTCCAGATAGACATAGCTGTATCAAAAAGATCTGTGACAGTGCCTGTTGCGCCAGTGTCATCAGAACTGTCAACTTCACATGTATATTACGTTTATGACTTTGATCATCAGGATTGGGTTTTCTCCTGAAGTTGCCTCTGTGCTCGGTGGTATGTACCCCGGCAATAGGGTCTTGAGTACGAATTTGAAATGCTGCTAAACTGTCAAGCAATAATGTACTATAAAATGCTGAAGTGTTAGTATTGTGACACATACCAAATTCTTTAATATTCCAGTAAGTTAAATTAAACACAGCAGGTATATGCATAAATTGTAAATTATTAATCAGTGAACCAGGTAGAGAAGTGGCTGTTAGACCACTGCGGGGACCAGAGGTGTGCTTTGTACATTCCAAAAGCTGTTCAGTAGGTGGTAACACAGATAGAAACATGGCAGCAAAGGCCATGTTATGTACAGCACAAAAGTTTCGAGCAGAGTCCTTAGACAAATAATTATAATATGAGGGATCAATTAAAGCAGTGATATTGTATGAAACAGAATGTCTAAGCAGTTTGTAGCAAGGACAGAGAACCATTTGGGGATAATTTAGCGTTAGGCCAACCCTGGAAAGTTCCCTTGGAGAGTTTGGCCACAGGGAGAATTTGTCCTTGCGATGTGGTTTGCCACTCAATTTGTAGGGTAGATGTATCAGGCGCAACAACTGAGACAGTGAGGTAGGCATCAGAACCTTCCTGGACAGACTGTCAGGTATATTGATGGATACTCCCTCTGGGGCAGATGCTGGAGGATCAGGGTGAGATAGGAGGTTCGGTACCGTGCCTTGGATGCAGGGGATAACTCCTGAGATGAGGAGAAAATGGAACAAGATAGCCATCTTGTCAGTATATCTGAAAAGGAAAATCAAACAGTAGTAGGTTAGTACTATTCCACCCAATGGGGTGAGGAAAAGTAATTATGCTCCTTTGTACAGTTTGAGTTGGTTTGCATGTAACCATTTGTCAGTCAGTGTATTGTTATGCATGAGTCTAACTTGATAGATTGCGGACTGAGTTTGTTGACAGTGGGGTAAGGCCTTCCCACTTGTTGAAGAAGGAGTGTGGGATGTGCAAATCGAAGAACCATTACCTGATCTCCAACCTGCTAATCCACTTCTTGTGCATGTTTGTCAGACTGTATTTTGGACTATTGCTGGGCCTTGCCCATGCAATTGGCAGCATACAAGTGTGTGTGTGTGTATGAGGTCTTTTCTGAGTTTTCCATATTGGTCTACAGACACGGTCTGTAGTTGGAGGGTGAAGTTCAAACAACAGGTGTTCAGGTAATCTCATCCGTCTTCCAGTCATCACCTGAAAGGTTGTCAACTGGGTAGTGGCTGAGGGTGTACCCCTGATTGCCATAAGGAGTAACGGCAATAGGGAATCCCAGGTTTTGGGATTGTCCTCAGTAAATTTGGAAAGCATTTGCTTAATCCGCCTGTTGGCTCTTTCTACTTGACCTGAAGATTGAGGGTGGTAAGGTATGTGGAACGTTTGCTGAACTGCAAGGAGCTCAAGGGATTCTTTCATCAATTCACCTGTAAAACTGGTTCCTTTATCAGAGTCTACCTTAAGAGGTAGGCCCCACCTGAAGAAAATTTGTTCCACCAGGATTTTGGCAGTGGTTTTAGCAGTGCATGTCTTGGTGGGGAAAGCTTCAACCCACTTAGAGAAAAGATCAGTTACCATAAGAGCATACTTGTCGTTTCTGCTAGTATTGGTCAGGGGACCAATAAAGTCAATCTGTATGGCATGCCAACGGCCTGAGTGTCTTTGTGGTAGGAGTTTTACATTTCGTTTGGTGGGGATGGGATTGTTTTGTGCACAAACAAGACAATTATCTATGTACTGTTTAACATCTTTGGTGACACCAGGCCACCAGGTGGTGATCTTGAGCCTCTGGATGGTGTTTTCCACTCCCTGGTGTCCATCAGTGGGTGTGTCATGCACTTGGTGCAAGAATTTGGACCTAAGGTGTCTTAGGGCCACCCACAACTTGCTGGTGGTTTGCCATCTGGGGACAAATGTAACTTACTTTCATGCCTCCGGTATGGATCGTGTGTAGGAAGTTTCTCTCCAGTGCCCTTGTCAAGGAATCTGAAAACTACTTTGAACTCAGTATCAGGATGTTGGGCTGCTGAAAAGTCCAAGGGGAAAAAGGTTCAGGTTTCTTCCTGACTGCTGCGATGTGTACAGCCGCATTGGCCTCTGGATGGTCCATTATCCAGGTGTCTCTCCCCTCGAGTCCCCTCCCTGGCAAGGGTGTCTGCTGTGTCGTTGACGGCATGGTAGGGGCCATGAAGGGAATGAGTCTTGACTTTGTGTACATAGAATTTGTGTGCAAACCTTTGTGCCGGTGAGTGTATGTGTATTACCAGTTCTTTGTACTTCACTGGGCTGTCTTCAGAAGAGAGGAAGGAGTTCTTCTACCAGAAAGGAAGAAATTCTGTAAGAGAACAACAAACCCAGTTAGAGTCTGTAAAAATGATGGTATCCACAGTTCCATGCTGGATGAACTCGAGGGCAAAGGCCACCGCTGCCATCTCTGCATACTGTGATGAGGCTACACTGCAACACTTAGAGATTTTAACTGTGTTACCATAAGGGTAAATTACCAATATTCCCATCCCTGCAATTTGTTCTTCCTGGTAATAGGAAGCGGAACTGTCTGTAAAGATATGACACAATGAGATGCTCTCAAGTATTTGTGGCGTGACAGGAAGGAAAGGACCTAGATCTGGAAGATCATGTGGTTGCAATGTACAGTCATGGGGTTCTCCTTGGAAAAGGAGTCCATGTGCCAGCATGGATGGAATTTTGGTTGGGTGTACCTGTATGTCTCTATCTTGGAGAAGAAGTGACCAGTGTGTCAGTCTGGTTTTAGAAACTGACCCATCCTTCACTTTGTCTGATAACAGAAAGGTAGTTGGGGTGTGGTTTGTGTTAATGATCAGTGGAGAGTACCCAATGATATACAGAAAGTGCTTGATGGCCCAGTAGGTGGCCAGAAGGTTCCTTCATGCAAGGCTGTACTTCTGTTCCACTGAGGTCAAGAGCTGTGATACATATGCAGTGGATCTCAGGGTGCCATGAACCTTCTGGGCCAGCACTGCTGACATGGCAATGTCAGAGGTGGCACATTCCAGATGGAATGGTAATGCTGGATTGGGGTTGACCAGAGCTGGAGCCGAGGCCAAGGCCTGCTTCAGTGACGTCACAGCCTGGGTGTGTATAGGACCCCAAGTCCAGAGAATGACCTTCTTTAGTAGCTCATACAGGGGAGCAGCCTTCTGAGCAAAATCACAAATAAAATTTCTAGAATAGTTCACCATACCTAGAAACCTTCTAAGGGCTGCCACGCTGGTAGGCAGTGGCAAGTCTTGCAGTCCTTGTATCATCTTCCTGGTGGGGCTACGGCCTTGGTCAGTTATTTTCAGGCCCAGAAAGAGTACCTCTTTCTGACATAGTTGTGCTTTTGCTGGGTTGCATTTGAGGCCTGCTGTCTGGATGAGAGTCAGTAGTTCATCCAAGAGATCTAAGTGTTGTTCCTATGTGGCCGTTGCCAACAACAGGTCATCCACATACAGCAAAAGACTCTGGGGAGTAGAGAAACCCTCAAGGGTGTCCATCATGTGTAGATGGAACAGGGATGGGCTGTTATGGAATCCCTGTGGTAAGCAGGTCCATGTGTACTGTCTACCTTCAGAGGTGAAGGTGAACTTATATTGACTGTTGGGGTCCAATGGCAGTGACCAGAAACCTTTGGAAATACCCAGGGCACTGAACCATTTCGGGTCGGGAGTCAAAAGTCGTAGCACATCAGGTGCAGAGGCCACAGTTGGAGCACAACTGGGGGTGACCTGGTTCAGTTTTCTGTAGTCAATAGTAAGTCTCCAGGCGCCTGTAGGTTTCTTCACAGGCAACACTGGGGAGTTGGCATTAGAAACACATGTTCTGATTACCCTTTGGTTGAGGAGTGATTTTATTGTTTCCCGAAGAGAGGACTCAGATGGGAAAGGATATTGCCTCTTGTGTGCTGGGCCTGACACTACGATGGCAGTGTGCATTCTGCCACAGTCATGCTTGTTGATAGCAAATGCTTCCAAATGTCTTTGTAGAATGGGAAGGAGCTTTGGGAAAAGCTCATGGTTCTTGAACAAATCTATGATGTCATACTCCTTATTGTTGGCAGATATCGTTGTCACAACATGTGAATCAGGGATCAAGCTGGTATGATATTGGTCCTGAATCTGTATTAGTAGCATGTTAGCTAGATTCACCACACAGCCGTGTGGTGCAAGGAAGTCAGTCCCAGTTATACTAGGGTGATCATGCAATACAATCAGTTGGAAGGTATGTGAGGCCTCAGGTGTCCCAACTCTACAAGTAGTGGTGAGAGCAGTATGCAGATAATCTAGTGCCATCTACTCCTGACATATTGGTCCTCCGTCCAGTGGACCAAGGAGATGCGATTGGTTGGTCAACATTTAATACAGACACAGCCGTGCCTGTATCCAATAACACTGTAAGAGGCGGCCCTCGACCTCTGCCTCAGTGCAGGGCTTTCCATTTGTATCCAAGACCAGCTTGTTTACAGTCTGGACTGGGGCCTGTATTGTCGGTCTATACTGGATGAAGCATGGAGAGGTTAGGCCTGGCTCCATTGAACCACTTCACCATGCTGCACTGACGCTATATAGGGAAGAGCTTCTGGGTTCAGGCCTGTACTTCCGGTGTCACCATGGGCCATTGGGGCCTGGTTTCCCGGTTGTATGGCTGCAAGGGACTGAGCAGGAACGGCATCTGCTACAGAGCGTACTTGCCCCAGGAGTTCTCTAAACTTCCGATTCTCTTCGGCTGTCTCCCTATACGAAGGACCTGGTCTTTGTTGTTGTTTACCCGTATGATTCTTGTGCTTCTTGTTCTTATGATGGTTTCGATTCCCACCCCATTTTTGCTGCTGTTGTTGTTGGGCCTGATGGGGGTGTTGGTTGTCCGCGGGGAGGGGCTGTTTGTGTTGGGCCGGCACTTCCACCATGTAGTGCATCGCGGCCTCTTGAGTAGGCTACATGGTGGCTACTTACTTGGAACCAGAGCCCAGATCATGGATGTAGAGTTGGTAACTTTTTTTTTTCCGAAGGATGTCGGCAAACCTCTCAGTGGTGGGATAGGTGGTTGGCTCTACCTTTTCTGTAACCGCAGGAGTCATGTTCCTAAGGAACAAGGTCTTATATTCAATAAGATCTACATCTGCAGCTTCTTGTGTAAGTTGTTTTCCTGCTTGCTAGGCCATCCAGAGTCTCTGGTGGTATGTAGCTGGACTTTCCTTTGCATTCTGTTTCACAGGGTATGCAAGCATCACTCCTAATACACCTGGGCTGTGTGCAGAAATGAGTTCAGCTGCGACCTCGTCAAAGGTGGCGTTGCCAACCTGGCGGATGGCATTGGAGTTTGGCCACAAGCCGGTCGATGGTCTGGCATAGGATCTGGACCTGATGGTCTGCAGCGAGACTAAGCATCTCACATGTGGGCAGCACCTTCTCCAAATGGCAGCTGAGATTGTCGGACGGGCTCAGCAACCCGATTCTGTCAGCTATTTGCTGGACAGAGTAGGTCATTGTAGAGGATTAGTGGGGCGATCAGGTGGAGTGCGTTCCTCAGATTGCCATCAGGGCTGCCTGAGCTGCGGACTCAGCTACCGAGTGAGACTATGCCCTCCTGAGTACCAGTTTCATGAATAAGCTGCCTAATTTGGCCTTTCAAAACTCGACTATTCCTCTCTGGGATGGGCACACTATTTACCGCATTATCAATCATTCTCTCTATCTCCCGCCTGTCTTCAACATTAAAAACAGCTATCGGTGGTGCCGTCGGGACCAGGCTTGGGTCTGCTCCCCCCCATCATGGGGGCCGCCATGTTGGCGTCACCCATGATGTGCATCACGATGTCGACGACGTATGACAAGTTGTGGGTGGAGTGGGAACCCGCCATGTTGTGGATGGCTGGGTGGGGTTTCTAGGCAATAGTAGGGGTGTGACTGGGTGTTGTATTGAGAGATGTCGTCATCTGATACCTCCGCTTCAGATGACGTTTCTAAGGCAGGGGCTACGCCTCCCATCACTTTAACATGTCCAGCCAGAACCTCTCGCTGATAAGCGCCAGTTTCACCATCTTAGATTCACATTCTGCATGACTCACATTTGCAACATTCCATCAACCTCATCTTGGATTTGTTTCTGCGACACTCTATACGCTGCTCAATTCGCGATTGTCCCTAGTAGCCACTTCTAAGTCATTACATACCAGGTTTATCTTGTCCTGTAGCTCTCCCATCTCCTCACTCAACTGTTCATTTGCTCCCTTAAGAGTCATTCATATTCAAAAGCCATCCTGTCTTAAACTTTCACACTCCTGCTTCAACATACACATTTCTTTCTCTTCAGCCTGTGCAGAATGATGCAAAAGTGAATCCTTTTCATTGCACAGTGTTGAAGTTCAGGCTCCAAATTCTGCTGCAGTCTAACACATTCTGTTTCTTGCAAAACATCTCTTGCTTAGAGATGGAATCTGCAAGTCAAGGTTGAAACCTGGCTTTGGAGGCTTCAAAGCAGCATAAAACATGACCAACAGCCTTTGGCATGGCGCTTGATAGCTGTTTGTCTCATCTCCACAGTACTGGGTTGAGATCTCAGTATAGGGTTTTGGATTGACTTGCGTCCCATGCTAAGTTGGACCATCCTCCATGGGAGGCAAAGTTTGAGACATCGAGTCTCAGTTCTGCAGATATTTGATACGGTGACCATTGTGTGGGAGGCGAAAAATCAATCTGTGAAAAAGGTGCCGTGCTATGTCGATCCACAGCAGGAACACTTTACACACAGTCGGGCTACTGTATATTCTGTAGGCTTGCAATTCAGAGCTGCTGTGGAGTGGGTCAAGTCGGCATCAACCACACCCAAGAAGAACAGCCAGACTTTGCAAGTGACTACAAAGTGGTCAGAAAACTGGAGAGGTGATGCGGGAATGCACACCTACAGTCCCCGTTGGGAAGGGAAAAGTTTCAAGCAACAAGTGAAATCTCACAAACACCAAATATTGCCTGCACGCAGTCGTCAGTTGTCAGGAGGTCTAGACGTCACTCTCAGAGTCTTGACAATATTGGGAATGTAAGAAATCACAGACGCGTTGCATAAGAGTAATAAACTTGTTTATTACTACAAAAGGGATAAATCACAGTTGCCTTAAGCAGTTCTTAGCAATACAAACGGGGAGCCAATGCTAAGCGTTCCCTGTACCTCGAGGTTTCTTCATGTCTCTTGGAGTCTCCGAGGTATAAGACTCAGTGTCTCACATTATCCACCTATGATAATTACTATGGTTACTGTAAGATAGAAACATTTCTAGTTACAGAGATGAGCCCTATTGGCTAAATTAGATGTGGCTCCATGGTCCAAGATAACATTATACAATTTTGTATCATTACTTTGTGAAACAAAAGAGTACAGTTCTTACACAAATCAGTGTAGTAGTACAAATCACCAAAAGTTGGCAATACCGACTTATATATCAGAATCATTACAAGGACACAGATGTCCTAAAATCTAATGAGTAAAAATACATAGAAAATATATATGATACGAAAACAAATTGTACAAAAAATATTATGCATACATATCCTGACATCTACTCTTGTACGGTAGATGCCCTTAGCCCTATATGTTAGTATAACATATGCCTAAGCACTAGCTGTCTACGGTGTGCCTCTGGGGGTACCAGTGAGGGTGCAAGGACCTTGTGTAACAAGTCCATGATGCTGGGGGCAGTCATGCTGGGTTCTGTGTCATATCAGTGACCGCCGAAAGGCGATCGCCGTTAAGGCAACTCTACATTGCCGAAAATCAATTTCGGCGATGTACCCCCCACCCCGGCACTCAGCAGAAGGGCACTAGGGACTTGGATTTTCTGTTTTATGCAGAGGGCTCTGCCCCCCGCACCCCCCTACTAAAAGATTCTCAACTCCAGGGAGGTGCATGTTGGGGGGGGATGCAAAACTGTACAAAAAATTGGGTCCTGGTGCAACAAAACGTACCTGTGCCCAGACCCAAACCCAGCACCCTCAGAAGCCCAGCCCTGAAACCACCCACCACGCCACTGGGCCAGCTCGGCAGCTCACCGCAGCACCACTCCTCACAAACCCTCCCTCCCCTCTGCCCCTCACTGGCGTGCTCACTCCCCACCCGTATATACATGTAGCGATATTCTGTCCCATGTCTTAAACACCCCATCAGGTCACCCTCCTTAGTAGGTAGCCCCATTGACATGCACTGCAATTGAGTTGCCATTTTTAGGTGCTGATCGCGGTTGCCTAGGTCACAGGATACTGTCATGCTGCAGTAGCTGGGTGTAAGGGCAGAACCATGTGGCAAACACTTATGGACTGCAAATTATTTCAAATATTTGTTCCGTAAAAAAGTTATTACTTTAAAAAGTTAACAACTTCAGCTGTCTCACTACCACAAGCTGCACAGCAGCCGATCAGTGCAAGCGCTGGGCTTCTGTTAGCAGTGGAACAGCACACCACCTTTCATGTGTCTGGCAGGCAGGGAAATGGAGCATGCCTTGTTGAATTACAGCACAAAAGACACACTTGTGCACTCCCTTTCCTGATGGTTGCCATTTGGATTGGCCCACTTTCACTGCCTGTCATCTCTGAACACCTCAGTATAGCCTATATGCTGCATACTGTGATGAGAGCGTAGAATGTCTGGTTTGAACACTAATATGCCAGGTATGACAGTTGTTGAGATTTGGAAACTCAGGGACGGTATCAAAACCATCACTTGTTTAAACCGCCATATGCATTTATATTGGTATACACCATGACACCCCTAGCCCCTACTATACCTTTCATTCTGTCCTGGCTGTGATGGAGACCATCAATTGCTTTAGCACCCCCCACTTCAACTGGAAGATTGTTCCATGACTCCACCACCCTCTCTGTAAAGTAATACTTCATGTCCCTCCTGAATCTCCCTCCGGTCAGTTTCCACTCATGTCCTTGTGACTGCGAGCTAGTATTCAAGCTAAACAGTTCCTCACAGTTCACCTTGTTAATTCCTTTCAGGAACTTGAAGGTCTCTGTCATATCTGCCCTCTCCCTTCTGGTCTCCAGTGAGTACAAGTTCAGTGTCTTGAGGCGCTCCTCATAGGAACTACCCTGTTGGCCCTGAATCATTTTTGTAACCCTTTACTGCACAGTCTCCAGACTATTCCTATCCGTCCCGAGGTGAGAAGGGCTCCAGAACTGGGCACAGTATTTCACTTGTGGCCTCACCAAGGATCTATAATAGGGGAAGTGTTACCTCTTCCCTTCTGCTATCAATACCCCTTGCCATACATCCCAGCATCTTACTTGCTTTGCTGTATGTCTTATTGCACTGACTTGATTGTTTAAGGGAGTCACTGATGGTAACTCCAAGGTCCCATTCCTCAGCTGTAGTGTTAAGTCTCACTCCATCCATCTAGTACTCTGTCCTGGGGTTCTTATTGCCAAGGTGCATTACCTTGCACTTTTTGGCATTGAATTTCAGCTGCCAAACCTTAGACTACCCCTCTTGCTTTTGTAAGTCACTTTGCATTTCTCTGATTTCCTCATCACTGTGCACCCTCCCATAAAGCTTAGTGTCATCCTCGAAGAGACACAGCCTGCCCCGGATTCCCTCACCAGTATCGCTGATGAACATATTAAAGAGAACCGGACCCAAGACATATCCCTGTGGTTCCCCACTTATGACCTCCGTCTCTTCTGATTTGACCCTGCTGACCACAATCCTCTGCTGCCTCCCCTTTAGCCAGTTACCTACCCAGTCTACCATGACTTAAGCTGCACCCAGGTCCTCCATCTTCATAAGCAAGCGCCTGTTGAGTCACTGAGTCGAAAGTCTTGCTGAAGTCGAAGTATATCAGATCCACAGCATGGCCCCTATCCAGTTCACTTGTCACCAAGACAAAGAAGACTATCGGGTTAACTGAATACTAGTAAATAGAACTATGGTTAAAGGTGGGTAACCTATATTTTTGATCCTGTGAATCATCTCTGTGCAAGCAGCAAGCAAATATATTGATGTAAATTTTTTGTTTAAAGTTAGGCTGAGAAAGGCACACTGAGCCGAAACTCATTTCCATTTGTGTCCTGGGGGCACAAGGAGGTTCAACTGACTTGCTCAGGTTCACACAAGTATGCAAGTGCCAGTTGTCTGTTTCAAACCCATGTCTGTTGGGTCTGCAGATTTCACAGCTTGGTGCTTTAACTCACAAGGTTATACTGCCTCCATATAGTACATAGAATGAACACGCGATCCTAACTGTACTGGCACATAATAAGGTTTATTTGAGAATCAGAATTGACCTTATTTGATAAATACTGTGTTTCTCTTGAACTAGGACAAGGAACTCAAAGCAAATAATGACAAGGGAGTACATCTTCTTGCCAAACTTGACGCTGTGGAGGAAAAAGAAAAAGCACAGAAGCTACTAACTAAATTAACAAATCAAAAGAAGGAAACTGAGGAGAAATCTGATGAAATTAGGAAGTCATACATGGTAAGCAAACTGGTATTTTCTTATATGTTGGCATGCTACAGTGAGTGAGTTGGTATGTGTGGGGGTGGGGAGGGCTGGCCGGTGGTGATGAGGGTTGTGGTGCTAGATGCCACACCTGCGCCATGACCCAGAGCTCAGGAATGGACTCTGGTCACTTGAGGGGTTGGCGGGGGGAGGAAGGATGTGCGTCTTGAGCGGCTCTCCTTCCTCGGGGAAGGGTTCAGTGCAGCGTGCTGTGTACTGCCACTCAGCAATGGCTGGGTGTCGGCACGAACACGCTGCCCAGGCAGAGGCCCACATCCAGGGCATTAGGCTGTCTCCGCGGGGTGGAGGCTGTCACCCGCCCATTGCATGTTCGTGTGCCCTGGGGCATAACAGGAGGAAAAACCAGAGCTGGCAGGCTCCATGATGGCTGATTTGCACCTGTGCCGACCCCCCGGCAGTCTGGATGTTGGCATCTGGGGGTGGGGGGAGGCCGGCATTCCTTGCCACTGGCCCTGTCATGCAGGGAGTAACCCGTGGGGGATGGCCGGGTGGAAGCTCATCTGGACAGACGAATCCCCTCTGAGGGAAGGGGCCAGATCCACCTGCCTGCTCCGTGGAGGTGGAAAAATGTAATTAGAAAAAAAGGGGTGGAGGAGTACTCTTGCAAGTATTGATTGCATGGGAGCTGACTTTTATTTTTCCGGGTGGGCAACAAATGGTATGGGGGTTTGTGGGCCACCAGTGCCCTCAGTAGCCCCTCATACACTCTGCATCCTCTTCTTTTCCCTCACCAGCCTCATAGACCCCCCCTTCCCATCTCTGGGCAACCCCAACCTGTTTCTCTTATTCTGTATGTACCTGTGCTACTCCTGCAGCAGTAGCTCAGGTTCATGAAAAACAAATTGGTGTGGTAGAGATGTAGAGATGAGCTGGGGTCTGCACAGGTGGATGAGGGGAAGGAGAAGGAGCAGAGAAGGGGTTGATTTTATTTGACATCACGTGCCCATCGTGGGTTATCTCTGTGCCCCTGCCATTAGTGGATACCTCCTCTCTCTCTTCCTTTTCATTCAAAAGTGGAAACAGAGAGAGAGTGCATGAGGAGGGATCCACTAATGGCTGGGGAGACAGAGAACCTGTGATGGGCATGTGATGTCAAGTAAGCCAACCCCTCCTGCCCTCTTCCTTTCCCCTCATCCACTTTGCGCAGACAGATTCTCCCCCTTCCCCATCTCTGGGCCACACCAACCTGTTTTCTGTTATACTGTGTGCACCTGAGTTACTTGTGCTGCCTGCAGGAGTAGCTCAGGTTCATACAGAAAACAGGCTGATGTGGCCCAGAGGTTGCAGTGGTTCTCAGTCATGATGAAAGGCAAGCACTTGAAACAATACTGCTCAAAATATCTTTCTGAAATACCAAGTGAAAAATGGTGTAGCACACAGCAGGAAGAGTGCCGGCCATATCCCTGTAGAACCCTCAGCAGCTCATTGGTATCTACCAACGTAAAGTTGTTCCTGACTGTTCACTAATTCCATTTATTCCATTCATGTGTATAGCCTAGAGGTTACAGTAACAAGGTGTGAATGAGTTTGGTGCATCCAGCAGACATGGATTTGATTCCCACAGCCTACACTTGCATATCATGTGGCTCTGGAGCAAATCTTTAACCACCCAGTGCTCCTGGGTTGCACATAAAGCAGGCACTTGTGCCTAGTGGACACAACCAGTTAATAAAGAATAAAATAAAAGGTACCATTGATTAATATTACAAAGAGTAGAAGACACTAGACAGTGTGCAGGCAGTACTACCGTTATAGGAATTGGGGAATGGATAGTGAGAAGATGTCTAAGAAAGGTCTACACAGATATATATATATATTATAGGGATGCGGTCAGCCTATAGTTAGGGTTGAGTAGGCACTTTAATGTTAAACCTCAGATTTTAGCGTTAATAACTTTGCAACTGTTCAATGGATTTGCACAAAATTTGGTATATGTGAGTGGCATGGTAGATCTTTTGATGTACCAAGTTGCATTCGGTCGGACATCGGTTTTGTGCAGCAAAGCGCTCAAACATGACACTTTTTCTATGTTTTCGCGTGTTTTGTCTGTGGTGCTCTTGGCGGCCTGCGTGTGGTCTGCCAGTCGGAACTTGAGATGTAGAAAGCGCTTTGGTCAAGGAACATGCCGCCTTTTGTTTGGTGAAAAAATATTAATCGATTCAAAAGTTGAAGTTCCCATTATAAGTCAGTGGGAACATTTATATGTATGATTTGTGAAAGAAGATCTGGGTTCTGGCCATCTGGTCTATCCTCACTATCAAAAGAATTTGCAGGCTCGCGGCTGAAAAATCGTTGGTTGCGAGAAATTTATCGGTCACAATGGCCGCCATCTTGTTTTAAGTTTGCGGTCGGAAAAAAAAACAACATCTCAGCCACGGGTGGCTTCAAATAAAGGAAGGATGGGTTTTGCTCAGGGTAGCTTCCTCTGTCAACCCATGCCTGTGGTTTCCTTCAGTTGTGTCAAAAAATAGAGTTTTAAACTTTGAAAATGTTTGGTTGTGGCTTGCTAACGATCTTTGATCCTTGAGCCTGCAAATTCTTTAGTGCATGAATTGTTTTCGTTTGTGAGCTTATTTAGCCACTTCAAAGATGGATAGCCAGATTTTTCAGGACCAGATCTCCTGAAAAGGACCAGATAGCCCAAATTTCATGACCAGATGTCCCCTGACGGCGGAAAATGATCTTAGGCTGTGAGGTCGCGGCCGATTCTCACGACCAAAGAATTTTTAAAGGTGGTAAAACTTTTAAATTAAATATCTCTGAAACAGTTTGTTCTTTTTACTTGAAATTTGGAGGGTGTTGAGGGGATGTCCTAGAGATGTGGACGTGACTGATGCTGTTTAGGTGTCGGAAAATTAATTTGTTGCAGAGATATTGATGATGCGTACTGATGTTTTGCCATAGGATTATGCATGGTGCTGTTGGCTTGAAATTTATAGGGAAGGTGGCCCTAGTGCACTTGGGGTGCCTTAAGTGGGCCTTTCCCCAGCATTGTTCATATGTCTCCCCTGACCTTACCTCCTACAGCCTCCCTAACTTTCCAGTTTCACTCCCCTTTATTCCTCTCGCTTACCCACCTTCCCATAAACCTCCCATTCTCCCTTGGACACGTCTGCCTGCTGTCTATGCCCTCCTCCACCTGCCCATTGGCCTTCTCTCTCCTGCCTACCTCTGCCACTACCCTCTTCAGAAAACAGTTATTAACTTGACTTTGTCTACTTGACTACCTTTTACTGTTGTATCTCCCTACACTCCCCTTTACCCTTGGCACTGTGGGCCTCCCCCCCCAACTCCCTAGTTTGCCTCTTAGCAAATTCTTCTATCTGCACTTTTTTAGCCCTTCTGTTCTGCACTTAGACAAAATAATCTGCACTTTACTACAGATTCTGATCTAAACCCCTCTACAGGCATCTTGAACAATTTTTAACCCTTTTATACCTCACTGTATCTTTATATTGCTGTAGATATCTCCCACCTCTCTCCTTTTCTGTTCCAGGAATAATGTACCTCATTGACTCTTGTATTGTAGCTAGACTTTTGCCTAAACTGTAACCTAGAATAATTGTTTTTGTCCTGTACTAAATGTTAATTTACTTCAGTGTTTAATGACATGGAACCTCTGTAAACGAGCCTCTGGCTTAAAGGGTATTTCCAAAAACTAATAAATAAAATAGAGGCCACTTTGCTTTACCCCATTTTCTGGGCATTCAGTTATAATATTCAAACAAAATCAAAAATAGGGCCTGCCATTTTCCATTGCCCACGTTTCTCCAGTATTACCGTGTCTTTCTTTTCTTAAATTCAAGCAGAACTTGGGAAAAGTTCAGAGAAAAGGGTTTAAGAAATTACTGCAGGTAGAGAGAAAAAACAAATAGGGACAGTTTGTAAATATAAAAGGATAAATGGTGAAAGAGTTGGGGGTTCAGATACCTTTTCATGGGTACATTTTGCTTGACAGGGGTCACCCTGTCACAGCTACCTGATCCTCCACCTCCAAATCAGGGAGTTAGGCAACTGAAGTAGCCAGGATTTTCTCCCATCCTCCGAATCCCACTCAGACTCCGCTCACCGCCCTCACCCTAAGGCTCTGTCATCGAGGCACAGGTTAGAAAACATAGGAAAACCAGGAGCAGTTTCAAAATTTGCAAATAGCATTTTATTATTAATAACAGCATAATAAAAAATGAAAATTGTTCAGTATAAACTACTTACAATGGCCGTACAAACATATATTGTTATACCCAGAATATACAAGGGGAACAAAAGACAGAAATAGCAAGGATAAGGCAGTGAGATAGCAAGAGGTGGACAATTGTGAAACCGTCAGCGTGATCTCTTCCTAGGTCTCACAAGAAAATTTGGTTGCAGAACCAGACAGACGAGACAGAAAAGAAGAGGATAGAACATACCCTTGCTTTAAACTCCTTCTGCATAACAAATAGGGCAGGGCCTTATTCAGCCTTGTCACATACCCCACTCTTTAAGAGGGAACCTGTTTTACAAAAACAGATTTCCAAACCGTTCTGTTAAATTCCCATCTAACATTAACTTATAACCTTTGCAGTTCAGTGCATATGCAGCAGAGCAAACAGAGAAGTTTCAACTCTCATTTTTTTCAGCCTTCGGAATTCTCAATTCCTGATCCATATCTTGACAGAACATCGGCATTGACATTCTCTTTCCCAGATTTATGCATCACTTTAAATTTAAATGGCTGTAGTGACAGGTACTACCGTGTGATTCTAGAATTTTAATCCTTCATTTGGTTACGCCAACAGATAGGATTGTGATCTGTTAAAAGTACAAAGTCGGCTCCTAGTAAGTAAAACTTAAGGGACTCCATGGCCCACTTTGCCACAAGGCATTCCTTTTCAGTGGTGGAATACTTTCTCTCTCTGTCATGCAGTTTCCTACTTATGTGTAGAATAGGATGATCTTCCTGGACTAAATGTCTCCGCCACTCATTCACACTAATGGGACTATGTCAGAGGTGCTAGGACCCCGTGAGAGCCAAAAATCTTCAGGAGGGCCGGCACCGGGATAGGACTTTGCATGTGCGGCGCTGTGAGACTAGCTCACGCTGTATAGGCTGTCTCTGCATCGACCCTCCAACCACCTCAGTTCTTTTTCTCTCATCATCGGGTGGCGCATCGATAACGATGATGTTCGCCTGCTGAGAGTCAAGTCTTCATCTATCCGACAGCAGCTATAGCCATTCAGTATTCGATTAATTTACTACTTTAGTGTTCTTTTCTTATTTTTAAAAGAAAAGAAGAGAGAGAAGAAGATGAACAAGAAGAAGAAGAAGAGGAAGAAATTCTTAGCCTGCCATCAATGGAGTCGACCTTAGACGCTAGCGGTGATGGTAGGGAGACTTATTAAACTGTGGTGGCAGGGGCTGTGTTCGGTCTGCTGCCCTTTGCTGGGGGTCTGACCACAGGCAGTCTGGTGCTTTCGGGGAGAGAGACAGTCCGCCCAAGCACAAAGGCAGCAGGCCCATTCCTGACTGCAGTTGGGGACCCGCTCTGCTTTCGACCTCGAGCTCTTCTTCCACCTGTTGGTTGCCCTCTAATCGTCTGCACAGGATCGCCGGTGATGGCAGGCGGGGTCCTCTGTGGCTCTGTTCTTAACAGCCGAAATCTTTGACACCGGCCCCGTCTCTATCCTTGATGGGGCTCTGGTGAGCAGTTTCCCCTCAGGGCTGCTCTTTTAGAGCAGGAGGTTCGACAGCTACCCAGTTGATTAGGCCAGTGGACTCGGTTCCGGGGCCTTCGGGCCTCGGAGCCACAGCAGAATCGGACGGGCAGGATGTGCGCAGTGCCTTCTCCGGTGCCAGCGCCATTGACACCGACCTGCTTGCCTACCCCCCTCACCTTTTCCTCTCCACGGGCCGGCATGGGTACCGCTTTTCTTCTCCTCCCTTTTTTCTTCAGGTCTAGGACCAGTATGCTTGATGCTGCGTGTGGTGCGTCGCGTTATCAGTGCTGGCACTGTGAGTGGTGCCAGCGCCCGAGTTATGCCTGCACCGTGACTGGCGCAAACTCCTCAACGCCATTCTGGGTGGCGCGTCTCTTGTGATTCTGGCTTGGACCTGCCTGTTGGAGGTTCTTCTGGGGTAGAAGTGGATCTGGATGAGTCTCCCTGTCCTACCTTGTTGGAGATGCAGCGGATGACTCATTTTAGAGGCTGGAATGCAAGCCTTCTGTATTGGCAAAGCCTGTGATGGAAGATCTTCTTTTCATTTTTTCGTCAGGGATATGGGGTCCACCATAACATTTCAGACTTCATCTGTGGACCAAAGCAAACTTCTACGTCTGGAGTTCCTTCAGTCCTCAGGACAGGTACACCCTGTGGAATGCACTAAATTCAGTGGTCAAGAGCCTCCCAGACTTTACCGTTCCATTGATAGGGGCATATAGCTCAATAATCAGCTAAAGCTTTTATGGACCCTAAGACACTGCCCCTAGGGTGGCTACCATTGGCAGCAGGTGATTAACATCTCCTTGGCAGAAATTTTGGTTCAGTCCTCAGATTGAGCTCTGGAGATGCTCCTGCTGCTCTTCGAGGACAGCACTGTCATCATTCTTATAACAGACAGTCTTTTCAAGGTAGAGGCCTGGAAGCCTTTGTCAGGAACCAACTCCTCAACTGCAAAAAAAAAAAAATCACAGCAGAGGGCACAGGGCCGAAGCACCCAGTACCATCCTCTTGGATCCGCCCAGGTCCCACCTCAGCTGTCTGAGGTGGATGCCTTCGGTGGTAGTGGGGGCACCTGGTTTAGTTTTATAACTAGTGGAAGTTCACTCCACTGGACAGATGGGTCATCAGGACTGTCCGAGAGGGATGCTCTCCCAATTTCACAGAGATTATTCCTAGACCCAGGCGGCAGCCCAGTCTGTTTGCCTCTCTGTCAGGCCCTCTTTCCTCTGAGAGACGGGGCCTCTGAGTAGTAGTTGTTCCACAGCGAGTCGGAACACAGGTTTCTACTTCCTTTGCTTGGTTCCAAGATTCATTTAATTATTTAAAAGTTTTACCAGGAGGGCACACTGAGCAGAGTACTGCTCGATTCCAGGTGCATCCTGGGGAAGGGGGAGCATGGCAACAGACGTAGAATACATACAGTACAATTGCAACACAATAAAGGAGGTATGTACAGACATGGCTATTCTAGCATAAGTTAAATTATAATACATAGTTAATACCTAGCAGCACTTGAGAATACGGTAGTTACAGAAGACAGTTCAGGAACCGGATCAGTGACAAACTTGACAGTCAGCTGGAGGAAGGCTGGAGAGAGATACTGTACAAGTGAATTTCTAGCCACACTCGCACGGTTTGGAGAAGTGTTCATTTATGAGGAGACTGAGGTTCTGGGAGGGGGCCATTAGTTGGGTGCTTGCAGGGAGAGAGTTCCATAATTTTGGGCATACGGTGTCTGAAAGCTGCTTGTCCTGCTGTGATGACATACATGGGCCGACAGGAGAGGGTGTCAGTATTTCTTGTGGAGGGGTTGTGGGATAACAGATGGACCAGACCCCGAACTTCAGGTTCAACACACAATCTCTATGTGATGTTTATTTAAAATATAGGAAATAAGCTTCAGCAATAGCATATCCCTTCTTCAGTACATCAGTTTGTAGCAGCAGACTATGACTGTCGTCCTTTCTCTGCACTTAGCCAGCACCTGCTGACACTGATCTCTGATCTAGCAACTTTTAAGTGAAAATCCTTCATCCCTGTGTGGGCCTTGTTTGCTTGAGTAGTGTGGAGGCTCAAAAATAAATAAAAAACAAGCTAAAAACAAAGAAGCGCAGTGCAGAAACACTGAAAAAAGGGTTACCCCAAAGGGCATTGGCAACAAATCAAGTTTCAGAGAAATACAAAATCCTACATACTTCCATAATGCAAAGCATCATGGGATACACGCAAATCACCATGACATTTCAGACTTGTTCAGTTTACAGCAATTTACATGCATTTTAAATAGCACAACTAACTTAATTTCTATCATAGTCACCTAGTACTTCTTACCATTATCAAAAACATCTAGTGTCATGGTATTTTCAACATTTACAGGTTTCATAAACATAAGGTATATTATGACCTAGTGATATTACATACTAAATCCAACAACGATAACACAACCTGTTTTACATATGCTTGGAGGTCCCAGCAATAACCTCTCTGTACAAGGACCTGAGAGGGGAAAGGAAAATTAAAGAGGACACAATAGCATGGTCAAGAAGGGAAGGGGGTGCCCATAGGTGGCCAACCTTATGAACTAGAAATTGTAAAGACTCGATTAGGCTAAGAAATCAAAGAACTGTTGCAACAGATTTATGAAAAGGTTGGTCTTCAAGAGTGGCAGGAGCTCCCTGTCACATATCCCCCACCTTAAGAGGGAAGCAGTTATTGCAGACTGCTTACCACCTTCCTGTCCCAGGAAGGGATGGAGCTTCCACTCAACCATCTTCAGAAGCTCTGTCTCAGGATCCCTATTAACGATAAACATTCTATCATAAACATAGTGGATATCATCATTATTTACCCTAAGGCATTGACACATTTCTCAATAGAAACTAAGAGTACCTTTCCTGAACTATCACCTTTTAGGGAAAGTACGTCATATTTCTGAACCAAAAATCTGGATGGCTGTAAAGTCCAGCACCACAGAAGGACTTTCTCTGGGGTGAGTAATTACCTGCTCCAACCCCACAAGACATGTCCATTTTAAGCAGGGGCCCAGTCCTAGGTTCAACCCCTCTTTCAAACCACAGGAAATCTTACTGTATTCTGACAGATGCAGTATGGTCTCACCATAAGACTGCCCTGGGCGAATGGTTACTAGAACCTCGCTAATAGTGGAATGTTAGGCTCGGATCGGTTTTCAAATCACTGCCCCTGGTTACACTTCCTGCAGAGTCGATTCTTTACTCCGCTTGCCTCAGTAAGACGTCTCCAGAGAGCTCTCCTTCACTCTAACTGAACAGATTATTTTCTCGGTTTATTTGAAAGTCTGTTTACTTTATTTCAATTTTTGAAGCACTGTCCTTGGTTCACAGGTAGGCTTAGTTAGATTAGTGTAGTTTTGATGTCTTTTAGGTTCCTCCTTGGTTTTTCCAATCGGGAAGACACTGATATCATTTTACTTCATTTATTAGTAAGGTGGTTTTGTTAGTGTTTAAATTTATTTCAAATTTACCAGGGTTTAATTTGGTTTTAAACAACCGATAAATGTCACAGACCAAAAGCTAATGGGCCTCTCAGGTTTCCAGCGTTGTACAAGTGTGGAGAACTGTTAGCAAAGGCAGATCCTCATCTTGTTTGTGTTTTGTTTGGGGTTTGACCACCTCAAAAGGATTGCAAGATCTGTAAAATGTCCCTTAGTCGACACTTGGGAGGCGCTTAAAACTACTGCAAGAGAAGATGTCTGAGAAGGCTGCTGAACAAACTGCAGACAAACAGACTTTGAGCCCAAAGGAACTGAAGGATCAGCCCGCTGACAAGGGTGATGGTTCTTCAGTTAAAAAGAGACCTGCTGACCCTGCCAGTAACCCAGCATCTGCAGGAAAATGAAAAAGAAAAGAAAAACACTCAACGATTGAACCGCAGCCAAGAACCCTGGTTCCAACAGCTGAGGAAATAGTAAATGCTATTAAAATAATCCAGTCACTTCAACCGGTAACCCCGGTTCAGGTTCCGAAGCGACTGCGGTCAGACCCTTCAAGTTCTACTCTGGTTCCCAGTTCCTTGGAATCAGAGTTGAACACTTTTGTGGAGGAATACGATGATGATGTTGATGAGGATGAGGAAGAGGATTACGGCAAACCCATTAATCTGGATATTTCACCGGATCCTCATCGTCCTGACTCTGCTGACAAGGGAACTGAGGACTGTACCTCTCATTTTCAATTTGTAAAACAGGTGGCTCGATCCCTGGATCTCCCCACTCAGGAGTCAACTGATGAGGAGGAGGAGGAGGAACAGGGCTATTGAAAAATGATGGATGTCCAGGCTCCTAAAAGAGTTTTACTACCCATCCATAAGTCCCTGAAGAAGCAGGTCATGAAGATCCTGCATACCCCAACTTCCATACCACCAGTTGATAGAAAGGTGGATAAGAAGTATTGGGTGGCTAAAGGTGGGGTTGAGTTCCTCTTCGGACACCTTAGCCATGAGGGGGTGGTGCAGGCTGCAGCCTGTTATTAAGTAGGCATTCCCCTGGCATCACACCCTGCTGATAAAGACCCCAGAAAACTGGATTCTATGCAAAGAAGCAATACCTGGGTTCCTCCTGACAGTTAGGCAGGCTTCATACATGACCTATGTTTCCAGGTATCAAAGAACACTCTGGGACACTGTGCTGGAGATTACAAAATCCGAGCCAGCCCCTTTGGCAGCAGACCTTGAGGAAGCTGGTAAGAGAGGTATAGAGGCCTCCAAGGTTCAATTCAGGATGGCAGTGGATAGCAGTGACACTGCAGCCAGACATATGGCTTCCTTAGTGTCTCTTAGGAGATTTGCTTGGCTATGGACTACCAACCTTATCCAAGACATCCAGTCCAAAGCCATGGATTTTCCACGTGAGCCTTCGTCTCTGTTTGGAGAACAGACAGAGGCTTACATGAGGAAGATGGACGAATACAATGCAGCATATCAAAGTGCTTCTGCTAAGGACAAGGCTCCTACTCCCCAGAAGCAGCATGCCAGGGGTCATAGGGGCAGACTTTGCAGGCCATTCTTCCAGCCTCAAGCTTATCTACAGTATCAGCAGCAGAGAGGCTACTTCAGAGGCAGGGGCAGGAGGCAACAACCAAATCAGTTCCAGCAGTCAGTCAGCACCTCAAACTGACACCCTGAGGGGTCTGCTCGGGTCACCTCCCCAGTTCAAACAAGGGGCAGGCTGACCTACTACCTCCAGGAATGGCAGTCCATCACCACAGACAAGTGGGTCCCAGAGGTAGTGGGTCACGACCTTGCACTCAGTTCCAGGCTCAGACCAAAACTGAGGGCAAGAATTTTTCAACCTTCCTCCCCATCAGAGACACTCCTACTGGAAAGAGAGGTGTTAAATCTGTTCTCATTGGGAGCAGTGGAACCAGTTCCTCTCTCACAGAGAGGAAAGGGCCTTTACTCAAGTTACTTCCTTGCAACCAAGAGAACGGGAGTGGCGATCCATACTGGATCTCAGACACTTAAACAGGCATTTACTGAAACCAAAATTTAAAATGGTCACTTTAAACACAATTCTGCCAACCCTAAGGCAGGGGGACTGGTTGGCATCTCTGAATTTAAAAGATGCTTACTTCCATATCCCAATAAGACAGCCCCACAGAAAATTCCTCCAATTCAGAGCTCCATCTGGCCACTATCAGTTCAGGGCAAAGCCTTCAGCCTTACTTCTGCTCCAAGGGTGTTCACAGAATGCTTGGCTGTGGTTGTGCATTGGCTGAAAGGCAAGGAGTGGCAATTTTTCCATATTTGGATGACTGGCTACTAGTGGGGCAGTCTCCCCAGCAGGTCAAACAGTCCTAGGGATGACACAGGAACTGTTACAGTCACTAGGGTTCTTGATAGACCAGAAGAAGTCAGTGTTGCAGTCAGTACAACTCCTGGAGTTCATAGGGGCAGAACTGGACTCAGTCAGAGGAAAGGCTTTCCTTCCTCAGCTAAGGGCAAACACTCTGATACAGTTGGTGGGCTCCTTCAAGCCTCACAGTCTCAGAACCGACCAGACACTTTCTTCAGTTGTTGGCTACATGACAGCCTCAACTGCCACAGTGTCGGGGCAAGATTCCAAATGAGGGATATTCAGCATCACCTCACGCAATACTGGCACCAGAAAAGAGATCCGTTGTCAAAGCTGGTCCCAGTCACACAAACATTTGTGCAAGCTCTACAGTGGTGGCTGGAGCTGGAAAACCTCAGACAGGGAGTTCCATTTCTCCAAGAGCAACCATCCCTGGTGCTCACCACAGATACATCCCTACTAGGGTGGGGAGCACACCTAGGGGAGCATACTGCCCATGGTGCTTCGCCCAAACAGGAGTCACTGCTTCACATCAACCTGTTGGAGCTCAGGGCGGTATTCCTGGCACTTCAGGCATTCACCAGCATACTGCAGGGAAAGGTCATTCAGGTCAGGACAGACGACATGACCACTATGTACTACATCAGCAAACAGGGAGGCACAAGGTCCACACCCCTGTGCACAGAGGCCATGAAAATATGGACCTTGGCCTATTCCCTGAACATTTTGCTGTCAGCAATCCATCTACTAGGGAAGGACAATGTGCTGGCAGATGCACTGAGCAGGATAAATCAGAACCATCACAAATGGTCCTTAAAGAAGCAAATGCTACAGTTGGTGTTCAAAAGGTAGGGCACTCAGAGGTAGATCTTTTGCTTTTCCAGACAACTACCAGCTCTCTCAGTATTGTTGCAGGCCCCACTGAAAGGCACAGTACCACTGAATGCACTGATCTTGAGTTGGACAGGGAAGTTCAGGTATGCCTTCCTCCCTTTCCATTTCTGCTGAGGTCCTGAACAAGCTCAGATCCCAGCCAGCCACAGTGATCCTTATTGCTCCAGACTGGGCCAGGCAACCATGGTACTCTCTTGTACTGTCCCTGTCAGTAGCCAAGCCAGTCAGCCTTCCCAGGAGGCACAGTTTGCTGACCTCCTCCTAGAGCAGGATTCTGCACCCCAACCTTAGGTCCTCAGGCTCAAAGCCTGGTTCATGAGACTTGAGTTTGCAAATCTGAGTATTTCAGAAGGGTCATGGAGGTCCTTAGGGTATCCGGAAAACCTTCTACCAGGCAGATTTATACTTCCAAGTGGAAAATATTTTCTTTCTAGTGCAGGAATAAAAATCTGGATCACACTCAGGCTGGGTTATCAGTAGTCCTAGACTGTCTGACCCATCTTCACTCCTGGGCCTCAGGTCTCTTACTCTGAAGGAGCATCTGGCTGCAGTATCTGCTACTCTGTCAGCGGTAAGCCATCCTCTCTGGCTTCTAATTCAGTGTTCTGAAAGTTGTTTAAGGGGTTGCTGCATTTGCACCTCCAACCATAGAGTTCTACCCCCATTTGGGAGTTGAACATTTAGAGAGCACAGCTTATGCAGCCCCCTTTCCAGCCCATCAGCTGACCTTAAGTATGTGACTTTGAAGGCTGTGTTTTTAGTGGACATCACCTCTGCCAGAAGGATTAGTGAGATTCAGGCGTTCTGTGTAGAACCCAACTATGTGGCTTTCCGTAGGGACAAGGTGGTCCTCAGGACAAATAATACATTTCTTCCTAAGGTGCTATCTGACTTTCACATTAATCAGTCCATCACCCTTCCAGTCTTCTTTATCGACCACTCCTCCTCAGGTGAGCGTAGATTACATATCTTGGATGTCAAGAGAGCTAGAAGCTACTACCTAGAGCACACAAAAAGTCACAGAGGGGTAGAACCCAGCTTTTTCTGACATATGGAGAAGTGGGTAAGGGTAAACCTGCTACAAAGAGATCCATATCAAGTGGATTATGGCATGTATCCAATTCTGTTATAGTAAGGTGGGTAGGCAGCCTCACAAGGGCTCAGGGTCCATTCTACTAGGGGGACTGCTGCATCAATAGCAGCTTCTCAAGACATCCCTCTTCTGGAAATCTGTAAAGCAGCTACCTGGGAAACAGTTCACACATTCACCAAGCACTACTGCCTGGCTACTCAGGCTAGAAGTGATGCGAGGTTTGGCACAGCAGTTCTGCAGAGCTTGTTTCCTAAATAGGTCCTCTGCCTGCCTCCAAAGGCACTGCTTGGGTAGTTTGCATTTGTCAGAATACAGTAAGATTTCCTGGGGTTTGAAGAAAACATTACTTACCATAGTAATCTTGTTTCTTCCAAGGGAATCAAATACTGTGTTCAGATCCCCTTCCTCCCTGCTAGGACCTACAGGGCTCTGCACACTATCTGTATAACTGATGTTGGAAACTTGTGGGTACCTATTAGTTTTTGGGCATCTGTTGACTTGAGTCTTAGAGATGCCTCCTGTTAGTTAAGAGTTTTGTTGCCCTGAATAGGGGTATTTATGATAGTAAATTTAATGTGGATAGTTAGTACTTTTAGGTTCGACATGCTTCATAAGAATCTGACGGTTGAAGGAAGTGCAACCAGGGACAGTGATCTGTAAACCGAGCTTGATCTTAACATTCCACTATTAGCATAGGTTCTATTAACCATTTTGATTCCGGGGCAGTCGTATGGTGAGACCATACTACATTTGTCAGAGTACAGTAAGATTTCCTTAGAAGAAACAAGATTACTATGGTAAGTAATGTTTTCATATAAACCCACAATGTCTCTTGATTCATTCATTTGCGGCAGATGTAGACACCTGAGGGTAAACACTCATTTGGTGTTACCTCAACACAGGTTCTAGTCCATTTTCCACCCACCCACCTCCTCCTTGGTAGGTTTCCCGCAAAAAAAATAAAACACATGTATCATCTCCTTGATCTTAACATATTGTAACATTTTGGCAATAATAGCATCTTTAGCCTGCAGTATACCCCAGTCAATACTGTTAATAGATTTCAGCTACATCAATACAAGAAAAGGTCCCTTCAGCCTTATGGGCTTCTTCTTGCTTGCTTGGAGTCTTCAACCCCAGCACAATATCACTAGGCACAGTCTTACCTAGGATCTCTCATTCAAGTTCCATACTTGCATCTCAGACCTGCAACAGGTAACATCATGGGAACACAGGAAACAAAGGAATATCCTGCTCAGTCAGGGGGTCCTCCTCAAATTGAGCCCACGAAAAATCCTCCTCCTACTCTTTATCCAAACTCTCTGGCAGGAACTTCTTGAGCACCTGGCACCAGTGTTCCACCTCTCTGCATAGTTGGTCTGCCTCCAGCCATTGCCCACTCATCCAGTGGATCATACTCACCAGGGTCTGCAACTCCTGGGTGTTGTCTTCGCACTTCCCGGTCTGTCTCAACCCCACAGAAGTTCCTCATCCCTTTGCATCTCTTCGTTGTCTTCAGGCTTGGTCTTCCTCCGAGCTCCCGGTCTAGTCCAGGCAGCAGCTTCTCTCCATCTGTCAGCCATGGTTCTGGTCAGAACTCCACAGACTTTTTTCTCCGGGTTCTCCTCTGGCAACTCCTGGTGCATTGGTCCACCTGGGATATTTGGCGATATCCACAAGGCGTCCCTCTTTGGCCGGTCAGATGCTTCCAGCAAGTTATCCCACTTCTCACACCATCCATTGGAGGCGGGTGGGATAACAGATAGACCAGACCCGAACTACAAGTTCAACACACAATCTCTGTGTGATGTTTATTCAAAATATAGGAAATAAGCTTCAGCAGTAGTATATTCCTTCTTCAGTACATCAGTTTGCAGCAACAGTCTATGAATATCCTTTCTCTGCATTTAACCAGCACCTGCTGACACTGATCTGACCACTTTTCAGTGAAAAACCTTCATCCCTGTGTGGGCCCCGTTTGCTTGGGTAGTTGGGGCTCGAAAAAAAACAAAAAAAAAAACAAGCTAAAAACAAAGAACCTCAGTGTGGAAACACTGAAAAAAGGGTTGCCCCAAAGGGCACTGGCAACAAATCAGATTTCAAAGAAATACAATATTATACATACTTCCATAATGCAAAGCATCATGGGATATATGCAGATCTCCATGAAATTTCAGACTTGTTCAGTTTACAGCAATTTACATGCATTTTAAATAGCACAACAAACTAATTTCTATAAGAGTCAACATAGTACTTTTTACCATTATCAAAAACACCTAGTACCATGTATTTTCAACATTTACAGGTCTCATAAACATAAGGTACATTATGACCTAGTGCTATTACATACTAAATTGAGCAACAATAAACACAACCTATTTATACGCGCTTGGAGGTCCCAACAATAACCTCCTGTACAAGGACCTGAGAGGAAAAGGAAAATTAAAGAGGACACAGTAGCATAGTCAAGAAAGGGAAGGGGGTGACCATAGGTGGCCAACCTTATGGACTAGAAATTGTAAAGACTAGATTAGGCTAAGAAATAGAAGAACTGTTGCAACAGATTTAAGAAAGGTTGGTCCTCAAGGTGACAAGAGCTCCTTGTCACATTTCTCAGGAGTATGCAGGTAGATTATGGGTTGTGAGCACAGCTTGATCTGAGGCAAGGACTGGGACCAGTACTTTACTGTGAGCTTGGCGCAGTGGGCCGGATGACGGTCGTGGAGCAAGGGCGGTTTTAGGGACCGATAGAGATCGCAGTATGTGTAGGACATGCTGTCAGTGGCAAATCTGCAGAAAGAGTGGAAAAGAGGGTCCAATCTGGCTAGATTGGACTTGGGAGCGGCACTGTAGACTACATCCCCATAGTCGAATATGGAGAGAATCATTTTCTGTATGAGTGCCTTGCGTGCTGGCAGGGGGATGTAGCCACGGTTGCGGTAGAGAGCACCCAGTTTGGGGTGGAGTTTCTTGTGTACGGCATTGATGTGTACAGAAAAGTTGAGATGCTGGTCCAGCCAGATCCAGATATATCTAAAGGAGGGGCAGGCCTCCAAAGTAGTCCCGTCCAGGGTGTAGAAGGAGGGTGTGGTTTGAAGCTGAGAGAGTCTCTGCCTCATGCCAGGTCATGGAAACAGTCTTCTTGGCATTGAGGAATAGCTGGTTAGAGCGAAACCAAAGCTGAACTTCATTGAAGTCCTGCTGCAGTCTGGGCTGCTACATCAGCAGGTGTAGTGCCAGAAGCATACAAGACTGTGTCATCCTCATACGTGTATATGGATGTGTGCGGGCATTTGGTAGGCTGGTCATTTAGAAATATGTAAAATAGGATCGGGACAAGGACTGAGCTTTGGGGGACTCCGGTGGCTACTGGGAGGGATGGTGAGATGGAACCAATTCTGATGGACTGAGAATGGCCTACCAGGTAGGAGTGGAACCAACTGGTGGCCTTAGCAGATAGCCCTGCCATGGAGAGGTTATCTAGTAATAGGGCATGGGACACCATGTTGAATGCCTTGGACAGGTCTACAAAAACAGAGGCGGTGATATGACCCTTGTCCATGCCACCCAAGATGGAATCAGTGAGCTGTAGGAGTGAGGTGGCTGTGGAGTGAGATTTTCTAAAGCCAGACTGTTGGGGGGAGAAGGAGGAGGAGGAGTTGAGAAAGGAGGAGAGTTGGGCGAGAACTAGTTTCTCTTGCAGTTTCACCAGGATGGGGAGGAGGGAAATAAGATGGTAGATTCCAGGGACAGAGGAATCACTTCCCTTTGGGAGTGGGATGACAGTAGCATGTTTCTATTCTGAGGGAACTGCAGCAAGAAAGAAGAAGAAATTGTAAAGATCAGCCAGTGGGGCAGCAATTGCAGGAGCAGCTAGGTAGAGCGTCTTGGAATCCAGCCTGGTGGGACATTGCCTTTGTTAGGGTTTAAGGAGAGCAAAGCTTTTAAACTGCCAAGGGGGAGACTTTACAGAAGGAGAAAGTGGGGGTAGAAGGGAGGTGGGTTTGTGCTGTGGTAGCTGCGGCAGGGGCCGGTGTTTGTGCTGGGCTGGGGGGAGTGTAGACAGCAGAGCTGAAGTGCGGTTTGTAAAATAGGAGTTAAATTTGGTTGCTACTGCTAGTGGGTCCGTTACTACTGGGGCGGCCACATCCAATGCAGATCAGGGTGTCTGAGAGGGTGGGAAGAAGAGGGATTTGACCACTCTCCAGAATTTTGAAGGGTGGTTTATGTTAGCCTGGAAGGAAGATTTAAAGTAGGATCCCTTAGACTGCCTGATTTGCCTAGTGCAGGTGTTGCGCAGGGATCTGTATTCTGCATGGTCGGCAGGGAACATGAGTTCTTGAAAGTTTTCCGTGCCTTGTCTCTGGCTCTGGTGAGGAACAAGATGTCAGTAGTGATCCATGGCAAGATGACAGGCGGCATGCACCCATTTCTCGACCTTGAAAGGTTAAACAAGTACCTGTTCAGGGAGGAGTTCTCTATAACCTCGGTATTCAAGCCTTCACTTCCTGGACGTTTGACTCCGAGCCGGCCCATCTGGGCTAGAATACCAGAAAGCAGTTGCCACAGCTTCTCAGTCGCTTTCTTCCAGGAGAGGTTTTCTGATTCAGGGAAGGTGCCAGATTCACTTTCCCAGCAGCTCCTTTTCGTAGGAGCCCTGCTGGATACCTCCAGGGTGAGGGTTCTTCCGGACGGAGAATGGAAGAAACGACATCTTCAGATGTCTCGCTACTTCACAGAAAGTGACCCTCTCCGGGCCCTTTTCGATGCAGCGGATGCTGGGACTTATGCCTTCATCTGCAACAAATAGTGGTCTCCGACCACACATTCACAATCCTCCGCATAAATGACAGAACCTCAGACAAAATTACTTACATGGTAGACGCAGTTGGCCTAGCTTCCGCTAGGCCTACCCTTACCCTCTAAATCCCAGATTACCATCACCACAGTTGCACTCCTGATCGGTTGGGAAGCTCACTGTCAAGACCTCCACACTCAGGTGTGGAGCCAGGAGGAGGAGCATCATCTTCTCATAAATTTCTTAGCGATGAAAGCTATCTTTACTCTTTCTAACTCCTGAAGGAGGCCCTCTACCACTGAGTGATCCCACTTGGACGAAGTGACAAAATTGTGATTTTTGTTTTCATCAGCAAGCAGGGTGGAGCACTCTCCTACCCTCTATGCAGGAAGGCCGTGGGGAGGTGAGAGTGGTGCCTTGAGCATGTTGCATCAGTTCAGTCATTGTGCAGTCGCTATTCAGTGAGTGGGGCAGTCCGGACCTGGTCCTTTCTTCGTCCCCTCTCAACGCAAATCTGCCTCTATCCTGCTTCAGAAATCCAGACCCTGGTGTTTTCTGTCAAGATGTTTTCACTGCAGTAGACAAGGTGCTCCTGTACTCTTTCCTCCTCTTCCCTTAGTTCAGAGGGTGCTGCTCAAGTTGTAGGCAAATGGGGACAGGATGATTCTTATCATCCCAGACTGGCCTCGGCAGACATAATTTGTGTAGATAAACAGTCGATCAGAAGTTCTCCCGAGGCAACTTCCTCTACAAGCGGACCCTCTGACTCAAGGACTTTGGTCTGTCCTTCCTGCGCTCCCTTCATCTCCATGCCAGACTCCTGCGGAGATGAAACTGGACAAGTTTTAGGTTTCAGACAATCGAGAGATCTTCTTAGTCGCCATAGACCATCTACCAGGAGGACTTATGCAGCTAAGTGGTTTCACTTTACCATCTGGTATGCAAGGTTCTGTCTGGCCTTGGTTGCCCACCAAGTAAAATTTTGGGGTGCCTCGTGGACCTGTCGAATGCAGGTCTGCATTTCTCGGCAGAGAATGTTCACCTCTCCGCGTTTTCAGACTGTTTTGAGCCAGTAGACAATGTGTCACTGGCTCAGTTACCATTAGTCAAGTTTACTTCTCACTACTTACTTTGTTAACTCCAGAATAAAGGAGAGCACTCTCTTAATCTCTGTGAATGTTAAGCGGGTTCAGCAATTCTACATCGACAGAATGAAGAGATATGCATCCGAACAACTATTGTATCTTTCCGAATGCCTTGGCTGGGTCAGTCTGTTGCCATGAGATGTATTTCTGCTTGGTTAGTAACATGTCTTTGACACTACTAATCCATGGCACAGCTCAAGTTGGAAGTCCAGGTTCTCACCACTCTACCAGAGTGGTTGCGGCTTTACTGGTGGAGATTCGTAATGTTCCTGTTGTAGACATCTACTAGGTGGCGCAGTTGGAGCTCAGTGTACCTTGGTAAAGCACTAGGTTCTGGATGTCCATGCCTGACAGTCAACTTTCTTTGGCAGGATAGTCCTTATGAACTTCTGTCCTGAGTGAGCTCTGTCTCCTACCACCCTACTCGGGGGGGGGGGGATTTTTAGCATGGTATTCTCCCCATTAGTGTGAATGAGTGTCGGAGACTTTTAGTCCAGGAAGATATGGAAATTACGTACTTACTGTAATTCTTGATCTTCTTGGACGAAGTCTCCACCACTCATTCACATGCCCACCCACCATCCCCCGAGCTCACTTGTTATGTTTTAGTTTTCACTTCCTTGTTGTTCAGGCTGTGAAGACGTTGTTGAATTGACCTTTCTTATATGGGTCATCCGGGCCTTCACATGCCCGAAAGTTAGGGTTAGGTTTTCTTTCTTTAGTTTATGCTGCACCTCCTCAGTTGAAAAGGTACTGAGGCGGTTGTAGGGTTGACGCCGAGATAGCCTATACTGCGTGAGCTAGTCTCGCGACGCCACGCATGTGCGGTCCTATCCCGGTGCTGGCCCTCCTGAAGATTTTTGGCTCCCGCAGGGTCCTAGCGCCTCTGTCGTAGTCCCATTAGTGTGAATGAGTGGTGGAGTCTTTGTCCAAGAAGATCAAGAATTACAGTAAGTATGTAATTTCCATTTCTTTCCCATCTATATGCTGATTCAAGACTACACCTAGGCCTAACTCTGATGCATCTGTCTGTAACAAAATGGTTTCTCAGAGTCTGGGCTTCTTAAAATGGGCTGAACATAATGCTGCCTTAATGACCGGAAAAGCCTTATCACACTTGGGGGTGGGGGTGAAGTGGGGCTATTTCACAGTATTTGGGCACCGCTTTTGTAGAGTTCAATGAGGGAGTAGCTAGTTGGGCAAAGTTAGAAACAAATCTCCGATAATAACCAGCCAGTCCTAAAATTGTCCTGACATATTTCTTGGTTTTAGGGACAGGGCTGTTAGCGACAGCTTCTACCTTGGAAACCTCTGGCTTGACTCCTCCATTTCCTAAAACATAGCCCAAATATCTGGTTTCCTGCATGCCCAGTGCACATTTGGTAGGATTAAATGTCAGACCTGCCTTTTTGATCGATTGGATAACTGCTTGTAAGTGTTTCAGTTGGCTTTTCCAGTCTGAACTGTACTTCATGACATCATCCAGGTATGCAGCTCAATAACCAGTGTGAGGGGATAACATTACATACATGTAACGTTGGAATGTAGCGGGTGCACCATATAAACCAAACGGCATGGTGGTGAACTGATAGAATTCTATGGGAGTGACAAATGAAGTTTTGTGTCTGGATTCTTTAGCTAGGGGGAATTTGCCAGTAACCCTTGGTGAGATTGAGGGCACTGATATACTTGGCACTCCCCGGTCTGCCCACCAAATCATCTATTTGAGGCACAGGATAACTGTCAAATTCTGACACTTGATTGTTTCCAGTCACCATTGGTAATGACCAAGCACTTCTCAACTTTTCTATGATACCCAATTCTTTCATATTTTTTATTTCCTTGACCATGTCTGCTCTTAACCGCTCTGGTAATCTGTATGTCTTTTGTCTAATCGGTGAGCATTCCTTGTCACTGTTACGTGCTCGACCAATTTTGCTTGGTCTGGTACTGTGGTAAAAGTGCTATTAAATGTCTTTAGCAAGTTACGTATTTCTGCAGTTTGTTTGGAGGTTAAGGAAACATTCAACTTTACAGCATCAGCAGTTACAGTTTGTTCAAGTCTATCATAAGCCACATCAATATCCTCTTTATCGGTCTCTGGCAAAACAGCTTTTGGTGTTTTTTCAACCCATTTCGTGAGGATGTTGCCATGGTATATCACAGTAGGATTTTTCCTGTCTGGGGTCTCAGTCTCATATTTCACTGTGCCAGTACGTCTGAGTACCTTATAAGGCCCTTGCCACTTTATTAACAGTTTATTTTCTGTAGTGGGTAACAGTAGCAAGACCTTCTCACCTGGATCAAAAACTTTTCTTTACCCCATGGTCATGATGCATCTTCTGCTGGTTTTAGGCCTCTTCCCTGATTGCTGTGGCGATTTCAACATATTTTGCCAGCTTCTTTCTCAGGGCACACATATAAGATGTAATAGATTGTTTCTGATGGGGTTATCTTCCCATGTTTCTTTTATTACATCCAGTGGCCTTCTAGGTTGTCTACTATACAGCATTTTAAATGGTGAAAAACCTGTTGATGCCTGTGGCACTTCTCTGTAAGCAAAAAGCAGGTAAGGTAAGTATTGGTCCCAGTCTTTCCTTCCCTTTACAAACCTTTTAATATGCGTTTTAGGGTTTGATTAAAACGCTCAACAAGACCGTCTGTCTGAGGGTGATAAGGGAGGTTCTTATGGCAGTGATACCTAGTAGTCGCATAGCTACTTCAGTAATGCAGCACCAAAATTACTACCTTGATCGGTAATAATCTCTTTTGGTATGCCCACCCAACTGAAAATTTTGGTATGCTCTGTGACAGTACGAATTGGAACTGCCTCTGGGTATCGAGTAGCATAGTCACATACTACCAAAATGAATTGATTACCCTTTTTATTTTTGTCTGAAGGGCCAACCACATCCACTGCAACTTTCTCAAAAGGCACATCTATCAAGGGAAGGGGTACCAATGGCATCTTGTCTTTTTTAGTCACTGGGGCTACTTTCTGACACTCGGCACAAGAACTGCAATAGGTAGCAACATCTTCATGAATTCCAGGCCAGTAAAATCTGTACAGCAATCTGACAAGAGTGCAATCCCTCCCCGAGTGACCAGCCATAGGATGATCATGTGCCGTCTGTAACAACTCAGATCTATACTTTTGTGGTATAACCAATTGTTCTGTCTGGTCCTGTGTCTGAGGTTTAACCCAAACTCTGTACAGTAGCCCATTACATTTCTTAAACATAGGTTCTCCCTGTTTTGGTTTCACCCCCAGCTGCCTAAAATAACCCTGGAGAGAAACATCATTAGCTTGCTCTGAAAAAAAAAAAAAAAATCACAGTCAGTTATCCATTTAGTTTCAGCATTTTCATATGTTAACCGCTTATATCCATCAGTCTTTTGTTGCCACTGTTTCTTCAGGCATCATCGTTCTTTCCCGGACTTCAGGATCTTGGAGCTGTGCTCAAACAAGTCTGAATCAAAATCAGCGAAAGGAAAAGAGTCCTCACTGTCTGAGATTTTCTTTGCCTGAGCTCTTGTCACCACAGCTTTGAAACATCAGTGTTTACTCCCCTTTGATTAACTTAGTAAAATCCTGGAAAAAGTCGTTTTCAGTAATTACAGATACAGGTAACTTGGGTACTACCCCCTTTCATTTGGTGTGACACACCCTTAATAATCAGAGTCAGTTGGGTCGTGGGATAGTATTGAGGCCCCTCGGGATGCAGGTAACATCAGTACCTGGTCCTTTGGACATTGTTTTCCCAGCACTTCAATATGCACAAGGGTCTGTCTGCTTCTCAAATCTATAAGTCCCTTCACAGTCTCTCCCACCTTCACATCCGCTAAGTACTTGCCCAGTTTGCTAAAGAGAAATCTGATCCAGTCACATTCTTCTTACTATAGCAATTTCTTGCAATATGACCTGGCTTATTACAGTTATAGCAAATAAAGTATTTGTGTGCAGAGTTGTAACCCACCAGAGTTCTTATCAGACTTAAATGGGAAAAGAGAGTCTCACTGGTGCTTGGCTGTTACCTCATTGCTGTGGCATCTGTCTGGCCATATGGTAGTCTTCAGCCAAAGAAACCACCTTTCCCCAGTTTCTGGTCAGTGTTCTTTTAGCCAAAGCTGTACATCTGTGGGTAGGATGTTGATGAACTGCTCCATTACAAATGTTTTGAAGATCTCTGGGAGTGCTTTGATGTCTCATTGAGCTATTTCATAAGGAGTTCTCTGAGTCAGGTGAAGGCTTCATGAAGATTGTTTACTGAGTTGTACTCAGAGACCAAAATCTCTGCCTGTAGGTCTCCTGAGATGTCATATCTTTTAAGGACCTCTCTTTTTACCAGGTCATAGTTTTGTGACTGTGCAGTGTCCATATTGCTGTAGGCAAGTTGGGCTTTCCCTGTCAGATAAGGTACCAGTCTGATTGCCCATTTCTGCTTTGGCCACTGGCAGGCTGTGGCAGCCCTTTCAGAAGTTGTCAGGTATGGTTCGATATCATCCGAGAGACACAACTTTGTAAGTTTAATGTATTTTAAGTTGTTTGTGTCTTGTTGCTCCACAGTGCCAGATCCTCCAGCTTTGGCAACTTGCAAGGCATCCATCCACCGCTGCATCGCTTCTTTGCTGCTCCTGTCACTGCATCTCTTTTCTACTTTGCTTTTCGGTTGCATTTCTTCTTCCTCTGTGCCTCTAAATGTTGAATCTCTTTTCTGTCTGCTGCATCTCCTCTCTTCTCTGTTTCTCCATCTCTATTTGTTGTATAGCCCACCATTTGAAAAAAGGCAGTCAGGCTTTCAGGTTCTGTCACTACCTGCTCTTTTTCCATGACTGGTGCTGGTTGAACAGTCTCAGTTTGGACTTCTGTCTCTGCTAGTTTGACTGCCATTCTGCTGGTAACCACTGCTGGACTTGCTGCTGCAGAATCCATTCCTTTTCTGTGCTTCCTGGTACCAGGTCTAGTATCCATGCACAAAACTCCTGGCTTAGAGTATGCACGGTTTAAATACCACTTAAGCTGCCACCATCTGTCGTCGAGGCACACAGTGCAGGAAGCACAGGAAAACCAGAAGTTTCAAAATTCGCAGATAGCGTTTCATTATTAATAGCAAAATAAAAAAATAAAAATTGTTCAGTACAACTATTTACAATGGCAGTACAAACATAGAAAACAGAGTCCTTCGGAGTTTTTTCTCTCAATTTCAAATTTCAGTCTCTGTCTCTCTTGCACAAGTATTGCTGCTCTCTTTATAAGTCTGTGCCTGGAACTCGTTAAGAAAACAGCGTGCTTCTCACATCTTCTTTGTAAGTTTCAAATGTTCTTGCAGGTGCAGCAAAAGAACATAATGACCCAGAACCAGACTCTTGTTTACAGCATCTCAGAGAGTTTTCAAACCAGCTTTTCAGGTTAACCCCTTGTGTTCCAAACAGCATTTTGCAATCATTTCAAAAGTGCAACTATATACAGTTTTAAGCAAAGGGATCCCAGTGTCAGTGACATTTTCTCATAAAGATTCACATATATTTTTATACCGTCAGATATGCAAGGGGAAGAAAAGACAGAAATAGCAAGGGAAGGCAGATAGCGAGAGATGGAGAATTGCAAAACCATCTTGAGAGATCTGTTCCTAGATCTCACAGGAAAATTTGGTTGCACAACCAGACAGACAAGAGACAGAAAAGAAGAGGACAGAACAGACCTTTTGTTTAAACTCTTTCTGCATAACAAATGGGGCAGGGCCTTATTCAACCCTGCCACAGGCTTCAACTGATGACCCCAAGGGAGTGGGACTTAAATCTTGCATTTTTAAATGAAATTACAACAAATGAAATGCTCAGAGACAAGCGAGAGGAGTCAGCTCACCAAAGTTGAGTGTCACCACGATCACCACCAGGCCAGGTCTGTTACCCCTCGCTGACTCACCCTCTCGCTGCATACTGCATGATGCACAATTTGAGGCACACTCAACCCAACTCTCCTTCTCCCAGCTCCCTTCACTAACTACTGTGTCTGCCTGTTTGACCCTGAGTGAGCCTCCGCCTCCTCCAAAATAGTCCTTAGACTCTGGCTCTCTCCATCCTCACAGTCAACTCATACAAGAAACCACTGCTGAGGAGAGGCAAATGAAATGGCAGATCCTTCATGGAATCAAACAAACAGTACAGGCAGATGCCGGGAGGGGCCATGCATGCAGGCTTCATGCCGGGCCTTGTTACTGGCTCTCTTAGTCCCACACAGCAGGGAAGAACAACTCACAGCAATCCTTCTCCCCCAATGAACATCCACCACCAATCGGGAAGAAGACCAGTTCTTTCGGCATAAATTATACATCAGACAGGTTCAGACAGCCAGCAGAGCAGGACCACTTAAAATAAAATGGCGCTACTTGCGCGGTTGTCACTATCCGCCGCCCCCGCCTAACCCTGCTCCTCCCGGTCAAAAAGGCTGTGGAAAAAATTCGGGAGAGGGGCTTCAGTTCTCCCGCCTGTAGAAGGCACTTGTGATTGATTGTGTTTCTTTTAAACTCTGTCCATAAAAGCTGTTCAGGTTGTAGATACCAAGGTTGTGGCCTGTGTTTTCTTTAAGAAAATAAACAAAAAAAAAATGACAATAAAGGTCTCCATTTTAGAGCTTCAGCTGTTGAATTTGTGTAATTTTTTTTTTTTTTAAATGAGCAGTCTTGCATTTAGTTGACTGGGTCTGCCTCTAGTGAAGAGCACAACATTGTTTGCCCATTGTTTATGGAGGTGTGTGTTGTCGTTCAGTAAAATAATGGGGCATATTTGTCTGTAGAAAAGATGACATGCCTGTATTGATTTTCTGCACAGTACACACTTACTTGAAGGGACTCTGTGAGCCTCCCTCCCACAAGCAAATTATGGCCCTTTTATATGAAACTTGGGAGTTGACATCATCATAAATACAGAATCAAATTCTGTGCTCAGATCTTACAAATGATTTTTATGTTTGCTTGCACGCATGTGCAAGAAACATAGTGCCATCATCCGAGATTTCGGAGGTGTGTCACCCCCTCTTCCAATTCAGTCAGTGTGTTGGCAGGCGCGGCCCGTGTAAGTCAATGCATGCTGGAGCTGTCTATGACAAGCTCCAAAATGCAGTGGCATACAGTTGAAAGGGGGAGCTACGCTTCAGTGAGCAGCGATAAGATATTGCCTGTTCATGCGCAGCTCCCCTACGCACACACACACAGAAACGCATCGACACCATGGTTGCCCCCCGCACACATATAGCCGACGGGTGCCTAACTTCGTCGCTTGTGCGCCCCACCCCAAGTTTTTCCACATGCCACGCTAGGTGCCCACCCCAGCATGGCACTGATAGAATAGCCGACGGTGCCCACTCGCCGGCTCCATTGTCCTCACACTCCCCCAGTACTGGGTGCCACGCTGGAAGCCCACCCCAGCGCAGTGGACTGATCATATGGCCGACGGGTGCCTATCTCTCAACGGCCGCTGGGCCCCCCAGCCGCCCCTGTGCCATGCTGGGAGCCCACCAGCGTGGCAATGTCCCACGTCGCCTTTTGTTTTTTTTTTACCTGCAAATAAAACGGACCCACGGCGCTCTCCCAGCCCTCCCACAACCTGCACCCACCCATTGCGCACCCTGCTCCCCACACCCTCACCCCATACTACCTCCGGACCTCGGCTTTACGATCTTTGGTGGACCGGGAACACGCCTGAATTCTTCTGAAGCCGACCGCCAACTGAGGAAATGCCGTAAGCTGCATAATGGGCTAGATAGGGTTTTTCAACTTTATTGCATATCTGGTATTTTTTTTGCACCCAATACAGGTTTTTAGGATGATCGATAAATACTGAAACATGGTGCGGATCAGTCCGGCGGTGATTTCGCGAGTCACCGCGTGAGATCACCCTTTTGGCCCGAATAATGCCATGACAGTGACATCACCTATGAGAAGGGTCCCAAAACCCCATGTTGAAAATTTGCAAAAATTCCAGAAAATTATTACCAGTTCGACAAAGGCGACAGTTCCTACGGACGTCAGAAATTCGCCGAATTTTCAATATTTTCACCCAGATTTTCAACATTGCCATTTTACCACACCTTCTTATGAGTAGTATAGCTGTCATTTTCACATCTCACCTAAAAGCGTATTTTGTATGCAGCACAATGGCGCAGTCGGTGTATGAAATCAATGTATGGCACAAATTAAGAAAATCACAGTGACACTGTTCATGAGCAGAGGTCTTAAAATGGCTATGTTGAACATTTGGTGAAGAAATTCAAAAATGACTGTTTCTGGCGTCGTTGTACAGTTCCTCACGTACTATGTAAGTTCGCGAACTTTCAATATTTTCACTCCAGATTTTCAACATTGCCATTTTACCACACCTCCTTATGAGCAGTACAGCTGTCATTTTTCACATCTTGCCCAAAATGTGTTTCCGCCCATGTAGCGCACAATGGCGCAGTCGATATACGAAATCAATGTATGGGACACATTAAGAAAATCACAGTGACACTGTTCATGAGCAGAGGTCTTAAAATGGCTATGTTGAAAATTTGGTGAAAAAAATCCTAAAAATGACTGTTTTACGAGTGTGCGTTGCGCAGTTCCTATGCATGTTCGTAAGTTTGCGAATTTAATATTTTCATTCTGGATTTTCAACATTGCCATTTTATTACACTTCCTTATGAACAGTACAGCTGTCATTTTTCATATGTCGCCCAAAATGTGTTTTCGCGCATGTAGCGCACAATGGTGCTGTTGGTGTGCGAAAGCAATGTTTAGAACAGATTAAGAAAATCACAGTTACACTGTTCATGAGCAGAGGTCTTAAAATGGCTATATTGAAAATTTGGTGACAAAAGTCCCTAAAATGACTGTGTTACGAGTGAGCATTGCTAGTTTCCATGCACCCTCATAAGTTCATGACTTTGTAATATTTTCAGTCCAGATTTCCTAGTGGCATTTTCCACACTTCCTTATGAACAGTACAGCTGTCATTTTTCACAACATGGCTGAAGTGTGTTTTCACACTTTCAGCGCAGAGATGCGTGGTCGCTGTGGGAAATCATTGTTCGGCACAGATAAAGAAAATCACAGTGACGCTGTTCAAGATCGGAGGCACCAAAATGCCTGAGTTGACATTCTGCTGTAAAAAATCCCCAACCTAATTATATTACGGGTGTGCGTTGCACAGTTTCTATGTACACTCGTGACTTCACCATTTTTTTAAATATTTTTACTGCAGATTTGCAACATTGCCATTTTTTACACCTCCCCATGAACAGTACAGCTGTCATTTTTACATCCTGTTCGAATGTTTTGCACCTGTGGTGCTAAATGCCATAGTCGCTGTGCATAAGCAGCTTCGCTAACAAACTGATATTCCCCTGTTCATGAGGTGGGTCACAAAAAAACATGTTGAAAATTTGGAGGAAAATACCAACGAATGCCTGAGGTATTAGGGTTTCCAACCATAACGCCCAACCCTGTAGAGAATGACAGGCATCAGGGTGTGACTTGGGATTCTTGCCTGTAATGCTCATACCATTCCACCCCTGCAGCCAGTGAGAGGCATCGAGGTATGCCTTGGACTCTTCGGCCCCAAAGTTCACCCCATTCTCCTATATCGCACCCATCTCACTGTATTTCCTAATGAAATGGGATGCGCATAAGGGCCAAAGACCCCAAGGAACACCGTGACACTTGTCAGTGTCTGCAGGTGGGTGTGGTGAAATGCGTGGCCATTATGCCTGACGACCCAAACGCACACCCCAATGCCTGTCACTCTCTGCAGGGTGGTGGTGGGGTTGGCTTCAGTTCAATACTTCACTGCCATTCCTATTACGCAGCTCTGTAACTTCTACACTACCACTGCCAATGCCAGCAAGCAAACATTCGGCATTGACAAATGCTTGTTTAAAATGTCTTCTGCAATAGTGCTACAGTGCACTACCAGATTGTTTATATTTTGGGCGGTGCTCAAAGTAACTGGGGTCTGATATAGTATTCTCAGTAATAGTTGGTGCCGCTCTAGGGGCTTTTACACTACCGGACCTGCACCAGTGCCAGCTGTGCAGATAAGTTTCAGTGGTGCAGATCTGGCAGTGTAAAGAGCTACCGGAGCATTGAAAGCCACTCCATTGCGGTGCAGAGCATTCCTTGGTTTGTTGGGAATGTGGACGAGTGTGTACCAGTGCAGGCCTTTTTCTGAGCCATTTAAACAGGGCTGCAATGAGGCTGCTCCTGAGGAAGGTTTCCTTGAATTGTAATATTCTGGCGAATTACCAACTGATATTTAACATTTTTGCAAGTTGCCTTACAGATTGTAAATAAATTAAAAGGACATGGCGCTGAAAATATTAACGTTAGAAATGACCCCAGCATCTCCTTATTCTTCCGTAACAGTGGTTCCTTTTTTTATTTATAGCGAATTTCTGAAGAAACTTAAAATGCCATCCACCAGGATGAACCACTTTGTAATAAAGATGTCGCGTTATTTTTAGTTGCTGTCACTTCTGCTGGAAGGATTTCTGAGCTTCAGGCCCAGATATGCAAGGAGCCTTATTTAGTGTTTCACAAGGACTGGGTGGCCTTGAGAACTAATCCTAGGTTTTACCAAAGGTGGTGTCCGAGAGAAATACAACAAACCCTTGCCAGGCTCAGTGAAGGGTCTGTCTACAAGGGACTAGCAGCCTCTTTGCTGCCCTTAGAAATGTGTCTGCAGCTGACATCTGTGCAGAAGCCACGTGGCACACAGTGTACACATTCATTAGACATTACAGTCTGGCCATTGCCTCTAGATGCAGAGCAGGCTTCAGCCTTGCAGTTTGCAGGGACTCCTATCATAACGGTTTGTCCCTTTCTCTCTGTCCTTACCTCCTCCCAAAACTAATCTGGTATCCATGCTTGTGACTCAGTCCTATATGTGTTACCTGCTGCAAGAGCTGATTCCCAAAGTAAGATAGTACAGTTATGTAAGAACTTACCCTAACAATAGATCTTCGAGAGACGCTCTTGCAGCAGGTATGCTTCCAACCCCCACTTCCCACTAGATGTTTCTCTTCTGCAATCAGTTTATATTGGCAGCACCTTGATTGCTCTGTGAGGTATTAGCCTTGGTTCTCTGGTTCTGATCACCTTCATCCTGATGCTGGAGTTGCCAGTGGGTGAACTGGGGCACGCCTGGGACCACCCACCCTTTATACCGTATGTGACATCGGGGGTGGGCCAACACCAGGGGGCAGTCCCCCACTACAGACTGCTAGCTAGAAGTTTTCCATGGGGTTCTGACACCTGGCAGCTACAGTCCTATATGTGTTACCTGCTGTCAGAGCTTCTCTCAAAGATCTACTGTTACTGTAAGTTCTTACGTAACTGTACTTTCTATGGATCAGTAGCTGAAGCGGGTGTGCCAATAGGAGAAGCTTTCTTTGCTTTATAAGTAGGAGGTTTATGTATGCAATCAGGTCATTGACATGCCCCAACTGCCACTCAGAATAAGAAACTGAAAACAGCAATTGAACAGAGCGTCCTTGGTGGCTGGAACCTATGTAATTGCTACATATTAATATATACCCTGGAGTGTGTTATTGCTCTTATAAAATTGCTTCATGTTACAGGATATATCTTACCCATGTTATAATTAAACAATAACGCATGACAGAGTGTGGTGTATCATAGGATATTGTCACGAGGAACTGGTGTTTTTACCGCTAGCTGGCTGGATCGCTGCTGTGGTCCGTGACAGGAGCGGGTGGGTCAATATGCTGCAGAAGCTGAGGACAGTGTTTTTGTCTGTATTTGGTGGCTGATAATTCTTTTGGAATGGGGCCAAGGGCTGCTACTACCAGCTGCGACTTCTACATAAGTGGCTGTCTGCTTGCCCGTTGCCATTGGATTGATTTCTTGTGGGTGAGGAGGCTGGTTTGAGTGAGGGCTGCTTGACAGAGGTTTTCTTTAAAGCTGTGCATATGTAATAGGGTATAATCATGGCTTCAAACACCTCTCAGTCAATCAGCTTGCTTGAATTTTTCAGCCAGTTCATAATTAAGCAGTAATGCACAACAGGGTGTAGTATATCATGAGATATCGTCATGCCTCAGGTAGTTGGGCATGAGGCCACAGCTGAAGTCGTCCAGTGACCGAGAGTATTGATATCCCATGATATACCACACCCTGGAGTGCATTATTGCTATTATGAAGTGGTTTAAATATTTTTAAAGTAAAAAATAGAAACATTTTAAAATGTGTTTTGGGGTGTTGGAGGAATACCTTTAAATAAAATAGTTCCTGGAGGCTCTGGGGGTCAGGTGGCACTGTTGGCGTGGTAAAAGGAATGAAGCTCTTGTGACTGGGTGACCCGCTCCTTACCATTGCAGTTTTCTTTTTTTAAAGTGTTCTCCATTCACAGTGCACTTTATTTTTATTATTTTTGTTCTGGAAATTGGATGCTGGGGATCAGTAAGCTGAGAGAGAAGTTGGAGAGGTGAGCCAATGATGAACGAATGAGAAAAAGGTAGAGTCTTGGTGTGATTCATTCAGGACTGTTATTGTAAGAGCTACTATTAGAATGGTTAGGAATGTCTGGGACAAGACTGGAAGTTTTTTCTATGTGGCTGGGATGTAGCTTTCTTTTTGTGGGGGAGCCGCGGTTTGTGTGAGAATGACTACAATGCTGGCGGGTCTGTCGTTATCCTTTCAGAAAAAAATGATTCATCTGTTGCTGTCACTCACATGCTGCTGGATTTGTTGCTTTTGAAAGTATTGCTCCCAGCGGCTTCCTTTGTGCTGAATTCTGTTGTGTGCGTAGCTGGTGGGAGTTCATTTTAATTTTTTAAATAGCAGCCGACTGGAAGTCTGACTCGCTGTGGACTGCTGGAGATGAAGAAGACTGCACAGTCAGTGAGGAGGCTGTTGGCTGGAGGTTTTCTGAAGCCGTGATGATGTAGCTCAATATCATCACGACTTCGCTCTCAGCCAATCAGCTTCCATATTCGATCCCCAGTTCATAATATTTCTTAAGCCATGCATGCTTTATTGTATTTAATACTAATAATGCGCTTTGGGAGAGAATTTACCTTTTGATATTTAAGCCCTGGCTATAAAGAACTCAGTTTCATGTCAAATCATATATTGTGCAGGGGTTGTGACCACTTGATGGCATCCCACCCATATCCTCACCTTCCTTACTGGTTAGGCCTCTAAGTTCAGTTCACCACTGTAGTGGCAGCATGCCAGATATGTAGGGCAGTATTTTAGGAACTAATATTCTGGGAATCACTGCAACCCTAGTGTGATGTGTGCAACAAATCACTGATGGAACAGTTTACTCTGTACCTTGCCATCATGGTACCTAAAGTACTGTAACTATTAAGAGTATGAGTACCAGCTATTAACCTTACATCTGTAGAACTGAAACACTAGCAGCTTTGCAAAATATAGTGAATGACTTAGCTCAGTTACTGTACTGACCTCCTGACATACTCAGATTCTCAATACAATTGAAAGCAGAACAAAGGTGAATGCCAGATTCAAACCTGTGTGGGGCAGGTCACGTTTAATAATGTATGTGCAAAACAAAGTGTTCTTTCTTGCTAAAGAAGAACTGTGCTGAACTTGTAATAAGTAATTTTTTCCAACAGAAGCTGTTTTTCTTAAGTACTGGTTAAAATTCTATTATTGTTCCACCTATAGAGGCCTTTTAGTAACTTCAGCGGGTGTTTCTGCTTTATAGTCCGGTTTTAAGTATCATTTTAGAACCGTATGATGTAGTTTATGCCCCAAACAACCTTAGAGTTCTATAGTAGAGCATACATGTATTGTGCCAACAACAGAAGCATAGGACAGGGACATAAACTATGTTATACAGTTCTAAAATGGTTCTTACCAGCAACATGTAAATTAGAAACACGCACTAAAAAAACTAAAAAGCCTGGATAGCTAGAGCAATAACAGAATTTGAGCCAGTGTTTAAAAAATGCTTCTACTGGAAAACTGACGTACAGATTCAGTGTACTTCTCCTTTAATGTTTGAAGATCAGCACTCATGTCTGATTGATCCTGCCATCCTGTAGGCTCAACATTTACTAGCTGCAGATGGGCTGCAGAAAGCCCAGAATCCCCCAGTGGCAGCTGCAGAAGATTTAATCGACCAAAACTGTTTGTAATGTTTTCTAAGTTTCAGTTAGTTGTTTTCTGGTCACACTGCCCCAGCAGGCTCAGAAAAACCTACCTAGTCTCGGTTGAGGTTTGCTTCCCACAAAGCACCTTCCATAAACACTAATTTGGTCAAGTCACAAAGTTTGCTATTTTCAGAAAAGCTTGGTGAAAACTAAGTGTCCAAAGAATGGTTAAAAAATATAGACCCTAGAGAGCAGCATAAACCAAGGCCATAACAGGTGCTCAGGCACAAAGCACGACTCCATGTTGGCCTCTTTTGGTTATCATGCTCAGTTGAAACAAAAAGCTACAAAGGACCAAAGCAGCAGTTGGGCATCCTTAAGGAGATAGTGCTGTTGCACTATGTTGAAGATTTTATATCTACATGCATATGACCTCAGTCCCCATGGAAGGCCCTAGAAGGAACATTACCATCTCGTTATGGGTCTATTTCAACTGAAGAGCAATACTCTGCTCCTTGCATTGCATGGAGGCTGTGTGATCTGTTGAGATAGAGACAAATATAGCCCACTTCTGTAGTTCTGTTGCCATTTCTTGTATTGGCAGGTGTACAACATACATTAGAACATGGGGTTTTTCCTTGCTGTCATCTGATTGACCAGCACCCCTGACAAAGGGGTACATTTACTTTCAATAGATGACCAGCAAGGAAAAACTCCCGGCCACCTGACCAAAACACCAGCTGGCATATTAAAGTGCCGCATCACAATTTTTAAACCTGATGAGGCAAGGAAAGACTACCTGTCAGGCAAAATATCAGACCAGTTCCCAGTGAATTTGACATTATAAACATATTAGAAAGAAACAGCATACTTACCGATGATGAAGAATCGAAGCGGAAGCCAAAAGAAGCGAGGTGTAAAAGCATAAATAGTGACTGTTTAAGTAGCACGCACTGAACAACAGTTAGACACCATAGAAAATCAGCATCAAGAGCAAAACACTGTAAAAAACACAAAGTGGGCAATATCCATTTTCGAGGAATGGGCAAAACACAACCACATAGAAACTGAATGGCAAACAATTCAGTTTGAAGTCTTAAATGAGTACCTCAGATGCTTCTACACCAAGGTCCATACCATGGGGGGACCGAGTATTCTGTAGCTGGCTACTGCGCTCCCCGAGCAGGGATAAACCACCACTTGGGCACCACGGAGGTCAGGAGGCCCATAAGCATCATTGGGGACCCAATATTCAGATGCTCAAACAACGTCCTTCAAGCTGTACTAAAACATTTACGAAAAGAACACAAAGATACCTCCACACACTACCCTGCAATTACCTAACCAGACTTCCAAAAGTTACAGTGCAGCTCTGCACTGGATCCCAAACTGCACCTGGCCTTGTTAAAAAAGTGTGGTTTGATGTGCAACTACACATGGCCAGGCGTGGCAGGGAGGGACTCAGAGAGTTAACAAGGGACAGTTTTACACTAAAAGAAGACGAAGCAGGCAATCGATACATCACACTAACCCACAACCAAGAAACAAAGAACCATAAAAACCCACAAGAAATAAACAAAGAAAACACAAGAGGTTTCATATTTGAGCAGAAAAACAACCTACTCTGCCCTGTAAGCTCATTCCTCTAATATGTAGACAAGTGCCCACCTGATGCTAAAAGCTTCTATCTGCACCCGAAACGGCTCCCACAAGAAAAACTGAACCAGCAGCTGTATTGGTATGCAAAAGAAGCAATGGGAAAGAATTACCTGGGCTCCTTGATGCCAAAACTAAGCGAGGAAGCAAATCTTTCCCAGCAGTATACTAACCATAGTATACATGCCACTGCAGTGCAGCTTCTCTCACAGGCAGGCCTGATAAAGAAATTATGTGATTACTGGCCATCGCTCGAACAAAGTCTTGCAATTTACTGGGCACCATCCATGTCTGACTGCAAAGCCTGGAGCTCTATCCTAACAGCAGCAAATGGAAATCCTAAACAAGAGACCTCCACAGAAGCACCAGAACAGGAAAGAAATCAGCATAAACATAGCATCAAAATGAGACCAACTGCACCAGCCTGCCACCTACAGACAGTACATCGATAGGAACACTCAACGTATTTCAGCCCTCCAACTGCACTTTTAACAGCCCAATCCAATTCATAACCTACCAGAAATGAATTAAACCCTCACCAATTTCTTATTTTCTCCACACCCTGACATTAAAAGTTTAAAAAGACGTGGTTCAACACCGTTTCAGTTTATTTCAAGTATCCCAAAAAAGGGACTGTATTTTTTATTTTACGCAGTTCAAGTTATTAAGTAAAAAAATTAAAAACTATTATTTAAATTGCAAAACCTGAGTCTGTCTATTTTTTTCAAAATAAACCCATTTTCTAAGCGCAATAATGCCCTCCAGGGTGGGTGGTATGAGCCTGCGGTGTCAGGCCTCATTACACCCCTGGGCGGTCCGGTATTGCCCAATACCGCCCACCCTGTCAGGCATTATTGCTTGTGTGGTGCCCACCAGGATGTAATGCAGTGTCGTAGCGCACTGCACAACAAAAGTGATTAGCTGCTGCTGAAATTACCTTGTTTCCTGCAGTAATTCTGCTGCAAAATACTGCATCATGGCTGGCTCCACTGTATGCATCCAGAATAGCTCAGGTGAGATGCATCTTACTGTTTTCAGTTGTGTCCTGTTTCTGCCTATTTCCACAGTTATGTGGACTGAAGCTCTTGACTTCCTCAAGATCACATAGTGATCATTTGACTGTGCTGGAGATGCATCCGTGCGATACATTCCTGGTTGTTAATATTCCACTCTCACTCACCCTTCCTAGTAATTAAACAATAAGGCATGACAGGGTGTGCTTTGTGTTGGGGTGCCGCCTTGGGTGGGTTGAAGCACGATGCCAAAGGCTGAGTGCTTTCACCACTCAAGAAGTGCTGTCATCCCAGCCTTCCACCACACAAGAAGTGTCATTATCCCTGAACAAAGCACACCTTGGAGTACCTTATTTTGATCATGAAATGGGTCCATTAGGATTAGTAAAGAAATATTTTTTTTAAAAGCCGTTTTCAATTTAAATGAGGAGAAAAGGCAAAAAAAGGAGAAAAGAAGAAAGATCTATTGAGCCATTCTAATTTTGCTATATGGCCAGTAGATAGCTGACCCTACACTTTTACAAGTAAGTGAAAGGGAGCCAATGAATACAGCTGTGCCTGCTTCATGTAAACAGGTCAGCTAGGTAATGGATCTTTTTTCAGTGCTTTTATGCTGGGATATCAGCGCTGGGTTCCAAGCTCCTAAGCTAATCAGGTTACTGGATTTTGTATACTGGTTTCATAAGTAAACAATAAGACATGACATGGTATGCATTGCGGTGGAATAAAGGCACATCTGGGGTGTGTTGTGAGGCACAACACATCGCCAAGTGCCTTCAACCATCCAAGAAGTGTGTTATCCCACCACAGTGCACATCCTGGAGTGTTTATTGCGTTACAAAATAGATCCAAGATAATTGGGGAAGAAATGCACAAAATCAAAAATATATATTTTTATAACTTTTAAAAAGTTCATCCACCTTAGAAAACAGCCCCCGCATATCCCAACACTGCCATGCCATCTCAGGCGTAAATATTATGCACAGCAAAATATACGTATTTTTAATTAGCTCTTAAGCCCTCTATTTTCCACAAATCACCCCCATTTGCCGATTTCCTCACTTTTCTTTCTTCTTCTTTATAGTGCTGACTCCCTTTTCCATAACTTGTTTATTTTTAAGCAATAAGGCATGACCAGGGGTTAGATTAACAGTCTTTTAATCACCACCTAGGGGTGTAATGTGGCATGAGGTGCAGCTGAGTGCCATATTTATTTATTTATTTTGTATTTATTGAGTTCTCGGATTACAATACCTATGAGTCAGAGACTCTTTTACATAGCTTCCATGTCAATTATGAACAAAAAAGCATGTACAGTACATACAATGCGGTATAATAGATTCATATAACATTGCTAGAAGCATACATGTGACATTTAGTACATTAGACAGTAAGCTAAAATAGGACAAACAAATACAAATAAGTAAGCGCTAAAACAGTGTCAATATGGCAGTCATAAGGAAGACTAGCTGGACTACAAGCTAGCAAAACAGGCAGCCTGAGGTTGGATTTGTCATTAGGAGGATTAGCTAGAGAAAGGTTGTGTCAAGCAGGGGCTGTCCTTAGGTTTCTGAGGGGACCATCAATGATAGGGCAGAAGGTGAGCTATGCAGGGCAGTCACGCGCTCCACACAATCAGGTGTTGTCTCAGGAGAAATTTGAAAGGATCTTACCCCAGGGTTAATTAACTTGACTGTTAATCTAACTCATGGGAGTTTCTTATTGCTATTATAAAATTATTCCAAAAAAGTATTAAAGTGTACTTTTACATTGTTTTCCTCATTGAAAGGAGATTTTTAATAAAATAGTTCTTCCACCCAACGCTTTCAGAATGCTGGTTCAGAATCAAATGTTTCATTCCAACCATTCAGCCGTCAAGAAGGATGGAATACTAATAGGAAGAATTCATGTGCCATTGTGATCAGGCTGTACATGACAGTGTAGCAGGGATTAATGTAATGTTGGAATGCTAACAGCCAAACAGATTGCAGCATTTCTGAGACCTTATTTATTTATTTATTTTGCTATATTGTTCATTTAGCCTCAGTTTGGGGAGTTGTAACTATAGTTCCCCATCGGACTGTCATTTTGGCCCTGCCCTAGCCAGAGCTCAACCCCATGCCCTACCCCTCTCAGCTACATCACGGTGGGGACTTACCGCTCACTGTGGAAGGGCAGGTGAGCACCAGGGAGCTGACTTGGGTGCATCTGCTGCAATGCCAGTGGACCTCCTTCACATGCATGGGGAGGATTTTCTCTGTGCCCCCCCATGGCATGGGTGTGCAATGACACAAAGGATGTTCTGTGCATGTGTTCATGCCCAGCATATCCAGCGTCAGCCCGCGTTAACCCCACAGTGGACATGCACCAACTCCCAGCCACTGCTAGTAGCCAGAATGTACACAGTCATCCCTTCCCACCCTGCCTAGAGGAGGAGAGCAGTCCCTGGGATGCTCAATCCTCCTCCTTCCCAGCTGACCCCCAGCACCTGAGGTCGCTTCTGACCCCGGGTCACTGGCATGACGCAAGGTGTGGCATTCAGCACCTCAACCCTCAGTGCCACCAGGCCGGCAGAGACCCTTTTTATAATGTGTCTTGCCTAGATTCAAGAGGTGGAATGTTTACTTGGATGGAATACAAGATTTCAAATCTCTGCTCAGTTGCACTGGCAGAATGTTTACACCCACAGTCACACAACAGAAGGCCTCAGATGGAACCAGGGCTTCTTGTTATCTGTAGTGGGTAAACAGCACAGATTTCCCTAGTAAGTAGGTGAGGATAGAAGGGGAATTCTTCATGGTCAGCAAAGAAACACCATCAATTGAAACTGTAAGTACTGTAGTACTTAATTTTTTAAGTAATGTATATGCATGTAGGAAGAGGATTATGAGTGCAAATAACATTTAATTATTATCTTTTTAAATTTAAGGTAGTTTTATTTTTAGGGCCTGGTTGAAGGTTTTTAGTGAGTAAATATGGCAGCCATGTTTGTGATGGCAGTCAGGAATGTGTGATAGTACTGATTTTATGGTGAAGAGGCTGCTGGATCTTTATCCAGGGCTGTTGTGCTGAGATAATAGCACTTGCAAAGATGGCCCTCGGTCAGTCAGGTTTCACGATTTTTAAAAACCATTTCATAATAATAAATAATTTCTGGCAGTCTAGTGGTTCCTCTTCCATGCCTGGTCCTGTTAATAGTAAATAAATACAATCCTTGGCAGTCTAATAGTCCTCCCTCCAATATACTATCCAGTTTGTTTGCAAATAAAACTGGTGGTCCTGTGGTTTCCCAAGCCCACCCTTGTATCCCTGGTAGTTTGCCTTCCCAGAGCTGCAGCAGCCAGCCTCGAGATGGAAGCTGGCACGTACTCTCCTCTTACCTTCACTGTCGGCCACTCAGGTCCAGGAGCTGGGGCTTAGGGGTGGGGGTGGGGGTCCAGTCAAATACCAGTGAGACTGGGTCTAGAAGAGGGTAAGACTGGATCACTAGCACAATTTGCAAAATAACAGGACCACCAGAGATTGTTTTTAGTCACTGTTATCAGGACTGGGAGAGGGAAGGTGACCACTAGAGTTACAGGGATATTTTTTATTTACTACTACTGGGACTGGGTGAGGGAAGGACAGACCAGTAAACCACCAGGGACTGTTTTTCTTTACTTTTGCTAGGACTGGGTGAGGGTAGATCACTAGGCTACCCAGGATTAGCTTTTGTTTTTATTACATGTGCAAGGGAGGGTGTTTGTGGTAGGGTGGGGCTGTAACACTAGGGTTACTTTGCTTTTGGCAGTACACGTAGTATATTCTTAAAATGTGGTTCCTAGAAATGTTAAGTAGACCTGCACTGGCAGCTTGTTAATGCTGCCAGGAACCATTAAAATTACCAGTGTACCCTCTGAGGCACCCCTCATTAGGGGCACCTGGTGTTAGTTATCACTTCTCTAGGAACACATTAGCACCATACTGTCCATGCTAACAGGCTGTAGCCGTGTTAATCACAATGGGCTGGATTCTCAAAACACTTTGAAGGTGCAAAAAATGTGCAAATCCCCAAAATTTGTTTGGTTGCAGAAAATAAGCAGTACTTGCGCTGCGTGATATGAACAAAACATTCACAGCTGAGGAAACAATATTCTGCAGACTGTGGAAGAGCAAGAGCTGTGGAAGTTTCTGCATAAAAATAAAAACATTGAAAAGTATGACATGTTCCAGTCCTTGTTTCTATATCCCCCATATATTATTAGAAAATGGCTTAAGTAAAGACAGAAATCTTATTGGCTGAGATGGCAGCAAAGCTGGTCAATTATTTTTCAATAGTGCCCAGTAAAAAATAAGTACCAGCCCAGCTGCCACCTCACAATGTAGCCATCTACCATGCTGCCCAGCCTGTGTTTTCATTGGTTGCAAGTGCCCGATAAAATTTTAAAATCCCCGCCATGTTTGTGTCCCGCTTAGCGAGAGCTACTGGTCTCTTCGGCCCCCTCCCCTACACTCTTTCTGTTAGTACCAGCTCCCCCACTTCAGTATTTGCTTCCGTTAACTAAAAACCGTAAAAAAAATAAAAAAGCACACACTGCAGTTGTTGTATACGTAGGAAAGAGGACAAAATGCTTTTTCTCTTACAGCCGACTCCCTGACGCATTCTCATAATGCCGCTCTCTACAAAACAGAAAGCGTTACTCCGAGGCAGCTTCTCAGTGAGAAGCAGAATTCTTCTAGTGTGCCCTCAGACACGTAGAAACTCCCTCACACCACAATGCCTGCACAGTTAGCACAATGCCGCCAGTGAACTCCAGATTAAAAATAATTTACCTCGGGGATGTCACCGTACCAGACACACTTCTAGCCACCTTCTTCCGGGACTGCCTGCTTACCAGACGCATCTTTCTAGCCGAAAAACAAAAACAAAAACTCTTGCAGAAAGGGCAGATATTTTAAAACAATGCCCAGAGACGCTGCGGGTATTTTAAGCACACAAAAATGTTGTTATTCACGGTACATCTGCCTCTACTGTCTACTATAGGCGCGAGCAACAGGAGTTACAACCGCCTTAAAGAAACATGGACTACTTTTTCATACTTTTGTTTCTGCTGATTCTGTTCATTTTATAATCATTTCCTCTCTTCTTTTTATTACTTGATTAAAATTTACTAACAATGCCATTTTCTAAGTGCAATAATACCCTCCAGGGTGGGCATTATTAGGAAATACCGGACCTTCCAGGGCTGTAAGGCCGTCCGCCTGCGGCGTCGGGCCTCATTACACCCCTGGGCGGTCCAGTATTTCCCAATAATGCCCACCCTATCGGGTATTATTGCTTATGTGATACCCCCATATGATGTATCTTAGTTTTGGAAACTCCATGTTAAAATCAGAAAAAGATATGTAGTATTCTTTTTTCTGTGTTATAACCTCTTCCCAGTGTTTTTTATTTCCTCTAGCTGTGAGAGTTGTTTTTTCTAACTTTCCTTAGCTGTTTTATTGCCCCTAGAGGTTGCCATTCAGGTTTCTTTTATGGCTTCTTGTTCCAGACAGTCTTCCCAGTGTGCTCTTTAGTGTGATGCCTAATCACCCCTGCAGGAGGCCAGTGACTTGTTACAGGATCTGTCACAGCTCAGCCACAGAGAGAGAATACTTATTCCAGAAAAGATACACTGCTAGATTTTGGGTGAGTGTAATCATTATTATTTTTGATATTGGTACCTTGTCCTACTGTGTGTGTGTGTGTGTGTGTGTGTGTGTGTGTTTTAATCATGGCACTATTTACAGTGGTTGTGTCTGAACTCATCTGGCTATTCCTCTCAGTCCCTTTCAGTTTTTGCACCAGTACTAAGTAGCAAAAATTGAACATCACCTTATAGGTTGTAACATAGCAGGACAAGGTGCCAATATCAAAAAATAATGATTACACTAGCCCAAAATCTAGCAGTGTATCTTCTCTGGAAGAAGTATTCTCTCTGTGGCTGAGCTGTGACAGACCCTGTAATAAGACACTGGCCTCCTGTGGGGCGATTAGACATCACACCAAGGGCACCCTGGGGAGACTGTCAGGGACAGAGGCCAACAAAATAAACCAGAATGGCAACCTCCAGAGGCAAAAACAGCTAGGAAAAGTTAGAAAAAACAACTCACAGCCAGAGGAAAAGAAGACACTGGAAAGAGGTTATAACACAGAAAAAGAATACGACGTATATTTTCTGATTTTAACATGGAGTTTTCCTTTAAGATGAGTGGTACCGGCGAAGAAGCTATTCCTATGTAATATCCAAAGTTAGTGATTGGGACTGTATGTATATTACATATAATGAACATAAAGTTAAAAAAAAAAAAATATGACCTAGCCCTTTAAAGGCTATTCTCAGCTATTTTTTTCAGAAGTTGCTGAAAAAAATGTTGTGTACATGCTGCAACACAGAGAGTGTGTGGCATAACTGCGCCATGAGCAAAAAGCTGTGCTAACAATTGGGATACTATTATAGTAGGGGTTCAGGCACCAAGCAACAGCAAACCTGTGGGCAGTATAGTGGTGGCAGTTGTTACAACAAAATAGCACACATTTCCATTGAAAGGCAACAAACCACAACCACATGACCCAGTGCAACCCATAAAGCAGCCTCACAGGCAGTAAAAGGCAAAGGTGGTAAAGCCAGAAGTGAGTGCTACTGAAGCAGGCAAAATAAAACCCCAGGAGAGACACAACCAACAGTTCAATGTTGGTGAAATATGTAGTTGCTTGTTGATTCTGAGATCTGCAAGTATTTTGATGTTGAATTATTATGTGACTTTTCTCTATTCCCACCCTTGGTAGATGAGCTGGTAGCTATAGAGAACAGAGGCCCAAAAGATTACATCCTCCAACTCTGGAGAGTGTGATCAGCAGCACTCAGGAGAAAAAAACCCTTTGGGAAAACCTCTGAGGATCCATGGCTACTGACCTGCTCGTCCTCCGAGCAAACTAAAGAGATAATAGAAAAAGCAAAAGTTCGGAAGTTGGATTGAGTATATATACTTTGAATGCAGATGATTTCTTTTTAAAATAGTAATTTTATTTTATTTTTATATAGAAAAATACATCCATTTTCATTCTCATTCATTATGCAATACTTATGTTCCTTGGTTACATTCAAACAGCATAATACTTCTTAATTTCTGCACCAAATCTTATTTCTAGGCCCCAGGGAGCACATATCATTAGATCTGCAAGTCTTATAGTTCCAAGTTAATACCCAGAGTATTATGAGAAGTACTTGACGACTTTATATAGTCTCCTAGTGGGTACATCAGTACTGACTTAATCTGGTCCCATGACATCCTCTGCAAAGTTATCTAGGCGCATAATGATAGTGGTCTTTGAATTATGTACATCACAAAGAAAATTTGTATTTTGGTATTCCGGTAGTGTTTTAATTGATAAGATACCCACTTCCCCATCTATTGTTAAAAGCTCTTTTTCTATTATTCAGTTTGGATGAAATACTCCAAATTGTACACTTCATATGTAAGGCTTCTCCAGGATTCCTTTATGGAGTTATATTCATGAGCCAAAGTCTAGTTATAACTTGTTTTGCTATTAGAATTAGTAATGCCACCATTCTGTAGTGCATCCAGTTCACTTGCTTGCTCTTAGAAGGAGTTGCAGTCAGGTAAACAGTCAGAAACATCAAACATATTACTAAGCTCCTCTAAAATTTCTTTCCAATACTGATGAAGGAATGGCATGACCAAAATATATGTTCATTTCCATCTAGGGTAACCACAATCCTCCAACAACAACTCATATTTATCTCCCAAACTTAGCTAAGATATCGGGGTTCTAAAAACAAAGCCTAGTTTTCCAAGCAAATTCCCTCTAATAAGTACGGTGAGACCTAGAATAATAAAAGGTAGATTTTAGCCAAATATCTGCCCCCAGTTCCATATTCAGTTCTTTAGCCCACCTTATTCTAGCCAAATTAAAATCTGGTTTTCTCTTTGTACGAAGTGCCTGATAAAGGTGGCTAACCATATGTTCTTGAGTGTCCCCTTTTATATTATGGATAATCAGCTTCATTAGGTCCAATGGGGACTGTACTCTTTTAGTAAGTGAATCCTCAATAGGAAGAAGTTTGTTTTTAAGGGCCAGGTAAGTTTGGAATTCACTTGAAGGTAGTTTGTATAGAGATTGTAGGTAAGAGAAGGAGTAAACTCCCAAGGGACCCACCAGTTGAAATGCATGCAGATGATTTCTATCTTCCAAGTCTTTTGATAATGTGAACTGGAATATTATGATGGGATGCTGAGGTGGCTGCTCCTATTCTGAATGAATGACCTGAATAGGAAAATGGATCTAGTCCTAGTGTCTGAAGGAGGCTTCTTGTGTGGTCAATGACCCATTTCGATGTCATGGGTGTATTGGCATCGGCAGTTAGTAGAGGAGAAGAGGGATTGGAATTGGTGTGAAAATTCATGAGTTTTGACAGAATAACGACTAGGCTCCATTTGTTTGATGTAGAATAATAAGTTATGGAAGTCCTGGATTGAAGTCTGTCAGTTTTTGATGATGGTAGACTTAGAACGAAACTGTCATTATGCTTTTCCAGGTTAGATATTCTGAGAAAAACAGGTGAGCGAGCCGATGCTATAGCGAATTTCCCAGGACAAAGAAATCCATAGAATGCAAGCACGATTGCTGATGACATCATGATATTTGAATGATGCTCAAATGGATAAGAATCCAGTAAGTCTAGTAGATTTCAGAATAGTGGTCCTTTGATTGGAAGCTGTCGAGGAGAACTTGAAATGGATAGTCTTTGAAAGCCCAATAAGAGTAGCTTGACTGACTAGAAAATAAAGATGGTGAAGATGGAGAATATTGAGAGAGAAAGAACTTAATGCCTGCTAGATATAATTTGATGGTACCATGTGCAAGATGTAAGGCCTGATGGCAGAATGTCAGGAAGGCCAGAACTGATCAACCAAAATGAAGGTCGGTTGTGATGATGATGAAGCACAGAATGATCTTAATTTGTTCCAGGCTGTTGCATATGCAGCTCTAGTGAGACAAGGCCAATGTTGACCACATGATGAGAGGATGCTTGATTTGATAGAAAGTTATGCATTATTAGGTCATAGTATGATGGCAGGGAGTCATGATGGGATCAGTTGAAGGATGAAGATGGAAGAATTCTTAAAATAAATCGAGAAAGAGTGTCAGCTGCTTGGTTTTAAGCACCCGGAATGTAATAGCAAGTAATAGTGAAACATGAATCAGGGAAAGCCAGGTTAACCTCTGCATGAACTACATGATGGAGGGTGAGGATGATCAACCTCTGTTAATGATGGCTACTGTAGATTGATTATTTGACTATACTGAAACTGACTGATGGGACCATAGGTGCCCCCATAGAGCTGCGGCTGCTACTATGGGATATAATTCGAATAGCGGAGAAGTAGAATCGAAATCTGTCAATGATGAGACATCTGGAGGCCAAGGGGCAGCAATCCATGACCGAGAGAATATGGCTGCGTATCCATTAGTAGAAGATGCATCTGTGAATATGCAAGGGTAAGTTTGAGGTGATGAATCTTTACAAAACATAGAACATCCATTCCATCTTGCAAGAAAAAGGGACACATAGCTAAGTCAGATTTTGCAGATGTTGTGATACGGACATGATGGTGGAGCTCTAGAACAGATGACGCTTGAATGAGGAGGTAAGATATGAAGAAGTGACCTTGAGGAATGATTCTCATTGTGAAATGTAGGTACCCCAAAAGAGAGAGCAATTCCCCGCTTGGAGCAGTCCCTCAGGTAGAAAAAGACGAGACCAGTTCCTGAATCCTAGATAGTTTATTCAGCGGGCGAGCTTTCATGCAGTCGGAATCAGAGCGATGTCCAGGAATTCGGGGATGTGGAAGGTCCAGATATTTTTTCAGCTGCTATGGGAATCGACAAGTCATCGAAGAAGTGGAGAAGGACAGAAATGCTAATGGCCGGGGAGGCGTGTGGCGGATCGATGAGGAGGGAATCGTCCAGCAGATTAAGCATGGCAGGCTGGCAGCAGACATTGAGGAGGGCCCAGTACAGAAATTCAGCAGATATCAAATAGCTTAGGGCTGCCACGGCATCCAAAGGCAAGGCAGACAGAAAAGTAGAAAACAGAATCCCAAGAAACACCATATAGGTGCCAGAGAGAAGTATGGATGGGGAGAAGGTTGAAGGCATCCGATATGTCTGCTTTGGACAGCCAGGAGCCATGGTCGAATCACTTAATAATGACAATGGCATCATCAATGCAGGCATAGGCTAAAGAAAAGTCATCTGCCGGAATGAGGGAATTGATACTCAATGTGGAAGAATGGCGAGGAGCAGAGAGGTCGATAACAAGCTGCTTCTTACCAGAAAACCTCCAAGTGGCAATGCCAATGGGATTGATACTGTAAATAGGGAATAGAGGGTGCAGGAAAGGTCCCAAGATGAAGCCTTTGGCAACTGAACGGCAGACTTCAGGTTAGCACAAATGAAAGCGGAAGTAGGGAAAATGAAGGCACCAGTGTGGAAACCGTGAGTAAAACCTGAGATCAGAGAATGCACAGAATCCTGGTCAGGATGATCGGTCAGCAGGCGAGCCAGGGCAAGGAGGTCCACAGGGGTAGAAGGATGCACCTGGCATCATCTGGATGGTCATGGAGCTTGGGGCAAATATAGCAAGTGTGTGCATCACTGCAAATGCAGCAGAGGTGTATGAATTGACATCTGGGGGTAGAACAACCATGGTCATTAAAGTTGATTGCAGATGGACTTGCTTCCAACGTTACGGATAGGACGCACATGCTGGTCGAGGCGAGCATGTTGGTCGGAGACAGGCAGAGTCAGGCCAGAATAAGAAGTGGACCTGGAATGGCAAGAAGGCCCGGGATGGATGAGGAGGGTGGAAGAGGAGACACAGTCATGGGGCAAAGGGAGCAAATGATTAAATGAACTACAAAGGAACAGAAGTAGGCATGTTGGCTGACAAAGTGGCTACAAAAGAGTTCATTCAAAATTGCACAACTTAGCTTGATGTTGTAATGGGATAAAGCGGATGCTGCCTTGGCTGAAAAAGAGCTATGGTAGTCATAGAAATATGTCCCATCATGTGGGACAGTGAGGTCAAAGAGGAGATAAAGATAGGCGTCTAGTTCTTCTCGGCATGCGGGAAGGCTGAACAAATATTATCTTGATAGAGACTGAAGGGAGCACAAATTCAGCCATGGTCATTTGCCAAAGTGACAAGAATCCTTGGACTTCAGGATGATGGAGACATCCCACAGGACATGATACGATTGTCCAAGACATCGTGAGAAGAGATGAGGAGCGATACCAAGTTGATATCCTTACCATCCAGGATGTTCTTGTGGAGGTGAGCCGGCATGAGGTGAACAGGGGAGATGAATGGAGGCTGACGAGAGAACAACAAACCTGAAGGAACGGCAGGAGGCAGGGATGGAGAAGGTACCACAACCAGAGGGGGACTGGAATCCGGAAGAGAGAGAGGCTCGTGGATGGCACACCACTGGGCAGGATGGGAGCCAGAGGAGGAGGCTGAGGAACAGCAGGGCAGGCTTCAAGTGATGAAAGGAGAGTCTGGATGTCTGAGGTAGAATTGGTAATTTGAGCCATGAAGTCCCGAATGTCCAAAAGGGGAGCAGAGTCAGGCTGAGGAGAAGGAGGAGAAGGCTGACTGAGGCCTGGTATAGGTCCAGGCTGAGATATAGACGCATGAGGAGGTCGAGAGCACCTGCTTTTGAGCAGAATTAGAGTAGGATATGCCTTTTCTGGTTAACTCCGACATGAGTAGAAGCACGGTCCAGTCCTTGAGTGGAATGATGGGACTTGGATGTGCATTTGCAACTGATGGGAGCAGAAGAGGGTGGAGGAGTCATTGAAATATCTTCGATGGAGTGATCATTGATGGACAGCATAGTCAGGAAGGAGACCTGGGGATAAGAAAGAAAAGAGTGAAAGCAATGGGAATTGACTGGAGAAAGATAAGGGTGAGGAGAAGAGAAGTATGGATGAGAACAGGTACTACTGAAAAGCATGGAAGGAATGGGAAACAAAAATCAGATGGGAGGGACTGGAACTTACCACCAAAGGCAGGATCCTGGCATGGATAAGGCAGGATGAGGACACTGCAGGGAATGGACACCGGCTGACTATGACAGCTAATTCAGAAGAGATGTACCACAGACCTGAAAAATAAAATAAGCAAGGCGTGAAGGAGCAAAAAGGGGTGATGAAGATGAAAAAGCGTTTCATATCTTTTTTTTTTAACTGAAGTAGCAAGGAAAGCTGCAAAAGGAGAGGATACTTCTCAGCCGGGCCACCCTGAGAAATGAAATGAATTGATAATGAGCAGGAGACTGAAGACTACAATATATAATGAATTTGCTTTGCAGAACTAGAACGTAGACATGAATAAATACATATGTGGTATTGAGGGAAGGGCTGGATAGTGGTGGCTTGGCAGATGAATTGCCCCATCACCATCAACTCGCTGAATGACCAGCAGCAAAGTTGTTGACTTCCCGAACCTGTCCCATTCACTCCCTAAAAGAAAAAACAAAACCAAAATTCTATATCAGAGATGTAGCTGGCAGTAGGATAATGAAACAATGTGGGTATTGACCGAACAAAGAAAACCAACTTGCAGAACAACACAAAATGTGAAAAACAAAAACAAGGCACTGCGTCAACATGTGGTCTAAAAGCAAAACAAAATGGTTATATTAAATGCACGCTGAAAATAGAAAACAGAGTTAAAAATCTACGTTTAGACCTTAGGTCTTCTTCAAGAAATATCTAAAGGAGAAAAAAAAAACAAAATGTGAGCAACCAGGTCGCAGCCAGGATTGGAATGGGCTGCCATTCTGTTTGTGGCTGAGGGTGTAATAAAATAATTCGGGGGCTGGGGCTGGCATAGCGTACCATGTGCATCCCTACATCACCAACACGGTGGAATCCCCCACTGAACCCCGCAGGGAGCAGGCAGACAGACAGGCAGAAATGTATGAACCCGACTGCTGGGAAAAGCGGCGAGCCATTTCCTCAAGGCGCAACACTACAGAAGAAGGAGGGAAGGGAGTCACCAAAGCAATAAAAACAAATGCCAGAGGGCAGCATTATGTCCCGGTAAGAACCAGAGCTGCAACAAGTGGAAAAAGGCACACTACTACTGACACCACGGCAGAGCCGTGCACACTGGAAGGGCTAGTCAGGGCATCTGATGAGGTGGCAGAGGATTGCAAGGGAAAAGGAGGAAGCAAGCTAGTGGTATGAACTAGACGAGCACAGGGAGCAGTGGAGCGGAGGAGTCTGGGGCTGTTTAAGGGACAAGGGAACATAGAAACATAGAATTTGACAGCAGATAAGGACCGCTTGGCCCACCTTGTCTGCCCATTTTCCTACCTAACAGATAAGCTGCAGATCCTAGTTAACCAACAGCTTACTTCCTCCTTCCCCCCACTAGGACTGCATTATCTCTGACCCATGCATTCTTGAATTCCCCCACTGTTCTTGACTCCACAACCTCCTCAGGGAGGCTGTTCCATGCATCCACAACCCTCTCTCTAAAAAAATACTTCCTCACATTACCTCTGAGCCGTCCCCTCTAGCTTCAAATTGTGCCTCCTTGTTCTTGCACATCTCTTTTTCTGAAAGATGCTACCCTCTTGGACTTTGTTCATTCCCTTGAGGTACTTGAAAGTTTCTATCATGTCCCCTCTCTCCCTTCTTTCCTCAAGGGTATACATATTAAGCTCCTTTAGTCTTTCTTCATACGTCTTCTGGTGCAGACCCTGCACCATTTTGATTGCCCTCCTCTGGACAGCCTCCACTCTGTCTATGTCTTTGCGTAAATGGGGTCTCCAGAACTGCACACAGTGCTCCAGATGGGGTCTCATCAACTGTCTGTACAGAGGGATAACAACTTCCTGTTTTCTACTATTGATGCCTCTTCATATGCATCCCAGTTCCCCCTAGCCTTCCTTACTGCCTTCTCACATTGCTTGCCCACCTTTAGGTCATCTGATATAATTACCCCCTGGTCCCTTTCCATTTTTACTGTTGTCAGTATCTCACCCCCCATTGTGTACTCTTCCCCTGGATTTTTGTTTCCCATGTGCATTACCTTGCACTTCTTTGCATTGAATCTGAGCTCATACATTTGACCATTCCTCCAACCTTGCCAAGTCCCTTCTCATCCTTTCCACTCCATCTTGTGTATCAACCCTGTTGCAGAGCTTTGTGTCGTCTGCAAAGAGACATACTTTTCCTTCCAGTTCCTCTGCAATGTCCTTATAAAGACATTAAAAGGACCGTTCCAGTACTGAACCCTGCGGTACCCCGCTAGTAACTCTCCTTTCTTCACTGTGTACTACACTTACTACTACCCTTTGCATCCTGTTGTCTAGCCAATATTTTATCCAGGCTACCACCTTGGGACCCATTCCAAGGCCGACTAACTTGTGTATTAATCTTTTGTGTGGGACTGTATCAAATACCTTACTAAAATCTAGGTAGGCCATGTCCACAGACCCTACCTGGTCTACTACTTTGGTCACCCAGTCAAAGAAATCTATTAGATTCGTCTGACAGGACCTTCCCATCGTGAATCCATGCTGCCTTGGGTCCTGTGCCCCACTGGCATCTAGGTACTCAACAATTCTTTCCTTGAAGTGATTCCATAATTTCTCTACCCATGAGGTCAAACTAACTAGTCTGTAGATTCCTGCCTCTGTCCTGCTACCACTTTTGTGAAGAGGAATCACATCTGCCCTCCTCCAGTCCTCAGGTACCACCCCATCCTCCCATGATTTGTTAAAAAGAGTAGTCAGCGGTGTCACTAGTTCTATCCTTAGTTCTTTTAGAATTCTTGGGTGAATCCCACTAGGCTCCATTGCTTTGTCCACTTTCAATTTTATTAGTTCTTTCAGAACCCTTTCTTCTGTGAATGGACTGGTATTGACCCCCATCTTCAGAGTGTTTCTCTTGTTTGGTTTAGGTACCTCCCCCCCTCTTCCTTTGTGAATACTAAGCAGAAATATTCATTCAGTATCCCTGCTTTTTCACTGTCACCCTCTACCCACGTTCCCTCCCCTTTATTAAGCCTCAGTATCCCTACTTTGGTCTTTCTTTGCTCCCTAATGTACCTATAAAAGGTCTTATCCCCCTTCTTAACAGAATTGGCTATCCTTTCCTCAGTTTGGGCCTTTGCTGTTCTGACTGCCTTCCCGGCCTCTTTGAAAGAAAGGCAGGCAGGGCAAAACAACAAAAAAATTAAGCTTACCAGAGGAACAGAAGCTGGAAGACAGGAGAGAGCTAACTGGCCTAGCCAAGGGGGGGGGAGGCAACAGCCACCTGACGAACACTAAAAAGGCAGAACGCACTCAGGAAGCAAGAAGATTCCAACAAAGAAGCAAACAAAAACAAAGCACAAGTGGATAACACGAATTCAAATGCTGATGCAGGAGCTCAGGGGAAACTAGACAAGTCAAGTTTCAGATTCCTAAGCACAAAGTGCTATGAGAGGTGTGCTTCTGAAGGGGAAGTGGGAGGATCTATTCCCCCACATTGAACCTCAGGCTTAAAGCACTCCCATTACAGAATGCCATTGTGGCTCACGGTCCTGTTGGTACAGGTGGTGCTGCTGTGGTCCTAGTTGAAGGACTGGCTGCTGGTCACACTGTGAGTGCTTTGTGCTGCATCTATGCAAGACCGTCAAAGTCTCCTGCTCCAATTAATACGGATCGCCTGTTGTTCTGGCTGCTGAACCTTTTCCACAGTTGCAAATCCACATGTGTGCATTTTCCTCAGGTGCAGAATTCCTTAATTCCAGAACTCATCTTTCTTGTGATTTTCCGCAACTGTTTAACCTTTAGACTGAGAATATGCTGCAGTTGCTTTTCTGCAGTGTTTCAAGCTGTTTTTCTGCAACTGTGGAACTTTTGACTCTCTTTGAGAATCCAGCCCCGTGTGTGGTGCTAATCCTGTCAGTAAGGCGCTATTTTAAGAACTGGTCCCCTTAAGTATACAGGTAAAAAGAACATGATGCAATGTCTTGTACATGCCTTTTAAAAAAATCTATTTGTTGTTTGCTTAATTTAGAGTGATAATCAATAGAAATTAATTTCCAGGATTTTGTAGCGTAATATGCTAAAGACCCTTGACCTTCAGTTGTTTGTGTCGGATGAAGTACAGTAGAACACTAGCATTTTTTTAACCTGGTAGGTATGAGTTCTTAGTAATCGTATATAAACCCTGAAGAAGAGATAGCACTTGTGCACTTCAACACTTTATAGCTATCTTATCTCACTGTAGTTGAGTTATGTAACCTTTAGCTTAAAATGTTTTTCTATTTGTAACCCTGCTCTCCAACAGGACAATCTTGAAAATGGAATAACCTCCCAAAGATCACAGCCTGTATAAAAAAAAAATCTAATTAATTTGAAATGCCGTGGAAGTTTCGTGTACTCCCTGGAAGAGGAGAGTGAGTGAGGAGAGTGAGAAGGGACATGATTGAGACTTTTAAGTATCTCATGGGGTGTATAAAGTACAGGAGAGGAGTCTCTTTCAGAGGAGGATGAGCACCAGAACACAGGGCATGTAATGAAACTTGAAGGGGGGGAGGGTGTAAGAGGAATGTGAGAAAATACTTCTGCACAAAATGGGTGGCAAGAACAGCCTGCCTAAAGAGGTTATGGGGCAAAGACAGTGGAGAGATTCAAGCATTCATGGGATAGGCACACAGGCATAATAAGTAGAGGAGAGGAAGGAGGGAGGGACACCGGCGACAGAATAGGGTCCAGGGTGTAGCAATAGGCAGGGAAAATAGTTCAGACTGGATGGGCCCACCGGTCCTTTTGTGCTGACAGATTTTATGTTTCTATGAAATTTGAAGCACTGGTATGAGTATCTTTAATGGCAGTTCTTGATACTGTTTGCATTACCATTATTCTCAAACTTGCACTTACTTTCTTATATCATTGTAAAATAAGTGTTAAGGTGGATTCAACATGAGGAAGAGTGTGCATCTAACATGGCAGGAAATATGGGGCAATCTAAAATAGGATAAAAATGTATAGGTCCGAATGTTTACAATTATCATGCACTGCTGCTTTAAAATACTTAATGGAGGCTGGCCCATTGACACAGTGATAGAGCTACTGCTTGTTACACTGGTGACTTGAGTTTAGAATGAGTTTGGGACACCTGTGGTGAATTGGGTGGAGGAGGATCGAGGCATCCCACGGTATGCTTGCCTGCTCAGGGAGTGCAGACAGAATTCTTGGCTCCAATACCCCACCTGGATGACCACAGGTGACAATACAGATAGAGGAGCTTGGTGGAGGGTGAATGCAGCCTGGCTCTGGAGCCCAGACATGCAAATAAATGTGCATATACACCATGGAGTTCTCATTGGCTGCGTCCTTGGGGATTTGAGAAAACAAAAAAGGAAACCCCCCAGAGCATGGCAGCATAGCCCTGGAACAGTTAGGCCCCACCACTCCAGCTGGCCACTGTCCTTCATACTTCATAGACTGGAGTGGAGCAGTTTCCCTGCCAGGCTTCCTGACAGAATCCACCATAGGTCGATGACTCTGTTGACACCATGAGGACTAGTAAGCACAATATATGGAGATGGATTTGGGGGGGGGGGCTTGCCTGGCACAGGAGGGCAGCATTGGTGACCAAGGGAATCTTTTTAAAATTTAAAATACTTTATTATTTTCCAAAAATATACAATACATAAGTAAGACAGAATGAAAACATTGCAGTCATTATACACTTATACAGGTTATAGTAATAGGTAAGGGGTTGCATTTTCCAAATCATTTTCAAACTAGGTCCCTTCATTATCTATAATCATTGATCTGCTTTGTATTTTGTATTGTTTATAATTTTTATTTTATTTAGGAATTGCACACCCAGGATAACCTCATTTATTGTGATGCACCTAGTTTCCAAGAGAGCCTAGGAGGAGGGTGACAGTATAGTACAGTACAGTAGCAGAACTGAATAGTTACATCATGCACAAAATTAATGTTTTAGGTACAAGATTACATTTACAATGAATAGATTTTTTTTAAATGTGCTTGAAAAATCATGGTCTGTGATTGACTGGGAGGCACCACATAACTGTGCACCAATCCCACACATATGACCAGTTGCGTAAGCAAATTTCTTTATAAAATACATAGAAAGAATCCTGCATCCTGATTGGCTAGGACCAGTGCATTATAGCGGTATAATGCACTGTAAAAAAATAACTCCTGCCAACCAGGACATATTCTGTTCTAAAAATCAATGTGCCTGCCTTAAGAATTTTTTTAATCTAAAACAGTCGCAATTTGTTTAGAACCCACAGCACCAAGAATATAATTAAACCCGAATATTCCTAATATTTTGTTCAGCTTGCCCACATATTTAACTCATTTACTTGTTCATTTGTTTTTATTAGAAACTGGAGTAGATTTAACTTAACTGACCTGATCCTGCTCCATACATGGTCAGCTCTATCAGCTTGGTTGGCCACTCACAGAAAGCATTGGTACTTTCTCAGACCTTGCTTCCCCAGATGGTAGCATGCTACTGGTGAGACTACCATGAAATCCCGGTTTTCTCACGAAACTGCATTGTCAGGTCACTTGTCTCTTATTCAGTGTCAGTAGTTTAATTTGATGCCAGTGGTCTTGGAGAAGGGACAGGGAAAGAAAAAATCCATTTACATTATGCCAGGGGAGTTCAGAGGTGAGAACAGTCCTGAAAGAGAGTGCTCTTTTCTGTTAGCAAACTAACCACTTCCTTTTCTCCCTTAAACAAACAGTCACAGACGTTACTGCAGAGGCTGGGAGTGAAGTCGGGGTGGAAGGGAAGACAGCCAAAGAAACACCTTCTGTTGAATAAAAATAAAATGCTACTGAAAAAAAACAGCACACTGAAAATCACAAAAAGCCATCAAGCAGTGCCATCTGTTGTCACCCGTTGGCTGAGGAACTAATTTATCTTTTTGTCTCACAAATGTTTCATTAAATTTATTTCATTTTGTTGTCTAATTTGTGAAATGATTATAAATTTTCCCAGGTACCTATGTTATAGGTGCAATAAGACATTCAGAGGATGTATGTTTCACTGTGATAACTGCGTGCAGTTAACACAGCAATAATGCACTCCTGCCATATCTTCCTACTTGCACATCTTAGCAATACAAACAGTACTAATCAAAGAGTTCTACAGAATTCTGTGGAAACAATGGACTTACATTCTAAAAGATAAAACAAAACTACCATATCAAAGTGAACATATTAAAATTAATTTTGAAAATTCATTTAAAAAGTGCTCTACTTTTTGTTACTTTTCAGAAAAAGACCATTTTATTTATTTATTTGTTTGTTTATTTAAAAGGCACACTGCCAAGGCTCGTTTCCATCTGTGAACTGGGGATGGAGGTAAATAGTATAACAAATACAGCAATCAAATATAGTATCAGTGACAGGGTACAAAGTAAAGTGCATACGGAGTGTAAAAATACCAGGATTGAAGTGTTTTAACAAAGGGAAAATCCCAAGGTGGAACATTGAGCAGAAAAAAGTTACAATGTAAAGTGGCAACAATGCAGGAGAATATAGGTAGTAAAATTACACCAGCGGTGGAGTAAAGTCGAGACCAGGCAGTGGCAATTATAAGTGTCTACAAAGCAGTAACAATGATGTAAGAGAGACTGCAAGTGGGACTCCTATCTGTTGTGGTTGGTGTGGCAAAATAAATTTAGATGACACTCAAACATGGAGGAGTGGAGGTCAGGGTCAGGGGAGGCATGTCAGCAGCAGGATGGGAAAGAGAGAAGTTTTAGCTGGCATTTAAAGGAGAGGTGGAGAGTGGAAGGGAGATTGTTCCAATATTTGGAGATGATGGTGGCACAGTGAGATAGACGACCTGAAAGGAGAGAAGAGATACAGAGGAAGGAATAAAGGGAGCAGTGGTAAGTATGAAAGGGGGAGTTAGTAGCAAAGTGGCAGAAAGCGTTACAGAGGGTGTCTAGTCTGGCAAGGGAAGAGGAGGCAGTGCCATAGACCACATAGACATAGTTGAATATGAGAGAACCATTTTGGTGACCAGCTCCCAGTGGACCTGGGGAGAAAGGCAGTCCTTACTATGGTACAGGGCATCAAATTTGGGGTGCAGCTTGGAGTGGATGCCATTGATTTTGGGTAGAGCAGTCCAACCTGCTGTCCAACCACTCACCAAGGTACTTGAAGGTGGAGACCACTTCGAAGGGTATCATCCAGGGTGGTGAAAACCGGGGTGGGTGGGGAGAAGAAGCCTAGCCAGTTTCTGAGTGGTACCAAAGGTCATAGACACTGTTTTTTGTCTGTTAATGCTAACCCAAAGCTGGTTGGATTGAAACCAGCACAGGACATTGTGTAAGTCTTGCTGGAGTAAACTCACAGCTGAGGCCAAGGAATGGAAGCATAGATGACTGTGTCATCAGCATACATATGGATATGTGAATTGGCACAGATAGATGGAGGTCATTAGGAAGATAGAGAGTAGGATGAAACCGGATGGAGCCCTGGGACCCCAGTCTGAATGGGAAGGGGAGGACTGATGCCTCAGACCTGTACCAACTGCAGATGCCTGAGAGGCCAGCAGAGTTCAGCTTATCCAGGAGGAGGGGGAGTGCTATCGAGTCAAAGGCCTTGGCCAGGTTGATGAAAATGGCTACTGTGATATGTTCCTGATCCATCCCAATGAGGATGGAGTCAGTGACCCATAGCAGGGAAGAGACAGTGGAGTAGTGTTTACGAATACCAGACTAGAAGGGAGAGAGATAACTGAAGAGTAAAGGAATTCAACAAGCCTGGGGTTCACTAGTTTCCCCTGCAGCTTTGCAAGAGTGGCGAGAAGGGAGATAGGGTGGAAGTTGCTGGGGTGAAGGAGTCGCCCCCATTGTGTAGGGGGAGAATCTTAGCAAATTTCAGGACTGAGGGCCAGCACAGAGGGGGAAATAGAAGTTGAGAAGATGGGTGAGGCTTGAGGAAATGGAAGGGGCAGAGAGATCAAGCAATTAGGGTCCATACTGTCGGGCTGGATTGGGACAGATTGATGGAGGAAAGAGTGTAAGCTCTCCAGAAGTTAAGAAGGAGAAGGTGGGGCAGAGGAGAAGAGGTTTGAGACTGGGAGGAGAGATGACAGGAGGGGGAAGAGGTAAGAGCGCAGGTAGTAGAACATTTGCTAAACTGAGCAGCAACAGAGGGAGGATAAGAGATGGTTGAACCATTTTCCATTAAGATGGGGGAGGTCGACTAGGTCAGGGCTTAATATACAGTAGAATGTAAATAACCTTCCAGAACATTGCCAGGGAATTAAGATTATTCAGGAGGTTGGTTTTAAATCAGTGTGCCTTAGCAGCACAGATAGTTTGTACAGGAGTTACTGAGCCACCTGTAAGACAGGAGATCAAGCAGGGAGCAGGACAATCTGAAGCAGACCCAGGCTCGGTCATGGGACTTGCACTGATCAATGAGATCAGGCATGACTGGGGTGGTAGGATCCTTTGACCCTGGATTTTTGGAGGGGGGGGCATGCTTATCCCTGACCTATGTTAATATGGAATAGAACAAAGGAGGGAGGGGCTGCATCAGTGTCAAGAACGGAGAGGATGGAGGACCAGTTTCTTTGCAACAAGGTCACTGAGGAGGAGTCTATGTTAAGGACTGGATGGACGTGAGCAAATGTATTTGGGTGGAGCAGGAGGTAGTCAAACTTTCCTGTCACAGAAAGTGATACAGTAGTTATTGGGGTAAAGTTATAAAGATGGAGCAAAGCAGGCTCCCAGAAATAGTTTGACAGGATTTCATAAATATACCACATATGGAGTCGTGGTTCACAAAACTAAATAGTAGTCTAATGAAACTTGGACTTTCAGATTTGTGGGGTATTGAGATGCTGCAAACTGAGGATTCCCTTATTAATTAAGCAAAACAGAGTCTCAAGTTCATTGACAATCCCAAATGGCTACGTTTCAAGACATAGCAAACAGTAAGCTATACAGAGATAATATTAGACTGGTAGCCATCAAGATTATGAAGAAAGCTCTTGCGGTCAAAAAACACTCAGTCAAAACACCATGTGTGGTTTGGAGTTAGTTTATATAATTTTAGCGCAGTTTTTGACCGCACACATTTGTAGTCTCTGCACAGCGAGTTTTTTGACCATGTGGATTTCGACTGCGCTCAAATATGGGTGAATCTATTAGACTTGGTGAAACTCCATCTTATTTAACATTCTGTGAAAGAACTAAACACAGACATGCAATATACAGACTGAGCTTGGCAATATTAGAACTGAACAAGATGTATGGCACAGGGAGATAAAGAGTAAATATAGACTCTTGTAAATGCAACAAAAATGAAAAATTAACTGTATCCCAATTGGTTTTTAAAGCAGCAGTGGAACCAAAAATAGGCTGAAATTTGACCTCACTTTTTTCTTTCTAATCGATGTCAGATGTCTTATATTTTATTTTGATGTTAAGATTTTCAGTTTGCCTTATCATTTAAGAATGTTATAAAAGTTTTAAAACAATTATTTCTCAAGAAAAAGATGGCCACCTCATTTTGCATAGAAATAATATTGAGGACTTGAGAAGGGTAAAAACAGACGCAAAATGCAGATGTGCAGTGCATGCACAAAGTAAGCATTCAGAAAACCACATCAATAGTTCAGCTAATATTTTCGAACTATAGCAGAAAATTATCTTTTCGAATAACTTTTCATTGCACTGCTGCTTTAAGTGTTCTTCATAGATGAGGCAAGGCAAAAATTCTTGTACCAATATGTAAATGTTAAAACTTCTGTCTAACAGAAAGAATGAGGTCATGCTGTTTAGTGACAGAAAGAAACGTGTATTTGCTGCTTTAAGTTTTGCTGCTCAACAGTGACAACATTTTACAAAATCATGATTGACATGGATTCCTGCTTTGAAAATGTTTTTTAAAGAATAATGTATGTACTGGGTGCTTGTTTCCTGTTTTATATATTTATGTAACTAACATGTTTGTAATACATACTTTTCATAAACCTGAAACTTCAAACAGTGGTCACCAAAGGTGTCCAGCAGAATACCAGCTGCAGCTATTTGGTAGGGGTGTGAAGAAAGAACCCAGTCCAGGAGGGTGTAGCTGGGGGAGTGAGAAGTGAGACATGTGGGTTTCTTTGATATGCTGAGTGAGGTTGAGGAACTCAGTCCTATGGGATGTCAGACTAGAGGCCGGGGATAGCTAATTGATATCGAATTCCCAGAGGAGAATGAGTTCACCAGAGCAGGAGTGGGAGGCTAGAGCAGAGAGAGAGAGAATCAAGAACAGAAGTGGAAGAGAGATTAGGGGAGGCAGAAAAAAGCCCCAATGACGACAGCTAAGGAGGAATGAAAGGAGAATTTAGTGAGGAGGAACTCATGAGAGGAGGGTACAGATTCCCTGAGAGAGATGGAGCAGAAGAGACTCTGGTGGACATATAAGGTAACCCCCCCCCCCCATTTGCCATGGTCCTGCCTAAACAGGTGATCGTTAGGGAGTGTCAGGCAGGAGTCAGGTGTTCTAGAGGAAAGCCAGGATTCTGACATGCAGAGGAGGTCAGGGGAGTGCTGGGAGACCCTGACATTGAAGACATCAATTTTAGGGAGTAGGCTCCTAGCATTAAGAGGGACCAGGGTCAGATTCAATGTCTCCAGCTAAGAGAAGAAGCAGAATAAGGAGCAGAAGGATAGAGTTGGATTTGCATCCCTGAGGATGGGGGAGGATGGCTTGGTGGAGGAACTCAAGGTTTACGCAAGGAGAGGAGACAAGACCAAGGTTTATAGAGGGGGGAAGGGAAGGGGGGCTGGTCATACAGAGGGAATGGGGGAGTGAGGGAGTGGGGACAGGGGTAGTGAGGGAGGAGGAGAAGGAAGAAGAAGGGGACTGTGTGCATGGTTGTCAGAATGAAGATGGATATATAAACCAACAGAATTCAAATTAATAGCAGTACAATCATAGCAATAAAATGTCTATCAAACTGGAAAAAGGCCTGTAAGCTAAGAAGATGAAACACAAAGTCTTCATCTTCACAGTCTGAGGCTCACTAAAGTTTGGCAATGTAAAATTTAAACTAGGGTTCATGCAGATAGGGTGTAGCTAGGATTCAGGAAGAAACTTAATCCCAGAGTCAGGCCTAACATTTGAGAATAGGAAATAATAAACAGAGCAGGCCTGATGCATACTAGACTCAAACTATGCCAACTAGAAAATAGCGTTCACCCAGATAGGGTGTAACTGGAATTCAGGAAATAAAACTTAGACCCTGAGACAGGGCTGGTGTGTATAACGAAACAGAAGTAATAAGTTCAGTAGGGAGCAGTCCTGGAGGGAAGCAACCAATACAGAGTCAGTTTTGCAGCTAGAGAGAACAGTCTATTAATAGTGCACTCATACATGGGACAGCAGCAACTGTGCAGATGCAATAAGAATGGAGCAAAATGTACAGATGCAGGAACAGTCCGATGAAAGGCTTGGGGAGGGGGGACTGAATATTACAGTGAATGGGCAGCATGACCGGCCCCCATCTGCGTCTTCAACTGACTCCAGGCAGGTATCCTGTAACTATGGTGACTGAGATTGAGTGCTTACACAAAGGGCAACTCAGTCACGGCACCTGTGCACAGGGCTACCAGGCATGGAGGGCAACTGGATGGGGGATCCGACAGGATGTCACTATGTGTACATCTGTGCTGGAGGGAGGGGAGGGACCACACCATGTGACAGGCGGAAGGGAAGGGAGGGTTTGTGAGGTGTAGTGCGGCGCGGGCTACCGAGCTGGCCATGTGGCACGTGGGTTGGTGGCAGGCTGGGGTTGGGAGGGTGCCGGGTTCAGTCCTGGGCATGCGTTTGTTTTCTGCGCTGGTCGTGATTTTTTCCTGCTTTGCACCCCAGCATGCATCCCCTGGACCTGAGAATCCTTTAATGGCAGGATGCAGGGGGCAAAAGCACTTGTGGGGTGGTGTGGGGCACGGCCTCACATAAAAAAAAAAAAAAAGTTTCCAGCACCCTTTCGCTTGCACCGGGAGTGCACTTCACTAAAATTGATTTTCGCGATGTACAGTCGCCCTGTTATCACATGGAACCCTTCTGGCAGACTCCTCTTTGTTGTTCATTGCACATAAGACCACAGCATGGGAGGACTGCTAGGGGAGTCTTTGTGAAGAGCTTTAGTCCCTCTCAGAATGCTGGTGTGTCCCCAAATTGGCTATGAAATCGAGTGGAGGCACAGCTTTGAGAAGAGGTGACCATTGATTAGTGGCTGAAGTGGCAGCAAGATGCGGGAGGGTGGCTCTTGTGGCTTCAGGCACCCTCATTACCCCGATTCATCTGTAGAGGTACAAGTTACAGCTGGAGCAGAATCAAGAGGGACAGGGGTTTTAAAGCCCTTGGCTCAACTTCAGTCTCTCTCAGGCTGCTGGCATCAACCTCAGATTGGCTGGACAGTGAGAAATACCGCCACTGTTGGTGGCAGTGGAATCTGATGGAGCGGCTGAGGCAAGTCAGGAAGCATTGAAGGTGCAGGGGACAGGAGATATTGCAGCTTCGCACCCCTGACAACCACAGGACATCTGTGAGGCAGAAAGTTACAGCTGGATCAGGAAGTGAGAGGCATAGCTTGAGAGAGTCTAGTTCCTTCAGAATGCTGGGGTGTCCCTGGAGTGACTGGTCAGTGGAGCCAAGGCAAGGCTTTGAGAATAGCAGGCCACTAGTTGCAGGCAGTAGAATCCAGTTGAGCATGTGAGGCCAGAAGGGCGGCAAGGTGTGGGGAGAGGCAGATCTTGCAGCATCAAACGCCCTCATGACTCCAGAACGTCTGTACAGGTGACGGGGTTTTATAAGTGCAATAAACCACTTCAGGGTGGGCAGCATGGGGAATCGATGAACTCCCAAGTGGCTGAAGGCACTTGTGGTGTTTCATGCCTCACAACATACCTGGGACATGTATCAGTGCCACACAGTTCCCCTCCCTAATGAGGCTTATTGCTTACATATACTGTACAAGACTTAGAATTTAGCCTGCTCATATACAATTATATTTACAAAATATCAGTCATAGGCTAGTAATTTGTACATGTGAAGCATTTTCTGATGTATTTGTATGAAAGACACTATACAAAATATATATTGTATTGTATTATAATTACTGAGACCCCTTTAATGATCAGATAATAGCTTCACGATCAAATGTCGAATACTGAGTATAACTCACACCCGGTTGTTATGGCATTTTGGATCAGTCATACTTCAGTTTCATAGCACTCCCACTTTGAATGTATGAGTGAGAAGAACACTCTTAAGTCAGACACTGTAAACAAAGGCTAACTCACCCTCAATGTTGCCAGCCACTTTCACTCACCCTGTCACCCTTTGACCTACTGACTCTGGCTTTCTTTCTTTCTTTCTTGCTGTTAGTTGCAGTGCTCCAAACCTTGGGTGGGGGAGAGGGAAGAGGGGATAGGGCAAACAAAGGGGTAGGTGGGAGGGGGAAGTGAAGGAAGGTTTTCAGACACCCCAAGGTCCCCATCACATTAAAAGATTTATGAATTTCAGAACATCAGTCATCAGTAACTTTCTTTGGCATCCACTCCTTGCACCAGTAATTATAAAAAATAAAACACAGACAATTATGTGTCTGTGAATCATGTTTACACACCCCTGGTGTGTGATTACCTCATAAACCTCTCATGCTTCACTCTTGAGGTTTATGGGTCATCACACACATTGGGTGTGTAGAAAAACTTCAAAACACACTGTCACCTATGCAGTATTCTCTATGTGTTGTATTGTATTGCATTGTACTGCTATTGTATCTCCATTCTCAGAATATGAAACATTTTCAGATGTTAACATGTCTCCTTTATTTTACCATACAGGAGTGTCAGGTGCAATATTAAAAGCAGCTGGACAGTCTGTGGAAGATGAATGCAAAGTTTTAGGTATGAAATTAATGTTTTTCTTCATATTGTTCATGGCTGAAAAGCATGCCTGGTGAATAATGGCCTTACAACACCATGTAATATTGGATAACATAAACTGAAATTGTTATTCCGTTTATTGAGTGTGGGATTTTAAGGGGACATAAACCTTGTTTGTCTTTTTTAACCTAATTGGACATTTGACCATGTTTATAGCCACCTGAATCTCCCAAATGTATTTTTCTTTTATTCACTTAGAAATAATCTTGTGTTTTCCTGGGAAGGACCTTGTTCATACTGCCTTTTTCCCACTGAATATTCTTTTTTTTTTTTTTTTTTTTTTATTTACTGACAAGTTCTGGAACCTGATGATTCTCAGTTCAGAGAAGGCCCATCAGTGAAATGTATATTGTAAGCTTTCACTCAACAGATGTCCCTGGATTGGATTCCAAACTCATCAGTAATTATAATAAACATTTGTCAATGCCGAATGTTGTCTTGCTGGCATTGGCATTGGTAGTGCAGGAGTTAAAGAGATGCATAATAGGAATGGCAGTGAAGTATTGAACTGATGCCAACCACCCCCACCCAGCAGAGACTGACAGGCATTGGGGTGTGCCTTTGAGTCGTCAGCCACACTCACACCATTTCACCTCACCCTATCTTGCAGATGCCAACAACTGTCTGTTGTGTCTTGGGGTCTTCAGGCCTTATGCTCACCCCATTCTACAAGGAAATACACTGAGATAGGTGCAGCTGAGAATGAGGTGAACTTTGGGGCTGAAGAGTCCAAAGCACACCTTGATGCATGTCACTGGCTGCAGGGTTCATAGGTTCATAGGATTTATGGGCTCAGGGTCAGTGCCTTTGAGAGCTCACCACCAATTGGTGGATTATATACAAAATAATAAGAGGAAAACTGTGTCTATGGGTAAGATATTTCTTGCTACCCATGAGACTGTCTAATTGTTTTTAAAATGATTCATTGTTTTTTTTTAGTTCTTTAACCAGGAGTAACACACTAAGCTGAAAGCTTTTTACAAGTGCGACCTAGGAGCACAGGGTAGTTAAGTGACTTGCTCAGGGTCACACAATATGCAAGTGGGATTCAAACCCAGGTCTGGTCTGCTGGATGTAACCAGATTTGCAGCTCAGAGCCTTAAACCACTGCGCTATACTGCCTCCCTTTTTGCTTTGCTTTCTACAACCATTTTAGGTAATGGAACATTGAGTGAACCACTGACTTCTTTTATGGGTTTTGCAGTTGTCCCCCTTTAGTTTAAAATGATGTGTTCTAGTGTGGACATTGAATAATTCTTCAGTTCTTCACTAACCCTAGAGTTTCTATATGGGGGATTTGCATTGCCTTATACATTAAACAAAGATCTCCATGAAGTTGTCTGTACTCCATTTAATAAAGGTTACGCTTCTGGAGCCTATCCCCATATTCTAAAGTATTCATATCTTTAATTTGTTTAGTTAGTTTCCTTTGTACCCTTTCTATTTGTTTCTTCCCTTTAATTGTAATAGGTGCACAAAAGGGAGAACAATAATCAAGGTGGGGTCTAACCAGACTAGTATATAATGGAATTATAACCTTAGATTCTCTGCTCTTTATGTGTTTAAGAATACATTCAACAATCCGTTGGCATTTCCTAACCTTTGCAAGTGTATGGGTATCAAAGGTGAGTTTGTTGTTCACTACCACACCTAGGTCTCTTTCATTGGTGGTGACTGGTAATTTAATATTATTGAGTTTATAAGTAAACTTCAGATTATTATGTCTCAGGTGCATGACCCTACACTTTTGCTCATTAAAAAACATCTTGTTGTTGGTGGCCCAGTTCCCTAGTTGGTTTAATTCATCCTGGAAAGCTTAGTGGACTGTTCATTATTAACTATACCTCCCAGTTTACAATCGTCAGCATATTTTGACATCCAGATGTTAGTGGACATTTGCATGGATGAAATCAGGATATTGAACAAAACTGAACCCAAAACTGAGCCCTGTGGGACCCCACTAATGACCTATCCCCATTGTGAACTATACCCCTTATGACTAATCGTTGGCATTGATTATGAAGCCATGATGTAACCCAGTTTATAATGTTCAGATAGAAATTAAGATTATACATATGGTTTATCAGAACTTGCTGAGAAACTTTATCAAAAGCCTTGAAGAAATCAAAAAGATAATATCCGCTGGTAGGCCTGAGTCTAGGGATACATTAACATTTTCAAAAAAGTTTAAAAGGTTGGTTAGGCAAGATCTGCCTGGAAAAAAAAACATGTTGCGTTATCTCCTGTTGATTATTTTGAGAAATGTGTGCATCTATTCAGACTAGAAGTAATCTCTCTAAGAGTTTCCCCATGACTGACATAAGACTAACAGGGCAAGACATTTTTCCTATTTCCTGTCTTGTGGATTGGGATCACTAGTGCCTCTTCCCAAGATTGAATGGTTTCACCTTTATCCAAAGAGGCATTAAACAGAATTGTTAAAGGACCACATATAACATTAGTTATTTCTTTGAGAAACCTTTGGTGGATCTCGTCGAGCCCTGAAGGCGAATGGGTTTTTAAGTTTAGTTGAGCCTTCTGCACTTCCTCTTCAGTAATGGAAGATGGAGGTGGTACCTTTACGTTTGGTGTTGTATGGGCATGACTTTCTTTGGGTGTAAAAATATTAAGAAAGCAATTATTAAACTCGGTAGCCATGACATGCTCATCGCTGTGTGTTACACTACTGGTTTCTATTGGGCCCACAGCTGAATTGCTGCATCTGAGTGAACCTTTACAATTGTAAAAGGTCTTATGATTTTCCAGAGTATCAGTAGCAATTTTAAATTCAAATTCCTTCTTTGCATTTCATATGTTATATCTAACCCTTTGTGTTTTTCCTCATATGATTTCCAGGTGGCCATGGTTGGATTTTTCTTATATTTTGATAATATGTTTTCTTTATGTTTATTGTCCTCTTTATACTTTTGTTCCACCACAGGGAGTTCTGAGACCTTTAATGTATTCATGTCTAGTTGGTACCATGTGTCTAAACAATGTTTTATCTTGATCCATATATAATCCCATATCTGATGGAGTTCAAGACCTTGAAGGTCAGATGCCCAATCCCAAGATGCCAAATATTCATTGATTAATTTATAATTAGCTTTTGAAAAATCTCTGACCATAGTGGCTCCCTTTGCATAGCTGCTGTTAATATTAAACTTTAAATGTCACCATATTGTGGTCACGGTCTCCAAGTGGTTCAATATCTACTTGTATCGATGTTCTTCCTTCCATATTTGTTAAAATAATATTAAGTATGTTATCTCCTTGTTCCTTCTGTTGCTATTTGTTCTAAGTTTTGGTTTATTTTTGAGTCAATAAATGTATTATTGACGTACCCATGTCCTTCCAAGGTTAGCCAACTGATTTTAGGGAAATTAAAATCCCCATTAAGATGTAGTTTTGAGATGTTTCCATATTATTTATAGCCAATAACAGTTCTTTGTTGTCATCAAGGTTTAAATTTGGAGCTCAATATCCTAATCCAGCTATCACTGTTTCCATATGTAGTTTGACTTGGGCCCAGATAGCTTCCACACTACTGTTAGAAATATCTGCAGGGGTTATGCAGTGGGTTGGATATTTCTCAGATATATAAAGCGCTACTCTGCCCCCTCTTTTATCTGTTCTATTTTTATAGATTTTTGAATATCCAGGAATCTCCGAGTTCCATTTGTGCCCTTGGAACCAGGTCTCAGTAAACCCACAAATTGTTATATTTTATTTTAATAGAGTATTCTTTAATTCATCCATTTTATTAGATAAAATTAACCAGTAGGACATTTATGTAACATTCATTATTCTGATATTTCTTATCAAACTTTTGTTCATTTTGGGAAGTACAGGGTGGTATCTCAGTTGGCACAATGGTAATCTGGCCTCCCCCTGGAGGTATTAGTTTAAAGATCTGGATATAAACTTTGTAATACATCTACCTAGTAGTGAACTACCGTGTTTGCTTAAATGAATGCTGCCCCAACAAAACAACTTTTCATGATAGTAAAATTCCTCCAAATGCATGAGACACCAATATTTTGTTTTAATATCCATTTATGAAGCCATTCATTTATGACTTTTATTTGGTAGTGTAATAAGGTGAGGCTTTAGCAGATAGGTAAAATTTCAGATAGAACTAGAACACAGCACATATGTATTAGTTTGTTGGTGAATGCAACATAGTCATGCTTTATTTGGTCCACAGAATCATGAAATATATTGTTGGCTGCAATGTGTACAATGACCAATGGGTTCTCTCCTGTAGTTTTTAGTATTGCTACACATCCTAATTATATCAGCCACTTTAGCACCACTAAAACTGAGAAAATGCCCTGCATGTTTTGTCGGGTCATAGACGGTCCTATCAAGATGTTTGATAACTGAGTCACCTGATACTAGTATGTTTCTCTTAGCTACTGGTGTTCTTATGACTAGGTCCATATTACAGACAGCTGGGGTGTTCAGGTCCATTAGTATGGGAGTATTATTGGGGTTTGAGTTACTCTGATCTGATTCAATATTTTGAGAGTTTAAAATATCAAGGCTATTGTACAGTGGAAAGTTGAAGGTAGTCGCCTTTCTGTCCTTTTTTGCTGCTTTAGTGTGTTGCACCCTGTACCACTCTGTATTAGGTTCTGTGTTGCATTCATCATCCCTTGCCCTTTTTTCAGTCATAGTTCTAGGTTGTGTTGAAAGCACTGGAGTTTGGCCAGGCATAGGAGTAATAGGGGCTTTAGGTGTCACAATTGGGGTAACTTCATTTATGTTTGGGCTGTCAGTTTCTGTAGTTGTTATTTCATGTCCTATGTTTAAAGTTAAATCTGGTGGCCATCTCCTTCTGACTACTTTCTAGAGACTCCAGTCTTGTGTTAAATAAACATACTTCTTCAAGTAATTCCTCATTTTGCAAGCATTTAGTGTACTTAAATGCTTTTTGGGAATAGTTTTAATAATAAGAATCATATGACAGCCCATGCATTTGACTCCAATTTCCCCCTCGAGCGTCATTACATTTTCTGCCATATTTAAATAGATTATTACACCACAATACACATTTAATGAAGTAGACTCAGGTGACAATATAAGGAGTGGACCTACACCTTTAGGTAATATTATACAACTCTATGTATACTGTGAGTAATTAGTCCTTACTGCTGATGAAGCAGGAAGTAGCTTTCTTCTCACTGACTCTGCTGTATAGTACTCTGCAACTCTGTAAACACGCACAGCAGGGCTTAATTGTAGCAGTAGTTAACCCAGAAATACCCAGGAGGTCAAACACTGCCCTGAAATCTAAATAATAAAACGTATTAAAATTGCATTAGTTCTGAAGGCAAGAGACACTCATGTGTAGAACTGGCCTCTGAACATATAGTAATCCCCAAAAGAAGTGATATTACATCCCTGAACTTGAGTTGTAGTCCACAGTATATCATGGGACTACAGCTCACTCTTCCTACTTCCTGTGAGCTGGTTTAGCAAGGCTCCAGTAACAGGGTGCTGTTGCTTAGCATGATAGCAAAATTACACTTACAGGTATTACAGCCACACAGTTTGCATAAAGCACTACAGCCTTTGTCAAGCACAGTTAAAATAAAGATGAGGGTGGGGGGGTGGAATGGAATGAGCATTACAGCCGACAATCCCAGGTCACACCCCTGATGCCTGTCAGTCTCTACAGGGTGGGGCATTACAGTTGGAAACCTTAATGCACGAGCGTTTGTTGGTATTTACACTCCAAATTTTCAACATGTGGTTTTTATGACCCCGCCTCATGAACAGTGGCACTATCAGTTTGTTAGCCGAAAGGTGATTTTGCACAGTGACTGCACTATTTGGTGCCACAGGTGCGAAAACACATTTCAGGCAGTATGTGAAAAATGACAGCTGAACTGTTCATAAGCATGGCAATGTTGAAAATTTGGAGTAAGCTGGCCCGGTGGCACTGAGGGTTGAGGTGCTGGATGCCACACTCGCCCATGCTGGTGACCCAGGTTCGGAATGAGCCAGGGTCGCCTGGGGTTGGCAGGAAGGAGACGGATTGAGCATCCGTGGACTGCTCTCTGTCTTCGCCGAGAGGGGGTATCCTGCCTCGGTGCCTGGTTGCCCTAGCAATGGCTGGGGGATTGTAGGGCACTGGTAGACAAATGGAGGGACCTGCTGTGGTCGACGCTGGTGAGGAGTGGCGCGCGGTAGCCGCGCGCATGGATGTCTATTAAGACTCATTGCACGCCACGCACAAGGAGAACAAGGGAAAATTGGGCCCGTCGGTGGCATGATGGCTGTCCTCATGGGGGATTGTTTAGACAAGGAACATGGCACTGGATCCAGTCTGGGAGGATGAGTGTTGGGGAATCTCTACCTCCCTGCCACGGGAGTAATCCACAGGAGCATGCTGGGCCAAACCAAGGGATCCTCGAGCGGTGTCCAGAACCCTGAGGTAGCCTGGACTGATAAGGTAGGCAGACTGGTCACCCAGGGAGAAAAAGTATAGTGAAAATCTGAAAATTGGTAAAGTCCTGGCGTGTGTAGAAACTGCATAATGCACGCCTGTAGCACAAATTATTTGGGGATTTTTAATCCAGATTTTCAACATAGGCATTTTGGGACCTCTGCTCATGAACAGTGTCACTGTGATTTTGTTAACCTGTCCCAAACATTAATTTCCCACAGCTACCACGCCATTGTGCGCCACGTGTGTGAAAACACATTTCGGGCAGGAGGTGAAATATGACAACTGTACTGTTCATAAGAAGGTGTGAAAAAAATGGCAATGTTGAAAATTTGGAGTGAAAATATAAAAAATTGTTGAGTTACAAGAGTGCGTGGAAACTGCACAACGACACTCATAACAGTCATTTTTGATCTTAATAAATTTGCAACATATTTTTGGGACTCCCACCTAATGAACAGTGGCACTGTTGTTTCATTAATCAGTCCCAAAAGGTGATTCCATACAGTGACCATGAAATGACCTTTCAGGACCAATAACAAGATGACAGTGCACGTGTTCATGAGGTGGGATCCCAAGAACCCCATGTTGAAAATTTGGAGCTAAATTTAAAAAAAATGGCTGAGATATCTACCTAGTTGACACCCCCCACCATTTATGCCATTATATAGCTTACTGGCATTTCTCCAGTTCATGTTTGGCTTTGAAGAGTCCAGATGTGTTCCTGCTCCACTGAAGATCACAGGCGGACCTCTGGAAGTAAGTAGGGTGTGGGGAAGTGGGGTGTGAGAGGGTGGAGTGCGGAGGTTGGTGGGCGCCATGGACAATGGACCGTTTTCCTTTTCAGGTACAGAAAAAAATAAAAACTGACACTGCTCAGCAGGTTGGTTTCTTTCTTTACAGGTGAAATGCAACAAATGGATACACTGGGTGGCTCCCAGTGTGCCCCATGACTTTCAGGGGTATGTTGACAACACTGGGGTGGGCTCCCAGTGTGACACACAATGGGAGTGGGACCGGGGAGGAACAGGAACATGTTGATGTGGTTGGCTTTCTATGAGTGGACCACACTAGGTAGGCTCCCAGTGTACCACACATAATGGGGTGGACATGCTGACACATGGATTACACCACCGATGTCTGCTTTTTGGGATTGTGTGGTGGATGGCAGGAGCCAACGCCATGGTTTTTTTTTGTAGACTTTCTTTTGCTCCTACCTGATGGGACATCTCTTGGGAATCCACACTGGCTACTGGTGCACCTGACCGCCGCCTGAACCATGTTCACCCGATGATGAAATCAGGCTCAGGATTCCATCTCTCCTACCTCCTTGGAGAGGCCCAAAATCCCAAGGGTGAAGTCAGGATAGACAGCCAACATTGGGCTTGTAGGCCCAGGCCAATGGAGGTTCCGCCTGCCTCCCGAAAGTAGGGATTTTTCTTGTTTTACCCTGAAACCCCGCCCCCAGAGCTCGACGGCAATGATGCCTTAGAGCATCTGCTGCAGCTCCATCCCACTACTATGTGTCCTGACATGCCCGCCCTGCTTCCACCGTGGGTCGCTGTTGCACGGGCAGTCCCTGGATCCCTCCCCAGAGAGAGGAGAGCAGTCTACAGATGCTCAATCTTCTCCCTCCCCTGCCAACCCCCGGCATCCTGGGCTCATTCCTGAACCCAGGTCACCAGTGTGGCACGAGGTGTGGTGTCCAGTGCCTCAAACCTCAGCACCAGCAGTCCAGCCACTGCCATGTTTATTGAAGTGTTTCACCAGGAAAGGGACATATGGGCGGTGTGTCATCTGTGCCGCTGCATGACAAGCTTGTCTCCAATTGCAGTGGCACATTTCTTTCAAGTTGGTGGCACTTTGCATATATTTGTGTCAGTGCTAGCATGTTGGCTCATTGGGGAATGAGGGACGCACTTTCTAAAGCATGCCCTGCATTCGCCACAACACTGATACACCTCTGAAAGTGCTACTACCCCAATATGTTGTTTGCGGGTGCATGCAAGCTAACATAAAAATGAATTATCAGGCAGGAAAAAGGCAGCTTGAACAAGGGACCCTAAAAAGGAAACAGGCAATTAGTCCCAAGCTAATGAAAAAGCATAGCAGGAAGATTAAGGAGGCTGCACACATGCCTAAATTCTATATTACTTAAAACAAAATAGAACAAATTTTATGCTCCAGTTAACAGCCACAAGACTGGGGCAGAAGCTTTCATGTCATGGAATTCCAGCTCTGCCAGCTTCTATTCCTTATCATTGGTACATTTTCATTCTGTGTAATTGTCACAACATAAATACTGTGCCACATGTTTACCCACAAAGACAAACCCACAGGTAATTTCAGCAATATTCGTCCCATGAATTCAAATTTGAATCAAGTGGCTAATGAATATCAATCTCAATGGGACAGCCTCAACAACTAGACCTAACCTTTCCTACCAAAACATTCTTACTTAAATTTCAGTCCACAAGTAGCTTCCAGTATATATATCTGCTCCTACAGCTCTTGCACCTTCATAATAGTCAGTGGCTCAGTGGGTAGCACACTCACTTCTGAGGCCGGAAGATCAGAGGGCTCCGGGTTCAGTTCCCACATGTGGCACTTGAGTTAATATCCCAGTACTGACACTGAGTGCAGCATGAGAGGGTGCTGCACTCTGAGGTGCCGCTTTCGATGAGACTCTTAAACCGAGGCCCCATCTGCCTTGATTGGTGGTAGTTCAGGTGGATGTTAAAGATCCCATGGCACTTATTGAAAAGAGTAGGGGAATTTTTTATTAAAACAAAACATAAACAGATCATAAATATGTTGTACAAAACCATTAAAAACAATGTAAACAAGTATTGATTCATACAAAAAAAAAAAACATAAGGAAACATTATAAGCAATATATACAGCTTAAAGTATCTCCCCATCCCGAAAATAGAGCAGGGGAAAGTTTATCAAAATCTCAACAAATCAAAGTTTATACAAATCAGTATTAAGTCATATATAATCAAAATAAAAGAATGAAAACAAATAAAAAGAAAAGACATAACTTAAACATTAATTATAGGCAAACATACACAAGCATTAAAACGTATAATAATTCTGAACATAAATAGAGCAAAAAAAAACCCCACCCCTTCTCTCCCCCCTTTTTCCCCCCATAATCCTGGTTTTTGTACCCCTAATCAATATTACAACCATATATCAAAAGAAAAACAGAAACAAAGATTAACATGAAGTACTATATTAACATTTTTCCCCCTCTGCCTTTCCTTCCCCTTTCTTCTTCTCCCTTCTTGACCCAGAACTGAACCATAATGATTTATACAAATCCATTTTATAACCAAATTCTAAAGGATGACAAAGTTGTTCCATTTCCTTTGCTGTTGCTGAGAAGAGAGATGATTACATTCTTCACGTTTTAAATTGTGTAATTCATTCACAATTATTTGTACCAAATTGTTTTCAGGAATATCCTGTTGTTGCAAAACTAAACGGCATCTACTAAGCCAAAGCCAATACAAAAAATGTACATGAATGACTTGTAATGTGCTTAGACAAATTCCTTCATTAAGAACTGGATAAATGCCATAGTATAATAAATCCTGTGAAGGGGGAAGTGTTAACCAACTCATGCTATGTAACCATCTGTTTTTTAGCATATCCCAAAACCTAACCGCATATGGACACTGAAAACACAAATGATTCATGGTTTCCAGTTTGCCCTGACAATCTAATCTTGGGCAAAACGCCTTTAATGCCTTATGTTTCTGATTACTTTTCACATTTACCCTATTGTGAATTGCTAACCAAATGGTATCCTACATATGGTCCAGGATCCTGTTACTAGTAATGTAGCTAGATATCTGCTGTTGTTGATAACCTGAAAACCTCCACAAGAGGGGTCTGTAAAAAACGTATTCATTATCGTTAGATAAAGGGCTTTCCATGACATTTGTAATACACTCATATAACTTATATTCCATAATTTTATTTTATCAAAAACTGATTTCCATAAATCTAATAATCTAGGTTTTCGGTTACTTTTATGTAAAAAAATGCCGTTTCTCCATTCTCCTAACACACTTTTAACATTTGAAAATCCAAGCTTTATCCACCATTTCGATTCATTCTTAATTAAAGGAAACAAGTTTATGGAAAAGAAAATTGTAAAATAAAACACGATTGGATTAATCATGTTCAGACCTCCTTCTTTAATTGGTTTGTACAAGATATTCCTTTTAATTGGATTTAACCTACTACCCCAAATGCAGGTAAAAAAAATCCTCAAAACTTTTGCCTCCAACTGTTTTTTTATAGGGAATACAGCGTTTAAATACAAAAATATTGGGATCAAAAATGTTTTTGCATAATACACCCTTTTCTTCTTCGTTGTTTTCCAACGATTCCATACCTCCACCTTCTTTTTTGCTGCCTCTAAGGCACGTTCCCAATTAAAAAGGGACATATCCTCTCCACCCCAGTAAATCCCCAAGATTTTGCAAGGCTGTCGTGCCACCAGAAACCCTCCAAAATTTGAGGAGCAGCTAAAAACTCATTTAAACTTAGAATTTTCATTTTAGTAAGGTTTAAAGTGGCCCCTGTTGTTTTCCCTATTTCCTGAATGAGATCTCTTGCTAAACCAAAGGAATATTCATTATTTAACAGTAAACACACATCGTCAGCGTACGCTAACACTTTGCAGTTAGAAGCTACAGAGCCATTTATACCTTCAATCAACGGGGACCTGTTCAATATCCGCAAGACAGGATTAAAAACAAACACATATAATAAAGGACTTAAAGGACATCCTTGCCGTAGACCCGTATATATGAAATGCAAATCCCTTTCCAACCATTTTCATACGGAACTACATATGCTAATGCATAACAAAGCTTTATCCACCCAATAAATTCCGTGAGCAACCCAAATGCTGATAAAATATCCCACAAGAAAGAATGTGATACTGTGTCAAGGCCTTGGCTTGATCCAAACTAATTAAATACCCTGGCATCTCTAATACATCATTATCTGTCCTTGAAACATTAATAATTTCTCTTATTATTAATAAGGCATCGAAATGTTCCTACCTGGAACTTGCTAAAATTGCATGGGGCTTATTAGTGAAGGCATTATTTCCGCTAATCTGTTCCCTAATAGCTTTGCAAATATCTTAAAGTCCACATTCAACAAGGTCAAAGGTCTCCAATTACCTAAATCCTTATTAATACCAGACTTGTATAGAAAAATTAATAGTCCCTCATACATCTGAGTGGGCAAGATATTGTCTTCCAAGAAGAAATTATAAATACGCGGAAAAACAACCGGACAATACAACTTTATATAATTCACTTGACAAGCCGTCTGAACCCGGAGCTATATTATCATGCAGAGAGTGTGTTACCCTGTCCATTTCTTTCGGAGTAAAAGGACTAATTAAAAGAGAATTCTGAAAACTGGTAGTCTGAGGGAGTGATGCCATCTGTAAAAAAGTACCAGCTGATGAATCAATTTCTTGTAAAGTTCCAAAAGTGTTCTCTATATATTCCTCAATGACCTCCATAATACCTTTATTGTCACAATGTTCTACTCCTGCAAAGTCCACAAGACTTGAAAAAACCCATCTATCTGTCCTTGTTTTGCAAGCTAAAAACGGGTTAATTTGTTCCGATTTCCCCTGTGTACCAAACATTTGCTCCTTTTGTAAGGACTGCATTCTAGAATATTGATAATCTTTCATTTGATGCCTTATACTGTCTATACTATCCTTAAATTAGTTTCCCCAAACTTTGTCGAGATAATAGTGTACTGAATTCATATCTAAATTCTAAGTATATATCCCTTTTGTTTCGCCTATGTGAACCCACCATTTTAAAAAGCAGATTAAACATATTTTAAATCTGACCACCAAAAGCCCTATATTTTCATACAAATCTAAAGCAGACACTTTATCACGTATTACCTCTTGCAATTCCTGCAAGATATTCCCATCAGACATTAGAGACACATTTAACCTCCATATCCCTTTCCCAGCCACACGTTTGGGGGGCACTCAAACCGAAACCCTAATAACCAATGATCTGAAATTTCAATAGGAATTAGTTTAGGAGAAAACACTTGGAACATCTGATTAACAAAAAGAAAATCTATACAAGAAGAGAGGGCACCTTTAAAAAAGTAGGCTTTTTAGCCAAAGGGGTGCCTACAAAAACATTCTTTAAATTAGCCTAAAAAATCACCTGATTTAAGAAATTTTTATCACAATACTGTTTTACTTCTTTCCTTTGTGCCTTAAAATTAATGTTGAAATCACCCCCAAAAATCAATTAGTGTTTTGTATATAGATAAGGCTGTATTTTTTTAGCAAGTCATTCCGTAATGATTTTATTTGGGAATTATAAATATTTATCAAACGTAGAAAAATACCATGAAAATTAACATCTAACAAGAAAGCCCTACCCGGCTCTATTTCTACTGTCCTGACAATGTGAACATTGTATGTTCGAAAACAGAATCCCACCCCACTACAGGGTTCTATTCCTGGTGACCAAATAGAAAACCCCCATCCCCAATCCGTAGTGGACTGCTGAATCTCCACAGTATCTTGTAATCGTACATCTTGTAAAAATAAAATATTGTAACTCAAAGAATGTAAAATACTAAACATAATGAACCGGCGTTGTTTCTTATTTTTAATGCTATTTACATTTAAACTTGCTATAGAAAAGCTCACCATCTATGGGTTTTTTTTTGTTTGTTTTCCCACTGGACCTCGTGACCCGCTTTACTGGAAAAGGTACACCTTTCCCTTCAACTGACAAATCTGCCTTTCCATCTACCTCCTGTGCCTGTGTGGGCACACTCTCAGCCCCCTCAAAATCAATAGGTTGAGCTTGTTCCATCTGGTCGCTCCAAGAAGGAAGAGAAGAAAATCTATTTGAAAGCATTACTGGGGCCACATTAGCGACAGTGTCTTTGTTTTTCTAGGCTCCTGTTTTCTGAACTAACACAAACTGCCCTTCTTCCCCTAAAGGTTCTGAAATTCCTAAACAATCCATGGGATTTTCTACTGCTTGAAAAGCCCATTGTGTGCCTTCCGTAGACCCAGTGAATAAGGGTGTCTAGGGCCTGGTTGGAGAACCTTGTGGGGTAACAAAGGGGGTATCTTTCCTTGTCCCTGGAGTTTGGTCAACACCTGAACTAGTGTAATCTAAATTCCTGACACTCATTTGAAAATTCGATTGGAATGGGATAGAGGCTCTATTCATCCCCCTCGCAGCCCCCCTCCCCCTCCCCCTACGTCTCTCAGCCGGCTGAAATCCTACATTCTGACTTGTTTGGGGATTCTTTGCTTTATACAAAAAATGTGCTTGGTCAGAAGCCGCATCTAAATCAGTTGTGTTCCATGGACAATCCTCAAACCCATGCTCTGATTCACCACATAAATTACACACAGGGGGGGCTTCACACTCGTTTGCCCCATGTCCAAGAACTCCACAGGAAAAACATTTTACTGTGTCACAATCTGTATTTAAATGCTCTAGAGAACCACATTTGTAACAGCTTTTTGGTTGACCTGCATAAAAGATTATTCCCCTATCTCTTCCTAAAAAGAAAGAACTGGGTAAATGCTGTATCCCAGATTCATCCTGGGATAATTGAACCCTAAAAGTCCAACCACCCGTCCAAAACCCATTGTCATCTAATATAGGTCTGGGATTATCCATTATTCTACAACGCTGCTACAACCAATACATTATATTTGCTACATTGACACCTTCATTTCAGAACAGAATAGTTACTATTTTGATTGTAGGTTTAGTGACTGGGATTGCTAAAAAGTCTTTCCATATATCCATCTCTTTTACTTCATAATAACGTTTCCAAAACCTACAGTATCTAATAAATGCATGGAACAGAAACTTATATCGTATTGAGAGTTTCCGGGTGAATGAATGAAGGCATAGACATCCAAGGGTACAAACCCCAAACTATCAAGTAAAAGGGTTTTCCCTACCCATAGTCTGTCTGGGACAATTGGAGCTAACCCCTTATAACGAAGTCTGACTAAAAATTTTCGTCTTGCCTCTTGAGTGGGATGCCGAAACAGACCTACAAAGGATTTTTTCTTCCCTGTATCTTTGTTCACTGAAGAAGTAGTGCTGTCTTGGTGTTGGGAGTTCTCATCCTCACAAACAGAAACAATAACACCTGAGTTTAAAGGCTTTGTACCTGCTATTTCAAGCGGCCTGGCATTCCTGTAACAACTGTCTGCCACAGCGTGTGACGCAGTCTTGTTCATGTCAGCCTCTCCTTCAGCTGACAGTTGCATACTTCTGCTGGTTTGAGACTCTGATATTTCAGACTGGAAATCAAAATCCACTGGGCAGGAATCATCCTGTATTGAATCTTGCTGAACATCCGAAGACAAAAAGTTTGGGTCATGGACCCAAATGCCTTTTTGCCATAGCCAACCAGCTTTAATAAGAACTTCGTTTTTTGATCGAATCCCATCATCATCAGTAATCGGGGGAAGTGTTCCATCAAAAGGACCTTGCTAGTCGGATTAAGGTCGAAAAACAGCTGTTCTCCAGAAGGTGCAGTAATAGGTAGTCTTTTGTTACCTATCGATACAGGGCTGGCAAGTGAGCGCTTTCTTTTCTTTTTCTTCTTCTAGTCGCTCTTGGCATAAACCGTAATCCCTTTCTACCACCTATATTAAATTCAACAGCTGCTTCTTTTTCTCTTCCATTTCTTCATACAATAACGACTCTTTTTCATCTCCAGAAACCAATGTGTCTGACAACATGTCTTGTTCTTCTGTTAGCGAAAATCCCTCTTGGGATTCAGGGCACTCTGACTCCTTTGCACTAGCTGTAAAAGCATACAAAGGCTTCAGGACTCCAGAGCTAGAACCGTCCTCCTCCACTACCTCCTGTCGACTGAGGTCTTCCATCTCCACAAACCGACGGACAATGCCACCCACCTACAGAGTAGGGGAATTTCCCCGGTGTCCTGGCTAAATTTCCCTCATTCACTAAAAAAAATACCACCAATAGCTTAATCTGGTTCAAGGTCAGCGGGCATTCATCTGTATCCCCCTCCTCCGGGTCGTGCCTGAAAATAGGCAGAATTTGTCTAGTGCACTTACCGGTCCAAACAAAATAAATAAATAATTATGTGTCAACTGCAGAGGTTGCCTTGATGTGGCACTGGGCCTGCTCACTTATTCAAGAGAAATCCCTATGACCTAAGGCTCCTAAATGACTTTGCAGTGCTTTTGTTAGTACAGTAGGCATTTAAGCAATAAACCACGACAGGGTATGGGTGATGCTGGGTTTACCTAATATAGTAAGTTGATCACGAGGCCACAGGCCAAGTGACCAAACCATCAGGCATGGGTAAATCCCAGCATCACCCACACCTGGAGTGGTTTATTGCAATTATACAAAGTTCCCTAGATTTTTTGTAACAAAATTAAAAGAAAGATAGATTTTTTCCACTTTTAATCATTTTTATTACATTTGTCATTCCGTCACAAAAAATAGTTCCCTGTTGATAGGTAGAATAATGTTACCCTCATTACTCATCCCTCTCGTTTGAGAGGAGAGACAGCCAGAGAAGAGTTTTACTGTAAAAAATGTAAATGCAACACTTTTCACTAAATGTATACCTTAACAGTTAGCAAATAATTATGAAGGGGAGAAAGTGTGTGTTAATAAGAAATGAGGGCTAAAAGTTGTGTAAATCAGCACAGAAAAGCGGAGATGTGAAACCGGACATGCATGCGCTTATGCATATTCATAAGCGCATGCACGACTGTATGGCTCCGCTTTTCAGGAGTGATTTATACAACTTATAGTCCTCATTTCTTATTAGGATATATTGTCTTCAATTCAGGATTGCTGGCAGTGTTAAAATATATGTTTAGGTGACCAGTGATGTTGGGTGGCATGGACTAGCTCGTGCTGTGCTTTCAGTTGAGGGAAAAAGATGCTGAAGACAAGTAGCGGTGAGCGTGTAGGAGTGAGGTGCAGAGACAGCAGAGATGAAGCCAACACCACTGAGTAAATTTAAGGTAGTGATTTTACTGCTAACTCTAGGGTACTACCATTTATTTTATTTTTTTTGTACTCAAATTGTGGTTGCCGGTAATGTGGTGGGACAAGATGGTGGCATTTGAAAGTTAAAACGGGGATCGGATTGTTTTCTTTTAAGGGGGCTCGAGTCTTAGCACAGCTGGCATTTCTTCCTGTTGGTAATGTTAAAATTTACAACAGGCTCAGGGTGCCAGCTGACCAATGAAACTAAAGGATTTTTATTATCCATTGTATAATTTGCATTATTTCACTTGGGTCTGTACTTTGTTCCCATCCATATTTATTGTTTAAGAAATATGGGATTTGATTTTCACTAGGACTTTTTCACCAAGACATAACTATGAGGGGTCTTGCAGTTATGTGTGAGAGGGAGGGATTCAGCAGTTATGCCTTACTCAAAAGCTCTAATTTGTTTAACCCACCCACCAATATTGCCACCCTAACAAAATGCTTTACTGACACTACCATCCATTCTCAATCTTAGCAGTCTAATAGAATTCCAGCATATAGTGCAGATTGGTGGAGAAGCTGTAAAAAGTGGTAGGGGTTCAAGCACAAGTTGGAAAGCAGTCTCTCTTAATGCAAGGAGCCTGGGGAAAAAAAAATTGTGAGCTTCAGGCATTAGTGGTAGATGCATGGTTGGACCCCATAGCCATTAAGGAAACTTGGACTGCAGGGAATAATGACCGGCATCTAACATCCCCAGCCTACATCATGTGTAGGTGGGGCAGAGAGAATGGTAAAGGAAATGAGATAGCCCTTTACGTCAGAGATGGCATTGAGTCAGTAGAGAATGGGTTATTTAGGGGAGGGAACAGGGAAATGGGAAAACAGAATTGCTGTGGGTTCAGCTCATGGCAGCATCAGGAAAAAAAATGCACATGAGGTGATCTATAGGTCATGGGGACAAGGGAAAATGGGTGACAGGGAACTAGGGACAGAAAAAGAAATGTGAATTGCAAAAGGGAAGGTAGTGGTAGTTTGGTATCTCAACCTGACAGACATTGATTAGGAGATTCCAGCAGCTAAGAGCAGAAGTCAAGCACTGCAGGACTGCCTGCTGCTGCAGCTGCAGCTAGTCAAGGAACCTACAAGGTAGACTGCTATTCTTGATATGGTGCTCACCAACTTGAAAATGGTAGGTGGGAGGCATGTTGGGGAACTACTGGGGGGTCCAGTGATCATAACACCATATACAAATATACGAACATACAAAGAAGCCAGCAAAAGAAGACCATTTGGTCTATCTACTCTGCTTGTATTGCAGGGTCCATAGCATGAGCTACTGTCCCTGCTCCCTCCCCACTCCTCCCATTCTCCCTAGCTATGATCCTTACTTTCCCCCTGTTCCTATCCCAGCCTCTCTTGAAGCTGCCCACTGTCTTCAATAAGACCACCTCTTCTGACAGCGCATTCCAAGTGTCCACCACCCTTTCTGTGAAGAAGTGCTTCCTGACCTCCCTCCTTCCAACTATCTCAAGGTCAACACTAAAAAAAATGATGTCTATGACTTTTGGTACTGTGCCCTCTCATGTTATGGTTGCCACTCAGCTTAAAGAGACCCTCCTTATCCACTTTATTTATCCCTTTCAAGTACTCCAAGGAGTACATGTTCACTGCCCTCAACCTCTTCTCATATGCCTTAACCTGCTGACCTGCTGTCATCTTTGTAGCCCAACTCTGGACCTTCTCAAGCAGGTTAATGTTCTTTCTGAGGTGTGGACTCCAGTACTGAACTCCATACTCTAGATGTGGCCTCACCAGTTACCTGCACAAGGGTAGTATAACCTTCTGTCTCTATTGATCCCCCTAGCTATGCGTCCCAGCATCTAGTTTGAGCTGGACCTCAGAACCAGAATGCCCTCATCAAGGACTGAATTTCTGGCTCTCAGAAGAGCCAACTTTAATGAGACGAGGAAACTAATCTGCTGTAAGTTGGTTAGAGTGGACAGAATCAGGAGAGGGGAGGAAAGATGGAAAGAATTAAAGGGACCCTTCATGAAGAAAGGAAGACATGCTTGAGGACAGTTGCAAGTGAAACAGGTATTAGAGACTAAGCTGGTTCTCTAAGAAGGTAAGGGAGGCAGTTAGATCTAAAATGGAGCCGTCATCATGTGTAAAGAGAAGCAGAGGGCTGAAGAAAGGAGGCATCAAGTTGAAAAATGAGGCCACGAGGGCAGTCAGGGAGGCAAAGTGGAACAAACACTGGATGAATGGCACAAACTACTAGATTTTAAGGTGTTTGATAAGTTTAGAGTGCATAAAACAAAAAGTAAAAACAGAGGTGCTCACCAACAGAGCTACTTCTGGTGCTTTGTGGCTCACTGCCAAGTTTTCAGGGGACCTCTCCTGAGGAGTGGCAGTGTGCCGCCAGTTTCAGGAATGGTTCTGTTGGTAGCACCTTACACAGTTTGTCAATAAACTTATCAAGACCTTAAAATCTAGTAGTGTGCACCATTCATCCAGTGTTTTAGTTTAATTTGCCTCAGGCGGTGGCACCTCAACAGCTGCACAATGGGTTCTTCTATACTTCCAAGGATGCGAAAGCAGACACAGAGCTGCACATGGCTGAGGGGATAAAGGTGGTCAAACTGCTTCTTAGATATGTGAAGGAAGAAAAACAAAGAAGGGTGGAGAAACTGTTAGGTTTGTTGAAGGGGCAGGATAATAGAGAAGGATGAATAGAAGGCATCCATTCTTAATGTATATTTCTGTTCAGTATTCACAGTAGAAACATATAAACATTAAATCTGTCAATAGGAAAGGACAACTTGCCCCCAGTCTGATCCAATGTTCCCTGCCTAATCGGTCTCCTCAGACCCTACCTGTTCTCCATCGACCCTCCCCACTCACTATTAACTAATATTCCCCTATGTCTGTCCCATGTACTGTATGCTTAAAGCCTCCTACTGTTTTCGCCTCCACCACTTCCACTGGCAGCCTGTTCCAGTCATCTAACCCCCTTTCAATAAAGTAGTACTTTCTTACATCCCTCTGAAACTCCCCCCAGATTCATCACATGCCCCCAGTCCTGGTGCTCTTTTTCTTTTCAAAAAAAACTCCTTTCCTGTACACTGTTCACCCTTGTGAGGTACTTGTAGGTCTCTATCATGTACCCTCTTGCTCTCCTCTCTTTAATTGTTTACAAGCTGTGAGCCCTCAGTCTCTCCTCATAAGGCATTTCGTTCAACCCCTGCATCATTTAGTTGTTCTCCTCCCAACTGACTCAACCCTGTCGATGTCCTTCCTGAAGTGCAGCTTCTAAAACTGAACTCAATACTCCAGATGGATTTTCACCTGCAAGCGGTAAGTGGCAACACCACCTCCTCCTCCTGCTGGAGTTGTTGCTCCCTGTATCCCAGCATCCTCTAGCCCTACTCACTGCTTTATCACACTGCCCTGTTATGTTGAGGCTGTCAGATGTGATAACCTCAATGTTCCTTTCCTGATTTGTAACTGTCAGTATCTCCCCACCCCCATCCTGTACATTGCTCCTGGATTCCTATGCCCTAGGTATATGGTTTTGCACTTTTTGGCATTGAACCCCAACTGCCATACTCTTGACCGCTGTTGCATACGCCCTCCACCTCCTACTGAGTTTCCACAATATTACAGATTATTGTATCATCTGCAAAAAGGCATACCTTTCCTTCCAGTTCTTCTGCAATATCACTTATGAAGACACTGATGAGGACCAGTTCCAGTACTGAGCCCTGTGGCACCCAACTGGTTTGTTGAAGGGGTCAGGGTAACAGAGAAGGATGAGTAGAAGGCATATATCCTTAATGTTTATTTCTGCTCAGTATTCTCAGTAGAAACATATAAACATTGAATCTGTCGACAGGCAAGGACCACTTGCCCCCAATCTGATCCAGTGTTCCCTGCCTAAGAAAAAGAGCACCAGGACTGGGGTATGTAATATTACAGATTATTGTATCATCTGCAAAAAGGCATACCTTTCCTTCCACTTCTTCTGCAATATCACTTATGAAGACACTGACGAGGACCAGTTCCAGTACTGAGCCCTGTGGCACCCCACTGGTCACTCTCCCATCAGGTTCTATTAGTCCCACAGGGTTCTATCTGAGGCCCCACCCTGTTCTTGATTTTTCTGAATAACCTCCCCTCCTCCTGTGTCAACTCACATATACACATGTACGCAGATGACAGTCCTCTTCACCTCCGGTCCCTCCACATCTTCAGTGGAAAACCTGTTCTAATGGGATTTCAACACCGTCCTGTGCTAGTTCCACTCCAACCATCTCAAGGTCAACACTAAAAAAATGATGTCTATGACCTTTGGTACAAGCCAAAAATTACCAGGCTCTTGAGACTCCCAGTCTTCGAGGCTCCCCTGTTGAGGCAGTGGCACCTTCAAGTACCTCAGCCTGTGGCTTGACAGTAAGCTTGACTTCTCACCCACATCGATCCAATTCATGTGAAACTCCACCCTAACCTTGATACCTTCTACTGTAACAAAGACTGTCTACCCCTATTTGTCCACTGTGAGCTGGTCACCAAGATGGTGCTCCTGGTCCTTGACTATGCAGACGTAGTCTATGGTACAGTCCCCCTCCATTTTCCTAGCCAGACTGGACACCTGCTACAATGTCTTTTGTCACTTTGCAACTAACTCCCCTCCATGTATGCACCACTGCTCCCACTACTCCTTCCTATCCATCCTCACCTTACCTTCACATTGCCAGACACATAATGCTTCCTTCATCTCTAGGTATTGGTTAGGCTCCCTGCCTTCCTAGCTCTTCTCACTCCTCTCTTCAGCACCCCCTGCTCCATGCTCCCTCCACTTAAGGGACCAGTGAACCTTCTGTACTCCTCACACCTGTTTTACTGCTGGGCAATCTGCTTTCTCCTATCACTTGTCATTTATTCTGGAACCGGCTCCCTCTTTCCATTTGTCATTCCTCCTCCTTAGGGTCCCTCAAGGGTCAGCTGAAACTCTTCCCTACACCCATCTGCACCTGTTTCCCGAGAGGAGAGCCCACATAGTGATTTTGGTACTTTAGGTTTTCGATTCCCCTTGACACAAGTGTTCCCTTGTGTACCATTTTGACTGCTTTTGTAGTACTTTGAGGCCAGTCTCAGTTTTCCACTTGTCCATGAATAACATGTTTTGCACTTTATCATGTTCCACATTTGTAAAACTTAAGTATTCTTATTGTTAAGATGTTTGCACTTTATCTGCATCATGTAATATACTGTATTATACTTCACAGTTTTCCTCCTGTAACCCTTCCCCTAGGTCACACCGGAAATAAGCCTTAGCTCAGTGTGCCTTTCCTGGTTACCAGTTTTCAAATAAATAAATTAGCGCAAGTGTCATTAATGACCACCCTCTGACAGCCTGTTCCAGATACTACCACCCTTTCAGTGAAGCAGTACTTCCTCACATCTCACTTTAATTCCGCCTTCCAGCTTCATCACATGCCCCTCATCCTGGTGCTCCTTATTATTTGAAAGACACTCCCTTCTGCACCCTGTTCACCCCTGTGAGGTATTCATAGGTCTCTATCATGTGCCCTGTCATTCTCTTCTTTTCCAGCGTGTATATGTTGAGATCCTCAGTCTCTCCTCATACAGCTTCTTGTGCAACCCCTGCATCATTGTAGTTACATTCCTCTGGACTGGCTCCACCCTGTCTATGTCCTTCCTGAGGTATGACCTTCAAAATTGGACACATTACTCCAGGTGGGGTCCCACCAGTGAGCATCCTAATGGCAACACCACCTCCCTCTTCCTGCTGTAGATATCACTCCCTGTGTACCCCAGCATCCCACTAGCCCCAGCCACTGCTTTATCACACTCACCTGCCATGTTCAGGTCATCAGATATGATAACCACATGATTCCTTTCCTGCTTATTGACTGTCAGTACCCCCCATCCTATACTCGGCTCCTGCATTCCTATGCCCTAGGTGCATGATTTTGCTCCTTTTGGCACTGAACCTCAACTGCCATGCTCTTGACCACTCATCAAGTTTCCCAAGATCCCTGTGCATTCTCTTTACTCTCTCCTGAGTGTCCACCCTTTTTCAGATTTTGATATTATCTACAGAAAGACATACCTTTTTTTTCCAGTCCTTCCATAACGTTACTTATAAAGACATTGAAGAAGACTGGTCCCACTACTGAGACCCTGTGGCACCATGCTGGTCACTCTCCTATCATTTTAGAGAGTGCCATTAATCACCACCATCTGGCAACCAGTTCCAGGTGTCTACCACCCTTTCAGTGAAATAGTACTTCCCCACAACCTGCTTATACTTAGAGGACCTTTGCAGGAAAGTGGTGTAAAGGCTGCTGCAAGGGGAAATCCCTGAAATGGGACAGATGGTATGTATAGGTAAAAAACTAGAAAAGGGCTTGCAGCCCTGAAAATAGATAAGGCTCAAAGGCCAGACAGGATGCCCCTAAGGGTGCTGATGGAACTAGCTGAACCACTGCCAGGGCTATTCAACAAACCCCTACAGTCAGGGGTGGTTCAGAAAGATTCGAGAGTGGCATATGCAGTTCTGCTCCATAGGGGAGGAGATACTCCACTGTGGGTGAACTGATGGAGATACTAATCAGGGGGGACCTAGTAGACTACCAGGAGAGTAATGATCTCGAGGATAGTAAGCGGCTTGGGTTCATGTCAGGGAGTTCTTGTCAGACAGTGCAGAGCAACCAGGATGATCATGGAGGTTATAGCTCTACAGTACAAGGAAAGATTAGCTCACTCAGACTGCACTCCTTGGGTATCAAAGACTGAGGAGACCTTTTTCTTCTATGGGGCTTTTCACAGCCATGGTTTATAGCACTGTTTGGGTCTTGAAATGAGAGATGTACAAAGAGACACAAGATCACATATACGTCAGCTAACTGGGGAGGTTAGCTATACCAAAAAAAGGGCAATGTGTGTCATTCAGAGAGTTGTGACTTTATGGAATAGCTTGCTTATTGAAGTAGTAGTTAGTAAGGATATGGAAGAGTTTACAAATAGACAGTTTGTGTGAGAAAACCAACATTGTTGCTTATACCCTTTGAGTTAAGGGTGAGCATTAATGGGAAAATTGCCTTCACTGCTCATATTAGTCCTATGAGACCAACCTGGTAGCATTCTTTGACAGGATGATTAGGGAAGTGGATAAAGAACATGCACTGGATTCACTCTGCTTTGACTTTAGCAAGGCATTTGATTTAGTGCCACACAGCAGGTTGCTAAAAAAGTTAAAAGAAGTAAAAAGATCTGGGTGCAGTGAGAGGCTTAGTTGGATAGGTGGACAGTTGTTTAGAAAGTAGGAAGCAGAGGGTGGTGTAGACATGGTCTCTTCAGGGTAGATGGATGTTACGAGTTGGGTGCCCCAGGGGTCAGTCCTGAGACCAGTCCTTTTTTTCATTATTCCTTTTTATCTACCTTCCAACCCTAGTCTTGTTGGCAACCCCAGCCCTGTCACCGACCCATTTTGTGCACCTACAAGTTAAACACCACTTACACAGAGCTGTATTTGACAGGTGACCTGCCACATGGGATTGTGCAGTGCCAGTGAGAGATGCCAAGTGAACCAAGATATTTTCCTCTTGTTTTTTCTTCGCTGGATGAGTTGGTTTGTGACATGTCACACATGTGAGCACCTGTGTACTCTGTCAATAGACTCCTGCCCACTTCTACTGCTCCTGCCAGTGCTGCCACCCAGACTCCACCAGGTGGCAGTCTGGTGGTGGGAGTCAGGATACCCACTCCCTCAGGGAAGAGAGCTGTCCTTGGTACACTCAATCCCCTCTCCTCAGCTGGCTCCTGAGTGACTCTGGTCCATTCCCAAACCTGCATCAGTGGCGTTGATGATGGTATGGCATTCAGTGCCTCAGCCCTCCATGCCACCTGGCCAGCTAAGGCCTGTCTTTTTCAATGTATTTACCACTGACCTTGGAGAAGGAACATGAGAAAATGTTATTTTAAGGGGAAAAAGTGACTGAGCCATGGAATGGCTTACAGCAGAAGTGATGACTGCAAAAATGATTAATGGTTTCAAGCACAGTTGGGATACATTTGAGGTATTTGTAGTTACTCAGGTAGGTCACAGTAATGAAGGGAGCCTAATGTGAGAACCCTGTTCAGACAAATAGATTTCAGGTAACATAGGCTGTAACAGTACAAACTAGATGGATCAAGTGGACTTTATCTGCCAACACTGCCTATGTATCTATTTTTCTGTGAACATTGATCCACTGTTACCACTCAGCTACTGGAAAGTCATCTTCTGAGCCCTGAGTCTCTCAAAATGCTAATTCAGTGCCTCTCATAAGGCCAACAAATCTCCCTAAGTATGACAGGCTAGTGAAAGGAAAACAGAGTGTTTTTAAACATTACAGGGTAGTACAGCCAGCACATTGGAAGCACTTACAAATTCCTTCACAAAGTCATTGTGTGTTAACAAAATAGCGAGTGGGACTGATGGTAGGTATGTTCAAATAGCCTCAATGTAATGTCTGAGAGTACAAAGAAGGTTCAAATATAGCCTGTCGCAAGAGGAGAAAGCAAAGCCCAAACAGCAAGCCCTCTCACAAAGAACCTGTGATCACTCTCACTGCATTGAACTTTGTTCTTCTCTTCTATGACTGTGATATCTTGTCGTATCACCTACATGGAGCCATGCTTGCTGGGTGGCCTGCCACATGGGATCATGCAATACCTGCAGAAGATACCAAGTGAACCAGTGCATTTTCCTCCTGGTTACTCAAGTGCCTCTTGTTTCAATATCATTAATCATAACCCCCCCAAAAAAAGGACCCAGTTTGGTGCCTTGAGGAAACCCCCCTTGTTTTCTGTCACTGTAACATCTCTTCTCCCAGTTTTATCACTTTATGGTGGACTTTGCTGTGCAAAAAGGCATTGCTTATAGCTGAGACTTTTTACTATAATGAGTTCATTATCTTAGCAATATATATTTAGAAACACAGTAATTTAAGTCCTGAAGGGACTCTAGGCCCATCAGGTCTGCTCCACACAAAAAATGAAAATAGAGACTGCATAGAGGCCATACAAAGGGGGCCAAAAAGATGATCCAGGGGTTGCAGAGGATGTCATATAAGGAAATGCTGTCAGACCTTACTATGTACATGCTGGTTACTAAGAGTGTAACAGGGGATATGATTAAGACTTACAAGTTCTTGCGAACAACTGACAGGGTGCATTGTAAAGACTTGTTCATCAGGCAGGAGTGTACAGTGACTAGAGGACAAAGGTGGAGACTGGTGGGGTAGATTCATGAGGGACTAGAGGGGGATCTTCTTCATGAAGTGAGTGGTTGACAAATAGATTAGACTGCCAAGAGATGTGTCTGAAGTCAAGACTGTAACAAAATCTAAACTTGTGTGGAACAAATATAAGGGAATAGTGGGACCCACAGGTGGACAATGAGAAGGGATGCCTGAGGAAGAGGCTGACAGTTAGCCACTATGAGTACCAGATCTATAAATCCAACCTGGCCTTAGACCAGACATGGAGCTAGGTAAGGAAATTAGCAGACTGCATGAACCTCTGTGATTTTTTTTTCTGCTGACACAGTCTATGTTTATATGTAAAATATGACCACTCAATTGTATTTTCTATCTTGATTCTATTTCAAATGGTGCTTATTCCCATCTGTGTTGATCAGCATTGGTGAAAGGAACTAATATAAGAATAGGAAACCAGATCTAAAAAAATGAAAACTATGAACTGCTTTAGAAAGATGAAGAATAACCAAGTCTGTACATTCTTTTATAGGTTCCCGGTCAAATAGTGGTTTTGTCACAACCAAAGCAGGAAACCTGAATGTGAAACACATTATACACATGTTTGGATTGACTTCAGTGAAAGTTATAAGAACCTCTATGACTAAAGTCCTGCATGAATGCCAGAAATTGAATCTTAATTCGGTATCATTTCCAGCACTGGGCACAGGTAAAATGAAGTAGCAGCTAACTATAGCAGTTCTTTTTTCTGCATTGTTTTTTGTAACTGTCTATATTCAGTGACCCGTGGATTATATTAGGAATAAAGTTTGGCCGAGTATACACAACAAGCCTGTTTTTCCATCGAGGGGTTGAAGATACCAACGTATGGATCTCGAGAGTGAAGCTGAGAGGTTCATGCTAGTATTTTAACTTTAGATGGAAACAAGGAGAGTTGTGTACACTTAGCCATACTTTATTTTTCAAATGTTATTATCCTCATTATTTTAAAATAGGAACAAATACACCAATACTAATGGAAATAGAACAAACAACAACAAGGAAGGAAGAAATCTGTAAAAACAAAATGAATCCATATAACAGAAGGTAACCCCTAACTGAGGGAAAGCAATTAACATAATAAAATCATAACAAGAATCGCCTTCCTGACCCTCCCCCCAAGCCATTAACCCAGTTGAGACCAGGAAATTGAATATATAAGTTATAAATTAATGAGCTCAAGAATAATCCTAAATAAAACATTATGTTGATTAATCTGTCATTTAAAACCAGATGATCAAATTAAATATATAAAAGGTAAATAAAATCCTAACTAATGATAAAATCAATTTAGTATTCACAAACTTTGTGCCAGAATCAGTTTATTGGGATAAGATTATATCGTATAGCTTTCCCCATTTATTCTGAAACATAGATGGATTATGGTTAAGACTAGCTATCATTTTCTCTAGTCTAAGATTTATTTGGCGTTTTTGCCTCCATTCTGTATAAGAAAGAATTTGATGATCTTTCCAATAACTTAAAATTACTTTTTTGGCCACCATGGCAATCAAGGCAAGATAAGATTTCTGCTCACTGGACAATTTCCAAACTGTAACTACCTAACATACAACTTTCAACTAAAAACAATGATCAATTCCAAGTTTATCAGCTATGGTATCTTTAATTCTTAACCAGAGATGTCTCACTAGTGAATATTCCCAAATAAGATGAATTAAGCTTCCTTCAGCAAGCTCACATCTAGTACAAATTGTTGAGGACAGCAAACCAAATCTATAGAGTTTGACTGGAGTATAATAAGCATTATTGAAAAGTTTAGTTTGAGTCAGTCATAGTCTATCACTAGAAATTGTTTTGTAGAGATCTCTCAAGACTTTTGATCAGACTATATCCATTGTACATGGTAGCTTTATCCAGTATTTTGAAACCAAAGAAGACCCATCTGCTCTAACGGTGAAAAGTAATCTAAAGTAAAGAAACAGAATGGGATTTTGGTACTCTCAATAGAATGCCATTATTGTCCATATTTTTCTGTACAAGTGGACACTTCAAAGGGTATTATTGCTCTTATAAAGCAACCCTAAAAAAATATAAATAATGAATAATCATCTGCAAGAATCAAGTTGTTCAAGCATACTAAAATACCTGGACACCCTGTAGCAGCTCTCAAATCAGACTGCTGGATTTTGCAACATATTTTATAAATAATGTAATGGCATGGTAGTACAACTACAATTAAGACTAAGTAGGCACTTCATTGTTAAATCCTCATTTTTGGCCACATATAGCTCTCTTACATTTGCCTCAGGGACATAAAAATAGATGTGCTTACCCACTGTGGCACTATCTCTTTGCCCTCTAACTCTGGTGAAATTCAGTTCAGTATTTTTGATGTTAGAGGGGACAAAAATGTAAAAATGATCAGGTCTAAGATACTTTTCTTTCCAATAATGAAAACAATGGCTGAGATTTGAAACCTAAGACTTTCAGGTTAATTAAATTCTGCCCCAAAACTGGTGGTTAAAAAAGTAAAATTGAAAATAGTATCTTTATTTTAAATTACGATGACTAAGCATGCACAGAATGTGTGTATCACTTTTTCATAAGGTGTTTTCATGAGCCATTAGTCATTATATAAATGTTGCACAAATTTGTAATCATATCTTGAACCGAGAAGTGAAACATGGAATTGTATATCTGAAGTTGGCTCGTGACCACTCAGAACTGGAACTGTAATATTTGGTTTGTGGTAACAATATTCGCATAACTTGAAATGTTTTAAGACACTTTTTGCTCCTCAAAAATGGAAAAAAATTGTAAAGATTTGAAAACCTGGAACTCAGGTTCTTTAGATAGTGATATAACAGTAGTACTTTTGCTGTTTTAAAATGAAATTCTTTAAAATTAGAAAGTTATGGAAGAAACTGTAATCGTATCTTAAAATGAGGGAGTGAAAATGTGATCATACTAGTTTAGCTCATGGCCACTCAGGACTGTAGTTGTAGATGCAGTTGCATTTATGGAACAAAACACTAAAATGATAAAGACATAATTATATGCAATTTTGCTGTGATCCTATATCTTTAAGATTTGCAGGTGACTACTCAAAACTGTAACTGTATATTTCTGAAAGTGTGCTAATTGTATTCACACATCTTAGGTTTCTCACGCTATTGTGTTTCTTTTTAAGACCTTTTTTTCTGTGTGTGAATTTAGTTCTCTTGAAAGGTGCTGGATTGACAGCACTGGGACTAAAGTCTTCTGCTTATCCACATGACAGGCACTGCACAGGCAATTACAGTGCAAATTTCCCCACATTGCCCAACCAATGTGCCTCAACCCTGCCATAGAGGAACAACCACATAGGTGAGAGGGTAGTTCAAACTCCATGCCCATTCAGTCCTTGGCCTCTCATGTATAGCTGCCAACAATGGTGCCATTTAGTGCCAAATTGTGCTGGTGGTTCTTTTGTCATGTGGACACCTGCCCACTGGGAACTGGACTGAGACGACTACAACATATTTCACATAGGCCCTCGGGTGATAATGGTTTTTGGCCAATATTAATCTGTGCTGGATTTGATAGTGACTTGAAGAAGAAAGGCTCCTTAACTCACTACCAATCCACTGAGCCATCCAGTTCCCTTCATTATTATATTTATTGAATAGTACACACAAAAGTAATTCTATGCTTGAAAGTATAGTTTTTGAAAAATTTAATTGGAAAGTAAGTGTTTCTGTGTTGTCATACAGGGATTGCTTAGCACAGAACAAAAGGGATGTACACTCAACCCAGAAAGGGCCAAAATAATAAAAAAAGCAGAGATATTCCAAATAAATATCAAAAAGTATTTATTTGTGAACAAAGAGAGAGAGAGAAATGTCTACATACAAACACCCCAATGCTTCATTGGTCCAGTGCTTCCACTTCTTCAGAGGGGCAGGGTCTGTTGGCACATTATATAGCTCCTCGTAAAGCTGTATCCTACAATAAAGGATTCAATTTACAATTATAATAATACAGTTTAAGATATAACATGAAGATCAGATGACAGATGCAGAGAAAGCTGGCAACAGAAAAGAAACATTAACCACACCTAACAAGAAAAAAAAATACAATTAAAGGTTATGAGTGAGGGGGAGGGGAGAATTAATATAGCACCCCTTAACATCCTGCAAAAAAAAAATATATACAAGACGGAGTAAAAAAGTTAACCTAGCGCCTATGAAACAATGGTGAAAAAGGACTGGTAAGGTGAATGGTCAATATTCATGAGAAAAAATTATCCTAAATAATGTCAAAGATGAATAAAAGGAGAAGCAGTTACTACAGTATATAGCACAGGACTGCAAGAAGGAAAGCGTGCCACTGGGTAACAGGGATTGCTTGGTATGGATGTAGTAAGGAAAGGGTGCCACTGAAACTCAAGGGCTGTGTTGCCATTTTAAATTAGTACCCATCCATATTAAATACCCTTTTAAAAAAGGTTTGAAATGTATTGAAAAAACTACATTTAGGTATCAGTTAGGGTTGAAGTGAAATGTATCAAAAGTAGGAAAGTGTAACCTTATGATAAGCATTCCCCTGAATCCTGTCGAACGTGTGTGTGTGTGTGATGTTTCTTGGGGTTTGAAGAACTGCTCAGTGCAATCCTGGCATTACCCTAACATTGGCACCGCCTCTCAAAGCACTGGTCTCTGAGTGAGTAAATCTCCATGACTTGATAAACAGTGTCAAAGTTAGGATAATGCCAATGCTGCTTTCAGCAGTTGTTTAGAACCTCTGGAACACCACATACCCATAAAGATTCAGGGGAATTTTTACCTAATGCTGCCTTTCCCTACCTTTGTGGCTTTGCACTTCCACCCTAACTGATGCCAAAACATAGCTTTTTGTGATGAATATATATGAGCAGCAAGTCATAACAGGGCATTTCTTGTCTGGAGTTTATGCATGCCCAAGTATGTTGTGAGGCATAAGCCGCTTGTGCCTTCAACATCATTTCTTCCCTCTCAGCACTCCTTCGGGATCTAAATATAAACTGGTTCTCACCCTTGGCAGAAATACCATTCATCAATTTAAGTTCCTCAGTCTCGCTGTAGTTTATTACCGAGCCAACCCATCTAAAATACACACTTCGCTACTTTTGCTGGCACTATTCATGATGCTTTCAGTGACTATCTCATGGTCTACTTAAACAATAAGGCATGACAGGGGTGCGTTATGCTGGGATAAGGGCCTGTCAGGTGGGTTGATGCACAAGGTGAAACAAAATGCTTCCAACACCTGAGAAGGGTCATTAGCCCTCCATAATGTACCCCTGGAGTGTCTGATTGCAATTATGAAATAAGTCCTTTATAGTAAATTGGATATATTTTTAAACATATTTTGTTGAGCTACTTTCAGAAGGGTTGCTGTGCTGGAATAATGGCCCAGTTGAAAATACTTCTGGGAAAATTAGGACCCATCATTCTTTCTACCCATTTCATAATGTATTCATAAAAGTCTGCCTAGTCTATGTCACTCAAGACCCAAGACCTCCCTTCCCTGCTAGATGATCTTTGAACCACTGACAGGTAAGCACTCATGTTTTCCACCAATATAGATGTTGCACTAACCTCTTTCATGGCCAGATTTATTACAACATGAGATCCTACATTTGTGGGTCCCACCTTTGTTGGATCTGGCCTGTCTTCCATGAATCTCTGCAGAGGTCATTGACCTGCTCAACATTTTTCATTATGTCTGGCATCTCCACAAAGCCTGAGGCTCTTTTGAGGCCTTGCCTTTCTGTGAAGAAGTGTTTCCTCACATCCCTCTTAAATCTTCTTCCCAAGCTTCACGGCATGCTCCCATGTTCTTTTGCTCCTCCTTCTCTAAAAGAGACTCCTTTCCTGCACCTTTTTCACCTCCGTGAGGTACTTACTGATCTCATTCATGTCCCCTATCGCTCTCCTCCAGGGAGTACATGCTGAGCTCCTGTAGTCTCTTCTCATATGGTTTCTCATGCAACTCCTGCATCACTTTGGTAACCTTCCTCTGGACCACTTCCTCCCTGTCAGTGTTCTTGCAGAGGCACGGCTTCCAGAACTGAACTCAGGACTCCAGGTGGAGTTTCACTGAGTGAGCAATACTGTAGCAACACCTCCCTTCTGCTAGAAATCCTCCTCCCTATTCACCCCAGCATCCAGCTAGCCTTATCTAGTGCACTGTCGACTGTCCTATCACCTTGAGATCATTAGATATGATTATCCCAAGGTCACTGTTATCTTGGTGACTGTAGTACCTCCCCCATCTTATGCACAACCCTTGAGGTTCCCTGCCTAGCTACAAGACTTCGCACTTTTGGCATTGAAACCCATCTGCCACCCCTAGACCACTCCTCTAGTTTCCCAGATCCTTTGCCTTCTTTCCATCCCTCCTGGGTGTCTACCCTGTTGCAGATGTTTGTGTCATCTGCAAAGAGACACCTTTCCTCCAGTCAGCAATGTCACTTATGAAGACATTGAAGAGGACAGGGCCCAGCACCAACCCTTGTGGTACTCCACTAGTCACTCTGCTATCTTCAGACTGACTGTTGTTTGCCACCACCCTCTGCCTCCTACCTTTCAATCAGTTTGATACCCAATTTACCACCTTATCCCTCACCTCCAGGTTGCTAAGTTTCTTAATCAGCCTCCTTTGTGATACAGTGTCAAAGGCCTTGCTGAAGTCCAGATAGGCTACATTCACTGCCCTACCCCTATTTATCTCCATAGTTACCCAGTCAAAGAACTCTATAACATTTTTTGACATGACATCCTTCTTGTGAAACTGTGCTGCCAGTGGTCCTGCAGCCCATTTGCCTCCAGGTACTCTGTCAGTCTCCCCTTCAGCAGGGTTTCCATTAGGGATGTGTGGACTGACCAGTGGAAAATTAGAACCCCCCTCCCCAGATCCAAAGTGGTCCGACGGATCCGGATCAATAAGGGCTGACTTCTTAATTGTACTTGGTCTGGTCCGTCTGCTGCAATTGCCTATTTTACAAAAAAAATTAAAATAAAGAGCATAGCACAGTTAAATACAGCAAGGCAATGAATGCAGCATAAAAAGTAAAATGACGTGTAGGGGAATTCAAGAATGTGGACCACCTCCCCAGCCTGATCGCGGGTTTCATTAAAATAAATTGTTCCCTGGTGTTCCAGTGGACCTTCTCCCCAGCCCGATCGCGGGCTTCATTACAATAAAATATTCCCTGGTGGTCCAGTGGACCTGTTTCCCAGCCCGATCGCGGGCTTCATTAAAATAAAATATTCCCTGGTGGTCTAGTGGACCTGCTCCCCAGCCTGATTGCGGGCTTCATTAAACTAAATTATTCCCTGGCGGTCCAGTGGACCTGCTCCCCAGTCCAATCACGGATCAGCGGAGGAAGGCAGCTCCCCACCCGCAAGCTGCCCAGTCGCCTGCCGACTGACAGTGTACAGTACGGCTCTATGCCCACTGGTCCCCTGCATGGGCCAATGGCGTGCAGACCATACTGTACTACAGTCGGTGAATGAACTATTCACAATTTGGGACTGTAATGCTGCTAGTCTGCACACCATGTACATGAGAGACCAAGGAAGCATACAGCCATACTGTGCAGCTGTCAATCGACGAACTTTAAGCTGGGTGGGGGCTGCACCTCGCTGACTGGGGAGGCGGGGTGGTGGGTCTGAGTGGGCAGGTGGGGAGAGGGGGCACCGCTGGACCGCAGGGATTTATTTTGTTTACGGGCCAGCGATCGGGCTAATTCAGTCCACTGGACCACCAGGAATGTTTTATTTAATGAAACCCACGATCAGGCTGGGAGTAGTCACTAGACACCAGAAATTAAGGAATTACTTTTATTTTTATATATTTGGGGACTGGGAATATTGCTGAGAGTCTGGGGATTCTTTATTTTGGACTGGCGATCAGCCAGGGTAGGACCACTAGACAGTAGACACCAGGGCAAAAACATAAGGTTTCATATTGAAATTCTGTATAATCAGAAAAAAACCTCTGGCATTGCAAATGTTTGTAATCGCTACAGCTGTTCAACAGAAATAAGATCACTGTTGCAAATCACAACAGGTGAATGGAAAACCTGATGGTAAAAAAATAAAACTGACCAGAACCTACAGTATATTAATTAACAAGCAGAACATCTACCTAGTTAACTGTCAACAAGCACCAAAGTGTTTTATTTCTCTAAGTGGGACTTTGTTCCAAATGCAATGCATGCATGGGTTTAAAAACCATCTTTAAAATGATTGCGCTTGCGCCACACACAGACTCACATGACAGTGACATGCCTCTGCCACCTGATTAGCTGTATGTTGGTCAGGTGGCATAGAGGTATATAAGGCAGTGTGTGGCATGAATTACTCAGTGTGTGGCTGACTGCGTATGAAAGATATACAGACTTAGAGACGGAGCTTTGAGCTTTCTTTATTTTGTATTATCTGGTCTCAGACTCAGTTTACCTTCAGCAAAGGCATCCATCGAGTGACTTACTTCTGTTTAAAAAATAAAACACTGAATAATAACTAAAACAAAAAAAAAGGGGTTATAAAAGATACACACAAAAAAAAAAAAAATTGACCTGCCCGTTGGGGCCTGGGAAGCTTTGAGTGCTTGTCACTTACACTTATCTCCTCGTGGTTATCAATATCAAGCCTTGTCTGCTCTGCTTTTATACGATTGTCAACTTGTCTCAAAGCCTACAAACTAGTGCAAGTGCCAGAATTGTATTAAATAAAACAACAAACAGGCTAACTAGAAAAGAACAAACGGGGAATGGGAGAGGGAAAAAAAGCAGTTCATTCACTACCAACCTGGCAGGTTGTAACTTGGAAGCTTTGAGTGCCCATTGCTGTTCACTCAGTGCCTGAGTCTATCTCTCCTGTGTTTCTTTTCAAGTGGCATTGCTTTTTGCTTCATTTAAATCCTAAAAACTGCAGCAGGCCAGGTACCTTAATTAAAAAAAAAAGAACAGTCCGAATCAGTTAGTTTTAGTCCCCCCATTCTCCTGGGTGTCTGAAGTGATTGGAGTACTGTACTTTGTCTTTCCTGGGAGGCATTTATAAAAAAAAAAAAAAAAAAAACCTTTCTGTAATGTATACTGTACAGTAGTTGCATCTCACACTTGCCAGTTTGCCTGTGTAAGACCACTACCAGCTGCTGTTGTGTGTGAATATATTACACGATTTACTGCTCATACCATTGCTGCAGGCTCATTGTCAAATTAAAAAAAAAAAGTCTGCAAAGGAAAAAGCATTTTTGTCTCATTAAAAAAAAAATCCATCTACAATTGTGGAAGAAGTCTGACTGCATGGCTGCGAGGCCGAGCCTATACTGAGTGGGTAGAGTGCCAGAGAACAACTGAGAGGACTACATACATCTGCGGTATTGCAACAGTCGAAATATTTCCTCTAATAAAAAAAAAAATAGCTATTGTGCTGGAAGGGGACGATGGCTGTGAGGCTGAACCTGTACAGAGTGGAAACAACTGAAAGGACTGAATAAAAAGATAATATCTATAGGCAAAACAGTTGTGTGTGCCATTTAAAAAAAATAAAAATAAACCTAGCTATTGTGGTAGAAGGGGGACACTGGCTGTGAGGCTGAGCCTGTATTAGTGGGTTGAGGAACTTGGGAACAACTGAGAGGCCTAAAAAGAAAACATATAGTGGAAAAGCATTTTTTGTATAATTAAAAAAAACTAAAAATGTTCACCAGACAGGGTGAGGCGGCGACCAAAATGGGGAAAAGTATGGGGAAATGTATGCCACAAACAACACTGCACAGTCTAACTGGTAAAAGACCAATTGCAGGGACCTCATCCAGTAACAGTAGTGGTTCTTCCACAGTGCTGTCCAAACAGACAGGAAAGGCCAAAACTACTTTAATTAAAACTAAAGGAGTAGTCGGCACCACAAGGAGTGGCAAGCCAAGATATGGTACCTATAAAACAGTAGTACCAGTAACAGATTTAAATGAAACAGATGTGGAGAAATCTATCTCTAGTGAGAGTAGTGATTATGAAATGGAGGATGTAGACATGGAGGGAGAAAAGCAGAAACAAATCGAAAGCCAGAATGAGGCAGAGGTGGCAGTTGCACAGACGCAGGATGAATGTGATGATATGTACTTGGATGATTTGGGCAATTTGGGCATGAACAGTGTGGTGCAGGTGCAAGAGAAACAGGATGAGGGGGCAGTGCATTCAGATTTAGTTTCTGTTACTGGCTTGGAGGAGCTGTTGGATGATGATAATGGTGAGCCAGAAAAATTCCATGATGAGCAGCTTTCCAGTGTTGAGAAAGAACACAGTGGAAATGACAAAGGAGGACAGTATAGTATGCCTGGTAATAAAACAAAAAAGTTGACATCTTATGTGTGGTCTTACTTTTCTCTGGCTGCCAATAATGAGTTATGAGCATTGTGCTCTATGTGTAAAAAGACCATCAGCAGAGGGAGCGAAAAAGGTGCTTTGGGTACCTCAGCATTAAAAAGACATTTAGAGAGATGTCACCCATTACATCTCAGGCATGATTTTTTGGTCAGAGAGAAAGAAGGCAACATGCAGGCAGAGTTAAGTCAGACTACACCTGCACCTGTTATATCAAGTGATAGCAGCAGCCCTGCTGCTTCATTTGTATTGTCGACTCTTTCTCAGTCTTCTTCTCGAATAAGTACTACAAACAGTCCCCTTTTGCCCTTATCATCATCATCCAGCACTCCTAATGTTGGCCATCTGAAAACTTCAACAGCTGGAAGACAGCTCACAATTTCAGAAACAATTGAACTTAAAGCTAGGTACCAGCGTACTCATCCTGAGGCAATTGCTATAACAAAACTAATTTCAGAGATGATAGCACTGGACTTACAGCCTTACAGAATTGTGGAGCTTGTAGGATTCAAAGGCTTTTGAATCACCTGACACCACGATACAGTATACCTTCCAGGAAATACTTCTACTATTGTAATACTGCAGATGTATGATTTAGTAAGTGCTAAACTGAAAAATGCTTTAAAAGATGCAGTTGCTGGGATTGTCCATCAGACTATTGACATATGGACAAGCTGCCAGCCAGAACCATTTATGTCACTGATTGCACATTGGGTATCATTTACTCCCTGTAGTGACACTGACAATTCCCCTCTTAAACTGGCTTCCCTTCACATCCAGTATATCCCGCAGGATCACACAGCTTCAAACATCCTGGATGAGTGCAATAGAGAGATGCAGTACAGGCTGACATCACAAGGGCTTTCTGTAGGTTTTATTGTGTCTGACAATGGTTCAAACATAAAGAAAGCATTGTCTGATGGGGGCTTTGTCCACATTTGATGTTTTGCACACTGCCTAAATTTGATTGTGCATGCATTTATGGAAGAGGACAGAGATATAAAGGCTCTCACATATGTGGCAAAACGAATATGCACACATTTCAGCCATTCCTGCAAAGCACACCAATGTCTTCGGGCCAAACAAAAAGAGCAGGGACTGCCTCTTAATACACTCATCCAGGATGTTGCAACGAGGTGGAACTCTACCTTTTACATGTTCCAACGACTGCTGGAGCAAAAAAAGGCTGTAAGACAGTATACACTAGAGAACAGCATAGAGGATGCTGATGTGTACATTAATCCTCAGCAGTGGGCTGTTTTAGAACTTCTCATCAAGATCCTGCAATCCTTTGAGGAAATTACTAGGGAAGTGAGTTCCAACAGTGCCACACTCAGCCAAATAATTCCACTGATCAAGATTCTTAGATTTCAGCTGAATGCAATCAGGGATGTGTTGGAAGGTACAACAAGCCAGTTTCAGATGGAAGAGTCTAGTGCAACTAAAAGGGACTTGCCACCCATAATAAAAAAAGACATAGTACATAGAATGATTAAAAAGTCAGAGATGATGAGAAACTTGGTGAAATGCTCATGGCAGAACATTACATTATTGCAACAGTACTAGACCCAAGGTAAAAGATGAAACACTTCTCACAGTATGACCCAAATGTGTTCAAACTGCAGAGAAAAATCATTCAAGAAGTAGATTTGCTTTGAAAAAACATGACAATAGATGCAGCCCCTCATCCATTCCTCCTGCACCTTCACAGCTCTCTCTTCTCAGTCAGGCTACAAAACAGTCAGCTGCTGCGATTCGTTCTACACCCAGCAGTCATCTTTCGGGTCATTTCAATGCTGTCGTCCTGGAAAAATCAGCTCTTCCTTCTCTATATGTCACTGCTTCTGCCCAGGCCATGTTTGACTGTTATTTAGCAGAAAAAGATACTGAATGGAATGAAGATCCCATTAAGTACTGGCAAAGCAAGTAGCGTGTATGGCCTGAACTTGTGCAGGTATCCTTGAAGTATATGGTCTGTCCCCCAACCAGTGTATTTTCAGAGTGACTATTTAGTTGTGCAGGAAATGTGGTAACAGATACATGATCTAGGCTACTACCAGAAAATGTTGAGAACTTAACATTCTTAAAAGTAAACCTTCCATTGACTGGTTACAGCTATGACCCAGAGGCAGCAAATACATTTCGCAGTGATCTCAAAGATGACTACTTGGAAGAGTAGAAAGACCACCGTTTCTTCAGAAAAATAAATGAATACTCAAGTAAGCCCATATGTGGCCTGCACAATTTTTGTACCTGATGGCACAATGTTTTCAGCATGTCCTAACAGACTTTGTTAATTTTTGGATTGCCTGAACCTGATGGCACACATTTCACATTTTGTCCTAATAGACTTCTTTAATTTTTGGACCACCTGAAGTTGTGACTTATGGCACAATGTTTTTAGCATGTCTTCCTCACGTGCTTTGCTAATTATTGAACTGCCTGAACCTGATGGCACACTTTTCGCAGCATGTCCTCATGGACTTGTGTAATTTTTGGACTGCCCGAACCTGATGATGGCACACTTTTTGCAGCATGTCCTCATGAACTTGTGTAATTTCTGGACTGCCTGTAGTTGAGACTGATGGCAGAATGTTTTCAGTATGTCCCAATTTCTGGATTGCCTGAACATGATGGCACTCGTTTTTCAGTATGTACTAATGGACTTGTCTAATTTTATTTAGATTACCTGAATGTAGGTCTCTGCCCACTCAGTACAGGCTTGACCTCACAGCCACACTCCCCTTTCAACACAGTAGCTAGGTCTCTGGATTCCTAAGGACATGCAGTTATTTTTTGGTAGGGGTCCCTAAATGTGTCATCACTTTGGGTGGGTGGGTGGAGGGACTCCATGCCATAGAAAATAACTGCATGACTCTCAATAGAGCAGAGAAGGAACTGGAAACAACAATACCAAACTGATATCTGTTAGAGGAAGTAGGCTGTTGGTTAGCTAAACCAGCAGCTTATCCAATAGGTAGGGAAATGGCAGATTAGGTGGGCCAAGCAGTCCTTATCTTCCATCAAATTATATGTTTCTGTGTTTCTATGATATGTCTATTGTAGTGTGTGCTACTTAATGGGAATGGGATTCCTCCACTGAGGCCAGACAGGTCAGTTATCAGTTTACAGTTGCAGTACTAGTACTACTGACTCCGAGACAGGGAACAGACAGAGGTCAACTGCATGACTGCCATATTCAACTGACCAGCACATCAGTGCTATAAACTCAGTTTTCATTTCCTGAAATGCTGACTATAATTTTATGTGTGTGTCACAAATGTCAGTGTTGTTTTATGCAATTATATAGTAGATTTGCAGTTTTCATCACATTTTACAAAATATTCTGATTTGAATCAGAACTAATCAGAACTTATCAGGACTTTGGCCTGGATCCTGATCCTGATAATAAGGGTCAGGACCTTTTCGGGTCCACCCAACCCTAATTTCCATTAATTTCCCTACTACTGATGAGAGACTGACTGGTCTGTAATGGCTAGCCTACTCCCTGCTGCCGCTATTGTGCGAGGAACCACATCAGCTCTTTTCCTGTCCTGTGGAACCACCCCCATCTCCAGTGCATACTTCTCAACTGTCCCTGATTTTCAGGGACATTCCTGATTTTGCCTCAGAATTTTCCTCTGTCCCTCATAAAATTGGTATTTTTGTGACTGAACAGTGGGGACTGTAAGCACAACATAATATCAAACATTAAAATTACAGACTTGTTCTTCATCAAAAATGCATCTTACACTAATCCTTTATTCTTTCTGCTTTCTGAGTGACTATTACCAACTTTAAGATGTGTCCCTGTTTTGGGGTTTTGTCCCTGATTTTTTAAGCCTTGTACCTGAGTCAGGAGACAAGAGGCTGAGAGGTATGCTTCAGTGAGGTGCTATATAGTGCTGCCGGAGGGGTCGCTAGCACTGTGCTCAATTCTTTAGTACCCTTGGGTGGATCCCATCTGGCCCCATCACCTCATCATTTCCTTTAGGGCTTCCAATCTCTGGTAGACTTTCTCTTCTGAAAATAACTTGTGTCCAGTTCCCCTCGCCCGTGTCTGCTGAAATATGTTGGTATGTCCTCTCCTCCACTCAAATGTGAAGACCAAGCAGAAGTGCTCATTTCAATTTTAGCTTTTCTTGGTTTTCTTTTGCACAGTCCCCTCAGACCGGTCTCTTGATCCCCACTGTCCCTCCCTTGCCTTCCAGTTTTGACTCACATACCTGTAGAATGTGTTGGCCTCTTTTATGATCTCCTGTGTGATTCCCCTCTGTTTGACCCTTTGCTGCCCTCACTCTCCTTTTACATCTCTTTGTTTATCTAGATATACCACTGCCACCCCTTTGTTTGGGTCTCATTGTACTTTCTAAAAGTTGTTTTTTCTCCCTTACCACTTTAGCAACATCTTTTGAGAACCACAGTAGTCTCTTCCTCCTCCTACCTGTGCTTATTTCCTTCAAACAGCTTACCATTTCCCTGGTTATTTCCTCCTGTATCCTTTCCTATGGTGCCTCCACCTACCGTACCTTCCTTCAAGGTATTTACTTAAGCAGTTTCCCATTTCTTTTAAATATACTCTTCTGAAGTCCAGGACCTTATCCTAGTGTGGCTTTTCTTTTGTCCAATCTGTGCCAAACCACACTGTACAATGATTGCTTGTACAGGGGCTGCCACTGTGACATCCACAATGCTGTCACTATTTGGAAGTACCAGATCAAGTATTCCCCATCTCTAGTGGGTTCTGTAACCAGCTGCTTAAGAAATGCTCCTTGTAGGAGTCTAGGATAGCCCTGTTTCTAGCTGCAGCTGTGGCCAGAATGCTCCAGTCTATATTGGGCAGATTAAAAGTTCCTATAATCAATACCTCCCTTTGCTTGCCATTCTGCCAGTGGCTGCACCTCCAGAACCCTGTCTATATCTTCCCTCTGAGTTGGTGGGCTCTACCCCCCATGAATAATGGTCCCAGACTCTGTTTCTAAGCCGACCCAAAGAACCTCCAGTTTTCCCTGATTTGTCTTTGTATCACCATGGGCGTTATATCCTCCCTCACACACAACCCCCTTTCTCTCTACCATAGCCTCCCGAAATGTGATATAACCCGGTATGGCCTCCACCCAGCTATGCACCATGATTCTGTTATGGCCACTGTAATGGCTTTATATCCTAGATGCCTTGCACTGGCACACATGGGTCTCTACTTCTTTTGTCCCATCCTCACCCTACTTTGCCCTCCCTTATTGGGTCCATCCTTCCCCCTTCTCTTGCCCTTGGTACAATCCTCTCCTATTTTATTCTCCTTCTGCCTACCCTCCTTAATTCTTCTCTCAGCCTTAGAACCACCTCCTAACCATCCTGTCCCTTTCCCCCTTTGTCCCTACCCCCCCACCTCTCCTGGGGAGTTTATTTCCCCTAGACTTTACCTGTCTGTTGCTCCATTTTCTAGGGCATGCATTCACTGCCTCCCTCATTTGTTCTGCCTCCCTTATTGATTTGTTTAAATGCCCATCAAAGTAGAATTTAAACCTTCTATCCAGGACTGCTATTCCCTTCCTGGATGGATGGAGGCCCTCTCCATTGTACAGGCCCTCATCTTCCTACATAGGACCCCAGTCCTCAGTGTAGCCAAACTCTTCCTCCCTGAATCATACCTTCAACTAGTGGGTGAAGACCCTGGTGTGATATTCTTAACCTCCCCCTGCCATACACAGATAGCACCTCAGTGAAGGCCACCATTCATACTATGGGCTTCAGGCCCCTCCCCAGCTCTCTACACCTATTCTGCACCACCCCAGGTGCATCCCTTGCCAGGTCATTGGTCCCCAGATGGACAATGACATCCAGCAACCTCTCCTGCCCCACCACTCTAGCAATCCTAAGGATCTACTCTCCACCTCTCCATACCAAAGTGCCAGGTAGGCACATCACCTCCCTCCTTCCCTCCCATTCTGTTCTCAAAACTACCCCCGTAACTATTGAGTCCTTAAACAAGAAACTGCTTCCTATTCCACTGGGGTCTTCTGCCTCCCAGCTTGAGAACTCCCCTCGATAGGACCCTCACAACCTCCCTTGCTTCTATAACAGGTGTCTCCTCTTGGCAATCCTGTCATGTCAAAGTGGTGAAAGAGTTGTGTAGTAGCATTAGCTGAGGAATGTGCTCCTTTCCACCACCCCCACCTTCCCAGAGCCTACTACCATTCAGCCAACCCTCCTTCTTGGCACCCTCTGAGGCAATGGTGGTGGACTTGGTGGCACCTGGGTGGGAGAAGAGGCCCCAAATCCAAGTCAACTCAGCCAGGAGTCTGGTGTCCTCCTCCTCAGCCCAAAGAGGTGCATGCAGGTGGGACAGCACCTCAGTCTCAAAGGTCTCCTGAAGACTGCCACTGCACTGCTGCACTGTGCTGCACACTCCCATCATTTCCAATACTATTCTCTATATCCTGACAAAAACCTATGCCTTACCCCAGATGGGGTGTTTTAGATTTCATTTTAGCTTGATTTACCCTTCTTATTACACCCTAGATAAGATTTATTTAGCTTTCCTTATGGCTTTAAAAATACACTACTAGGTGTCCCCTTTTTTTCAATTTCTGTTTATCCCACCTTCGTTCCTACTGGTGCCGCATCATCAGGATGCGCCCATGAAGTCTGCCTCTGCTACCTGCCTTACCTGACTGTTTGGGTACACCATTCTGCCATGGTTTAGCCCCCGTGTGGGGACGGGTTGGGGAACAACACCCCAAACCATTCTATGTCTCATCGTGCTGCAAGAAAGCTGGGCAGGTGGTAGCACATTGGGCCAGGCTCAGCGCTCCATCTCTCCAGTGCCAGAGGGTGGTTTTCCATTTTTCCCTTTGGCCGTCACTACACCCTGACGTCAAGGCATCTAGCGCCGATGTCGTGATGTCCACCCCTATTTTGAGAGCTCAGGCTTGCTGTGCCACATATCTCCGCTGGGGGCCAGTCAAATGCCGAGTCGCTACTCCCCTCCCTCCCCAGAGAAGGCGAGCTGTCCCTGGGACACTCAAGCCTTCTTTCCCCGGTCAGCCCTTGAGCTCCCGGGCTTGCTCCAACCACTGCATTGATGGGCCATCATAGGTTTTCCCTTTTTAAAGTTTCGCCTTTTTGTTTAGCCTAACCCTTTGTCACCTGGCTCTAGATAGGGTTTTTAAGTTTCCCCTTTGTTTCCCCATGTTTCCCTTACCCATGATAGGGTGTTCTAACAGTACCCTGTTAACAGAATGCAATCCTTGATGTGGTGCTCACCAACTCAGAGATGGTGGGTGCTGTAGGAGTAGAGTAGCCACTAGTGAACAGTGACCACAACTCTGTGTGATTTGAATTGGCCCTCAGGGTCAGTGACCCACAATCAAGAACTGAAGTCCTTGACTTTAGAATGGTGGACTTTGATAGGTTGAGGGACCTAGTTAGGGATAAGTTAGTAGGGGTGGAGGACATAAGGGGGTCAAGGAGAGATGGAGGGCAATAAAGGGAGCCATCCTTGAGGCATCATAAGCATAAACATAGAAACATAGACTTTAACGGTAGATAAGGACTGGCTGGCTCACCCAGTCTGCCCATTTCCCTACCTACTGGATAAGCTGCAGATCCTAGTTAACCAACAGCCTACTTCCTCCTACCCCCCCACTATAATTGCCTTATGTCTTTCCCATGCATTCTTAAATTCTCCCACTGTTCTTGACAGAGTCTGAAAAAAAAACAGGTTTAAGAGACCACTATGGTTCTCAGCTAGGTTAAGGGAAGCGGTTAGGGCCAAAAACAGGCCTTCTATAAATAGAAGAAAAAGCAGGGTGAGGCAGAAAGTGAGGATTATTTGCAGAAAAATAGGGAGGCAAAGAGGATCGTTAGGAAGGCGAAAGCAGACATGGAGCTGCATATTACAGAGGGGGTCAAGAACGAAGAAAAACTGTTTTTTTAGATATATAAGTGAAAAAAGGAAAAAAGGGGGCACCACACAGCTAGTTGAGGGTGGTAGGATGATGCATAGGGATGAAGAAAAGGTCACAGTCCTGAATGACTACTTTTGCTCAGTATTCACTAAGGAGGACTGCAGGCCCATGCCTATAAGCGGCATCAAAGCAGCCGCTAAGGGAGTCCCGGAAATGGGATAGCCAATATATGCTAGTGAGAGGGTCCTGATAGGGCTAGCAGCCCCTAAGATAGATAAGGCCCCAGGACCAGATTGGTTCATCCAAGGATACTTAGGGAATTAACAAGAACTGGCTGAACCACTGGCTGAGCTGTTCAACAACTCACTTAGGTCTGGAGAAGTTCCAAGGGATTATAGAATGGCAAACATTGTACCACTTCTTAAAGGGGGGACAGGGAGCAACCAGGGAACTACAGGGCTGTCAGTCTGACTGCCATCATGGGGAAGCTGATGGAATCACTAATCAAAGAGGACCTCATGGACTACCTAGAGAGCAATGGGCTCCAGGATAGTAAACAATACAGTTTTGTGGCAGGAAGTTCTTGTCAGACTAACCTGATTTTTTTCTTTGACCGGGTGGCCAAGGAAGTAGGCAAGGGCCATGCTGTGGATCTGCCGTACTTTGACTTCAGCAAGGCTTTTGATTCAGTACTGCACAAAGGCTGCTCAAAAAGATGGAAGACCTGGGTGTGGCTTAAACCATAGTGAACTGGGTGGGTAGTTAGCTACATGGGAGTCGGCAGAGGTTTGTGGGCAATGTGGTTAAATCAAGGAAAGGAAAGTTACGAGTGGGGTTCCACAGGGATCTCTCCTGAGTCGGGTCCTCTTCAATATGTTCATTAGTGACATTGCTGAGGGAATCCAGGGCAGGCTGTGTCTCTTCACAGTTAATACAAAACTATGTGAGAGGGTGGATAGTGATGAGGCAATAAGGGATATGCAGAGGGACCTACAAAAACTAGAGGGGTGGTCAAAGTTCTGGCAGTTAAAATTCAATGCCAAGAAGTGCAAGGTAATGCACCTAGGGAAAAGGAACCCCAAGACGGAGTACTGGGTCGGGATAGGTGGTAGCACTACAGAAGAGAAGTTATCATCAGTAACTCCCTTAAAGAAATGAGCCAGTACAATAAGGCTAACAGGATGCTGGCATGTATTGGGAGGAGTATTAATAGCTGAAGAATAGAGGTGATACTTCTCCTATACATATCCCTGGTGAGGTCTCACCTGGAGTACTGCATCCAGTTCTGGAGCCCTCACCTCAGAAAGGACAGGGTTAGGTTGAAAACAGTGCAGCACAGAGTAACCAAAATGATTCAGGGCCAGCAGGGCAGATCCTATAAGGAACACCTCAAGGCACTAAATATACATTCACTGGAAACCAGAAGGAAGAGGGGAGATATGACAGAGACCTTCAACTTCCATAAAGGAATTAACAAGGTGAACTGTGGGGAATTATTTACCCTGAATACCAACTCGAGGTCATGTGGTCATGAATGGAAATTAACAGGAAGGAAGTTCAGGAGGAATGTAAGGAAGTACTTCTTTATGGAAAGGGTGGTGGAACTTTAGAAGAGTCTGCCGGCTGAGGTGGTGGGTGCAAATACAGTCAGGGGATTCAAGCAGGCATGGGATAGAATGAAGGGAATAGTGGTCACCTGAGGTGACAAGAACAGGGAGGAGAATGGGGATAGGACAGAAAAGATTAGTACCCTGGAGGAACAATGAGTTCCAGGAAAGATTCCAGGGATTATAGGGAATATGGGCAGACTAGATGGATCTCTGCTCTTTTTCTGTCATCATTGTTTATGTTCTTATGTTACCTTCTTTAACAGTTGCTTACAGTTCCTTTACTCATTAACACAGGTGGCAGAAAGTATGCAGGTACTCTACCTTACTGGACCAGCAGAGTTCCCTGCATGCCTACTGTCACCTGTGAACCTGCCGATACCTAAGACACCAGTGACTTTAGCTGTCCCTCTCCTGCACTGTTAACACTCGTGTTTGGATGTGAACATACTAAGATATGCTGAGTGGCTGTGAATTCACACCTCACTGAGGGACTTCCTGCTTTAGTCTGGTTGGTCACTGAATCTCATGTGACCTTCAGTTCAGCCTCCGATCCCAGACCCCAGCATCTTCCCCTCCTATGATGAGGAAACTCTGAAAAAAAAGGTAAAACAAGTGAGTTCAAAATACAAACAAGAGCTTCTGGAGCCCTTCTTTGTGTGGCATTTGCAGATTCTGAAAAGTGCACTGAAAATTAACTCCCTGCTGCCTTTTCAATCATTTCCAAGCTTTCTGCTTTAATCTGATTGGTCACCGAACCTCAAGTGGCCATCCTTTCAGTCTCATACCCCCAGCCTCAGCGTCTTTCCCTCCTGTGAAGAGAAAAGTCTGCAAAAGGTAAAACAAGTGAGTTTAATATACAAAGAAAGAGTGCTGGATACCTAGAACAGCCTGCCAGAAGAAGTGGTGGGGGAAAAGACAGTGGGGAGCTTCAAGCATGTGTGGAATAGGCACATGGACATAATAAGTAGAGGTAAGGGAGGTGGGAGGGACACCTGCTACCAAATAGGGTCCAGGGTATAGTAACAGGTAGGGTAAAGAAGGCAGACTGGATGGGCCTACCAATTCTTTTCTGCCAACACATTCTATATTTCTATGTTAAGATACAAACAACTATGTAATGCCAGCGGTAAGACCATCAGGGAGGCCAAATTAATTTACTTCCCCCGTAACCTTCAGAACAACCTTAAATCTCCTGATAGGTTCTGGAAGGTTATTCACTTACTAACCCTCCTACTCAGTCTACCTCCCCATCTTCCAACTAGAAACTTCACCTACTGTATCTCTGACCTAACTAAGGTTGCTGACACCTTTAATAATTTCTTGACATCCTGTTCCATTTAACTACTTCCTCCCTCCTTCTCCTCCTCCTGCTTGCTCTGTCTCTCCCAAATAGCCCTGTCCACCCATCCTCTACACCAGCATCTTTTTCCCTCTCCCCAGCCTCCTCTGAGTCCACCCTCACTTCACTCTCTTGCAACTCCTCTACGAGGCAAAGCTAGAAGAGCATAGATACTAATCTCCTTCATCTAGCTGCAGTGAACATCACTGCCCTTCTTAGCTCCCTTTTTAATCTTCCTTTCCAACATGGGTCCATCCTCCAGTCCTGGGAGCAGACTATAGCCCTCCCTTTCCCTCAGAGGGGATAAGTCTTTTTCCCAGGAAATCACCATCCCATCTCATGTCTCCATGCCTTGGCTAAGGTGCAGGAAAACTACTTCTGTCCTATCCACCTAGCTTGACTCTCTTCTTTCCTCTTCCCTCTACAGTTTTCTTCCACAAACATGATTTCACCATCTTCTTTCACCTCCAGATCACTACCTCTGTGCTGAAAGGCATAGAGCAGAGCATGGCTGCCGCAGCCATTCTCATAGACTTTGCAAAGCTCTTCAGTACAGTGGCCCACCCTTTTGTCTTGAATACATTAGGTACAGCAGGCCTATCTGACTTGGTTGTGATGTGGTTCCACTCTTACGTCTTGGATAAGCTCCAGTTAGACCGGGTTTTTGATGCCCTATCCATCCCCTTGCCCATCAAGTTCAGCATCCCCCAGGTCTCCATCCTCAGCTTATTCCTAGTCTCCATCTTCTTAAATTACTTCTCTTCCACCTGTCACTCATACACCTATATGCAGATGACACAGTCTGTTTGTTTCTGGTGCTTCACTCCTTGAGCTGAATTTGTCACTCCAGCAACAGTCCAGTGCCAGTTCAGCTTAAAACAGTTTTCACTAAATGCCAGAAATACTGTCTCTCTAACTTGTGACACTAGACAGAGACTATCAAGAATCCAACATTCCCTGTTGTCAAGACTCTGAATGTAAACGGTGTTGCCCCAAAACCTACACTTGCCAGGCTGGATCCTCTTTTTCATTCTTTATGATGTGTCACCCTTAGTGCTCCATCCCGTCATCCATCACTGCTCTCTCTATGCTAATCTTTCATTCCCTTCCCTACAGGTCCAGTATCTCAGTCACTGTTCCTCAGTCCTAGACAAATATTGACCACTGTTCTCACTTACCTCACTTCTCTGTGTACTCCCTCCCCCCAAAGTTGTGGTGCTTACCTTAAGTTGTTTCTCTGGGTACTGCTGTTGCCCTCTGTCTGGCCATGATCCTGCCTTGTGTTCTGCCTTTTGAACCTGGCTAATATCCAGTAAGGAGTGTAAATCGATTATGTAAAAATGTGTATCCATAGCCCCTGCGCGAACATGTGAGAAAGTGCTGTTGCGCTGTAGTTTTAAGAAGTTCAGCCCTGTATATAGTGTCTGTAGCCTGTGCTGGGTCCGAGTGAAATGGAGCTCGCAACCAGGCAGGGAACGCTCCTTCAGAATCCCCTCTGCAGTTGCTTAGAGGTGCAGAGGGAGCTCTCTTGAATGCTGTCAAGAATAGTGCAATATATGGAAGCAAATAGAAAACTGCACCCAAAGCAGCATGGCTTTTCAGCAGGGAGGTCATGCCAGACAAACATGATTGATTTCTTTGATTGGGTGACCTGAATGATGGACCAGAGTGGAGCAGTACACACAGTGTATCTGGACTTCAGTAAGGCGTTCGACTCCGTTCCACATAGGAGACTAATAAACAAGTTGGAACACACTGGAGTGGGGCATAAAACAATCAGCTGGGTTAGGAGTTGGCTCCAGGGGAGAACCCAGAGGTTCTTGGTAAATGGCACTCTCAGAGCAAGGTGAGGTAACCAGCAGAGTACCCAAGGGATCAGTACTGGGGCCAATTCTATTTAACATATTCACCAGCAGCATCACTGATGGATGTGAGGGAAAGGTATGCCTCTTCGCAGATGATACCAAGCTCTGCAACAGAGTACACATGAAAGAGGGGGCCACAGGAATGGACTCTGATCTAAAAAAGCTGGAAGAATGGTCAGAACAATGGCAGCTGAAATTAAACACCAAGAAGTGTAAAGTTATGCACCTGGGGAGAAAGAACCCTGGCAGGAAATATTCCCTAGGAGGGGAATAACTGACAGAAACTAAGACTGAGAGGGATCTAGGAGTACTCATATTTGATGATTTAAAGACAACCAGGCAATACAAAAAGGTGGCACAAATAGATAACGGAATCCTTGGATACATAGGTAGGGGTATCACAAGTAAACAAGCATTTGTCAATGCCGAATGTTGTCTCACTGGCACTGGCATTGGTAGTGCAGGAGTTAGAGATGCATAATAGGAATGGCAGTGAAGTATTGAACTGACGCCAACCTCACCCCACCTGCAAAGACCAACAGGCATTGGGGTGTGCTTTGAGTCATCAGCTATAACTCTCATGCCATTTTTACTCCCACCTACCCTGTAGACACTGACAAGTGTCATGATTTGCTTTGGGGTCTTTGTGCCTTATACTTACCCAATTCCATTAGGAAATATGCTGAGATGGGTGCAGTATAGGAGCATGGGGTGAACTTTGAGTCGAACACTCCAAGGTACACCTCGGCGCCTGTCACTGACTGCAGGGGAGGGAGCTGGAATGGCATGAGCATTACAGCCAGTGATCAAGCCACCCTGATGCCTGTAAGTCTCTACAGGGTGGGGTGTTACAGTTAGAAACCCTAACGCCATAGGTGTTTGTTGGCATTTTACTCCAAATTTTCAACATGGTCTTTTTGTGACCCCACCTCAAAAAGATCAGCACTATCAGTTAGTTAGCCGAAAGGTGATTTTGCACAGTAACTGCGCCATTTGGCGTCACAGGTACAGAAACACATTTTGGGCAGGATGTCAAAAATGACAACTGTATTGTTCATGAGGAGGTGTAAAACAAGCATTTGTCAATGTTGAATGTTTGCTTGCTGGCATTGGCATTGGTAGTGTAGGAGTTAGAGAGCTGCATAATAGGAATGGCAGTGAAGTACTGAACTGAAGCCTACCCCACCACCACCCTGCAGAGACTGACAGGCATTGGGGTGTGCCTTTGGGTCATCAGGCATAACGGCCACGCCATTTTACCACACTCTACCCTGCAGACACCGACAAATGTCATGGTGTGCCTTGGGGTCTTTGACCCTTATGCTCACCCCATTCCATCAGGAAATATGGTGAGATGGGTGCAGTATAGGAGAATGGGGTGAACTTTAGGGCGAACAGTCCAAGGCATGCCTCAATGCCTCTCACTGGCTGCAGGGTGTGGGTGGGGGTGGAATGGTATGAGCATCACAGGCAACAATCCCAAGTCACACCCCTGATGCCTGTCAGTCTCTACAGGGTGGGGCGTTATGGTTGGAAACACTAACGCCTCAGGTGTTAGTTGGTATTTTCACTCCAAATTTTCAACATGGGTTTTTTTGTGACCCCCACCTTATGAACAGTGGCAATATCAGTTAGTTAGCTGAAATCTGATTTTGCACAGCGACTACGCCATTTGGCACCACAGGTGTGAAAACACATTTCAAACAGGATGTGAAAAATGAAAGCTGTACTGTTCATGGGGAGGTGTAAAAAATGGCAATGTTGAAAATCTGCAGTGAAAATATTAAAAAAACTGAAGTCATGAGCGCGCATAGAAACTGCAAAACACACACCCGTAATGTAATTAGTTTGGAGATTTTTCTACAGCAGATTACCAACACAGGCATTTTGGGACCTCTGCTCATGAACAGTGTCACTGTGATTTTCTTAATCTGTCCCAAAGAGTGATTTCCCACAGCGACCATGCATTTCTGCACTGGAAGTGTGAAAAAACATTTCGGCAATGGTGTGAAAAATGACAGCTGTACTGTTCATAAGGAAGTGTGTAAAAATGCCAGTGGTGAAAATGTGGACTGAAAATATTTCAAATTCATGAACTTACGAGGGTGCATGGAAACTGTGCAATGCTCGCTCGTAACACAGTCATTTTATGGACTTTTGTCATCACATTTTTAACACAGCCATTTTAAGACCTCTGCTCATGAACAGTATCACTGTGATTTTCTTAATCTGTCCCTAACATTGATTTCGCACACCGACTGCGCCATTGTGCGCTACATGCACGGAAACACATTTTGGGTGAGATGTGCAAAATGACAACTATACTGCTCATAAGGTGGTGTGGTGAAATGGCAATGTTGAAAATCTGGACTGAAAATATTAAAATTTCGCGAACTTACGAGTGTGCATAGGAATTGCTCAACACACGCTGGTAAAACAGTCATTTTGGGGAATTTTTTCACCAAATTTTCAACATAGGGTTTTTGGGGGCTTACCTCATGAACTGTGACACTGTTGTTTCATAAAGCGGTCCCAAAAGATGGTTCTGCACTTTGACCATGAAATCACCTTTCGGAACCAAATAACAAAATGACAGTGCCAGAATTCATTAGGTGGGGGCCCAAAAATCCCGTGTTGAAAATTTGGTGAAAAAATTCCCAAAAATGCCTGAGATATGCATCAAAGTTGAAAAAACCCTATTTATTGCATTATACAGCTTACCGGCATTTCCTCAGTTCGCGGTCGGCTTTGAAGAGTGCAGACATGTTCCGGTCCACTGAAGATTGTCGCCAGACTCCAGAGGTAAGTATGGGGTGAGGTGGGGTGTGGGGAGGCAGGATGTGCAGAGGGTGGGCACAGGTGGGGGCAGGGGTCAAGACAGTCAGCGATGGACGTTTTTCTTACAGGGCATTTTTAAGCGAAGCAGGACTTTTGCCATGCTGGGTGGGCTCCCAGCATGGCAGCTGAAAACTGTTTTGGAGGCACCCATCAGCCATACAGACTGTTACCACGCTGGGGAAGGTTCAGCGTGGCACCTGAGGTCTGTTGGGGGATACAGTGGAGCCGATGAGGTTGGGCACCCCTTAGCCTTACAGACTGTTGCCATGCTGGGGTGGGCTCCCAGCATGACACCTGGAACTCTGTTGGGGAGTGCAGCAGAGCCAATGGGGGATTGGGCACCCCCATCAGCCATATAGTGTGGGGGGGCACATGAGCATGCTGGGGGATGGAGCTGTCTATGACATCTTTTTCAGTGCACTGCTAACGTGTAGGCACTTTGCATACTGCCGGACGACAGTATGCAAAGTGCCTACATGTTGCCACCACTGATTGCAGTGTTTTTTTTGCTTCAACTGTATGCCACTGCATCTGAACAGCTGTCATAGACAGCTCCTACATTAACTGGCATGGTGAGGCCGTGCCTGCAAAAGGCAGCAGGGCATTAGAAGTGGGGGAGGCACACCTACAAATTCTCGTATGGTGGCACTATGTTTCTTGCAAATGCGTGCAAGCAAACATAAAAATGGCAACGTTGTAAATCTGGAGTGAAAATATGAAAAATTGAAGGCATGAGCATGCATAGAAACTGTGCAACATACGTCCGTAACCAATTATTTTGGGAATTTTTTTAACCACATTTTCAACTTAGACATTTTGGGATCTCCCCTCATGAACAGTGGCACTGTGATTTTGTTAATCTGTCACAAAAGTTGATTTCCCACAGCAACCACGCCATTGTATGCCACAGGTGCGAAAATGCATTTTGGACAGGATATGAAACATGACAGCAGTACTGTTCATAAGGAGGTGTGAAAAAATGCCAGTGTTGAAAATCTGGCATCAAAATATTGCAAATTTGCGAAATTACAAGGGTACGTGGAAACTGCACAATGCATGCTTGTAACAGTTATTTTATGGATTTTCATCATCAAATTTTCAACATAAGCATTTTAGGACCTCTGCTCATGTACAGTGACATTGTCATTTTCTTACTCTGTCCCTAAAATTGATTTCCCACAGCGACCGTGCTATTCTACGCTGGAAGTGCGAAAACACATTTTGGCCATGATATGTAAAATGACAGCTATACTGTTCTCAAGAGGAGGTATGGAAAAATGCCAATGTTGAAAATCTGGAGTAAAACAGTTATTTTTGGGATTTTTTTCACAAATTTTAACATAGGCTTTTGAGAGCCCACCTCATGAACAGTGGCACTGTGGTTTCATTAATCTATCCCGACAGGTGATTCCATGCAGTGACCAAGAAATCACCTTTCGGGACTGATTAACACCATGACAGTTACTGAATTCATGAGGAGGGGTCTCAATAACCCCATGTTGAAAATTTGGTGCCAAAATTCCCCAAAATGCCAGAGATATGCACCAAAGTTGAAAATAAAAACTGTTTATGTCATTATACAGCTTACCGGCATTTCTTCAGTTCGCGTTCAGCTTTGAAGAGTGCAGACGTGTTCCCGGTCCACCGCAGATCATCGCGCCATGCTCTGGAGGTAAGTATGGGGTGAGTGTGTGTGTGTGGGGATTCAGGGTGCGCATATAATGGGTGCGGGTTGGGGAGGGCCACGGACTCAGCGAGGACCATTTTCTGTTTACAGGTTTAAAAAAGAAAAATATTGTGGGAAGGTTTTTTTTACAGGGCATTGGCATGCTGGGTGGCTCCCAGCATGCCAACTAATCTTTTGAGGGGCTGTAGCCAATGGGGATTAGGCACCCCATTGGCACATACGAAGTGGGGGCAAGAGCCAAGGGATTGGGCACCCCTCAGCACACAACAAATGGGGGCATTATGCCGATGGGGAGTGGGCTCCCCCATTGGCAGATTGAACTGGGAACAGAGGGACCAAAGTTGATGGAGATTGGGCCCCCCCATCAGCAAAGAAAGACTGTTGAGGGGCGCATGATGCTGAGTGGGATTGGGCACCCCCTCGGCACACAATTGAAATGGGAGGGGGGCGTTTACTGATGGGGAGTGGACTTCCCTGTCAGCTCATGAACTGGGTTGGGGCATGCTGACAGGGGTATTGGGCACCCGTGAAGTCGGCATTGTGGCAGGCGGTGGCAGTCACTGCCACCATGTTTATTGGAATGTTTCACCAGTAAAGGCTTGTCAGGAGGTGTGTTACTGTGCCACTGCATGACAAGCTTGCCTCTCATTGCAGTGGCACTTTTGTTAGATGTGGTGGCCACTTTACGTATTGCTGGTGTCAGCGCCTGCATGCTGGCTTATTGGGGAATGAGGGACGCACCTACTGATGCATGCTCCTGCTTTCCACAGTGACCTCACCTCCAAATCTGCTATTAATGCAATATGTTGGCTGGCATGCAAGCATGAGACAACATAAGAAAGTGATGTGATAATTCTGCTGTACAGGTCCTTGATGAGGTCACACCTAGAGTAGTGCATCCAGTTCTGGCGACCACACCTCAAGAAAGAGATTGTCTGAGTCTGTTCAGAGCAGAGCTATGAAGATGATTCAAGGACTTCATCAAGAACCATATGAGTCAAGACTCAACCATCTCAAGATGTACTCGCTGGAAAGGAGAAGGGACAAGGGGATATGATTGAGATATTCAACATCCAAGGAATTAACTCAGTACAAACTCAGGACCTTTTCAGAGAAAGCTCGTCTACATGAACAAGGGGACACAGCATGCACCTACAGGGAGGTAGATTCAAAACCAATATTAGGAAGGTTTTTCTTCACTGAAAGGGCGGTGGTGCAATGGAACAGTCTACCCCCTGCAGTTGTGGCAGCAAAGACAGTGAGAGAGTTTAAGCTAGCATGGGATAGGCACTGCAGAAACTTAGGATGGAAAAAAGACTGGTGGGGTAGCCCACACGGGCAGACTAGATGGATCATAGAGTGTCTTTCTGCCAGCACTTTCTTGTGTTCTTCCATTCTTATGACTTTCAAACTAAACTGTTGTATTTAAAAATGGACTTTAAAGTTGGACTGTTTATTTCCTGCCATCCAGTATCCATGTTTGTTACTTTGACCCTGCCATCTAGCCAATCAGAACTCAAAGGGCCCTAGTAAGGATCCTTCTGCTATGGCTGCTGGGAAAAAATAGTTAACTGTGTGCTGGGCACATATTTTAGCCAATCAGGATACTAGAATTGTGATTGACAGCCTCCACATACAGGTGAATTACAGGACTCTGGTTTCTTCAGTTAAGGAGGGACTGTTGAACTAGGCAGTTACTGGAGGGCTTCCAGAAGTAAAGGAGGATCTGTTTTTGGCTCTGTGGGAAGGCCTGCTTACGTCCTGACCACCTATCCACTTGAATTTGAGCTTTTGAACTGCCGAATCTGCAGATTAATTCTCTCTAGCTTGCAAACTGAAAGAGAGTGTGGTTTCTGCCCGAAACAGCTTTTTCTGACTAAACTGCATCAGAGCCATGAGTTGTCTGCCAAGCTGAGCCACTGAAAAATAAGTTTTTTGCCTAAGGGACTGTTTAAAGTTGAAGCCTGTGGCTGCAGAGTTTGTCTCCTGCCTAGCTACTTTTGGAGGAGACTTGAAGATAAGTCTTCAAGCTTACTGCCAGAGACTACAACATACCAGTTGAGTAAGCTATATGGCCTATTTGAAACTGCATCAGAGATTGAATTGCTTATGCACAGCCCATATCTAGAAAGACTCCAAAAGACTTGCTGTATTGTGAATTTGAGCTGCCACTGTCTTCAGATCAAATTGGGAGTCAGCTACCACTGCAATGTTTCAGCGTTGGTTTGCAGCCACCTCGGGGGGGGGGGGGTATGCCCAGATGTGGGAGTGAGTCATGCCAGTCCTTGCCCCTGAGTGCTGGTTCTGTACCAGAAGGACAAAAGATTGAGATCTGCAACTGAGAGTCAGTGGATCAAATCCAGCTCCAGGACAAATCAGCCTGACATCGTTACCGGCTCAAAAAGCCACAGTACCATGAGTAACTTCAGGGCCTGTCCCTGTAACCAAGTTAAAGTAATTTCTGTTAGCAAGCTGTTTGCTCCAATTGCAAGTTTGTTGCGTTGTGTTGTGCATGTCATTGGGCCTGGGAATTACAAATGCTTATTGTTTAAAGTTTCTGCAAGTTGTTCTACAGAATGGGGTAAAGAAACAAATCAAAATGTAGTTGTTTAAGGGCCCCAACACCAGCCAACCAGCTGCAATGCGCCAGATCTGCAACTGCTGAAATCTGGGTACCCAGTGCAATTATCTGAGACTATCCAGAGGGATTGAATGTATTGTTTGAATGTTCTGCCAAAGCAAAAATGCCTATGAATAATTTTTTAATTGGCATCCCTTGCCTCACTGTTCACCCCTTAATAAATAAGGTTTATTTTTACATGTTAACACTGTCCATGAGCATATTATTTTCAAGCTCTAGTTTATCATGGATAGCTATAAGATACACTGTTATTGCTGATAACTATTACTTGCAGGTGCACAGGGTGTGCCCCAGAAGTCTGAACCCTGTTGGTAAGTGTATCCACTGTGAGTATATTATTAGCTCTCACTACTAATTGTACTACTGAATGCAAAGTAATGTGTTTTATGCTAATCCATGTGTGGGGCCACTGGTTGGGACAGTGGGTAGGTACAGCATCCCAGAGGGTTGTACTAACTTTTCAGCAGAGCCACTTAAAAGCTACTGTGGGGAGGCACCACGCAAATAGTTCTGCTGTTGATACTGGGCCTTTGACATCAAACCAGAACCCAGGCCCTCAACCTGCGTTGTGGGCAGGCAGGGTAGTAACCCATTGGGACACGGTGTCCAGGTTACATCCGCTTAAAGGGAACAAAACAGGGGTACCACATAAGCAAAACCAGAAACACAGCAGCGTAGAATAGAGGCTCACCTCCAAAATTATATGCTCCATTTGCCTAAAAAGTTTTAATCCATTTTCTCAGTGTTGAAATGTTCCAAGCCGATACAGTTTAAAACTTCAAACATCAAAGTTAGTTTCACCTGATGCATGAATCAGTGCATATATCTCCTGGCAAAAAACTTCATGGACTCTTGAAGAAGGATTTGGCTACAAAAGTCTGTCTGGTGGGTCTTCCATACCCCTTATACCTCAAATGTATGACATTATGCCTTTTATCTTGTAACACAGGCCTGTAGGAAAGAGATGCATATAGGGCCTTGTTGCCTGGCACAGCAGATCATTCATCAGTCCTTAGTGTTGCTTCTGCATGGTTATTAGATGTTCCTGCAGGACCATTGGTTGTGGAATGGATAGGTGCCCTGGGATTCAAATTAACTGTATCTGAAACAGGATTTAAACCAGAGGTAGCAGCCACCTGGTTACTCTGTTCATTATAAACTATCAGACTCGGATTCTGTGTCAATTAAAGCTCTGGTGTGAGGTTGGGAAGGCTATTGACAGTGTCATTATAGGCATTATTCTGTGGTACTGCAGATTGTTTACAGAATAAATAGGAGCTATACTTGAAATCACCACTTCCGATTCTTTCGGCATCTGTATTGGTGATGAGGTCGACACCCAACCTGTAGGCATGTTTCGCAACCTGCAGCTTTCAGAGCTTTTCTACCGACCAGCTTTCCTCCATTGGGTGTGTCCCATTTGCTAACTGAGACCGTCTAAAGCCGAGTTCAGATGAAGTCGTAAATGACATTACTGACTTGTCTCGGTTCTCAGTGTCCCTCTAGTTTGTTTCCATATTTGGTATTTGCTTTTCTGTGTCGTTTTCCTTCTTTGTTGTACTTGAGGTTGCCTTTTGACTCTCATTAGTGTCAGTTGCACAGACTGCAAGTTCCTTTGATGATACTACATCATGTCCTTGCAGCTGAGCTCCTTTGATAGCTGTCTCCTTTGAAGATTCTGACGTCTTAGTAACCTGGTCTAGCTGTGCTTGTAGAAGTTGGCACCTCTGTATATATCGTAGCTGTTCCATTTGCTATATCTCCTGGATAGATAAAGCCTGTTTCTCCGTTCTTTCCACTGGGTGAGGTATATTTATAACCGGTTGCTCTGTAAGCATCTGTTTTGTTTCTTGTTCAATATCAGGTCTGCTAGGTGATACCTGGTTTATTTCCATTTCATAGAAACACAGAAACATAGAAGTTGATGGCAGATAATGACTGCAAGGCCCATCCAGTCTTCCATTTTTTACCTTTATGAATGTGCCATAGGCCTTTACTCTGTCAATGGCCTATTATTCATACTCATCTGTATTGTTCCTTATGCCTATCCCATGCCTGTTTGAAGCCCTGCACTGTATTCATATCCACCACTTCCTGAGGTAGGCCATTCCATGCATCTACCACCACTTCTATAAAAATGAACTTCGTCACATTACCCTTTATCAGCCTCCCTGCAATCTCATACTATGTCCTCTTGTCCTGCTATTTTTCTTATATTGAAACATATTAGATTCTTTCACCTTGTTAATGCCCTTAAGATAGTTGAATGTTTCCGATCATATCACCTCTCTTCCTTCTTTGCTCTAGGATATACATATTGAGCTCCATTAATCTGTCCTCATATGTTTTCTGATGCAGTCCCTGCACCATTTTGGTTGCCCTTTTCTGGACTGCCTCCATTTTGTTAATGTCCTTGTGCAGGTGCGGCCTCCAGTACTGCATGCAGTACTCCAGATGGGGCCTAACCAGTGTCTTGTAAAGAGGGATTATTAGCTCCCTCTTATGACTTGTGATAGCCCTACTAATACACCCCAACATCCCTCTAGACTTACCTACTGTTTTAGTGGTCTCCTTGGATCATTTCAGGTAATCTGCAATGATGATGCCCAAGTCTCTTCCTTCCCTTGTGACTGCCAGCAACTCTCCTCCCAACCTATAGGTGGCTTCAGGGTTTCTCTTCCCTAAGTGCTTGATCTTGTACTTCTTTGCGTTAAACCCCAGTTGCCACTCTTCAGACCATTTTGCCAGTTTTTCCAGATCTCTTCTAATTCTGCCCACACCATCTGGATCATTTACTCTGTTGCAGATCTTGGTGTCATCTGCAAACAGGCAAACCTTACACACAGTCCCTCTGCAATGTCGCTGATGAAGGTATTGAAGAGGACTGGCCCCAGGACTGATCCCTAAGGTACCCCACTTGTGATTTGCACCTCTTCTACCTGTATACCATTTACCACCACTCTCTGTTTTCTGCCCGCCAACCAGTTTGCCACTCAGCTGACCAACTTCTGACCCACCCTGAGCCTGCCCAGCTTATTAATCAATCAGCTATGTGGAACAACATCAAAGCTTTGCTGAAGTCAAGGTAGGTGACACCAACTGCACCCCTGGGTCCACCACTCTGGTTACCCAGTCAAAAATCTATGAGATTAGTTTGACAGGACCTTCCTTTTGTGAATCCATGCTGTCTTGGATCCTGTGCTCCCATGGATTCCAGGTGTTGCACTATCCTTTCCTTAAGGAGTGCCTCCATAATCTTGCCCACTACTGAGGTAAGACTGACTGGTCTGTAGTTCCTTGCCTCCTCTCTGCTGCCATTCTTGTGGAGCAGAATCACATGAGCCCTTCCCCAGTCTTCTGGGACCTCTTCCGTGCTCAGAGACTCACTGAACAATTCTGCTAATGGCTATGCTGGTTCCACCTTCAGCTCCTTTAGTACCCTGGGATGTATGCCATCAGGTCCCATTGCTTTGTCCACCTGAGATTAGCAAGCTGTTGTGGGACCCTTTCTTTTGTGAAGGGACTTGTGCACACCTCCCTCCCCTGTGTCCATGTCCATTAGCAGTCTCTACAGTAGCTGAGGCAGAGGAGAAGACCTGCTCCTTTGCCTCCACATCCTCCATCTGTTCCTCCTGGTCTGCTGGCTGCTATCTTGGCAGAATGCCAGGGTGACAAGGTTCCCTCTCCTGGAGAGTAGGGGAATATTTTATTGAATAAACACACAAAATACATAACATGCCATTTCTTTACATAACATTCTCACTTTACACACAATTCTGAATCCTTTCTTTTATTGTTCAGTTGTCTTCTGTAATTTTATATTTTACAAAATTCTTGTCACCCATCTCTTTTCCATTCATTATACTTTAGTTTTTTTTTTTTTTTCAAAATTACATTGTTTGTTCAATTCATATTCCACTTCTAACATTGTTCTCTCTGGGTCCTTATCTATTTGTTGCAGAACATATTTACTTCTAGTCGGCCATAATACACATTTGAGTGAAAATGAAACGGATCATATCTGCATTAAATCCTCGAATCTTCCTGGTAAACCCACCTACTACTTCTTCATATGTCACCTGTTTCCATCTATCCTCTTCCCATCGTACAGATAATCTGTCCCAAAATTCTTTTACAAATGGACATTGAATCAAAAAGGTGTTCAATTGTCTCTTCTGTTGCAATACATATCTGTCATGGGCAAAACTACTCCTTTAGAGCTTTATGTTTTGCATTTCCTTTCACATTTAAACACCCGTGTCCACACAACCATACAGTATCCCACATTTTCGAGGTGTGACTTTATCCTGCAAAGTTTTTAACATTTCATCTTTGTTTCTTTCTGTAATCCCATTAAAGGAAATGTTTATCATAAATCATTGTTCTTCTATGTATTGATAGATGTATTTTCCAGGTTTATTTACTATCTGGCCTGCTTCTAGTTTCCATCTCCTTATTTTAGATATAATGGGTCTAAAATATACTGGTCCATTATGAATGTAAGAGCTCAGACTTTTTTCTTTCTTTCCAGGCTTTCACACATGGTGCTAGCCATTTGTTTGCAAACAGGATCCATATTGTTTGGTTTGGTTTTTCAGGGTCTATTATATTCTTCTCAAAATACATACTAAAAAAAGGCTATAGGGTTTATTAGATTCACTCCATGTTTACTAATAGGTTGATAAACTTCCTCCCTTTTTATTGGGTTCAGCCTACTCCCCATATGGTTTGAAACACTAAGCTAAGGAGAGATGGTTCCAAAACTGCCGGAATCGCGTACACCAAACTTAAATATGTAAATATAGGTAATAATAGTGTCTTTACTATTTGCACTTTCTTTTTGTTAAATTGCTGCCACCCTTTCCAAAACTGCACCTTCTTTCTGGCTTCTCCTAGCTTCCCTTCCCACTTTACCTTATCTCCCCCTTCCAAAAGTTATTCCTAGGACTGTAAACGGGTCCTCTGATACTTTTATCCCTCCTATCTCCTGAATTAGATCTGTTTTCACACTTAATGAGTACACTATACTTTTACTCAGATTCTCTTTTGCTCCAGTAATTTGTGAGAAACTCTATGTTTTCCATTGCCTTTTGGCCTGATCGTATATCTGATACACATATGCATAAATCTTCTGCATAGGCGGACGTCTTCACTTGCTCTGCCTGTTTTTCTGTTTGTACTCCTTTCACTCGGTCATCTTGCTGAATTATTTTTAACAACGGGTCTATACAAAAAACATATAGTAAGGGGCTTAATGGACAGCCCTGCCTTACCCTCCCCCTTTCTATTTTTATATAAGAACCCAGATGTCCATTGCCAGAGGTAAAGAGGTAGCTGCTGCATAAATAATCATGATCCATGTATAGAATTTTTTTTGGGACCCCATATTTTTCCAGGACTACCTCTATAAACTTATGTGACACCTTGTCAAATGCCTTCTCCTGATCCAATGACATAATATACCCTGTGATTTCCTCTTCTTTTCCTTGTTCTATCATTTCCCTTATTAAAACAGATTATCAGTAATGAATCTACCTATAATTGAACATGTTTGAGATGTTGATATTGTAACTGGGGCTACTGCATCAATCTTTACCTAAAATTTTCATCAAATTTTTATGTCTGAGTTTAGCAGGCTCAATGGCTTCCAGTTCCTAAGGTCCTCTCTGTCATTCTTTATGTATAAAAACTTGTTCTGCTATCCTCATATGAAAATCAATTTTGTTATACAACAATATCTTATTAAATACTTCTACTAATATGTCAATTAGAATATTATCAAACTTTTTATAAAATTCTGTCTGGAATCCATCTATACCTGGTGCAGTGTCATTTTTTAAAGTTTTAAGTGAGGCAGTATAGCGCAGTGGTCTAAGGCTCTGAGCTGCAAATTTGGTGACATCCAGCAGACTTGACCTGGGTTTGAATCCCACAGCTTCCACTTGCATACTGTGTGACCCTGAGCAAGTCACTTAACCTCCTTGTGCTCCCAGGTCGCTTCCTGTAAAAAGCTTTCAGCTTAGTCTGCTATACCTGGTTAAACAACTAAAAAAAAAAAATAACCTGTTTCACCTCTGTCTTAGTAATGGGCTCTATTAACCCATTCTTCTCATTATCTGGTAGTTTTGGTATATCCAAATTTCTAATCAGTGCTTTCATTTTATTCTCATCTCTGTGACTAGGGGCATACATTTATTTTAAAAAAGTGTGCACTTCTTGTCTTATTTCTGGCATAGTATTTACTGTCTTCCCAGTGGCTGTTTTTAATGTATTCATTGTTGTATTTTCTACTACTATCAAAAACATCTCCTAAACCCATTTTACCAGTTGAGCAGATTTTATGCTCTATTAACATTGATGTAGCTCTAGTATACTGTAATACTTCCATTTCACTCTTGACCTTCTTAATTTTTTCAGTCAAATTGACCCGCTCTGTATTTATTCTACTATATAATTTAGCTAACTGGGTACTAAGGGAAAGGTATTTTTTATACTGTGTCATCTTTCTTTCTGAAGCTAATTTTATACATTCTTCTTTTATAATTTTTGTTTCCACCCACCAATAACTTAAGTCTTCTACTAAATCTACCACTGACATACGTGCTAAAAATATTTCTTTTATTTGTATGTATAGCTGTTGATCTTCCAGTAAAGAGACATTTAATTTCCAGTAATCCTTCCCTTGTGTTTTACTTGGTTGGACTCCTATTGTGCTTACTACCATCACATGACCTGTTGTTTCTACTGTTATGGTCAAAGAGTTCTGCACATGTAATAATTTTGATACAAAAATGAAGTCTATTCTTGTTGACAGTATTCCTTTAAGTATGTACACCCTTCCTTGAATGAATGCTTCTATAAGTATCCCTCAAATTACTTTGTAACACTATTTGCTTAAACAGTTTGAATCACAAAATTCTTATCTGTACAGGCCCTCTGTACTGATTTGATAGTACACATTAAAATCACCACCCCATATAATGTATTTTGTTGTGAAAGATGCGGTTTGATTAGGTTAAATAATTCCACCCTTTCTTTTTCTAGGCAGGCATAAATGTTAATTGCCCTCCATGCACAATTTCCATACATAAAGTCTATTAATAAAGCCCTTCCTGCACATATATATATATATCAATTTGATCACTTTATACTTATCTCCTGAGAACAAGATTCCTACCCCATCACATTGTTCAGTTCCAAAAGAAAAAAAGGAGGGTCCTCCACACCACAGTTTTTTTATTATTTGCTCCAGGTACACTGTGTTTAATCTGGTGTCCTGAAGGAAACAAATATCCACTTTACTATCTTTTAATTTAGATAATGTGACTAGTCTTCTCCTTGCATTTGTAATGCTGTTGACATTCAAGGTTGCAATTTTGAGTGTAGGTGTGGAGGACATTATTTAAAAGAGAAAAGAAATTCTCCTACTTTTACAGTTTCTTTCTTTCACTTCTTGTTCTGACCCCTAGTCTCTTTGGCCTTACCACCTCCTTGTTTTTATTTTCCCCCTCTGATTCTGAGGTTACAATAGGTTGTGATGATGACTCTGATTCTCCTCCAGGTTCCGATTCCAAAATATCGTCCTTCAAACATTCATATTTATTGGATAAGGTAATGACCTGTACTGGTGAGAAGGGCTTTGCTAACTTTGATTTGGGCCTAGTTTGTTTTATCCCTCTTTTCTTTGATACTTTTTTCATTTCAGGTGGGAACATTATATTCCCCTCCATTTGACTCACTTTTTCCTGCCCTGCCCCTTGTTCCCTGTGTTCTGCATTAGCTTCTCCTGTTTCTTGCACTATCTCCTTTTCAGGTACTGTAGTATGGGCCTCTGATGACTCCCTAGCTTGTATGTCATTTTCTTCATTGTTACTGCTTGTCTCTCTTTCTCTTCTTTACTGTTCCTCTTCTCTTGTTTGTCTACTTGTTTCTTTATTTCTCTCTACGTCTTTTTTCTGGGCTTCTGTGACTAAAGTGTCCTGACAAGGTTGGTCTGACCTGTTATGAGTAGCCCAGGGACACCGATACAAAAGCATGTTCCATCTCCCACATAGGTTACATTTAAAACCCCTTGACAGTCTGAACTTGAATGCCCAAATTCTAAACACAAATTGCATTTCAGTCTGTCACATCCTACACTTAAATGTCTATATGAACCACATTTGAAGCACATCCTGGGCTGACCAGGGTAAAAACAATGCCCTCGCTCCCTTCCAATAAACAAACTGCTAGGAAGGTGCCCGGGCCCTGATTATTATGTCTCAGCCTCACCCTGTATTTCCATGCCCCATCCAGAAGTGTTCAGAGTCAAAAATGGGTTGTGGAGAATTCAGTATTTCACATTTCTGCTGTAGCCAATAAGTAATATCATGTACTGCTACAGTTTCATTTTTAAACAGTATCATCACATTTTTTACCTTTGGTTTAGTTAGTGGAATAACTCTAAAAGGGATCCATAACTCAGAATACCTTAATTTGTCATACTTTGTCCAAAATCACTCTAATCCTAGGTGTTTTAAAACTTATATCATACATACTTTCCTCTCCCCCATGTATCAAGACATATACCTCATTTGAAAAAAAAAACATAAACACTTCAATCAATTTTTTTCCCCAATATACACCCTATCTGGTATCTCTTCAAGTCCTTCTATATATTGTATTATGACTGCATTTCATCTTTGGGTGGGTATGGGTTGAGAAAAAAAGCGGTCTCTCTTTCTGACTCTCTCCCAGTTATGTTTTGCTGTTTCTTGAGGTGTGGGCCCACTTTCTTCCTGTCGCTGCTCTGTGTCCATTTGCTCCCCTGAAGTGGGGTTCCTATTACTAGTTCCTTTATCTCCTGTATCAGAAGGTGAGATTCTTTGTGCCTGTGGAAATGCTGCAGTATCCCCCTCTTAAAATTGTACATCTTCAGCATTCAGTTCTACATCTGATTCTGTTATAAAAGCTTGTTCAGGCATAGAATGTGCTACTGTTCTATTTTTTCCAGTTCTGGAATGGAGCTATGTTTAGGGTCAGGAATCCACTGGCCCATTTCAGATCTTTTCCACCCTGCATCTTTTAGTGATGATTCAAGTGCTGCTGGCATTTTTATACTTGGCACAACATTTTGCACACTTAAGTCTTCCTTCCCTTTCCTTAGCCCCAGCTTTTGTCCAGCATTTGTACTGTCTTTTGTTCCTGACACAGGTTCTTTTGAGAGACTTACTGTTTTTTGTTTGTCCTGTTGCCAAGTGTTCTCCAGCTGTTCTGTAGGGCGTTTCGGTGTTGTGACAGGTTCCTTTCCTCCAGCTGCTTGCACACTCTTTGATGTTAGTGCATCATCCTTTGAACCCTCAGTTAGGCTCACCAGTCCTGTCAAAGCTTTGTGCAGTTTCTCTTGAGGCTTATCACTGTTTGTTTCTTGTACCTGCTCACTCTCCACAGCCATCTCTAATATTATTTCTGCATCATCTCTGTTTCAGACATTTGTAACACTGATTCAACCATACCCCAATTTTTTTTCACCAGTTCCTTCAGCCATTGTCTCTCTTTCTTCTCCTTTGCATTGTCTGATAAAACATCATGATTTTCACTTTCTATAACACTGCCTTGTCCAGACCATGAAGCATTTTTGATCTCCTCTGCTGGATCTGTAGAGAAGGAGATCTGCTTCCTTACAGGTACACCAGCCAAATGATTCTGTGAAGATTCCTCATCCGTGGGTGCTCACAAGTCCACACCACTGCCACATCAGCACTTCCTCATCAGTTGCTGTCCGGCTCCAAACTGAGCTCCTCCACTCCACAAGAAGTCAAGCCCCCTGCTGGCAGAGTAGGTGAATTTCCCCCATGTCATGGCCAACATTCCTTCTCCTTAGTGAAAACTGAGCAGAAATATTCATTATGGGCCTATTCAAAAGGCAGCATTGGGCACATGATACATGCATACCTGGCCTGTATAGCTCTTCACCCTTGGACAGGCACAGGGTGCACAGTAGTCAGTACTGCAGCACCTGCAGTGCACCTGTCCATCCCCCCAGTGTGCAGCTGCACAAAGTGGATCAGTAGCTGTAGGGGCTGGATAACAGAGCACAAATGGGCATTCAGTGGGATGCCCATCCTGGGTCCTGCAGTGGGTCCTTTGTTGTGTGCATGCAAGGTATCCCTGGGAGGTGCAGGACTCAACTTTTCTGACACCATACATGTGTGCTGACTGGTTGCCACAGTCCTTCTTCTCAGCTGGATGGGCCGGGGCAGCAATGTGAAGGGGTTCCCAGTTTGCTGCTGCGGTGGGTCTCCACTGGGGGGCATGTAGCAGTTATGGGAGGTCTACCCTCCTTAACTCCACCCCCTCCTCTGACATTCTGTGCCAACTTCTCACTGTCTGAATGGCAAGAGTGTTCGATATGCCCCCTGTCATGTCCCTTTACTGCCAGTGGCACACAGCTGCTCTGGCAGCTCCTGTGCACAAGGGGCTAGTGAGCCTGTAGTTAATGCCACCAGGAGGTCCACTGAACCCCCACTGCATGGCATTTCAACATCAGATTGCCTATGTGCCTCAGATATGTGGTGCGTAGGCAATCAGCACTTTCATGAATAGGCCCTAATGTACTTATGCTTTCTCTGTCTTTTCCTCCACCCACTCCAACCGCTTTTCGCTTCACTATGTCCTCTTTTGTTGTTTTTATCTCCAGTCTTGTCACCCTCTTTGACCCCCTCAGTTATTTCAAGTTCTGTCTCTGCTTTGACCTGCCTTACCATCCTGCAAGTTAAATTCAGCTGCCCTGTGCATTCTGCCCTGTCCTCTTCCTTTTGGGACTTTTTGTATTTCCTGTATGCCACCTCCATAAACCAGAGTGGTTTTCTCTTCATGCTCTTTTTACCCTTCTGCATAAGGCAGGTTGTGGGTTGCAGTGACTGCCTGGACCTCTACCCTAGCTATAGCCCACCTATCTTCCATCCCCATGTTCTTCCTGAGATCCTTCAGTCTTTCCTCCAGTATCATTCCCACGCATGCTAAATCTGCTTTTTGGAAGCCAAGAACACTTGTTTTCATGTTCAGCACATCACATCCTATGCCCACCTGAAACCACAGAGACTGGTGGTGGTCACTCCTTCCCAGCGACTCAGTGACCTTGATGCTTTTGATGTGATTGCTACTTGTCATGATTACATCCAGGATGGTCCAATCTCTTGTTAGTTCCATCACTCCTGCCTTCTTGAATGCATCTAGGATAGCTTGGCTCTTGCTGCTGCTAGCCTGTGAAATGCTCCAGTCTGCATCAGGCAAGTTAAAATCCCCTACTACCACTTCCCCAGCCTTGTCAAGCTTTCTTATCTCATCCAAGCTCCCTGACTTGGCAGTTTGTACACTAATCCCACACTTTATTTTCTTCCCTACCCCTGACTGCAGCTATACCCATAGAGTCTCTGTACCCTCCCCCCCAACTCTTCCCTGGTGACGTTAATTCCTTCCCTAACATAGAGTGCCACCTCTCCCCCATCCCTTTGTTCATGTCCTTTCTAAAGAGGATTATCCAGGAATACACAGATCCCATCATGGTTCAGTGTTGCCCAGATCTTGGCAACCACCACCAAATCTGTTCAGCCCCACGTCACCATGATCTAAGGTCATTAATTTTGTTGCCAAAACCCCTGGGATTCTTGGAAAGCTCTCTTCATATCCCATGTTTCCTGTCCCTCTCTCCCTTCCAAGGCCTCCTTTTGTCCCCTGGCTGCCCCACTGGCTTCCTCCTTCTCTGTCTTTTTTCTACTCCTTCCCTACTGTCCTTTCCCCACAGTGTTCAGCATTCCCCTCACCCCCTTCACTCTGTTCCTTTTTGCTTCCTATCCTCTCTGCTTTGGGGGAGGCCTTTCTGCCTTCTCCTGTTATGAACTCCAGGTTCCTTGCCCCAGGTAGTTCTCTCTCCCACTCAGTTTCAATTTAGGCTGACTCTGATGTACTCCCCTAACCTTTCCCATCGCACCCTGGTCCCTACTCCTCCTCTCAGCTGAGATGTAGCCTCTCTGCAGAGAACAGGACTTCTCATCCCAGACCCTTCTCCAGATCCCACACAACCAAAGTCCTCCTCCATGCACCAATCCTTTAGCCACCAGGGTTCCAGAACTTCTAGCCAAGCTGGCCCTGGGTACTGGTGCCCCTCAAAATGTCCACAGACCCAGACAGCTAGCTGACTTCCCTCCCAAGCCCCTAAACATTTTGCACATACCTACCTCAAACCTTTCCAGGTAATTTGTGCCCAGGTGGAGGATCATATTGGGTTCCCCCCTCCTTCCTCCATTAACGTTTACACCATAGGTATGATCTTCTTGGCTGTCATACCCCCACTGACTTTTTTCCCCGTGTCCCCATTTATGCTGGATGCTATTCTTCTAGGAGGCAAGTATCAGGTATCAGTGTTATACTGTCACTCTAATAGGATATCTGTTTCCTTTGGGGCCCTGCATTCCCCCACTTCCCCTTTCATCTGTTCTCCAGCTGCCTTCTTTGCCCTGTTCTCACTATGTGGTAGAGCCAGCAACAGGTTTGGATCTCCCTGATCCCCTGTCTGACTATCCCCATCTCCAACCCCCAGGCCTTTCTGTCCCATTTTCAGTTTATTTTTTTCTCTAGCCTCTGATCTCCTTGTGATCTGTTTAGTTCCCCTATGCCCTGTCCCCAATGCTCCCTTACACACCCAACCATTTCCCTGTGTACTTCTGACCTTGGCTTCTGCACCTCAACCCACATAAATGTCAGCCTCCTGTACAACACACAACCCCCAGTTTCCCAAAGTTTGCCTAAAAAATTACAGCCCCGCATCTCCTGCAGCTCACCATTCTCCTCTCCCTGTCTCTTGCTGGATCATTTACTTGTCCTATATGCCTACCCCAGATATGGAATAGATCTGCCTTTGCTAACCTGCCTCTGCAAGCCTACCCACAAAGGGAGTAACTCATGTCTTTCCTTAACCTGCCCCTGTGGACCTACCCCAGGTGAGGGTAGTTTAACTCCTGCCTCTAAGCTGCCTTTGCAGGCCTACCCCAGATGGGAGTAGTTAAATTTTAGCTCCAACCTTGTCCCTTCTGACTTACCCTGTCACCCGTGCTTACCCATTTCCTCCCTATTTCTGGTACTTTCTTGTCCCTTGCAGTTTCCAGGTATCCCACCTACCTACTTATCTGGTCCTTACAGGGCAGAGCTCCTGTGGGAATACTTTCGGGACTGTGGGTGCCCTATAGATTTCCTAGGTAAGATGCCACACTTCTGCTTCTTGGCACCCATGCTTCAGAGTTGCTCATGAGTAGGGGTTGCTTGGAACAGTGGGATTTCTCAAAGGACAACAGTCACCCTTTTGGCAGGCTGCAGTCACATGATTGCCAAAGTTCTTCCCTTCATAAAGGGAGTGACCCCTCCTCCCCTGGCAAATCCCATCCTATCTCCTGCTTCCCTTCTCCTGCAAAGCTGCAAGAGAATCTTGTCTACTCTAGGCTTGCTGACTTCCTCTATTCATCCAACTTCCTCTCCCCTTTCCACGCTGGTTTCCAGAAGCACCTCTCCACTATCTCTTCCCTGCTGCATGTTACTGACTCTGTCCTCACTGGGATGGATCAGGGACACATAGTAGCCATTCTCATTAATCTGGCCAAAATACTTAATTCAGTGGCACATCCACTTCTCCTGAACAAGCTGAGATCTGCCAGTTTTCAACTCCTGCTACTGAATGGCTCCTTTTCTACCTCATGGGCCATCAACAGTCACTACTGGTAGGAGGCTTTCTGTCACCTTCATTACCCATCCAGGCTGTGCTCTAAAAGGGGTCCATCCTGGGTCCCATTCTCTTCTCCAGTTTTCTGAATGACCTGCACTCTGCCTGTGCCAACTCACATATTCACATATTGCAGATGACACAGTCATCTTCACCTCTGGCCCTTGACTGCAGTGGTGGAAGGCTTGCTCACTAAGACTTCCACAATATCCTGTGCTGGTTCCATTCCAACCAACTCTGGGTCAACACTAAAAAAACAGTATCCATTACCTTTGGCACCAGCCAGAAATTGATCAAGCTTTCCTTCCCCTTGTCTTCTCCACCCTGGATGGCGCCCGCCTCAAAGTGGTTCTGTCCTTCAAGCAACTCAGTGTGTGGCTAGATAACAAGCATGACTTCTCTACCCATGTTGATGCCATCCATGCCAAGCTCCACCCCAATTTGGTGCCTTGTACCACAGCAAAGACTGCTTGTCTCCACAGATCCATTGGGAGCTTGTTACCAAAATGGTACTCCTAATCTTCAACTATGTGGTTGTGGTCTACAGAACTGCCCCTCCTCTTCCCATGCAAGACTGACACCCTCTTTATGCCTTTTATGCTTTGCTACCAACTCTCCCCAAATACTCACCACTGCTCCCTCTACTCCTACCTATCCCTGCTTGCCTACCTTCATGTTGCCAATCCCACGGCACCTCCTTCATCTCCGCTTACTGGTTTGGGTCCCTTCCCTCTTACCTATCCTCACTCCTCTCCCCCACTCCCTCTGCCTCATACTACCACCACTCCAGGGATCCTCACACTTTCTCCCTCCCCCGCCCTCACTGTTCTTTGAGCAGTCAACCTTCTTTTATTGCCTCCCCCCCAGAACCTGCTCCCATCCTCTCTCTCTCTCTCTGTCTTTCCCACTCCCCTGGCTCCCTTAGAACCAGATAAAACTTCTTCCTACCCCTATCTGTTCCATTCAGCCCTCTCCCTGACCCTCTCCTGTCAAAGTCCCTACCATCCCTGAAGTTGGGCCTCCTCCAGGGTTCTACCTCAGCCTGTTTCAGGCTCTCTCCTATTCTACATTTACACTGCCTTCATTCCACCTGCTCAGGGCTCTCTATTTGAACATCATAGACACTGCTTGCACTTTTAATTTGCACCTGTATTGTGTTAAATTTTGTACTGATCATTGATATTGTGTATGTCTTATTGTATTTCCTGTTCCCTTCCCCCAGGTCACACATGGAAATAAATCTTGGCTCAGTGCATCTTTCCTGGTTACTAATTTAAAAAATAATTGAACAACAACTTTCATTGCACTACTTAATCTTGCATGTATTTTATTCATTTATTTATTTGTTCACTGGGTAGGTGCTCTGGTCTCAGGAACCATTTTCATGCATGACCCGAGCCATGGAGATGGCACACAATGGTACAGTAGGAATGCAGTACATATTAAATAGTAAACATAGTTACATACAGAAATAGATTAGCTGTTGTATTGGTCCTTGTAAGAACAGATCCAGAAGCAAATGGTTTGATTCCTTTTATTGGACCAATGTAGATGTGCATAGAGCAGGAGATAGGATGAGATCTGCCACTTTTGCTTTTTTTTTGTAACATTTGTGTTGCCAATAAAAGGTATTAAACCATTTGCTTCTGGATCTGTTAAACATAGTTAATGACTAGGACATCCACACAATACAACATAACTATATAGTCAGCAACTGGATGTAACAAGGCATTAGGATTGGCAGATACAAAATACAATTCAAAATTGCTGCAAGAGAAATACAGTGGCAGTTGCTGTGGTCAGGATTAGTGGGCTGGCAGTATAGCTTTGAGGATAGAGTAATGGTCCATGAATGTGCTTTGTACAGTACCTCCAACAGATGTGGGTTTGATTCCCACAACCTACACATGCATACTGTTTGATCCTGACCAAAAGGGATTATGTAGTTTCTGACCACTGCCATTTTTTGCACAAGGGAATTGTAAGAGTAAGGGGGGGGGAGAGATGGCACTGTAGATCAAGTGGATCTACATCAAAAATGAAGGTAGATGGTGATTACCAGACATCTTAACCTACAGGCCTCGTCGGAATGTTGGCGTCTGTGTGGGGAGAATAGGGGCACACATTACCACATATTTTGGGGGTGTGAGAAGTTGAGGAGGTTTTAGCAATCTATTCATGTAATTCTGGAATAAGTGGGGAGTATTTCCATCCCTGTTACCTTTCAGGATTTAATTCTGGGCCTCCCCGCTTTATCGGCTAAGCAACGGAAAAGAGTAGAACTATGTCAGATTCTAAGGGTTGCAGCACTGAAATGTATTACCACTAAGTGTTTAGCCCCTGACCCTCCAGTTGTATCTCAATGGGTGTCTAAGTTAGAAGAAACAGAATGCCTGGGGAACATTACCCACACTATACCTTTAAAGAAAGAAAAATTTCTGGAAATTTGGAGTCCATGGTGAGTATGGAGGGAAGCCTGGAATGGAGAGGGAGAGATAGGGGGAGAAGAAGTACCTGGGCCATCAAATGAGTAGAAGTTTTTCTAATTCTTTTTTTTTTCTATAGAGGAGGGGAGGTCTTCACCAAGCCTTTGAGAAAAGGGGAATAAAACATTCACAGTCTGCAGCCATTATGTGCATTTTATAAGTAGAAGGATCATGGTGCATATGTGTACACGCTTGGTTTACAGTTTTAATATAATAGCTATAGCATTATCTTTTTAATTTTTGTTCTTTGATAATTATAGACTGAATTAAATTTCTAGAACAATGTAGTACATTTAAGACTGGGATACAACTTTTGGTAACACTGCAAAGAACTGTATCCATCTTTTGGAGGCCTTAGGCTTCAAGCAGTGATTACATTTCCCTTAGATCTATATACAGTCTCTAAACCAACCTTAAAAGATGAGAGGTAATATTCATGATGTTTTAAAGTTGATGAAATATACATTGTGAAATGTTAAAAGATTTTGGACCTGTAATAACAAGGTACCGGTAATATTCTTGTAGAAGATGGATCAGTTGTACTGTATTAACAAGAGATCAATAAAACTGATGAAGTTTTAAAAAAAATGAAGGTAGAAAACAAAAATGGGCAAACTGAGTGGGCCAAGTGGCCCATATCTGCTGCCAGATTCTATGTTTCTATATCATTTACAGATTGTTTAATTGTAATTCTTTGCTCTCTGTTCCTGAATGTTACTACCCTGTCACTGATGGTGTATTTTGAAGTTCTTTTGTTCTTCTCTACTATTGTAATTCTTCCAGGTTGTGCCTGAAAATAAATGTATGTACACCTACTGCATCTTACCTGGTTATCAAAAACAATTATAACATGGTGTAGGGAGACGGAGTCAACATCAAAAGCAGTCAGTTACAATTGGCAGCTTACCAAGAGCTGCAGTACTGGGCTCCCCATCCACCCACCCTGCATAGCCATAGCCGCATGCTCCGTTCCTCAATCCCCACATGGTGTGTACCCTAACTCCCTCACAAACCACATGTTATAAGTTAAAATTCTGTTCCCCTCGCAGGTTTGTCTTTACCCATCCACCTGTCCCACAGACCTCCATGACCTGCCACAGTCAATATGTATGCAATAATCCTGTTCCCCTTGCAGGTTTGTCTGTCTCCACCCACCCCATAGACCTTCATGCCCCGAATGCACAGTGAAGCCACTGAGTACAGCTAAGTCTAATTAAACGCTTCTGTCATAGGAGATTTATGAACTGGAATATGGAACATGACCAAGGCAGCAAGGCTAGATGTGGTACGGAAAAGCTGACAGGGAAGCAAGTTTGATTTACTACTGTGTGTGGCTGTTGCTGTCTCTCCTTGCAGTGGGTATCTCTCTCTCTCTCCACACCACAGATGGTATCTGTAACTTTTTGTTCACAGTCACTTTGACTTTTGTTCATACTTCGTTAGTTTGAATTTGTGAAAATATCAGTAATTGCTTGAATTGTTGTGTATGTTTATGGTTCTGTATGGTAATTTTGGTAGTTAGTGGTGGACTGCAGGAGAAAGAGAGAGAGACAGACAGACATTGAGGACACTCAGCCTGCAGCCTCATGCCTCCTAGCGTGAGCCGTGTGTGTTAATCCCCAATAACAACACACCCTGTCATGAGTTATTGCTTACATAAATAAGGAGGCAAAAATGTCCCCTTGATTTAATTAATGCAGAGTGTTTACATAAGACTGTCTCAGTTGAGAATTTAAAGTATATAGCGCTTAACTACCCATGGTACAGAACACTGAGAGATAGGAAACTTAGCGAAATACAATGCTAGAAAAATTGTTTAAATCAGTGGGTGAACTTGTGGCTGATCTAAAATTTTGAGAATAATGAAATTCTGAAATTCTTTCTAAATGAGCTTACTTTCCTTTACCGGTATTTAGGAAATGGAAACCCTACCTCTGAACAGTCACTTATTTTAGCCCAGTAATTGCTCTGTCCCATATCCATTCCACATAGAAAAAGTGCTACCGACCCAGACAAGATGTTTTAAACTCAGACTTTAGCACAGAAATTAATAATGGTCGACTATGCTAAATCAAATTTAAACCTGGGCCAAATTTATTTATTTGTTTATTTATTTATGTATGTATGTAGGTATTTGTTTGTTCAAAATTTTTTACCAGGAAAGACATGCTGAGCTGGTATCAATTCATTTCCAGATACGTCCTTGGGGGAAGGGAAAGGGAGGAGGCGAGAACAGATACTAAGTACAATGCATAAAATACAATAATATGGAAATAAGTATGTCAAAATGTACAATTTCAGGAATGCTAAAAGAATAAACTGATAGACAGTAAATTACCATACAGTAAATTATGGGATAGACAAAAGAACACTGAACAGTATGGAATGCAACAAAAATAAGGAATAGTGGGAAACGACTAATACTAGAGGAGTGGGGCAGTGCTGGCGTCAATGCTGAGTGTTGCAGGTGAATAAGAGTCCAATCCAATATCAGAAGCAACTGCAGAAATGAATAGAGAACTCATGGAGGAGAGATTCCGAAGCAGGAAAATAAGGAGCAGAGTGAATGACTTATGGAGGAAAGCCCCATAGTTTAGGGAAACAGAACAAGAAGGCAGCTTGGCCTCCAATAGATTTCATATGAGTGAGAGCAAGCATTGTGAAGGGAGGAAGAGGAGGAGAAGTGGAGAGAGGAGGAAGGGAGAAGAAAGGAAAGAAGCAAGATATGGGGGGAGAAAGCAAACCCAATATTTGGAGACAAGGGAAGCAGAGTGGATAAGGTGCCTGGCATCGAGAGTGGAGGGAGAAGGAAGAGTACAGAGTACAATGATGTATGCATGAGGTTTGTCAATAATAGCAAAGCAACAGAAAAATGAAACAGAGGGTCCCTTCTAGCTAAAACGGACTTTGGAGCAGCACCAAAAACAATATCTCCATAGTCAAAAATCTGAAGAATCATCTAAGTGAAGATTTCTCTGAATTTCCATTTATTTTTCGCAGTGTTCCAATTTCCATGTTTAATGCTGGGTCCCATATTATGGAAACCAGTGACCCATATTCTGCCACATTTTGAGTGGCAGTGTCCCACATTCCAGTAACTAATAGTTGAGAGGTTAAGTGGAAACTGTAGATTATTATTAAAAGAAACATCTAGAAAAACATAATACAGCTTGAAAGGTGAGCAAAAATAAACAAAACATGAAGGTTCTATTCCTATGTAGTACCAAAGTGTATTTATGTTTTGTTCCACCACAATAATCAACTTTTCATGGCACTGCCATTTCTTCAGGGCTGGTGGTTTCTTACAAGGTTACTTGTAAACGCTACTGAAAAGAACATTCTGGATATTGCTTATAAGGCAAACCAGCTTTCCAAATCTTCTGGGCACCTATTTTTACTCCCTTCTGTCACAAGCCTTGTGACATCAGGGAGTCGACCAGCTCTGGGAACACTTTGATAAGCTTTACTGCAGCAGTTCAGTGGCAGCAGTGATTAATGAATAGGTGCTTAGGAGATTTGGAAGGCTGGTTTTCCTTATAAGCTATAGCTGGAATTTCCTGTAGCATTTACAAGCAAGCTTTGTAAGAAACCACCAGTCCTGGAGAAGTGACATTGCCATTAAAGGTTGATTACTGTGGTGGAACAAAAAATAAATATACATACTTAGGCACTATATAGGATCAAAACCTTCATGTTTTATTAATTTATTTCTTGTGGTCTTATTCTACCAAGAAGTGTTCCTCTGAATCACTGTTTAACCTATGATAATCTGGGTATCCTGTAACTGTCTAACTGTCTCTAGTTTCATAACCAGGGTAAGATACAATTCTGTGAAAAATACATTTTCTTTACATACAGCAATACAAAATAATTTATTTTTGATCTATGACTACCAATTAAATTAACCATATTGTTTAGACCTGCAAAAGCATTATAAAGGAATTATTGACTTTTTAAAAAGTGTTATTTGTATTTTAAGTCAAGTTCGTATGTGCTGTCATTTATCCAAACTGTAATAGACTGTAATGTCCAGAACTTGGACAATCAATAAAGAAAACTGATCTGAAATAATATTAATCAGAATGACTACACAGCTGTGTAGAAATGCTAGTGGCAGCCCAAGTACTATAACATTTAATTTTCAAGCATTCTGTCAAAGTAACTTTTTTTTCAAACAAAACATCCTAGTTACTAATATAAAGCAGTGAATAGTTTTGCCTGTATGTCTTTCAGGGAATAAAAAGTTTAATCCAAAGGAGTAGCTGATGCCATGTTGGATGCAATAAGTAATTATGTGATTGATTACTTGGATATATCCATCAAGCTAATCCGTTTTTGTGATATTCGATCAGCAAATGCTTCAAGATTTCCAAGACAGCATGGCAAAATTTAAAAGGTGGCCTTAACGTCCAAAGGAAAAGGTGGGTGAATACTTCAAATTGTTTGTCCTCTGACAACATTTTTTTTTCCATTCAGTTGTTATTGAAGTTCACAATACAGAGAATGAATCACAAGAAACATTCAATGTAATGAAATATGATTACCATACACATTGAGCGGATTCATTCTCTCCCAACCCACCCCCTCCGCCCTATCCCCCCCTTCTGACGCAGCAGTGTAGCATAGAGATAACATCATAACTTTTTAAGGCTACATTTCACACTTGTAACGAGTACAGGGCTTGTAGAGAACCCCATATTTTATTAAATTTCCTAAGTTTATTGGAAAGACTTGCAATGGTTCTCTCAGTTCTAAGATTTGCAAGGAGCTCTTGGAGCCATTCTAAATAAGACAAGTTATCAGAATCTTCCAATGCCTAAGAACCACCTTTTAACAGACATGGAGATTAAGGCCATATAAAATTTTCTACATCTTACTGTAATAGCAGAAAAATCGCTCGAAGACATATTTCAGGTGTAAACAACTCTGAGAGCCCTAAAAGTGGGTCAGCTTTTGTTTATAGTAGTCCAGAGGGGGTCTATCTTGGGGCATTCCCAGAAAATATGGAGAGAGTCCCCGGCAGCAGCCCACATCTGGTACAGAGCGGAGTAGACACTATGCCTATCCTGGCCAATTTTTGTGGAGTATAATATATATTATGTAAAATTTTAAATTGCATTAGTCTAAGTCTATCCTGGGATAGGAATTTATGACAATTGTTCCAAATGAGTGACCAATCAAATTCCATGTCTGGGAAAAGGGAAGACCAATAAGAGGCAGGGGCAAAGTTATCGGGATACATCCAAGGAAATAAGGTACTGTATATTTTCGAAACTGCATGAGGCATTCCAGCCAAGTCGAGAAGAGGAACCTGGAAATTAAGCTGTGCAGGAAAAGGAGGAGTAACCCCAAATGCCTTCAACATACAATGCCGTAGTTGATATATCTTGAAAATATTAGTAGCAGGAATCATGAACTTATGTAAAATTTCCAAAGAGGGACTCCATTGTTTATCAAGTGTAATGAAGTCTTTTAACAAGGAGCATTTTATGGGAAGAAGCCAGTTAAAAGATAAAGGCTTTATCCAGCTTCAAGTTGGGGATGCCAATTATTGGCTGATATAGATCCTTGGTATTGTCATATTTGAGAAACATACACAACTGAGAGTGGGACATAATCGAAACTGCAATGGGAGATTTACACAGGGATAAGTCCTATTTTAGTATATAATAATGCAGCCGGGAGAAAACCATGTTTCTTAATACTATCCAACTCCACTCTAAGCCAAATCGGGGTATACAGGGAGCGTGCTAATCGATGCTCTGCTGTCAACCACTGTAGATATTTATTGGCCTGGCTGGCCCAATAGTACAACCCCAGATGCGGAAGCTTTAACCCTCCTTTGTCTTTGGGAGCAGCCAATTTACAGAAGGCCATTCTGGATTTTTTATACCCCCATATAAAAGAGGAGAACATGCTATGTATTTTATTAAACCAGGATAATGGGAGTTTAATGTTCAACATGTTAAGGGGATAAAACAGATGGGGAAAAACATTCATTTTAATTAGGTTGATCCTACCCCATAAGGAGAGAGGGAGAAGTGTCCATCTGTGAAGATCTTGGTCTATTTTCTGAACCAATAAATCCAAATTTAACTGTTTGAACCGATATTACTCGGGTTAATATAATTCCAGGTATTTGATGGAATTGGGCTGCCAGGCAAGCCCGGTGGTAATAATTTCTTGTTTATACACCCTGTGATTCAAAGGAAAAACTCAAGTTTTCCCAGTGTTGAGTTTATAATTTGAAACCCTACTGAATTTGTTTATTATATTAAGCATAGCGGGGATAGATGTGGCAGGGTTGACTATATGCAAAAGAAGGTCATCTGCATATGCTGCAACCTTGACCACATGTCCATGTAGAGGAATACCTGGGACATCCTGGGCTCTTATAAGTCTCCGGATAAAAGGCTCCAAGTATACATTAAAAAGCAATGGGGACAGTGGACACCCCTGCCTCATCCCTACATGGAGTTTAATCGGACTGGAAATCATCCCATTACAGGCAATTCTGGCAGAAGGAGATAGATATAGTGAGCGCACCCAACACAGGAATTCATTAGGGAAACCTAATGCCTTCATTGTCGCAAACAGGTAGTTCCAATAGACCCTGTCGAAGGCCTTTTCGGCGTCTAATGAAACCAAGGCCATTGGGGCGATAGCATCCTTAGAAGCCGAGAATACATGGGCAAGAGTTCGTACATGATCAATGGAAGATCTTCCCTTCATGAAACCCACCTGCTCATCTCCAATTATCGAAGGGAGAACCTCACTCATGCGGTCCGCCAGTATTTTAGCTAAGATTTTAATGTCGTGGTTAATTAAGGATATGGGTCTGTAACTTGAGACAAGGTCCTGCGGTTTATCTGGTTTGGGCAATAAAACTATAAGGGCCTCGAAAAGGGAAGGGTCAGACCCCTGGCCCAAGAGAAGAAATTGAAAGGGACAACAAGATGGGGGTTAATTGCCTACAGAATACTTTATAAAAATTAGAAGAAAAGCCATCAGGACCTGGAGTTTTATCAGCCGGGAGGGATTTGATTACCGCAATTATTTCATCTTCGGTAATAAGAGATATAAGTGCGTCTTGTTGAGATTTAGAGAAGGAGATAATGCGAATCTGTCGAATAACTTTGCAGATCTTCTTCAGAAGGGAATTAATCATGGGAGCATATAAATCCCAGAAATAGGTAGTAAATACATCTACGATCTCAGGAAGTGAAGTTTTAAGGGGTCCCCTACTGAGAGATGGACAGCTGGGATAATTCGAGCTGATTCAAATTGCTTGACATGCATTGCTAACAGCTGCCTGGCTTTCTCCCCTTGATCCATATAGACAGCATTAGTTTTAGAATGGCAAACTCGGCTTGTTCTCTTAATAGATCAGGGTAGGCATCTCTTAATTTAATTAAGACTTGCTTAACGAATCAGAAAGGCAGGAGAAAGACTCGTTCCATGTTCCTGATTTGGGAAGAAGGGAAGAAAATTTGTTTTCTGATCCTTTTCCTTTTGAAGTTAGGCAAATTAAAATACCCTGAGGAACGCTTTAAGCGCCCATTCCATATCAGGTCATCATGTGGTATTAGCATTTAGGGCCATAAACTGTTGAATTTGAGATGCTATATAATCAACCATAGCAGGATCTCTGAGAATTAGATTATTCAACTTCCATCTACCCCTTTTTTCTGAAATGAGACGAGGGATATTGTACATACTACCGTGGAATGATCCAGAGTGGGCCGGGACAATATTGGAATCAGAAACCCCAGAAAGCAATGTTTGAGAGATGAGAATGTAATCAATCCGTGAGGACATGCCATGTACTGGGAGACATATGTATACTCCCGGACATTGGGTGGAGCACTCGCCATAAATCTGGGTCCTGCAGATCGAGAAAATCCTGAATGCTCTTTAGGCGGGGAAGGCCATGGGGATTTGACCAGACCTATCTACCGAGGATCAAATACCAGATTAAAATCACCCCCTATAATCATAGGGATACCCAGAAAAGGGTTGAAGACTTCCAGTAGATTAATGAAAAACCTGGGGTATCTGCATTGGGCCCATATCTCATCCAGCACAATATCCAAGGTGTGCAACTTACCCTTCACAAATAGAAATCTCCCAGAGGAGTTGACTGTGGTTTGGGAGGGTCTGAAAGGATCAATCTATGTAAAAGTACCATGACTCCCCTACTCTGAGTATTGCACTGTGCAGCAAAGACCTGTCCCACTTGTTGCCTTCTCAGTTTATCGGCTTCATGAATAAGTAGGTGCATCTCTTGTAAGAATATGACCTGAGCTTTGAGGTGACTAAGGTATTTTAACACCTTATATTGCTTGTTTTATGCCTGGCTCCTTTAACATTCCATGTGCTAAACAGAATATTATTAATCGTTAATCCTGAAGACCTAGATATCTACTTGAGGTCCAAACTATATTGATACATGTTTATTCTTAATGCCCATAGTGAAGTGTCTGCTGCGCCAGCCCACCTTCCCTCCCCCCCAGAACCAGCGAATACCAATACCCACTCCCAAAAGACTATCCTAGTAACCCGCTGTGAACCTAGACCCCTCCCACACCCACCCATTATCTCATGGTACATGACAACCAGCTCACCTAGACATCTCCTATTACCGGCCCCGCCAAATGCTACTAGACTAAATACTATATTACGACATCTAACTCACTTAAACCCTCTAACCAACGACCTAAAATACAGATTAATTGCGATCAACCATGTCAATAATCCTAAGTACATGGGCATTAGAACATAATGATCCTCATCTTAGTTATTAGAGATCGTGAAAATAAGAAGGAAAACCTGAAGGAATTACATTACAATCATTTCCATTATGGAGAAATTACAGCTGCACAACACAAAGGCATACAGAGGCTTATATTAGCAGCCCTTACAGTGCCTAAGCTGTACTAGGAGGTATTCTAATCATACATCCCCCTGTAAGGCTAAATCTTTCCCTAGAAAAAAACCAGAGTAAGAAAAATATGAATCAAGTAAAAGAAACAATGGCCTCTGGTGCCATCTAGTGGCAATGTGTCCGAAATACAGTCTCCAGTTGAATATCGAGAGCCAGTAGATCCGTGGGGAAAACAGCAACATGGGGTATCCCCTCATAACCGTTCCAGAATCAGGTATGTCTTCAGGGCTTCAACACTAAGCAAACAGGCAAGCAGCTCACCCTCACATCAGCCTCAGATACCGAGATTTTAATTGGGAGCAATAGCTGTGCTGAACAGCACCGGGAGGCAGATTAGAGATCTTATTTATGTTAATAAGACAGCGGGTACAACAGTATATACGGGCAGAAGTTCTAGGGAAGATCTTGTGAGTTGAATCCCCTCACTTAGGAGACAAAGAGAGCGAGAAGAAAATGTGAAGGGATAACATATGCACGATCCAGGCCAGATAGAGCTTGCTTCCCTCCTTTACTGGCCACTTTAAAAACTCAAGAGCATGTGTTCCACGCTGAAGCTGGGGCTCTCACCTGAGAAAGGGACGTCCTTGATTCAGGTCAAACAAAATAGGTCAGGGAATGCATTTTTGAGCCCAACCATCGCAGATTCAGCATTCTCGTATGCAATCCAAGAGCCGGAGACCAGAACTTGGAGCCTGGCCGGGTAGCCCACTCTAAATTTAATCCCAGCCACTATTAATTTTGTGGCAAGAGGATGGTATGCAGCTCGTTTTTGACGTACTGAAAAAGACGGGTCTTGAACTATTCTCAGTTTGGCCCCATCCCACATAATTTCCTTAGCTTCTCTAGCTTTGGACATGAAGTGCTGTTTTTCTTGAAAATTAAAAAAATGGGAAATAAAAGTCCTAGGGGCAGCACCTTGAGGCTGGATGGGATGTAATGCTCTGTGAGCTCTTTCGATGGAGTATTCAGAGCCGAAAGGGGTAGGGCCAGCAATATTTTGATGAGGTGCTTTGTAAACTTGATGGGATCTGTACACTCCTCACACTCAGGTAAGCCAATTATTACGCATTATTGCTGCGACTTTGGCCCTCAAGATCTTCTAATTTGTTTCCATTCTGGCTACATGCTGCCTTAAGGCTACCAGGTCGGGATTAATTTGCTCTTGTTTGCGTTCCAAGGAGTGGATCGTTTGCGTTGTCTGACGCTCTTTGGGAGAGAGTTTCAAAGCATTGGAAATATGTTTAATTTCTCCAGCGATGTTCTGTATTTCCATTTTGAAAGGCTGAAATTCTTCTAGGAGTTTAGCAAAGTAAGAGCTCCGTTCCATACTCCCAGTGCCAGTAGATTGCGTCTGAAATGCAGTAGAGGCCTTAGACTTTTGGGGCCTTCTCAGGCGTGGTTGGAGGGTATGCTTAGGAGGGTTTTCTTCATCTCTATATCCATCCGCCACCATCGGGTAAACACTGATTGTTTAGAAACTTCCAGCAGTTGGAGAGCAGTAAAATAGATTCTCAAACTTTGCCAAAACAGTATTAAAGCTGACGGGGGACAGGAGCTCATAAAGGAGAATGCTACTCAGTGGACTGCATCACGTGACTCCTGTCCTCTGACAACATTTAAGCTATAATGACTGCAAAGCCGATCATTTTTGAAGGATTAACAACTGGTTGGGGGCTGGCCCGAGGTGCTGTCAGTCTTTAATTTGAGGAAATGATCAACTTCAAGTTTGTTATTGTGATTATAAGGCTAATTACAATAACAATGTTCATTTTTGCTAGTTTTGTATAGGTTTTAGCTGTGTGGCATGAGCCGTGCATGCCACACAGCATCAGTCTGTAGTTGGATTGGTCCTTTCCAAGATGTAAATGACTGATCCAGTAGCCAATCTAGAACCTTGCTAGGCTCATGAATAATTAATTATACTTATAATTCCATATAGTTGTCTATATGACAACTATACATATATATTTTTTTGTCTGTGCATCTGAATAATTTCCTTTAGTTTTGTACTCTAGTTTTGAATTAATGATGAACTGGGCCCAGAGGTAAATGCATTCATTTACTTCAGGAGAAGCTTGGGTTGTTACTTTGATTTCAAGCAAGCATGTTTTCACAGTTTTCACAGAGAGGGTGATGGACACATGAAATGACCTTCCTGAGGAGGTTGTGGGGTCAAAAATAGTGGGGGAATTCAAGAATGCATGGGACAGACATAAGGCAATTCTGGTGGGGAGTAGGAAGAAGTAGGCTGTTGGTTAACTAGGATCTGCAGCTTATGCAATAGATAGGGGAAATGAGCAGACTAAGTGGGCCAAGCAGTCCTTATCTGCCATCAAAGTCTATGTTTCTATGTATTAGTCAAGGCAAGGAGGATGTTTACCTTGAGATGAATTCTACCATTGAATAGGGGTTACATTTGTCATTTCACTGCTACCCCTTGGTTGTTCTGGGGACAGGACTTGTGCAGGTGGGAGTCAGTGGCTCAGTATAGGGAAGATTGAAGCTTGATGCCAAGAGATAGGACATCTGACATGTGATATGTTTGTCCTGTGCTGACATCACTTGAAGGCTTACTCACTGGGTGGACAGGTGTGTCACCATCCTGTTGTTGGCCTTTCATGAAAGAACCCCAGCTACAGGCCATGGCCCTAGAGGCTGGTGATGGGGACTTGAAAGTGACTTATATGGAGGGCCCAGCTGCAAAGGCAGATGAATTTCTGCCTCCCATTCATCAAAGTAGTGCTCGTCAGAACTTTATCTGCTCCAAACCTGGACCCCTGCTCCTACCTTTCTTGAGCAAGATAAAAAAACTAGTTTACTATTACAATGGGGACCATTAATTTTGGTCTGTAGCTTTTTTTGTTTGTATATTATGAGGATAAAAAACACACATACAGTGGAGCAGATAGTCTCTTCTATATATGTTTAATGTTGTAACAATCCCCAATGCCCTCACATAAAACAGTTATGTCTGCTTCCCCAAAACACAAAAGGGAGCAAAGCAAGAGTCTCTGCCTCCATTTCACAGTGCACTGACTTGAGGAAGGCAGTGTGGAAGAGTATGTTTTCCTAACAGAAAATGATATAATTTTATACTACGATGAAGACAGTATAACTCTCAAAAACTATTCTCAAAAAAAAAATTGTTAACCATAAAGGTAGCATGCAATGTATTTGTATTCTTTTTCTGCAAGTTTTAAAACCTTAGGTTGTGAATGCAAATGTGTCAGTTCTCTTAGATAGGCTGATAGCTACACATTTATTAAAATGATACACTACTAACTCTTTGAGGTCCCACTTGGATGTTGGACCCTATAGTTCCAATAAAGCAGATAGGGCATGGTCCACCACTGGCAGGAGTAACTGTGCATTAATTAAAGCGGTAAAGTGAAGAGATCACGGGGCTGCACAGAGGGAGCAAGTTGGCAAGCTATTTATGAAAGGAGGACCTGCCTTGCCTCAAGGAAAAAGGCATGAGGGGGAATGAAAAGTTAATTAGAAATTAGTGATAAATATTGACAATAAAAGTTTTTTTGTCAGATAGTTCACACAATCTAAATTATCAATTGCTCCTGACATTAGACAAATATGTTTACATATATATATCTAATATATTTTGTATACATTTCTTTGTAGCTCAACAAAAAGCTAGGCTGACTCTGGTTCAGACAAGCAGCCAAAATCCACTGACTTTACTGAAATCAATTCAGTACCCAGTTTGCACAGTTGAAGTATATGGCACATCAAAGGGTGCCATCACCAAGGTTCACTCCTATGTAGATGATATTGTCAAGGAGGGCTGCTCTAGACAGTTTATAGACACTAATTATGGAAACTCACTCTCAGATGTTGAATTGCAAACTATCAGTGGCATGTGTGAGAAAATGCAAATAAAGGTTGAGATGGAACAAAACGGTATTGCAGTGGAGGGAAAAACAGATGATGCTCTGCAAGGCATTTTGAAAATCAATAGTCTACTTCAAGATGTAAAGCAGAGAAATGATAGAAAACAAGATGAAGACAGGATCAAGAAGACAGTTCAATGGGAGACTGTGACTGAAGAGAATACGAAACGTTTTAGTTCAAACATAAACTATGAACTTGAGATGGAATTTCTCCAAGGACAAAAAAATTGGAAATATAAGCATGCTGGACAGCAATATACTGTTGACTTTGAAAAGAAGGAACAGACAGATTCTAAAGGCCAGACAGTAAAAATCAGAAGAAGGATTCTTGCTGGAGATACACAATCAGGTATGTTAATTATTTAAGCAATGATTCCCATGATATTGATATTTTTCATAAGTAAGGTCCACCATAAAGAGCTGTGCTGCCTGTGGTAGAGCTAGGAACAGTTACCACATTAGTTCTTGGTAAGTTGCTTTTATTGCATGAAGAAGAACCATAGTCGAATCTTAATAAACACAGTATTTCATTATTACAATAAGTCAACAGAACCATGCCAGAATATCAGAGCATCAGCCTCTAAGGCTCAGTCAAAATAAAACCCCTGACAATTCTGCCCAGGTCGCCCAATCATTGCCAGTAGTTTAACAGCTTTAGTCATTACTGTTTTAAAAGCAATTCTGTCAAACTTTTCTAATAGTAGTAGTAGTATTTATTTGTACAATCATTTAAAAATGATTATCACAAAGTACAAAAAAGATAAACAATGATACATATACTTAACAAACAGTGATAAAATATAGAAAAACAGTTTAAAAATTACACGGACTGTAATATGAGAGATACAATGTACAGTGATACAGCCTAGTCTTAATACAATTTCACATAAAGGGTTATTTAAAAATAAGGTTTCTGGCTCCATCAGATACTTTTACTTTTTTTTTTTTCTGATTTTCTTGGTAAGCAGTAAGTATTTCCCAACTCCATGTATTATGAATTGGTTCCCAGTAGTTAGTAAAACTGTAGTTATCTCAGTCAAGTTGCTAAATATTATAGAGTCTATAATAGGTTACAGCCATCTTTTCCTAATTTTATTGTACCAAGGGAACCTTATTAAAACATGTACCAGATCTTCTTTTTCATTTAAATTGCAGTTACATAAGGTGTCAGCCAAGGCATAACTTTTCTCATACAATGCTTCCCTAGGTCTAGATTCGAAAAGTTTCAGTCTGAACCTAGTGAAATTTTTCTGGGTATTTGAATCATCCAAAATATCCAGATAGTATCTGCATCCATGTTTGTTATCATTTTGTGCATACCATTTTGCATACTTGGAGGCTCCAATGCATACCAAATCAATGTCTCTATAATACAGAGCAATTTTCTTTTTAATAGAATATACTGAGGACTAAGGCCTATATCATTCTGCTGTATTCCATAAAATATGTCAGACAGTGTTTATCCAGGAGTCTGGTTAAGTGTGAGAACTAAATGCTGTTATTTATATTCCTTGAGTTCCAGGACTCCTTTTCTATGTAACATTGTTTGGTCCATCTATCACTGGGGAGGCTCAATAATCTGATCCAGTAATTAATAAATCTAATGTTGACCAAGCTTGCAGTCTTGTTATTCTAATGCTGCTCTTATAAAATATGCTGGGGTTGACATTTGGCAGCCAAAGCTTTCATAGTGATATTATTGCTGGCTTTTCCACAATGATCAATTTGGGACATCCCATATTTCACACCAAATAGAGACTGGTCATTAAATTTTTCTTGGAGTGAATAAAGTAGTGGCCTGATAGTATGGCCACCATAGAAATTATTAAACCTGGCTAGAGCACCTACTGTTTTTTTTTTGTTTTAAAAATTGTATGGTCAGAATGTGATTTCAAAGAGCCATTATTGAAATAAATAATGCCCAGGTACATGTATTTACTGACCACTTCCAATCAATTTTGTTTTACTTCCCAGACATATTTTAAATTCCTGGCTCCCATAATCAAAAATTTAGACTTTTCAAAATGTATTTTTAAAGATAAAGACTCAGGAGTTTTGGATATTAAATTCAATTTCTTCTGGAGACCTGAAACAGTCAGGGCACATAAAAGCAGGTAATCAACACATGCAAGCGAAGAACAAATATTGGGGCCTATTTTGGGTGAGTCAGAGTTAGATTGCCGTAATTCTTTAAAAGAAGGCTGTCTAAATATATACAAAATAGCAGAGGCACTAAGATGCACCCTTGTCTTACCCCTTTATCGGTACAGATACAGTCTGATAAGTTAGTTCCTGAATGAATTTGGGCCCAGGTATCGGTATATAACATTCTTATGCTATGAACAAGAATCAGAGAAAAACCCCGTTCCAGCATGATATTCCAAAGCATAGTTCTATTTATTGTATCAAAGGTGGAACTGTAATCAATGAATGATGAATATAGTTTCTGTTTTCTAATTTTAACATATTTCTCAGTTAAGTGAGATAATATGTAACAATTATCTATAGTAGGTGATCTTCTTGAAACTCTGCCTGGGCTGGAGCCAGGCCACCAAATGCTAATCTGTGCAATAGAATTTTGGCATAAACTGTACCCAGGATATCTAGTAAACTAATGGGTCTGTACATAGCGGATCCTCCTTTGGCCTTTTTATAAATTGGAACAATTATTGAGCCTGACCAGGAATGCAGAACATAGTTAGTTAACATACATTGGTTAAAAAGTGTTACCAAGACATCTGCCCATTCCTCAACTAAGCATAGATAAACCTCTCCTGGAATCTTGTCTGGACCAGGTGCCTTATTACTTTTCAAGTTTTTTATCACAAATGCTACTTCATGTTTCATGATAGGGCTGAAATTAGAGTTTATTTCATTAATTCCCAGATTTTCCCAAGAGGAAACCTGACTTGAATCTTACAGTATATTGTTATAATAATCAGTCCATGTTTTTAAATCAATGCGGTGCACCAAGTCATTTGACCATCCTTTGCAGCCTTTAGCTACCAAGATCCAAAATACCTTGGAATCATTCTTATCAATAGTATTTGCCCCCAAAGTAATTCCTAATATGACCCATCTTTTTGTTTTAAAAGCAGCTTATATTGTCTTTTGGTCTCTCTTACTTTGATGATATTATTGTGAGCCATATTTTTATTTGCTTTTCTTATCACTTTCTTTAATTTGGTTTTTAAAGTTCTACAGTCCTTATCAAACCATTGTGTGGTAGTTTTATTCTGGTGGCTTTTACCACTGCCCACTGCTTTGTATAAGTGCTGCTTCAGCTCCAAGAAAAAAGTTGTTAATTCCTCATTCATTAGGATTGGATCTGTATTTGTATTGCTCCAAGAATTTATGAAAACAATAACCTGACTTATTATGTGTGTCTCTAAAGATGTATTCCACTCCAGCTTCCTAGAGTATCCAACTGCCAAAGTTTTGGTTCTATTATTTGCTTCGTTTTTTGTCCAAGATGATCTGTATCTTTATATATGATCACTGGAAGGTGATCACTTTCTGCTCTACAATCAGTCGTTAGATCATCCCAGTAATCAGGATGACCTTGCCACAAAATGAGGTCCAGTACAGAGGCTCCTTTGTTAGTAAAATAGGTAGGGGAGCCTGTTTTACCACCTGGGATTCTACCAGTCAAAGAGAAACATGAGTTGTTATTCATTAATTTGATTAATCTGTGGCCATTAGAGTTATATTTAAGATTGCTTGAAACTCTCATATCTCTATCAGAGTCTGGTACATAAGACCAGGAATTGAGTTATCATTAAGGCTGTCAAAGACATCAATTCTGGCATTAAAGTCACCAATAGGCATAAGATGAGCAGCTGGTGATTGGTCTGGGCCCCATTAATTGAGTTAGCAAGTTTTCCATATAGCATTAGCCTGAGTTTTTTTGTGGAAAATAACAGTTATATATCAGCATTTGTGTTCCACAATAGATCAAACCGATCCCTAGAAAGTTCACATCCAAATCAAGAGGTTATATTTGAAAAGTCACTATTTTCATGTAGATGATCAATCCTCACGATCTCGCCCATTTTACTTGTTTTTATTCCAGGTTTGTGGATGATAGTGAACATTGATGTCTATATCCTCATTAGTTGCATGCCATGTTTCTTGGAGGCATATTAAATGAAATTTGGAAATGTAGTTAAACCAGTCTATATCCTGTAATTTAGTTTTAAATCCTGCAATATTCCAAGATATCAAAATGGGTTTTATCCTTAAAAATATTAATCGATGTCGCTAGACTCAAAGACAACTCTCTAGGGCATACAACATTTCCTGAATCAACAATTTCCTGTCACCGATGGTTCAATATCTTTTGTTCCAGTCAATTTGTATACCCAGCCAAGTTCATAAATTTGTTTGCAATTGGGATGGTAAAACAACATTTTGTATTATGAATCTGTTCGAAAAAGGATAGAGAACAGTCAAGGCATATTTGGGAAAATACAAGGGGAACCATCTGATCCATTAAGATCAGCCAAAAGAGGCCCATGGCATCCAAATCTTTTGTTTTCTGCAAAACTCTACAAGCCACCGATGCATTTTTGAATGTTATATCAATTTGTCCATTACCTCTAATGCTCGATATCTATACACCCTGTACCCCATTTCTTCCCAGTCTGATATTTAAAAAATTTGAAAACAGATTACATAGAACCTTAGTCAACTTTGAATTTGTTTCATTATAGATTTTCTTATATCCAGATAGACTCAGAGTAACTGGGTCTATGCCCCCGTCACTTGTTGGAGGTCCGTCTTGTATACCGTCCCCTTCTTTATACCATGAAATACAGTTAATAACATCCAGAACTCTTGATTTTTTATCATATAGAGCAACAGTCAAATTCATGGACTGAATTTCCTGTAAATTTCTCCAAACAAACTGTAAGACACTGTCAGTAGTGAAGCAAACATCAACACTTTCAGCCGGGATCATGTTGTCAGGATCTGTAAACCTCCTTACTGTATGGATGTCTCCTGCTAAAATATCCAAATTCAATTTTTTTATTAAGTAAATGAATTACTAGATCATAAGGCCTTTTATCTAAGTTTCTTCTTAGGCCGTAGATCCTGATGTATGGAAAGTTCAGTAATTCACATTCAGTTGGATCATTAACTAACTGCCCTAGATCGAGTTAATCTCTTTTCTGGTGGGATGGCAGGCTTGGTATCTTCCTCCTGCAAATCTTTATTTCTTTCAGGGTTTATAGGGTGTTGAAATCTAAATTATCTATGCAATTTTAACCTGTCTTACTCCTTTTTTCCTTTTTCTTGTTTCATTTTTTCGGTTTCCTTATTTTTGCTTTTATGTTTCCTTAATTTGTTCTTAGTTTTTTTAAGAGTTTGCTTGGATTTGAATTGAACCCTCTACTGTGGCTTGGTTACTGGGGATGCTGACAGTTTGATCAAGTATAGAAACATCAGACAGAAAAATAATAGAGGTAAAGTCAGGTCTGATGTTCTTATTTGGAGATGTAATCAGTTCAATATCAGCTATAGGGATCGAAGATGTTTCTCTTGGAGGGTGTCTTTCAGAATTGCCAAGGCTTCATCTAACCTAGAACCATTAACTGTTATGTATTCTTTTAACGATTCAATTTCATTTCTATTAATTATTAACTGTTCACAGAACATAAGGTTGGCCGCATTCTGATTCTTGAGGACTTCAATAATATCCTCACTCAGTATAGAAGGTGTATAAGTCAGTACATCACTACTTTGGTTATCATTTATAGGTAAGGAGTCCAAGTCATCATCTTGAAAGTATGAAGGAAGGTTATTATAGTGTTTGTCCCTTTCATTTAAGTGTCAGACCATTGGACTATCTAATTTGGACCTAGGTGTATTTCTCTGGATTTCATCCATATGTTTAAGCCCCTGTATGGTACATTCCAGTGTCTCCATAACCTCCTTCAGTACCTCATTACTTTGTGATTTATCGTTTGTGGGGAAGTTAAAGATGTTTTGATAAGACTGGGGTATTGGGAGTTGTGGATGAATAAAAGATTATTCTGAACACAACTGTCTGGTGAAATATTTTAACTTTGCTAATTTGTGAAGGCTTAAAATTATCTTGGGGCTGATTGGATGACTCAGGGTCCTCCTGCTCAGATTTAATATCAATTGTAGTAATAGGAGTGTTTCTTTCAGGACAATGGGACCTACCTTTATTCAGCATTTAATTTGCCTCTGTTTCTATAGTCTCACTGTTCTCAGCCAGAGACACAGTTCCTGAGATTAGGCCATGAACTATATAGTTTATGTGTTGATGTAGAAGAGATGAATGTCTGGGAGAAACATCAGAGATATTTTCAGTTTTTTAATTAACATGTCCTTAATAGTTTGTTGTTTGTATTTATCCAATGCCTTTAAAGTTTTTTTTTGTTTTTTTTTTTTTGGTTCAGTTGGATATTCTTTTAAACTGACTACAGTACTTTCTTTGTTAACTTTCCTGCATTTTTTGTTTTTCTTTCCCCCTGTTGTTTTATGTCCCAGGGGATCCTTAAGTTTTGCATTATTTGAGGGGTTGGACATACCCAGGGGTTCCTGAAAATTTGAACCCTTGAGATAAACAAACTCAGAACTCTGACTTCTAGTAATCACCATTTTGATTGCCTAAAGTGTGACTATAGGATAGTTGAAATATTAAATAATAACATGGATAACACTCAGCCCAGAATCAAATTTGTGCATGCCTCAATGCGAGTGTCAGAAACCAGCAAAATACGAAGAAAATAGACTCCAGGTGCTACAATAATCCACTCCAGAAATAATGCAAAATGCCTAATAGAAAGTGCCTTTGAAGTATCAGAACAAAGGAATCAGTGTCAATTATGATGGTTAATGGCTTCAAATGTACAATTCAACAAAATTACCCCAAAGTTTCAGGATTTTATCAAAATAAATGGGGTACCAAAAGTAGAATAAGTCCATGTTGTACTGACACTTTTGAAAGGTCACCTAGAATGATAACAAAAGCAATTAATTGAGACTTTGTGTCAGTAATGTGTCTGTGATGAAATGCAGCTGTTCAGCTATTCAACTGTTCTGCAGTTCATCAGCTCATCAGTTAATCAACACAACACATCAGCTCATTAGTTCAAAGCAATTCAGTAGTCCAATGATTGATTAATTGATTGGTAGACCAGTTTGGTCCAAGCAAATGTGTTGAGAACTTGGAATTTAATTTCTTTGTCCAAAACACCTTCTGGAAATTTCACAAACTCTAGTCTTCTCCACGGGAACAAGGAAGAAGAGAGTTAATTTAAAACTATAATCTAGTAACTCCCTACTAAAACAATGAAACAAATATGCTGCTATAGAGAGCTCCCTAATTGAGCAGATTAACTGTTCAATTAGTTTAACAGAAATGGCCAGATGGAAATTCTAATAGCTGCCATTAATAGTAGCCTGATGAATCTAAGGACAGTATGTCATTCCAGCTTATCTCACAAATTCTAGACAAACTCCAGACTGTCTGTAAACTTACATAGCTCCTAATTTAACTAGGTCAGAGCCAAACACAGAATAACGTTAAGAATAGTACAAAGATAAACTACAAAACTTCCAAGGTCCTTTTAAAAAAAAACAAAAAAAATAACTTTTCAACACGTACATAACAAAAGTAAGACAAATAAAACAGATGAAACATTTAAGCACACCTCATTTGCTTAGATGTTTTGGTGATTGAAAAGACAGCAAGGGACAACAAAAGAGGTCCAAACGCTGTCCCAGCCACTAAAGTAAATTACACTACCGCTATTCGTTAGACAAATCAAGTTCCACCGACAAGCAGGACACAGTAAAAACAGTCAAGCAGGCTGGCAGAGTATAAATCAGGTACTGAAACCTATTCTCTCACTCCCCAGTAAAAATCTGGTAAAAGTAGAAATAAAAGCCAGGTAAGAGGGATAAAACAGGATGACGGCTGCCGAAAATTAAGAACTCGTGCAGCTTACATAGGGCTGGAACCGAAGCACTTGTGAAGCAGATAGGTCTCTAAAGAGACTTTCACACACCTCTGTGGCTGAGCAGCTGGTTCCATGCACAAGATGCACTACACTGGCTATGGATGAGTGCCTACAGCAACGCATGCGGTTTTATGTGCAAGGGTCATGTGGGACAGAGTTAAAAAAAAAACCTGGAACAAAAACCTGCAAATAACAAAAATAGCGAGAATAAAAAGTAAAATCCACCCCTTACTACTTCTCAGCCTAGTTTAGCATAACCTTCAGAGAGCACAAGTACAAAAAGTGATTTAGAAGATGTTTTCATACAGTTTCACACAGTTCTCTCCCAATATTAATGCAGACTACTTTGGACACAGTTTGGAACATCAAGGGTTAGCTTCTAACACATTCCTTTTGTGTTTTCCAGTCACACAGGTGGATTTCAGTTTTTCATAAAGTCACTGCTATCGGGTAGAGTAAAACACAATGTAACAGGGCAGAGTCTCTTGATGATCAGCCATTCCGAGTGACGCTTTGTATTTAGTCTTCAGAGAACAACCCTCCCAGTTGGCTCCACCTCAGGAAAACCTCCTGGAACTATACTGTAGTGTGCCAAGACCTAAAAACACAAGAAAACACCCAAAGAGACTTTTGCCAGCTAGCAGTTTGCAATAAGCTGAACTGGAAAGGTGACAAACATCATTCAGGCAACAGTATCATCTCTTTTATAAATAAGTTTAAAGCATTATCACCTCCACAAGCCTCCTCCACAGACCTGAGGCGCATAGCAAGCGGCTGCTTCCTCTACACTCTGACAAATGAATCTTCAAGTTAGTATGGGATAGGTGCTATGGAATACCTGACTAGAACACAAAAGCAGTCAGGGCCAGTAGCAGAAAAGTGGCATATTTAAATAACTGAATAAGAAATGTGATACAGTGCTGCAATGTCAAAAATCCTCAGGTCTAGTCTAAATCCCATTGAACAGTTTGGATCAGTATCTCAGCAGCAGCTGTGGGCAAAGTAAAAACCTTTGCAGTTCCTGTAGCGCTACACAAACTTCACTTAGTGATACGCTTCACGAGGTATGCTTTACATGCCTATGTGAAGTTCAGACTTTGAGTAGTGGAAAGTCAAATGAAGTGCACTAAGTCATGCACATCATGGCTGTTTTGTTGAATTACTATGCGAATTATGGCATAGCATGAAGTAAGTAATTCACCTGCATTACGTGAAGTGGGTAGTGGGCCATTTGGCTCTAACTTCACATGTGAATTAAAAACTTCACCCACACCTACTTAGCAGCACCATTAAATGTAGGATAGTAAGGAGGCATTTTAGCATGCCTGACCAAATCTAGCTGAAATGATGTTTGAAACTCTCACAGGTGAACAGTGGCCCATTAAAAACAAGCATTTGTCAATGCCGAATATTCTTGCTGGCACTGGCATTGGTAGTGCAGGAGTTAGAGACATGCATAATAAGAATGGCATTGAAGTCTGGAACTGATGCCAACTCCACCCCACCCTGCAGAGACTGACAGGCACTGAGGTGTGCCTTTGGGTCATTGGCAATAACACTCATGCCATTTCACCTTACCCTACCCCACAGACTCCGACAAGTTTTGCGTTGTTCATTGGAGTCGTCGGGCCTTATGTTCACCTCATTCCATAAGGAAATATATTGAGATGGGTGCAGTATAGGAGAATGGGGTGAACTTTGGGGCCGAAGAGTCCAAGGCACACCTTGATGCCTGTCTGTGGCTACAGGGTGGGGGCAGGGTGAAATGACTTGAGCATTACAGTCGACTATCTAAAGTCACACCTCTGACACCTGTCAGTCTCTACAGGGTGGGATTTTATGGTTAGAAACCCTAATGTCCCGGGTGTTTGCTGGTATTTGCACTCCAAATTTTCAACATGGGATTTTGTGACCCCACATCATGAAAGCATTTGGGACCTCTGGTCATGAACAGTGACACTGATTTTGTTAACCTGTCCCAAACGTTGATTTCCCACAGTGACTGTCCCATTCTGTGCCATATGTGTGAAAACACATTTTGGGCAGGATGTGAAAAATGACATCTGTACCATTCATAAGGAGGTGTGAAGAAATGGCAATTTTGAAAATCTCAAGTGAAAATATAAAAAATTCTCGAAGTTAGGAGCATGCATGGAATCTATGCAACACATACTCGTAACACAGTCATTTCATGGAATTTTTTGGCCAAATTTTCAACATAGACATTTTGAGATCTCTGCTCATGGAAAGTGTCACTGCAATTTTCTTAATCTTTTCTGAACATTGATTTCCCTTGCTGACTGCGCCATTGTGTGCTAGATGTGGGAAAACACATTTTGGGCAGGATGTGAAGAATGACAGCTGTACTGTTCATAAGGAGGTGTGAAGAAATGAAAATTTTGAAAATCCGGAGTGAAAATATTAAAAATTATTGAACAAGTGTGTGTGGAAACTGTGCAATGTATGCTTGTAACACAGTCATTTTTGGAATTTTTTCACCAAATTTGCAACATAGGCTTTTTGGGAGACCACCTCATGGATAGTGGCACTGTCATTTGTTAACTGGTCCCAAAAGGTGATTCCATGCAGTGATCGCGAAATGACCTTTCAGGACCGAATAACGAAATGACAATGACTGAATTCATGAGGTCGGGTCCCAAGAATCCCATGTTGAAAATTTGGGGCCAAAAGTCACAAAATGGCCAAGATATCCAACTAAGTTGAAACCCCCATTGATGCCATTATACAGCGTACCGTGATTTTCTTCAGTTCACGGTCGGCTTTCAAGAGTGCAGACGTGTTCCCGCTCCACCAAAGATTGTCATCTTGGGCTCCAGAGGTAAGTATGAGGTGAGGGGGGAGTGCGGGGAGGTGGGATGCCCAGAGGGTGGGTGCGGGTTGGGGTTGGGGGGGCTGTTGTGACCACGAGGGATGGTTTTCTGTTTTGCAGCTTAAAACAACAAAACAAATGGACATCGCGGGAAGGTTTTTCACCCACAGGTTTGCTTTGGGCACACTGGGGTGGGCTCCCAGTGTGCTGCCTGTGTTTTTTGGGGAGGGGGACTAAAACCAACAGGGATTGGGTCCCCCATGGGCAAAGACAGCATGTCTGTGTTTGGGGGGGGGCGTGATACCGAGGGGATTAGGCACCTCTCTCGGCAGATTGCAGACAGGGGACTGAAGCTGAGAGGGATTGGACCACCCATTGGCAAGTGTGTCTGTGTTTGGGGGGAAGGATGTTGAGGGGTTTAGGTATCCCCTCAGCAGATTGTGGACAGGGGATTGAAGACGACAGGGATTGGGCCCCCGTTGGCAAGCGTGTCTGTGTTTGGGAGGGGGGTTATGCCGAGCTGGACTGGGCATCCACCTTAGCAAACAAAACAGGGAACTATATGCCAATGGGGATTGGGCTCCTCTGTTGGAAAACGAACTGGGGAGGGGGCAGGCTGACAGGGAGATTGGGCACCCCTGAAGTTAGCTTGCTGGGGATTGTGAGAGACAGATGGCCGACAATCGCCGCCATGTTTATTGAAATGTTACTCCAGGCAAGGCACGCCCTAAAAGGATGGGTCACTCCCTCACTGCAATGGTGAAATTGTTTCAAATTGGTGGCATGCTTTTGCAGTGCTATCATAGACAGCGTGCTATTTCATTCATGTCACAGGAGACCAGCCCAAAAGGCAGTGGCGCAATTGCCACAACACCACCGCACCTCCAAAGCCTGCTACTCCATACCAAGATACCACAATATGTTGTTTGTGCTGAGCATGCAAGACAACATAAAATTACTTCCTAAGATTGATTGGTTGATTGATTGCCTCTGAGTGATTGACTGATTGATTGATTTTCAGTGACTGGTTAAGTGCACTAGATACAAATGTGTCTATTTTCAGGCATGACCTGGGAGGGTACAGTATGGAAAAGAAGTGGATAAGTGATAGTATAAACAGTATATACAAGCAAGCCAAGCAGTAAAGATGTATTAGAAGGATTACAAAGTTACAAAAAAATAATACATAAGTGTAACAGTTAAATACAGATTTAAATATGTACAAGTAAGGCAACAAAAAATACTGGGTATATCAGGAACAGATAGCTTTAGGTCCAGAAAACAATCTTTTGTGCATTTGTGTGCAAACCATATTGGAGCTGTGATCATGGGGGCAGTAGGAGGAGGAGATGCAGAGAGAGGGCGTGGGAAGTAAGCAGGACTAGCAGACCTGATTGGTGGTGAAGAGTGGTTGTCAGGATACAGCCATCCAATCAGGAGGTGGCAGCTGCTAAATAAACAAACTGTGAGCATAGTTTAAACCTCCCTTGAGATCGGAGACTGCTGGTGAGCAGATTGTGGGACTGGAGTGGAAGTCAACAACTAAACACTGGGAAACACTCGCTAAACTGTGTTTTTGTTGTGCACTTTGTGTCCAAAACGTGCTGGGGCTGTGACTGTGGGGGGTGGGAGGAGGGAGGAGGGCTGCAGAAGGAGGGAAACAGGTAGAAAGTAAGCAGGGCTAGCAGGCCTGGTTGGTGGTGAAGAGTGGCTGCTGGGATACAGCCATCCAGTTGGCAGGCTGCAACTAATATTAAGTTCTCAGAATCCCAGTTAATCTCTCCCATGAGTGGCCCTGAAGCATGAGTACCATGAAGCAGGAGCGTGGTATCTAACTAAGTGAAGTCTGGGGGCATTGACAGGATTGTCTTCAAGGAGGACCACAGGCCACGCTGGTTGGCAGAGGGTAGGTAAGTGTAAAGGGAGGGCAGAAAATACACTGTTAGATGTTGGTAGGGGATTACGGATGATTTCTTTTTAAATATATAACAGATTGGGGAGTACTAGAGAGGGCAGCTGGCTCCCATGTGGGACCAGTCCACTAGAATAATGCAGGCAAGGAAGTGCAGCAAGTCCCTGTCTAGGGTCAGCGTACATTTGTACTGAGGTTCAAGGACGCAACAGAGGGTTGGAGTATTGAGGGTTAGCTGCTTAGGATAATGGAATTGTGGCTTTTGCAGCCATCCCCAACTGGGTTATATATGGAGGTTCCTATCTAGATGGTGAGTAGGCCAGGGTTGGGAGGCTGTGGGGGAACAGGAACATGTACAGGCATCATGATTGTGGGAAGAGGGAGGTGCTGTAATGGCAAGGCAAGGCAAATTTTATTTATATAGCACCCTATCCAGGGGCTCAGAGTGCTTTACAATAAAAACATCCCCAAGAATTAATATCAAGATATAATCAAATAAAACTAAAAGCTTTCTCAAACAAAAATGATTTTGGAGAGGCGTTACATATCTCCATTGTGCTGGCTGCATGAATATAGGGTGGAAGCGAATTTCACAAAGATGGTGCCGCTGTGCCAAATGCTCCATCACTAGATCTCTTGAGGTGAGAGGAAGCTACAAGGAGCAAGCCGGCCTCAGTGGAATGTAGGGGGTGGATAGGCCGATATGGAACCAGGAACTCTTTAAGGCAGTCAGGTCCTGAACCATGTAGGGCCTTGGAGGTTAACAAACATATCTTAAAGGTGATGCGAAACTCATAGGCAGCCAGTGCAGAGCACGCAGAACAGGAATGACATGACTCCTCTACAGAGGTATCAGTCAACATCCTAGCTGCAGCATTCTGCACTGCTGCAGTCAACGAATCAATCCTCCAGACAGCCCTAGATAAAGAGCTTTGCAGTAATCTAGTCTGCTGGCAGCAAAAGCATGGATGACTATAGCCAGATCAGCAGGCATCAAAGTGGATGGATCCTGGTGATATTCCAGAGATGAAAAAACCCGGGTCTAATAACCGATGACACTAGTTGTTCAAGGACAAGTTGGTCATCAAGAAAAATGCCAAGGTCTCCAACTGCATCGATCACCGACAGGGGCTTCCTGTCAACTACTGGAGCAAGCAGCCTCCCATCAGTGGAGACACCTCTATGACCCAGCTTGATCACCATAACCTTCATCTTGCTGTGGTTGAGACATAGCCAGTTTGCAGACATCCAGTTGTTGATCTCAGCCAAACATTGGCTCAGCGTACCTGAGGTGGAAAGATCACCTAGGGCACAAGACAGATACAACTGGGTATCATCTACATTGCAGTGAAACCCCAGATTGCACCATCTAATGATCTCTCCCAGCAGCAGCATGTACACAGAGAACAACAGGGGGACCAAAATGTCGGTGCCCCTATGGGGCAGTAGTATTCCTGGGAATGGTGTGGGTAATGGAGCTGTCCAGTGGGCAGGAGCCAGGAGCACCTAAGGACAGAATTAAGGCAGCTTAGATGGAAGCTGGGGAAGCTGGCATGAAGTGTAGGAGGAGCAGGGCAAGGGAGAGAAAGAGAATTGGGGAATGCCCAGGGGAGTAAGGTTAGCAAGCAGGGGATGGGTGTAAAGGGGATCACCCAAGTTCCAGGGGTACTCCTACCTTGGAGGGTGGGGAATCCTAGGGAGGCGGAATGGCAATGGCGGGGGGAAAGAGTGGAGCTGCAAGAGATGCAAAAGGAGTGGGAACTTTCAAAGTGGTGCCTTTAAGGAATAGATTTCACCCACTGTTTGTAAGTGATGAAGGGGGAACAGGAGGTGGAGAGAGAGAGAGGTTGGGATAAGACAACAGGGTTGGGGGAGTAGGACAGGAGAAGGGGTTAGGACATTAAAAAGTAGTCAGTGATGGGCAGGGAAGAGAGAATCTGATAGTGAAATAGGAGGCGAGGGAAGGGGTATGTGACAGGAGGAGGGGGGAAGGAGAGGGTGTGTGTGGGTGGCAAGAAAGTAAAGGATGGGGGCTTGGCAAGACAGGTGGAGGGTGCGTAGAGGCTCTGGGAGTGTCAGGCAAGCACAGCTAGGGAAGAGTAAGGGTGGGGTGGTAAACATGACTGAGGGGGAGCAGTTAGGTTGAGGAGATGCTCGTAAGGCAGTCAAAGAAGGGAAAGAGGAAGTCAGAAATGGGGGCAGAAGGGTAGTAATCCTTGGGGATGCCAAAATTAGGGTATTCACTGGGGAAAGAAGTGGGGCCCAAATATGGATAGGAAGGTGGCTTGCATGCCAGGGATGACAGTGGAGAGGGTGTGCCCAAGAATTGGGGAGTTGGAGAAGGGAGTTGAGGAGAAACCACTCGTAGTTATACACCTAGGTACCAGTGACTTAGCCTGGGAGTAGAGGAGTACTACAGGAAAGATTCAGGGTGCTAGTGGAGACCTGCACTGAGGTAGCCATATCACTTACATTCTAGGAGGTGTTGCCAGTACCAAGAGCCAGCACAGTCAGGGGAAAAAAAGGATAGAGGAGTTCTGTGACTGGCTGAGGGAGTGGCGCAAGAAGGAAGGGTATGACTGTATTGGGGGCTGGGATGGGAGACCAGGTCAGATAAAACACTTTTTTGCACCAGACAGGCTCAGTAGTGGGGTCCAGAGTCCTCAGGGACAAGCTGGGGGGGGGGTACATAAACCAAAAACTTAATTTAAACTACTTGGGGGGGCAAGTGGGCCTGCAGGCCCACATTCCCTGTTATAATGTCTACAGAGCTGACAGAGGGCAGTAGGGGAGGAGGGGTTGCTATCTATGTCTTGGACAAATTTTCAGTCTCTATTACTGACTCTTCCTCAGTGCCTAAGGGGTTCGAAAGTCTGACCCTAAAATTGTCCCTGCCCTCAGATGAGTCTATCCTTATTACAGGCTGCTATAGGCCTCCATCAGGAGGACTTGACATACTTTCCCACCTGGTAAATAGCTTGAGGCATCTAACTCTGAGATGATCATTCTGGGTGACCTCAACCTCAGTTGGTTAGCTATATGTTCAAAGCCACCAGGGACCCCTGTACACCTATGGCCTGTCACAACTTATTCAGGAGCCTAGACTCTTAAAACCTAGCCAACAGCTCCTCCTAGACCTAATCCTAGTCAATAAGTCACACAAATGTTCATATACTGGTGTCTTCCACAACAATATAAGTGACCATATGCCATGGCTTGTGTAAGGACCACTCCTAAATCCTCCACACCACCTAAATTCACCCTAAAAGGAGCTTCTGTAAATTTAACCCCACAGCCTTCTTATGGGATTTGGCCATGATTAGATGGCAGGACTTCCACCTTGCCAAGTCTATATCTGAGGCCCATGTTATATTTCAGAACCTCATCCTAACAGTTAGACAAGCACCCCCTCCATGTCAAGCATAGAACCAGCAAAGATCTTGCCCATGGTTCACCCTCCCTTAAATCAGCACTCCATACCAGAGACGCCTATGGAAGAAGGCTCACAAAACCAAACTGACGGCTGACTGGACATCTTTAGGGCATCTAGAAATTACTGCACCAAAATCATAAGAGCTGCCGAAGTGAGTTACTTTCAATCCGCACTGGAGTCATCTAAAAATAATGCTGCCAAATTCTGGCAAATCCTGAAAGATGTTGAGGGTCATAACCACACCTCTTCCCTACCTACCAAAGTTGTTCATGATGGCACCACTCTAACTAATGAGCAGAATATCTTAGCCCAGCTAAACAAGCACTTTGCTACCGCTGGGCTAGTCTTTGACACTTCCCCCATGTGTAAACTACTTGCCCCACTGGATGGCACAGCCTCATCTCCTCTATCTACTGCCCCCAAGTGTCCTAACAAATTCTCTTTTAGCCCAGTCCCATTCAAGCAGGTTGAAAACCTTCTGTTGGGGCTGGACACAAAATAAAAGTGTCGGTGCAGACCATATTGAACCCTTCTTTTTAAAATCGGGCTACCATTCATTGACTGCCCCCATCACCTACCTCTTCTAACCTGTCCCTCTCCCAAGGTGCCCTTCCACTGCAATGGAAAATAGCGCACATCATTCCACTTTTCAAATCGGGTGACCCACGTGACCTCAACAATATCCCTGCTACCAATCATATCTATACTCCTAGAGAAAGTTGTTAACTCTCAGCTAAGAGAATTTCTTGAAACCAAAAATATTCTCAATCCACTCCAATCTGGCTTTAGGCCTAATCATAGTACCACCTCTGCACTGGCAAAAGTGACAAATGACTGGCAAGTCACACTAGATGCCAAAAAACCTGTCTGTGCCTTATTCCTGGATCTGAGTAATGCATTTGACATGGGAGACTACAGCTTACTCTTAGCCATGCTACCCAACATTGGGCATGACGACACTTCAGTAACATAGTTTAACAGCTGTCTTGTTGGCAGGCAACAACAAGTTAAATCCCAGGGTGTCACTTCCTCCCTGAAAAGCTTGCTTAGAGGTGTCCCTCATTGGTTGATACTGGGGCCACTACTTTTTGCCATTTAAACAGCTAGCATCCACCTCTTCGCGAACGATACTGTGCTCTATGCAGCCAGTCATTCTCTCAAACTTGCATGTAAGGACCTGACTTCAACATCCTTCAACACAACCTCCTCCACTTGAAATTGCTTCTTAATGCAAAAAAAACCAAAAGTCATGCTTTTTCCCCCCACGCACGCATGGTGCATACCCCCCCCACCGTAGTAAGCATATTTAAAATCAATACCCTGCTGAGGGAGTCACTTGAAATTGCAGACAGGTATAAATACCTGGCTTCTGGCTTGACAGTAAGCTTTCCTTCATTGTCCATTTGTAAGAACTGTCCAAAAAATGAAAGCAAAGGCTGGGCATCTTCTATCGCATCAAGCACCTCCTACACTACAATGAGAAAATACGACTAGTGCAGACTGTCTTTCTTCCACTGACTGATTACATGGATTTCATATATGCCCATTGGCTTTCTTAGCCAATCAGTATACACTTTATCACAGAGCCATCCACTTCAGTACCAACTCCCTCTACAATACGCACCACTGTGCCCTCTATGTGCAAATTGGGTGGCACTCACTGAAAACAAGGAGAATTATAAATGCGGCACTTTGGACTGTCAGAGCCCTCACCAACAAGCTTCCCAAATACATCTCAGACCTCTTCACCTTTGTTGAGCATCCTTATTTGCACTGCAGACACTCATACCTCCTACTCGATACCCCAAGAGTCAGAACACGACATGGTGAAACCTCCATAAGCCATGCCCTTCCCACCCTTTGGAACAACTTACAATGTACACTAAAACTACCAAAGCTAATGGGTCTAACTGCCTTTAAGACCATGCTGAACCACTCGCTGAATGAAGCTTGTTCCTGCTTCTCCTAAACCACCAATTACTGTACCTCATTTTGCTTACACCCCACAGTTCCTGTGACCCTTTCTGACTTTCCGCGGGCTGACGACCTGCTACAGCAAGTGTCCTTCCTCCCCCTTCTTCTCTCTAGACTACCTCCTCCCCTTCATTCCCCATCTGCTACCCCCTCCCACCTGCTGGTGCTAGGTCTTCCACTCCTCTTTCCTTACTACCCCCTACTACCCCTCTCTGCCTATCTGCTGTCCTTCCACCTGTTCATGCTAGGACCCATCCTCCCACCCTATCTACCTCTTTACTAGCCTCTTCCTCTGCCAGCTCCTACTTTGTCTCCTATCTCATTGCTCCTATTTGACTCACGTCAACACCAGATGATCTGTTAGACAATTACTACAATGTATTCACAGAAGTCCATTCACAGAAGAAAGAGTCCTGAAAGAACTCCTAAAACTCAAGGTGGACAAAGCAATGGGGCCTGATGGGATTCACCCCAGAATCCTAAAAGAACTAATGGAGGACCTAGTGACACCACTAACCACACTTTTAACAGATCATGGCAGGATGGGGTGGTACCTGAGGACTGGAGGAGGCAGGCGGACTTCTTCACAAAAGTGGGAGCAAGGCAGAAGTGGGAAACTACAGACCTGTAAGTTTGACCTCAGTGGTAGGGAAAATGATGGAATCACTTCTGAAAGAAAGAATTGTTGAGTATCTAGAGGCCAGAGGGGCACAGGACCAAAAGCAGCATGGATTTACAGCAGGAAGGTCATGTCAAATGAATCTAATTGATTTCTTCGACTGGGTGACCAAAGTAATAGACCAGGGAGGGGCTGTGGATATGGCCTACCTAGACTTTAGCAAGGCATTTGACACAGTCCCACACAAAAGATTAATAATCAAGTTAGCCAGCCTGGGAGTGGGTCCCAGGGTGGTAGCCTGGGTAGCAAACTGGCTGCACAACAGGACATAGAAGGTAATAGTGAATGGAACACAATCCGAAGAAAGGGGGGTTACTAGTGGAGTACCTCAGGGCTCAGTACTGGGTCCAGTCCTCTTTAACATCTTTATAGGTGACATTGCAGAGGGTCTGGAGGAAAAGGTATGCCTCTTTGCAGATGACACAAAGATCTGTAACAGAGTTGATACACAAGGGGGGGTAGAAAAGATGAGAAGGGACTTGGCAAGGTTGGAGGAATGCTCAGACATGTGGCAACTTAGATTCAATACAAAGAAGTGCAAAGTAATGCACCTGGGAAACAAAACCCAGGAGAAGAGTACACAATAGCAGGGGAGGTACTAACAACAACAAAATGGAAAGGGACCTGGGGGTAGTCATATCAGATGACCTAAAGGTGGGTAAGCAATGTGAAAAGTCGGTAAGGAGAGCCAGGGGGATACTGGGATGCATAGGAAGGGGCATCACAAGTAGAAAAAGGGAAGTTGTTATCCCTCTGTACAGACAGTTGGTGAGACCCCATCTGGAGTACTGCGTGCAGTTTTGGAGACCTCATCTATGCAAGGACATAGACAGGATGGAAGCAGTCCAGAGGAGGGCAACTAAAATGGTGCAGGGTCTGCAGCAGAAGCCATATGAAGAGAGACTGAGAGAGCTTAATATGTATACTCTTGATGAAAGGAGGGACAGGGGGACATGATAGAAATGTTCAAGTACCTCAAGGGAATCAACAAAGTCCAGGAGGGTAGCATCTTTCAGAAAAAGAGATGTGTAAGAACAAGGGGGCACAATTTAAAGATAGAGGGGGACGGCTCAGGGGTAATGTGAGGAAATTTTTTTCACGGAGAGAGTGGTGGATACATGGAACAGCCTTCCTGAGGAGGTTGTTGGGTCTAAAACAGTGGGGAATTCAAACATGCATGGGACAGACACAAGGCAATTATAGTTGGGGTTGCAAGAAGTAGGCTGTTGGTTAACTAGAATCTGCAGCTTAACCATTAGGTAGGGAAATGGGCAGACTGGTGGCCAAGTGGTCCTTATCTGCCAAAGTCTATGTTTCTATGTTTCTATGTGTAACACCACCATCTTGCACTTATCCAATTGATTGTTTGTACATTACAAGGTAGATGAATTATAGTGTTGATTAATTGTATTGATATGTTTCTTTCTATTTTATGTGATTGATGTTGCATTGTAATAATTGTTTTCTGTGCTGCTATGTATTATGATTGCACCTTGCTTGTTATTGTATGACCGTCTTATTTTTTTCTTTTTTTTCTGTTATTCTGTAAATTTGTGAACCCCAGAACCACTTTGTAAATGAGTCCTCTCAATGGTGTTTTCTCCTGGGAAAATAAAGATTGATTGATTGAATCTCTTGGAGAAGGTCAGCAGACCTCCCCATACCAGTAAGGGGGGACTAGAGGGTGGAGGGGGAGCAAAGGATTAGCAGCAGGGATGGGGGGGCACATGTAACAGGGAGAAATGAGAATGACAGATGGGAGAAAAGAAAGGAGGTTCAGACTCTAGTTGGAAGGTAGTGTCCCTGAATGCACGAAGTCTTGGAAACAAGATAAATGACCTGATAGAATTATTGTTCTAATCCCCCCACACACACTATATGCAATCATTTCCCACAGTAAGTTCACATTTTCTGGTTACAAAAGGTTTTAAAACCACATTTGATATGTAGATATAGATTTATTGATATGTATTATAGGGGCACGGTCATACCCCTTTAGTTAGGGTTGGTACAGCACTTCAATGTTAAATCTCAATTTTTGCTCCTTAATAACATTGAAATTTTTTGACGAACTAGCCCAAACATTGGCAGGTGCAGTCACTCTGCCAGTGTCACAAGATTTGGAAAGTTTCATGATGGCATCTTGTATGGTTTTTGAGCTATAAAGTTGTGAAAAATTGAAAAATGATGTTTTTTTCCCCATAGGTTAACATGGGATTTTTTGCCATCATCTACAGCCCACATAGTATGAAAAATGCCTCTGTATTTTTCATGGATGATGGGGTGTGTGCCAAGGGTGTGCCCTTGGATGGTTTGGTGAAAAAATATCTTTCCATTTTTGAATTATAAGAATTTTTGAGATAGCCACAAGACAGGTAAGTAAATGAAAACTGTTTGAATGGTAAATAACATTCAAACAGTTAATTTACTCTTCGATTCTCAGACAAATACTGTTCAAGATGTCAGCCTTCTTATTTTCTAACAATTTTCAAAATAGTCTTGTACACAACTACTGCACCCTAAGGACAGCACAACAACCATATTTAGATCTCAGTGATATGCTTAGTTAGTTGTTTGTCTTAAAAGTAGTATATCACCATGACAAATACATGTGTTTTCCCTGAAAATCATGTCCCTTATCCCTCGCTAAGTAATACCATTCAGTTTGTTATTTACTGTTCGAACTTTATTGTTCGAACAATATAATAACCGTTCACATTCATTAATAGGTCAAACTTTACTGTGCCATTGTCCTTTCTCTGTCTCCCATTCTCCAACTGCTGTCCCTGATGTTCACAATAACCTTGGTAGTCTAGAGGTCCCTCTCCTGTTCTCCAATCGCCGTCCCCAGTATTAAAACATTGAACCTTGGTAGTCTAGTGGTCCCTCGCCCTTCCCCATTCTTTGATCTCCATCCCTGTATTTTATCATTTTTTATTTTTATTTTATCATTGGTAGTTCAGTGGTCTCTTTGCCGTCCCCCATTGTCTGATCACCATCCCAGATGTTCCTGGTGTCCAGTGGACCCCCATCCCATCTGTTCCTGTAAAAAGAAAACCGTACTTTGATGTTTTTTTTTTTGGGGAGCAGCGGCCCCTCCTCCACCATTCTCTGATCACCATTAGCCCTGGTAGTCTAGTGGTCCCCCCCATTCTGTGTTATCCAATCACCATCTCTGGTAATAAAACACTGAACCCTGGTAATCTAATGGTCCCTCCCCCTTCCCCATTTTCCAATCACTGTCCCCATATTTCATAGATAGATATATATACAGTATATATATATATATATATATATATTATTTATTTTTGTGTGTGTGTTCATCACTGGTAATTCAGTGGTTCCTTTGCCTCATCAATTGTCTGATCCCCATTCCCAATGTCACTGGTGGCTACTGGCATCCGCACACCCCTGTCCGTTCCTACAAAAAAGAAAACCATCCATTGATGTAAAATTTTTTGTTTTGTGCTGAAAAAAAAGGTCCCTTACTGATCAGCTCACCCCCCACCTCTACTCCCACTCAGCACCCAGCACCCCACACCCCAGTATACACCCACACACCTCACTTACCTGATCTGGTCCCAGGTTTGAGATCTGCTCTTCGATGGAAAACATGTCTTGCTTGCTCAAACCGGCGACTGCAATATAAGAAACCAAGGTAAATGCAGTTTAATATGTTTCAATGGGGGTGTTACCTTTAATGCATAACTCAGCCATTTCTTTGACATTTTGACCCCAAATTTTCAACATAGACTTTTTGGAGCCCACCTCATGAAAAATGCAACTCTCATTATGCAACTTTTGCCCAACAGGTGATTTTGTGGTCAGTTGGTGAAATCACCTTTCAGGCAGGATTTGACAATTTTTCCTGACTTTGTTCATGAGGTGGGGTCATAAGAAGGCTTTGTTGAAATGTCAAAATATGTAAAAGTGGCCCCATTTGTTGCAATTTCACTATACACACTAGTAACTTTGGAAATTTTAAATATTTTAACCCAAAATTTTCAACATAGACTTCTTATCACCCCACCTCATGTATGCTACAGTTGTCATTTTTCAAATCCTGCTCAAAATGTCTTTTTGCACCTGTAGTGCAGAGTGGTGTTGCAGTTCCACATAATTATGTTTAGCGGGGATTCAAACATTTTCTGTATGAGGTGCATGAGCTGAGATAATAAGATACTTATGCTGAAAATTTGGTTACTGTTGTCCTATAAATGGAAGCACAGGACCCTTCCACAGCTACATACATATATGAATTAATGGAGGGATGGGAGGGATGTGACTGCAGGGCCCAAAAGGCCATGTGCTTCCTCAGGCAAGTAAGGATACGATTACTCTGTGTCAAAAACTGTACAGGCAAATAATGTTATGATTACACTATCTAAAAAAAATAAGGAAATTCATCACAAAAAACTATGTTAATGCTTTTGTTAGGGTTGGTATTAAAACATCAAAATCTGGGAAATTCGACCCTAACTCCCTCCCCCCCCAGCAGCAAAAGGACAAGACCACACAAGCAACCACAGACAGTCATCATCAGGTAAGACATACAACATAAAACTGTTTCCAGATGACACAAATGCAGCAGCACTGATGTGCTGCCTTTGTGGATTCATATCTGTGGCATGCAAACTGCAAAATATACACACTCACTTGTTGCTGCAGATAGGAACCCATGATACTGGTGGATGCCTAGAGCATCCTCCCAGCATAGGTGGTGGGGGCAAAAATGGTAACAGGATTCAAGAAAGCATGGGGTAGGCATAAGAGAATTGTACTGGTGAGGAAATGGGGGGGTGGAGATCAAGTAAGGTCTGCGGTGTTACAGTAGGTAGGAACATGACAGTCTAGTTGGGCAAAGCGATCCTTATCTGCTGTCAAATTTTTATGTTTCTGTCTTTCTATACTGAAATCACCACACTGCTTCTGTATATAGATGCACAGGTCCCTCTAGCCACATACAAACGTATTATATCCAAAGTACAAGACCTTTTTCTCTATGCCACTATGGGGCCAGCCTTTCTGTACTTAGGAGGGTCCTATGTCTCTTCAGTCAGAGGTGTGAGATGTGCACCAACTTCAGGCTCCAAAAGAGCAGGTCCTTTGTATATGGAAAACATCTGAAGAGACACAGGGCCCTCAAGGGACTTTGCTTCTGCAGACAGAAGTACTGCTGCATGTTTCGTATCATGGATGTTGTGGTATCTGTGCTTCTGCACCCAGAAGTTGGTATGTATGTCTTACACCTGCAGCTGCAGAAGCACAGGCCCATCAATTGTGTGTATGTTTTATGGTGTCCATGGCCACATGATACTACAGAAAGGCTGAAAGGTCCACTTTGCCCACCTTTTCTGCCATTTTCCTACCTACTGTAACACTGCAGACCCTACTTGATCTCTGCCCCCCTTTCCTTACCAGTTTGGTTCCCTTATGCCTACCCCATGCTTTCCTGAATCCCGTTACCGTTTCCCCCCCCCATCACCTACACTGGGAGGATGTTACAGGCATCCACCAGTATTGTAGTTTCTATCTGCAGTGACAACGTTGGCTGTAGGTTCATCTTACCTGATGATGGCTGTCTGTGGTTGCTTGTGTGGTCTTGTCCTTTGCTGCTTGGGGGGTGGCATAGGGAGATTACCCCAGGACATGTACCTGGTACAGAAATTTTTACAATCCCCGCCAAAACATAATTCTGTGCAGTTGTGATGCCATTCCACACCACAGGTGGACAAACACATTTTGGCCTGGATTTGAAAAATTACATCTGTGATGTACATGTGGTGGGGTAATAAGAAATCTATGTTGTAAATCTGGGGTTTAAAATATTGAAAATTACCATAGTTGCTGGCCCAGTGGCATGCAGGATAGAGGCATCACTGTCTTACCTCCTGCCACACCTGCAGCCTGTGTTCACAGTGCGAGTGGGCTGCCGGGGGTCGGCCAGGGAGGGAGAGGATTGAGCATCTGGAGGACAGCTCTCCTCTCCCAGGAAGGGTGGGACAGAGTCTGCTACTTGCCTGGCTCATAGCAGTAGCTGGGGGCTGGCACAGTAGATCCACACAGAGGGGGCGATTGTGGAGAAGACACCTGGCATGATGCATGTGAAAAAACAGGAAAAATGGTGGCAACCGGTGGAATGAAACCAGTCCCTTGCAGGCACTGCACCCGGCCAGTTGGACACTTCCAGAAATAGCAATGGAAGTAAGTACCAGTGGACTCTGGGGGGACCAGTAGAGGAAGGGTTGGTCATCCAGGGGGCAGAAAGAAATTAACAAAAAAAGAAAATTACCGTAGTTATGAGCAGGTGTAGCAAAACTACAATGGATGATCATAACTTTGTCATTTTTTTCATATTTTGACCCCAAATTTCCAATATACTCTTCTTATCACCCTACCTCATAAACCCCATTAGTGAAAATGTTTTAATGCATTCAAAACACCATTCTGCACCACAGGTACAGAAACACGTTCAGGGCAGGATGCGAGAAATGGTATACACTCCCAATGTCGAAACTTCGACTTTGACCAACATTACAGCGACTACAGTGCTAGGTCACTGTAGTATCAGCACTGCCCCCTGGAACTGTATTCAGGGAGTCTTGCACCCCCTCCCCTAATCAGCTCTGACTCGGAGTTGATTATATTTAGTGGGGGGGGGCACAGCCCCCTGTGGGGGTCCAGAGGTAGCCCCTGAAAAAACATGTTAGTGTGTTGAAACCATATGCCACTGCAAAAGCGGTCGACATGATGATGTTTTCTCCGCTCATCATTCGACAAAATATTTGTCGATGACCAGTCATAGATCCATGAGAAATGACAGCTGTACTGTTCATGAGATGGTGTGGAAAAATGGCTATGTTGAAAATGTTTCATGAAAATATTAAAAATTGCTAAAGTTACTTGCGTGCGTAGAAAGATTTCAACGACCACACATAACTTGGGCATTTTTGGTATTTGTGCACTGAATTTTAATCATGGGCTTTTGGGGACCCCACCTTATGAACACTGGCACTATCATTCTTTTACTCAATCCTGAAAGGTGATTTTGCACAGCAACTGCACCATTCTTCGTCACAGGTGTAAAAACATGTTTTGGGTAGGATGTGAAAACTGGTAGCAGTACTGTTCATGAGGTGGTGAAAAAATGGCTATGTTGAAAATTTGGAGTGAAAATATTAAAAATTGCCAACGTTTTTATTTATTTATTACAGTTCCATATTAACACCTTTTGTCATCAAGGCTCTTTTACAAAGGTTACATGTCAAGTAGACGACAGACAAGAATTACAAAGGTTTCATAACAATAGGACAAGAGACAGAATTGCAGAGGTAGTCTGATGAACATTGCAGGAAGACAGAATATTGACTGCTGTACAAGTAGTCGAGTAGGCTATTACATTGACTATATTGCAGGTACTAGAAGTGCATTTTGACATGTATCACTATATTGTTGAGGCCTTGAAAAGGCATCAAGGGAGCAATCCGAGGTTAGGTGAAGAGTAGCCTGAGGGGTTTTGACATTGGTAGAAAGAGGGGGAGGTAGAGCGGGAGTGGGGACAGCTGCCCAGGGGCTTTGTCAGGAGGGGGCAGGAGCGAAGGGGAAGTGCTGGGGTGATGGGGGAATAACTCATAATGGTGATAGCCGTCTGTGTTTAGTAGTTGGAGTCACATTGGTTATTTTAGGCCAGAAGGGTTTGCAGGTCTCTTTTAAAGGGGCCAATTTTTGTGTGCTCCAGAGTGGTAGTAGGGAGTTCGTTAAACCAAGTAGGGCCACGGTAGGAGAGTGACCACTGAGCAAGGCATGTTCTTTTGAAGGGGACTTGGAGCACTCCCTTAGCTGTTCCCCTTGTGTCCTTAGAGGAGGGGTTTCGCTGGAACAAAGTGACAGTGGAGTCAGGAGTGAGACCTAGTAGGGCTTTTTTGCCCATAAGGCAAGCCTGATACTTTGCCCTGAGGTGTAGCGGGGGCCAACCTGTAGAGGAGTAAAGGGTGCAAGTATGGGTACACTTGTTGGCACCAAGGACCAGGCGGCAGTCCTTGTTGGCTAGTAATTTGACTCTTTTTAAGGCCAAGTCAGTGGCAGCACTGTAAATGACTAGTGTATAGTTGATGATAGACAGTATAGAGCTTCGAGTAACTAAGTTAAGAGCCTCATGAGTCATGGCTTGCCTATGCCTATAGAGGATACCTAGCTTAATATTTCCAGTTTTTACTATGTGGTCAATATGATGCACAAAGGAGAGTGTATCATCAATATGTACTCTGAGATATTTAAAGGTGGAGACTTGTTAAATACTATCCCCTTTTTGGCTATAGATAGTCAAGGGTTTAACACTCTTTTTGGAATGTGGAAAGGTTAGATGCATAGTTCGTTTTTTTATAGTTCAGAAGGAGTCGGTTTTGTGGGAATCCCACCTCAAGCATGTTAAAGCTACTCTGTAGGTTTTTTGAGATTTCACATTCATTGCTGCCAGGCACTGAGATCACTGCATTGTCTGCATACAGCAGCATTTTAGCAGGACAGGCTTTGGGATGGGAATTTATGAAGAGACTAAAGAGAAGTGGACCTAGGATAGAGCCCTGAGGGACCCCCAGGGTTACCTTACTGTGATTGGAGGTTACACCTCCTATCCTGACACACTGCATCCTGTGTGATAGGTAGCTGTTGAACCAGGAGATGGTATCTACTGACAGACCCAGGGTTCACAGGTGTCTTAGCAGGTGCATGCATAGAAAAATTTCAATGACTGCACATAACTCTGGTGTTTTTTGGAATTTATGTCATAGATTTTCAACATAGGCTTTTTGGGACCCACACCTCATGAGCACTGGCACTGTTATTTTGTTACTCAGTCCCAAAAGGTGATTCCACGCAGTGACCACGAAATCACCTTATGGGTCCAATTAAAAGGACAGTAAACATTGCAGGGGTCACTCAAATTATGAAAGCCCATGAAAAGATATTTCAAACAAGGCACTGGACTTCCTTGTGGGTGTCAGGAGTCCTGAGATATGACTAATTATTCTGTAAATCAATACAAGGCAGCAGCCATTTTAAAACAGGAAGTGATGTCACTGAGGGGCAAGCTGCATATTGTTAATTATAGCTTGCCCCTCAGTGACATCACTGTTGGTCTCATGATTCAATGAAATGGCCGCTGCCTTGTTTCGATTTACAGATGATTTAGGTATTTCATAACTCAGGACTTCTGACACCTACAGGTAAGCCCAATATCTCATTTGAACGATCTTTTTATGGGCTTTCACAATTTCAGTGACCCCTGCAGTGTTTACTGTCACTTTAATAAAATGTCAGTGACAGTGTTCATGAGGGTGGGTCCCAAAAAGTCCATGTTGAAAATTTGGGGCAAGAATACTGTAAAATGGCCAAGATATCAACATAAGTTCAAAACGCCATTGATGGCCATTATACGGCACTCACTGTGATCCTTCAGTTTGTGGTTCAGCTTTGAAGAGTGCAGACATGTCCTGGTCCACAGATGATGACATCACAATATCTCCAGTGGTTAGTATAGGGCAAGGGATATGTGTGTGGTGGTAGATTGCTCAGTGGGAAAGTCGGGATGGGGGGATGGTTAAATGAAGAGGGACGGTTTTCTTTTTTGGGGGGGAAAAGACTTTGAGGGACTGTTTTCTTTTTTACAGGGTTACTGCAGCATCTTTGGGGACACTGGGGTGGGCTCCCTTGTGTCCCACACTGCTGGGGGTCAGTGGTTGATATCAGGGGACACTGGGAGGGGCTCCCAGTGTCCCATACTGGTGGGGGAGGGAGGATTACAGTGCTGACAGGGGGACTGGGCACTCCTCTGTCTGCAAATATATAAAAATACATGTTTTGGGACACTGGGTCCCACACTACTGGGGGGGACTTACAGTGCTGACAGGGGGATTGGGCACCCCCCCTGTTGGCAACTATATAAAACTACACATTTTGGGACACTGGGAGTTAGTCACCCAGTGCTCCACACTGTTGGGGGGAAATGTCTACCACTGACACGGGGATTGGGTGCCCCGCTTATATATATATATATATATATATATCATGCCTCATCTCACTTGAGGCATTTAAAGGATAAACCATACTTTATTTAGGTAAATACCAACAGGTGTAGGGCCTAGGAATTAGAATCTACTAGTTGTTTTTAAAATAATGTCCCAAAAAGGTTTTCCCTTTTTACAGGGAAGACGTTTTTTGGGTCTAAGTAGGTTATGCATAAATTTGCATCACTCTAGCAAATTTTGTGAAAGCTTTCACAAAAGTGTTGCAGATTTGTGGCACTACATTTTTTCTCAAGTGTAGTGTTGCAAATTTGTGACACTTCCGACGGCCAAATTAAAAAACATTTTTCTGACCATTATTTTTAAAATCTAATGCCAGGATCGTGTTCCTTGGGCCCTGATTAGGTAAACACAACTGCTGGTGTTTACAAAGGGGCAGTATTTTTTGAATTGCAATGTTTTTTTCTCATCGCTAAATGAGAACAAGATGGCAACAGTACGACACTACTAAACCTATTTGCGGCAGTAAAAAGTGCTTTCGCCCCAGACATCTAATTTTTCCCTTTGGATATAATGGGAAACTTAAAACTTTAATAACTTTTAAACTGATGAATATTTTTTCACCAAACCTTCAAAAGGCACATCAGTGACTCAGACTCCATATACCCTAACAATTTCAGACCAGACCCCCAAACCATTTCGGACTTACAGGCTAGCAAAGAATTTACACCTAAATTATAAATTTCACATTTTTTGGCAGTCTGCAGCTCTGCAACTGCAACTCCGACTGGAACGAAACTTGCCAGATCCAAAGATCTATGGTTCCAGATGGTGCTTGAACAACTTTGGGCACATTAGTCTTATGGTTGCAAAGTTATTAAAGTGCAAAACTTTGGGTTTAACATAGAAGAGGTTGGGCAACCCTAACTATAGTGGCACTACTGTGTCACTATAATATTCTTTGCAAAAACTCTGTTAATGCATTAGTTAGGCTTAAAGCAACAAAAGTAGGGAAATGTGGTGTTAGGGTTTCCAGCCCTAACAACACACCCCCACCCTGCAGGCAGCAACAGGCATGGGGTTTGCCTTGGGGTTGTCAGCCCTAACACTTTCCCCATTTCATGTACAGTATAAGTAAGCTGGGATGGGTACAGTATATGAAAATGGGGTGAACATTAGGGTTGACAACCCCAAAGTACACCCCATGCCTGGTACTACCTCACCCTGCCTTTCCATACTTTTGTCACTTAAAACCTAACTGATGCATTAATGGAGTTTTTTGCAAAGAATTTCCTTACTTTTTGAGATTGCGTAATGGTATCCATGTGCTCATTCTGCACAACTGCAACGTCATTCCATGCCATCGGTGAGAAGCTACATTTTGTGCAGGATTTGAAAGATGACAGCTTTGGCACATTCATGAGGTGATGTAAAAAAATGTCTATGTTGAAAATTTGGGGTGAACATATTTACAATTACCAAAGGTATGAGCGAGCATAGTGAAATTTAAATGCACGCACATAACTTTGCCATTTTTACATATTTGACCCAAAATTTTTAATATAGTCTTCTTATGACCCCACCTCATGAACAAAGGCAGTGAAAATTCAGATCAAGTCTGAAAGGGGATTTCACTAAACAATTGTGAAATTGCCTTCCGGGATGGATTACTGAAATTCCAGTGACATTGTCCATGAAGTGGGTTCCCCAAAAAGGCCAGGTTGAAAATGTGGAGTCAGAATATACACAAAATGGCCAAGATATGCATCAAAGTTGAAAACCCTGTTGAAATACATTGACCTGCATTTACCTTAGCTTCTCATATTGCAGTTGCCAGTTCCAGCAGCAAGACATGTCTTTGATCACAGAGTGGATCTTCACCCAGTGACCAGTTCAGGTGAGTGAGGGTGTGGGGAGTGCAGGATGGTGGTTGCTGAGCAGAAGGTTGGGGTAGAGGGAGTGTGATCACTGACTAACCTATTTTTTACAGGTTTTATGAAAGAAAAAGACATAAAGGGATAATTTTCTTTATTACAGCGTGAATCAATATTGGAGGGAGGGGGTACCACTAGACACGAGGGAAACTAAGTTAAAATGGGGATAGCAATCAGAAGGTGGGGGGTACCACTAGACACCAGGGAAAATAAACGTTTAAATGGGGACAGTGATCGGAAGGTGATAATACCACTAGACACCAGGGAAAAATAGAAACCTTCAGGGACAGCGATTGAACACTGGGGGTGCCACTAGACACCAAAGAAAGAAGGAGAACAGTGATTGGAGGGTGAGAAATGCCACTAGACCCCAGGGAAACAATGGGGACCAGGATCAGAGGGTGGGGGTTGCTGCTGGACACCAGGGATACAACACGGATGGTAACAGGAGGGTGGGGGTGCCAGCAAACACCAAGGAAAGGGAGAAAAGGGAAAATGTTAAACCAGGAAGGGCACATAAGCCAAAGCTTGTTTCAAGGTCCAACCTGGGAGCACAAGGAAGTTAGCTGACTTGTTCACAGTCACACAGTATGTTAATGGAAACTGGGGGAAATGGGGCCAGTGATCAGAGGGTGGGGGAAGTGACACTTGGCCAGCTGGTTATGATTGTTCTATGATTTTGTAATATAAAAATGTAGTGTGTGATTGTCTCCATAAGACAGCTGGGCTATGCTGCTTCTCCACCCCCAGGTTTCAGTTAAAATGATAGGATATATATTAAACAGCAGATCTCTGTAATGTGATTAACTTCCAAGACATTGCATTTTATGGCCTTGTGCTGTTTTGAAGTGGAAATGAAATGGAGATCATAAACATTTTATGACATCAGAGGAAAAACATGTTATCCCACTATGGTGTTAAAAAGCTGTAAACCCCCTTTGATGTCCTTGGGAACAGGAAACCACACAAGATTAAAAACAGTCATAATTTGGGAAATGAGTTTTTACTGAGGTCACCTTATTTGATATACCTCCTGATGGGACATCCTGTTTGTATATTTTTTATATTCTAAAAGGAGGAGCTAGATGACACAGAAGAGGGGTGGAGACACAGAATTTAACTGTATTCTGTGTTTCAACTTAGGACATTATCTTTTGGACTCTGCAAACAAGATCGCTTATCTAACTAAAGACACTTGTAGAGGTATACATTAGATAGAAAAGACTAACTGTATGTTGGTAGGAGTTTTTCTGGTGTTTTTTCTTTTAAGTGATTGTATGCTTTGTGATATAGTGTTCTGTGTTTACATTTTACATATTTTTATCCATTTTAAGTAAACCTCTTATATTTAAGAGACTGCCTGGTGTGTCTTCAAGTTCTTTATTTTGCATGTGATGTATAGATGGTTAAGACTGACTAAAACTGTTCAAAGCTTGATGGTATTCTAAACTGGGAAAAGGTAAGAAGATACCCAAGGTCTTTTATAGAGTTTTAAGGGTTCATTTTGGATACCTGGTTAGGTGCCCTTAGGCAAAGATATCTGGCATCCCCCTGAAAAGCAGATTATCTGAGCCTGTACATTTGGGTATGTTAGCATAAGGTTCACAGTTTGAATCCCCAGAACTTGAGACTAAAGGTGATTCGGACCCACAAGCAGACAGGAGGGTTACCTTGTTCTGTTACCTGTTCACAATACTAGCGCTAGAGGTTGGCACTGTGGGAAAGAGAGCCAGACCTGCTGAGAAGGTGTGTGACAGGGGTGCTAGAAGACATCACAAAAGCAACTGAGACATCGATCTGAGGTGAGGGGTGCTTCTAGACACCAGGGACAGGATTTGCTGTGATGAAATATGATCCTTTTTCATGACTTGTAATATAAAAGAATTTTTTTCGTATCACTAATCACAAAAAAATTATAATGTTAAAAAGAAATTAAGGGCATGTCTTTGAAACATAAGTGCAGAATCCAGCTGAGGGGCCCCAATTAGCAGAACACATATGTTGGTTTTACTGGACATATTTTTTGAATTATTTACTTTTGTTTGCCTCATTAACTGAAAAGAAAATGGTAACAGCATGAAAAAGATTCCCATTTGCAACACAAGATTACCGATTTAGACACACAATCCTGTTTCGAGGCTCACACCTAACTTTTCCCATTGAAATAATGTGACATTTTAAAATTGTATAACTTTTGACTGGATTAATATTTTTTCACCAAATCTTCAAAAGGCACATTTGTGACCCAAGACCTTTCTACCCTAAAATTTTAAGTCCAAAATCCCAAGTCATGTTTCGCAGTGGCGGACAAAGAATGTAACAAAAATTGGTAATTTTCAAATTGTTTCACACTCTCTATCTTTGCTTCCACACATCCAACTGAATGAAACTTGGTACACCAAGAGATCTTTGGTCCCTTATGGTGCTTGCAAACTTTCATGCAAATTGGTTAAATGGTTGCAATGTTATTAAAGTGCTAAATTTTGAGTTTAACATAGAAATGAAGTTTTAATCCTAACTAAGGGTCGCGACCGCACCCCTATAATATATATCTTTGCAAATATCTACATTAATGCAGACATTAGGGTTGTAGAACACAAAGCGCACAAAGAAGGGAAATGAAAAACATTAGTGATTCAGGTCTCTGGAGTACTGGTGAATCGGTGATGGGGTCTTACTTGCAGTTGTCAACCCTAAAGCCCACCCCCTGCAGCCCATAGCCTCCTGTCTGAAGCACAAGATACAGCTCCAGCCTAGTGCTTCATAGTGATACAGTATGGCCAACATAATCTGTCAGAATTTTCTTCATGCAGGGCCTGTAGACATTGCATTTGACCTTGTCTGATCTGGGAAGGGGGTGGGCATTAGGGTTTATAACCCAAAGTAAGACCCTACCACTGATTTTCCAGTCCTCCAGAGACCCAAATCCCTAATGTTTTTATTTTCCTTCTTTGTGCGCTTTGCATTCTACAACCTTAATGTCTATATTAATGTAGTTTTTTGTAAAGGATTTCCTCTTTTATGATAGTGGAATTGTATCTCAGATAAATACAATATTGGGTATAGTCCTGAGATAGTGCCTGGGCCTATCAGGTTGATACCTTGTGGGTGAGGTTCCCTGACCCACCACAGGATGTAGCGTCTGTGTCAAAACAGTACTGCATCCCTACCCACTTAAGAGCCGGTGCTGCATGCTGCATGCAACACCTTCCCCATCAGCCTTGTCCCATTACACTGGCTCACTGGGTTTACACCAGAACTCAGGTCATCGGCACGGTAAGACAGCGTGTTCCCCAGTGGTGCAATAGCCATCCCTGCAAACAACATTACTTAATAAATTCTTTGTTCTTTAATATTTTGACCCAAAACTTTCAACATAGTCTTCTTATGACCCCACCTCATAAACTTGGTAGGTGAAAATGTTCAAATCCCTGCAAAACACCATTCCAGGCCACAGGTGCGAAAATACATTTTGGCCATGATGTGAAAATGACAGCTGTACTGTTCATGAGATGGTGCTAAAAATGGATATGCTGAAAATTTGGAGTCAAAATATTGAAAATTGTCAAAGTTATACATGTATGTAGAAACATTTCAATGAACACTCGTAACTTGGCCATTTTCAGGAATTTTTTCACCAAATTTTCAACATTACCTCCTTAACATTGGTGGTGAAATTTTGTTATTCCATCCCAAAAGGTGATTTTGCACAGTGACTGCAAAATCACCTTCCAGATCTCAATAATGAACTGACACTGCCAGTGTTCATGAGATGGAGTCCTAAAAAGGTTTTTTGAAAATTTGGTGAACAAATTCCTAAGAATGACAAAGTTATGAACATAAGTTCAAAGCACCGTTTTTTTAAATAATCTAAAGTGTATTAACTTTTTCAGGAGCAACACAATTGTACATTTCATTAGCGGGTTATATACAGTCAAGTAATAGCTCAATTAACAGTTTTACATTGGAATTCTTTTTGTTTATCTCTTTGGATTTTTCATCAACAACCCTAGCATAAATAGATGGTCTAATACCAGTTATCCATATTCTTGATATCATTTTTTATGGTACAGTTTCTGGTCTGTGGATTCAAAATCCAAAGCAGTCACTTATTCCAAAACTCAGTAAAGCAGTTCATTCTTAGGTTAAGTCCTGCTGTTCTTTTTTTTTCCCATACATACTTTTTGTATTTTTATTTTTGCTCCCCTTCCCCCTCAGGGCCACGGCGTACACATGCCTGTATGTGCATGGAGGCGCATGCACATGCCAGGATCTGATGGCCCCTTCTGCCCCTTCCCTCAGGGCCACAACATACACATGCCTGTATGTGCGGAGGCGCATGCACATGCCAGGATCTGGTGGTCCCTTCTGCCCCCTCTCCTCCTCAGGCTGGCGTACACATGCCTGTATGTGCATGGAGGCATGCACATGCCAGGATCTGGTGGCCCCTTCTGCCCCCTCTTCCCAGACTTAAGGCCACCACTTTCTCCTACCCACCTGCACTACTTCAACGACTTCCACCCAGTGGGAGCAGGGACTATGCGGAGCAGGCATCCAACCCATGGAAGGAGAGCCATAGCTCCATCCTTTTCCAACCCCCCCCCCGGAGCCAGTATCCCAGCAGCCCGAGGTCGTTCCTGAACCCCGGTCACTGGTGAGGTGTGAGGTAAGGCTTCAGTGCCTCAGCCCTCTGTGGCACTGGGCCAGCCTGTTATTTTTTCTAATTGGTAAATTTGTTGTACCACATCCTCCCAGTCCCATTGTGTTGGAATTTCTTTTTGAAGCCATTTTCTGGAAATTACTTTTTTGGCTGCTATCAACATAATGGCTAGCAATTTCTTGGTATGTTTATTCTTCACCTGAACTGGGAAATGAAGTAATATTGCACAGGAGGGAGTTAATTCTCCTGTGTCTGGGAAGAGTTCTGTAATGGCTCTATCTCTTGCCAGAATGGTTGCAGTTCCCAGTAGCTGTAAAAGATGTGTGCATGTGTGGCGCATGTCTCCCCACATTCCCTCCAACATCCTGTTCCTCAGCTTGAGTCATATTTCCTGTTATTTGTGGTGTTTTAAAGTATCTAATAAACATTTCCACCCATATTCTCTCCATATGTGTGATGCTGTGACTTTGTGTTATGTTGTGTTGTGTATATGTTTGTTCAGTCCTTGTCAGTCAACATTATCCCCATTTTCTCATTCCATCTTTTTTGTGTTTTTCTATCACCCGTTCTGTCTCTGCCTGGATAGATTTATTCTGAGGAGATATGGTCTGGTGTTTTCCTCTATAGTGTTTCTGTGATAATCTGTACTAATGGATGGGCCTCTTTCATATTCCATGTCAGTCCAAACCTCTCTGCAAAATAGTGCCTAACTTGTACAGTAGATACCTAAAATGGTCTTAATTTCTAAGCTGGTACTTTTGTTTTAGTGTCTGACAGGTTTGGAAGGTGCCATTCCATAGTATTAGTAATTGTGAATTAGGCCTCATTTTTGCCATCTTTGAAATGTACAGTCTATCCTAGCTGGGCCAAAATGTGGGTCTGTTGTTAAAATTGCTAAATATCTAGCCATTGGTTTGATTTCTGAAGTAGTTAAAAGGTTTCTCCAGTTTTCAGGATATGTTTTGTGTATCATGATTGCATCTCCTCGTCACTTTCTATTCTGTTTATCTTTTTGAATAACCACCCTTCTGTTTGTTCTTTATTTTCCTTTAACTCTAAGTCCTTCCAGCGTTGGTCCAATTCTTTGTCTAGCTAGTGTAGTACATGTGAAATCTGAGCTGCTTGGCAATATTTCTCCAAACTGAGCAGGGCTAAGCCTCCTTTGTTTTAGGAGTTGTAGTAGTGTATGCTTTTCTCAGTTTTCCTCATGCCCATATGAACTTTGATATTAAATTGTCCCATTTCTTGAATTCCATTTTTTCAGGTAGTAAAGGAATATTTTGAAATAAATATAGAAATCTTGGAAGGATATTCATCCTAATAATATCTATTCTTTGTATCTGGGGAGGGGTACATGGAACCATTGTTCCATATCTTCTCAGATAGCTGTTGTTAGAGGATCAAAATTTATTTCATATAGGGTAGTTAAGTCCTGAGGTAATATTATTCCTAGGTATCTAAAGTTCAAAGCACCATTGAAATACATTATATGACACTTACCTTTATTCCTCAGTTCGCAGTTTGGCTTTGAAGAGTGCAGATGTGTCTTGGTCCACAGAGCATGATAGTGTTCAACCTCCAGTGGTAAGTATAGGGTAATGGGGGATGTTGGGTGGTCAGTGCTCAGTGGGAGGGTCAGGATGGAGGAGGGGCACAGCGGGAACGATGAGGGAGGGTTTTCTTTTATCAGGTAAAAATAAACAATGACGTCACAGGACTTTTTTTTGCAGGAATGAAGGAAATAAAAACATGTTGGGACACTGGGGGTGTTCCACACTGCTGGGGAGGGGTTGTAAATGCTGACACAGGGATTGGGTCCCCTGATGTCAGCACTATTAATAAAACAATGAGCTGTGGGAGGGGATCTGACACTTGGGGTGGACATCCCGGTGTCAGATTATACCAAAATAATAAATTCATAAATACACTGCCATTGGGGATTGGGGCCCCCAGTATGCAGATAACAGTTTATCCAGGCATGGTACAGTCAGGATGGTGGGGCTATATTTTCCCTGATATATGAGTCATGACATAGCAGGTGTTGCAATACGACACAGCTGTCATTTGTTAGTAACTAACAGCTGTGTCATGTAGTGCAACTGGCTATTGTTGAAAAAACATCAGGGAAATGAAAGGATAAATAGGGTCAGCAATCAGAGTGTGGGTGGTGCCATCAGCCTTCAGGGAAAAGGGAATAGAACTGGGGATAGCAATCGGAGGGTAGGGGGTACTAGATACCAGTGAAAATTTTTTAAAAAGTGTGTTGTATTATATACTGTGGTTTTCTGCTGTATGAAACACCACAGTACTGTATATGATATGACACACACAACGAAACATGAGAACAGGACATAAGGGGGGAGTGAGGGGCCACTATCCAGCAGGGAAAACTTTATTACATATTGGGCAGGTGATTGGGTGGGGAGGGACCACTAGCCACCAGGGGAAATGTGCTTACATCTCAGGGTTGCTTTTTCCATTCTGTATGTTGTATCATATACTGTGGTGTTGTGCTATACGACACACCTCAGTATATGATATGACACACGCATAACAAAAGACAACAGCAGGATATCATGCTTTCGCAAAATTTCAGCTATCTGTAGAACATTGATTTATTTGAAATGCGTATGGTCACAAATGGAAGATTTCTTACAAATGTTGTAAAATCCACTTAATATTTGGGCCTATAAACAATAAAAGCATGCACCTTAGACCAGCCTCCATCAAACCTGAAAGTTTCAGGTTTCAAAGCCCAAGTTGTTTTAGTTATCAGATGGTAATAAAAGTCTTACAGTTTTCAAAAACTGAGACTTTTACATTTTTTGCACCTCTGTAACTTTGCCCCCACCAAACCAATCTACATGAAATTTTCAGGATCAGGAGATCCTGAAAAAAAAGACTGCTTTCCAAAATTTTGTGTACATCAGTTGGATAAGGGAAAAGTTATTAAGGTGCAAACATTGGGGTTTAACATGAAAATACCCACTGCGCCTGTATAATATACTGTATATATGTATATAGTCATGCCACCCAGTAAACGTATGGTATGTATTCATTTTTTAAATGATCTCTTTCTCAGTTTCACAACCTGTGTGAGCTGCAGTGATTGGTAACTCATCCAAAAATAACACTTCCAAAACTGGGTTACAGATTTTCACTATCAAGATCCAGTGGCATAATGAGTTCATATTGCCATGCTAGTTTGTGGTTTTGTATTGAATATATAGAGGATTGTGTATGAGCAACCATACGCAACAAGCCTGTGTTTAAATCAAGAGGTTTCCATGGTAAAAAGAGACCTCAAAAGCACAGCTTGAGAGGCCTCTTGTTACTATGGAAACCTTGAGATTCAAACGCAGCCCTGTATGTGTATGTTTGCTCATAAACAGTCTTTTATAGTGTATCAGCAACCATAAAATTGAAAAATTAACAGAGCCACTGCTGCCATCACTCATCATCTTAGCACTGCCTAAAAATGACAGTTCTACTTGAAAGTGCTAATGACAGCAGCCTCGGCTTCTAAACACTGAACCATACAAAAGTGTTCTAATCTGTTGTGCTGTGGTAGTGACATCGCTAGTGCAGCACAAGTGAATTCTAGTAATATGTTTCCATACATAACAATGGTCTTCCATATACTATATTATACTGGTATGCCATCAGAATCAATGATCATCTTTGTAACCTAGTTGCTGCTATGAATCTCCCCATCATAAATGTTAGAATTTTAAGTAGGGGGCTGTGGTCTATAATAGGGGTGATTTTTTCTACCATGAAGGTATTAGTGAAACTTCAGAACCCCCAAAAAGTATTCCTAAAGCTTCCTTTTTAACTTGTTCATACAAACATTACATTGTAGTCAGGGTACAAAATACATAGGCAAAACGTTTGTTTACAACCATATGGCATTTGATGAGAAATTAAAGCAACCACACTGCCTGGTGGTGAGGAATCACAGGCAAAAATTACTTACAATGCAGCATCAAAATGCACTACTACAGGGAATGTAGACAGCTGTTTTTTTCATAAATTCAGGAATGTTTGGCATTAGTTTTGGACCTTTCTGTTGGAGTTGTATCATAGGTTTTATCAGGGTAGCTAAGCTTGGTATCAGTTACCCATGACAATACAACAATACCAGAAGTGTATTCAGGTTAGTTAAATTTATTGGCTTGAGGCCTGAACTATGATATTTATGTTTTTTCCTCCATCAGGTGAATATATGCAACATTATTTCTATGAGCCACATCTGATGCTGTACACTGGCTTGAAAAAAATGCATATTTTTTACAGTTGCTTAGTGAAAGCTATGCAGCATATTGCTAACAAGAGGAGAGGGAGCAGGACAGACAGAAACAGGAACTGACATATTACCTTTTACTTCCATAGTGGAATCTCATCACTTCATTGGTATGAATGAGATCCCTGCTCTTCTGTGACTGTCTTTGCCCCATCTCCATCACCTCCTCTTTCTCCTACCAGAGCTACTTTCTTCATGAATCTATGTTTGGAGCACTTTTTTTCTGTTTTGTGTGCCACCTCTGCTGCTAGAAGGATACTGCTGACTATAGACAATACTTAAGATAGGAAAGGCAAGTGTCAGTGACTGAAGAACAATTCTGTCATCAACGAATGTAGATCTGACATAGCAGAAGAATTTTTACCTCCATAAGATGCACTGACAGGAAAGACAATGGTAAGAGAATGAGACAGGCACTAGCACTCATTATGTTGTTAATGGCTCTAATTTATTTAGGTACGCAGAAAGTAGAAAAGTAAACTGAAACCAGAGCTATTCCTCTGCTGCCTCTAGCAGTCCCTCAAAGCAAAAAACGTACCACCTAGCTCAGCTGTTTGAAGCTGTGGATGCAGCATACATTACCAAAGAACTCTAACTCTTACAACTACTGTAAGGTTGGTCAGTTATAACTGTGATTGCAACATGTCATATTCCTGTAAGGGAATTGTACCAGTTCAAGACCATAATATAAGTAATTGCATAGCTTTGCATCAGAATAAGTGAAAAAACAGAAGCAGAGCAAAACCTAGTTTAACCTGTTGCAAAACACCATACTAATTATTGATATCTTATGAACCTTGCTCTTACACTTAGATCTACTGCAGCTTGCTTAGGGTAACAGTGCACAAGTGGCATTGGTGTGATTTGAACCTGAACTTGCTGGTTCCCAAGCCTGTTTTCTAACCACTAGATCCCAATATGATCCCTCTGTCACATTTACAAAGCTACTTGGTGAAACATAAGGAAAACAATAGTGGAAATGGGAAGGCACCCAAGGGAACTCAGTTCTGGGAGTGAAATTACAAGTTTGACTCAGTTTCATGAGTATGATGAGGAATGACTCCTTTGTAAAATGCACATTCCTAAAGGCATAAAATTGACTAAATAAAGTATACAAATGCAATATACTGTATAAGGAAGAAACATATCCCCAGACCCCTGTCAGATTTGTTCAATACTTGACCAAAGGTGGTGAGTTCCCTCAGTGAATTCTTTCTATTTCCAACACTGAAGGCAGTCTTCTTGTTAGTGGTCCACTGGGCATAGCCAATAATTGAAAAGGTGAACACTGCTGTTTTAACCCCTCCAAGGGAAAAAGTCAGTGGGCTGCCAGCTACAGCACAGCTACTGTATAGCAGATTATATGCATGGTTATAATACAGTATATTCACTATATTAGCTTAATCGAAATATCAGCGAAAATAATCTGAACGCAAATATAATTGAATTTTGGGGTACCATCCATGTGTTGCATTATTTCATGTCTTAAGTTACAGTATACACAGAGAATGTTGCTGCTTTTAAAATTAAGCGCTTTATTGAATAACAGTAAATAACTGTTCAAACAAAAAAAAAAATAGTGTGTGTTCAATCAAGACTGCATCCAGCATCAGTGTTCCGTGTCATGTACTTCTACTTCTGTGCCTCATCTGCCTGCACACCCTAAAAAGAAAGAGGCATGCTTTACTAACTGCACTGTGCCTGTTCTATTGAAAATAATGAAAACTACAGTAAGCTTACCTCAGTAAGGTAATTTGTGTGCGCTTCCTGAATACCAGATTGTTTAAATCCATGGACAATGTCATTGTGTCTAGTAGCAAGTTGTTCAAAGCTGTTCTGAAGCCAGCGAGCATGGTGCTCTTTTAAATTTGTTAGCCAGAGGTCTGCTGCCATATTTTCTCCATTTCCTGCAACCAGTCTGTCAAAAACTAAGTCCACATACCATGCTGTGAACTGTTTCTTTAGGCAGTCCTTAAAGATTTTGTTGACTGAAACATTGAGGGGCTGGAGTGCATCGATGCAGGATGCCGGTACGTATACTGGTATGATGCCATTGGCTTCCAGCTGCTTCAGGACTGCATATGTGGTATGGGCTCTATACAAATCCAGGACTAGGAGAGCCTTTTGCTCATCAGGCAGTGACAGGTTTTCTTTTTTGAATCGTTACATATGGCACCAGCACTTTCTCAATAAATTCCAGGATGGTCTCGACATTTGCCTAGTGATTCTCACTGTGGCTTACGTTCCACTCAATAGAGAACTGGTGCCGAGGGTGTGATGCTGAGCTGCAACCCTTATAAATAAATTGCAGGGGGAGCATTATGCCTTCTAGAGTGCAGGCAAGCACCACAGTTATGTCTTTTGTCCCCCAGTCCAGTGACAGGGACTTGCCTTACACCTGTGACCTCCATCATCCACTCTGATACAGGGATCATATTGACTCTACTCTTCTTTGTCAGAGGTGGGGAAGCAGCTGCAAGCTCCTTCACAACAGCTGCTGCTATTCCAAGCTCAGCACCAGAACTCTCGGTCAGATCAGTACTGGAAACAGTGCTTGCCTCCACAGGATACTTTTGCTTGATGGGCTGTGAGGAGTTTATCCATTTTAGAAGTGAAATGTTGGCAACTGAGAGGCAACCGAGCAAGTAGGCAGAATAGGGTGTATCAGGGGAATGCTTAAAGCCTGCTGTGATCAATTATGGATCCATTAGGGATCCAGATCTTAATTGATCACTTTGTACTTACAGTAGTTCTGCCGTACTTATTACAGTATTTGCCAGTGACCGCTACGTGAATACTACCAGAAGCTAATAAGTGTGGTAGCAGAGCATCCACTAAATATATTGGCGTGAATACAAACTGCTATACAATATAATGTAGTGATATAGATTATGTAGGAATCTATGCCATTACATAACAGCTCCTTGGCACCACTCCCCCATTTCAAGTAATTCCCAGATGGTAGTTGAATCCTTGCCACATAAAATTCTTCTTTGTTGTCCAGTAAATGTATAATTTTTTACATTACAATAATACAACAAGTATATGATAACTAAGCCACACATTATTCTACATCCCTTATCAGGCTATGGCATTAGCAGCTGTATTGACTTGGCATGGGGTCATAATGTTGCGAGACATTACAGCGCAGCAATATACCGCACTGCCAAAACAGCGTGGTATATTGACAACTTAATTACTCTATGTGTTGCAGGGAACTCCACCACCGCACCCCCTGTTATGGGGGTCTGTAGCTCCAAACCCCCAACTTAAATAACCAACCTGGGGTTAACACTTAAAATCACACAAAGTGCAAAAATTAAAAAAATGTTATGTGTCTGGGACCAGAAATCGAAACCTGGTCCACAGATGCACTGCCTCCCTTGCTGCCTGTGGTTCATCCTGTCAAGCCATGGCAGCTGCTTGCTGGCCCCTCCTCCCAGCAGAGGTCTTATCCTCTTCCTGGGAACAGTGAGAAGGTGCACTACTGTGCATACACCTTTTGTGGTTTTGCACCCTCTCGCTCTTCCCAACCGCTCTGTTCCTGTTGCACGGTTTTGACATGCACGGTAGCACGTGCGACAGACTGACCCGGTAGGTATTGGCTCTGACCAGAGTTTGTTCTTTTTACCTTGTAAACCTGCTTCTTGATATTTCCTAAAAAAACAGCTTCCAGACTGTGAGGCTTTGATGCTCTCTAGTGTCACCTGCATTTTAAGTATTTTGCAAGGTAGCATATCACATCTGTCAGTTCTGATAATGACTGGTCCATAATCAATTGAAACACAGCAGAACCACTGTCTTCCCCAAAAGACAACTGATTAAACTGATGCAAGCCATTCTGTGTATTAATTGTGAGACATAGTTTTTATCTTGCATTCAGTTCCTTTTGCTGTTAAGCTTATGATAAGTCAAGCTTAGTGATTGTTTCCTTCAGCTGGTGTAGTAAACAAATCTTATGATCTGAGATCAGGGTACTGGTCTACATCTAGCCGAGGGATCACTGTGGCCTTTCAGTCTCCACAGCTCCTACCCCTCCATCTGTTTTTGGTACACATTCAATGGAGTCAGCACAGTTATTATAAGCTGTTGGAAGAAATATTCTCTCCTGCTCCAGTTCTTTTTCAGTTGCAGATTTTCAGCTTCCTTCAATGTGTAGGGCAAAGACTGACTTACAAAATGTTGCTACCCCCTTATTAGACACATGTATTTAAGCTTTAATATCCAACACGGTGTCTTCCTTGAACACAGGATTATATTTTTAACACAGCATTTCTTGTTCATAAGTGACATTATGTTCTTTGTACCAATCTAGTTTTAACTTCTGACCCCAATTTTGACCCAGAGGTGTAGGGCCACTATCTTGTACAAGTAGCAATTCCAAATGTACCATCTAATCATTGCAAATCACCGTAGTAATAGTTTTCCAGAACAGTTACAATATTTGATCAGTGGAAATTTTAACACAACTTACTGGTAGTAGCATCACATTTCTAAATTTACATTTGTATGGTTTGTCAGAAATAGCTGACATGGCTGTTCCCGGTTTACCATCATATAATATGGCTTTACAGATTCACTCTCACTACTCTCAATGGAGTACAGTCACGTTTTTTTCTCATGACAAGAAAGCTGGTGTGCAGATGTAGCAAGGCTTGTAGATCTTAAGTAATCATTGCTTGGAGGAGTGGTCATGGTGTGATCTCATCAGTCTGAAGGTTCCAGCTAAGTGTCTCATCTGGAGACAGATCCTACATAGATACAACTGAAACCACAATGCTACAGTGGAGGATGTGTCTCACTGCACTGGTAGCAGGTGACTTTTAAAGGCATTGTGTGTGAACCAGAAAGTGATGTCCTCAGCAAACCCAAGTCCTTTATTTTTACTTGCCTCAGGTATTAGAAAGTTTGTAAGCTGTGGCTAGTTACTTCTAAAGTGTTGACTATTTTGAGTGGCTTAAGTTAGGACAGCATTTCAATATGCAAATAATTCAATAAATAGTTATGAGACTCTTGACTGATAATGCCACACAAAACTCATCTTTCAGTTGTTCATGTAAGGCTGGTTCCCAATCTGCAGAAGGAAGTCAGTTTCATGAAATGTGAAATACACTCTGCAATAATGTTGCCTTTGGCAATAGTCTTTGAGAGTCGTGACAAGCTCTGGAAATGCAGTCTCACTGATTTTGTTGGAGGTAAAAGTTCTTGGGTGAAAGTTTTTGCTTCAGCTACCAATATAAATTGCTGTAATCTTTCTTAATAATGTGAGAATCTCTCTCTCTAACTTCATTAAAGCTCAAGTTTAAATTGCTGCTAAAACTTTTTCTGTATCAATGTCAAATACTGTTATGTACATAACATGATTATTATATTCACAAATCAACAAAACTATTGTACAGACAACTGCATCTTTAGTCAAAGATACTTCATCTAATCATTCTTAGTTGGAAAGTAATGTTTCATAATTGCAAAAGACAAACATAGGCAGCTGAACATGATTCAGAATGTGAAATCTGACAAAGATCCAGAGTTCATTTAACTGATGGGAGCATTTGGGTAAACAACTTATATAACCTTTTTTATTAAGCAATAAGGCATGACCAAGGGTTAGATTAACAGTCTGTTAATCACCCCTGGGGGTGTAATGTGGCATGAGGTGCAGCTGAATGCCATATTGCCCCAGGGGGTGATTAACCAACTGGTAATCTAACTCATGGGAGTGCCTTATTGCTATTATAAAAAATATTCAAAAAGAAAGTGTCAAAAGTATACTTTTTGAATGTTTTCCTCATTCAGAGGGAGATTTTTAATAACAGTTCTTCCACCAGCAGTTTAAAAATGCTGGTTCAAAATCAGAATGCATCATTCCAGTCATTCAGCAGTGCTAGGGGATGCAATGCTGACAGGAAGAATCCATGTACCAAAGTGATCAGGCTGTACATAACTGTGTAACATGGATTAAAGTAAAGCTGTTGGAATCCTAACTTCCAATCAGATTGCAGCATTTCTGAGACCCTTATTATAATACCTTTTAAAATCATTTAAAGACACAACAATGATAATGCCCAGATCAGAGTTTTGGAATTATCTCTCTCACAAAAACAGAATACCTACAAAAGTAAAAACAAAACTTTTGTCTTATACTGTATTTTATCTCAGTAGTCTTATAACAATTCCCTGTAAACATTTGAATGTCCATACTATTCACAGAAAACTATATCACTCTGTTCCTACATTCTCCTGAATGAAATTTGTCTCTAAAACCTGAAACCAGATATGCATAAAAAAAGACTTGACAAACTTTCAAATCTCAAACACAAAACCACAGCCTAAATCACCTGAGATACAAACAAAGAGGCTGTTAACCGAGTTAAAGAGGGGGTCAAGGAGTCCAATAAACAGAGATTTAAACAACTGCAGCTACCATTTAAAAACTATTGTAGCTTAGCCACCCCATCAGCAGAAAAAATGGGACCAAAACTTCAAACAGATAGACAAAAGAGAAAAAAGAAAATGGGGGAAAATGATTGTAACATCAAGCAAACCAATTCAGGTGGGCTTGGATACCAATGAGACCACAGAAGACTTAAATTTACAGTCAGAGGTAGAAAACACAGGAACCTCAAAAGATCAATATGCATCAGACCCCACTAACAAATCCTCCACAAACAGCACCGAGCAGGAGCTGACTCAGGACCCCCAGACTGGGCAAAACAATTAATATGCAATTTTCAAACATTTCAATCTTCATTGGACAAATTATAACAGTTAGCAGACACAATGCATAATTTAAAATAATCTCTCTCCAGCATAAACACTAAATTAGAACACAGTATTAAAAGAATTAACAAGCTGGAACATCGTCAGTCCCAATTAGAGGATTCTATGAGCTCAGTCCCAAAAGAAATTAAGACAATGCAGAAAAAACAAGATCTAATATATCAGATCAGGAAAAATGTGATCAGCAAAAAAATATCTGCATTTATTGGGCTATTGCAGGACTGGGAAAAAGAAATATCACTTACGAACATCATGAATGAGATTTGTTTCACATTATTAGGAACAGACAAAGACATTCCCATTATTAACAGAATTCACTGGCTGGGGCAGAACAAAAATGGAAAACAGGGAACCAGATTGGCAATTTTAAAGATGTTGACATCAGAAGGGAAGGATCGAATCATGAAAGCTTTTATAAAACTTCTAACTTTAAATTTAAAGATCAGTTTATATACCTAAAGCATGATTTTTCTAAGATATTATGGAAATGAAGAAAACAATTTGGTGAGGTACAACAGACTCTATGGAAAAAACGAATAAAAGTCTATGTGATTTATCCCTCTAGTTTAAAGGTGCTGCTAAGCAACCAAAACCTATTCTATCACACTGTAACAGAAGGTATTCAAGATTTAAAAATGTATTTACCACAATATTTTACTGTTTATGAATATGGTTAATCAATCTATGTTTTGACTGACCTTCCTTTTCTGTCTATTAAGATGTGTGTGTGGGGGGGCGGGACTAGTGGAGGCTGAGCAAATTGTCCTCAAGGGGCAACATGGGATTGCCAGACAAAGGTCTATATCAAAAGAGGGGGGAAGGGCCTCAAGAAGTTAATACAGATAATGGAATCACCTGGCAATGTAAAAGTCTATGATTGGGTGGGGGGATAATGTGGGGGAAAATATTTATTTTTCCAGTAGGTGCAGGATGGTATCTCAAATGGGCAAAATTTGCAGTAATGTATTTTTATATAAATGTTGATGACCATAAAAGGGGCATCCTGGAATGCAAATGGGATGAATTCCACTATGAAAAGATACAGGATCCTGGCTAGAATAAAGAAATTAAAGTTGGATGTGGTGATGCTACAAGAAATCTTTTTAAGCAATAAAGCAATCGATAAACAGAAAAAAATGGCTGGGGTGTTATACCATTCATTAGGACCATCAAATAAAAGTTCTGGAGTGACCTTGCTATTTAACAAAAAAATCAAAGGGAAAGTCATTGATCGTATAATAAACTCACTGGGTAGAACTGTGTTGGCCAAAGCAGAAGTAGAAGGTCAGGAGCTGATTTTCAGCTCTATATATGCCCCTTTGGGAGATAATGGAAACTTTTGTTTGACATTACTAAATTGCTATATAGATAACCCAGCACTACAAATCAATATTGAACCACTCTTGATTTCAGACCATATTGCTAGCTTGATTCTGGCAGAATATTCTGACCTTGTGGCAGACAATACTCAGAGACTGGTGTTGCAGTCTATTAAGTTTATTATCCGGTACACATACAAAACAACTTACCTAGAAAACCTGGGAGTTCGGCAGCTCTCTGAACACCCGGGCGATCATGCAGAAAACTCCGTGAACAAAGAACTTACATCATATTATATTATAATACTATTCATATATATATATATATATATATATATATTATCATATATACCTAAGATAAGAAGGTCCATTACCAAAGTAACATCTCATCTGCCGAGCAGTGCAGGGCTCTTATTGGTGGATAAGGTGGGCATCTGGCATCCAAAACTATAACTTTTCACACATACACTTAGATAAGCAATATTGCTGACTAGCAGTACCTTTGGGTAACAATGCAGCTTTTCAGAAAGTAGTGCAAAGCTTTGCCTATTAGCTAGTGTCAGTAGGTGGTGTGCTAAGACCACAAATAAAACACTACATCATAATGCTGTGTTCCCTTATACTATGGACTGAAGGCAGTCTCCATGAGGGTTACTAGGGCATGTAGGTCTGCATAATCCCCTCTTGTTGCCTAAATAAGGAGGCAACAACAAATATGGGTAGCAAGTTGATATGATATTACTCAGTTACAGTCCAGCTGCATAAGCGTTGTAGAGAAACCTCAGCTGTTCACAGTGTTGCTTGAGAGTACATCTTAAACAGCATAAGGTAATAATCATGAAAAATATTAAAAACACTTATAGAATAACAAAACCTTTAAAGTGAGTTCTAAGGCAGTATTGGATAATGCAGTGGACAGATCTCCATCATGAAACAGAGAATTCTAAGAATTACCAGCTTTGGTAATCTTGTTGCTAAAATGAATAAAATATGTATCCTTTCTCTCTAAGAGAGTTCTGAGATTAAGTGTAAGTGGATCAATATGTACATTAAACACAGATATATACTGAGAAATAGCATTGAGATAGTCAGAGTCACTATCAATGTAATCTGGTTCTGGGGTGGGAACAGGGGTGATAACCGTATGGCCAATGACAGTGCTCTGTTGGAGAACAACGCAAAAATTAGGGCATAGAAACATTACATATCAAAGGTCCATATGACAGAGTCTTATGATTGGTTGCAACACAATACAGTCCATCGGAGTTGTATGACATACGCACTTCAGGAAGATGCCCCTTGGTGAGGAGAACAGGACAAGAGAAGGAAGAGTTGGTGATTTTGCTTGTGAGGCATTGACTGTCTTCAGAAGAGGTGGCCATGGCAGGTTTGGAGTCCGTCATTGGTTTGTCTTAAGCAGATGTTGATGTAGCATTTGCATTAGAAGAATCATTTTGAAAGAGGTCCATATCAAGAGTAGAGGACCAGCCCATAAAACTTGTAGCGTAACCAGAAACATGCTTGATTACATAAAACACACCACATCTGCACTGGTAATGGTAGCCCCTCTTTGCACAATAGTCCTTGTGCAGGGAGACCCAAGCATCAAGTTGAGGATGAAACACCAGCAAAGGAGGTAAGTCCATATGTTCTTGGTAGATGTTGCCCTCTAGATGGCCCACAGAGTGGATGGTTGCCAGCTTCTCAACTACAGAAGATGCTGGATCAAAGCGCAGAAGAGAAATTGTAAAAGTCACATACATTGTATCTTTTAAAGTGCATTGGTGTGTCATAACAAGGATGGGGTGTCATGTAACATATCCACAAGTTCCTTGCTGTAGCTAGGGAAAAAGAAACAGTTTTATCAATACATTTACTGGTGCATGTAAGTGTGCGGCAACCAGGGCAATACCATTTGGCCATATGTCTATCATGGATCAAATCTGGGATCTAACCTGATTCCAGATCCCAGAAGAGATTAGTTATTATATTAATAGCAAAATTACCATGAGCTGAACAAAGAATTTCTCTGCCTATGGGATGCTGTGTAGCTTCTTTATTATTCTGAAACATCAATTCATTCATTTTATTCTTTGACTCATTGAACAATAACACACTATGGTGCATGTTGTAGACTAACTCTTTCTTCTTATGAAATGCCGTCTATACTGTGTAGCTCGGGCTGCATTACATTTTTGCCCAAACCATCATTAAATTTGCATGTTTGACTCTTAATTGTAGCCAAAATGGCTCGATTCCAAATAGACATTCCAGTGCCAAAAAATCCTGTAATAGCACCTGTTGTGCCTGCTATATTTGCATAAGCGGCCCTTTTGGGATGCTGGAACACACCTAAATGTTCCATGGTTTGGAGCCCAGCTATAGAGTCTGGTGTACATGCTTGATATGCTGCCATTAAATCTAACAACATTATTGCATGGAATTTCGATGCATTAGTGGATGAGCAAAAACTGAATTTAGCCATGTTCCAGTGGGTGAGGTTCAGCACCACTGGTGCGTGCATGAATTGCACATTGTTAATGAGGGTTCCAAACAGGAAATTTGCTACCAGGCCACTGGGAGGACCTGGTTCCTGGATTGGGCCTTGGATAGGATCATCTTGTGATGGTGGGAATACCGTAAGGAAAAGTGCAGCACTTGCCGTGGAGTGGGAAGGACAAAATTGGTGGGAAGTGTCATTTGGGAACTTTGTGCAAAATTCTGGGTTCATCATAGCTGTAAGGTTATAAAGACCTGAGTGCTGCTGCTGGGTTTGGCTGATAGACAAAGTTCCATTAGAGGCAATGCGGTTATTTGGCCAAACTTGGAAAGTCCCTTTAGAAAGGCGGGCCACAGGAATTTGTTGTCATTGGGGGTATCAGTTTTCCATTCAAATTGTAGGGCAGATTAGTCAGGGAAGACCACCATTGCATTAAGATAGGCATTTTTGCCTTCTCAAACAGTAACAACTTTTTGGGGAACATTGATAGCCATGCCAGTGGTGGAATTGGATGGTGGAGGCCCCTGAGGGATATCATGGGTCAGCAGATGAAGGAACATGAATGCTTGGATCTTCTCAATATGGGTCAGCTCTCTTGCACTCACCAGTGCCAGTAGGAAACAGAATAGGTACATCATGGTTTCTGAAAAAAAGAAAACAGAAAACAGGTTCAAATCCCCCTCTTCCCCAGGGTCAGGAGGGAGTTCATTTTGATAAAAAACAGTTTAGTCACCCTTTTTTTTTTTAACCAGGAGAGACGCACTAAGCTGAAGCTTGTTTGCAGGTGTGACCAGGGAGCACAAGGAAGTTAAGTGACTTGCTCAGGGTCACACAGTATGCAAGTGGGGGCTGTGGGATTCAAACCCAGGTTTTCAGGTTTGCAGCTCACAGCCTTAGACCACTGCATTATACTTTTGTAAAGTTTAAGGTGGTTCACATGGAACTACTTGTCAGTTGATCTTTTACGGTCAGTAAGGTGTACCTGGTACACAGCTGGGCTCAACTTGTTGATGATCTCATAGGGGCCCACCCATTTGTTCTGAAATTGATGGGCAGAGGTGGAGAATTTTAGTACCATGACTTGTTGTTCTACTTTCCAATCAACATCTTTAACATTTTTGTCAAAGTACATTTTGCATTGCTTTTGGGCATGGCCCACATTTTGTGCTGCAAACAGGTGAATTTTTACCAGGTTTTCTTTTAGTTGTTCCACATGGGTGTCCATGGACACTCTGTCTGTGGTAGAGGTTTTGAGATCAATCCACAGATTTTTAGGTAGTCTCATCTGTCTACCGGTCATTACCTTGAAAGGAGTGTGCTGGGTAGCAGTTGCTGGGGTCCCTCAGATTGTCATTAGGAGTAAGGGCAACATGGTATCCCAACCTTTGGGGTTTTCATGTGCAAATTTGCACAACATGAGTTTGATCTGTCTATTTGCCCTTTCTACCTGTCCTGAGGATTGGGGATGGTATGCAATGTGAAATTTCTGACTGATTCCTAGCAAATTAAGGCATTCTTGCATCAACTCAACTATAAAACTGGTTCCTTTTTTTGAGTCTACCTTTAACACTAGGTCCCACTTGGTAAATACTTGATCCACCAGGATTTTGGCAGTTTCTTTTGCACTGTTTGTTCGACATGGGAAGGCATCTATCCATTTGGAGAAGAGGTCTGTGATCACAAATGCATACTTGTTGTTTCTACTGGTGGTGGTTAGTGGTCCAATGAAATCAATCTGAATTGCATTCCAAGGGCCTGATTGCCTTTGAGACAATAATTTGGTGTTTTTCTTGCCCGGAATGGGGTTGTTCTATGTGTAAGGTATATAGTTGTCCACATCGTGTTGGACATCCATTGTCATTCTAAGCAACCAAAAAGTATTTCTCAATCTCTGCAGAGTCTTGTCCACCCCTTGGTGTCCACCTGTTGGGGTGTCATAGACCTGATGTATAAACTTGAGTCTGAGTGCCTTGGGTATAAGTCAAAACTTCTGATTGTCAGATGTTTCAGATTGGTAAAATAGCAACTGCTAATCTGCAGAGAGGTGGAGGTTCACTGCGTGTCTTTTGAATGGATTGTTCATAGACATCTCTTTGTCTGTATCCTTGGAGAGGTAATCAGATACCTCTTTGATTTCTGAATCTGCGCTCTATACTGCATTGAGGTCCAGAGGGACTATGTTGACTTTCTTGTTGGTGGCCACTACAGGCATCTCACTTGGAGGGAGCATGATCCATGCCTCCCCTCCTCGAGCTCCATCCTTGGCTAGGGTGTCTGCTCAATCATTCTGGTCATGAAAGGGTTCAGCCTTAGAATGGGCTTTTAACTTGTGAATGTACAGCCAGAAAAGAAATTGCTTAGCAAGGCTGACGGTGTAAATGAACAGATCCCTGTACTTGACTGGAGTACCCTCTGAGGAGGTAAATGCATGTGTTTTCCAGAATGGAAGAAATTCGGTTAGAGTTATACACACAGGAGGAGTCAGAAAAGATGATGGTATCTTCTTTTCCTTGTTGGACCACAACCAGAGCACATGCCAAAGCAGCAAGTTCTGCATACTGTGAAGACCAAATGGTACATATTCTGGACACTTCAGTGGTATCTTCTGTTGTGGTTAGAATCAGAACCTCAAAGCCTGCAATTTGTTCTCCCTCAAAGTATGAGGAAGACCCATCTGTAAAGATGCAGCAAAATGCTGGATCTGTTAAGATACCCTCTGTAGCTGGCAGAAATGGTCCTGGTTCTGGCAAAACTGGTGGTTGTAGGCCACACTCATGCAATTCTCCTGGGCATAGGAGACCATGTGCCAAAATGGATGGCATTTTGGCAGGATGAACAATGATATCTCGATCTTGCAGCAGCAGTGACCAATGAGAGAGTCTGGTGTTAGTTTTTCATCTTTAATTCTGTCATTTAACAGGAAGTTGGTTGGGGTGTGGTTGGTGTGTAACACAGTAGGGGAAAACTATGATACAGGTGAAATGTCTGACAGCCCAAAAGGTTGCCAACAGGTTTCTCTCACACAAAGAGCACTTCCATTCCACAGGGGAAAGCATTTGAGAGGCATGGGCAATGTGCCTGAGGGTTCCATTGGCCTTTTGTGCCAGAACTGCTGACATTCCTGCCTCTGAGGTGGCAGTTTCCATTTAGAATGGAAAGTTTGGATTTGGATTGACCAAAGTGGGGCTGAGGTCAACGCTTGTTTCAAAGAAGTAACAACAGCTGTATGTTTAGGTCCCCAGTGCCAGGAGACATCCTTTTCCCGTAGCTCATACAGAGGTGCAGCCTTTTGTGCAAAACTGCAAATGAAATCCCTGGAGTAGTTAACCATACCCAGGAAATGTCTTAAAGTAGCCACACTAGTTGGTAGTGGCGAATCTTGGATGCCCTGAACCTTGTCCAGGGTAGGGCTTCTGCCCTCAGGGGGTTATCTGCAGGCCCAGGAAGGATACTTCTGTCTGGCATAGTTGTACTTTTACAGGATTGTATTTGAGGCCTGCCCTCTGCAGTAGGCTTAGAAGCTCATCCAGGAGCTCCAGATGACTGTCCAAAGTCTATGTTGCCAGCAATGGATCATCCACATACTGCAAGAGGCATTGTGGAGCTGAGAAGTTCCTGATGGCCTCCCTCATATAGATATGGAAGAGAGAGGGTGAGCTGTGAATCTCTGCGGGAGGCAATTCCATGTGTACTGGCGTCCCTCAAAAGTGAAAGCAAATTTACATTGGCTCTCAACGGCTAGTGGAAGAGACCAAAAACCAGTGGAGATGTCCAAAGCATCGAACCACTTGTGTTTAGGTTTGAGCATGTCTGGGGCAGATGCCACAAGGTTCCATTATTGGAACGTGCCTGTGATCCAGTGCTGAGCAATTAGGGTGCCAGTCGGCAATGTCATCCTCCACCCCCCAACACTGATAGATTCCTACTCCGGGGGGTGGACCTTGGGGGGGGTGCATCCTGCATTTTGTGCCATGATTGCCTGGTGCCATAATGCCGGTGCTCTGAGCGCCGTAAGGGATGCCACAGTAGGTGTACAACTGGGAATGACATGGTTGAATCTTCTGTAGTCAATGGTTAGCTTCCAACTGTTATTGGGCTTCTTCACTAACCAAATGGGATGGTTGACTGTGGAAACACAGGACCTAAGAACCCTTTGTTTCAGGAAGGAGTCAATGGTTGCCCGCAAGGAGGGTATTGTCTCTGCAGGAAATGGATATTGTCTTTGCCTGAGTGACTCACCTCCAGCCACTTGGATGAGAGTATTCATTCTCCCATAATCATGTCTGTTTTTCACAAAGGTTGCTCTGTGCCTTTCTGGAATTGGTTTGAGCTCAGTAAACAGCTCATGGTTTTGCAGCATGTCTATGATGTCATATTCTGCATCATTTAGTTCCAATGCAGCCACCACATGTGAGTCAGACATGAATAGCAGTGAACACCAGCCTGGCATTTGCAGTAATAGCAGAATGGCCAAATCCACCAGGCACTCATAACCAGCAAAGAAATCCACTCCCAGGATGCTTAGGTGTTGATGTAACACCATTAAATCAAAATGATGTTTGATTTGCAGAGTGCCTAGTACTGGAAGGCTAAAGTCTGTAGTTCAATAGGGCTGAGCAACTAACCACATCCCTGCTCGGCCCACATAAGGGCCACTCTTCCTCACTCTACCTTTGATTGTCTTTCATTGCAGCTGGAGGCTCTGTCTCTCCCTTCTCTCCCTGTGCTTTGGCCTCTGTTGGTTTCTGTCATTCTTCTCCTTGTGCCTCAGTTCATTTGGCCTGTGTTTGTCTTTTGTTTGCATTTCTACCATTTATCTCCCCGTGTTTTGCCTGCCTCTGGGCGCTGCTTCTGCTAAGCCCTGCCTTCCATCTTCCTCACCCTGCTCCTCCTATTTTGGTTGCTGCTCCCCTTGCAGCTCTGTGTGGTTCCCTCCTTGCTGCCTTTCCACTTGCCAGCACCTTTCTGCCTCTTCCTCCTTTCTATTTCGTTGCTTCTTGTCCCCCCTCTTGCCCTTCCATTTGCTCATATTTCATTTGGCGCTCTGTGGCTGTGTGTCCATCCTCTCACCCCCCCATCGTCCATTGTGCTTCCTCCACCACCTGGCTTGGCAGCCACATTCTGCTACATTTGCTGTCTGCCCACCTAGTGCCTCGGACCTCCTCTGCCTTTTGTGGGCATTCCTGCCTTTCTCTATACTTATGCTGTTGGCAGTACACTCATTGCCTAAATGGTCAGCACCCCCTGTCTCTGCTGTGGTCTCTCCATTTCCCCTGCACTCACCCAGTCAGTGCCTTTTCTGTCTTCATTGCTTTCTGTTCCCACTGGGCCATTGTATGGAGACCTTGTCCTTTGGTTGTACTGTATCCCTTTTGGGCAGCTTCCAGTCTATGTACCCCTTCATTTGGCATATGGGATACCCGACTTTTAGTCTTTTTAGTTACCATGTACCATTTCACTCAGCCTTGGTTCAGCCGCTGTTACTTAAGTTATTTAATTCCTCTGCCTGGTTTCATTAGCCGGCATGTTGGCCCAGCCTCAGCTGCTAGCATTTAATCAATTGTTTTATCTTCCCTGTTAATTAGCTGTTTGGTGTCACGGTGCCTAGTTTGGGGCCCTCTGTTTTACCCATGGTGGGGGACTGTTGTTGCAGTGGGCATCGTGACTCCAGGCAGCAGGAGCAGCTTCATACCTATCATATATTTAATCAGTCCCTGGCTTGCCCATCTTCTACTGCTGCTCCACAAAGCCTTCATGGCACTAACACACTCTGCAGTTCCAGTCAGTCCTCTACCCGATGACCGTTGGCCCCGCCCAGCCTTTTACCATCTCTCCCAGTTGTATCAACTTGGTTTTCACTGACTCTTTCACTACGCATACCAGCAGTATATCAAGTCTACTGCCTCGAACCTCACCACCTATCACATTGGCTTTGCAGCCCCTCCTACCTAACTGGCTTCACAGTCTCCTCATATCTAACCATCGACCCCGGGCTTAGCCTGGCCTTACTGTTCTCTAACTTGGAACATTCGAGTTAATCCACTCCTAATTTTACTTCCTAATGGACTCGTTTGGCATGCATTTCTGTGGTTGACAAATGCTGTCTGCCTTAACTAGACCCATGTGAGGGTCCACATTTCTCAGTCAGACCTATGAACAGGTCTCTCCATATCAGCAATCATCCGAGCATGACCCATGTGAGGGTCCCATGCTTCATTATGACTATATTCTATCCACATTTTGGAGACATGCCAACTGTATCCATTACTTCCAGGACTCAGGGCTAGCCCTGTGGCTGACAGTCTCTCTCTGCACCCTGAAGTCTGAATCTTGAGAATGCAAAGCTTGGGGTGGGGTCCTTCTCACCTGGACCATAGTTGGGAATGTCCTCACCGCACCTCTAGATGTAGCATTTAAGACTTCTGTGGTGAGAGGTAGGGCTCTCACAGGAAGGGCCCCTTTAGCTGCCCAAGTGGATTCGGAGGCACCTTTTAAGCTATTCTGCATACAACCACCTTTGATTCACCTGGTTTGTTCTTAGATTGGTAGGCCAGATGAGCACCTTGGCAGTCATTACTCTCCTCCTCCCACCTAGAGGTTGTCACCGAGTGCCCCAGTGTGGCAGTGATTCCTCACAACCCTCCATGGCATTCCCATTAGAGGGCTAGAGTGAGAGTGTTCCCCAAAATTGGAATCTTCCCTGGACTGGTCTACTAAATTGCAGTAGCAGAGCCATCACTAAACAAAAAGTGTCCAGATATCTGGAGGGAAGGTGGCCTAGGCCTTGGATCCCCAAAGGTTTCTTCCTTAAAGGATTTTTTTCCTCTCCTCTGTGCTAATGGTCATAATATTTAGATAGGTATAGTAATATTCCTTAGGTCCCGTAGTTAGGTTTCTGCTGTTGGATGGAGTTGGGTGGTGGCTCTGTAATCATCCTTTCTTTTCCTTCTAGCTGTTCCCTCTCTCCTTAGGCAGTGACATCTCCACCACTATTTATCCATCATTTCTTACCTACTCTACTCAAACTGTGCTATCCACTGACCTACGTACAGGTCTTCAATCCTGCTAAGCATTAAGCACCTCATACACTCTGCTCAATGCTCTTTTTGGGCTCCTTCCTCAGGTACCTTTAAACAAGGGAATCGTTCCAGCGGCACCTCTGGGGGGGAACCCTCCTCTAGGGTTCCTTGTCTTAGTACCCCTACAGGTTGGTATATCCCACAGATAGAGAGGTGAACAGCCAAATATTATCTACGAAACACAAGCATAAAACTGTACCAGTTCTGTAGGCACATTGAATTGGAAAGCTAAAGCCTGTAGCTCAGTGGGGCAGAGCAACTAACTACACCCTGCTCGACCAATGTAACGCTTCCTTACTCTACCCTCGCTCATCTTTCCTTGCCCCTCCATCCACCCCTTCTCCTCCAGCAGCTTGCTTCTCTCTCCTGTGGGCTTCTTCCTAAGGTACTTTTAGCAAAGGGAATTACTCCCGCAGCACCTCTAGGGGTGGAACCCTCCTCTAGGGTTCCTTGCCTTAGTAACCCTACAGGGTGGTATAGCACATGGATTGAAGAGCAAAGAGCCAAAGATTATCTACATCACACAAGCATAACACTATACCAGATGCGTAGGCACATTGAACCATGGGTATTGGCGTAGACCTGTAAGTTGTTATTACAGTCTCCTTAAAGGTTTGGACAGATGTAATTTTCCTGTTGACCGTGGAAACAGTTGTGGGTTATCTTACTGTAACATAGAAACCACGGCATCTGTGTCTAGAAGTAGTTTGAGCTGGTGGCCCCCAACCAGTGCTTCCGCACAAGGGCGGTCGGAATCATCAGGCACAATGGTAGTAACTATGTGGATTGGGGTCTGACACTGTTAGTCCCATCCATCTTGGCCTGAATCACTCAAATGGCTCATCTCCTGGAGCATTTGTTGTACTTCTGTGTATGGAGATTTCTGCTTTTGAGGCCTCTCACTCTCCTTGGGCATGTCCTCTGCTGGAGGGTTGGATGGAATTGTGGCCACAGTTCATGCTGTTAAGTTTGTTGCCACCAATTGAACCTTGGTAATAAATTCCAGGAGCTAATTGTTTGCCCTCGGCTAGGTCTTTGTAAGAAGGGCCTGGCCTCTTCTCTTTGCATCCAACCTTCTTATCCTTGTCCTGCTGGTTTTGTTTGGGTCAATACTTTTTATCATTCCTTTTGTTGGTATTTTACCCACCCCCTTTTGGTAGGAGGCCTTGTCTGGTTGAGACTCCTTAGGTTTGCTTTCTACCATGTACTGGGTGGATGGCTTGGTGCTGGACTGCACCGTGGCCACCTTGGCCTTGGAGGATGTCAAATCCCAAATGAAAATTTGGAAGGCCAGTTCCACTTATTCCAAAATATTGTGGAAGCAGTTCCATCCTGGGAACACCATTGCTTCCACCTTCCCACAGAGGCTTGGCTGCAAATTTTTCAAAAACAAACTTTTATACTCAATTGAATCTCGGTCCAAGTCCTCTCCGGCCATGGTCTTGCCGGTTTGGTAGGCCAGCCACAGGTGACTATCATACTGGGCTGGCAGTTCTTTGGCATACTGTTTAACCAGATGGGCCAACATTACACCAACAAGACTGGGGTTGTTCATTGCCAGGAGGGCACCAGAGACTGTTTCAAATCTGGCCTCATTGTCCAGTCGGACCATGTTGGTCAGTTTGGCCTAAAGCGTCTGGTCAATGGCTTGTCTCAGGACCTGTACTCTGTGCTCACGGGGATGGCTGAACATCTCACAGTGAATTTTCACTCTTTCCAGGTGGAAAATCAAGTTATCGGTGGGGCCCATGTGGCCCACCTTGTCCACGAGTGTTTGGATGGCCTGTACTGACTGCAGAGCATTTGTGAAATTCTCAACTCGATCGTGATTGATCATCTAGATGACAGATTCAGCTGTGGCTGTGGCCATGCCCTGAATGAGGGTTTGCTTTTTCACCTCCTTTTTAGGCATGTCAGTTTTGGCCTGTCGCACCACCTTGGATTATGCCTCTGATACCCTGGTATTCATGATCGCTAAGTTGATCATTTGTTCTACCTCTTTCTTATACTGCTTATTCAAACAGTGACTGGTGGAGGTCAAGGCTTCCATCCACCACAGTCCCATGGACCACCATCTTGGATTTCTCTGTCATCGTTGTTGTCATCTTCCAATGACGTCAGACTAATGGGGAGAGGGTATGGCATTGCTAGCACATGACCCTTCAGGATCGTCAACTGCTGGCATAACTTCACCATCTTGGCACAACATTGCAAGTGATTTACCTCACCTTTGCACTGTCCCTTTGCTATATGCGTATGTAAAACTCTACGCAGTGCTTACATTGCGATTTTCCCTGATTTTCCTGTCCAATGTTTCTTAACGCTTTCCTAACTCATCATATAACTCCTCATTCTCACTCTGCAATGTATCATTCATCCCAGTCAACAAATCATTCATCTGTAACACATGCTTTTTATCCTGCAAAATCTTTTCATAATCCTGTATAGTACCATGCAGTTCACTCGGAGCTTCATTTCAGACCGTCTGGATTTCTTGTTCCAGGCTGGTCCACAGCTCACCCATTTCATGGGTTTTATATCCCAGCTACTTTCTCAAAGCTAAGACCTCTGTTTCTATTGCTTACAAGGAAGAAAAGAGGGCTACTACCATTAAACCCTTCTGATCATGCATTTTAGCTGTAGGTCGGACTTCTAAATACAGGCAGTGTTGAGTCAGTTCCTTTTTCTATTACATTCGAAAAATTGTTCCAGAAAGCTCTGTGCAGTCACTAGCAAGGATGGAGAAGTACTGGAAGATGTAATACACCTTACAATTACATTTACTGTACTTATGTCTTTATATAAAAGAAATACGTAATTGTAACTGATTACATTTATTTAAAAGTAACTAGTAACTAACCTATCACTTTCAAAAAATTTAATCTGTTATAGTTATTTATTATTTTTGTATTGTTTTTGTATTAGAAATAAGTAACTATAATTGTAAGGTGTATTACATTTTCTAGTACTTCTCCATCCTTGCTAGTGACTGCACAGAGCTTCCTGGAACAAGTTTCCAAACCTAATAGAAAGTAATAGAAAAAGTAACTTACCCAACACTGAATACAGAGTGTACACATACTGTATCGGATATCCCTGCGATTTTGCATCTGGCACAAAAGTGCCCCAGCCTCTGTGAGAGGCTAGAAAATTGGAGACGTCACGTTTTAGCTCTGCGCTGATGGCCATTTTTGGATGAGAGGTCTGCTTTTACCTGCACTCACTCAGAATACACAGGCCCAGATATTCAGAAGGGTTGTGCATGGTGCAACACAGTTGCACCATGCGCAACCCACTGAGGCGCCCCGGCATGATATTTAAAGGGGGATTGTGCCTGGCACAAATATCGATGCGCCGGAGTATATCAGTAAGGTATGTGGTGCAGGTGGGGGGAGCGTGCCCATGCATACTCCGCACATCCCGATATTCAGCCCAGGATGTGCTGAGCCCATGCATGCACAACCCCTACCTGCGCCACACACAGGTGAGCCAAGGAAAAGGAGCAACAGCTGTCCACCCACAGGTGAGCTACCTTGTTGCAGGGCGCAACACGACAGCTGACACCTGTGGGTGGTCACCCGAGCTCTGGCTGCACCATTGTGGTGGTGCCCCACCATGCCCAATTGCAGTCATTTGTAGTACAAATATTAGACCCAAATCCCTGGTGGTCCAGTGGACCGCTTTCAGCCCGATCGAGGGCAGATGTAGTGAACTTAAATGTCAATATCCTGGTGATACAGTGGACCGCACGTAATCATCCAAATATTACTTTTTCATCCCATCTCACAAAATCCATCAAAAAAAAAAATATCCCCTAACCTATTTACTTAACACCAACAATGTTAGAAGAAATGGAGCTTGTTGTTGTGGGTAAATCCACCACCACAGTTCTTTAGAGGTGTTGTTCACCTGCCTGTGGCATACTGCAACAACAAAACTGCCCAGATGATCAGTGAAATTTTCACTGAATGGGTCAGGTCATGGGATAAAACACTTTGGGGCTGTAAAATGGCACTTCTGCCTGGTAATTTTACAGGACACCCCAAAGTGCAGAACTTCTGCAACATTAAGCTTAGTTTTTTAACCTCCCCCCCCCCCGGTGTTGTGGATCATTTTTCCCCTTTTTATAGGTTTAGTAAATTACATGTTTCTCTAGTTCACTGACCTACGCAGCCAGTATAGTGTTATAATGTATGGTAAGTGCCTATTAACCACCATAATCGGCAGTCACACAGCTTTGTTATGCACTGTTTAGAACTTTAAAAGTTGTTAACCACACTTTGGAACTTTTAAACAGTGGCAAAACAGAAAAGAATGCACCAGAGTTCCATAATTCTCACACATAGAATGCAAATAGTGTTTTTTTGACCATACACTATAAAAGATGATGGCTGGTGATCAGGTGACAACCACACTGAAATCACCTCTCGTGGTTGCTAGGGCTACAGTAAACCTCTCGGGCTGCGCTCTCGAGGTTTACCATGTTGCCCTAGCAACCACTCGAGGTGATTACAGCGTGGTTATCACCTGATCATCTGCCATTATCCTCTATATGCTTCTGCAACTGTATTAGTTTGGTTTTGGCCATTCACACTCTCTATTACAGAGGAATTACTACCCTATAGGGGTACGAAGGCAAGGAACTCTTGGAGAGAGTTCCACCCCTAGAGGTGCCACGTGATGATTCCCGTGGCTAAAGGTACCTAAGGAATCCCCCTGAGGAGAGAATGCTGCCACCGGAGGAGGAGGAGGGGAGGATGGTGGGGCAAAGAAATAATGCTTCACAGTGAGGCTGGGAGGAACTGCTTACATAGCTCAAGAAGTGGAAGTGGCTGGCTGCTTGGCCAATGAACTCCAGGCAAAGCCTTTCCAATTCACTGACCTATGCATCCAGTATAGTGTTATGCTTGTGCAACTGTGTTAGTTTGGTTTTGGCTGTTCACACTTTCTATTCTAGAGGAATTACCACCGGTATGGGTATGAAGGCAAGGAACTCTCGGAGAGGGTTCCACACCTAGAGGTGCCACGGATAATTCCCATGGCTAAAGGTACTATAGGAATCCCAAAAGAAATGTAGTATCATTCTCAAAAGGAGACAACATGAAGTATAAGAGCAAGCAGTAACTGTGACATAGGAGCAGTAACTGTAATGTAGTAGTAGAAGTATAGGCAGTTTGATAATGCAATGAGATGCTCAGTTGGATAATGTAATGAATACCTAGGCTTGTGTAGCATGATACTGATGGATTGCGTTGAGATTAGGGATTCCCCAAGGAGAGAGGAATGGCATGACATCCTCCACCTCCATCCAACAATGGAACATACCTAAGGAAACTAGGAGAAACAATTACGCTAAGTGTTATGACCTGAGGCAACGGAGGGAGAAAAAACACCATGAAGAGAGAACTCTCTGGGATCCAAGGCCTAGGTCACCTTCCTTCCAGGCTTGGGATAGATTAGTTAGTGATGACTCTGCAGCTGCAATTTGGAAAACGCAATTAAAGGGAGGTGGAAAATATTCCAATTTGGAAGAAGGCTCTCCTCAAACCCTCAAGTGGAGGCGCCATGGAAGGTTGTGAAAACTCTGCAACAATACGTGCATCCAAGGTGCAGGAGGAGAGCAACAGCTAGAGGCACTCACCTGGCCTACCCACTCTAAATCAAACCAGGTGAAACGGAGGCAGTTGTAGAGAGTATGCAGTGAAGGTGCCTCGCTAGGGAAACCACTAAAGTCAATGGCTAATCATTATAGTGGAACACTAGAGCCAAAGGAGGTAACTTTTTTCACCCTTCACCGCTAGTCTTAAATTCTACACCAGGAGCTGCTGTCAAGTAGCAGGCAGCTAAAGCCAAGCCCGGGGTGAGAACATTCCCAGCTATGGGCTAGGTGAGTAGGATCTGCCCCAAGTTGGACATGCTTGAGATGCAGACTAAATGCAGCGAGACTGTCAGCTGCAGGAACCCTGCGCCAGAATAGAATGGCTGGCATGCCCCAGAAAGTGATTGAGAGCTGAAAAGCTGGTGAGCTGAATGATACGCGTGCTGAGATCATAATGAGCATTGAGTGCTGAGACCTTGCAAGGTCGAATGCAGATTGAGTGCAACAGAATCCCAGAGGCTGAAGCTGAGGGATGGCAGTAGGCATGGAAACAGCGGTTTGCGTAAGCAAAGACAGCGATTGCATAAGCAAGTGTGGACCACATGTAGGTCAGTAAACAGAGCAGTAATTGGACCTGCACACAGGTCTGCATAATGTAGGGCAAACAGCACTGAATAGTGAGGCAAGCCAGCCAAGCAGTTCAAAGCCAAATCAAGTGGACAAACTGAGGATTTTGGCAGCGAAGACAGGATCTAGAGCAGAATTAATTAGCTACTTAGGCCACGACCCCCCAAACACCTCCCAGTCCCCACCGTGGGACAAACAAGAAAGCGATGGAAGGACCGAGAACCACATGCAGATATAAAAGCTAATTTAATAGCCTCAGCAGGAGCTTTAGCTAGCCTCAGAGTAAAACAATGTACAATAGCAATGGGAATAAACAAAGCAGTAACAGAAAGCAATTAGGCCTGTGCAGCAGTGGTAAAAACAAATGAGTACACTGAGTTGTAACTGCAAGAAATAAAAGGAGGCATAATGCTCTTAAAGCACTGTCACCAGGTAGTGCAAAGAGAATGCTGCAATGAGGTAATTAGAACAAGCATGAGTGAGCTGGATAGCTAGGTTCAAGTAAATCTGAGTCAGGTGAAAGTAATAGAGTATGCCACATGGAACAGCTATAGTTGAGCTGAAACACACAGATCAGGTTTGCAGTTGCAGTGCAAGTAATTTGAGGACTGTGAGTAACTGAAAGCAAGCAGTATGAGCTCTGAAGTAACAGTATGCTAGGAGCTTAGAAAAGCCCCCCCCCAAAAAAAAGAAAGGAAGCACACACAGCTGAAGGCAAAATACAAACCAGTAGCAGGAAAATAAACACAGAAGACCAGCAGAGACAAGCAGGAACGGGGGGTGGGACAGACCCCAGCCAGCCAGTGAGACCCAACTAGCTCAGAGGACAGAGACTTCGGCTGCAAATAAAAAATGCTTCACAGTAAGGCTAGGATGAACTGCTTATATAGCCCAGGAACTGGGAGTGGCTGGCTGCTTGGCCACTGAACTCCAGGCAAAGCCTTTCCAATTCTGTAAATCCCCTACCCCCCACCACTGTGGGTCACCATTCCCTTGGTAACTGAATCCCTTATAAGTGTTCTCATCATAAATTGCCATCAATACTTTCATCTCTATGTCTCCACTTTTCATTGCCCGTTGATATATCTTTTCATGCCTTGTTATGAAGGACTTTGGTCCCAGTATATTGTACTTTGATATTCATGAAAGTAAAAAATGAAATATAACATGCAATAACAAATATATACAAGTAAGGGCATTTTTTGAGGGAGAGTTTTAATTTTGTGTTCTTACAGTATGATGTTCTTTCCATTATGTAATATTTATGCACTATTGGCACTTTTGTCCTTTAGTAAATCAATGTTTTGTACTGGCATTATCACACTGTCACTTTAAATGCCTAATTATCAATTGGAAAGGCTTTGCCTGGAGTTCAGTGGCCAAGCAGCCAGCCACTCCTACTTCCTGAGCTATATAAGCAGTTCCTCTCAGCTTCATTGTGAAGCATTTTTTTCTTTGCAGCTGGAAGGTCTGTTGGTTTGTCCTCTAAACAGGTTGGGGCCTACCCCCACCTGCTGTTTCTGTGTGTCTCTGCTGGACTTGGTGTTTGTTTTCATACTTCTGGTTTGTATCTTTCTCCAGCTATGTGCTTCCCTGTGTTTTGTGTCTCTTGTTTTTGGCCTTGTTCCCTGTTTTCTGTTTTCCTGTGTTTTGATTTTGTCTTGTTTTGGGGCTTTGTTTCTAAGCTCCTAGCATACTGCTACAGAGCTCATGCTATTGCTTTCAGTTACCTACAACTGCAACCACTGCTACTGTTTACTCCAATTACTATTGTCCCAGTGCTTGTGTTTTTACACTGTGCTCACCACAATCAAACTACTGCAATGCAACTGCAATCATTATCTGTGTGTTTCAGCTCAACCATAGCTGCTCCATGTTGCATACTCAATTTTTTTCACTTGACACAGTTTACTCTGACCCTAGCTGTGCTACTCATTCCTGCTGTCATTCTACTTGCATCTTCATTGCACTGCCTGGCTACACCTGCTTTCAGAGCATTGTTTCCCTATTTTATTGCAGTTACAACTCTGAGGTCAGCCCACTAAGCTCCTGCTGAGGATGTTAATATAGCTTTATTATTAAATCTTGCCTCATCACCGAAAAAATCCTCAGAGCATTTGTCACCTTGATTTGGCTATTCATGTCTGGCTGACTTGCCCCCAGTATAGTGCTGTTTATTGCTATACAGTATGTTATGCAGACCTCTGTGCAGGTCCACTATCACTACTACTGCTTATTGGCGTGCGTGCTGGTCCGCGCTTACACTATCATTGCTCATTGCAACGTTGCTCCTTATTCGCAAACCATTGCTTATGCCTACTGCCATCCGCTCGCTTCAGCCTCTGGTTCTGCTGCACTCAATCTGCATTCGACCTTGCAAGTCTCAATACTCAATGCTCATTACTATCTTAGCACACTGTACTCATTCAGTTCACCAGCTATTCAGCTCTCAATCAATTTCTGGGGCATGCCAACCATTCTATTCTGGTGCAGGGTTCCTGCAGCCGATGGTCTCTCTCTGCATTTAGTCCACATCTCGAGTGTGTCCAACTTGGGGCGGGATCCTTCTCATCTGGCCCATAGCTGGGAATGTCCTGGCCCTTGGCTTGGCTTTAGCTGCCTGCTACTTGACAGCAGCTCCTGGTGTAGAATTTAAGACTAGTGGTGAAGGGTGGTTACAACAATCTCCTTTGGCTCTAGTGTTCCACTATAACAGTTAGCCATTGACTTTAGTGGCTTCCCTAGCAAGGCACCTTCACCGCATTCTCCCTACAACTACCTCTGGTTCACCTGGTTTGATTTAGGGTGGGTAGGGAGGTGAGTGCCTCAGCAGCTGTTGCTCTCCTCTTGTGCCTTGGAGGCACATATTGTTTCAGAGTTTTCTCGCAACCTTCCATGGCATTCCCGCTAAAGGGTTTGAGTGAGAGCCTTCCTCCAAATTGGAATATTTCCACCTCCCTTTACTTGGGTTTTCCAAATTGCAGCTGCAGAGCCATCACTATATAAACTATCCCAAGCCTGGAGGGAAGGCGACCTAGGCCTTGGATCCCCAGAGATTTCCTCCACATAGGGTTTTTTTTCCTCTCCTCTGTTGTCTCAGGTTATAACAGTTACTTAGCATAGTTGTGTCCCCTAGTTTCTTTAGGTAGGTTCTGCTGCTGGATGGAACTGGAGGATGTATTGTCGTTTCCTCTCTCCTTAGGGGCTCCCCTAATCTCAACACAAACCATCAGTATCATGCTACACAAACCTGGGCATTCATTACATTATCCAACTGAGCATCTCATTACATTATCAAACTGCCTATGCTTCTACTACTACGTTACAGTTACTGCTTACTCATATGCTTTGTGCTGCCTCCTTCTTTGGGGATGATTATACTACATTTTCTTTGAGATTCCTAAAGTACCTTTAGTCACGGGAATCATCAAGTGGCACCTCTAGGGGTAGAACCCTCTCCGAGGGTTCCTTGCCTTCATACCCATACATGGTGGTAATTCCTCTAGAATAGAGAGTGTGAATGGCCAAAACCAGACTAACACAGTTGCACAAGCATAACACTATACTGGCTGTGTAGGTCAGTGAATTGGAAAGGCTTTGCCTGGAGTTCAGTGGCCAAGTAGCCAGCCACTCCCACTTCCTGAGCTATATAAGCAGTTCCTCTCAGCCTCATTGTGAAGCATTTTTTCATTGCCCCACCATCCTCCCCTCCTCCTCCAGCAGCAGCACTCTCTCCTTAGGGGGATTCCTAAGGTACCTCTAGTCATGGGAATCATCCTGTGGCACTCTAGGGGTGGAACCCTCTCGGGGTTCCTTGCCTTCGTAACCCTACAGGATGGTAATTCCTCTGGAATAGAGAGTGTGAATGGCCAAAACCAAAGTAACACAGTTGCACTAGCATAACACTATACTGGCTGTGTAGGTCAGCGAACTTGAAACATGTGGTTGAATTTTGATACTATATATATGGTAGAACCAGTGCGACTAGGGTGCACCATCTTTGAAAAAGCCTGTTGCAGATGCAGGGTTTTATTTAACTCTAAAAATTGATTAGCGTTTCGCTCATAAAAGTGCTAAATCTTTGTGAAAATGCATAGCTCTTGCCTCACTGTGTTTAACAAACACAGCACTTCTAGAAAATCTATGTAAATACTTTCTGTACAGTTAGCATCGTCTCAAGAAAAAAACTGCTAATCAATTATTTAAAACACTGCAGATGAAATGTCAGAGCGCACTTCACTCCACACCCTGCATGGCGGTTGTTTGTTTGCTGGTCTCCAACATTAAAAAACAAGTATTTTTTCAGGATTTAAAGGTGGTCGTTTGTTTTTCACAAGTGTATTGTGCTGAGGTGAGTGCCATGACTGCTCTTGTTTTTCTTATTTTTTTAACACCTAACACCACCTCTATTATCCAGCCTCTTGACCAAGCTGTGATTTATTCAATGAAGTGCTACTATGTGAGGAAAATATTCTCCGCCTCCCTCATGCTGGCTTCCACCTAAACCTCTTGGATTTTTCCCCTGTAAAAATTGTTTTATGTGCAGATTTGGGGTACAAGGTAAAAGTTGTTCTAACCTTTCCCCTATGGGAGTCAGAGCAGTACAGATTGGTCAGTTCATACATGCATGACTCAGTTTGTTGTGAATGCTCTGCGATGCTCTTGTAGAAAACTGTATGTAGGTCATACATCCTGTGCACTGAAGAGCATATCGGGAACACTACAGAGGCAATTAGAAGAAAATATTTGGATCACCCTGTTGGAAGCCATTTAGCATCAATATGCGTCATGGTAATTTTGAGATCAGATACATGGGTATTGAGGCTGTTCCATGTAACCCCAGGGGTGGGGCTAAGATTTGGCTTCTTTCACAAAGGAGTCCATTGAGATATTTAAATTGAAAACCTAAAGCCACATAGCTTTAATGAATATATGGATTGGGCCCCTTTCTGTGAAAAGTTATTAGAGTTCAGTTTAATATTGTAGAACATTGTGGAATGAGCTAATCCAACAACACGGAATTAAGAGATTTTAGGTGTATTGCTGAATATTCACTGGATTTTTCCTTGGTCGTATTGAGGCAGTATGATATGGAAATATATCTTATTATTAATTTTCTATTTTACACAATGCCTTATAGGGTAATCAAGAAAGTTTTTTTGAGTAATATCCTTGCATTATGCATAGGTTAAACACTAGAGGTGCAGTTAATTATTTTTGTAGTTTATAAAATGTATATGCATATTTATATTACTGCACTTTATGGGGATTCTCCACTGTCACTGATGTGATTTACTACCTTGGCACATTTTCCAATGGCTTATATAATGATTTTCATGCAGCCTCCATTTGTATAATAAATTATCACTATTTGAAATGCATGGCCATAATATTTTTGCTTTTACTAGAAAATATATTTACCAATTTAGGTTGTTTTAATTAGTTTTTTGAGCAGTATGACCATGCTGACCATGATACCTCACCAGCAGCTGACTAGATGTCACCTGAACTTTTTGTGAACCCATTCAGTTTGTTTATTTAAAATCTGGAAAAGTTCATGAGCCAAAGACCCGTTTACATGGGCAACCAGATACAAAAGAGAAAATATACAGATATAAACATACACATAGGCCCAGATATTCAAAAGGGTTGCGCATGGCGCAACAGTGTTGTGCCATGCACAACCCACTAATCTTGACACATGATATTCAAAAGGGAAAAGTGCGCCGCACAAATCCCGATGCATCGGACGCATCAGTTATGTGCAGGCACAAGTAGGAGCGTGCCCATGCATAACCTGCACAGCCCGATATTCGCCGGATGTGCAGAGTCATGCGTGTGCAACCCTACCTGCACCTGCACAAAGCTAAGCCAAAAAAAGGAACAAAAGATGGCCACCCACAGGTGAGCTGCTGCATGCAGGGCACAACACGGCAGCTGCCACCTGTGGGTGGCCACCTGATTCCTGCCACACCTGGCAGCGCCCCATGCCCCATCGCGGGCATCCATGTAGCTAAATCCCCTCAATATCCCTGGTGGTCAGTGGACTGATCGTGGGCATCTGTAAATCACAAAATAGTCCTATACCTGGTGGTCTAGTGTACCCCCTCCCCACCTGCCCACTGAGCCCCACCGCCCGCTCCCCTCCCAGTCAGCGGTGGGAGGCAGCACCCCTGCCTGCCGCCCGCCGCCCACCGACACAGCTCGGTAGGGCTGCACGCCCATTGGTTCACAGCATCAGCCAATGGGCGTGCAGCTATACCGGCTCTAGCGCCAGTCCAGATATGTGAATGAATTCATTCCACATATCTGGACCCTACGTAACTCTTGATATCGAGCTACACACCCATTGGCTCATGCTGTGAACCAATGGTGCAACCCTACCAGCAATCAATCGGTGCGAGGTAACGGGCGGGTGGGGTGCTACCGCCCGCTGTCTGACCAGGGGTGGGGGCGGGCAGGGGAAAGCTCGAGTGGCAGAGAGAAAGAATGAGCCACCAGAAGTACAGGACTATTTATGATTACAGATGCCCGTGATCGGCAGCGATCAGTCCACTGGATCACCAGGGATATTGGACGGAAGGGTTACTATACCGATGCCCGCGATCGAGACATATCATGATCACTGGACCACCAGGGATATTGGAGGAGTTATTCCTTTGAACAAATGCCCATGATCGGGCTGCAGGGGGTGTTGGTTCCCGACGGCTGTTGCCTGGCAGGGTGCCAGGTGCAAGTCATCGGGGATTGGCGTACCTGCATGCTAATGGCATACAAATGGGGCCATAATGACATGCAAATGGCACCATGGGTGCCTTGCATAAATTATGGCCCCATTTGCATGTCCCCTTTTGAATATCACAGGTGCTGTGCATAGCACAATGGCTCTTGTGCTAGCGCATCTCCATGCTCCACTCTGGCTACTTGCGCTGGCACAGTGCCACTGTGACATGCACAGTGGAGGTGGCCAGAGTGCAATATTCAAAGCTGCTGTGCCATAGCGCAGCTCCATTGAATATTGCCCAGGCCACACCCCTGCGCAACAAAGTTGAGCTGCACCCAGGCTTGTGCCGCAGCCTGGCGCCGTTTGGATATCCGGGTCATAGTGTATAAAACATTATACAAAATACATTAACAAACATTTATAATAAATCCCCATTTTTATGAGTCAAATGGAAGAACACATTAAACATTACTACATTTGCATTCACTTTCCATAACCAACCATTCCTTCAATTTGACTTAAAACAGCCAGTGAATAATGTGAGTTTTTCAAATAAATCGGAAGATCATTATAAACAGATAGGAATCTATATAACAGAGACCTCTGACCGATGTTTTCATAGTTATACTTAAAAACCTAAGATTCTTTGAAGATCTGGTATGTACCTGAGCTGATGCTAACTGTATATGAAAATAAGTATGGAAACATATTGGTACCCTATCAAGAGCAATCTTAAAAGTTTACTTGTGAGAATAACAGGAGTGCAGTATCACAGTACCTCATATTTGCATTTATCCTGAAATGTAAATAAATTAATGAAATAAAGATAAGTTCCTGCATGGATTCATGTGAAGTGATTAATTTTACATGGTTTTTAATTGAATACTAATAATTGGTCACACTTGCAATGAATGGTATAAAAACATATGGTGGGGCATGGGTAGCCACCCCCATAAAGAAGAGGAGTTTTTGCCTTGAAGCGCGGAGCTTGTCAGTCAGTGGTTTCACGGTACTTATTTATTACTATTTTATATGTCACAGAGTGTTCATCTGTAATAAAATATGTATCCTTTTACAGCAGGAGTGCGTGCCTATTTGTTTGTTCCTGGTAATAATATCTGGAAGGTAATGTGTGTGAATGCTTGACATCTAGGAAATATGATTCCAGACCTACAGGCCAACATGGGAGAGGGCAGCCTGGACATTGTGGCCATTTACCAAGTCAAAGTACACTGAAAACCATTACTGGGACATGGCCATACCAGGCTATCCTCTGTTCAGGAAGAGCACATTGGAAAGGAAAGGGATGTGGTGTTTTACATGAGGAAAAGCATTTAACAGTGACAGAGATACAGGGAATACAGAGGGCTGAGGTACTGCAGTTCACCTGGGAGAAGGGGAATGGAGTCACTGTTTGCATTGGTGTGATCTATAGACCTTCAGTACAGGGGGAAGAGTTATATAAGTTACTGGTGGAAGCCACTGGCAAAATGGTTAAAAAGGGGGAGGTGCTGCTACTGGGGGACTTCAATCTGCCAGATGTAGAATGGAGCCTCCCAGCTGTGACTTCAGTTAGAAGTAGGGACATCCTGGACTCCCTGCAGGGTGCATTCCTCAGACAACTAGTCAGTGAACCCACTAGTGCTGGGGCAATACTGGACCTGGTACTCAATAACGTGGACAGTGTTGAAGATGTCAGGGTGGAAGACCACCTGGGGACCAACAATTACTGTACAGTGTGGTTCAACATAAGGATCATTGTAGAAGTGAACCACACAAGGACGAGGGTCCTGGTTTCATTTATGGAGATGGGTGAATGACTCAGGGATGACCTGGTGAGGGGATGACCTGGGTGGGGTTGAGGAACAGTGTGAAAAGCTAAAAGGAGGCAGAAAAGAAGGCATAGTGAAGGCAACAAACCTCTGTGTCAAGCAAGTGAGCAAAAGCAAGAGGCAAAAGAGACCACTATGGTTCTCAAAAGAGGTGGTAGGAAAAGTAAAGGCTAAAAGGTAGCTTTCAGAAGTGTATAAGGACACAGAGGTAAGAGGATAGGGTGTGGTGGTATAAGGGAAATAAAGACAAGCTGAGAAAACAGTAAGGAGCACTAAGGTGCAAACTGATGAGAGACTAGCCCGAGGCAGTAATGAAAGGGACAAGACATTTCTTAGATATATGTAAGTGAAAAAGGAAGAACAGGGGAGGATTGTAAGGTTGAAAAGGGAGGGGGGTGCATATTATGCAGAGGTTATCTGGAAAAGGCAGACATCCTCAGGAAATACTTTTGTTCAGTGGTCACAGAGGAAGGAGAAGGGGAGGGAACACAAAACATAACAGGAGCATTGGAGTGAGGGAGGTGGACACTAGTCCAGTTTTGGAGGAGAGAGTCCTATAGGGACCTGCTAATCTGAAAGTGGACAAAGCAATGGGACCAGACATAGTGCAACCAAGGGTATTTAGGGGGCTCATGGGGGTACTGGCTGCACCTCTGACAGTCCTTTTTAACAGCTCTTTGGAAACAGGAGTGGTCCTGAAGGACTGGAGGAGTGCAAATGTAGTCCCACTTCACAAAAAGTAGTATAAGGGAGGAAGCTGGCAATTATAATGCCAACCCGATACTGGTGGTGGGAAAGTTAATGTAATCACTGCTGGAAGAAATGATTGTGGACTATCTTGAATCCAATGGGTTACAAGACCCTTGGCAGCATGGATTAATGGGGGAAAGGTCATGTCATGTTAGCGAATCTGATAGATTTATTTGACTGGGTGACCAAGAACTAGATCCAGGTGGAGCGTTGGACAAGGCCTCCCTGGATTTCAGTAAGACTTTTGACACTGTTTCACATAGGAGACTAGTAAGTAAGCTGGGTAGCTTAGGTGTGGGGCCAAAGATGGCAAACTGAGTAAGATATTAATGAGGGGATAGGCAGCAGAGGGTGGTGGTAAACAGAGTTCAATCCAATGAAAGGAGGGTGACCAGTGGGGTGCCTCAGAAATCATTGCTGGGACCAGTCCCCTTTAAAGTCTTTGTAAGTGGCATTTCAAATGAGTTTAAAGGGAAGGTTTGCCTCTTTGTGAATGACACCAAAATCTGCAATAGGGTGGACACTCTGGGGTGTGTTGGGGGGGAGTATAAGCAGAGGGCTGAGAAAACTTGAGGAATAGTCAAGAGTATGGCAGCTGGGTTTCAATGCGAACAAGTGCAAAATAGTGCACTTGAGTGCAATAACCAGAGGCAAACTATAAAATGTATGGAGTGGTATTGATGACCACCAAGTAGGAAAGAGACCGGAGGGTAAACATATCTGATGACCTGAAGGTGGCCAGGCAGTGTGAAAAGGCAGTTGGGTGAGCTAGTGGGATGTTGGGGTGCATAGGGAGGGTATCACCTGAAGAGGGAGAATGGTGTTGCTTCTGTATATATCACTGGTAAGACCACACCTTGAGTATTGTGTCCAGTTCTGGAGACCATCTCAGGAAGGATATACTGTCGATAGAGTGCAAGCAGTCCAGAGGAGGGCAACTAAAATGGTGCAGAGTCTGCATCAAAAGCCCTACAAGAAGATACTAATGGACTTCAATATGTACACACTGGAAGAGAGGTTGGAGAGGGGATGTGATAGAGACCTTTAAATATTTGAATTTGAATTTACTGATTCGGCAATATCTGTAAGCATAGTGCTTTTTCAAAGGTTCACATCAAAGAACAAGACAGAACATTAAGTTAATGGTTACATAAGAAAAATTACTCACCTTAGTAATGTTGTTTCTTCTAATGGAGTCTTGCTATATTATGACAATTGCAGTTTGTCCCAGCCTTAGAACTGCTCCGGAGGTGAAAGAGTTAACTTCCATGCCATGCATGGAACTTAGAGAGCGAGCTCAGTTAGAAAAGCTCTGTCTGGATCATTTCAAACTGAAACTGTCAGATTTTTACGAGCAAAACTCACTAAGGTTCTGTGTGGAAGCTGTAACCTACACTAGCCAACTGGCTACTTAAGTAATAACACATTTTCCTGGTCCCAACCCCAAGACTCAAGTCAGAGGACCAGAAAATAAGATAAGATAAAATAAAACACAACACCCAAACACCCCAAAAAGAAGGGGTGGAAAACACAAGATGGGCATCAATAAGTGCCAACACTGGACTGCCCACCCCATCCCTAAAGTAGAAGTTCTGAGAGGGGCAGGCTGGGGGGGAGGTCATAATATAGCAAGACTCCATTAGAAGAAACAACATTACTAAGGTGAGTAATTTTTTCTTCAAACAACATGAAGTCTTGCTATATTATGACAATTGCAAACTACACAGCAGTACCTCCATGGAGGAGGGACAGCACCTACTTAGGAAATAGGCTCTGAAGCACGGCTGTGCCAAATCGAGCATCCCTCCTGGCCTGAATGTCCAAGGAGTAATGCTTAGTGAAAGTATGTACTGTTTTCCAAGTAGTTGCTTGACATATCTCTAAGATAGGGATGTCCCTGGCCGCAGCAAGGGACGCAGCTGTACCTCTGGTAGAGTGAGCCCTCAGGCCTGAAGGGGGAACCTTACCCAGTTTTTGATAGCAAAATTGGATACAAGAGACAATCCACCTGGCAATGGATCTCTTAGTGGCAGGTTTCCCTTTCCCAACCTCACCATAAGTGAGAAAGAGTTGGAGGGAGTCAAACCTGTGACCCTTGGTACGCTCTATGTAGTAACTAAGGGCCCTCTTAACATCTAAGCTGTGCAGCCTCCTCTCACCAGAGGAGGAATGGTCAGTGAAGAACACTGGAAGAGAAATAGATTGATTAAGGTGGAAATCTGAAACCACCTTAGACAAAAACTTCCTGTTAGTCCTGAGGACTACCTTATCCCTGTGAAAGGAAATAAAGTCAGCCTCCACTGACAAAGCTTGCAACTCACTTATGCGCCTGGCAGAAGTGATGGCTACTAGAAACACAGTTTTCCAAGTCAAGTACTTAAGCTCTGCGAAGACAGAGGTTCAAAGGGGTTGCATCAGCTGAGCAATGCAAACATTAAGATCCCAGGCAGGGGCAGGGTCCCTGAATGGTGGATTGATATAAACAATCCCCTGAAAACTTGGAAAATACAGGGTGAGCAGAGAGAGAGAGGGCTTCCCTGCTGAAATAAAAGCAGAGACAGCTGCCAAATGCACTTTCAGGGTAGCTGGTCTCAGTCCCAAAGAATTAAGATGGACCATATAGTCCAAAACAGTGGGCAAATCAGCAGATTCGAGGAAATATGCTTCCCAGAACACCATATGGAAAACCTTTTCCATTTAGAGTTATAAGTAGCCCTAGTGGAAGGCTTCCTAGAAGCTTTCAAATTCGAGAACACCTTGAGAAAGGTGTAGGTCAGCAAACTCTAACTCCTCAAGAGCCAGGCCCTGAGGTTGAGGGATTTGAGATTCGGATACCAAACTCTCCCCTGGGCACAGGTTAACAAATTGTGGTTCCTGGGGAGACACAGGGGAAGATGGACTGCTAAGGACAGAAGGAGAGGGTACCAGGGCTGTCTGGCCCAATCTGGAGCAATCAGAATCATCTTGCAGGGCTGAGATCTGATTTTGACTAGCACCTTGAACAGGAGAGGGAAGGGGGGAAGGCATAGAGAAACTTCCCTTCCCAATCGAGGAGGAAGGCATCCAGGGGGACTGAGCCCAACACTGGGGGCCCGCAACAAAAAAGTGGAAGTTGATGATTGTCTGGGGCTGCAAAAAGATCTATCTGAGGGTGCCCACCTGGCAAAACTATCCCCAGTCTGCGAGGATCCAATGACCATTAGTGATGGCCCTGGGAAATCCTGCTGAGAGCATCTGCCAGGACATTGTCCTTGCCTGGGAGGTGAACTGCTATGAGGGAGGTGTTCAGGGAATAAGCCAGAGACCACAACTTCATTGCCTCGGTGCATAAGGCCGAAGACCGAGTGCCCCCTTGTTTGTTGATGTACCACATTGTAGTGGTGTTGTCTGTTCTGACCTGTACCACTTTGTTCTGAACAGATGCAGAAAAAACCTGAAGTGTTAGAAAAACAGCTCTGAGTTCCAACAGATTGATGTGGAGCAGAGATTCCTGAGGGGACCACAATCCCTGGGTGGAGAGGTCGCCCATGTGAGCTCCCCATCCCAAAAGGGATGCATCTGTAGTAAGGGTCAAGGAGTGAGATAGAGGGATGAAAGGAACCCTTGTCTCATATTGCTCTGATCCTGCCACCACTGAAGGCCTGGATCAGGGTTCGAGTTACTGGGATCAACTTGGATAGGGATCTCTTCTTGAGACCAAAAGGCTCTCAAATGGAACTGAATGTCCTCATCTGAAATCTTGCTCCTTGCACTACGGCTGTGGAAGCAGCCATGTGTCCCAGGAGCTGTAGAAAATGCCTTGCTGGTCGAGAGACCTGCAGGGTGAAGGAGGAGGCCAGGCCCACCAGGGTCCTTACCCTTTCTAGGAGAAGGAAGGCTCTGGCCTGCTTTGTGTCCAGTTCTGTGCCTATGAAGGTGAGTACCTGGACAGGTTCTAAAACTGACTTTGGAAGATTGAGAAGAAAGCCTAGAGAGGTAAGCAGCTGCTGGGTAACCTGCAGGTGTGATTTGATCTGGTCTGGAGACTGACCCACAATGAGCCAGTCGTCTAGGTAGGGAAAGATGGCAATCTTTGCCTTCTTAAATGAGCAACTGCTACATGGGCATTTTGTGAATACCCTTGGGGCAGAGGTAAGGCGAAGGGCATTGCTCTGAACTGATAATGGCCTGAGGCAGTTCAAATCTGAGGTACTTTGGTGAGAGCTTCTGATAAGAACATGGAAGTAGGCATCCTTGAGGTCCAGGAAGCTAGCCATTCCCTGGCCTTAGGAGGGTAAAATCATTCCCAGAGTCACCATTTTGAATTTTGGTTTTAAAAGGTGCTTGTTCAGATATCTTAGGTCCAGGATGGGCGCCATTCTCCTGTCTTTTGGGGTAAGAAGTACCTGGGTACAGTCCCTTGCCCTGGTGTGAGGAGAAACCCTTTCTACCGCTCTGAGAGCCAGGAGGGTTGAGACTTCTGTTTCCAAAGCAAGAGTTTCTAGAGAGTTTGCAGGTGGAAAAGATCTGATTCTCATCTTACGAAATTTTTGAAGCTGAGGAGCAGACCCTGGCTTACTACTTCCAGGACCCCACTTGTCTGAAGTTAAAGACTCCCAGTCCTGGACGAAGCCAGCCTGCCCCTACAGGCAATGGAGAATCAGCCCTGGGCATCCCATCAGGGTGCCTGTTTGCATGGGCTTTAGACTGAGGGTGGGAGCAGGCCTGCTCATCCCCATCTGCCTCTCCTCTGAAGAACCCTCTGAGCGTAAGCTGAAGAGGAGGCCTGGGATTTGGTAAAGGTCTGTGAAAAGGCCTGCCTCTACCCCTGAGGGCTGCCTCTGAGGAGTGGCTTGCCGTTCCTTGGCTTGTGCACTCCTATAAGTGGTTCTATATTCATCCATTTCTTCATATAATTCTCTGTCTGCTCCTCAAACAGAATTTCCCTACAGGAAAATCCATGGCCTTAGCCTGGGTATCCTGTGACAGACTAATACACCTGAGCCAAGCCAATCTCCGAAAAGCCACAGATGTAGCCATGACTCTAGAGGATACATCATTAGAATCCACTGCAGCATGGAATTGCACCTAGCTGCCTCAATACCATCAGCAGCCACCTGTTCCAGCTCCTTGGCAAGCTGGCCAGGGGCCTGTTTGGCTAAGGCCATGACAGTATCCCATCTAGATTTCTGGTATCTTGCAACATAGGCCATATAATTTGCCTGTCTGAGTCCCAAGAGGCTGCCATGTATTGTTTTTTAGCCATGGCATCAATCTTCCTGGAGTCCTTGTCAGGAGGATGTGAAGCCAGGGAATATTAGCCTTATCACAGGCTGCAGCCTGAACTACTAACATGGCTGCATTGCTGTGAAAGAAATTCTGTATCAGGGACCTGACAAGGTGTACCTCCTGTCCATCTTTTTATCCACAGGAGGCACAGAATTAGGAGCTTTTAAAATTTTTATTGTTTGTTTCCTGAAGGATTTATGTAAAGGAATAGACAATCTCCTGGACTCTGGGATATCCATCATCTCCACAAAGTCAGGCTCCTCTTGCTCATCCACAGCTTCCTCCAAAGGGAGCTGGAGGGTTCAACAACTTTTTATAAAACAGAAAATGAGAAGGGACTCAGAAAGCCTAGGAGACTCTCATTAAGGTCTGTCTGGGAGATGTCTGGTTCAATGGGCACATCCAGACTTTCAAAGTCACATTCACACTGTTCATAATCATCCTCCCCCTCCTCTGGTTCATAAAACTCCTCTATATCATATTCTTGAACCGGTGGAACCGGCCGAACCGACCTTTTGCCAGATAGTGGCGGTTCGGACGGAGAACGAAAGCGACTGGACAATTTGGATCGCTTTGGCTATCTCTGCAACAGTTGGAAAGAATTTTGGACTCCACCTGCTGATTTTCTAGTTCTCTTTGCTGGAACTGGCTCCACTGAGTCAGCTTTCGTTTGCCGAAGTCTCGCCCTGGTCAGAGGCACTCCCTCGATTCCGGTTGGCACGAACCGGGCTGTCATCTGGGTCAGTGGACTTTTGGCCTCTGGTTTCCTGAGCCTACCAACTCTCTTATCTAGGGTAGCTGCAGGAAATTCTTGCAAATCTGGCAGTCTGCATTGGGGTGGTCAAACCCCAGACAATAAACACATGTGGTGTGTGGTCAGCCTTGGCAAGGCTTCCCCACAGACACTACAGTGTTGAAACCCAGTGGGCCCGGTTTTTCTTTTGGGTTTCTCAGACATAATGCCAGCCTAACCAAAAACTTGCCCTTTTCCGGCAAATGCCAGGCAAGACACCCTTATCGGTTCCCAACTGTGTCACAGGTCATGGAAAAAACCGGAATGAAATCTGTTTTTTTTAGAACCGATAAGAACCGGGAACCGCACTCTAAATAGCTTTAAATGAATTTAGAAAAAAGTTTTAAAACAACCTGATCGGTTCAAACCGAACCGATAAACATTTACAAGTTCCACACAGAAATAGACCTGTCTATTACTTACAATACCACAGACAGAGCTTGAACCGATCGGTTTGCGGTTAAAATAATTATAATCGTGGTTGAATTTAACTGAGAAAAACACTTTTAAACCGAGAAATGAACCGAGCAGTAGGAGGAATTTCCGGAGCGACTGTTCAGTGAGGCGGAGTAAAGAATCTGACAGTTTCAGTTTGAAATGATCCAGACAGAGCTTTTCTAACCGAGCTCGTGCTCTAAGTTCCATGCATGGCATGGAAGTAAACTCTTTCACCTCCAGAGCAGTTCTAAGGCTGGGACAAACTGCAATTGTCATAATATAGCAAGACTTCATGTTGTTTGAAGAGGAATAGCACAAATCACAAGTCAGTGTAAACTGATGTAGCATATCAAATGTACAAATTTGAAAGCAGTTGGGTAAATAAGGTACAGGAAAGAAGCGATTTTTCAGAAAGAAAGGTGCTAAAGAACAAGGGGCATGCTATGAAGCTGGAGGGTAGATTTAGGAAAGATGTGAGAAAGTACTTCACAGAAAGAGTGGTGTATCCATGGAGCAGCTGGAGGTGGTGTTCGAGAATACATGGGACAGACATAAGGAAATCTTAAAGGAAAGCAGGGGATGGACTGGAGATCAAGCAGGGTCTATGGTGATACTGTACTGTAGGTAGGGTAAAATAGACAGACTGGGTGGGCCAAGCAGTTCTTATCTGCCATCAAATTCTGTTTCTATGTTTCAGGACAAAAGACACATAATATAACCTATTAATCATGTTATCACGGCAGAATAATATACTCTGTATATTATACTTACAGTCAGATATGATTCTAATGCATTCTGTTTCCATTCTCTTACCTTAACAATTTCAATGTTCTGTTTATTTTTACTTGTAAAGTGTTGGCATGTCTTCACAAAGTTTTTTGATACTTTATTATATTCTGAAGACCCAAGTGGAAGGACAACTATTTCCAAGTCTTTTGAGCTCATGTCTGTCCAAGTTGTCGGTGGTTCAATGACAGCTGAAATATAGAAATATTACATTTTTAGTATATGTAAACTGACAGTTCACCAGTTCTCTATTCAACTTTGTCAATAAAATGCCTTATTGGAGCTCGAAGAAGAAAACACAGGGGTGGGTCTCTTCAAGAGATAGGCAGATAGAAGCTTCTGTTAGTTAGGCCAGGGGACATTAAGTTCCTTTCATTGGAACAAGGTCTGCACCGTGTGTATTATAATGATAAGCATGATTCAGTATATTGTGTTTATCATCTGTGCAGTTTTTACTCTTTTATCCCACCACCTTATCTACCTCAGCTCTCCACTCAATCATTCCCTCAATGCCTCAAGCGCTCCAACCAACCAGCTCAGGGCTCTGCCTCTAGAGTGCCCTAGCTCAACTCCCCTAAGTCCTTGATGGCCCAGATTGCCCCCAGGATGGGGTGAGGAAAGGTCCCCCTTACCTTTTCCTCCAAATGTTTCAGGGAGAGGGCCTGCATAACGGAGTCTGCCCTGATGTTGTCGGTGGTGGTGGTGGCATGCATGCTGCTGGAGAGGTCATCACCTAGGAGAGGTGAAGGATTTTTCCTCCTCCGATCCCTTTTGTTGCCCAACCCCCTGAGACACTGGTGTGTAGGATGTAAGTCCAGAGAGTCAACGTGCTGATGCACACTCCTCTCAAGTGCCTAACAGTGTCCCTCCTCCCCGGCTCCGGTAAGAGAAGCTGCCATGCCCCTCGAAAGCCGGTGCACCCACTGACTCTCTCAGGACATCAGGCACTTTATAGCACCCCGGTATCCCAACCCGAGGGAGGAGAGCATCCTTTGGAATGCTTCATCCTCCCTCCCGACTACCCAGCGACCGAGTCCATTCCAGACCTCGGTGCTGGAATAGCGAGGGTGTGGCATCCAGTGCCTCAACCTCAGTGCCACTGGGCGGCTCCAGTGCAGTTATTCTAAATGAATAAAAAAAAAGAATGTAGTCTTCTTGTTTGCAGGAACTGCCTTTTTGGCTTTTCTGTAAATACATAACAGTATTGTCACATGTATCTGGGATTATGACGGAGAGTTTTTTCTTCCATATAAAACTGCAATCAGCAGTATAAAGCAAAAAAGAAAAAAGAAAGGAATTGAAAACTTTTGGCAAGCAGACCAGCTTTAGCTGTTACAAAGCTATAGAAGTGAGACCTTCTGTAACATGATGAAACACTGTATAGTTTGTAGACGCAAACAAGGGTGAGAACAAACATAACGGTAGCAGAGCCAACAGATTTTCATTACTTCAAAACCTTCTAGCTCACAGGAAACTAGGAAAGACTGCCTTTTCAGAAAACCATATGAATGAGAACTTTTTTCTTGCAAGAAAATTCTCTTTAATGAAAAAAATAAGAAATGTTTAACTTTACTGCTGTCAGTGGCTTTTATTTGTTGTTGCCTCTCTACCTAGTTCTCAGGAAAACAGCATTCTGTGGTAAGCAAGATGATGTAATTAAGCAATAATACACAACAGGATGTGGTATATAATGAGATAGCATCATGCCTCAGGTGCATTGTGAGGCATGCGGCCTCAGGTCAAGTGTCTCTTGCACCCAAAAGAAGTAACAATATCCCATGATATACCACACCCTGGAGAGTATTATTGCAATTATAAAATGGCCCTAAAGTGTTGGTAAATGGCTGATCCTGGTAATCAGTTTTGGACTGTCACGATATTGTGAAATATAGTCACAGGTCAAAGTCTGCTTCAGCCAGTCAGCTTCCAGGATTTCTCCTCTCCATTATATATTTTATGTTATAGAATTTTTCCTTGATAAAAAAGTGTTAATATGAACCCCTTGGTATGAATCATATTATTCTGCCACTCTTAGTTCATATCTTAAAATTTAAATATGTTCATAGAGGTCTAGGAACATAAATAACTGAACTTTGATCACTTAAATGACAGCATCAAAGATTTATGCATCTGGTAGGTTAGGAAAGGGTAAGAATCAAATGAGCACATTGCTATTCCTATGCGATCCTAAGCATGTATATCAGTGGATGATGCTAGTGCACATACCCAGGATCTCAGTCACACTTTTTAAACCAGTTTTTCTACATACTTATAATGCTCATTTTAAAATTAGACAGACATATCCATGCTTGAATAACATATTCTTTCAGCCCCTATCCTTGGTTATGAAATGTAAAACTCATGCATGTATGAGTTTACTAAACATGCAGTTGCCATCCTTACAAGAGAAAAATGATCAAATCCTTAGCACAGTGACTCTAAAGGAACACTGCTCCAGCTAAACTAGGTACAACAAAAACAGCATGCACACAAGAACTTCAAAGTGTTTATAAATATTCATTAAAGTACATTTTACGTTCAGTTAAGTGCTACCTGCTAAAACAGGCTGTGCCCCGTATGTGTATCCGGAGCTGCAGTGCTCCTTCGAGAGGTGAGACATCTGGTAACAGAAGTTTCACAGCAGTGAATAAACAAGCAACAACACATGACGAGGTGTGGGTTATCACCTGATAAGAGCACACCCAGGTGTGTCCTAAGATATGAGGCACTTGAGCCGAGTGTCTTATGCACCTAGGTGTGCTCTTATCAGGCGATAACCCACACCTCAGAGTATGTTATTGCACTTATAAAATGGACATCTGAAATAGCAGTCTGCAGATAGTTTGAAATGTAATTTTTTTATTTAATTTTTAACAAGTTAATGAAATGGTAATTTGTAACAGGTTTGGAGATAAACTAGTCCCTTTTAAGTTTGTAACTTTTTGGAACATAAGAGGTTTTTTAGGTAGTTCCAAACTAAGAGCTTGCTTATAGTTTAACTTTAATAAAATGTTTTTAAAAGTAGTTTGAGAAACATTTAATATGCTTTTGACAGTCCTTTTTGAATAAAACTTTCTTACTTGCTGTTGTTGAGAGAGAGTTGGTCTCAGGTAGTACTTGACGTTAATTTGCAGGCTGTTTCATTTCAAGTAGTTTATAAATTCAACATGTTCCATTATGCAATTTTATGAGGAGCAGTGTTCATAGCTATCTCTTTAAAAGTTTGAATCATGTTGTTGGCCATTCTGTTGCGTTTTGCGATTGACGGTCTGTACAGGATGTTGCATGGCTTGTTGCTGGGGTTGATGGGAGAGACGTGCTGCAACATGGCTGATCGGAAAGGAGGTTCATGTTTGGCTGCTTGTTGCTGAGATTTTTTGCTAATTCTTTACTTTTGGATGCTAGTATTGTGCTCCACAGCTATCTATCTTCAGGCTGTGCAGCCCAGTAAGAGCATAGGTTCGACTCTGCCTTGTGGCCAGTGATGGCCATTATCTCTCTGGATTCTAGACCAGCTTGCAAGAGTAAGTGAACTGTGGTTATACTAATTGAATGGTTTGTGTACTGCTGGCTAAACTGTGCTTCCTCATTGACCTTGGGCATATTTGATAAGTAGCTGATGCTTAAGGGTTCACAGGAGTACCAAGTTGTTGCCTTTTGGAGGCAACTTCCAGGGATTTTTTCTGGGATGCAGGTAAAAAGCTGCTGGCTCGGGGGGAGCTTTTGCACATATGTTTCAAAGGATGCAACTGGGCACAGATGGTTTCCTGGGAGTTCACATATGTAGCCCTGCTGCTATTGTCTGGTTGAGTAATTCTTTTTGTGGTTCTTAGTATATTCATTAAAAGTCAGTGTTATGTACTTTGTACCATATTCATCAGTTTTAATCTCAAAATGTTTGGGCTTCAGCTGGTGTAGCCCCTCCCTCCCTCTCCATGCCATGCAGAGTTGGATATCAAGCTGAACTTTGAGAAGCACCCTCTTGGTTTGTCTGGTGAAAGAGCTGGGGATGATTTCAGTTTTTGCAAGTCCTGTGGGATTATGGATGGGTGGTGTTCAGCTCTGTCCTTTCCTTCTCTTCGGTACTTTTAAAACCGCTGAGAAAATATTGTTTGCTGGATTTAGATCAGGGTGACTATGGATATTGATGTTTCTGCTGGGGAGCACTTATATGTCTGTTTAGCCCTGCCCTGAGAGCTATGAGGCTAGCTAGCCATGCTGTACTGTTAGCTATCAGATTGCTGTACTTGACATTATATTTCCTGAGGATGGTGCACAAATCTGTGGTTGTTATACTTCATAGGGTGACTTGAATTCCCTTTATGCTGTACCAGCTTTCAAATACTGAGATGGCCCAGATGGTGGTTTTCTGGGTATTTAACTCATCTGTTTTTCAAGCTCTTCGAGCTGCTATGGTGTCAGGTCTGGGTCAGGCTCTTGATGTTTGGTTTTTCCTTTTTTTTTTGCAGGTTGATTTTCTGTGGGAAGAAGAGCCAGTGTTTCTGATGACTGCGGCAGATCAGTACTGGGATTGCTGACTAATGCCAGGCTGGTCGTGTTGTCTGTGGGTGCTGTGCTGACAGGAGGCGGTGGCAGTTCTGCGGTACTTCGTGAGGTGGATGGCAGAGCAGCTGAGTTGCTGGGTTCCTCTTCCCTGACAGTAGTATCTTCGTCCATGGAGAGTTCATGGTGAGTTATTAGGTCAGGGATATCAAGGTCTAACTTGTTTTCTGACATTTTTGGTAGTTTTTCTGTCAGCGCGAGGTGCGACAGTGACTTTCGGCAGTTTTGACCAACGTTCAGGTACCGAGCGACTTAACAGATGGCACTAGTACCTAATTAAACTGTAGGCTATGCTGTGCCGAGTCGCTTCTTTTTCTTTTTCAGTTAGACTTTTTCTAACAGTTTTTTGCTTGTATTTCACTAATTTTGATAGTGTGGAGCTGGCCAGAATAGAGGTTTCTGCTTCTGTTCACTGTGGAGCTGAGGAGAACAGAGGTTCCCACTTCTGTTTCACTGAGCTGTGCTAATCAGTGTTTTTGTTTACCACTGGCACAGCTCAGTGATTTGCTGTTGTTAGGTGGCTTAGGGCAAAGAGTAGTCCTAGTTGGCTACAATATCTTCTGATAAGGACACGGCTCAGAAGAGGTTATAAGTCAATCAGTTTACAGGATTTCTTGAGCCCATTTTATAATGCACTTGAACCAAATAATAGATATACAATTCTGTGAAAATGCCAATTAGTAGGTATATTGGGGCACATATTTTAACTATTCATTCAAAATCTTGTTAGAGGAACTTGGTCATACAAGACTAGAAATAGCAGTAAAAAGGTGATCACGACCTTTTAAATTAGTACATTTATGCAACATACTTTTTTACTTGTTTATAAAGAGTTGGTGAGATGGATATGATAGATCTAGAATCCCTTCTGACCTTAAATTACTGTTACTATGTTGCGTTAAATTACTATGACAGTACTTTACTGAGGGTTAAAAATCCATACAAAAGGATTTTGTTCAGTTAGTTCTAAATCTGACTCTTCCTCAAAACTTTGACTACTTATAAATCTGAGATGCTGAGGCTTTCAAATCTTATAAATATAAAGAATGCTGTCTTTGTACAAGGATAATTTCAAAGTTTTCTTTCCTATCATTCCTGATTTCCTCAATAGTTTGGTCGTTTCTAATTTTTTGCCAACAGTTTAACTACTGTACTGTGGCAGAAAGTAAGGGTGATGGGCAGTTCTCAACATAAGTCTTATAAAATGATATATTTATAATAATTTATATTTACTCTTTCAGAGACCTCAAACATAACACATTTCTTAAATGATGTGCTAATGCCACACTTTCTAGAGTTGAGTACAAGTAACCTCATCTCACCTTCCTGAAAGCCTTATCTGCATCCAGAGAAACCAGCATGGTGTTTTTCCATATGCTTGAAAGATTATGTGTAATTGATTTATTTATTTAGAGTTGATAACCAGGAAAAGCACATAGAGGTAGGGCTCATTTCCAGGTGCAACTGGGAGGGGGAATACATGAGGTTTGACAAGGAGTGCATAGTACAAATGCATGGAGACAGCAACAAGTACAGTGACAGAAAAGGAAAAGCAATTACAATATTATATATATATATATATATATATATATATATATATATATATATACACACACACACACACACACACACTCATACACCACATGCATAAAGAGAGCATTGCAATATATACAACATAAACACATTGGATGAAGTTACAGTGACTCATGGCCAATGATTACATAGTAAGTGAGTCAGTGGCGGCTATACAGTGTGGACTGTAAAACTGAAAAAGGAGTAGGAGGTACTATCGTTGATGACTTTGGGCGGATAGGTATAGTGTGCACTATGAAGAAGAACTAGTGTTGGGTGGGAGGACTAGTGTAGAATGAGGGGAAGCTTAAGTGGGGAGTGATGGGGGCACGGGGGAGGTGAGGGGAAAACACTGGGAGGGGAAGGGATGTTCTTGATTTGACATCTAAGAGCAGGATAGGAGGGTAATTCACGAGGAGAGGGGTTAGCTGATTCCATAGTTGGGGGGAAACAGGATGAGAAGGCAGTGCTTTTGATGGAAGAGTGATGGTGGGGGACTGAGAAGGGGCGAGAGTGGCAAGACCTCAGTGAGTAAGGGGGAGCAGGGGCGTAAGAGAGGAGGAAGGGAGGAGAGATAAGGACGGAGGAGGTTAAACTAGTACTTGGCAGTGAAAATAAGGGAGTGGCGTACCTTCTGTGGGGGGGTTTAGGGAGGAAAGAAGAGTGCAGTGATGAGTCTGAAAGGGGGCATTAGTGGTGAAGTGACAAAAAGCATTGAGGGTGGTGTCAAGGCAGGAGAGGGAGGTGGCTAGGGCCAAGGCATAGATTATGTCACCATAGTCGAAAAGGGGGACAATGGTTTTAGTAACTTGGACCTGGTGAAGGTGCAGGGGGATGGAGTCTTTGTTGCAAAAGAGTACCCCAAGTTTTGGGTGGAGCTTAGTGCAAACAGAGTCAATGTGACTGGAGAAATCAAGGTGTTGATCAAGTCACAGTATTTGTAAGAAGAGACTGTCTAAGATGGATCAGTCCAGGGAGGAGAAAGCAGGGTGAAGTTGAGTTTAGCCAGTTTTGGGGGTCCCGTAACGCATTGAGACATTTTTCTTGGTGTTAACTTAAGACTGTTGTCATGAAACCAATGGAGGACCTGGTCAAAGGCAGACTGAAGGGTAGAATAAACAGAGGCAGGGGAGGGACCAGAGGCATAGATGATGGTGTCATCTGCATATAGGTGAATATCGGTATATTGGCATGCTTTGGGGAGATTGTTTATGAATATAGGGAAGAGGATTGGGCCCAAAATTGAACCTTGGGGAACACCAGAAAGGATAGCGCATGGAGGCAATACTGAGTCACCCACTGCAACAGTTTGTTGTCTGCTGCAGAGGTATGAATTGAATCAGTTTACAGTGGAGGATGCCAGGCCAACTGAGTGAAGCTGGTGGAGGGATAGGGTGGGAGACCGAATTAAATGCCTTAGCAAGGTCAATGAAGATTGCTGCGGAGTGTTGTGACCATTGTCCATGGCAGTAAGAATGGAATTTGTGATGCAGTGTAGAGAGAATACTGTACAGTGATTTTTGTAGAATCCAGATTGGTAGTCAGAGAAGAAATGAAAAGACGCAAGGAAGTCAGACAGTCTCGAGAGAACTAAGGACTCCTGGAGCATGTCGAGAGAGGGGAGAAGGGAAATGGGATGACAGTTGGAAGGGGAGGAAAGATCTCCGCCTTTTGGGAGGGGGATTATTTTGGCATGTTTCCAAAGTGCAGGAACAGAGAGAAAAGGAGAGGTTAAGGATATGGGTGAGGGGGTAGGTTATTACTAGAGCAGAGAGTTGCACCAGCTTGGGGTGAAGCCCATCAGGGCTAGATTTATTCAGTTTTAAAAAGGTAAGGCCTTGAAAGACTACAGAGGGGGAAACAGAACGGAGTCTGAAACCCAAGGAGGGGAGTAGGGTGTGTGGGTTGAGTCAGGGAGTGCACACGAGGTAAAGTATTGGTTGAGTATGAATGCAACTTCCATAGGGTCAGAGGTGAGTGATCCATTGAGTTTAAGGATGGGCAGCAGATTTGTGGATGGATTGAGAAGAGATTTGATGGTACTCAAAGGAAGATGAGTTAGGGATGGAGGCCATTTGCTTTGGGGCTGGAGGAGAGGTGAGACTTGAAATATTCAGACTTGGCTTGCCAGATGATTTTGTGCACCTGTTCCTGAGGGAATGATATAGTTGGTGGCAGAGAGCTGGAAGTAGAGTTTGTGGATTTGTGAAGGGACCAGGTGCAGTCACGAGATTTACACAAGGAAAGGATTTTGGGGGTAATCCAGGAGAGGTGGTGACAGTTTACTCGGGTTGTGTGCAGGGGGGCATGAATATCCCAGACACTGGCCAGGATGGAGTTGAAGTATTGGAGGGCCTTGTTCACATCATTTGCTAAAAGGACAGGGGACCAGTCAGTCAAATGCAGGTAGGAGAGACGGATATCAGGGGCAAGGTTCCTAAGGGAGCGGTATGTAAAATATTTGGGTGGGGTGTGAGGGGGTGTATTTTCCTGATGCAGTAAGTGAAACAGTGGTTGCTGATGGCATCAGGCAGGACTCCTGCTGCTGTGACTCGATGGGGGTGGGAGGAGAGATCCAATCTATTAGAATATGATTGGAGGGGGGGAGGTTGTAGGGAGTTGGGTTGATGATTAATTAAGTGAGGTTGATGGCATCCATGGAGAGTCTAATGTGAGTGGAGGAAGGAGAGAGCCAATTTGTGTTGAAGTCTCCCAGCATGAATAATTATCTGTTCGAGGAGAGAGAGAGGTGATTGTGTTGATACATAAGCTGATGGAGTCGGGGCTAGTTTTGGGGCAGCGCTGGGACATATACTGTATGTAGATCGGGGCTGTGGCTGGGAGAGTTAGGTGTGCTAGGAGGATTTCATAGGATTTGGGACAGTTTTTGTAAGAGCTACAGCAGGGAATAGTATTATGGACATACAAGACTACACCACCATCGCTCTTGCCACGGTCCTCATGAGTTATTAAAGCCTGGCAAAGCCATGTTAGAATTATTGATTCAGGAGGAGAGCCGTGTTCTGAGACACAACGTACATCCAGAGGGTGCTGGATAATAGGACTTTTAGAGAGTCTATTTTTGGGAGAAGACTAGTGCATTGACATGAAAAATATGGAGGCCTTTGGGGTTTTGGGATCTTGGGAGGTGGTGATTGGGCCCGGTTGAGCTCTGTATCTCCTGAGATTAGTAGGAGAAGCAGGATAGAGGAGGTAGAGGCGCTTCCGTGTGGTGAAAAGGGAGGGACAGCAGGTGCAGGACTCTGGGAGGATAGTATAGAGAGTGAGGAGGAATTGTTTGAATAAGGGGGCAGGTAGAAGGACAGGGTGCAGGACCAGGGTGGAGGGAGTAGAGGCAGGGTGATGGGGGAAGGGGTATTGCTGGTATATTAGTGGAAGGGGCATGAGGAGGGGTTGAGGAGGTAAGGAGGTGGAGGGAGGCGAAGGGTGAGAAGCAGGTAGTAGGCTGAAGAAGACAGACATAGTATAGGTTAAAGTAAAAGTGGGGTAGGGCTGGATATGAGGTTGCAGCAGCTGATGTAACTGATGCACAGGGTTGAGTATTAGTCAGTGGAAATTGGGAGCTAGGAACTAGGGATGAGGATTAGGTTGGTTATGAACTTAATATGCAGTTAGGTGACCAAGTCATGGTGGAGTAGATAAGAGCAGAGTGCACTCAACAGTGCAGGCACAGAAGCAGTTTGAGAGGTCTGTGAGGATTTTCAGCTGATCTATGCCATGGAAGATTGCAAGGCTAGAGGAAATTGGGAGGGGGATTCCCTGGGGTGGACCGATTGGTGCACAAACTAAAGATAATGGGCTGGACCACTTCACTGCCACCAGTAGGGCAAGCAGAGTGACATCATCTGTTGTGTACAGGTATGACTAGCTTAGGATGGGTGGGTGGCTGGGGAGGGAGGGAGGCATTAACATTAACACACCACACACTGTGCAATGTTGTGTCTGAGCCGCTGGTGATGCTGGCACAAGAAAGCTGTGATCCTGTGCTAAGATGGTGCTGAGCGCCGTTCAGGAGCTTGCCGTACCTGTGCAGGGATGTCTGCCAGCCTCAGGGATGGGGAGAGCCCTTCTGTCACCCTCTTGACCCTCGGGAAACTCTGAATGGCTGTAGAGAAGAGAGCAGGTAAATAAAGTGACTGAGGGTGGGTTGTTGGGGGCTGGCTGGAGGAGGTGCTAAGAGGATCCAGGGTTGAATGTAGCACGGAGTAGGCCACAGCCTGAGGAAACAATGCAGGAGTGAAATCAGGCTGAAACGCACATTAATACAGGCTGCTCTAACAGTTGAAAACAAGCGCTCAAGTCTGTGGAAAACTGCTGAATCTGACATTGATACAGGCTGTACTAACAATAACAATAACACAGCAAGCACTCCAGGTGATCTATTAGTAGTAAGTCAGCTTAGCAGGAGTCATATGTTAAAAACAGAGGCTGCACTAAGCTAGTAAAGCGGACTACTGAGCAACAGAATTAACATTCTGACAGGAAAATAGTAATACAGAAAAACAATCAGTGGTGCTGTGCCGATGTAAATTCATGTGCTTTAGAGGCATTTCTAATATTGTTGAACCCCTTATCCTTCATCTGATCTTGTTGCTCTGAGGTGTGTAGAAATAATTCCATTCCCTACTAGGATTTTAAAACATTTTAAAATCTGAATTAAGGATTCTGGCCTGCATGAATTAAGTAAGGAAAAGCATGCATGATCCTTGTCCTTTTAAGAATAATCACAATATAAGCCATTTTATTTGTAAGAACTGCCAACTATATTTTGTTGTAAAGGTTTGGGATTGTGTAGTAGGTAACTCCTTCTCCATCTAAAAGCACAATCACCAGTATAAAGCAAGAAAAAGTAGAAAACAGGAACTTCTGGCAAGCATTCTAACTTGAGCTTTTATGAAGCTAATGAGGGCTCCTTTAGTTGTAAGGAAATAGAGAAAAAAAATTCCAGAAGCAAACATTACTTAGGGCAGATCATAAAAGTAATGTTTCATCATCATGGGGTAGAGCCAGAACATTTGAACTGCTGTGAGATCTTCTAGCCCTAATGGTGAGAGAAGTGGGCCAGTGCAAACTGTGGTGCAGCTTTGGGTTGTTTCTTGAAAGTGTGGTTTGGCTTTGCCAATTCAGCCAGATTACTTTGGCTCTCATTGTTATAACTGCATAGGGTAAGACAGAATACTAGTGGGGAGAGGGGGGCAGAGAGCCTTGAGGTCAGTAATGAACATGAATTACTGTAGCTTGCTTGTGGCGGTGTATTTGGTATACTTTGGATGTAGATTACTGTGTGTGATGTTGGGCCGAGTCTGCAAAACCCAGTAAGACCACCACGACCAAGTGTGAGTTACAATAATAGTTACCATTCAGTGTGGACCGCAAGGCGGCTACTCCTTTGCAGACTATGAATCCTTGTTTTACCTCATGGAAATTATTATTATCTCCCATGCAGCACTATAGATTTTACAATATTTTAATATTATGAACATTTTATATTATGTATTTTTATTAATTCTGTTTTCATGTTATGGGCTTTATACAGAGAATAATGGATGGGGAAGTGTGTGATATTTAAGCAATAATACACGACAAGTGTAGTATATAAATAGAATATCGTCCGCCTCCAGGTAGTTTGAGCCGCAGGCCGTCGGCCAGGAACAGATAATGTCGATAACAACGATATACCACACCGGAAGTCGTATTATTGCTATATGAACTGGATTACAAAATTGGTGTAAATAAAAAAAAAAAAAAAAATCAAATATTAAAAGAAAAAGCTTTCTAAGGGTAGTGTGGGATTACTGTTTCAGAAAATAGTTCTATTAGGGGTTGCCGTCAGCAGGTGGTGCTATTGTAGGAACTGGTAGAAGATAGTATAGGGATGTCTCCTGTGTGTTCTGCTGCCGCTTCCCCATACCAAGCGTGAAAAAACAAAACAGTATGCTTCTGTGGTCTGTTCCTCAGTTTATACTGTGTGCCCCAATTTTTTTTGAAACTGCCTACTGAAGTGTACCATGATTGTTTGGCTGCAGTGCTCGTTCTGTGCTTTTGAGTGAAGAGCGGTAAGGCATCGCTGTTTACATTTAAAGCGGTCATCTCGATGGGAAGATTCTCGAGGAGCGAGTTGCAGATTTCCGTTAACTGCTATTTGGCGTGAGGCAGCATGTTGTGGTGGGAAATGTAGTTGGTGTTTTTTTAAAATCTCTTATGGCGTGTATTGAAATACAGATGGCAGGGAAAATGTTTAAAAAGTTTTGCTTGTCAGTGGCAGTAAAAGAATGATGCAAGCGGGAGTCCGTGAGGAGCTATTGCTGCTGCCGACTGTAAGTTCAGCGTGGCTGCCCCTTGTCGGAATGATTTTTTTATCTGCCGGTGAGAAGGCTGGTGACCGGAGGTTTTCTGAAGCCGTGATGATGTAGCCCGATATCATCACGGCTTCGAAAACCTCTCGGCCAATCAGGTTGCTCCATTTACGATCGCCGGTTCATAATAGAATTTAATGCACACCAAAGGTGTGGGATGGTACATAAACCCCGAGGGTGAAGCCCAAGAGGTTTATTAAAGCATCCCACGCCAAGGGTGTGCATTAAATTCTCATATGTACACTTCCCCATTCATTACTTTATATAATTGCTGGTCAGCAATTTTTCTCCAACCTAACTTTGTGTGACCGTGTGTCACGATAGAATAGAGATAGAGATATAGATAGAGATAGAGATAGAGAGAGAGAGAGAGAGAGAGACACGTACACATGTGCACGCATAAACACACAGTCTCTATCTGCCTGTCCATCTCTCATTTGTTCTTTGTTGATTTTTTGTCATTTGTTTTGTTTTGTTTGTTGTTTTAATTTACATTTGCATTGACAGTGAGCTGTCCCACCATGCTGGTACCATGGTCTTATTCCCAAAGCAGAAGAAGAGCAGGATCAACCAGATAGTGATTTGTTAAATGTAGATGGCAGGATCAATTAGATACTGTTAAAAAGAATAATAATAAGGAGAGTTGAAGGTCATTGTGGCAGCTCCTCAGTAAGCGAGAGATGGAGCTGCCATGTTCTGAGTCTTCAGCCCACCCACACACACACAGGAAGGAAAGCCAATGGGGAGGCGGCAGGGTTTGAATGACATGCGCGTGAATGCCGTAATAACCAGCCAGTTATTACAGCAAATATCAACTGAGTCAGCTCATAGAGAAAAACTGCTGACCAGTTATTATATATTCAGTATTAAATAGTAATAATTATAATAGTAATATACTATAAAAATGTATTTTTTATGCATCATTTGTTTATTTATATGGCAAGACAACATGATAGTGATAATGAATGTTTTGTATTTAGAAGAATTACTCAACTTCTGTGGTTTTTATTTTAATATAATTTAATTATTAATTTTTTTTCATATTTCAAGAAAACTAGTTTTATGATAGTATAACAGTATGCCTTATTGGGTTGTAGTAGAAGATCATAAAGCAGTTTCAAGACATTCAAGTTGACATACCATGGGCAGGGTCATGGTAAGTGTTAGTTATTGTGCACTTTGGAGGCCTGCTTATTTGTTTGCAGAAGCAGAATATGGTTTTGCAGCACAAGCCACCATGTACATGATCTGGGCTTGGCATGCCTAGACAATGTGAAGCATGATGGAGTGTTGTATTTGTGCTTCTGTTCTTCATGCAAGTCTTTTTCCACATGCTTTTTTTGGCTGGAGGTAACTGGGTACTCTCAGCATCCTTGCCCCACCCTGGTGCTGGCCACAACCACTGTGGAACACCCCCCCCTGCCTTCAGTGCCCCCAGGTCTCCTCCCCCCAGTGGGGGCAGTGGGACTGCAACCACAACACTGCACACAGGTATGCAGTGGGAGAGGGGGCCCATAATGACCAGGTGCACAGGGTGGAGGAGATCACATCATCTGGTCGGCTCCCTCCATTTTTCAGCCCATGTCCCTCCCTGTAGGCTGTGGATGTGCAATGACATCAACACAGTGCCCACATGCACTCACACGTGCACTGCAGACATCTGCTGATGGCCCAAGCACCTTTCTCCCAGTGCTCCTGGCCTGGCACCCAGCCTCTGCTGGGTGGCTGTCAAGCATCAAACCACCTTGGAGCCCCCCTAGAGATGGAGAGCAGTCCATTGAACACTCTACCAACCTCCCCCCAACTGGCCCTCAGACTCCAGGATCTGCTCCTGAACCCATGTCATCCACGCCGCAGGTGGTAGCGCTACTGCCATGCCAGTGGGCCACCCTGTAAGAGTCTTTGAACTCCAATGTCTTCTACAAGGGAGAATGGCTGAAATGCAAGACCTATCATCACTCCCTAGTCCCCAGTGAGATGTGAAATGAGTGCCAGGACATTAATTCTTGGGCTTCTGCTGATACTGGCAGAGAAGCACAGCAAAGCATGAACCCATGATGTGAGTGACATGACAATAAATTTAATGGTATAAACAATAATAATATACATACTATATAATATACAGTTTTAATAGTTCATTTTTTTTATATAACATGAAAACATGATTTCTGAATGAACGTGTGATGATGAGTTACAAGGATGATAAATAGCATCAGATATAGTGCTTCAAGGTGAACAGACAATTGTCCACACCCACTGTGCGCAGGTGACTGTGGTGGCACTTCCAGCTGGTGTCATGTTGTTCATAATAAATATGTGACAAGTTGTAATGATGGTCATGTACCCATCCATGTTTAAAGATGTTGCATGCTTTTGAGCTAAAGAGGAGTGAAACATTTTAACAGAATCTGACAGATACTGCTCCATCTCTGTGCAGTACACAAGCAGGGAAGATGGTGGTGTCACTCACACACCCCAGCGAGGCATGATGAGGAAAACATAATTCATGAAGGAGAGAGGAGGAGGTGAAGAACAAAGATGAAGAGGATGGGTTATTTTTGACGCCAGAGTCATTTGACGGCTTCTGTTTTATTTATGATTATTATTATTGTTCAATTTGGCTTAATTTATATGACAATAAAATAAGAGCTCAATGGACTTGTAGTATCTCTGCAAAATACTCCCACGCTGCAGAGGATACATTTTTTTTAGGTTTAGGTTTCCTAAGAAAAACAAAAGTAATGCATTCTGGTTCAGGATCTTTTTATTTGTTATAATTTGAATAGTTTTTAACAATTTTCTATATGTATGGTGCTATGTACATAAAATGAATGATGTTATTGGCATTCATACTACTTCTTTTCCCCCTTTTTTCCCCATCCTTTTCCAACTCCCCCCCCCACTCACTCCTCTTTTTACTTCATTCTATTCTGTTCCTCCTTTAGTCCTGACCCCCCATTTCCTTTTTTGGTCTTTCCATTTTGAACTTCTGCAGTCACTGATGTGTGAGTCATTTGAGACTTTTGTATGATGTCATCACTATTAGACTATTTAAGTTATCTGTATTGTTATTTGCACTAGCTTTTGATAAAGGACTTGCATCCGAAACACGTCAAGCATGCAACGTGTGTGGAATAAATTCAATTCTATTGGTATCTACTGGAGCCCTGCGTGTTTGTTTATTGGTTGGTGAGTGCCCTTCTCTGCCTGAACTGTGGAATCTGAGAGTCCATCTCCCAGGAGGCCTCTCTCTTCCACTGTAGTCTTCCTCCATCAGGATCTTCCTCCTTCAAATGACTGCAAAATACTTTTCGGTAAGACAAAAACAGCATATCAGCGCTGATAGTGCTATTTTATGTGTTTTTTCTGCCAGATCAACTCCTGGATTTCAAACAAGAGGTTACTTCCACAATTAGCTGCTTTAATTTCTCCAGTGCTTTTGAACGCAACAACAGAATGCCGAAAACCGGCAGCTGGTCAAACACAAATAATTCAGGCTGTCCCAAATTTTCAAGGAAGGAAGCAGCAATGCAGCTACAATATAGCAAAGCAAATACTAAAATATCATAAGTTTCATTCAGTTGAATTAATATAAAGTGAAAAAACATAAAAAACTCAATGAAAGAAACTTACAAACACCACATCAAACCAGAGCTGCAGGAGTGAAGCAGCATTGCGACCATCTTGCTGCTCTCCCCCCATTAATGCTCAATCAAAAGGGTTTATTTTTAAATAATATCTGTGGTGTGTGGCCTGAATTCCATATTTAAGACAGTGACTTCTGCCTACTGAAGACACAACTACCAAAGGCTGCCTGGGGTATCCAGAGGAGAAAAGTTATGGGACTACATTGCCAACCTAAAAGCAGCTGAGCCTTACCCTGCAGGATGAGCAAGTAAGGTGGCTTACAGTTACCAGGCCAGAGTGAAGAGCCTGCAGACTTTCCCCTTGATCTGCCCCTTAAAAGGGCGGCAGTGTGCCATTGTGCAAAAGCTTGAGAATGAGCATGACAGTCACACCCTCAAATGCGTAATTGACTAGCTTTAAAAATATAGGGTGTATAAGCATGGTCCCACAGAGGCATTTAGACATTATCCATGAGGGCACTGAATATTGCAATAGGTTTTGAAAATATCATAGTAGGATGTTTAAGGGTTCCATGTCATAATGACGGTCGCCAAATAGCAATCACCGTTACAGCGAGTGTACGTTGCCAAAAGATCAAAACAGAGATGTACACTCCCAGCGAGGCAACACCAGTGAAAATAAATGTTTTTATGTGGGGGGCTGCAGCTCCCACACCCTCCTCGTGGGGGCCTTTGACCCGTGCACCCCCCTTAATAAACATCCTCAACTCCGGTGCATGTTGGGGAGGGGGAGGAACATGTAAAACAAATTTACTCCCACACACAAAACACAAAATACTGTGCTCCTCCCCAGCCCTGAACCCTGCACCCTCCCCACTGTAGCCAGCCACCCTCAGCACCACACCACACGGGCAGCTCAGCAGCTTCTCCCACATACCTTCCCTCCTCTTCTGTTTACCCTCCTGTTCTTCCATTTACCTTGTTGTTCACCCCTCACTACCCTTTCAGGGTAGCTCACATAATGAGTGCTGAAAGTGAGTTGCTCATATCCAAGTCGCTCAATTTCAGTCACTGTTTTCATGAGTTACCGATGTTTAAGTACTACCAACTGCACAACATCTGGTTTATTTGCTTGACAGGTCATGAAACAGGAGATCTGTAAGTTTTGATCTTGATGTGAGCTCCCTGGGAATATATCCTGAAGGTTGAGTACGGTTTGGAAGGAACCACAGGTACAGAAGACTCAACTGGCCAAGGCCCTCATCTAAGTATTGTGCCATTAGTTGCTTATGCTGGACTCTTGATATTTTGCTTGCCCAGATCTATCTGATGATGAGGGAGTGAAGTTCAACAAAAAAAAAAAAAAAAAGGAAAAAAGTCTCTGGTACCAGCATTGGAAAGTTCTGAGAAACGTACAGGAATTTCGGTTGTACAGTGATCCTGACTACATTAAGCTCAACTGTGTAATGACATTTGGGAGCTCCATCTGGCATTTCTCTTCTGCTTTGACCAACTTAAAACTGACAGTTTTGATGAAATAATAATAATAACTTTATTTTAAAGCGCCTTTCAATATATCAAGGCGCTGAACATATCAAAACCACAACATACAATACCAATTAAAACATATAAATAAAATGATTTCATAACAACATTAGATATTAAAAACAAGCAATAAAATATCCCGTAAAATCAAAACACAATATTTGCAATCAAATTACATTAATCCTCCAAGTAAGCCATATGCCACAGGTAAGTTTTTAAATTTTTCTTAAATACCTCTATGGAGGTGCACTCCTTAACTGGTGTGGTAGAGAATTCCAAAGAGTGGGTGCAGCATAAGAAAATGCTCTGCTGCCAGAAGATTTTAAACTCACTCTTGGAATCTCTAACAACCCCTCGTCGGCCGAGCAGAGCAATCGGCCGGGGTAGTAAGGCACCAGAAGTTCTTTCAGATAGGTCGGACCCTGATCATGAAGGGCTTTGAAAGTCAATAAAATGACTTTAAAGGTGATCCGTCACCGTATAGGAAGCCAGTGCAGTTCATGCAGTACCGGGGTAATATGACTGGATCTCCTTGTCCCAGTCAAAACCCGGGCTGCAGCGTTCTGCACCAGCTGTAGGTGACGGATTTCAACCCCAGAAAGCCCAAAGTAAAGGGCATTGCAGTAGTCCAAGCGCGAGGACATGAAGGCATGGACCAACGTTGGCAAAGAGTCAGATGGAACAAGGTGACGCACCCTGGCAATATTCCTAAGATGATAAAAGGAAATCCTGACAACGGCCGACACTTGAAATTGAAGGGTCAGCCTGTCTAGGACAATCCCAAGGTTGCGCACCCGTTCAGAGGTTGGAAGTGACATGCCACCAAGAAAAATTCCAGAGGGCGTGCCATCATGCGACCTCACTATCTGACCACCCGGGTCCACCACTAACACCTCTGTCTTCTCTGAGTTCAACTTTAACCAACTAGAAGCCATCCACCCTTGGATTTCTTCCAGACAGTTATTAAACACTGAGAGAGCTCCATCCTGGTCAGGTGCAAAAGACAGGTATAGCTGGGTATCATCTGCATAGCAGTGAAACCTAAGCCCATACCGTCTTATAATGTCTCCAAGGGGCAGCATATACACTGTGAATAACATGGGTGACAGCACTGAACCCTGAGGCACCCCGTACAACAAAGAAGTTGGGCTGGAGGAATAAACCCCCGACACAACTCTTTGTGATCTCCCAGTAAGGAATAAAGTGAACCATTTTAAAACAGTTCCTGACATTCCACAGATTAGCCTTAGGCGTGCTAACAACACCAGGTCATCCACAGTGTCAAAAGCTGACGAGAGATCAAGGAGAACTAGAATGGAATGTTTCTTCTGATCCCTCGCCCTCAGAAGATCATTAAGCACCCGAACCAGTGCAGTCTTGGTGCTGTGTCTTTTACGAAAACCAGATTGGACGGATTCATAGACATTATGGATGGTTAAATGATCTTCCAATTGGGCACTACCTTCTCAATAACCTTCCCAATAAAGGGAAGGTTAGAGATAGGTCTGTAGTTTGAGAAACAGTCTGGGTCCAAAGTAGCTTTCTTCAAGAGGGGTGTCACCACGCCTCTTTCAGGGAGTTAGAAACTCACCTGACTAAGGAGCACCAGACTATTTGCACAAAACTGGACCGATGGTCTCAGAACAACCCAAAATTAGGGAGTCGGTCCAGGGTCCAAACTACAGCTTGTGGGCCTACGCTATGGATGATCCTCATAATATCCACGACCTCAGGTCAGCAAAAGGAACTCCAAGAGAACTGAGGTATTGTGAACTTGCACTGTTTCACAACATCACCCTTACAGATTGCGGGCTAAGTCCACCCTGATGTCAGCCACCTTAGTTGCAAAGAAACGAGCGAGCTCCTCGCACTCTAATTGCTATGCAGGCAGGCTGGGTTGCACAGTCTGTCTACAGTCCAAAACAACTGAGCCAGTCGATTCTGTGCAACTGCAATCTCCCTGGAAAGAGGACATTATATTGGTGGGATTATATTTGCACCAGATACTTAAGGCCAGTGGAAGTCCATTGAAGGATAAGAGAATGTTTCAGGTCATCAAAGTTCCCCTGGGACAATAAAAGCACAGTGGACTTGCCCCAGATAATTTTATATCTCGAGGTGGTGCCAAACTATCCATTAGAGTGGTAAGAGCCAGGACGGATATTTCAGGGTGAGTGAAAGAAAGACGCAGATCATCTGCATACAGTGAAAGAGCACAGGAGGACCCCTCCAAACTACATCCCATAAATCTTCAGAATGTGGCAAGGGTCCCAGTAAGGGGTTGAAAATAAGTGGGGGGGGGGGATCTGTCCTGTCACATGTCTCTTGATAGAGCAAGCAATTTCCTTTTTATACTACAGCAATGTAAAGTGCAACTTTACTTGTGCCCTTTAAAGTGACAAAAACCACTTCACTTTATTTATTTAGTTTTTCTTTTAATCAGGAAAGGAGGACTAAGCAATTCTGCCTATTTTCAGCCCTGTCCCAGGAGAGAGGGAAGATACAGATGCAAGCCAGCATACAGAACCAGATTAAGTTATTGATGGTGTTTTGGTGAATAGGGAAATGTGGCCAGGACACGGGAAATTCCCCTACTATGGGTAGAGGGCACTGTGGCGGTGTTTGATGGCCAGCTCATCAAGCAACTTGAGCTGTGTGGATGTCAGGGAGGCTGGAGAGCAGGTCTCCTCCCTGTCTCAGAACCCATGGAGACTGAAAGTGCACAATCTTTGGAGAATGTTACAAAAGGAAATGAATTACCAGCAGGAGTGAGTCTGCCGAAACTGGGGGCCGTGGAGCAGGTTGTGGATCCACTCAGAGAATCTCCAGTGGACAGCCTGGAGGAAGTACTGCAGCGTTTGCTGCAGGAAGAGGCACATAGATATCTGGAATGATATGTGCAGTTGGAAGACGCATACTGGCAAACAAACACCATGAAACAGGAAGCAGGAGCACAGGAAGAGACAGACCCACAAGCCATGGAAGTCACACCAGACTGTGGAGAGACCATAGCGGAGGAGGAACAAGTAAACACCCCTGTCGAGGTGGACCCAGTTCAACCAAAGTCAGGTACTGTGTAACAAAGTTCAGTAGGGGGCACGGAGCAAGAAAACAGGGATGGAATACAAACAGAGAGTTATGAAACTAAGGGAAGGGCACCAGTACCAATAATATTCAGGACAGTGCCTCGGCCTACAGCCCAAAAAGAACATAGTGCACAGGCTATTCCTCAGACAGTAAAATTCACAACTGGACTATCCGGAGGCACTATTAAAAAAAGGCTCCTGGAAAAACAGTGGGGGACTTAGTGCTAAAGGGGGAGGAGGCAACATAAAAGCTACACTCCTAGATACAAGACGTGGCATGGTGACTACACCACAGGAAGACCAGGCTACTGCATCCTTGGAGTGGGTAACAGAGGCCTTGGAAAAAGCAGTGTGGACTAAATCCCTTGATGGGAAAAGTTGGGATGCCAACTATTCATGCACTTCCTCAGCAATAAATGAATGGCCTCTGGCAACAATGGTGGGGGAGGGGCTGTCTACTGCCTCTGTGGGGAATACTTCCTCACAAATTACACCAGGGCAATCTACTGGGTTAAATACAGGTCTGTCTGTTGGAACTGGGGAGGGGCTGGTCCAACAAGACTTATTTCAGAACATTATTGAAATCAAAGAAGATGATAATGAGGCATCATTACCACATGATGCCACTGACAGCCCTGAGGTAACCCCAGAGGAAGGTAACAGTACTGAAAAAGATAATGAGATGGCTGGGCACTCGGCTGCTGCTATACAGAATGAAGAGGCATAGCAGGAGGGGGCCCCAGAATCTGCCCGGCCTCATCCTGATAATGTCTGGACTTCTAATGTTAGAGAAAGATTGTTTCCTGAATTTACTAGACTGGCCTCTGAACCAGCCAAGCGGCAAAATACCGTCAGACTAAAATACAGGGGTGGCCTACTAGAAATACCTGACCAGCTGTTTGTGGGGCATACCCTGATTAAGAACAGTATGAAGTTCTTTGCATATGAAATTAATGCATTAATGCACATGCCAGGTGACTCTTTATTTGATATTAGTTTCAAACACCCTGCTGGTTCGGAACGTTTTCAGAAGCAATATCACCTCCTGAAAAATACCCCTTTGTGGCACCCCTTCACAATATCTCCAACAAAACCATCGTTTAAAAGGGTTACGATACTGTTCCACAATGAGGGGGTTAATGTAGAAAACATAACCTTCTGGCTTAAGCAAAAATGTAATGTGATTGGGTTCCCTGAGCCCATCCTGGTTGAAGAACATTTTTGGACAGGGGTTTGGCGTTTTACGGTTTCTTTGAAGCAAATAAACAATGAAGTACAGCATCTACCCAATTGTTTCTTTTTGGGCAGGGATAGAGGTGTGGTATTCTACCCTGAACAACCCCAAGCCTGCTATAGGTGTGGGGATACTGGTCACTTGAGCAATGCTTGAGAAAAATTGAAATATGGCTTATGTGGAGCGGTGAGGCATAATGGCGACAATCCCGAACACCATGTGTGCTGCAATTTGTGTGAAGAACAGGGTCACACATTCTAGACATGTTTCTGGGCATCACACAGCAGCATTTATCAAGTACTACAGGCCGAGCAGGATGGGTATATCAACATGGCCAAAAAGAAAGATTGAAATTGGTCACGGGCCAGTGGTTTCTGGCCCCCAGGGCCCAAGCAGTGTGCCACATGCTGCTACCATACACTCTGATCCAGAGGTGGTGGCAGCCCCCAGTTACCTAAACCTCCCAACCTACCCCCACTACTACTAGGGGTGCAGAAGTTGCAGTGAAGCAGGCTCCATAACACAGAAGACATCAGAGGCAGCTGAGCCAACAGAGGTGCCTCCAGACACCACAGAGGCAGCTGCTGCTGTGGTTCAGATGACTAAAGAAGCATCAGTTATGCCCCGAGTGCAGTGAGAATGACCTTTCAAATGGTTACCTGTTCACAAACTACAGAATACGGCTTTCACACCCAAGCAGCCAGGAGAAGCTGAGCTTACAGTGGTCCAGAACCAATATTCTGTCTTCCAAGAGAAGGACTGGGCCAAGTCTGATGGTGAATCAGACATGTCCTCACTGGCCTCATCTCAGAAAGAGACAGCTATGGATGTAGCAATGCCAAAAAAAGCAAATCCCCAAAAAAGAAAGAAAAAGAACATAAACTAAAATGTTTAAATACTTAATATTGATGTTTTTTTCTTCTTCCCCTTCTTTTCTAATAGTGGCAGAGTTGAACATCATCACCTGCAATGTAAATAGTATAAAGGCAGGGACTAGAAGGCAGGTCACCTTTTAAGTGTTACAGGGTTTGCAAGACAATATAATTTTCAATAAAAGTAATTTATTGCTAGTTTACAACGTATATTAACGTTGATTAGGTCACCTGAGCCTTTTTCCACACAGGTATAAGAGGTGAAGGCCACTTCCAATGTCTTGCTGCCACATTAGAGATTTGGAGCAGAACAAGCCAGCTTTATGTGAGTACAAGTTTCTGTATGAGTAGTAGACATGATATCTGGATAAACTTGGTACTAATTTTGGTTCTGTTTCTTCTCAAAATTGAAGACAGAAGAGGCAAAACACATTTATTGGAACTACCCACCCAGTAAATATCAGTTTGATGTTGGAAAGAGCAACGTTATTTAGGTAAACTTTTAAATGAGAATTTGTGAAATGAGATGAATGTAATTACTAGCACGCAGTAACAAAGAACTGTTTCTATGTACATTAGGTAACATGAATAAGCGCCTTGAACTTTTTGGCCGTAGAAGAGCCCAATAAAGACTAAAATAGGTGAATATCAAAAACTCACACTAACAGCAATTTTGAACATATTTGATGGATTGTAAAAATAGAACTACATAATACTAAAAGTAACAGAATTGGTGAGGGAAACAGAAACTTAAGTTAATATGGAGATGTACAGTGAACAAGTAAATATTAATACTGGTATTACTTATATAAACTTTCAGATACAATACTATTTTTGAGACAGCGAAGGTTGGCATGCAGTCAGTGAAATGAGTTATAAGCCATAAAGACAATAGTTGAGAAAGGTTTAACACAGGCACTTACATAGGTGGTTTTCTATCAGAGCATTGAAATAATGTAAATATAATTATGAACTGTGATACAGAGCTATTGAAAGCAAATGAGTAGAACTATGGACTTGATAAGAGATTCTAATGGAGGTGTTACATTAAAATTGTGAATATTTTATTCTAAAATGTTTCTATTTATTTTACTATAAATGGTAAAAACTGTTATTTTAATTTGATTTAACAGTTTCCCAGAAGAAGCCAGAAGATTAGTGAAACATTGGGGCATAATTTAAAAATAAAATGAAATGAATGAAGTTGGTTTTGCGTATGGTTTATTAACAGAGTTGGTGCGATCAGGAATTATTGAAGACTTCACACACCAAGGCACCGTCTCCGTAATAGAAATATTTTGAAAACTATTTGGCAGATTTCCCAAGGGGCCTGTTGTACTTTTGAATACATATAGAAACTGGCAGGAGGGTGGCCTGAATATGATACACCCGTTGGCGTTCTTTTTTAGTGTATTTTTTTACACTAACATCAGACTGCTATTGGATAGGAAGAGCAATTTCTGCACTTCGGTCGTACAGTCTTGGCAGACACATTTTTTTGTAACATGGGGACTAGGGAAATGGAGTGTGGGTAAAAAACAAATGCTGACTTATGTTCAAACTATCTTGAAATATATCTGCCTCTGGAAAATAGAGTCACAATGGTTTCAAGGTGAGGGCATAAGCAATTTTATAGAAATCCTCATGAAGTACTATGAAGAGACTATGTTCATTGTGGGACCACAGGTTAATGCTAGGTACATTCTGGCAGCAATGTTGGAAAACGTATCTAGCTTAAAATGAAGGATACCATGTGGCTTTGTGGGCATAGTAAATTAAGCGTGCAGGCAAACCAGAAACACAAGGGTATGGAAGAGCATGTGTACAGCTGAGGGGTGTCACAACCAGCTTGAAACTATGCAGCATCTATTTTTTGAATGCGTTTATATATAGTTCTTGTGAAAAATGCTAGATGGCTTGTGGAACACCACATGCTTTGTACATATGACTTATGAAGAGTTGGTTCTTGGGCAACTGTCTGCAATATGGTTGAAATGGAATAGGAGTACTGTATGTTATTTTTGCATGCATCAAATGGGTGATTTGGCAAACCCGCAATCAGTCATTTCTGAGAGGTGAGGTAGGTACCCTAAATGGTGTGCTTTTTAAGCTGCACACAGAATTAGATGCTATCAGTATGAAGCTGTCCATATAGGAGAAGCCACTTGTAGACAGTTATGGATAAGTACAGAATGGGTAGGTAGAGGAGAAGAGGGACGTTTTGTCTCCCCTATGTAGGCTTCAGATATTCAATAACCCTAATTGGCTATTCCTATGGATTTCAGTATGCTTAGAAGTTAAAAAGAAAGGGGATATGCTGTTGATCTCAGCACAGGGTTAACGGCATATAGGAAAGGACAGGTATAAGGCAAAGTGGGACTGGATAAGGTGTTCTCACTTACTGTTATATATGATTTAATATTGGATATTTAATGTACTTTCCGAAAATAAAGAGCAGGGAATTTTTGTCAAATAAGCTGTTTTAGGACAGTCCTAGAGTAATCTTTGCATAAAAGTAAGTGAGGCTTTATTTGTCTTTTTTTGAAAACGCTAATTTTCTTTTGCTGTGGTATGACTTAATACTGTATGATTTTTATGTTTTTCTTCCATTCTGCTGTACATTGTGTGACTAGAACATATCTGTATTATGATTTGCTTTTGTGTTTTATTGAAATATTCCACTACTCTTTTATAGGTACATCAGGGAGCGAAGGAAAACCAAGGGAGGGATAGTGAGGCTTAATAAAGGGGAGGAGGGGTGGACAGAGGGTGACTGTGAAAAGGCAGAGATACTAAACAAATATTTTTGCTCAGTATTCACAAGTGAAGAAGGGAGGTACCTAAACCAAACAACAGAAACACTCTGGATAGTGGAGTTGATACCAGCCCATTCACAGAAGAATGAGTTCTGAAAGAACTCTCTTACAACTGAAGGTGGACAAAGCAATGGAGCCTGTTAGGATTCATCCCAGAATTCTTAAGAACTAAGGGTAGAACTAGTGACACCACTGACTACCCTCTTTAAGAAATCACGGGAGGATGGGGTGGTACCTGAGGACTGGAGGATGGTAGATGTGATTCCACTTCACAAAAGTGGAAGCAGGGCAGAGGCAGGAAACTACAGACCTGTTAGTTTGACCTCAGTGATAGGGAAAATGATGGAATCACTTCTGAAGGAAAGAATTGTTGAGTACTTAGAGGCCAGAGAGGCACAGGACCCAAGGCAGCATGGATTCACAGCAGGAAGGTCATGTCAGATGAATCTAATAGATTTCTTTGACTGGGTGACCAAAGTAGTAGATCAGGGTGGGGCTGTGGACATGGCCTACCTAGACTTTAGCAAGGCATTTAACACAGTCCCACACAAAAGATTAATATACAAGTTAGCCAGCCTGGGAGTGAGTCCCAAGATGGCAGCCTGGGTAAAAAAATTGGCTGGTGAACAGAACACAGAGGGTAATAGTAAACGAAGTTCACTCTGAAGAAAAAGGGGTTACTAGTGGGGTACCGCAGGGTTCAGTTCTAGGACTGGTCCTCTTCAGTGTCTTAATAAGTGACACTGCAGAGGGTCTGGAAGGAAAAGTATGTCTCTTTGCAGATGACACAAAGATCTGCAACAGGGTTGATACACAAGGTGGGTTGGAAAGGATGAGAAGGGACTTGGCAAGGTTGGAGAAATGGTCAAATGTATGGCAGCTTAGATTCAGTGCTAAGAAGTGCAAAGTAATGCAACTGGGAAACAAAAACCCAGTGGAAGAGTACACTATGGGGGGTGAGATACTGACAGCAACAAAAATGGAAAGGGACCTGGGGGTAGTCATATCAGATTACCTAAATGTGGGCAAGCAATGTGAGAGGGCAGTAAGGAGGGCTGGGGGGATACTGGAAGTTGTTATCCCTCTGTACAGACAGCTGGTGAGACCCCATTTGGAGTACTGCATGCAGTTCTGGAGACCTCATCTCTGCAAGAACATAGACAGGATGGAGGCAGTCCAGAGGAGGGCAACTATAATGGTGCAGGGTCTGCACCAGAAGACATATGAAGAGACTTAAGGAGCTTAATATATACCCTTGAGGAAAGAAGGGATGGGGGACATGATAGAAACTTTCAAGCACTTCAAGTCCAAGAGGGTAGCATCTTTCAGAAAAAGAGATGTGCAAGAACAAGGGGCACAATTTGAAGATAGAAGGGGACGGCTCAGAGGTAATGTGAGGAAGTATTTTTTCACAGAGAGGGTTGTGAATGCATGGAATGGCCTTCCTGTTGAGGTTGTGGAGTCAAAAACAGTGGGGGAATTCAAGAATGCATGGGACAGACATAAGATAATTCTAGGGGTTGGGGGTAGGAGGAAGTAGGCTGTTGGTTAACTAGTATCTGCAGCTTATCCATTAGGTAGGGAAATGGGCAGACCGGGTGGGTCAAGCGGTCCTTATCTGCCGTCAAATTCTATTTTTTCTCTTTTCAAGAAGTGCCATGGGATCTTTAACGTCCACCTGAACAACTACCAGAACAGGTAGACAGGACTTTGGTTTAACATCTTATCTGAAAGACGGCACCTCAGAAGTGCAGCACCCCCGCCTCATGATGCCCTACAGTGTCAGTATTGGGATTTAACCCAAGTGCCTGGTGTGGGGATAGAACCCACAGTCTTCTGATCTCCCTGCCTCAGAGGAGAGTGTGTAATCTGCTGAGCCACTGACACTTTGGTGGCTTATTACATCCCATTTAAGTACAGCAGCCCAGCATATGATGTACTTTCCCACTGCAGCATCACATTTCTCTGAGGTTTGGCATCCCATCAATAATTGCCCCAAATGTTTTAATGGTTCACAGCAGCTATATTTTAAATAGGATCTGTGACCAGAATTTTTTGTGCCTATTTGGAGAGCCTTGCATTTATTTTATGTATTTATTTTTACAATTTATTTACCCAGGATAGCCCAGCTGGTTTCAACATCAGGCATTTCCAGTGGGGCTGAACTTGTTACTAATTTTTACAGCTGGGTGGACTGGAACACTGGTAGGTTAAATAAAAAATGTAATAATTAATTAATAAGGTTGCACCAGAGAATTGGACACCTAAATCTTTTTTTTGTTCAAGTTTGTGGACTCTCGCAAACGTTTGGGGACAAATGGAAACTTTAGGTTTGACTGATTCATAGTAACATAGTACTGTGATGACAGAAGTGGGTTAGGGTCCATCCTATCCACCTCTCCTGCCGTATGGCAGTGCCTATACCCAATTTGAGCGTGGACAAACTGAAGAGTAATAGCCAGAATGTTACCCTACTCATGCTTTGTAACACTCAATGCTATTCTCTCTCAGCAATCTCTCTAGTCCTGATTTGAAAGACAACCTCACTGGGTAGGCTGTTCCACATGTTAAACAACATCTGTGTGTGTTAATGCTTTGTAATGTTTCCTCTGATTCTCTCCACCCAGTTTGAGGGCATGCCCATGACTTCTGCTTACATCACCAGCTCATACATCTGTGTAAATTCCACCATTTATCCTCTTTAGTATTTGGAAAACTGTGACCGTGACCCATCACAGCCTTCTGTTTTCTTATCCAATCACTCATGGACACATCCAGTGTGTTTTATATGTAAGGAAAAGTTTAATCTTGGTAAGGAGGGCACATATCTTGTAGCATCTAAAATGACTTGGCATTTGCTTAAGTCCCATAGGTAAGAGTTTGATAAGAGTTTCAATTCACTACCCTACTAATGCCATGAACAGGCAGTGGTAATTATGGACAGTGAGAGGAGAATGTTTAAGGTGGACAGGAGGAGGTACAGTAAAAGCCATTGGATTTCAAGTGGCAGCATAACACCATCATTTTCTATTTAAAGATTCTTTACCCACTGACTCCTGCTTGAAGAGGTCACAGCTCCCCATCAACCTCCATCACAAGAGCCACCGAGTGATAGGATTCAAACATGTGATGAATCTCCAAAAGTAAAACAAGTCCAGACCTCTGGGAATGAGCCAGAAATATAAACACAATAGGCAAGAGTTCAAATAGTTGAAAAAGCAACTGTGGAAATGAATACCACTGACTTGCTGACATTCACCAACATTATCAGGGTACTAGGCTAGGGCTTCAGTTAAGGACTCTTCATCTACCTATAGTGACAAAAGTGTGTGTGAACCTATGATTCTTACCTTCCACTTTAGGACCACTTCTCCCAGTGAAGTCCATTGGCTCCTCAAGGCCCTTCAGAATTACAGTAGTGATGGTATGATGGTATCTGCCCTTGGTTCCTAAAGTTTACAGCTGATATCATTGCCAAGCCCCTAGCCACCTTATATAATCTGTCATTAACCTATGTGACTATCCCTATGATTTGGAAAATGGCTAGAGTTGTCCCTATATTTAAACTGGGTGACTCCAAACTCCTTGACAATTACCAGCCAGTGTCCATTCTCTCCCACCTAAATAACGTTTTGGAGAAAATAGTTTTCCAGCAAATCTCAGACCATGTATCATACAATCTGCTCTCCCCTCACCAGCATGGCTTTAGAAAGGACCACAGCACCACCACCACATTGGCCTGTTTCACAGATTATGTCTTCAGGAGCCTGGATGAAAGGAGACTCACTGGTGCCATTTTCATTGACCTATCAAAGTCATTTGACCTTGTGAATCATGACAAACTAAGAAAAACTGCAGTTCTGTGGTTTCTCTGCAGCTGCTACAGCCTGGTTTGGTAACTATCTCACTGGCAGATCACTAGCTGTCTGTACTGGGAGGGCCACCTATAGCCACCATGGGGGTGAATAGCTGGGTTCCCTAAGGGTCCATACATGGGCCCTTCCTGTTCTCCATGGTTGCAAACCCTCTCCTCAGGGATAGCAAGGGTTGCCACATGCTAATGTGGCAGATGATCTAATTCTTTATTGGAACAACAAGAACCTAGGTGTCCTTTCCATCTCCCTCACCATGGAGTTCAACACTACCTACAAGTGGTTCTCTGTAAACAGGCTGATTGTTAAAGCCCCCCACAAATGAAGGCAGTGCTTTTCAGGTCCAAACCAAGACTCGCCAAATATTCAGTGGGATCAAATACCCCTTCTTTCCTGAATATAAGGGCTCCAGATGGATCCTACCTTGAACAGGTAACTGAGTTCAAATACCTAGGGCTCACTTTCAGTTCCTCACTAACTTTTACAGATTACATTGGTCAAGTTGAAAAGCATGTGAACAAGACACTGGGAGTTCATTTTCACCTAAAGAATCTTATGATCCCAGAAATACAGCTGGCAATTTCCCAAGGCACGCTTCTATCCCTCCTGGCTACTCCTCCTCTATTTACATCCAACCTTCAGTTGCAACCTTACTAGACTAAACACTTACAGGGTTCCATGTGAAAACAGCATGGCAAAACAGTGAAAAGATGTTTCAGCCAGCAATATAAGCACCAGGAAGGACAATGACTGAAACTTCAGCGGGGTTGGAACAGCGAAAGCAAATGAACACCACACAAATGTTTAGAAATGGGGACTTCGCCATCACAACCCCTTACTTAAATATACTTACTTGAAGATGCATCTACATCACAGGAAGGTTTCACTGTTCCGATGCCTCGCTGAAGTTTCCAGTCACTATCTGTCCTGGTGCTCATATTGCTGGGCTGAAATTGTCTTTGCTCTTTTTGTCGTGCTGTTTTGACGTGACACCCTTATGAGCACCCTAATTGATAAGGCTCTTCAGGACAGGGAGAATTCCCCCCATCATGCCTCCTCAATCTTATGTCTTGCACATAGACACTCAGATGTTTTTCTCAAACATCTCCTTGAACATCCCCAGACTGCATCTGAGATTGGTCAGAAAGACTTCTCCCCTGCCACCCCTAGGCTTTGGAATGGACTGCCTGCCTCACTTCACTCACTGGGTACATATCTCCCTTCAAATCACATTTTAAAAATGCCCTTTTCACCACCACTGTATGCAAGTGCCCCACCTGACCTGGGGAGGGTGGAATTTTTCTTCAACTGGCCTCAGTTTTACTAGCCATGTTCTGGAAGAATTTATCTGTTCAGTTGATTCACTGTCTTTTACTGTTATACCTTGATGTATATTACTAGTGCAGTATATTATTTGGAGTCAACCTCCTATCTAATCAGGCTGCTATTGTTCCATAATGTTACCCTTTTTCTGTGCCTGGGCTGGGCAGTCAAAGTACGGGCTCAACTGTAATGTTGCTTACTGCATCACTGGCTTGAGTATATTACTGGGGTCTAATCTGTTTGTCATTTATTGCTTTCTCTAGAGCTGCATGGCTTTTACCTGTACAAACTGTTATGCACAATCCTCTGCCTGTGCTTTATGTACCTCTTTATCTGCAAGTTGCTTTGACTGTACTGTTATATGCCATCTCGATAGCCTGGGTTGTATCTGAAAACAGTCCCTTGGACCAGTGTACCTACCTGGTTATCATGCAAAAAAAAACACAAATAAATAATTCCTGAATAAATTCTCCTTTGTGAGTAAGGAAGTTTATTTTTTGCTGTTGTAAGCTGCAGTTCTAAAGTACAATTAGTCAAGCTGTATGTATTTCTCCACAGTAGTCATTCCAGGTTTGTATCATAGTTTCTACAAGATGTCTCATGCCCTGAGAGAGCATCCATTGTGCTTGTGGTTTCACATCACCACTGACATAAGGATGAGTTTTCAGATCACAGACTACACGTCAGGGCAATGACTTCCCAGCCTGCAATGTTGGTGGCTCAGTATGTAGCAGGCTTGTCTCTGACACTGGAAGTCCAGAGAGTCATGGGTTCTGCAGTAGTGCCACATCAAGAATGTTAGCTCTTGCTGCTCAGTAAAGTTTGTCTGCCCCTCAGTGTCTCACCATCATGACTGCCTGATCTGAGATGGACACAATTTTTTTAATAATGACTTACCCTGTGTGGGATGTACTTCTCAACGTCTAACTTAGCAACATAGACATAGAGAATTTTATAGCAGAGAAAGACCTCCAGCAGACTGTGTCTGTGCCGTGCCCACCAGTCTGGCCTTAGTAGGGCCTATGAAGTGCTCCCAACTTGTAGCTTTGCTTTGTTAGTCAAGTGACTCTCACTCAACCCTTCTCCCTACTGTTTGATCCTACTATCTCTTTTTTTCACTGTCTCCTAAAACCTGTAATCATTTTGATGCAGACCATACCCCTGGGTAGATGATTCCAACTGTCCACTACCCTCTCCATGAAGAAATATCTTCCACACATTCATCCTGAAGTTCTCCTCTATCAGCTTATAATTATGTTCTGTTGTGGCAGACCACCCACACTGCGGAACAGTTGCTGGCAGTCTACCTTGTTTATTTCCTTCAGATATTGAAGGATCCCCAAGCACTTTATCCCATCACTGCACTTATTTTCGCTTCTGTATTATATAAATTTGTTTTCGGTCTTGTATGCACTTAAATTGTTCTATATCTTTTGTGCTAGTATGTCCAAATTTGTGAACCCTTGAGTGTTCTGCACTTAAATTATGTAACCGCATATTCTGTTTGTCCATAACTGGATGCTTGTGAAAATTAGCAGCTTTTGCTCACATGCCTTTCCAGTATAATAAATAAGCTGAAAACTGGTTTCTCTCATAATCCCTTCCCTTCTGGCCTTCAGGAGTAAACATTGGTTTAGCAGCCTTTCCTCAAGGGGCCTCCCTTGCTACCCATTTATCATTTTGGTTGCCCTTCTGTGGACCACTTTAAAGTGGTTCTTGTCCTTTTAAAGGTGAGGGTTTCAGAATTGTGCACAGGACTCTCGGTGAAGCCTCACCATGGATCTATAAAGCGGCAGTGTCACTTCCTTTCTTCTGCTAGAAAATGCCCTGCATATTCAACCTAGTTTCTTGCTGGCTTTTCCATATGTCTTATTGCACTAGGCAGTGTTCTTGAGACTGTCACTTAATGGTAACCACAGGTCCCTTTCCTCTGAGACCTGGTCTAACCTGTCCTCCATCCAGTAATGTTTTTCTGGTGCCTTTTCCTCATGTGTGTGACCTTGCTGTTCTTGGCATTAAGTTACCAGATTTTGAACCATTTTTCAAATCGCTCCAAATCCTGTTCCATATCCCTAACCCATTCTTCACTGTCCACCCTGCCACATATAATAGAATAATTCAAAATGAGACACATTTTGCCTCGACTCCTTTTCCAATATCAAATATAGACAGATGTAAGCACACAGGACCCAGGACCAACCCCTGGGTATTCCAATGGTCACCTTCTTAATCTCAGTGTGACTTGAATTTAACACTAACCTTTGGGCTCTCCATTACCAAGTTTTCACCCATGTTGTTACATTTCCCAACCTCAAGACACTCAGCCTCTTCACAAAATGTCTATGAGGCACTAAGTCAAAGGCCTTGCTGAAGTCTATATAAGGGATAAGTATGGGCAAGCATACACAATGAGCCTGTGTTTCCATCGAGGGTAGAGATACCAGCATATGGACCTTGAGAGCAAAGCCTGAGAGGTCCATGCTGAAATCTCCACCCTGAGATGGAAACATAGTGCAGTTGTGCATGCTTGTCTATATTTTTATTTTATAGTATATAGTTACCCAGATGCAGACAAAAGTTAAATTTATGAAGATTTTTCTTTACAAGGTTTCATACCTTGTGCTTGTGGCCCTGGTTGTTGTCGGCTGCTTACTGTGCTGCACAGTGAAGTCTCTTGGTGCAGTGAGCGGTCTTGTTCCTCTCAAGCCCCTACCATTCATGACAGCAGTTTATCAACAAAAAAAAAGAGAAAAAAAACTTAAAATGTATATTGTTTCTGAACTTGGAGCTGACTATGGCAGTCCTTGTCCAAGCCCACATTGCTGAGCCACTCGCTAACCGGCGCCGCCATTTTTGTTTTGAGTTTTGTTTGAAAAGGGTTGTTTGGACCAATCAGGTGCTGGGTTGTGCATGTGATCATGAATATTAATTAGGAACTTATACACATGCATTACAAAATGTGCACAACAACTTTTAGAATGTGCACAACAAGGTCTGAATAGCCACTGAATTCTATACATAATAAGCCCAAACCATATACTATAACAATATAATAATTGTTACATCTTATTTAAAATGTATTACATTTTTGTTATGTTAGTGTAGTTAGCTAGCCAACATCTTTTGAGTAGTGCAGCTTTGGAGGCGGGGTCACTGTTGGGTGAATGCAGGGCACGCACCAGTAGGTGCGTCCCTCATTCCCCAATTAGCCTGCATGCCGGCGCCACACCATGCATACATAATGTGGTGAGCACATCTAAGAAAAGGTCCACTGCAATTCGAGCAAAGCTCATCAGAGGCAGTGCACCTTCCCTGGATGTGCTTGCCGACATTGTGTATGTGGCAGCTGCCCAGCTGCTGACTTCGGGGATGCCCAATCCCCCTGCCGGCTTCCCATACCCCAATGTATGAGATGGGGAGTCCACTCCCATCAGCATAAAGCAGTCTCTCCCATTTGTGATATGCTGAGGGGGTGCCCAATCCCTCAGCTCCCCCACTTTCCTTGTGTGCTGACAGGGTGCCCAATCCCGTCGGCATAAATTAACCCCCTTGTGTTGTGTGCTGACGAGGGGTGCCCAATCCCCCATCAGCTGCAGCAATCCCCCCAAACAGTTAGGTGGCACACTGGGAGCCCATCCCAGCATGCCAAATACCCTGTAAAAAAAAAAAAAAAAACTGTCCTGCGATTTTTTTTCATTCACCCTATAATACAAAAACGGTCCCTCATAGTCTCCCTACCCACCACCCGCACCCAACCACTGAGCACCTGCCTCCCCACACACCCCCCTCACCCCATACTTGCCTCCGGAGTCCGGCACGACCATCTTCGGTGGACCGGGAACACGTCTGCACTCTTCAAAGCTGACTGCGAAGTGAGGAAATGCCGGTAAGCTGTATAATGTAATAAATAGGATTTTTTCAACATTGATGCATATCTCGGGCATTTTTTGGAATTTTTGCACCAAATTTTCAACATTGGGTTTTTTGGGACCCCTCCTCATGAATTCTGTCACTGTTATGACATTAATCGGTCCCAAAAGGTGATTTCGCAGTCACTGCACGGAATCACCTTTCTGGACCAATTAACACAAGGACAGTGGCAGTGTTCATGAGGTGGGCTCTCACAAAGCCTATGTTGCAAATCTGGTGGAAGAAATCAAAAAAATGGCTGTTTTACGAGCGTGCGTTGTACAGTTGATATGCACACTCATAACTCTGCAAATTCGCAATATTTTCAAGCCAGATTTTCAATATTGCCATTTTTCTGCATCTTCTTGTGAACAGTACAGCTGTCATTTTTCAAATCCTGGCCAAAATGTGTTTCCGCACTTCCGGCGCACAATAGTGCGGTCGCTGTGGGAAATCAGTGTTCAGGGCAGATTACAAAATGACAGTGACACTGTTCATGAGCAGAGGTCATAAAATGCCTATGTTGAAGATCTGGTGATGATACTCCATAAAATGACTGTGTTACGAGCATGCGTTGTGCAGTTTGCATGCACGCTTGGAACGTGCATTTGTAATATTTTCACTCTTGATTGTCACCATTGGCATTTTTCCACACCTCTTGATGAACAGTACAGCTGTCATTTTACATATCCTGCCCGAAATGTGTTTTCGCACGTCCAGTGCAGAATAGCGCGGTCGCTGTGCGAAATCACTTTTTGGGACAGTTTGAGGAAATGACAGTTGTACTGTACATGAGCAGAGGTGCTAAAATGCCTATGTGGAAAATTTAGTCCCAAAAGTCCATAAAATGACTGTTACAAGCGTGCATTGCGCATTTCCCACGCACCCTTGTAACTTGGCAAATTTGCAATATTTACATGCCACATTTTCAACACTCCCATTTTTTTACACCTCCTTATGAACAGTACAGCTGTCATTTTTCACATCCTGCCCAAAATGCGTTTCCGCACTGCACTACCAAAGCCAATGCCAGCACGACAACATTCGGCACTGACAAATGCTTGTTTTTAATATGCAGCTATGTTATGTATTAAGTGGAGACTGTACATGTTTTGTTCTTTTTTTAATGGAACACCATTGTCAATGAGCTATGCTCAGTTAATTATGTAACATCAATCCTGATTGTATTTTACAACAAAAAAATGAAACCAGAGGCATGTGCAAAGTCTAAGAACAAGCAGGGCCAACAATATAGTGCTGCCTGGTGTTCAGTTCTGGGGGTCTTCATGTCATGCCCCACATGGAAATTTTTAATACAGCACTGTAAATGGTGTATTTTCATGCATTTTAGAGCTCCAATTAACTTTGATAGCTACTACTGTATATGTTGAACTCTTGAGCCTTATATTTTCATAAATACAGACTGTATGCCTCAGAATACAGACATACATTTATTATATATATTTTATATTTCATTGTGTTCAGAAGACCTTTGTGTTCAAGAGCCCTTTTTTAAAGGTGTTGAGTCAAACAAGTTACATAGAACATCAGATCAATACAATAAACAACAGGTAACAATGAGCATTAACATACTGGAGAAGGTTTTAGCAATTGGTTTACACATCAAACATTTGCATCAGCGGGGGGAATCTACAGGAGAAAGGATCTCAGGCAGAGGAGGCAAGATTCTGGCAGATATAGACTAAGGACACATGCAGTGGAGTTTCTGGAAAAGGGTGGTGGTGATGTGGGCCTTGAAAGAGAAGAGGCTGTGGAGAGCGATAATAGCAGTGGGCAAGGAGTTCCAAGCTTTGACCACTCTAGACACAAAAAAGTATTGGCTTAGTATTGTTTCCCTGAAAGGCAGGAGAAGTTTTGTTCCCCCTTGGACTGAGTTCCGTAACTGTTTCTGATAAGACAGAAGTGGTTTTGGACACCCGATGGCATCTGGCCAAGAACACCTGTCTTGCAAATAAGGGCTTTGTTGAGGTTAACTCAGGGTGGAAAGGAAGCTAGTTAGAGGTGATGTAAATGTCGCAACAGTGGAGTCAGGTTTTATGCCGAGTGTAAATCTGCAGGCATGGTTGAAAGCAGTGTAAAATCTTTCAAGGGTAGTGTTATTAGAGGCAGAGTAGATGAACGCACCATAGTCAATTACCAAAATGATGAGGCTAGAGACAAGTAGTTTTTTTCAAAATGGGGGTGAGGCTGGTCTTGTTTAAACTTTGTATAGCAAACCAAAGCACTGAATGATGTTTTAAACCACGATGATTTCTTCCTCAGTTATTGTTTCCATTTGCAACTGCCTCGCTAACTGTGATGCAGCAATACTTGAGATATCTATTATAGTCTAGTTTCTTGCACTAAATCATGTGATGTTATTTGTTTCCTGACTTGATATTGCCTCTGTATGTAACTTCATATATAACTGTATCTCTGTATGTAACTCTCCCGGGTCATGCCTGAAAATAGGCAAAGTTTCTTTTCTAGTGCGCTTACTTGGTAAACAAAAACTAAATAAATAAAAAAAAAGATAGTTGACATGAGATGTGAAGGACAGGGTTGTGTCTAGACGTATGCCCATGTACTTGAAGACCTAGGGCTGTTCAATGGGGTACTCAGATGGTGTTGAGATGTACAACTTGGAACTGCCCTTCAGAGCATGAGTGCTCCCAAACAGTATCACTTCTCTCAGTGAACAAGTAAATCCTCATTTCCCGCCTGAATCCACCCCCCCCCCCACCAACTTAAGGCAGTATGCCTTTGTGGTCCTATTCCTGTTAAGGTTGAAGAGATCCTCAGAGTTCACTCTGTTGAAACCTTTAAGGTACCTGAAAGGTTTTTTCCCCTGACTTCCAAAGGGGTTTTAATCTCCATGGAGATTTAGATGTCCTATCCAAGTAATATACATTCAGCATTCTCATTTTCAAATTCATAATTTCTATACTCCACCACCGTGATAGCACAGCGGGCCTGCCAAACATAATATTTCAGTAAAGGAAATGGCACACAGACTGCACTGGCATAGTGAGCCAAGCAGCCACCTGTTTGGATTCCCAGAACCAATTAACCGTATTGCAAGAAAAGAAATAAGGATTCAATCCAATCAGTTGTGATAGTATCCCAGAACCCCTTGACATAGGGACAAGCCAGGAACAAATGGTCCTGAGTCTTCAATATCTCAGTCCAACTTGGCCTTTGGCAATTGAGCTCATCAGTGCTTTTGTTTGTGTGTATTTTTCAGCCCAAGCCTGCTATGACAGGAGAACTACACCACACCCCAAGTATGGGCAGGGACCCTCTTATCCCGTAATAGAGCCAGAACAGAATTCTTGTCAGCCACTGGGCAGAATGAAAATTCTACCTCTGGTTCAATCAGAAGGCTTAGAACACTGGTATACAGTTGAGCCCTAGTATTCTGTTGAACTTGGGAAAAGGAGAGGTTCCAGGACCGAATTTTCTCAAGGTTTCAGTAACATAAGCAGGCAGCACCTGCTGAGGATTTAGGTATTCTCAAGCTGCCCGACTGCCAACATGGGAATGAAAATTCCAACCAATTTCTTACCAGAGATACCCATCATTTCAGTTTGTTAGACAGAACAGGGATGATGTTCCAGTGGATAAATATGGAAAAGAAAAACATAACCAGGTTAACCATTCCCAAGTCATCTTTATTGGATGATAGGATACATCCCACTTGATTGGGTTCAATCCGTTCCTCTATATCAATTAAAAAAGCACACTGAAAAGTTGAGTTTCCAATGACAAGGGGGGATACCACACAAATGTACAGAAAAATAGGGACTAGAAGAGTGTTCACTAAAAGAACTCTCTTCCTTTTTAACAGAGCCCAGTTTTTCCAATTTGCCACTTTCTAATTAGTTCTTTCAAGCTCTATTTCCCAATTTAGTTTCCCCAAATATTCATCCCCCCAAAATAACCCCCAAAATTTTAATAGGGGTCTGTACTATGGGAATATTCACAACACAAGGAGGAACTGGCTTCCTTACAGAACCTATGGTAGTACCTGGACTTTTGTGGAAATTAGCACTGGAATCAGAAACATTGGGAAATTCTTGCAAGGAAGCAAACGCCACCTTCCCTGAAACTACGTCTCTAAGCAACAAACAAATATCATCCATGTAGGCCATAACAGAAATCTCTGGGGAGTGAGCAGAGGGGACTAAACCCAAATCTCCCCATGAGCCCTGAGGAGTCATAATAATGGGTCCAAAGTATGTATAACAATGGACTTAATGGAAATCCTTGCCAGACCCCCCTAAGGACCCACACAGGAGACCCTTCCCAGCCATTAACCATTAGAGTGACTGTGGCTTCTGCATATAACAGCTGTTGCCATTGCATAAAACCCTGTGGCACCCATATTTTTCTAGGACTGCAAATGAGTAGTCATGAGACAAACTATCAAAAGCATTTGCCTGATCAATTGATAGCACATATCCTAATAACTTAGCCAAGCTACCTGCTCACAGATCTCCCATAATATTAAACTGTCTGGTATTGACATGTGAGGTACACTCAAGTTTGATGTTGATTGAGTAGATGTTTAAGTAACAAACCGACAGGGTATAGTTTATACTGGGATTTACCCATGCCTGTGTGGTTTGGTCATGAGATCACAGGTCTAGTAACCAAACCACACCAGAAGTGGTAATCCCAGCATAATCCACACCCTGAGTGGCTTTATTATGCATTATAAAATATCCCCCCTTTTTTTTTGAGACAAAACAAATAAATAAAAACATTGGGGGGATTTTAATTTATTTTTATTACATCTTTTACTCTGTTAGAAGAAACAGTCTATGGCTGCTACGACTGTTATATATGGCTGTGGTGCTGCTGCCCATGCATCCTAATGCAGCCTTATATACAGAGAGTTATATGTTGTCATATGTTTTTTTTTTCCTTACAGAGAAGGCATGTGAGTCATGGGCTAGCTTATTTATTTGTTCTTACAGAGACAACTGATACTGTGTGTATGAGCGCTAACGGGCTGCTGTTGGACAGTGTGTGCTTCTGGGTTCAATTTTGCAGTCAGGACACAGTAACGGTGTCACTCAGGGGGAATTTTTTATGCTTTTTCTTTTTTGGTTAATTTGCATTTTTTTGTTTGTTACAAGTGATGGGAGACAGAGAGCAAGAGCGAGACTGCACCTAAGAGAGAGACCGGGAATTGAGCAGAGAGCGAGCAGGAGTACAGCAGAGACTGAGCGAGAGGTGAGGTGGGTGCTGTCTGGACGGTTATGGAGAAGGAGCTGTTAAACTCCATTGGCCCACAAGTTTGTTGCCCGACTGTTTTGGGAACACCATTGTATCTGCATCTTGAGTGCTGTCAGTATTCCGACACTTACAGAGCAGCAGTTGGGAGACCGTGGTTTACTGGGGATACAACATGGTGGATTTCATGTTTGTATTTGAGGGGGTCAGAGTGATTTTACAGTGGAGGGATACTAGATGCAGCTGACTGGCACCTTTTCCATGGGTAATGCCAGGATTTACCATGGCTGAAAGGTACCAGGCAGCCAATCAGGTTTGAGTATTCTCAGACCCCATTGTATAATCAGCTTGCCCTCATCAGTCTTGTTGCCAAAATCTTCTCCAGTATTTTGAGGTCTACATGCAGCAAATGGAGTGGATGCCAATTACCCAGTTACTGTTTGTCACCCTTTTTAAATAAAAATACCATCAGTGCTTGTAACATAGATTGTGGGAATGGGTCAGTTTCTAACTTCTAATTGTATATGGTAACCAGAGCTGCACTTTAAACATCATAGAATGTTTTATAAGAGCCAAGAGAAAGACCATCTTTACCTGGGGCTGTAATTTGCCAAAGGGAACCTATGGCTTTTTGTACCTCTTCAACTACAACTGATTGACATAACCAATTTAAGGAGGAGACAGGAATCTTAGGAGATGAAAATTTATCCCCAAAAAAGTAATTGAAATTTGTACTTTAGACCCAAAGGTACTTCTATGTCATCCATTACCCCCAGAATGCCTTGTTTATCAGAGACTACCCTGTTGTCCACATCCTTTCGTGGCTTCCATTATCCTGTTATCAGACCTCTTTGCATTCCTGAAAAGGATCAAAAGTTTGTTTTGTCTGAGTCCCACATCACATCTCCTTTTTCAAGGGAGCTGCTCTATCATACTGTATTTTTCTCATCTGGGTATGAATATTCACAATGTGTTTTGAATATGAGACTTTGTGATCGATATTGCATTAAATAAGCTTAAATAATTGGGATCCAAGATTTAAGTAACTTAAATACGGAGTTCTGAGCTTGTTTTTGAAAAACAAACTCTGGAAAATGTTTCTAAATTCTGTACATCCTCCTACATAGCCATTACTGACAATGGAGCAGTAAATAAATTATTCCATTTATTCTGCAGTGTGGAGTCAGAAAGAATACTCTCATTCCATTTCTACCAGCCTTTCTCCATAGGTGGAGACTGAGACATGGAAATAATACAGGACAAGCAGAGATGGTCTGAGACTTCAGTAGACTGTGCAGCAGCATCCAAAATGGAGATAGATTTAGAAATAGAAAAGTATTCAATTCTTGTTGACCTGGTTGCTTTCACATACAGTATGTTTCCCCACCCTCCTGATTTACTTCTCTATATACATCTACCAAGTCAGCAATGTGGATTATATGACTTAACGTAGAATCACAAAAAAGTTTTGATGTTTGTGTCCTCTGTCTGTGGTGGAGAGACCACAATTACCCACCCCCTAAAATTACCACCTTTAAAGTGCGAAGGTACATTTGAATTTCTTTAAACAACTCGATACTTAGACTCTAGGTCTGAGGGGCATGTGCACACATTGATGTATTTATTTAAAAGTTTGGTAACTGGGAAAGGCACACTGAGCCAAGGCTCATTTCTAGGTGTGACCCATGGGATGGGAAGGGGAAACAAAATAAGCAGCAAAACACAAGCAAGCAGAAGTGCAAAAGACAGGAATAGATAAGGTGCAAAATACAGTGGCAGCAAAATAAAAAAATGGTGGTAGGAATGCATCAAGGTAAAAAAGGCAACAAGTCTGAGTGCTGGAGTCAAATGAGGATTATCAGGGAGCTGGCGGGGAGGAAACAGACAAGTAGAAATTCAGTGAGGCAAAGTCCTCAGAGGGAGAAGGATAGCAGGGGGAGGAAGAAAGAAGGTACAGGGTAGGGCAGGCGGGGGAGTGGTGGGATGGGGATGGTTGGGAGAAGCTGGAGCAAGTAGTGGGGGGGGGGTTTAGCAACCACTTTAGGGATAGTAGAGAAGGGGCATAGTGAAGATGAGGAGGGAGTAGGTTCCAGAGGGAGGGAGTCAGTAAGAGAAAGCGGCCTGTCCAGTACTAGAGCAAGGGTGAGGAATCAAGAAGGAGTGGGAGTCTCTTGAGAGAAGGGGATAGGATGAGGGAGCTGAGGGGGAGAGAGTAGAGAGGATAGGTTGGAGGGGAGTGAGGTGAGCAAGTATTTGCCAATAAGAGAAGAGCAGTGGGAAAGGCAGCAAGATGGTAAGGGGGCAATGGAAAGAGTGAAATAGAGGGAGCAGTGATGTGTACCAACTGAAGAGCTGGTCGTGAAGCAGCAGAAGGCATTACAGAGGGTGTCCAATCTGATGAGAGTAGAGGGAGGGGCTGCACTGTAGACTACATCTGCATAGTCAAAAATTGGGAGGATCGTTTGACAACCAGATCCTTGTAGACTTCAGGAGAGAGACAGACCTCGTTTCAAGTTCAAGTTCAAGTTTATTGCAGGAAATATCTCCATTGAGCAAGTTCAGTCACAAGGAGGTCCTGGTTTACATTGACAATAATGAAAGATATTTATGGACTTGTACAGGCAGATTTGGTTGCACTAGTGCATTAGCATAATAGGAACGGGTAAATACAGACAGGGTATAGGACAATTACGCTAGCTAATACATAGGGTAAAGCTAACTATGAGGGAGAAGACAGTAGGACAATATTTAATATACAATTAAGTCTTATCAACAACTTTTTTAACAGAAAAAATAGATAATAGTGCATGGAGTTAAGTGCTGCAGACAGGTGGAGGAAAATATCCTGGATATATTTAGCATTGAATAAACAAAATAGTTTAAGATATAAAGTATATGATATAGGGTGAGATGGGGTGGAGTGCCCGGAGTAAGTGGGGTAAGGAGGATGGGCTATTAGTGGAAGGGAAGGGGTCACAGGCGGCTGGGGCAATGCTCCAGGGGTTCATGCCTAGAATGGAGCCATTGAGTATATTCCAGAGGAGATACAAACACCAGGCCCTTGTGGCGAGTGGGTCAGCATGTAATATGGTAAGGGTAAATTAAGGGTTGAGGGATACTTAGGGGTGTGGGGGGGGAGTCTGAGCAGGGATGGGGAGTGTGAGTAGGGGAAGAAGGAGGAGGGATGGGGTAGTTGGTGGAAAGGGGTGATGGAAAGTATATATATCTGTTTTAGTGTTTGGAGGAATGACATACTATGTCAAACATTTTCTTGGCTAGTGTTTTAGAGCAATTTAGTGAGACAAGCTTAGTTAGCCTCATTGTATTTTGTAGCTGATTTCATACTGATGGGAGCACAAAACTAATAGCAACCCTCCCCTGTTTAGTGCCCTTCCTGGGAATGTCCAAGAGATCCGAGTTTCATAAAGAGTAAACATTGTGTGTCTTATGCACTAGTGAGCAGATATACTGTGGCAATTTGCAAGACAGTACCTTCAATGCCCATTGACCGATGTGCAGCATGTGCCTAGTTGTTAATGAGGTCCAGCTAGTGATAGATAGAGGAACAATGGGGTGTCCTGAGAGGTGCATTAAGTATGAAGCATACAGCGCAATGGTATAGGGTGTAAATGATGTTGCCGTAGTCTAACAATGCGAGGAAGGTGGCTTGTACCAGTCTTCTCCTACTGTTCATCGTAGAAGAGGGATATGTTCCTGAAAAGGAACCCAAGCCTAGTTTTTAGTTTCTTAATTAGACAGTCAGTATGAGCACAGAACGAAAGCTTGCTGTCCAACCAGTCTCCCAGGTACTTAGAGTGGTCCACAACCTCGAGGGTGTCCCCAAAGATCATTGTGATAGGTAACGCGATGTTCTGCGCACTAAGGGAAGAGGCTGTATGGTCTGAGGTAAAAAACATTACCTTGGTCTTCTTGGCATTTAGGAGAAGTTTTGAGTGGGCCAGGTTGAGCTGCAACTGGTTAAAGTCAGACTGCAACTGGTGCAGATTTCCACACTGACGACTTGAAGGTATAGAGGACCATGTCATCAGCAAGGAAGTGCAGTTTTGATTTTGAATATTTTGTCCAGAGAATTAATGTAAATAGTGAAAAGGAGGGGCCCTAAAATGGACTCCTGTGGGACTCCTCTTGTGATAGGCACTGGGTCTGAAAGGGCCTCATCCGCTGATTCCTTGCAGCCTATATGAGAGGTAGCTAGAGAACCAGCTTACCGTAGGATCATGCAATCCCAGGATCTGAGACAGTGCAGAAGAAGGTTATGGTCCATTGTGACGAATGCCTTATAGGTTGAGGAACATGCCAAGTGGCTTGTCTGTCAGTAGCAGAGAACCAGTCATCAATCACCTTGGCCAGGGCTGAAACTGTGCTGGGCTTCTGCCTGAACCCAGACTGAAGTGGGTTGAGTAGGCTGGTGCTCTCCAAGACTTCTTTTAGATGTGAATGTATTAGTTTCTCAAGCAATTTGGAAAGGACCAGAAGAATGGAGATTGGTCTATAACTGTTGAGACTGCACCGATCACCCGACTTAAATAATGGGAGGATATGCGCAGTTTTCCAGCTGGAGGGAACAGTGGATGTGGAGATGCAGAGGTTGGAGATGTGCATAATTGGCACCACTAACAGATGACTCCCCATTTTTAGAAAGAAAACTTCGATCCCATCGGTGCCTGCCCTTTTCCTGGTGTCTAGTTTGTTTAGGAGTAGCTCAACATTCTTGTATATAACAGCGGAGAGTTGGAAGGGGGCATGGCACATCATGAACTGGGGGCCATGTGGTGTAGGGGGGTTATTTATCAGTCCAGCAGCAGGTGATGAATTGGATGATATTCCTACTGTGGTGAAGTGGGCTAATAGTTCCAGTATGGAGCTTTGGTCAGTGACCAGAGTACTGTTCGAGTTGACTTTTGGAGGAAGGGATGGGGGCTTTGTGCCCTTCTATCATCCTGAAAGTGCACCAGATTTTAGAGGAGTTATCCTTAGCCTCTTCCAAGGTTTCAACATAATAAGTGGCATTGGCAGTCCTAATAAGTTTGGTGCATTTGTTTCTGGCTGCTCTGAATTCCTGCAAATGAGTTGCAGATTTGGTTTGCCTCACATGAGCCCAGAGTTTGTCATGTTGCGATAGGGCAGCTTTCAGTTCTGGGGAGAACCAGGGGTGCAAACACTTCCTGATTCTTCGTTTATGTTTTGGTAAAGGATGCCTAGTTTGGGTCGTAGTTTTGAGTGTATAGCGTCACTGTATGCTGAGAAGTCAAGGTTACTGTCGAGCCACACACCAAAGTATTTGTAAAGTGGACTCTCTAATGTGGGTACCATTAAGGGTGAAGACGGAACTTGGGACAACCTGGCTAGCTTTTGACTGGTGCTGAAAGGTCATGAATACCGTTTTCTTGGTATTCACATTTAGCTGTTTGGCCTGGAACCAATGAAGTATGTTATGGCAATCGGGTTGATGAAAGGAAGCTACCGGGGGTGTGGAGGGGTCAGATGCATAGAGGACAGTGTCATCTGCATACATACTGTATGAACGTGGGACAAGACATGGATGGAAGGTCATTCAGAAAAATGGAGAACAGTATGGGGCCTAGGATTGAGTCCTGGGGGATTCCAGCAACGATGGGGAGGCACCATCCACCTGCACTGATTGCTGACAGTTATTCAGATTGGAGTGGAATCATTGAACTGCAGAGGAGGAAAGACCAGCTGAGGCCAGCTTGTTTAAAAAGAGAGTGTGGGATACCGGGTTGAATGCCTTGGCTAGGTCGATAAAGATGGCAGCAGTGATGAGACCCTTGTCCTTCCCTGTGAGGATAGAACTGGTCACACAGAGAAGGGAGGTGATTGTGGAGTGTTTCTTTCTGTAGCCAGACTAGTAAGGGGATTGGAAGGAAAAGGAGTCAAGGAAATCGACTAATTTGGAGTGGACTAGCGACTCCTGCAGTTTGGCAAGGGAAGGAAGAAGAGAGATGGGTCTATAGTTTTTGAGGGATGTTAGGTCACCTCTTTTTTTTTTTTTTTTATCCCCCTACTCTCTTGGCGTGGTGGGACTTCTTCTGGGTATCCCTAGACTGAACTCCCCTAATCCCTCCCCGGGTAACTACCATGATGCCGCTTGGACTTACCTCCATGCTGCCTCGGCCTACCCCCGGGCAGGGGAGGAGGGACCGCTTACACCCCTCCAGTCCATTAGTCTTTGTCAGGTGGTCCATCCATGGTGACCATTAGTAGCCCGGTTATGGGTTATCTGGGGCAGTCGGGACCCGTCTACGTCCTCCATGCCAGGCGCCTTTTTCCGTTTTTCTGTCCCCCCACAGGATGTGAGCACTCTGGGGAAACCTAGGAGTGATGCACTACATGCACTTGCTTCCGGTTTCCGGCCCACGTCCTCCCACCCCTTTATGCGGTCCCACTACACCACCACCCGTGGCCACCCAGGTGGCGGTCGAGCTGCGGGACAGGCATCCCTCCCTCCCAGAGGAGGAGAGCAGCAGTTGGGCACTGATCCTCCCTCTCCCGGCCAGCCCTCCAGCTACCCGAGTCCGTTCCCGAACCGAATGCAGCTGGCGTCATAACAAAATACAACCGCTGGCAGCGGGCCGGCAGGTCACCTCTTTTGTGGAGGGGCACCTTGGAAGTTTTCCAGGTGAGGGGGACAGCACATAGAGAGAAGGAGAGGTTCAGGAGATGGGTGAGCGGGTTGAGAATAGCGGGGGAAGATATGTGGAGAAGCTTGGGGTCTAAACCATCAGGTCTATATTTTGAGAGTTGAGAGAATTGAGAGCAAGAAAAGCTTCCTGAGGAGAGACAGGGGGAAGTGAATACCAGCAGATGAGGAGGTTGTGGTGGTGGTGGGGGGGAGTGATTGAGGGCTGAGAGGGATAGCATGTGGTGAAGAAATGGTTGAATAGGGAGGCAACAAGCAGGTGATTGGAGACCAGTAAGCCAATCTGCTTGGGGAGAGGGGCAGGCTGGGTGGGGTGTCAAAGAGGGAGTGATAACTTTCCAGAAGTTGGAAGGAGAGTTTAGATTGGATTACAGGTTTGAACTGAAGTAGTGAGCCTTAGCAGCTCTAATAGCCTTAGTGCAGGAGTTTCTTAGGGACCTGTAATGCTGGTTGTCAGAGTTGGAGAGGAGGCTTAGGAGCAGCAGCGAGTTCAATGGATACCAAAGCAGCTAGGCGTCCCTTTATACAGCCTGCTCAGACCGAGGAGCAGCAGTGGGATTCAGTGGATGCCAAAGCAGCTAGGCGTCCCTTTACACAGCCTGCTCAGACCGAGGAGCGGCAGCGGGATTCAGCGGATGGCAAAGCAGCTAGGCGTCCCTTTACACAGCCTGCTCAGACAGAGGAGCAGCAGCGGGATTCAATGGATACCAAAGCAGCTAGGCGTCCCTTTACACAGCCTGCTCAGACCAAGGAGCAGCAGTGGGATTCAGTGGATGCCAAAGCAGCTAGGCGTCCCTTTACATAGCCTGCTCAGACCGAGGAGCAGCAGCGGGATTCAGCAGATACCAAAGCAGCTAGGCGTCCCTTTATACAGCCTGCTGAGACTGAGGAGCAGCAGTGGCAGGATTCAGTGGATACTAAAGCAGCTAAGTGTCCCTTAACACAGCCCCAGCAGCAGGATTCAGTGGATACTAAAGCAGCTAGGCATCCCTTTACACAGCCTGCTCAGACCGAGGAGCAGTAGCGGGATTCAGTGGATGCCAAAGCAGCTAGGCATCCCTTTACACAGCCTGCTCAGACCGAGGAGCAGCAGTGGGATTCAGTGGATGCCAAAGAAGCTAGGCGTCCCTTTACACAGCCTGCTCAGACCAAGGAGGAGCTGCAGCGGGATTCAGCGGATGCCAAAGCAGCTAGGCATCCGTTTACACAACCTGCTCAGACCAAGGTACAGCAGCAGTATTCAGTGGATACCAAAGCAGCTAGGCGTCCCTTTACACAGCCTGCTCAGACCGAGGAGCAGCAGCGGGATTCAGTGGATACCAAAGCAGTTAGGCATCCCTTTACACAGCCTGCTCAGACCGAGGTGCAGCAGCGGGATTCAATGGATACCAAAGCAGCTAGGCGTCCCTTTATACAGCCTTCTCAGACCGAGTAGCAGCAGTGGGATTCAGTGGATACCAAAGCAGCTAGACGTCCCTTTACGCAACCTGCTGAGACTGAGGAGCAGCAGTGGGATTCAGTGGATGCCAAAGCAGCTAGGCGTCCCTTTACATAGCCTGCTCAGACCAAGGAGCAGCTGCAGCGGGACTCAGTGGATGCCAAAGCAGCTAGGCGTCCCTTTACACAGCCTGCTCAGACCGAGGTGCAGCAGCGGGATTCAGTGAAAACCAAAGCAGCTAGGCATCCCTTTACACAGCCTGTTCAGACCGAGGTGCAGCAGCAGGATTCAGTGGATGCCAAAGCAGATAGGCGTCCCTTTACACAGCCTGCACAGACCGAGGTGCAGCAGCGGGATTCAGTGGATGCCAAAGCAGCTAGGCGTCCCTTTACACAGCCTGCTCAGACCAAGTAGCAGCAGTGGGATTCAGTGAATACCAAAGCAGCTAGACGTCCCATTACACAGTCTGCTCAGATCGAGGTGCAGCAGTGGGATTCAGTGAATATCAAAGCAGCTAGGCGTCCCTTTACACAGCCTGCTCAGACCAATGAGGAGTAGCGGGATTCAGTGGATGTCAAAGCAGCTGGGCGTCCCTTTACACAGTTTGCTCAGACCGAGTAGTAGCAGCGGGATTCAGCGGATACCAAAGCAGCTAGGCGTCCCTTTATACAGCCTCCTCAGACCGAGTAGCAGCAGTGGGATTCAGTGGATACCAAAGCAGCTAGACGTCCCTTTACGCAGCCTGCTGAGACTAAGGACTTGCAGTGGCAGGATTCAGTGGATACTAAAGCAGCTAAGTGTCCTTTAACACAGCCCCAGCAGCAGGAATCAGTGGATACTTAAGCAGCTAGGCGTCCCTTTACACAGCCTGCTCAGACCGAGGAGCAGTAGCGGTATTCAGTGGATGCCAAAGCAGCTAGGCGTCCCTTTACACAGCCTGCTCAGACCAAGGAGGAGCTGCAGCGGCATTCAGTGGATACCAAAGCAGCTAGGCGTCCCTTTACACAGCCTGCTCAGACTGAGGTGCAGCAGCAGGATTCAGTGGATACCAAAGCAGCTAGGTATCCCTTTACACAGCCTGCTCAGACCGAGGTGCAGCAGCGGGATTCAATGGATACCAAAGCCGCTAGGCGTCCCTTTATACAGCCTTCTCAGACCGAGTAGCAGCAGTGGGATTCAGTGGATACCAAAGCAGCTAGACATCCCTTTATGCAGCCTGCTGAGACTGAGGAGCAGCAGTGGGATTCAGTGGATGCCAAAGCAGCTAGACATCCCTTTACACAGCCTGCTCAGACCAAGGAGGAGCTGCAGTGGGACTCAGTGGATGCCAAAGCAGCTAGGCATCCCTTTACACAGCCTGCTCAGACCGAGGTGCAGCAGCGGGATTCAGTGGATGCCAATGCAGCTAGGCGTCCCTTTACACAGCCTGCTCAGACCAAGGAGCAACAGCGGGATTTAGTGGATGCCAAAGCAGCTAGGCGTCCCCTTACACAGCCTGCTCAGACCGAGGAGCAGCAGTGGGATTCAGTGAATACCAAAGCAGCTAGGCATCCCTTTACACAGCCTGCTCAGACCGAGGTGCAGCAGCGGGATTCAGTGGATACCAAAGCAGCTAGGCGTCCCTTTACACAGCCTGTTCAGACCAAGGAGCAGTAGCGGGATTCAGTGGATGCCAAAGCAGCTAGGCTTCCCTTTACACAGCCTGCTCAGACCAAGGAGGAGCTGCAGTGGGATTCAGCGGATACCAAAGCAGCTAAGCGTCCCTTTACACAGCCTGCTCAGACCAAGGAGGAGCTGCAGTGGGATTCAGCGGATTCCAAAGCAGCTAGGCATCCCTTTACACAGCCTGCTTGGACTGAGGAGCAGCAGCAGGATTCACTGGATGCCAAAGCAGCTAGGCGTCCCTTTACACAGCCTGCTCAGACCGAGTAGTAGCAGCGGGATTCAGTGGATACCAAAGCAGTTAGGCGTCCTTTTACACAGCCTTCTCAGACCGAGTAGCAGCAGTGGGATTCCGTGGATACCAAAGCAGCTAGACGTTCCTTTACGCAGCCTGCTGAGACCAAGGAGCGGCAGTGGCAGGGTTCAGTGGATACTAAAGCAGCTAAGTGTCCCTTTACACAGCCCCAGCAGCAGGATTCAGTGGATACTAAAGCAGCTAGGCGTCCCTTTACACAGCCTGTTCAGACCGAGGAGCAGCAGCGGGATTCAGTGAAAACCAAAGCAGCTAGGCATCCCTTTACACAGCCTGCTCAGACCGAGTAGTAGCAGCGGGATTCAGTGAATACCAAAGCAGCTAGGCGTCCCTTTACACAGCCTGCTCAGACCGAGTAGTAGCAGTGGGATTCAGTGGATACCAAAGCAGCTAGACATTCGTTTACGCAGCCTGCTGAGACCGAGGAGCGGCAGTGGCAGGGTTCAGTGGATATTAAAGCAGCTAGGCGTCCCTTTACACAGCCTGTTCAGACCGAGGAGCAGTAGCGGGATTTAGTGGATACCAAAGCAGCTAGGCATCCCTTTACACAGCCTGCTCAGACCAAGGAGCAGTAGCGGGATTCAGTGGATACCAAAGCAGCTAGGCGTCCCTTTACACAGCTTGCTCAGACCGAGGAGCAACAGTGGGATTCTGTGGATGCCAAAGCAGCTAGGCGTCCCTTTACACAGCCTGTTCAGACCGAGGAACAGTAGCGGGATTTAGTGGATACCAAAGCAGCTAGGCATCCCTTTACACAGCCTGCTCAGACCGAGGAGCAGTAGCGGGATTCAGTGGATGCCAATGCAGCTAGGCATCCCTTTACACAGCCTGCTCAGACCGAGGAGCAGTAGCGGGATTTAGTGGATACCAAAGCAGCTAGGCATCCCTTTACACAGCTTGGTCAGACCGAGGAGCAGCAGTGGGATTCTGTGGATGCCAAAGCAGCTAGGCATCCCTTTACACAGCCTGCTCAGACCAAGGAGGAGCAGCAGTGGGATTCAGTGGATACCAAAGCAGCTAGGCATCCCTTTACACAGCCTGCTCAGACCGAGGAGCAGCAGTGGGGTTCTGTGGATGCCAAAGCAGCTAGGCATCCCTTTACACAGCCTGCTCAGACCGAGGAGCAGCAGTGGGGTTCTGTGGATGCCAAAGCAGCTAGGCGTCCCTTTACACAGCCTGCTCAGACCAAGGAGGAGCTGCAGCGGGATTCAGCGGATACCAAAGCAGCTAGGCGTCCCTTTACACAGCCTGCTCAAACCAAGGAGCAGCAGTGGGATTCAGTGGGTACCAAAGCAGCTAGGCATCCCTTTACACAGCCTGCTCAGACCAGCAGTGGGGTTCTGTGGATGCCAAAGCAGCTTGGCGTCCCTTTACACAGCCTGCTCAGACCAAGGAGGAGCTGCAGTGGGATTCAGCGGATACCAAAGCAGCTAGGCGTCCCTTTACACAGCCTGCTCAGACCGAGGAGCAGCAGTGGGATTCAGTAGATGCCAAAGCAGGTATGGCAGGCAAAGGAGGCAACACAGAAGAACGTGTACTGTGGAACAAGAAACAAAATGGATTTCTTGGACTTTATACATTTAATCTGTGTAGTTCCCTCTGCTGACTGGATGATAACTAGAACTTTAAGAGCATGGGTCGGCAGAAGAAGAGAGCGAGTTTTTGCGGGTGTCCCAGAACGGGATTATGACCACTGAGAGTGTTGTTCTAGTGGTGCTTTAAGGCCAGGTGGTGCACTGGGTCACTGGAATTGCCGGGGGTTACAATTTGGGTACACTGTGTGGGGGCTGAGGAGTTGGGAAAGTAGATGTTTGTTATAGAAGTTAACTAGATATGTTTAGTGTTTAATTCGGAGCGGAGCAGCAGGGGTGGTGTATGTGCAGTTGAAGCCCACCCCACTTCAGTAATCTATAAAATTCTGTTTTATGGGGCTCTCCAGATGTTCCCTGTTGGCTAGAGCTATTGGCTGCTCCTGCTGTGATTGGCTGAAGGGCTTTTCAGTCACAAAAATGAATTATTCATGATGCTCCCTCAATACACAGTCGGTTTGTTGTTTTGGCGTCTGAATTTAGGTCCTTGCAGTTCCCCATGAGCTTTGGCAAAAGTCCCACAAGTCCTGGCTTGAAAATTCCAGCTTTCAGATTGGCTGTTGCTGCTCTGTAATGGCTACTAAACACATAGACCCTAAAGCAGATTTAACACAGTCCCAAATAAAGTCCTGGTGCAACCGGAATAATTATTATATTTGTCCACTTGCCCCACAGTTCAATTCCCACATGTGTCCTTAATATCACTGCCCATCTTTAGCTGTTTATTTCAGCCCATAGCCTGTCACTGCTGCCAATATTTAACGTCCCTTGTTTGCAGCATTCAGGCTGTCCATCTGAGTCCCAACGTTTAACTGGTGCAGCCAGGATAAACATATTTATTTATTTCAAACTTTCCCCCCTTAAACAGTTGTCCCCAAATGTCCAAATGGCAACTGCAGCATTATTATATTTACATTTCTTTCCATTGCAGTAGCCACCGGAAAATGCTGTTTCCTGAGGGCATACAGACCCTCATTAATATTCATGAGGATTGGGTCTTGGACTCATTAATATTCATGAGCCCTGATAAGTAGTAGTCCGTGGATCTTTTTAATTAAAATGAAGGGAGGGCTCTCTTGGCCCTTGTTTTGGTCAGTGGTCCTCACTCTGCCTAACATGAGGACCAGGACCACCGAATACTCTCCCACTTGACCACAAACCGAGCAGTCGGGAGAGCAAAGGCACAGCCTTGCCCATGCACGATCTCCGTGGCACCGGAGCACCAGAGCAAGCAGGGAGGTGCAGCTTGAGTTTCTTGAGCCTGAAATGGGCTATCTTACAATGGGGCTGCTTTTGGGGGCAAAAGGCACACCAGGACTGGGGGACATACCAAAGGGGAAAATGGCAGGCAGCCGGGAGGCGCTCTGTGGAGCGGGAGCAAATGGAACAATGGGCATAAGGAAGCCCCAAATTGATGGTGGGGGAGCAACGTTACCACAAAGGTTTGGTTGAAATAGGTTTGAAACAAAGAAAACTTGGGCCCATAATTGGAAATGCACAGCATTGACTCTGTGGCTTGCAGAAATTCAGAGTACCACTGTACCATAGGAAAAGTATGCATTTTCTGAAGCTTCACAAAATACTGGTTTAAAAAAATGTGTAAAACTGCTCGCAATCCAAATGTTTGCTACCCGTAATCCTCCTTTACATTAGGTAGAACTAAGAAAAATGATGGAATTTCGCACAAGTTTCCCACCTTAGCAAACCAAATGTCCATGTAACATAGGCTGAGGGTGCGCATATACCATGTTTGTGACTTCTGCAGAGACTACTGGTTACAATGATGCCATATTTATGTACCTTTACCACAAAGGTTTGATTGAAATAGGTTCAAAACATATACTGTGCAAAGTGTATTTGAAAGGGGAAAAAATGTGCCTATAATGGAAAATTATGTATGGAGTTGATTCTCTGGTCTGTAGACATGTCGGACACTATGATAACATAGGAAAAGTTGCAACTGCAAAAAAAAAAAGAAACTGCTTTTAATCTTGAGTAACACTGTCCACTACCCAAGTATGTGCCACCCACAATCCTTCTCTACATTTAGTAGGACTATGAAAAATAATATACATTTGCATAATTTTCACATTTTAACAATGGAATAAGTAAAAATAGGATGCAGTTAAATGAACATCCCTTTAGATTCTAGAGAGAGAACTGGTTACAACGCTATCAAACTTATGGTTCTTTACCACAGATTCTGGTAGAAATAAGCCCAAAACACACAGGTTGCTAAGTGTACTTTAAAACCATGTACATGTAATGATAATAGGTTTGGAGCATTTTGTTCCAAGCATCCTTTGGTGGAGGTACAAGTTTGTGGTACCTACGCTGTTAGCACACACTGAAGAAGTTGAACGTGGGAAGATTTCATACTTGGAAAAAAAGACAGCCAGATAGGCAGGAAAAGGCCAAAATATTGAATTTTTTCAGTGGTTTTAGCTATGGCTAACAAACATTTGGGAGGAGACATTCTCATGCTCCACTGAAATCATCATTTTGTACACTTTAAAGCAATATATACTGTTCTCCGGGTAATGTAATGCATTGAAGTTTCTTTGGGGTGGGAAATGTGGGCAGTAAGGTGCCACTTGACGTTTTCTACATAGGTATCTTGTAATAGACAGGTGTGGACAGAAGCTCGTGGTAAGACTGCATGCATCTGGCGTTATTAGAAATAGGATGATTTTGCCAATGCAATGTAAAATGACCAGACATATAGTTTGAAAAAGAGAGAATATTGCACATTTTTGTGTGTGTGTTTTATAGTATTGGGCCTTGTGCATGGACAGGCATATTGCAGGCATGTAGCCACCCCACACCCAGTGCACCCCTGCAGGGGATGCACGAAAGGGGCGCGTATCCAGTATGCACTCGATCCCCCGGCTGCACAGACAGCAATGCGCTGGGGGCAGGTGAAGTGTGTGCCAGCACTATGTACTAGTCACAAAGATGCATAGTCAGCTCACAGGGTGCGAAGTGGTGAGCAGGTTACAGCATGGGGGACCCTGCCATATCTGCTGTATGTGCCGCGTGCACACAGAGCACCCGCCTGGTTCAGGCGGCAGTAAACAACCTCCCCAAAGAACACCTGCCCTGTCCTGCATGCCAGCTCCACCAACATACACAGCAGGGCCCTAACCCAGTGTGCTGAATGGCAACCCACCCCTTGCACATCAGAGCCCTGACCCTGTTAGCAGTCTGGCGACTCCCCCCGACACACATCTGTGTTCTGTCCCCGGTATAGCATAAGCACACACACACACACACACACAGGCCCTAACATATGTCTGCCCCTTGTCTGATATAGCAACAGCATATCCCCCCACCCCTAGCACACACAGGTGTCCCAGTCCCCGGTGAAGAACATGAACCCCCACACACACACATGCACACAGGTGCCATGTCCCCATCCCCGACCCCGATCCTGGCCCTCAGGTGATCATAGGTGTTAAGTTGTCTCCCTGTGGCACCGACACTAACCTCCTCCCCATCCCTGTACCTGCCCTTTGGTGCCATGGAACTGGTCGGACAGTGGCACAGCCCCACATGCCTTCTTGGCTGCCGGCCATCCAAGTGATGTTGGGGTGTGCTGCTATATATATATATAGGCAGTGCGATTCCAGCATCACTTGGACGAGACCAATGCGAGGCGGGTGTGGAGGCTGTGCGCTGACAATCAGTGCCATGGCACGGCGAATGTGGTGTTGGTGTGCTCGGTGCTGCTGGAGAGGCTGGGATTGGGGGTCAGGGAGATGGGGACATGGCATCTGTGTGTGTGTGTGTGTGTGCGCTCACTGGGGACCAGGGCATCTGCATGTGCTGGGGCAGGGGGTATGCATCCACTATACCGGGCATGGGGCAGACATATGTTGGGGGTTGGGGGTATGCATCTGCTTTACCGGGGATGGGGCATGGATGTGTTGGGGATTGTTCAGCCTGATGCGGATGGGGTATTGCTGTGTGGCAGGTGTGGAGCACTCCACAGGCCTGCTGGCCACAGGGGCATGGCTGTGCAAGTCCGGGTGCTGGTGGGAGCTATTCACATACCTGGACCCATGCATTGGCACACAAGGGTCCATTCTGGGCCCCTGGTGGGCATCCCATAGGATGCCCACCTAGGTCCGCAGTGCTGCCCATGGCCGCCCTGCACAATCCTGTGTGCTGGGGGGGCAAGACCCCAGACAGGTGCTTGTGGTAGTGCATACTGCGCACCCTGTGCCTGTCCAGGGCCGTGGAGCTACGCGTGTGGGATACACACCTCTGACGCATAGTTCCCGCCCATTTGTGCATAATTCATAGGACAATGATGGGTAGCAACCCTTTGATGGGGTCTTATTTTCTGGAGATTTAGAAAATAAATACTTACCATATAATAACATATTATCATTGGTTTCTACAGGCCTGAGAATTAATACTGAGCACTTAACGTTTTGGACTCCATTTAGTAACTTGAAAGTAATATTTAAAAAACAAACGTTCAGTATGTATGGTGTTTATTTTAATTTTTACTGTGCAAACATCAAATTGAACTGTGTTTCTGCATGAAATGACTTATATTTGCTTGTCTGAAATGCCATAAAATAAAAGTTAAAAAGAAACTATATATCACTCTGGCACTTATAAACAATAGCCTGTGGTCCCTTGAATAAAGGACTGGTAGTATAGCCTAGAGGTTAGAGTAATGAGCTGTAAATGAGTTTGGTACATACAGCAGACCTGGGTTTAATTCCCTCAACCTCCCTGGGTAAATCACTTAACCTCTCCAGTGCTGCCGGGTCGATCCTGAAAACAGGCACTCTATGTAGTGGGCAATTCTTGATTACCAAAAGAATAAAAATAAAAAAGGTTTGTGGGTGCTGAAATAAGAAAATAATCTATCCCAAAATTTTTTTAGTCTAGTGACAGCTCTGTCCTTCTCCTCCTGTACATCATGAGTTTTTGTATCAATCAATCATTCCAGTAAATGAGCTTGGTGTGGCATTTCTCAAAGCAAGCCTCCTGGCAGAAGCCTGGCTCTGTAGGACGTTATGGAAAATAATATCTCATGTCTCTCCTGATGCCTTTCTTTCTTTTTTTATCATAGAATATTTTATTGAGTTTTTCTTATACACCACACACTCAACCTACACCATAGTATTATGTAGGCAAAAGGTCAGGTTGTACATAACCATTTACAATTCAGTAATAACGCACAGTTCTCACCCTAAATTATCCATAACATGTATGTTGTCAACAGGCTAAACTGCAGACTCTGACAATATGTATAAAGTACATAGCTTATAACTAACCCTCCTGAAGGAAGGGTACATATTCACATACTGAAAGGCTACTACAAAAATAGATTACCACAACATACAGGCACAATATAACCTTGAGGAAAACTAAGTGTCTGAAGGAAGAAAATAGAGCTACAGAGAGAAGAATGTGAAGGGATGCCTCATTGCATCATCTTCTGTCCTACTGGGTAAGGGCCCTTAACCAGGATTTTGGGGAATTCAGATCCCACCATTCAAGGAGGGATGGGGGATTACATTGTGCTGGAAGGGGAACTTTACATAGAGCGGAGTTTAGGTATGGTCCCCATTTCTGGTAGTAGAGTACTAGCTTCCCACTATTAGTGTGCGTAAGCCTTTCAAATATGGCTAGTCTGGCCATGGCAGAATGCCAAATAGAAATAGGGGGTGGCTGAACTTGTCTCCAGGACATGAGCAGAAGCCTTTTTGCTTCCAAGAGAGCTCCCAGTAACCAACTTGAGTGTGGCTTCGGTAGAGGGCCCAAAGGGGAAGGGTCCCCCAAGAGGAGCAGTGGGTTAGAGATGTCTATGTGGGTTCCCAGGACCCCAGAGCAGTCCATTGATATGGCGGACCAAAAGGGGGTTAAGGTCTGACATGTCCACAGTAAATGCAGGATGCTTGCTGGGTCCTGTCCACACCTCCAGCATTATGCATGTGGCAAAATGCCCCATGAATGGAGGGCAGCAGGCGTGCGATGCCACCTGAGGAGGATCTTTAGTTGTATCTACTGGCTCCTCACATCTTGATAAGTGGAGTGCGCTAAGTGAAGACACCGATGCCATGTTCCAGTAGGTATGGGTGTGCCTAAATCCTCTCTCCATGCCACCCGACATGGTTCAGTGTGATCTGGCTGCGCCTCTCGCCAGGTGCTATAGAACTGTCCTGCTAGGCCCTGGAAGGAGGTCCTACAATGGAGCGATGAAACCCAACTCCACTGTCAGTGTCCTGCTAAGGTTTTGGGACTGCACTGCGGATCTGCAAGCATCTCCAAAAATCGGTAGTTGACAAGGAATATTTAACCCTCAATTGTTCAAAGGACATCATTGTGTTCGATTTCTGCATATATAAATCTTGTATGATGCATACACCCTTGCTCTCCCACATTGGCCAATGGATTGATTTATTATCCACCGTGAGGAGTGGGTTATGCCAGAGAGCCAGATACTGAAAAGGCGCAGATCTAGCCGCCTTTGGAGCCTTGGTGGCTATCCTGAGTTTGAACCATGCTTTCCTGGTCTCAACCATAGCCGGGGTAATTGTGCTGGTGTCAAGAGAGGTGGTAGTCAGCAGCATCCCTAAGGGATTGTTTCCCATCAACTGAGATTCTAACTGAACCCATGGAGGAGGGGTATGAAGAGAGAGGACAAACCATTTGGTCGCCTGTGCAGACATGTATACCCAATGATAGCCTTGCAGCCGTGGGAGCCCCAGACCTCCCCCTTGTCCAGTGTACCTGCATCTTTCTTTGACTCCATCACGGGGTTTTGCCCTCCCATAACAGGGATGAGATTATGCCATCCAACTTATGGAACACCTTGTTCGGCAGAGCAATAGGGAGGTTGCAAAGTAGGTACCCTACCCGAGGCATGAGCAACATACGAATTGCTGCTACTTTGCCAGGGAGTGATAGATTAAAGCACTTCCAATGAATTACCTCTGCTGTAAGAGATGCTATTAGAGGATTGAAGTTCTCCTGCACCAAGTAGCTCTACTTAGCCGGAACAGTAATACCGAGGTACGAGAAACTAGGTCCCCCCCTTGTCACCCCCTTCCCAATATGCATGTTTGGACCTGAGGAGTGCCCACTCAGACTTCTGGTAGAGCAGAGTGTTAATATGATATTTTAACCCAACTATGCTCTGGAGTAAAACTGGATTTGGTGCACCCCCTGAGGGACTTCTGAACCTGGCCTCCAACCGAGCAAGTTCAGATTGTAACCCCTCCCAATTCTGCATGCCTCAATTTATTTAGATGCGCTGAATAGGCTATAATTCACCCTCGCAGTACAGCTCTGAATGCTTCCCAGACGGTAGCAGCAGAGGTATCTGCAGCGTGATTATGTGAGAAGTAGTCTCTAGCTGCTTCCTTGATCATGGAACAAAAATCAGGGTCACGGAGAAGCAAGGGATTACATCTCCATCTGGTACCCGATCCCCCCTGTTTAGAGGGGGCATAGTGGCAGAAGACTGGTGCATGGTCAGAGACTAGTATGTTACGGATCTTTGTGTAGGAGATATCGCTGGCTGCAGTGAAATTAGCCAGCCAGAAGTCTATCTGGCTGGAAGTTGCATGGACTGAGGAGAAGAAAGAATAATCACATCCTGACTGGTGGTCTCTGCGCCATACGTCCGATAGGCTCCATTCCTCTATGACATCTTGCAGGACCCTCAATGTTTTTGGATGTGTCTGGGGGGTTGGTTTGTTTTGTCAAGGAAAGTTTCAAGAATAAGATTAAAGTCTCTGCCCCATAGTACAGGAATCTACGGACATTCTACCATTAAGGACTGTACTGCCTTGATGAGGTCTAAGAGGATGTCCAGCTGATCTGCATTTGGGCCATATAGGTCAGCTAGGACAGCCCGCCCCCTGGGTATGGGAATCAGACTACTATCCAGCGACCCTGTTTGTCAGTAATAGCTTGGTTCTGTACCCATGAGCAGGACTTTTTAACCAGTGTGGCCACTCCCTTTGATTTAGTCATCACTGAACTTGCCAAAACAGTACCAACCCATGCTTTTTTGAGCCACTCTACAGTTCTTGCAGTGTGATGGGTCTCTTGGACCAGAGCAATATCCACCTGCAAGGACTGTAGGTGCTTGAGAACCATGGCCCGTTTTACCGGATGGTTTAAACCCTTCACGTTCCATGAGACAAGGTTAATACCTATATTCATGTTCTGCATCAGGCATCCCAGATAAATTAAGAAATCGGTACTCACCACCCTTATCCAGAAATAATGGAGAGACCCTAGGAGGGTTACCAGAGATAGAGAGAGGCAGTTTAGATGATGACTAGAGAGAGGTAATCTGTGCAGTAGTGGTGAGAGCAGCCAAAGCCTGATATAGGAACAAAGACAGAAATATTACAATTTCAAACTCGCCAGCCAATGACTGGTTAACAGGATATTGGAAGTAACAATTATCGCTAAGCAAAGTGTATAATTCCTTAACAAGGAAGAAGAAGTTAACACACTATAGTTCCAAACAGTCACTAAACTAAAGGTGCTAATCTCTGCACTATTGTGGAGAGGCACTCAGCCGCACTAGCCAATCACCTACAAGGGGGGATATGGAGATAACTCAACCAATAACACATTATCCATCCCCAGCCATAAACGATAGGCAGGATATTCAAGAGGGTAGGGGTGGGGTGGGGGGCAAAGAGAGAAGAGGAGGGGAGGGGGATCGCCCCTCATTCAGGCAAGATTTTAGATCTGCATGTTCTTCCTCCCAAAGTACCTGTCCACAGGGGGGACAATGAACAGTGTGCCACGACATGCCACCTGACCCAAGCTGCCCAATGCTCCTTACAGGAGTCTGCATGCCACTTAGGACCAGCAAGCCTACTAATGGGAGGTGAAAGGAAGGGATGAAAGGCACGGAAAACCTCCCGCTTATCCACAGGGAGTGAGGGCAAGTTTAATTAATAATAGCAGTTTCCAAACATTAGATGTGAGAGCATGTGTTCCACCAATGTAAAAGGCACATTCTCCACATAGCAACAGTTGCATCTATAATGAGAGCTGGGCATTATTCTCCAATTCAATATGCTAGAAAACCAGTAGATATACTACTCAGTCATTAGTATGTCGCTCCACAGATTGATCCAGTGGAGGACTGTCCACAGATAACACCTCAGCATATGTCAGCATGCCAGGCCTCACTTGACCAATTGGGGGGGTCTATAAGCATTCGAGATCTGGATGCATGTCGCCCTATGACAAACTGTCCATCGCTTCAACTAGCATTTCATTGGATACCTCTCCCAGTGTGTCAGAACTGTGTGCTCTTCTTTGGTCTGCTTGGCAGGTGGAGCGTCGCTTGGGCCTTGAGGGGTAGAGCCATGGTCGCTAATAGACCGCTGCCTGATTCTAGCCAATTGACTTATGCCCCATTTAGGTAGTGCAGGAGGCGGAGGGGTTGAAGACTCCAATTGTGTTTCCTTGTGATGGTCTGCCCTTTCTGTTGAGCTGCAGTGGGGCGGAGGGGACCTACGGGGTGCATTTGAGGATCGCACTGTACGGCCTGCATTTGGATCCTCCCAGGGACCTCTCCTAAAAGATTTGTTCCGCTGATCTTGTGACCTAGGTCCTGGTGCCCAAAGTCTCCTGGGAGCCGTAGTTCTGATAGATAGTCTGGGCCAGTACTTATGGGCCTATTCCTCGACTTCCTGAGGTGGCTCCGCTAAATTGTCTCAGCCCTCTCAGGACACATACAAGTAAGGTTTCTAAATCCATACTGAAAACCTTGTTCTGCCTACGGCTTTTTCAGGGGGTAAGAAAGCTTTTCTACGGGCTGCCACCTCTGCCGAAAAATCCCTGAAAAAAGACAATCGGCCCCCCGCCATAGCAGCTCTCCTTTATCTCTGGCTGCCCTGAGAAGCTTTTCTTTGGTGGAATATTTTAGCAGGTATGCAGTGATGGGTTGGGGGGACCCTTGACGAGATCTGGTGCCACTGGGGATTCGATGTGCTCTCTCTACCTCAATTGGGCCCGACCATCTGTCCCCCATAATTTCAGGAATCTCCTCATTAAGGAATTTTTCTGCATTCTGGCCTTCAACCCCCTCAGGTAGCCCAAGAATCCTGATATTGTTACGTCTACCTCTATTTTCTTGATCCTCTGCCTTTCTCCATAGAGTTGCCAGTTTTTCATTGTGACCTTTAGTCTTTTGCCAGATTTTAGTGCAGTCCATTTCCAGATCATCCCGCTCGTTCTACTACATTCATCTTGTCACTGAGACCCTTCATTTCCATAACAGTGCCAGTTAGAGTTGTAGAGATGGTGTCCACCCTTGTTAAAAGGGTTTCTAACGTTGCAGTAATGTGCATTAGTGAGGCACTGACATCCACTTGTTGTGTACTAGCCCCCCCCCCGCCCCGAGAGCAGAGCTGTGAGGCTGTATATTAGCTGGTGGGGAAGCCATACCGTGATAATAGGCTAAACTCAGGTCTAGAGCGCGTGCTAACATGGGGATCCAAGCCTGTCGGTAATGCTGCTGAATATGCTAATACTGGGCAGCCGCTACCGAGTGAGCGTTGAAAGCTATTGTATCCGCTTAAGCGCTGCTGCAAGGCTGTGTCAGAAATAGAGCGAGTCTCGCGGTGTCCGGTGCCCCAGAAGCTATTTACCGGATAGTTAACTGTGCAGAACCCCTGTTCGTCGGTCTTAAGATGCCCGGGCCACACTGGTAGGTGAAAAGGTGGTGGGGATCCCTTAATATAACCGCAGATTATCCTGGATTTTGTTGGCTGGGTGGAGAGCCGACAGTTTATGCTGCCATCTTTCTCAGTGTACAAACCACGCCCCGATGCCTTTCTTGTAGCAGATTCTACATTCCCTTTGGGGTCTGGCCTTCCTTTCAGTAGGTGGGAGTGTTCTGCAGAAATGTCTTTCATTCAGTCTGCCAAGACCCTCATTCCTTTCCATTTCAGGTACTTCTGTTGAATCAAATAGGAGACTCGAGATAACGATAGTTTGGAAATCTAAGAAGTATTTTAAAGGCCCAGATGCATTTGCTTGGTACAGAATAAAAGCAGTGCACATAGCTAGGTGAAACAAGTGAACAGCTAATTTCTTGTACCAAGCCATAGTTTTTCTAGTGGCATCATAGGGCTCAAGCATCTGGTCTGTTTTTGTCCACACCTCCCATTTGCTTGTTCACTGACTAACGCAGCCAGTATAGTGTTATGCTTATGTAACTATTAGTTTGGTTGTGGCCGTTTGCACTCCCTATTCCAGAGGAATTACCATCCTGAAGGAGTACGAAAGCAAGGAACTCTCGGAGAGGGTTCTGCCCCTAGAGGTGCCACGGGACGGTTCCCGTGGCTAAAGGTACCTTAGGAATCCCCCTAAGGAGAGAGCACTGCCGCTGGAGGAGGATGGTGGGGCAAAGACAAAATGCTTCACAGTGAGGCTGAGAGGAACTGCTTATATAGCTTAGGAAGTGGGAGTGACTGGCTGCTTGGTCACCACACTACAGGCAAAGCCTTTCAATTCACTGACCTACACAGCCAGTATAGTGTTATGCTTATGTAACTGTATTAGTTTGGTTGTGGCCGTTCGCACTCTCTATTCCAGAGGAATTACCACCCTGTAGGGGTACGAAAGCAAGGAACTCTTGGAGAGGGTTCCACCCCTAGAGGTGCCACGGGACAGTTCCCGTGGCTAAAGGTACCTTAGGACTCCCCAAAAGAAATGTAGTATCATCCCCAAAAGGCAACATGATGTGTATGAGCAAGCAGTAACAGTGACGTAGAAGCAGTAACTGCAACATAGTAGTAGAGAAGAATAGTGATGGCTTGTATGAGAGAAGGGGATCCCCAAGGAGAGAGGGAATGGCAGGACATCCTCCACCTCCATCCAACAATGGAACCTACCTAAGGAAACTAGGGGGAAACAACTATGTTAACCAAGTGTTATGACCTGAGGCAACGGAGGAGAGAAAAAAACCCTATGAGGAGGAAATCTCTGGGGATCCAAGGCCTAGGTCGTCTTCCCTCCAGATTTGGGAAAATGTGTTTAGTGACATCTCTGCAGCTGCAATTTGGAAAACCCAATTAAAGGGAGGTGGAAAATATTCCAATTTGGAGGAAGGCTCTCACTCAAACCCTCTAGCGGGAACGTCGTGGAAGGTTGCGAGAAAACTCTGCAACAATACGAGCATCCAAGGCACAAGAGGAGAGCAACAACTGCTGAGGCACTCACCTGGCCTACCTGCCCTAAAGCAAACCAGGTGAACCAGAGGCAGTTGTGGGGAGAATGCGGTGAAGGTGCCTTGCTAGGGAAACCACTGAAGTCAATGGTCAACCGTTATAGTGAAACACTAGAGCCAAAGGAGATCGTCGTAACCACCCTTCACCGCTAGTCTTAAATTCTACACCAGGAGCTTCTGTTGTGTAGCAGGCAGCTAAAGCCAAGCCTGGGGTGAGGACATTCCCAGCTATGGGCCAGGTGAGAAGGATCCCGCCCCAAGCTGGACACGCTCGATGATGCAGACTAAATGCAGAGCAAGACAGTCGGCTGCAGGAACCTGCGCCAGATTAGAATGGCTGGCATGCCCCAGAATTGATTGAGAGCTGTAAAGCTGGTGAGCTGAATGAGCACAGTGTGCTGAGACCTTGCAAGGTCAGATGCAGATTGAGAGCAGTAGAATCCCAGGCGAAGCCGAGGGTATGGCACTAGGCATAAAGCAATGGTTTATGTAAGCAAGTGGGGACCTATTAGGTCAGTAAGCAGTAGTAGTAGTAGTAATAGGTGGACCTGCATAACAACTGTATAGCAAGTAAACAGCACTGAGTTAGGGGCAAGCCAGCCAGACGTGAATAGCCAAATCAAGGTGACAAACTCTGAGGATTTTCAGTGGCAAAGACAGGATTTAGAACAAAATTAATTAACCACATAGGCCATGACCTCCCAGTCCCCACCATAGGACAAACTAGGAAGCGATGAAAGGCCGAGAACCACATGCAGATATAAAAGCTAGTTTAATAGCCTCAGCAGGAGCTTCAGCTAACCTCAGAGTAAACAAGGTAGAATAGGAATGGGTGTAAACAATGCAGCAGCAGGAAGCAAGTGGGCCTGTACAGCAGTAGTTAAATGAGTATAGTTAAAACACAGGCACTGGGTACAATAGTAATTAAAGTAAACAGTCAGTAGCAGTGGCTGAAGTTGTAGGTAACTGAAAGCAGTAGCATGAGCTCTGAGTAGGTTTGCAGTTGCAGTGCAGTAAATTGAGAGTTGTAACTGAAAGCAAGCAGAATGAGCTCTGTAGTAGCAGTATGCTAGGAGTTTTAAAACTAAAGGCCCCTCCAAAAGAGGAAACCAAAACACAGCAAAACAGAAAACAGGGAAAGGCACCCCCCAAAAAAAAACAGAAACAAAACACAGGGAAGAACACAGCCGGAGGAAAGATACAAACCAGAAGCAGGAAAACAAACACTGAAGTCCAGCAGAGACACACAGAAATGGCAGGCTTTGTGGGGGGGGTGGAGCGGTTAGGCTCCAGCCAGCTCAGAGGACAAACCAACATAGCCTCCAGCTGCAAAGACAAACCGCTTCACAGTGAGGCTGAGAGGAACTGATTATATAGCTCAGGAAGTGGGTGTGGCTGGCTGCTTGGTCAGCGAACTGCAGGCAAAGCCTTTCAGTTATAATCTAGGATACACAGACTTGTTATCAGTTTGTCCTGACCACGAACTGTAACAGTTGCTGTAGATTCATCATAAATTGTACTTAGGAGGTACATGTCTTCTTTTTTTATCTGTGAATTTTATAGCCAGCAGTTCACCACACCGGAGAGCACTGGTCTCTCCAGGTTTTTACTTTCTGACTGCCAACTCTTAAATCCCTGCTTGTTGGGCCTGATCGTGCCACAAGTTACTGTATCAAACTGATACAGGACATTAAAGGGAAGAATTCCAGCCTAGAAGTTATCTATTTAGAGGTTGTAGTCACAGTTTAGCAAGGGAAGAATTAGGTCCCACACCATTTTCTCATTTGTGTTCAGACATGGGGGGCAGCCTGGAACATCCTGTGTGGCATCCTTTCCTGTATAGATTCTGAAATGGTATGTGTACCCGGTGGAACTTTCACAAAGTTTGTACAGTTTGATTCCATATCGGGCATGTTTCAGAGGCAGGTATTGTTTAAATATTGTCCTCCCCTTGAACATCATAAGGGATTCATCCACAGAGATGTTTTGGGATGGCTTGTACATCTCATAAAACATTTTAAAGAGATGATCTACAATAGGCCTTAATTTAAAAAATCTATCATTCTCTGGATGGTCCCTTGGCAAAGCCTGAATGTTGTCATTGTAGTGCATACAAAGCAGCAAAAGCTGAAACTGGTTCTTACTCATTATAGTTGGAAACAGGGGGGTAGAGTGACCAGGGTGGGTGGACCAGTACATGCTGATGGTGGTTTTTTTCATTGTCTCCATTTCAAGTGTCAGACCCCAGAACCTTTTCATTTCCTCTGTGTTTGTAGGACTCCACTGGTGAGCCCTTGAATGTGGTTTTAGCTTGTCCCTATACTGAGCCAAAAACTGCTCTGCATATAAATGTGTTTGTTCCACTGTATGAGACACTATTTCATTGCTAAAAGAATAACTGAAAATATTGTATGAGGGGTAAACTCCTTTGTCTCAATACGGGCACCTGCATTACCAGTAAATGGGGAACACATGGTTTTTCCATATTTGGGGATTTCCACTGGTAAACAGGAGTATAACCACTGTGGTGCTTGCCATGGCCTGTAGCTAGCACTGGGAGAGGCATTTCAGAGTCAGGTATTGATGAGGGACTAGATTCATTCAAGAAAGTAGCAATACAGATGGTAAGGACTCATTTTTTAGCAAGGCATCAGGTTCAGACAATAAATGCTCAAGCTGAGGGTCTCCCTCGGGTAAGACAACAGACTTGGGCAGACTTTCAGTCTTGGGCAGCATGTCAGGCTCAGGCAGAGTGTTAGGCTCAGGCAGCGTGTCAGGCTCAGGCAGCGTGTCAGGCTCAGGCAGTGTGTCAGGCTCAGGCAGGATACCAAGCTTAGGCAGAGGATCAGGCTCAGGTAGCGAGTAATACAGAGGCTGAGAATCAGGCTCATTCAGAGAGTCATGGTGCAGCAAGGTATCTTCTCTGGGCAGAGTTTCAGGTTCTGGTAGTGTGCCAGACTCAAGCAACTGTTGCATTTTTAATTTGCGCTTTTTTGGCTGAGGCTCTAATTCAGGCTCGGGCAGATGCTTGTACTTTTTTATGCTTTTTGCACCTACTCATCCTGTTTTACAGGCACTATATCATGAGACAGTGCAGGCTCCCAGGGAGCTTATTGATTGGGCAGCATCTGCGACTCATGCAATGTCTCAGGCTGGAGCCAATGCCTGTGTTTTTATTTTTTATGAGTGCCCTTAATAGTAGGCTCAAAATGAGCTTCTTGTTCAGGCAGAATCTCAGGCTCTGGCAATTCCTTGGCTTTTTTTTCTGCTTTTTGTGCTTGACCTGAGTTGCAGATGCCGGATCAAACAATAATTCCTTTTCAGACTTGGGCAGTGTCTCTGTCTGTAACAGTTGCTTGTACATGCATTTTTTGCAACTTTCCTCAGCCTGCATTACTGCCTCCATCTCAATGGCAAGGCCTTTTTGCTCTGACAGGGTCACAAAATTAGGCAGGAGCTTTCATTTACACTTGTGCTTTGTCTGAAATGCCTCAGCCTGTACTGTTACTGCCAGCTCTGTCAAAGGCACAGATGGGGGCCTTTTTGGTAGGACTGCTGAACTGTTTTCTCAGCCAGAAAGCCATTTAACCTGGTTGGGGTTTGCGAGTGAAAAAGAAGCCTAACTGTGTTTAAGTTCCAGTGGAATCTATATATCCAGCTGGAAGTCCTGGGTGACCATAAGCCTGGGTGGTCCCCTTGCAAAGATGATGAAAGGGTCAAGGGGCGAAGATGATGAAAGGCTCAAGGGGCAAAGATGACTAAAGGCCCGAGGGACAAAGACGATAAATAGCCCATCACAGGTGAAGGGTCCCAGCATCTGCTTAAAATCTCCAGCCTGCAGTTGTTGTTCTTGAAGAGACTGTCTGCTGCACACAGAGCACTACCGCCAGGCTTTATCCTATCGCAGCACCCCCTGAAGCCTTCAGAAACTGTGAGTACTTCTGGGCTATAGCCCAAGGAGATGTTTTCCAAAGTTAGTTAGTTAGTCTAGCTGCTGAGCTAGATATATAAAGGGGTGAAGTCCTAGGCAGAACTTTGTTAATCTGCAGGAAAAGCCCAGGCAGAAGATTGGAAACCTTACTTGTTCATTCTTTTTGAGATTCCACTGGAGCCCCTTTTGCAAAGTTCTTCCAGTTCAAATTAAAACTATGGTTCCCGCTACATGCCCAAAGTGCAGCACCCTATGTCATCTGGTTGACCACCAGCAACCCGGTGAGGTACATACCGCAATGGACATTCACTATCCTTACAGCCATGGGGGGGGGGAAGCTGGGTGCACCCACGGGGTGGTACTGGGACTGTGTGGGAGGACAGCTTTTGAAAAAAATTGTTTTTTTGCTTTTTGTTCCCCCTTTACCCTTCCCTATAATAAATTTGAGGTTATTTCATTTTATAATTCTTGCTCATGGTTATTGCGTCATGTGACTTATTACTGTGTGGGGGAACAACTAACTGTGCGTGGGAGGGAAAATTGTAATTGTTCCTGGGGGAGGTTAGGGCCACAATGGGTGGCCTCTATATAGCCCCACCCTAGATGGAGGCACCAAACCCTGTTCGTGTTACTCTATTCATATATTGCACTCAAAAAAAAAAACCTGGCCGACCCCAAGGTAGGTTGACATGTGAGGGGGAGCCAGGCTCGAATGTTGGAGAGAACCCCCTTACAGGTAGTTGAGACCCAGTCCATGCAAGGCTTTGTAAGCTAACAAGGCAAACTTTTTTTAAATCGGGGTATTTATGCTTCTGTTCACCAGCCGACCCCCATCGGTCCTGCCCACCCAGCCCTATCAGCCATGTTCTCTGGGACTTCCTGGCTCCTAGTGTTCCTCACAGATTTTCTCCCATGGCAGGGCTGGAGGGGGGAAGGTCATCCTCTCATCCAGAGCACAGTCCAGATCCTGAACCCTGCCCAGTCAGTGGTGTGGGGCCTGCAGTGGTGCCAGGGAGTCACCAAGCCAGTCAGGTATTTCCTCTGGGATTAATTTGCGATGGCTGCCAGAATGCATGGATGCACTGTGTGTGTGATCCTCTGCACAGACATGCTTAAATAAGCATTGAGGAGGGCCCTTCCCATGACTTGGCCGATTCCCCTGTATACAGTCCACTAACTGACAGTTCAGTCGGTGCCCAGCCATGGTGGAGAGTGGATGGTTGTGCCAGGCACCAGCTCTGGAATGGGACAGGGGGGCAGGGTGGTGGGGCGCTGCCTATGGGGTGGGGGTCCACGAGACCACCAGCTTGGATGTGTATAGGAAACGGGGATCGGGACTTGGGGGGGTGCTGGACTACCAGGGATGTATTTTTTATTTAATAAATGGGATTGGGGCACTGATCAGTGGGTCTGCTAGACCACCAAGGATTTTTATGTATTAACAGGGATAGGGGCTTGGGGTGGTGGGAACATGGCACATTGCTGCAAATGTCAAATCCCTCCCAGAGGACACGTCTAAGTACCCTTAGACCAGCCCTGGCAGGTTTAAAGGTACTTAGAATGTTGCCCTCTGGGAGAATTTTGTGAATATCAAAATTGGGGATATGGAAGCTTGCGTTTCCCGTAAGCCCCCTAATGCCATGCCGCTGCCCATTTTGTGGTGCAAGGCTGGTACAAGCCCTCTTTGGCACACAGCCTGTGTTTGATGCAGGCTGCCTTTCTGAATAGCTCTTGGGGCATCTTTTGGTGCAGGTTGCCACTTGCATCATTTATGTTCGAAACAAGCACCTTGCGTCATTCTAGGGCTTTGTGAATCGGGCCCCAAGTCTTTTGTAAATGGAGACTATCAGCCAGTGGGGGGGGGTAGGGGGACTCGAGATTCGGGGGCAACTAATCAACAGACCCTGCTGTTTTTCTTAATTTAACACACAGCCACACTTTGTTTTTCCCTAGTTAACACATTGGCACACTTCCACTAGTTTCACACAAATCATGCTTTCTTTGAGAACAGATGTTCCTGCTGACTGGTACCATTTCTGCACTGCACAGAACTGTGTCTCACTCCAGCACATCACTCCCATTTCTAGTGTTAGCAAAATCTTTCTAGACATTTCTCTGTAAGCCCCCCACATTTCTGGGGCTTACAGAGATGACAGATGACACTGTACTATATGTGAGCAATCCCTCACCATCAAAAGCCTGTGAGCTCCTACAGTCTGAATTCTCCCCTCCTTCAGCACAACCTATTAGAAAAGAAATTATTACTAAATGCCAAGAAAACCAAAGCTATGTTCTTTGCCACCAAGAACTGTTCTTCCACTATCCCATCATTCACCCTCCCACAACTCTCTACCATCCTTGGTGAAAATCTGGAATATGTTGACAAATTCAAATACCTAGGAGTATGGATAGACAATAAACTAGACTATACTACCCACGTTGAAGAGCTCCTGAAAAAGCTAAGACAAAGACTTGGTCTATTCTATAGGATCAAACACTACCTGACCAAAGATTCCAAACAAAGATTAATCCTTGCATCATTCATGTCCCTCATTGATTATGCTGACTTCCTCTATGGTCATTGCTCCTCTCCCATCTAAACAAACTAGACACCCTGTATCATAGAGCTATTAGATTCATTACTGACCTTCCTCTAGCACCCATCATTGCTCTCTCACAATGCAGTCAACTGGACATCCCTGCAACATAGAAGAAGAAAAATGCTGCTACCTGGATCTACAAAGCTCTGACAAACAAACTCCCTTCCTACATCTCAGACTGCTTCAACCAGATCACATCCAGGCCCTACACCTTGAGGATCAACAAACTGATCCTGCTGAAGATTCCTATCACCTGCACCCGGTATGGAAGAGCTGCAATCAGTTATTCTCCTGGCACTTATCTGGAATTCTATCCAAAAGACATTGAAAATGGAAACACTGATTCCCTACATCCTTCAAAAGCTGTACACCAGCCTAATCCCAGATTCGGCAATTGCTTCCACAAGGCCTAGTCCTCCCACACCCCACCCCTCCCACACCCCTCTCTCCCCACCCCCTCTTTTAAAGCTCCTCCCTATTCTTCTATTATTCCTCTGGCCCTTTCCACATCAAACCTCAAACATATATGCCTACCCATGTACCATTATCCAAGCCTTATCCCTACTAGACTGTTTGTTTCTCTCCTTTATTAGGTTTTTGGTTTACTGTCCTTTGCCTTGTATGTATGTAAATATTTGTACATCTATCTCACTCATAAATGATTGTATTTGTGCTTATTCAATATCATGTTTTTGTATACACTCTGTAACCTTTTCTTGTTATGACCACTCAGGTCCATCTTGTAAATGAGCTATGCTCAATGATGTTCGCCTGAATAAATAAAGATTTTGATTGATTGATTGATTGGGGCTTACCTTGTTACCTCCACAGGTGCCCAGGTCCCAAGTCTTCACTCTCCAGCCCCTGGGATTGCCAAAAGGGGGACCGGTAGTGCAGTAGTACAGCAGTGATGTGGACCAGGGCTTCACTCTTGGAATCTGTGGCTGTTACCGCTCATCGCCCTTTAACCTCAGACCCCTCCAGTGTTCTTGGGGCCAAGGTAGAGGGCAGGACAAAAGGAACAGCCATCATTTTGTTTCCCTGGCCCAGAAACTGAAGAGGGCTGGGGAGCGACTCGAGACTTGGTGGAGTGAAGCAGCAATGTCATCTGTCACGCATGTGCACATGAGTGCGTCTATAGAGCCAGAGCTCCATGAGTCACACTGAGCAGTGTGCTCGCTTATGATGTAGAGCTCCACTCCAGAACTGTAAGTGGAGCTGGGAAACAGTAAAACCGTGCCATCGGGCACCGTAAAAAGTGTTTCCTGGCCCCAGGGATGGCAGCGGGGTCAGGAAAGAAGAAATGCAACTGTACATGGGCACCAACAGGGAGAACAGCTTGGATAGCCACTCCCAACTCCAAAGCACCCGACTCAGCAATGGGCTGAGTCCCCAGTGAAGTAAACATATCGATGGCCCCAGAACCGCAGTGGGGCCAGGGCATGATAAAAATAACTTTGGGGGATTTTTACTAAAACAGCAGCAAGATGCCAAGGGGGGGGCTATATATTGTAAACAAAGATGGAGGCACCCATGCTGGAAGAGATGGCTGAGCACCATGGGCAGGTGACCAAAGGTCGAATCCAGTTTCCCTGCAAATTTTGGCCAATCAGAGAGCTGCACAAGCTAGAGACTTTCTGCCTGTGAACATGCCTAGCCAATCAGTCTTTGAGTTTCAACCTAAATAAAAAGGGACTGTTTTAAAAGTTCGTGACAATTCAGTCAGCCCTAAAGGAGAGGACTGTGTGTCATGGCATTGGCTGGTGTGCAACAATCTGTCCAATTTTTGGCTGCCTGGTAGACATAGAAGTACAAGGATCCCGGAGTAAATTCTGAGAGAGAAGAAAGAAGTTTTCATCAAAACATTTGTTTAAAAAGGCAAGTTGTGGGGTTTCCCTGAACCTCCTCAGACTTTCATCTCAGGAGAATCAGCTGTAACAGCATCTCTCATCCAGGAAGGCACCTTCCTTCATTCAGGTCCTGAGCCTCAGTGAGACAAGCTGAGATGCGAAGCAGAGAAAAGCCACCAGTCAGTCTGGGGAAGCCAGCATCCTAACCGGGAGCAACGCCTCCAAATTTGCCTGTCTAGCAACCTGTACCTGAAGTAGCATTTAAAGAATCAGAACCATGAGTAAAACCCAGGGTTTGACTCTGCAGCTATGGAGAGAGTTATTGTGTCAGCAGTTAAGGGAGAAGTCCTGGGCAGGACTGTGCCAGTGAAAGGCACCCAGTCAGAAGACCTGTTGAGGCCATCTTGCCAAAAAATCCCATTTGGATTACAGATAGGGGCCCCTTTTTTGAGATGTACCAGTTTAAAGTTGGTGTTCACCAACAATGATTTTAAAAGTATTTTTCCTGAAGCTGTTTAACACGTGCCACCAAGCCCCACCCTGCTAGCAGCATCAGTGTACCCGGTGTGTTACCACTGCAACTATTGAGAGAACTGTTACCCATGGCCAGTAGCCAAGGTGGGATTGGGAAAGCATGCATGGGGTGGATCAGGAAGTGTTGCTGTTTTTTTTTAAAGAGACAGGCTGATAACCAAAGGTGAGTGCAGAGGAGGTGTTTTTTTTATTTTATTTTTTTTGAGATGGTGGAAAGGTAGTCGGCAACAAAAAAAAATGGAGGGAACTGATACATATTAAAGAAGTGATCTAATTCCGCTGCAGCTGCCGGAAGTAGTGTGCATCTCTTCCACTACCTGTTTTTGATTTTCTCTTCTTACAATATTATATCATGCATAGTTATGTAGCTGTAAAATGCTGGAGCATGACTGGATTCTAGTCATCTTAATAATCATTTTTTTACCTCTGTGCCACAGTTTCACCCACAGGCCAGATACCAACCTCAGATCAACTGCAAAATAGCAGAGCCGGCACTCTGGCTGGTGTGCTGTTGTTCACTTAATATCCTGTTTGGAGGTGGATTGTCTTTCAATGGCAGTCATTAGTTGGAACTATGCCTGGATATACTGCAGTACATTTTGTTTCTGAACTGTGGTGTTGTAAAGTGAAGTCTAGCACTGTGCAAAATAACTTTATTTTCTACACATGCTTTCTTTTCTGCCAAGAAAGAGCAGTGCCCATCCAGTAATTATGCTGGCAACAAAAGCATGCTTTCAGTGATGGTCACTGTGATGCAATAAGTCGGTCTGAAGAAATGGTTTGGTGTAAGTAGTGACTGCAGTCATTGGCAATTATTACCAAACTGGAAATGACAAAGCATATACAACCTTTTATCCTGACTTTTCCCTTTGAACAAAAGCTCTGTTGTAAACTGAATGTAATTATTATCCTACCATCTCGTTAGGGAATTTATTTTTTTTTTTTTTTTGTTGTTGTTTAACCAGGAGTAGCACACTAAGCTGAAAGCTTTTTTATAGGAGCGACCTGGGAGCACAGGAAAGTTAAGTGACTTGCTCAGAGTCACACAGTATGCAAGTGGAAGCTATGGGATTCAAACCCAGGTCTAGTCTGCTGGATGTCACCAGATTTGCAGCTCAGAGCCTTAAACCACTGCACTATACTGCCTCCTATTTAATCTGTATAGCCCAACCGAGATGCAGACTTTCATTTTCAGTGCAGTTCTGTTTTGAGTTTTACTGTTGACAGAATACTGAAGCTCAAAGAGGTGATCTGTGGATTCATATTCACAACTCAGTGCTAGACCCCATTGCCTTCTGCTGTTAGCTGTGTGTCATCAATGTCAGGACACTATTGCAGGGCCAGTTCCTGCTCTTTGGCCCAATAAGGAAAGTCAATTAATATATTGCATTTAATCCAAATTATTTTTATTTAGTGCTTTAAGAGACAGTACTTTTGTATAAAAGATGAGCTATCAGTCTCAGTTCTATGGTTTCAAGTGCAGGTTTTCTGGAATGATGGAAAAATTACAGAAAAATACCATAATCCTGTCAATCGCCATATTTTCATGTGACATAATTAACAATAAGCCACTACGGAGTGTGGGTTACTATTCCTGATGCCTTAAGTTACCTGAAAGTGTGGTTCTTGAATGGTAATCCACATCCTAGACTGGTTTATTGTGCTTATAAAATAGGTCCACTAACTAAACTGAGAAAAGTGCCAAGCCGTGTCTTGCTGTTCCTGAAACACACAGCTTTGAAACCTTCATGAATCAGGAAGCAGGATTTTTCTTACCCATTTTATAATAGCTGCTATAAAATGGGTCTTAACATTAAATTAATTTAATTGGATAAAACCAGTTAGGTGACATTAATACAGCATAATGTATGGTCATCCTGGTCCTAAACCTGACCAGATTTGTTAGAAACCACATCACAAAATGAGAAAATCAGACCTCCAACAGCCTGAACTGACCTTCTGTGACAAACATGGCTGCCACATTTACTTCCTAAAATCCTTCAATTAGGCCCTAAAAGTAAAACCACCTTGAATAACAAAACAAATTAAATGTTTCCCTGACCATCCCACTCTCCTCATACACATAAACACATTAGCAAAATGAAGCACTGTTGAAAGTTTTTATTACTAGTGTTCATTTGCTGACAATGAAAATTCCTCCTCCTATCTTTCTTTACCTGCATACCAACTCACTAAAATACCACCAACAGCTTAATCTGGCTCAAGGTCAGTTGACATTCATCTGTAGTCCCTTTCCCAGGTTGTGCCTGAAAATAGGCAGAATTTGTCTAGTGTACTTACCCGGTCAACAAAAACTAAATAAATAAAATAAAGGTGTAGCCCCCCCAACACACACACACATTTTGGGGCTTATCTTAAGTGTCTCCCAGGGATCCATCAATGTCCACTGCCAGGCAGGAGTCTTGCAGAGATAGTAAATCCATGGATATTTGTTGTTATTCTGATTTGTGTGAGAGTGCCATGATATGCCTCTGCGCCTGTCCCTTTAAGACTATAGACAGTGTGTATGCCGTAAATGGTCTGGTAAGTGTTTCAAAGCTTGTGACCAGCCAGGTACTGCTCTAATTTGCTGCACTCTGTGGTTGATAGTGAGGCAGAGGGAGCTCTAGCTATTACTGTAAATGTTTATTTCTAATCTGTTGTTATATTTGAATTAGAGTGTTTGCTTTAACCTGCCTTCTTGCAGCTTATCCTTCAAGTGGGAGCCACCATGTTTGGTCTGGGACTTCCAGGAATTTGAACCAGTTGGGGCACGGGGATCTTGAGGGGTCCTTAGTTCAAGTGCCTCATGGGAAGGAAAGCTGTAGTTCTTGTAGTTTTACAGGTTAGCACCTAAACTGACTAATTGGAGTACCAGAACTGTGATTGACAGCTCACCTAGCCAACTGGATTGCTAGAAAACCGGCCTAGTTCAGGAACTGTTAGAAAAAAAGAGTTCAGTTGCTGTTAGAGCTGAGAGAGTAAGCAGCTCAATCTATCATGAAGCAGCTCCAGGAAAGGAGCTGAGGAGATTTGGCAGGGAAAGGCCTGACTTGCCTTCATGTTATTGTTTTCTAGTATTGGACTGCTTGTTAAATAGTGTGCTATTTTATCAGAAATATTGATAGCAGTGATTGAACTAATCCGAAGCTAATCTTTGAACTGTGGCAGTTTTCCCGAGACTCTGAGAAGTGCAGCTTGAAATACTGGACCAAGAGGAGCTACTGTGAACTGTTTGGCCCAAAAGTTGTGAGAAAGACTGTTTGGGGAATTGAGAGGTTTGCTCAGTGAATTGGCTGAAGTAGTGAACCGGCCTGAAACTGAATTGAAGATGTAGAGAAGTTTACCCTGTTCTTGCTAAATGTGCTGAATGTTTATTATGGGTCATAGCTTACTGTTCGGGGACTCCTGCTTGTCAGAAAGGAGCCTTCTTTTCCAGTGACTGAACTGCCTGCCAGTTGGAGGTTTTCACCAGCAAACAAATGGAACTTTGAGAGAAGTGTTTATCCTGCCTTGGGTCTATGCCAACCTTGGCCTAAGCCATGTATTTCTGCACCAGTGACTATCTTCTTGGAGAGAGACCAGATTGGGGATCCAGCCCCTGTGCAGCAAGAAATCGTAGGTTGCGGCCACCTGGCGGGAAAGGCCGTGAAGTGGAGGCGAGTAATGCAGGTCCAGCTTCCCCATGCTCTTCAGTTTCCAGCATCAGGTCTTCATATTGCCAGACCTTTCTCAACCAACTGGTGTCATGAGTAGACTCAGGGTAGCTCCTTGCAACTATTCTTTGAATCTTTTTGTGGTACCATCTGATTGCTCCAGTGTGTTTCAGGGTTACAAAAGACTGGGCCAGCTGGACCATGATACAAATAACCAAAGCTTTGTTTATGCATGTTTAACTGCCTTTTCTTCCCATCAAGGGCCCCAACAACTGCTGCAATGCCAGTCACCCCGGGCATTGATTCTATTTTATTTATTATATTTATTTAGCTTTTGTTGACCGGGTAAGTGCACTAGACAAATCCTGCCTATTTTCAGGCACGACCCGGGGGGAGGGGGATACAGATGAATGCCGACTGACCTTGAACCAGATTAAGCTGTTGGTGGTATTTTTAGTGAATGAGGAAATTTGGCTGGGACACGGGAAATTTCCTACTCTTTTCGATAAGTGCCATGGGATCTTTAACATCCACCTGAACTACCACCAATCCAGGCAGATGGGACCTCGGTTTAACGTCTCATCCGAAAGACGGCACCTCAGAAGTGCAGCACCCCTCTCATGCTGCACTACAGTGTCAGTACTGGGATATTAACCCAAGTGCCAGATGTGGGAACTGAACCCACAGCCCTCTGATCTCCCGGCCTCTAGCTGATCTCTAGCTATCCAGCATAACAATCTGGGTACCCAGGGTTGTCAGACTGATTACTGAGGGGCTAGAGTGCATGCATGCATAGTAACCTGAATCAAATCAGTAAAGTAATCATTCTTCTAGATTCACTCCACCATCCTTGTTCATGTCCCCTTAATAAACCTGATTTACTGTTTCACATTTAAACTGGTTTATGAGCATATTATAAGTTGGTGTACAGTATTGAAAGTGCATGCTTGCCTTGCTAACATTGTCTTTAGAGGGGATTACAGGGGAGCTGCTGAAGACCAGTCCTTGTTGGTAACTGCAAGGGGCGTGTGCATATCATTAATGCTGATTGCTAACTGTGTGGTAACTACTGCAAACGGTTATTTCCTACTATGAGGTATTGGGTCACTAGACAGGTTTGTTGGTGGTTATAGCTTCCCAGAGGACTATACCAGGTTAGGTAAATACCCCCACTATTATTACTGTGGGTGGAGGTACCATAATATCGAATCCAGGCCCTCAACCTGTGGTTAGAAGTACAGGCAGGGGTGGTAACCATAGAGATAGCGCTACCTAGGAGTTACACAGGGAAATCTCTGTGGCTTACCCTACCAGGGATAAAATCGAGGCCTGGCTCCATATGAGGCCTTTGTTTTGAGTGTGTCTGTGTGTGTATATACAATATTCTGGGAAAGGAACATTTTAACAGTGTAATTGTGCAGCAGTTGAATCCCTTAATTCCATAGTAAGCATTCTATATGAAGAATGTGGAGGAAGACAGAGAAAAAAGAAACAGGGTGAAGACAGGAGGTAGTAACATAAACAAATAGAGGAAAGTCAGAACAACAGTTACACATGCAGAGACAAGTCCAAACTGCTTAAATTCCTGAGGACAGATATTCCGTAATGGGCAAACGCGGGGTGCAAAAGGTTTGTCCTGCATTTGCCTTTGTTTCTGAGCCTGAGGATGCTATATTCAATTGGATAGTGTACTGGCACTATCCGACTAAATATAGGGAATTTCAGGGCAGTGCAAAGCTGAAGTTGAGTAGCAGTGCCTTGACATGTATCTGAGCTGTATGCAGCCCAGAAGGAAGTGCATGGAACTGTGCTATCAGACTTGTTAGCTCCAGGAGCCCCCAGCACAATATTCAGTCCACAACATGCAAATCAGCCCATTGGGCATGCAAGGTGCTTAGGGGCCATATCCATGGCCATTATGGCCCATTTGCATGAGAAGTGGTGGCAGGTTTATACCCTTCTGTGGCCAGCTGCCACATCTGACATGCTGGTGACTGCCCCCCCGCCCCAATCGCCCATCCCTGGTGGAAGCATGAGTCACTAGTGTCCCGTGGCACCCACTCACCCACCGATCTCCCATACCTGTAATTGTGTAGCTTTTCCCTGGTGTCTTGTGGCATCCCTCACCCTCCTATCATCCTCCCCCCATACCTTTGAAGAGTTTCCTGGTGTCTAGGGGTACCCTCTTCCTCCGACCCCCACTCCAGTAGTATGAATGAAGTCCCTGGTGTCCAGTGGTACCCCCCACTCTCTGACCACTGTTCTAGTAGTACAAATGACATCCCTGGTGTCCAGTGGCACCCCTCGCCCAGTGATTGCCTGTCTCCATAATTGTGTAGCTTCTCCCTGCTGTCTAGTTGCACCACCCATCCTGTGATCAGCCCCTGTCATACCTTTTTTGTGCCATAGAGCTTTTTCTCCCTTGGCTAGCATCCAGCAGGTTGTTCAGCCCTGTCCTTGTCTCCCCTGCCCAGCATCCACCTTCCCTGACTCACCTTACCCCATAATTTCCACCACAGATTGCCCACAGTGGCAGAGCCAGGAAGGGGAGGGCCATCCTTCCCCGACCTGAAGACTTACATCCAGAACCAGGGCAGGTGGCAAGGTGGTGATGCTGGAATGTGGGTAAATAAGCAAGGCTTCAGTAAGCCAGCACCAAACTTTTTCCATTTTCTTCCTTGTCCCCAGCTGCAGTGGCACATAATCGTGTACACGCGTGGAGGCACAAACATGCTACAGAACTGCAGCCCCTCCCTTTCTTGTCACCGGTACTTTGGTGCAACCAACCAGTCACCACCAGATGTCAGCCAAGGAGTGAGACAATACTATTCCCCCCCCAGCTGACCCTGACCCTGATGACCCAAGCTTGTTCCTGTACCCGGGTCACCAGTGTGGGAAATGGTAAGGTGCACCAGGAGCCTCAGCCCTCTTAACCACAGGCCCCCACCATACCTTTGAAGAGTTCCCTGGTGTGTAGTGGCACCCCCCCTCCCTGTGACCCCCATTCCAGTAGTATGAATGACATCCCTTGTATCCAGTGGCAAGCCCTCCATCCAACTCCCATTCTGGTAGTACAAATGACATCCATGGTGTCCAGTGGCACTCCCCACCCACCAATCACCTGTCTCTGTACTTGTGTAGCTTCTTCCTTGTGTTAGCAGAAAAAGACCTTTGGTCCATCCAGTGTGCCCTATTTTACCCACCCTCCACTGGGATCTGTTGTCTATTTGGGGTTTTGCCCTACCCTCACCTGCCTTGCATCATGCCCGACTGCTGTCATCCTGAGTAACTATTAAGCCTTTTACTCAGTCCTAGCAGAATTGAAATGATTAATAGTTCTTTCACCCACCACCTCTGCCAGTAAGCTATTCTGTGGCTCAAGCACTTGCTCTGTAAATTAAAACGTTCTCATGTCCCTCCTGAATCTCCTCTGTCAGCTTCCACTAATGTCCCCATGTTTTTAATTTGTCATTCCTTCTGAATATTGCCTCGCAATCTACCTTATTAATTTCTTTCAGGAATCAGAAGGTGTCCATCATATCACCCCTCTCCTCTCTGGTCTCCACTGAGCACATGTTCAGAGCCTGAAACTGTTCCTTGTAGGATCTACACTGTTGTCCCAGAGTCATTTGTGTTACCCTGCACTACACTGTTTCCAACCTGGGGACTCCAAAACTAGGCACTGTATTCCAGAAATGGCCTCACCACTAGCCTATATAGAGGTAATATTATCTCTTACCTCCTGCTGTCAATACCCCTCCCAATACACACCAATATTCTGGATGCCTTGCTGTAGGCCTGATTACAATAGCTAGAATCCTTTAGGGAGTCAATTATGATGACCCCCAGGTCCCAATGTAGTGTCCAAGTTAATAGAAACATAGCCTACCCTGCTATATACACAAAAAACATTTATTAATTTGCTAATAGAAACATAACATACCTTGACAAATTAAATGATGATGAATTAATCATGATATAATGTATTGTTAAGTGTACATTTGGCATTCATCTTGTAACCAACAATTTAAATAACTATACTGGAATTATTATTTAATAATGCACCTTTAACTCATACATACACACAAACATACCTAGACACACATAGGAATTACCTCTTGATCTCATGCCTATGAAAGATGCAAATTGTTATTCATACTTCCCTTTTTGTTTCCCTTTTAGATCAGGGTGAGTGCCTATGTCTACTTGATTTACACTCTGTACCTTTCTTTCTGACATGTAAGCCAATGTTGCCTAATCAAAATTATTTATTTCAAAAATAGAAATTATCATGATTTTGGTTGATAAACTGTGATTTTAAAATGTGCAAATTAGTCATACAAATGGAGGGAGAGAGGGGACATGATAAAGACATACAAGTATCTTACAGGGAGGAACAGGGTGCAAGAATACACTAGTTTTAAGCGAAAAAGATGTTCCAGGACTAGAGGGCATGGGATGAAGTTGGAGGGAAGACGATTCAGAGGAAATGTGAGGAAGAATTTCTTCACAGAATGGGTGGTGGACAAGTGGAACACCCTGCCTGAGGAAGTGGTGGGGGCTGAAACAATCATGGGATTTAAGAATGCATGGGATGGACATAAAGGAATTCTGGAGGTCAGGGGTAAGGGGCAACAGAGTTCTAGGAAAACATAAACTGAACTTACAAACTCAAATGGGCAGACTAGATGGGCCATAGGCCCTTATCTGCCGACACTGTCTATGTATCTATGTACACAGTACCAAAGTAAGGATTCACAAAAATATGTTTAAAGAACATACTGTACATTGTACACATTCTACGCTCACTATCTCTTGCTTGTAAACAAGATACATATTTTACAATAAGATATGTAGAAATAAGGCATTCAATATATATTCACAGAATGTAGCCTAATATAGTTTAAAGATACATGTAAAATATTTATAAACCATATTTATTAAATATATAATCATTTGCTAAAAATTGTCTTACATTTATTACCACTATACAGTGGGGATAAATAACACATGTATTTTGCAGATGTATGTCAGGCCAGTCCTAATATAACTATTTATGAATTAGATATCTGTTATATTGACAAAGTATGTTTAACATACACTTACTGTAGAAATCACTGTATAAAATTACACTTGCATATAGGAATCTTTCATAATACAGTCATAAAATAAAATGCAATCTGGCTTCAGAAAGAGGCATTCCATCACATATGTATTGCTCGAAATCACCAGTGATTTCCACATAGCCATGGATAATGGTGCCATCATCATGGGCCTCTCCATGGCTTTCACCTTGCTGGATCATGCAATACTCCAACTCAAGCTCATGATCTTAGGTCTCAGTTAACCAGTCATCAAGCCATCAAATGGTTTGAAAACCACTTGAATCTCCAAACACAGGAAGTATACATACAAGGCATTAATTCAGACCATGCAGCCTTAAATCTCGAGGTTCCTCAAGGCTCAGTACTTGGCCCAGTGCTGATCTCCATTTTTGTTAACTCAGTTTTGCCTTGTCCACCATTTTGTATCAAGTTAAAGATCAATGGCAAATGTCTGTATTTTTAAATGAAGATCTGTGTATCTATATTATTTACCACAGTTTCACATATGGTATTTGTTCTGTGATTATAAAATTCTAATTGAAAAATTGAAACATGATGTTGTCTCTTGTCAAGATTTGTTTATAGAAACATTCAGTCCAGTTTTCTCCATTGCACTCTGCTTCTGATAGAACGTAAATGACGTCACTTGTTATAGTAGCATGTGCCGTCAGAGCTCAGCTGTCCTGCACTTCACGTGCTACACTTGCTAGATTGTATTTTTCAATCCATCTGAACCATAACTTTCCTTGTGAGGACCCTAAATAGATATTGTACTTTGCCATTCATTTCGAATGTGGGTTAGCTTGAGTTACATTACTGGGAGTTGTTGATAATTTTGTTATAGTTATTTTTTTTGAAATTTAATATCCTTTTTTTGCTTTTCCAGAATAACAACATCAACAATAACAAAACAGTACAAACAACTGTCCAACATTACTTTATACCCACCCCACTCCCTCCCAGCTCCCTCCATCCCTCCCTCCCTCCCATCCGCAGAGTGGCACCAACCCCTTCCCTGAGCATAAACCCAACAAAGAAGAAAAACATATTCATAACCATTCTCAGCGTAATATGAACAAGTGAAAGGGCATGGTCTGCTCACTAGGGGAGACTGGGATTGGCCTGCAAGGTGTACAGTGTGCGCAGTTTACCCCAGGTTTTTTTGAAGGATAAGAGGTGGTTGTGAAGGCCTGCAGTCAGAAACTCACTTCTAAGAGTAGCAAGCAGCTTCTGCAGCCACTCGGTGTAGGATACACATACTGAGTCATGCCAATGGCTTAAAACCAACTTTTTAATGGTTAAGCAATGAAGGCCAGGAAGTATCTCCTTTCCCTCACCCCCACCTTGGAATAATCACCCACAATTCAGATCTCTGGGGGAAAAATAATCACTGACACTTAATAATGGAGCTACCCTTTGTCTAATAAGTGCCCATAAGGGAGCCACCTTGGAGCATTCCCAAAAAATATAATAGGGAGTGCCTTCTACCTGTCCACATCTTACACAAGTGGAAGATGAAGCCCTACCCATTTTGAATAGCTTAACTGGTGTATGGTATAAATTATTTAAAATTTGGAACTGCGTAAGATGTAGCCGATCCTGAGTGACATAGGTGTAGGTATTCTTCCACACCCTCCACCAATCAAAAGAGGATTGTGGAAATTGAGAGGCCCAATACTCAGAGGCACCATTTACATGCGGGTAGGCCTTAGTATAGAGACAGGCAAATTTTGTTGTAGTTATGAAAACAGTGCTTTCTGTTCTCCCATGGCAAGTTATCTATTTCTTAATCTGTGGATAGTATTGACTGCTGATGGACAGAGAAATAACTGATCAGTCACAGTTTAATCCATCCTGTATAATAAATTTAGCAAGATCAAATGCCTGGGTATTATCACTGAGCTCATTGAATTTCTCATTCCTTATTGATTGATTGCATATGAATGCCTGCTATTTTTCCCTTTTTTCAAATTTCTTTGAGTAACGTGGCTGATGTTTGGGATTGGGGGAGGCAACAAGTAGATAACAGTAGGGGTCATCAACTGGTTACAAGGCTGTCACTGCCGATTTACAAGAATGCAGCAGGAGACAGATAGTGTGTTTGTCAGATGGAAGAGCTCCCATTGTTATTAGTGGATGACCGATATCAGAGCTGTGTTCCACTATGCAAACAAATCAACAAAATGAAATACAGCATAAATATTAATTCTCAGCCACAACTGACTGTCACCTGGTGGCTGTTTCACTGGTAACCCCGTCCATGTCTATCTCTACTTGTGATGTTTACTGCAACAGTGCAAGCAGCAGGAATTGCTACTAGTTTGACAGATTCAATCAAATTAAAAAATTCCAGTAATGCTGTCATGTGTCACTGTGTGATAGTTGGATAAACAAAATAATAGGATTTATGATGTAAAAGGTGTAGCCACTGAGCTCATCTAATTGCCCAGTCACAATTAATTTGTGCCATATAATTGCATGCTTTTTTCTTTCCTTTGAGTAACATGGCTGATGAGGGGTGATGGGGGATTGGGGAACAAGAGTTTGATATCAGTGAATGAAAGTTGTACAGAAATAGATTGTAAATCTGTCACTTCGTATTTGAAGATCAATAAATGTGTCTTTTAGATTCTGTTTACTTGTGATGGCACATTATAGACAACCAGATACAGATTTCAGTTTGTGAGGTGCCTTACATTAGGAAAGCAAGCTACTGAAATTGCTAAAAGATTCACAAATGAAGCAAAACAAAACTCACATCTTTAAATTCAGGACTGCAGCTCAGGTCACTGTAACTAATTATCCATTCATTACTGTTTTGTGGCACGTGAATGTCTGCTGTTTTTTTTTCCATTTCTTAATATATTTATGTAAAGAGTCTGATATGGGGGTGGGCATGAGATTGATATTGTTAAACAATCTGCCTTCTACCACTTGCAGAGAAACAGATTTGTCTTTCAGAATCTAAGTATTTACTTGTGATGTCACATTATGGGCAAACAGATATGTCTCCATTTGTGAAACACATTGCTGTAGAAATTCCAGCTGTTAGGCCAGCCCACAGGTGCAGCGGTTGGATTTCTGCTTGCAACACTGGTGACCAGGGTTCGGGAATGGATCCAGGTCATCGGAGGGCCAGCTGGGGGGAGAAGGATCGAGCATCCTCAGGACTGCTCTCCTTCTCCGGGGGTGTGTGCTTGGTGCAGGAGCGACACCTGGTGAAGGCCGGGTTGTCGCCAAGCACCGACACAAGCAAGCAACTCTGGGGCGGGACAGATGCAGGACGTCATTGCACATCCCAGCCCCAGCCTGCAGGGGGAAAAATGCTACTTGGCTGTCTCCATGAATCCCTGTCCCCGGTCTTTAATTAGCCACCCAGCTGGCTCTCCCTACCAGTTACCAGTATCATGGCACTGGTGCCCATACAGTGCCATGACCCCGCCCTCTGGGAGATAAGCCAGGGGTAACCAGGAGCACACAGGCGGATATGGGTGGTGGAAGTCCGAGGGGCACCGTGACCAGGGCTGAGTACTGATGACCGAGGCAGGCAAAAAGACAGAATTGATAAAAAAAAAAAAAAGAAAAAAGAAATTCCAGCAGCTGAGATTGTGACATGATTCACATAAGCAATGAAAAAAGATTTTGTTTTTACAATGAGTCATGCAGCTCAGATCACGTCAGTAATGTTTGTTTTGTGGCAAATACATGCATCCTAGTTGTTCCTGTTTTTATAAAGCATTTCAGAAAAGGGTTAGATGTGTGAGGAAAGAGGAAGGGAGAGAAGATAATGGATCAATATTACTGAATAGTGTGACATTACCTATTTACAGAGCTGTAGAATTGTCAAAAAGTAATACGTATTTCGTTAGCAGCACCCTTCACTATATGCAGATGTCAGAAATGTGTTTGTGTTGGCTCTGCACTGAACTTTGCAAGTCACCAATCCAATCTTACGTAATTGTATTACTGTATGTAGCAGAATGACACCCACTGTGGTGTTATATACATAGAATGTGGTTTACACAGCTTGCAAGACAAATTATACCCTTATGTGAGCATATATAACACAGGCTAGTCAGGCTGTCTCACAGATAACTGACAGTCAATACACAGTAACGGGAAGATTTGATCCTTGAAAACTATGCCAAATTGTATCAGAGAATACACAAAAAGTTGTACATATATTTTAGTCTGGTCAAACACCTCAGGTTGTACACTGGTGCCACATATGTGAGACAGACTACCTTTATGTGAAAGCGGTAGCAACTGACGTTAAACCACCTTTTGCGTCACTAAGCAACATTTTGCTTTCAGGCAGGCAAAGCATGATGGCATGAAAATATTGCGCAACAGAACTGAAAACATCTGGGTAGAGCTAAATGTATTTTAAATATTGTCAGAGTCAAAAAACTTCCACAAATGGGATTTAAGTACTTGTAGTATGATTAATGTTGTTTATTTAGTTTCTTGCGCTTTCTGTCTGGCTTTTTATGTTGGTAAGAACAAAAGGAGACTATGTGATAGAACTGGTGAACATATTTACAGTATTCATAAAATGAATGACTTTAGTGCTTTGGCTTTACATGTGGGGAGCAAAGGGAGGGAACATGAATTTCAGTTCCAGGTTATTGAGAGGGTGTTTTGTAATATTGGAGGTGGTGATTTGTGTAAAAAACCTTTAGGGAGGGAGGCATTTTGGCAGTTTAATTTTAAATGCTTGCACCTTACCTGGCCTTAATGACCATTTTCAATTGACCTCCTTTTTATAATACTATTTATTGGTTTTCTTTTGTATTTATGGATCTACATATACATATATTTATACAGTTGTATATATTTTTTAATAATTCATGTATGCATTTCATCTTTTAAAGAAGTAGCTTTGATTTCTGTATTTAGTGTGTTGTACTATCTTATTAGTCCCTTATTGCTTTCCTTTTCTGTTTGGTTATTCCCCCCTGCCCTTTTTATGTTCCCTTGCGCGTGTGCAAGAAACATTTTGTTTCATTTCAGAGAACGGCATTTCAGAGGTGTGTCACGGACTACCCCAATGCAGAGCAGTCTACATTGGGCTCGTCCTTGACAGATCAGTGACCACACAAATAGAGTATGACAGTGGTCAGTTTTATGGGAGTAAACTCTGTGTACTTGAAAGGACTGAAGCGCTCCAATGAGAGAGTGCTTCAGTACTTTCATTTGCATGAAGCCAGCCAGCAAACAGCTCTGACAACCACCCCCCGGTGTTCCCATTGTTCTGCTTGTGGTTTCTCTTCCCCTTCAGTGACTGTGCCCCAGCCGCTACTCCTTGTTCTGATGTTTAGCATTCCCTCCCTCATTATTGCATGTTCCCCCTTTCATCCCTCATGCCTTGTTTTTCCATGGCTGTGACCTGCAACTTCTTCCCTTGCTCCTTCCAGTTCAGCCATAGGCCTGATATGCTAGCATTCAGAATATCCTGACACAAGACCAAATGGACATTATTACCAGCTGATCACACTGTGGAGCATAGAGGCTTGTTTTGTTTCCTCACTTGTGTTACCATGCTTGAGATCCACCTCCCTTTGCACAAACTTCCTCTGGTGCAGTATTTCCTTCCAACCCATTCCCAGAGCACCAGGATTTTGCTGGACCATTCATGGTAAGCCTTTTCCCTTTCCCTTTGCTGCATTGTTCATCTGCTTGTGGGTGTGCTGATCCTGGTTGCTTGCTACCCTGATCCTGATAGTTGCTTCTCTGGTTTCCTTGCTATAGTACACAAACCACCATCGCATAGTTGCTGTACCACAACCTTTACTTGCACTAAATACAGCTGAGGAGCAGAGCTACCTTATGGTTGTGGTGCTGCTCTGTAACCACTCATTGTTTTGCCCTTCTAGATGTTTTTAATAGGGCTGTGCAACCTGAATATTATTCGGCACAAATACCCCCATATCTGTCAGTATTTGGGTTGTTAAGCCAAAACCCAAATACCAGCATATTTTGGGAATGTTATTTGTGTATTGGGTTGGGATGCAGTTTTTTGGTGCTGTTTGTTACCTGGGGTAACCCGATATGCATTGACAGTGGTACTGCTGCTCTGGGCCTGCAGCACGGAGGGATCAGGGAATATGGTACTCAAAAGTGTGACCCAACTTGGAAACTCCTAGTGGGTTGGGAAATCGTTAGCCAATGGCAGGTTTCAGGCATGGAGCAGGACGATGGCTGCTGCGACTAGATGGGATCCTGGGCGACAACAGTAGTAAGAAATGCATCTGAAGCATCGCGAGACCTTTTTAAAACTCCCCCAGGTAATTAAAAGTATTCTGAGGTTGGGAGGTAGGGCTTTTGGGTGGGGGTTAGGTTGTTGTAGTAGCTGGTATAAAGCATTTATGAATGGGAGTACTGCCATGTTTTTTTCAACGCTGCATGCCCCCCTTGCAAATTTTTCAAGTAGAATCCTAGTCCTCACTTGTGTTACAGTCACAGCATTTGTGGGTGCTCATGCAAGATAAACAATAAAGCAAATGAGACAAAAAAGAGAAAATTATTTTGTTTTTATTTGCTAACCTGGTTGGCCCTTAAGCAATATGTCCTGTTTTCATGGGTGATTAGGAGTATGCAAAACCAATAATGTACTCAAAAAGTGCAATCTGTTACTTAAAACAAAACACATACAAAATGAACAGTACAGAGAGTGACAAGAAGAAAAGTACAAGAAACCAGAGAAAGGCACTGGAAGAAAAATAAAAGAGCTGAGAATGGGGACTTGCATATCATCTATGTGTGCCGAATCCCCAATGCTTTAAACTCTTTTTATGGGGAGAAACACTTGTAGTAATCATTTTTAGGTAATTGCATTCATGGTTGTTAATGATCTAGGTTGAATAATATCCACCCTGTAAAATAATGTAAGGTTATCCACTTCATATTGGTATTTTATATCGCATGCAGGATTTCTTGAAGAGTGATACCGTTTTATTTGCCCAGTATAGATTGTTGTCAGTGGCTCAGTAGGTAGTACATTCTCTTGGTGGTGAGATCGTAAGATCATAGGTTCTAGCCTCATAATAGGTACTGAGGGTAATACCCATAATTGACACTGCAGTGACATATGATGTGCATGCATATAGGTGCCATCTTTCAGACTAGGTGTTAAACCAAGGTTTCTTAAGCATATCTTTGGCCACTGTCCAAGTGGACATTAAAGATTTCATGGCACTTAATGAAGAAGATTGGGGAATTTTACTGAAATAATAAAACCAAGATCTAATGGGACTTAAAGGGACACCGTCAACCCTTTTTGCATCATACAATTTCTGGTTGAAAAGCCACATTTTATGATTGCTTACCTTCTCTAAAATTCTTTGCTGCTGCTGGTTGTTTAATCTGCTTCCATTCTTAGGAGAACTGAAATGTATGCGAATGGTGTAATTGTACCCAACCTTGTTTTGTTTCAAATCCTTAATCTACGGTCATTACATACTTCCTAAACATCCGGAACCCTCCAAACAGTGCAACCACTCAAGATGGAGTCTCCTCTCCTTCCACTGCATCATGAGTGGCTAGACTGTGTTGGATGGTGTTTCCAAGTTCAGAAAAGATGCAGTAGGAGTTGATTAAGATGCGTGTCTGGGGTGTGACACCCCCCCCCGTCACTCAGCCCTCTGCTACAGCACCTCACCTGCCCCCTTAAGTCCCGTCCCATACTCCTGCCACCCCTCCTCATGTGCATTTCCCTGTTGTTTTGTTTGCTTCATCCTGCCTCCATTCCCATTCCCTCAGTTATTACTTACGCCTCATTCCACTGTTATTCCCATACATTTCTACCCTTCCGTGAACTGTGATATCCTGTGCAGCTTGTTCACCTCCTTATTACTCTCTGTTAGCCTACTTATTTCTCCTGTGTACCATGCCTTGTTTATTCCCTAGGAGTTGTCTGGCGTGTATGTTTTCCCCTTGGCTGCTCTCTACCCTCATTCCCTGCTCCACTCAACCTTTTGCTCCCTGGTGCTGCATTACCTTCCCTTTAAGTGGCCTCAGCTGCTCTCCTCTCGATCAGTTCATACCAGCAGTCTGATGGCCTTCATCCATAGATCTCTCTACTGAGGCATAGTAGTGCAGGCAGGCTTCCACTGTGTACTGGGAATGGGAGTCCATTTCCTCTAACTACAGTCTCAACCATTTATGTTCCCTACCACAGTCTTTGTCCCTAACTCTGCCTGGTGTGGCATCAGGTGAAGGTTAGCGCTCCCTGACTACCAGGGATGGGAGCCTGTGTTCTTAATCTACTGTCTCAAACCACTGCATTCTATACCTGCTATCTGATTGCAACTTCCCTTCAGGAATAGGACCACTGTGCCCCATCAGCCTCCAATCTCCTGACTCATCCAATTACATTCTTTACCAGCACTTTGAGTTTGCCACTTTCCTTTGGAAATGGGACCTCTGTACTCCATCATCTCAACCACCTGCATTCTAAACCAGCAATCTGGGTTTGCCACTTCCCTTCAGGAGTAGGACCTCTGTTCTCAACCATCTTGATGTACTGCATCATCTCAACTAGCTGCATCCTGTACCTCCCATCCCCAGGCTTCGGCCTTCAGCTACTCTGTTGAAGACTGAACTGCTTTGGCCTTGTGGTAGCGCTTCTCCTCCTGGCCTCTTTTGCTTGGTTCTCTTCACACCTGGGATTTGTGTACCCATCCTTGCCTTGACCCACTTGCGTTCTGGGTTTGAACTTTGCCAGCTGTTCAATCTCAAACTCCGCCCTGTCCATTGGACTTCTGGACTTCACTGCTGCGCCTTGTTGTCTGTGACTTGCTTTTCAACCCAGCCTCCTCCGGTCTCCAGACCATCTTCTCCCTGCTGCTGCCTTCTCCATCATTACTACTCTAGATATTCCTGTTCCCCTGCAGCCTTCATCCTGGACTTGTCTCTGCTACATTCCCCTTTGCTTCCTGCTGGGTTATGACAACTTGCCCATCTTCTGGAATGGGAGCCCATTGGTTTTACAGCTTTCCCCTGATGCTACCATCATCTCAATCCTTGGATCTATTGTCAACAATTCCAGTTCACCATCTCCTTCAGAGGTGGGAACCTCATCCCACACTAGGACTGGGCTCATAATGTAACATTGGTACCCAAGTGCAGTACTAGTGGATACTGTATTGCCAGGGAGTGCCATCCTTTGGATGAGATGTTAAATTGAGGTCCCTTCTGGCCATCTCCAGTGCTGTCCTGGTGGATGTCCAGGTGGAAGTAAAAGAACCTGAGAACTCAAGACACTTTTTGCAAGACCAGAGGGTTTTCCCCAGTGTCCTGGCCAGCATTACTCTTCCCTTTGAAACCGGTTCATGCAATTGTCCAAGGTTGTGTGTAGGTGCTGATGTGTGATGTGGCTGCCACAGCACATTTACAGTCACTTCACTACCAGTCTCTTACTGCTTGTAAAGTACTATGGGATACAATGCATATGAAAAGAACTATATAAATGTAAATTCTTCTGCATCATCTTGTTCCTAATGCATGCCCCAGCAGGGACATACTAAGGTTATTAGGGCTGCTCAGAATCTGACAGAATTGGATTCATCGGATTCTGAGCATGATTTTTGGTATTCAAAATTTTGGTATTTAGATCCACAACTCTGAATCTGAAAAAATCCTTTGAAATTGGATGCAGAATTGAAATCCGATTCCAGTTCTACTGAGAGCGAAGTGAGTAAGGGCAGTTTCTGACATGGAAGAGATAAGCACATATCAATTTGGTTGTGTTGTCAGATCTGAAATAAAAGTGGAATTAAGAATATGGGGTTTTCAGAATTAGCCAAATTATGACAAATTTGCAGAAAGCTTTTTAGAGATTTTTTTACTATGTAAACATTATAGCAGGCAGGTTGTTTCTTGGTTCTTCGTATGGTGCATGGTATTTTATCTGTAAAGGCAGCTCAGCATGTCTAACTGTGTGCTACTATTACTCTATGCATTATAGCTCAATGTCTATTACCTCTTTGCTTACTAAAGAAGAACATTCCCTGTCCACTGCAGTGAAGAGTCTATGAGCTGCCACTACCCAAATTTGTATTTTTCCAGGTGTTTGTATTTAATTACAAACTGCCCTTGTTCACATTGCGACAATGCTATTGTAGTTCATTTGTTGCAGATCAAACTGCATTAATTTTTTTTAAGTTTTGGCTATCAGTTTTTGATGTTTGAGTAACTCTTTTTTCAGGTGAATTTGCCACTGTAACTACCAGTTTGAAGTGGTTATACTTTAACATTTTTGGGACTTGAACTACTGACACTGATCCTGGTGTCAGGGCGGCATGCTGCAGGAGAGCACTGCCTGCTTGCTGCTCAGCTTGGGGTGGAAGGAATCACACTTGTTGCACAAGCGCTCACAGTCATGATCACCATGTCCATGTGTGCAGTGTATCCATGTGGTGATTCTTGTGGAGATGCACTCCAAGAATGGGGGGTACTTCGCACAGGGTCCAAGTGTGTGATTTTTAAGGGGTGGGGGCTGGGGGCTTGCACACGATACGGGGGGTGAGGTGTCTTGCTATTCTTTGCATTGGGTCCTGATTTGGGGTGCAGTTGTGGTTTGTTTATTCTGGATTTGTTTTGAGGGGGTGGAGTGGGGGCTATGGATTGCACATGATTCAGGGGGATGCTTTGCTATGCTTTGCTTCTGGTCCAGTTTTAGTGTAGGGGTTGTGGTTTACACAGGTTCTGGTTGTTTGGGAGGTACATTGTACAGAAGGTCAGTGTGTTGGCATGCGCTTTTAGGTTGCCTCCGGGGTGTGTGGGGATTGCATGGGCCACTGGGTGTGTGCAGGTATTACATGGTGTCCTGAGTGGGAGTTCTGCTTTGGGGGGAGGTGATTTAAAGGAGTGCATGTGATGGATGGTAATGGCAAAGTAATGAAAGTGCTAATTGCTACATCATTGCTTTCTTTTTTAATTGTAATTTTTGGCCAGCAAAGGCACACTAAGCTGTGACAGCTTGTTTCCAGGTGCGTTGGAGGGAGAGTTACATGAACCAGTTTCTATTGATGGCAGCAATGCCAGCACCTCTGAATGTGGGCAGGGTTGCCAGCTGGTGTAGCCACCCTGAGTAAATTTAAAGTGAAGGGAAGACATGTTTATTGCCGTGTTTATTGGCATTTACTGTAGGGAAGAGAGAAGCAAAAGTAATGTTTGTGGGGAGGAAGGTCTCGGGGAAGCTATGATGATATCTGTTAGATGCTGCACCTCCTTTACTTGTATGAGCTAGGACTGAGTTGTGGGGAAGGTGTAATAATATTTGTGATTGCCAGGTATAGGGGGCTCTACTCCCATAGACTCTAGACTCCCGATTGGGATTTTTCCCCCGACCCCCACCAAAAATGTTGCAAACCCAGCTCCTATGGGCTTAACTCAACAGGCCTGCAGACAGCTTACAGTAGTCCTCTACTGTTCATATAGCATGTGATTAGGTGACAAATTCCTTTAGTAACCTTAAGTTGTGATTCAGCTAACAAAATGCACCTCTGCCACATACACCATGCAAGGAAATATTCGGCATTGACAAATGATTGTTTTTTGTTATGTTTTAGCTGTCATTTTGTCTCTTTTCCTTTGCCCTCCCCACCCTCTCTCTTTCTGTTTACTAATTGTATAAGGTGTATTGTATTAATATGTTTACTTGCATTATGGTACAGTACCTGATTTTGATCTTTATTAATTATTTGGGCATATCTCTTAATATTTGTGGATGGTATGCCTTTAAGAATGTCCTTTAGAAGCAGGACCTGGGAGATCGATGTCAGATCTTGAAAAAACTCTCAGTATTGGCATGAAAATATCTGGCCTATACTGAGGGGGAGCAGTGAGCTGGAGTTGCTTTAAATGGATTCAGTAAATGTTTTTTAACCTGCACACAGCCTTGGCAAGATTTTGGAGTCTGTTCTGTGAGCTGCTGAGTACTGCAGTTTTGTCTTTTTGTATTGACACCAGTAAGCAACCCTTAGCCATCTTTGAAAGTAAGTGTCAGTGGCTCAGTAGGTAGCACATTCACCTCTGAGGCCGGGAGATCAGAGGGCTGTGGGTTCAGTTCCCACATCTGGCACTTGGGTTAATATTTCAGTACTGACACTGTAGTGCAGCATAAGAGGGGTGCTGCACTTCTGAGGTGCCGTCTTTCGGATGAGACGTTAAACCAAGGTCCCATCTGCCTGGATTGGTGGTAGTTCAGGTGGATGTTAAAGATCCCATGGCACTTATCGAAAAGAGTAGGGGAATTTCCCCGGTGTCCTGGACAAATTTCCCTCATTCACTAAAAATACCACCAACAGCTTAATCTGGTTCAAGATCAGTTGCCATTCATCTGTATCCCCCTCCCAAGGGTCATGCCTGAAAATAGGCAGGACTTGTCTAGTGCACTTAACCGGTCAACAAAAATAAAATAAATAAAAGACATTTGAAATCTTTGTTTTTGTGCTCATGTTCATGGAATTAAAATCATTTGACTTCAGCTGGCTCACCAACACAGCAGTAGCGCTACTGTCTGCGGCACCAATGACCAGGTTTTGAGAGTGGACCTCTGACACTGGAGGGTCAGCCGAGGGGGGGTGGAGCATCCAAGGGGACTGCTCACCTTCTCCAGGGAGGAAGGGGATTGGGCATCTAGCACCTACCAACCCCTAGCATTGGCTGGGGGGACACAGCATCCTGGGACCTTGCTGCCTGGCCTTGTCGGGCAGGGCTGGCGGACCTCTGCACATCAGGGGTGGGAGTGCACCCGATCATTCACCGAGGTCATTGCATGGCTAACTCTGTACAGTGGGGTCACAGGGGGATGCATACTGGAAAGAACACTTCTGTCAGTGCGAGCACCATGATGCCCCAATCCCGGCATGTCCCGTGACCAAGCTGATAAGGGGGAGGGGTTCCCCTGGCTATTGACTGATGGCAAAAAAAAACACTAGCATAAAATCACTTGACTGAACCACATTTGAGGTTCAAGAGTGCATCTTTCTGGAGTTTTACTGGTTGAATGAGAAACTATCATGGCTAATGGTTTTAGAACATTTAGGAGTTAGAAAGATCCTGTGATATTGAACTCCAACAAAAAAAGAGGGTGAAGTTACTTGGACTAAATGGATTGAATGTAGTGATCTGAGGTAGAAGGCTAGTACACCCCGAATTAAAATTAAACTGAATAGAGGATGGGAAGTAGTGCAGGGTAAAATTGTGAAAATCCATTTCTTGTACTTTTCACAAAATTGTGCCATTTTTGCAAAAGTTTGTTCAATTTTGTGAACTGATCACATACAGTATACAGTGCTATGTGACTTTTGGGGCAAAATGAACAAGACTGCGCAATTATACAAATTTAGGTTTTTAAAAATGCAAATTTTCAAAAGTGTACAGTATTCACATGGTAACTTGAGCAGAATGTTGCCAAATAATGCGTTTAGGGCTGCAGTGGGTGTTACCCTGCAAACCTCTTGCTATCAAAAAGTCAGTCAGCGCATTCCTTCCAATTGAACAACACGTTGGAGATGCAACACAGTCGACTCCCCGTTTGTGAAGCACTGTGCTCGCTGTCTCCACTGGCAGTTGCACTGCACTATTTTTTACTCTCTCGGCGGTCACAGGGGAAAATGGCTCACTCTGCCATGTCCTAGATGGTCACCAAACTGTTTTGCATGTGTGCAACTACAGTGCATACGCAGTACAGTGCAGGGACCATCTTGGTCATGGCGGACTGTGCTGTGTTCCGCTGTGATTGCCAATTTCTTTTATTTTTTTTTTATTTTACATATTTCCCCCTTCCCCCAGAAACATAACAATGACACTGTGGGTGCCCAAATACCCAGTGTTGTGATCCTGTTCCACCATGACATTTTTATATATGTTTTTTTCCTCCCCCGCATTCAACCCTCTCTCTCAGCACCCCCCACCTCCTAGAAACATAACAGTGACACTGGGAGTGCCCAATCCCCCCAGTGTCATGATCAGGACTCCTACGTCAGTCTCTCTTTTGGTTTTCATCTGTAAAAAGAAAACTGTGTATCAAGGTCTTTTGCAGCCATTCCTGACCCCCCACCTGACCCTCCCACTTAGCACCCACCACACTGCGCTCCCCCAAGCTCTTACTTACCCACTGGGGGTTCAACACTGTAATCCTTTCTGGATCACAGACATGTCTTCACCCTTCAGAGCCAGACCATGAAACGAAGAACAGATATGCGGTTCAATGTATTTCAGTGGGGGTTTGAACTTAGTGGTATTACTTGGACATTTTTGCATATTTCTGGCCCAAATTTTCAACATGCCTTTTTTGGGACCCCACTTCATGAAAAACTGCACTGACATTAGGCAAATCTGTCCTGAAAGGTGATTTCGTGGTCCCTGCATGAAATCACCTTTTGGGCAGGTGTTGAACATTTTCTCTGTCCTTGTTCATGAGGTGGGGTCATAAGAAGGTTGAACATTTGGTGTAAAAATATTAAAAAGCAAAGTTATGAGCCTATATTGAATTTTGCAAATGCAGGCTCATAACTTTGGTAATTCTCAATATTTTTACCCCAAATTTACAACATAACCATATCTTTACAGCACCTCATGAATGTGACAGCTGTCATTTTTCAAATCCTAGCCAAAATGTTTTCTTTACATCCCGAAAGGCGATTTTGTGGCTCTTGCACAAAATCACCTTTCCAGCATGAGCTGAACATTTTCTCTGCCCTTGTTCATGAGGTGGAGTAATAAGAAGGCTATGCTGAAAATTTGATGTAAAATATATAAAAAACCAATAACGTTATGAAATGTGTTTTTGCATCCTGAAAGTTGATTTTGCAGTCCCTGCACAAAATCACATTTGGGCCAGGAGTTAAACATTTTCTCTGTTTTTCTTCATGAGGCAGGGTCATTACAAGGCTATGTTAAAAATTTGGTGTAAAAATATTAAAAAACTAATTTTCAATATTTTTACCCCAAATTCCTCAGCTGCATCTCTATCTGCTCTGGCCAGTTTTTGTTTTGAGTGTGGAAGGAGTGTTTTTCCATGAATCCTGGTTGACTTACACTGAACATGCTCCAGTGTTGTTCAGCCATCTCTATACATTTGAGAGAAATGTGTCAAAAGACTTAGAGTTACACAACTGCACTGTAGAGTAATTCTTGATAAAATATACTTTAAAATATTTTTCTTTCTTTTGCAATCAGCCCAAAAATACTTGGCAATCTATTTTTAAAGTTGTTACAGTACCTTCAGTCTATATGTTATATTTTGGAAGTTTTAATCCTGCCATAGAAAAGTAGCCAAAGAAAGAAGGAACGACTTCTTTCTGAGCTTTAAATTTTAGAGTAGATAGTTAAGGAAGTCCTATGTCATGCATCACTGGGTGGTACATGTGCAGCGCTGTTGCTTCCATGCATCAGCACTGAAATTTGCCAACAGCACTAACACCAGCCAAAATAGCACAAATAAACTGTGCTAGAAGCTGCATATTAAAAGGAAAATAATTTTGTTTTTGTTTTTGTGATCAGTCAGTAAGAGTACAATCACCATACTCATAAAGAGGTCCTGCATCGTGCTTGCAGCACGGTACGTATGTGGTGTTGTAATTCCTATGCATTAGCACTGACATTCGCCATATAGCAATAGCACCATCAGAAACTGTATAGGAAAACTGTGCTAGCTGCTGTTTATTAAAAGAAAAACAGTGTTTTTTTGTGTATGTGTTCAGCCAGTGTTAGAAAAAGCACCCTACTTATATGGTAATCCTGTCTTGTATGCCGCAGTGAGGTACGCATACGACCCTTTTGTTCCCATGCATCAGCCCTGAAGTTTTCCATAGAGCAGTAGTGCCAGCATAAAGTGTACAGTGAAACAGTGGTACCAGCTATACAGTGTATTAAAAGGAAAACAGCATTTTTGTGATCACCCAGTAGTAGTACAATTGCCCTACTAAAATGGGATCTTGTATCATGTGTTGTAGCATGGTAAACATTCAATGCTGCAGTTCCCATGCATCAGCACTGTAGTTTGTCATTTAGCAGCAGTGCCATTAGAAAATTGTACAGGAAAATTGTTCTAGCAGCTGCATATTTAAAGAAAGTTTTCTTTTTTTGTGATCAGCCCATAGTAGTACAAGCCCAAGGGATCGTGTGTTGTGTATTGCAACATGATATGCATGCCATGCTGTAATTCCCATCCATCACTGAAACTCATCGTATAGCAGAAGAACAGCTGGAACTGTGCAGAGAAATTGTTCTAGCAGTTGTATATTTACAGGAAAACTGTTTGTATTATGATCATCCGGTACCATACAAGCCCAATAATTATAAAGGAGGTCCTGTGTGGTGTGGTGCACTGCAGTGTTGAATGCACACGGTGCTGTCATTCCTATGGGTCAACACTGATATGTTATATAGCAGAAAGGGCAGCTGGAATTGTACAGGGCAGTTATGCTAGCCTTCTTACCTGATTAGTTAGCTGACTTATTATCACGTTTAGTGATGTTTTATTGTATGTTTTTATTGTTTAATAATTTTTTCTGTGTAAAGTGCCTTGAGTCACAATTGATAATGTGCACTATATTAAAGAAAGAGTGATTGATATTAAATAAAAAACAGTATTTTTTTTTGAGATCATCCAGTAACAGTGCAAACTCAACACTTAAGAGGAGATCCTGTGTCATATGTAGCAGCACAATACATGTGCAGTCAGTGTTACCATTCCAAGGTGTCAATACTGAAATTCACCATGTAGCAGCAGTGCCATCATAAATGGTATGGGGAAACTGTGATTGCAGCTGTATATTAAAAGGAAAATATTGTTTTTGTTTTTCGTAACCAACCAGTAGCATTACAAGCACCAGATCCATTGAGAGGCCCTGCATCATGGGTAGCAGTGCAGTTCATGTGCAATGTTATCATTCCCAGACATTATCACAGAAGTTTTCCTGACAGCAGGAGCTACAGCATAATATGTATAGGGAAATTGTATTATCATCTGTATATTGAAAGGAAAACATTACTTTTTGTGCATAGCCAGTGGCATTATTTGCTGAAATTGCACATTTTAACAAGTCAGATTTTTTAAAATGCACAATTTATGAAACAAATGGTTCTTTTTGCTGAAATTGTGCATTTTTAAGTAGAATTCGTATTTTTTAAAATACACAATTTGAGAAGAAATGAGTAATTTCTGAAAAAACAAAAAACAAAATGACATTCGACTGTGAGAAGGTGGAAGCAGTTCAAATCATAGCAACCGTGATGATCCATGGACGGAGGGTAAGACATATGAGCAGTCCTGAGAAAAGGAAGGAAGGGGCAATGTGATCAAGGCATAAAAGTACCTGCACGGGTTAAATAGGGTTGATGCCAAGGAACTTTTCTCCTTGAACTCAAATACAGGGCTGAGAGGGAGCACACTTAAGCTCGCAAAGGGGAGATTCAAAAGGGATGGTCAGAAGCATTGTTTTCACAGAAAGTGTGGAGAACAAGTGGAACAAGCTGCTGGAGGGAGTGTTACAGGCCAAATCAGTGAACAGATTCAAGCAGATTTTTATGCAATTCAGTGCAAATTGTGCAAATGCAAAATTGGCAGTTTCATACAGCGTTAGATGCAAGGTCTTTGACGGAGGTCACACAGCATGTAGAAGCATTTGTTAGTCCTACTTAAGTGGAAAGAGTGTATCTTAAAAACAATTACTTACAAAATGTATTTGCTTTTTCTCTCTAGCTCTAGTTATTAGGGATGTGTCAATACATAAATTACGTATTCATCAAAGGTTCGTTGACGGTTTTACAAATAGGCAAGGCAATTTTTATTTAAAAAGATGCCCAATCCCAGACACTTTGGGTATCGTACAAACAAAATAAACAAATAAAACACAACCAAATCTCAGAATAACTATCAGTTAAATAAATTATAAAATAAAATAAATTTGCCTAGAAAAATGTTACAGCATGGTGGCTGGAAACTGAGATTGAAAGCTTTACATACTGATCTCTCTTAAAAAGCTAGCTCAGGGAAAGCCTGGGTGAACAGGAGGGCCTTGAGGTGGGCCTTGAATACCTCCAAAGATAGGGCCACCCTAACCCCAAGGGTTAGCAATTCCACAAGACAGGGCCAGCAACACTAAAAGCTCTGTCGCTGGCTATTTTTAACCTCATCCAGGGAATCACCAGATGGCCCCTTGCAGAGGAGCAGAGGGGACTGACTGAGACAGCAGGTGTAAGAAGGTCCATCAGGTAACCAGGGCCCTAGCCATGTAGGGCCTTATAAGTGAGAAGACCCACCTTAAAGAGGATCCTCCACCTGTACGGCAGCAAGTGCAGCTCATGCAGTACCGGTGTAATATGACAATATTTAGGCTACCTCGTAAGTAACCTGGCAGCTGCGTTCTGCACCAGCTGCAGTCTGTGTAGAGATCCTCCTGTGACCCCAAGGTACAGCACATTACAGTAGTCAAGCCTTGATGTCACCAAGGCATGTATCAAAATGGCGAGGTCCAGAGGCGGCACAAGGGGCGTTTTCCTGGCAACATTCCTGAGATGGAAAAAACAGGAGCGGACAGTGGAAGACACTTGTGCCTCCATCGTCAAACCCCTGTCCAGGATGACACCAAGATTCCGCACCTCAGAATACACCCAGGATATTCGACCGCATTCGGGTATTTGACTGTGGGTATTCAACCATAATGGTGTATATTTATTAAAAATGTAGTTTATTAAAAATGCCATAGCATGGGTAGATGGTAATTCTAGGTTGTGAAAACACACTATATTGATGCAAAGTCAGACAGTATAAGTGTAGTTTAAAGGAAAACACCAGTTACTTTCGGGTGTTCTCCAGCTAGTGCATATTTATTTCCCCGATTAGCATTTCTGTTTAAAAAAATATATTTCTAACTGCATATTGGTATTAAGACTTCAGTTTATAAAAGGGCTTGAAAACTTTTGTTTAGCTAGGCTGCCGCCCCCTGGCAGCCATTTTGTGGTAGCCAGTCACTCCCTCGCCTGGGATATGCTAATGTGCCCCCACCAGCCAATGCATTGGATTAGCATATCACTGGTGTGGGAGTAAGTGGCTCCCACAAGATGACTGCCAGCAGCCTTGCTAAATGGAAGTTTTGGAGCACTTTTTTAAACTTAAGTTTTAATGCCAAAATGGCGAAAATGCAGTTAGAAAAAATATACTGTTAAACAGAAACGCTAATCGGGGCTTATACACCAACACGAGAGTGCACAAAGGTAACTGGTGTTTTCCTTTAACAGATTAGGCATTTTCTTTACATGTTCTGTTCTGTCTGATAGGTGTGCTGCTGTGCCAGCAGGCTAACCCCGCATATTTGTTAAATTTTCTAAACGTTTTAAACAATTTTTATGTTTTTTATATTTTTTTATTGTTTTTATTTTTTTATGAAGACAATAAACATCAGGCATTCACCATCAAAGAAATTAATGAATGCTATTCTGCAGCGTTACATCCGACCCATTAATTCAGTGCTCACAAGCACAACGTACTTGCAATGCCTGAAGCATTTCAGAAAGAATTCTTTTTTCAAAGGCTTCTTTGAGATTTTTTTTTATTGCTTTGAGATTGATATTTTTTTAATCCTATTACTTTTGCTCACTGTCTGGCTCGAAAGTTAACAGCCTAATAAGAAGTAAATGTTGTAACCCCATGCCTGGAGGTACCAGGATAGGAGAAGTCACACTGAAAAGAAAAATGAGAGAAAAACATTTTCAGTAATTTTCCAAGATCATTAATTTTAGCAGCAGCAGCAGTCATAAGGCCATAAGGTCAGTCAAAACTCCAAGCGGCAAGCACAGCACCACATCTGATATCATTGTTCCAGAATCATTGTCAGTAAAATAAAGAGAAAAGGTCAGAAAACCATAAGGTCAATTGAGTATTGACATACCTGGCAGGCAGTGACACACATTGTCAGTCTGACTAGTGCACCCTAGTCACTTAAAAGAATCAAGCAGATGCTTATTCAGCGTATTAAAAAGGAGCTGCTGCACATGCTTAGGCTGCAGACCGGAGCGATGTGGCGGAACAATATCTCCTGCAGCGCTAAAGAGACACTCCAAGGGTATGCTTGTGGATGGGTACACAAGATATTTACATGCTACCTGGGTCAAAGCAGGGTATGGTTGCTTTTTGGTGTTCCAGTATGTAAGAAGGTCAGCATGAAAGTTCACAATCAGCTCATCCAAATAATTAGTGAGCATCAGCTCAGCAGAATGTGGCAACAAACATGCCCTCTGCCACTGCTTGTTCAGTATAGAACTTGTGAGCAGCAACCAGTCATAATGATGTGCCTATGTAACCTGAGGCACAGTGTCTTGGGCCTGTGTTGCCAGCTCAGACTGTCTTCCTACATCAGCAGGGAATCTCATTGTCAGTGACATGCCACCACCCACACCACTGTCACTTGGGCTGCCAGTATCAGTGCCAGTCACTCCAGTTGTTCCAAAACGGTCTGACCCCCTCAGCATCCTCTGAATGGAACAGGTCCATCTCCCTCATAACTCCCTCAAGCTCACTACACAGTTGCTGCTGGTACTCACTCACTCTGTGACTCTGCATGGACAGACATAGTGCCTCACATTCACATCTTGGGTCCATCATGGTTGCGAACACATAGCCAGTATTGTTATGCATGGCTGCAAACTGGATCATAACTCCCTAGTAAGCCCTTCAGTGAGCTCTTTGATGGGTTCTGGAAGCAAGTCCATAGTACTGCACTCCTGGAAACTCTCCATGGTTGATATGAGGAGATGGACAGCAGGAATGACCTGATTCAGTGAAACTATTTGAGCTTGGGTCACACGTGCATTCTTAAAGGGAGACAGAACCTGGACCATGCCCTCAGTGATGCTCCAGTCCTGTTATAGCAGTACCCCACCATATTCTGCTTGATGGATAACTCATGCAGAACATGCTTCTGTTCCAGCAAGTGCTGCAACATATAAAATGTGCTGTTTCATCATGTACTGACATCTTGGATTAGTCAATGGTTTGGTAAAGCAAGCTGGTCCTGAACAGTTTGTATCTCTGTGGTTGCCTTAGCAGCATATACCATTAGCACAGTAAAATTTTGACAGCAAAATCCCAGTACAGCGACAACATCGAGGTTGTCGTTGTACTGGACCCAATAGCGAAATTTCACAGATTCGGAGTGTTCCCCCCATTTGAACAAACTCTGACTCTGAGTTTGTTATATTAAAGAAGGGAATGCGGGGGCACAACCCCCCGCTTGGGGGGTGCAGAGAGCGAAGTACCCCACAAAGAAAACACTCAATGTTGGACAGGCAAAGTTTCACATGTCGACATTGTTACTGCTGCTGTGCTGCATTTTTAAAACTTTGTTGTCGATGCGGCTTGGTGGAACCCCTTAGCAGAATGATGAAAATGGCTACATCTGTCTCTTGAGGTATCAACAATATGAGACGCACCCACACTGCTCTGGAGAGCATCAGTGACTACAAGGTTTGTATGACCTAAGCAGTGAATTCCTTGGGAAGTGGTCATCACAAACTGCCTTTACTGTGTTCGTCCCATTATCTGTAATAAAGAACCCAATATGTAAACCTGTTGTGCTAATCCAGGAGTCAAGCATTTTTACAAAGACGTAAGAATGTTAATACCGGTGTGTTCACTTGGAAGGACTGCAACACTAAGGAGAGCAGACATCCAGTGAAATGGGGTATTGCTACAGCCAAAACCAGAAGAAGAGGAAGAGGAGGAGGAGGAAACAACAACAGCAGCTATGCCACCATGTGCGACTGGTGTAGGTGAACACCAGTGTACTGTGAGTGGGAGGTATGCACATAATGAGATTGTACTGGTCCATACATCAGACGTACAGCAGAAAACCCTGCCCACAGCCTGGTTCAGCAATTTCATGGTAATGGTATCAGCAGCAACAGTAGTGGAGGTGGTGGTGATGGTGGTAGTAGCAATATCAGAGGTATTGCTGATTGTGGCACTGGCAACAGCAGTGGAGGTGGTGATGATGGTGGCAGCCGATGTGACAACAACATTGGTCACCACACAGGCTAAGACCTGCACTGGAACAGTGGCGGTGGCAGTGGTACTAGCAGTGCTAGCACTGGTTGGAGTAGCAACTGGTCTGCTTGGAGTGAAGGGGACAGCTGGACAGCTAATGCTTGTTGAACATTGATCCCTGTCTGAATCACTTTTGGAAGGACTGGTCCACAAACTTTTTTTGACTGTACTTGACTGCTTATGTGACATTTCTACTCGTCAATTAAATTGCCAAAAAAGTGAAATAAGGTTTTTTAATACTGTAGTTTGTTTGTAACCTTTTACTGTTTTAACAACAGTCAGAAACTCAGACAGCTAATACTGGGCAGTGGGCACTTGGGCAGCAAGGGTGTCCCCCGGCTTCTGCCTACCCTTGGGCACAGACTAAGTTTGGTAAGACAAAAGGACTTACACTATTTTTTTATATTGGCATTTTATGAAATAACAGCTCAGCAAAGTACTATGGGATGGCAGTGAGTACTGGCTGTGGTTACTTGGGCAGCGAGGGTTCCCCCTGGTTCTTGCGCACACTGGGGCACAGGTGAAGTCTGTCAGGAGACAAAAGGAGGTTTACATAATTTTTTAATATAGGTGTTTTTTGAAAAGTAACAGCTCAGCTAAGTACTATGGGATGGCAGTGGGAACTGGCAGTGGTCACTTGGGCAGCAAGTGTGCCCCCAGCTCCTTTCTACACTGAGGCACAGACAAAGCCTGTTGCTGGACAGAAGGAGGCTTACACAATTTTTTTTATATAGGTGTTTTATGAAATAACAATTCAGCTAAGTACTACAGGTTGGCAGTGGGCACTGGCAATAAGGGTACCCCCGGCTCCTGCCTTCACTGGGGCACAAAGTCTGTCATGAGACAAAAGGAAAAGTATACATTTTTTTTGTAGGTGTTTTATGAAATAACAGCTCAGCTAAGTACTACACATGGTACCAGGTACAGTCAGGAACAAGAAGCATTAGCACGAAGCCACAAGTTCTGCAGAGCACAGAAGGTGGTGCTCCTCCCTCCAGCTTTTGATACACTGACTGCAGCGATGACAGGCAGGCAACAAATGCCAAAGTACATTCGCAAAACAAAGATTACACTGTGCCAGGAGAAAAAATAAATTAGATTTTTTTAAATCACAATATAAATAATTAAACTAGTAGCAGAAAACTGGCAGAAGCCAGCTTCAGAACATAGCAGTAAGCTAAGTACTAGCAGTGAGCACTCATTATAGTTTGCCTTTCCTTCCCCCCAACAAACCAATATTTTTTCTTTCTGCAGAATAAAAAAACAATTCTCAGTCTCAGCACAGCACTATACTGTAGTGTAGTAGATTGTATCAGACTGATTTTGCTTAGCTCTAGGCTAACAACTTCTATTATTACAAATCCCAGAATCCCCTGCAGCTGACATCAGTGCAGTAGGCAGCAGTGGAAGATTCAATAGCCTGCAGTGCATGTTAGAATTTATATAAGCTCTGACCTTTTTTTTCTGGTCCCAGTGTCCTCAGTGGGCTAAGTACAGTCACAGAGGACTGTACTTAGCCCCTGGAGAAAACCAGACCCAGAAAACATACGATCAGAGATTATAAAAGCACTAATATGCACTGCAGGCTATGTAATCTAACACTGCTGTTAAATAGTAAGTAAACTAACATGTTTTTGTCCATAAAGTGCACATTGGGACCAGCCACACAGTTGAGTGTGAGGCCTCTTGTACTGACTGTTCCCCTTTAAAGCCCTCACCTATCTAGCTCTCACCAACATGTAATGGATTTCTAGACTCAGGATGTGAACCTGGAACTCTAGTGTGGCAAGTAACTCCACAGTCACTGAGCTATTAGCAAAGACTCAACTGTATTTGAGTGTAAATACTGAATACCATTGTCTATTGTCTAATAACAGCAACTCACATGGAAAACTACATTAATATCTTCTCTTTATTAATTTTTGTAGTGAGAGAAAGAGTTCTGAAACGGACTCATGAAGTAGACTTAAAAGGATATGGGGTCACTAAGCTCCAGGTCTGCCTCTCGAAGAAGGAAATGGTGAGGAGTCACAGGCTGCTCCATTCAGAACTGCCAACCTGCCTTATGGTAGAGTGCCTAATGTGGAAAGCAGTATTCTGTTACATAGTGGGCAAAAGGTAAAGAAATATTATTTATTTTCTTCTCTTCTTCCTTTCATTCATTCTCTGTTTCACATAGTTGCGTAAACTTTTAAAATGTTAAACGCTTTAGGTGTCAACAGTAGCGTACTGATTATAATAAGCGTATTTGCAAAATTGAGAGGGTGATATACTGCATATAACTTTGATACAGGAATACAGCTACACAAGGCCAGAACAATGAACAACAGGAAACTGGATCAAGTATTCAAGTTAAAAACAGATTTTATACAGAAAATAATGGTGAATGCTCACAGATCCTGACTGCAAACTCCGCCGCTGCATCATGGCACTCTGCTACTTTATTAAGGAGGCAGAGTCTGCTAGCCTACCAAGTAAGCAGTAAAACACATGACTGGGTGTGCATTACACTATGATAACTGCACTACCAAGGGTGTAATTAGGCAGAGGTTACAGACTGAGTGCCTTTAGCCCTGGGAGTGTGGTTATCATAGCATAATGCACATCCTGAGAGTGTCTTATTCCACTTATAAAATGAGTACCTATGAAAGTTTATAAAAATAATGAATAATTATTAAACAAATGAAAGAAATTTAATGAAAATTCTGTAAGAAAAAAGGTAAAATAGTTCCTCCACCACTAGGTGCCACTAGGTAGCACTGCCTGACTATGGCTTTTTTTAATGTTTTAGTGGTCTATTCCTTTAACTTTCTCAGTCTCACCCACCTCCCTTATCTCATACCCAACACAAATATTTATTTTGGTACTGGGATTAGTTTGCTGCACTGTCTTGTCTTGCCTTTTCTTTTTTTGATAGTTTGCAGCTTGTTCATGGAGACAGGTGTTATTCTACAGCCTCAAAGTATAGGTACTCACTTGTCAAGGAAGCAAAAAAAGAAACGGAGCAAAGAAGCAGATGTGTTGAATTTCCTAGGAGGGTGAGCTGTATGAACTAAGTGCTGTACAGATCGTGGATCATAGTACAGACCGAGGATCCACAATGTGGTACAATCAAGAAAGTCACGGTTTTCTGTGTGTAGTAGTGGGCTTACTGAGTTAGCGGTGCGGGTGCTGGTTGGAGTTATAAGCGAGTGAGACGGATCTCGGATTATGATCAGTTTTTGGTTTACGTTTATTTTTTTGTGTTTTAATTTTTTATGGTTTGTTCTGGGTTTGTTTGGAACTGTTGTCTTGGACCATTAGCAACGATCGCAATTTATTTATTTATTTGTTTATTTATTTATGTCTTTGGTGACTGAGTAGCTGTGCTGATCCAAGAGACTATTTTCAGGCACGACCAGTGCCTTAATCAGTGCCACATTTAGCAAAACAGAATCAGAATACAGGAAGAGTAACGTGGCCACAATGCTGACTATTAACAATGAGGTGCAGAGAATTACAATACGAAGGGTATTAACAAAAATAAGAATACAATAAGGTAAAAGGTGAAGTTGTAGGCTAGTGACAAGTCCATATAAATCATCACAAGAACATGGAGAGCAATACAGTAAGGTGCTTAATTACCAGTTAAACCATGTAAAGTGCAATTTCAAAAAGACATGCCAATATCAAAATCAAGCAACAGCCAAATGGAATTTATGGCCGGGAAGCACTACTGGTGAGAAAAAAAATGGCTACATTTGAAAACTCTGATATTCTATTATAGAGTGTATTACTATATTTAACTAAGCATTCTGTAATTAGTCTTATAAAATGGGTAGGCTAAATGCAACAATATGATTGGCTAGTTACCCATGCATGAAATATGTTCTATGCATGGGTAAAAAAAGGGTCTGGCAGTAAAAAGGCCAATATCCATAAGCCATGGAACGTTGGCATTTTTACTGTCTGCCATCTTTATATTTGCCAAGCAGGACAAAAAGCCACCATACTTGGATTATTGTAACAAAAAGTGAGATGTAGTGTGAAAAAAAAGAAAGAAATCAATAAGCCGTTTAAATGTTTCTTATGCAAATGCTGCCTTTTTTTTTATACACTCCATAACGCAGCTCATCAAACGCTTGCCAACTGATAGGGGAAACTCTGGTGCCTCTCACTCATGCTTCACAGGTTAAAATGAACATCCCCGATAACAGCTTAAAAAAAATCTACTGACTTTTAGATTTGTCCCATGGTTTCGCCAACCGATTGGGTAACCTCTTTTGCAACTCGCTCTCCCACTTCACAGGCTGTTTGACAGTCCCGGATGACGATTTAAAAAACAATCTACTGACTTGTCCTGTAGTCTTATTTGTTACAGTCCCGTTGCCACTTCCACAGCATGGCTCTGCTGGTAAAGGAGCGGAGGGTTGGGTGAGCAGCAGGAGGGAAAGACACGAACAAAGCAATGCTGATGAGTTAAAAAAAAAAACACTTTCCACGAGCTGCCCATCTGCTGCATCTGTTCCTCATTTTACCTGTACAGTGCAGATAATTGAAGAGCGGCATGTAGTCATGATGGAGGAACTGGGGAAAAACAGGACGCTTGATCAAGTGAATCAGGCAAAGAAATTAAGGTAGAAAATAAAAAAAAAAAGATAAAATTGCTTAGTAAATAACAGACCCACTAGCAAAAAAAAAATAAATAATAAAGTGTGTGTGTGGGGGGTGAACTTTTTCAGAAGTATGGATGCCACAGAAGGACAGAAATGCCTAGTGGCAAAATACAATAGCATCATCAGGTAGCAGGCGGAAGGACTATTTTATCTCAAATTATCACAAAGATTTCTGTTTTTAGATAATTAAATATAGTTTTTTTAGGGTGAGAAAAATATTTTTTTAAATGTAGCCCATTTTATAAGCGCAATAAGACACTCCAGGTGTGTGCATGGAACATATTTTACCGCACACCAGGGGCTAAAGGCACTCTGCCAAGGCCTCGTGCCTTATTACGCCCCTGGCCATGCAGTAAAATATGTTCCATGCACACTCTGTCATGTCTTATTGCTTACTTGGATGTTTGTACTTTTTACTTATATTTCACTGGTCTCTCAAAATGCACTGTAAGTAGCTAGTCAAGTTGCTTTGTTTTCCCAACCCATTTTATAAGACATCATATATTGCCCTCCATTTAAATGCACAGTGTTTTCCAAAAACATTTTTGCCTGAAACGGCAGGAAAAGCATCTTTCTGTAAAGACTATATTAATGCATATTGCTGCTGGTTGCGTTCAAGAAAACCTTGTACCAATAGCATTGAAATGTGTTCAATAAAATGTAATGTAAGCCAAAATGAAATAAAGGATTTTAAAATGCTGTTGTAAACATTGATATGAGCGTATATACCGCACATATAATAAAGCAAAACAAACTTTATTTATAAAGTGCTGCTTAGTCTGTTAGGCTCTGAGATCTGTACAATATATACAACAATAAGACAATACCACAGCATTTACATCCAACAAAATAACCACAATCTGCATATAAACACAGTTAAACTATAAAAGAAATAGCTATAAGAAATAAAAGGCAGAATAAATACAATAAAACACAAATGAAAAAATCTAGGACATTTTGTCAGGAGTGCTAGGATAGACCAAAAGCTGCTGTACAGAGATGGGACTTCAAGCCCATTTTGAAGGCCTCCAGTGATGGGGCCTCCTTCAGAGATCTGGGAAGTGAATTCCACAAGGTCAGGCCAGCAACATCGAAGGCCCTCTTACCCAAAGATTTTAACTGAACCCTGGGAACTGTTAGGAGGCCCATCTCAGAGGAGTAGAGAGATTAGGAGGTCTGGTGAGGAAACAAAACGTCTTATACGTAGCTAGGGCCCAGTCCATGTAGGGCTTTATAGATCAGCAAGCTGTCCTTGAAGATCCACCACTTCACTGGCAGCAAGTACAGTTCGCACAGGACTGGGGTTACATGACAGGATATTGGATGACCCATCAACAACCTGGCCCCAGCATTCTGCGCCAACTGCAGGAGATGTAGGGTTCCTCCATTTAGCCCCAGATAAAGGGCATTACATGCTTTTGTTACATCTGGACATATTGTATCAGTGAGGGCAGGTCACTGGGTGGGATAAAATTTTTGATCTGAGCAATATTTCAAAGATGGTAAAAAACATTTTGGACAATGGACGACACCTGCGCCTCCAGTGTCAATTTGCTGTCCAAAATAACATCCAGATTTTTCACCTTTCCTGAGGTAGATAGAGAAGAAGAACCAAGTACTAGCTCAGTCTCCCCTTCCCCCAGCTCAGCCCCTTGCCAGCGACCAGGCTCAATCACTAATACTTTCGTCTTATCTGGATTGAGCCTAAGCCAGTTGGGGGACATCCAATCCTGTATCTCAGCCAGGCAGTAATTCAAGACAGAGACCACATCCTGTGTCCCTGGTGCAAATGACATATGCAGTTGGGTATCATCTGCATAGCAGTAAAAACCCAACCTGTAATGTCTAACGATATCAACCAGGAGTAGCATGTACACTGCGAATAACACGGGTAAGAGGATTAGCTTTGTTTCTTAGTTCCCAAACCCTAGAATCTCATGAGGAGAAACTCTTGAGTAAGCAAGAGACATCTCCTGAGCCCCATTTACTTGTATTGTAAAGAAAGTCAGACATATTTTATTTCTGTAACCCACCATAAGTTAATTCAATATTTACAGTCAGGCTATGGAATGTCCTTGTTATACAATGTTCCCTATGGTATGTGATGATGTCACAACTTGTAAAAATGGCACCACTGATGTCACATCAGTTAAAATAACATGTTATTTTCATAGTGGTGACGTCAAACATCTAAACAACATTTTTCAAAAATGTTTTATTCAAAGATTTATTGTAACATACAGGGTGGGATTCACAAAGCATTTGCACACAGTGCATCTCAGCTGCGCCAGTGCAACTGAGGTGCGCCGTGCCTGATCTGTGGTATTCACAGAAGATGCACCGGAACATGCTCCTGGCACAGCCCATCTGTGAATATCACAGTTGCGCCCAACCTGAGAAGCGCTGGCATGTCCCCCTGTTTGAGCTGGGAAACCAGTGGGGCAGTGCATCTCCAGATGCGCTGTGCCCAGTGTTGCCAGTCACAGCCACAGACACACAAATAGGGCCATTAGGCATGCAAGGTGCAATGGGCCATTTGCATGTCATTATGGCCCCATTTGCATGAGTTGTGCAGGGATGCACCTGGCAGAATGCAGTGGGTGCCCTGCAACTGCTATGAGCTGCACACATATCTGCATGTACACCAGTAGTACCCCCACCCTTCCTCAGGCCGATCGCAGTCCGACTGCCAAACCACAAAGTATCTCTGGTGGTCTAGTGGTCTTCCTGCTGTCTGAATCTCCAAAGTAACATAACCCAGTTCAATCCCTGGTAGTCCAGTGGCACCCCCCTCTCTGCCCGCTTCCCCAGTAATATTGTAAGTAAATGCGGCAAAACCAGGTAGTCTAGTAGAACCGCCCCCCGCTCCCTGACCCGATCGCAATGATGGATGTCCCAAAGTCTCCCCCCCACCCACTCAGACACCACCACCCCACCCCACTCCCCCTGTCCCAGCATGTTCCCATTGTTGGTGGGCAGCACAACCCACCCGCAAACCAACTTGACTGCCCACCAACAGAGCTGTCTGTGAATGACAGCTACTGTATGCCTGGAAGCCCATAGATGGACCCTGTCGACCAATGGGCATGCAGTGCATACTGTACTCTGTCATTCACAAAGTTGTGAATGACAGAGTACAGTACACACCTGCCAGCTGGTTGACGGGGTCCATAATGAGCTTCAGGCGTACAGTACCTGTGGTTCTGGTACTGATTCTAATCAGCCGGGCAGTCATGGCGATTGTGGGTGGGTTGTGCTGCCTGCAGACAATGGAAACATGCTGAGATGGGGAGTGGGGTGGGTGGGGTGTGGGTTCCTGAGTGGGTGGGAGGTAGGTGGTCCGCTGGACCTCCAGGAGACTTTGGGACATCTGTCATTTTGTGATTGATCGGGTCGAGAGGTTCTACTAGACTGGCTGGGTTTGCGCATTTGCTTTCAATATTACTGGGGATGCGGGCAGGGGTGGGGTGCCACTGAACTACCTGGGTTTTGCCGCATTTACTGTCACTATTACACGGGATGTGGGCAGGGAGGGGTGCCACTGGACTACCAGGGATTGATCTGGGTTACGTTACATTGAGGATTCGAACAGGGTGGGACCACTGGACCAACAAGGTTTCCTTGTGGTATGGCATTCAGACTGTGATCAGCCTGGGGAAGGGTGGGGTTCCACTAGACTACCAGGGTAGGCAGGCTGCCGTACTGCCATCTGCAGTACGGCAGCCTGCCTGTGGATGGACACCCACTTAAGTCTACTTTTTGTAGGCTTATCATTTGGAGGTGCATCTCTGGGCTTGCTGCAGAGATGTGCCTCCAAGTTGGGTTGTGAATAAGGCTGTGCCCCATATGTGTGGGCATGCCCCCTGCACAACCCCTCCAGATGTGCCGCATAACATTATGGCTTGTGTGTGGTGCATCTGCAATGCACCGTTGCATCCTTGCCCTTTCGGGATCATGAGTGGATGAAAGTCAGGGATGTGCTGGCACATTCATCCCTTTTGTGAATCCCACCCACATTGTATAAGTCTGGACATTCTACTGTATAGTCAGAAATATGATCTTTATCTAAATGCTTTCTCAAGTTTTAGATAACAAACAAGAATAATGAAACTCGAGTTCTGAAATTCTGAATCTTCTTTGAGGCAATCTCCCTCCATAGAGCTACACCTTTGGAACTGTATACCATTGAAGTCAGGACCACTGGGAAACTTTAGTCTTGCTGGGGCCAACAATGTTGACATATGACAGTGACACCTATATAATGTGGCAGCCTATACATCCTTAGTTTTTTCTCCTACCATCAACTGCTCATCAGACCATGGAAAACGCCTACGTCAGTTTTGGTGATGTTATTTCTGTTTCTTTATTTCACTAATTTTCTAAATGTTATTGGATGCCATCATCGCTTGTCCTGAATATACTCCTACTTCATTGCTTCTGCCAGTGTGGCATGATGATAGTTAGGTCAGGCTCACACACATTGTGTTTCCTGCCTGGGTCACTTGTTAGATGTGAAGAATTAGGCCATTGTCAATTCTTCAACATACCATGAGGAGACATCCCCGGAAGAGAGTATAGTGCAGAAAATGGAGAATGCCAAGCAGTTGGCTTTGGCAACTACCCTGGGGTCTCTGACTCAGTCCACCAGGCTTGCTTCTCAGTAACCCGGCAAGTCTTATTTTTGGGTAGTCACACTGTCACAGGAAAAATGCCACTTGTCAAAGGAAAGGTCAAAAAAATGGAGCATCTCTGCAACCACTCCAGATCTTCCTCCTGGTCCAGATCACAGCTGAATCCCTGTAAGGGCAAGTCTCAGGCCACATTATCTTCCCCAACATTGGCTCAACCATTTTTCAGACACCAAGGTTAAGGACAGGCTCTGGCTGTCTCACTGTCAGTGATGTGCATCCTGTTCATGGTGTGTCATCACTTTTTTCGACAACTCCACTAGCTGCCACCATCAGTTCTAGCACAATAGTTGGGTTACTATTGCCATCCTTGCTATTGACAATTTCTGTGTTAACAACTCAGCTGTTACAGTTGCTCCTGTTGACATAAGCAGTTGATTCCTCTAGGGCTGCTGTCCTCGACTGTATGCTGCCACTGTTAAAGACACAGCAACCTGTGGCCCCTCGGTCTCTCCTCCACTTCTCAGCCAGAGGATGATGAATATAATGCTAACCTAGATATGGAGGAAGGGCATATTATTTCATTTATTTATTTATTTCAAACATTTCACTGGGAAAGACATACTGAGCTGCTAACAGCTCATTTCCAAATTCGTCCTGGGAGAAAGGGGATGTGGAAAATCTTATTGAGGAAGTGCAGCCTGTTTGTATAGTTGAATTTTTCAGCTGTCTCCTTCTGTAGTGAAGACACTGTGGTTTGTTATTTATTTCATTTGTATTTACTAGGTAAGTGCACTAGACAGTCAAATGCCTATTTTCAGGCACGACCTGGGAGACAATACAAGCAAGATGACAACAAAGTATTGCGGTATACAAAGAGTACAAGGCAATAAATACAGTCAATACAAGGCAGTTTAACAACAGCAAACAGCATCAGTAATTATATAAAATAACACATAATATATAGATTGTACAAGGGTGACATGAATATATTGATAAAGAGATATTTCTGTATGCTTAGGTCTCCCCTTGAGGATGCCGGTTCCCGGGAAGTCAGGGAGCCGGCATAGTAATGCCAGCAATGAGAGTGCCAGCACAACAGCATCCACAAGCACAGCACCACAGCTACAGTGTTCAGGAGAGCAGGTGCACCCACTGACGGAGGTGCTGGCGAGTGGTGCACACCACCGCACCTCACTGACCCCCCCCCGCCAGACACCAGCAAGGAGACAGGACTTGCGGCAACAGTGGATGGCACCATGGACAAGAGTGCACCTGGCACACATCCCCTGCTGATGAATTGTGAGCTGAAACAGGACGGGAACATTGGGCATGCCTCTCTGGCCTGGCACTCATTGCCTGCGGCGCCATAGTCAGCATTCCCCAAAATGCACTGTGTCACTGGTGCCCTGACTGCAGGTTCATCCATACCATTGCTGCCGTACTGCCGGTGTTTTCAGTGCCAGTGCTACAATGCTGGCGCCCTGACCACCCAGAACCAAGGATGCCTCCTTTCACACTTTACTGTGCCTCATGCAGAACAAGCTAGAATTTGCTGCTGGGGAAAAGGACTCCACTTATCAGAATATGACCATTCCTCTCATTTTCCTACTTTGGAGGATGCTACCATGGCTGTCTGGCACAGCACAAGTAAATTGACTGCTGTCCCTTGTAAGGCATATAAACAATGCCCTTCCTGCCCCTTCTACTAGGGCTTTCTAGACCATCTAACTGATTCCCAAACTGACCTCAGATGGCAGTCACTCTCTTTCAGGTATTACATCTGGCAAATGAATGGCTTCAGTCACACTGCCTGCAAAAAGCAGTGGATCTTTCTTGACTGGAACAGTCTTCAGGCTACCCACTGAATTTTAACAGGAAACAGTCTCTCAGGCAGAGACATTCAGGTGCAGGCTTGAACATAAGAACAAATCTTCTCACTGTGCAGGTGCAGATTCAAACAGAAGAGTGCTTCTTCTAACTTCACTTGGTAGAAGATGGGGGCCATATTCTCATTTAACTTTCCATCTACAGGAACACACCAGGCAGCTTCTCTTGGCTAAATGTGGCTCCATGAGCCCCCAAGCAGCACATCAGGCAGGCTTTCCTTGGCTATTTGGCCATGCAGGCACTCAAGAAGGCACCAAACCTTCTTCAGACATCCAATGCAGTTTTCTTTCCATCAGAAAAACTCTCAAGCAACTTTCTTGCCTTTGGATAGCAAATCACACTTTAAACTGAAACATCTCCTTCTTGGTGTTGGAAAGCAATGCAGGTACCTCCTGGGCTGGTGGCTATGCAAGCCCCCAGGCAGGCCTTCATCATTTCTCCACACACCATCATGGAGCAAGGGGCTGGAGCCCCCCCCCTTAAGAGGAGCTCCAACCAAACTGAACTGACTGACTCTGTCCTTAGGGTTTCAGGAGCTCAGTGCAGCTCCTGATTGGCCAGAACTAGCTTTCAGGGGAACATGGCAGCCTCTGATTGGCTGATGCAGGCTGTTGATCAGAAAATTAATATTCATTGGGCTACTCAACGACCCCCCTTAACTGGCCATTTGGGTGCCAAAACCTTGTACCATACCACCCTTTTCCCAGAAGCCTTCTCTTCAGTTCCTTGGGCTAGTGGACTCCTCATTGGCTGTTGGCAGGGTCAAAGGTGGCAAATATGGCCACAAACAAACAGTTTATTCATAGTCCCAAATTTTACCATTGTTGTGCAGGCTAACAAAATGGTTTTACATTTATTTGTCACCATACACTTGTAGCTGTCCCTCTGCTCTGGCATCCAATTGCAGAGTGGGACAACCACAGGGCTCCTGCCACCTGTCACTACTGCCATTAGTCTATCCCCCCAGAAACAGGCAGTGCTCATTAATATTCATAAGGCAGCCTTGGCTGCTGTTAAACCTACAGTGTGCCCTTTTAAATTAATAGCGCTTAAGAGCACTCTTGTTTAATATTTTATTTTAAGTGCCTTTGAACCCCCCCCCCCTTTATTATTATTTATGGCCACAGGGGCAGGGGCACACACAGAGGGCTGGCCAGAGTCGCAAGAGTGGATTTTACTTTGCAGCACTGCAGTGCTCACAGAGAGAGAGAGAGAGAGAGAGAGAGAAATGACTGCTGTAGCTCACACACTTGAGCTGTGCGGTGCTCAGCAAAACCGCTAAACTGGCAGCTTTACTTTTTTCCTTTGCTTTGCTGGTCCCCAATTGATTTCTGGACCTGGGGCTGGCAGGAGCACAAAGAGGACCACAAGCAGGACCCAGGAAGGATGGGACTAGCAGTCGCGAGTTGGGAGGCAAAGCCTCCATATTTGGGGGGGGGGGGTGGTTATATAAGTATACATGAATTTAAACAGAGTCCTCATCAAAAAAGTATGCTGTGACTACTATGGCTAAGTGGTAAATATTGTACTGTGGCTTGCTTGCCTCTCTGATAACTCTACAGTGGCGTCTCAATTGGGCAGCAAGAGAGAACCATTGAGCCTGACCTTTTGTACCCACAGGGAGCCATGTGTAGGTGTTGTAGACGTCAGCAAGCGTCACTATATTGACACCATTGCTGAGCAACTGTGGCTTTTCTGTGAGTTCTAAAGCTAGTCTGGCAACAACTGGCAGCACTCACAGAGGATCAAATTAAAATGTTTTTACATAGTATTTTATACCACTCTCTATGTAAAAACATTTTAATTTGAATCTCATTTGGGCCTACAATTCTGCATTTAATCGAGAAGGAACTTTACACTGTGATTAAGCTATGTATTCTCATGTATTTTTCAAGTGGACTTAAAGTTTAATGTTTGATAATAGCAATATGTAATTTTGTGATGTTTCTTTCTTCCTTACTGCTTTTAGTATCAGTTTTTGTACAGTGAGTTAAGTAAACAGGGATTCGTAGCCAAATGAACTGTGTGGGTTTGACTTCCACCAGGACCACTGATTCTAATATAGGTGAACCATACAAATAAATCTGATGGGCATAGGAAGATAAAAAGTAAAATTATGTATGTGGCAATCTTGTATTGTTTTTAAAAGTAGGTATACATTTATTGTTAAGCACTTTGATTCACTATATTTATGGTTTTGTGAAAGTGATCACTTTTCTGTGATGCAAAAGAAGTACTAGTATAATTGAACAGTTTGAATTAAATATGCGCTGGATTCAACCTGCAAACAAGAGTCACACTTAGAAATGCCTAGATATTATACTAGGAGCCTGCCTCCTGATGAAGCTCTGAATGGACAAAGTGCAGGAGCACCTGGCCACAGTGGTATTGCTGTCTTGGCCCTGTCCAGTCAGAACCGTAAAGCTGCAAGTCTGCAATTTGCACTATTTGCATGGTTTGCACAAATGCATTCTGTACACTTGATTGTGGACATATAACTTTGGAGATCCAGAAGTTTCAGACTTCTTGACTTTGGCTGTGGACCCTGAACCTTGTATTTCACCAAGACTGAGTTTCATTACATACCCATCCTCGATTCCTTCCCCTTTTTTTTTTCTGAGTTCACACTAAAACAGACTATCCTTCTTCCTGTGTTTTTTTTTCTACCCCTCAGAATACTGAAGAAATCATCCTTCCTTCTGTCAGTGTCCATAGAGCTTTACTCTTCCATTTACACTGCACAAAGGGCTGTAGAACATTCTTGCAGCCTTTTGTTTCATGCACACCCAGGATGACGGTGCCTCTGTCTCATAGCAGCACCTTTCCGAATTGATGGCATTCTACATTTCATTTTGTTAATGAAAGCACAGTAAGGAGCTTCCTGGTCCTGTGGGCATGTCACCCATGGCATGGTCGCCTCTGTGGCCTGTTTTATTTCAGTCTCAGCAGCTTACATATGCTCTGTTACCACGTGGTCACACTTTCACTAAACTCTACAGTCTGGACATGGTGTCCCATAGAAGGGCTGGAGTTTGCCTTGATGTTCTCCAAGGTCTGCTGTCTTAAGGGTCGTATATGCTGCTCCTGTCTGGCCTTCCTCCAGCTCTACTACTGTTTTATAGTACTTGGGATACATTCCAAAGAGGTAGCTCTATGGAGGAAGATGTCCTCAAAGAAGACAATTTTGCTACATACCAGTAATAGTAGATCTTCGAGAGAATCTCCTCTGTAGAGGCACAGTTCCCTCTCGCATCTACCCCCTTCTAGGTTTTTGGTGGCATACGCTGGTAAATGTATCCATTCCTGTGCACTTCACCTTTTTATTTTCTGTGCCCTTTCAAATGTTTTTTCCTTTCTGGTACCACCACCTTTCCTGTCAGCCTGGTCAATGACAAAATCATTAAATTAAACATTTTGAATAATATTTATTATACTCCCTACATGTGAAAAACAAGTATCAAAGCTATTGATGTGTGTCCCAACTGTCTGTGTGTATATGTGGTTGAGGGGGGGCAGATATGATCCACATGTTTCGGAACTTTCCAAAATTCTGAAACTTTGGTCAGACATAAAACTTAGAATCACTGATTTCCATGACATTCATAACAATATGAATTTGGAAAGTTATCAAGTAGGCTATTATAATGCCTCATTATCGATTGCTAAAGAAACTAAATATTCAGTAGCCTTGGTTTCCATTTCTGCCAGAAATTGAATTATAAATGTCTGGGCTGAAAATAGACCCCCTACTATTAATGAATGGGACAACTGAGCTAATAGAATCTATTAAAACATAGACAAAGGGTTAGAAAAATGCCCTCATGGTTTAAAAAATATTATATCTAATTTTAATACAAAATGGAGAAACCTACAGTAGATGACTTCATATCTGCAGCGAAGAATACGAAGATCAGTTACAAGATACAGCTTCAAAACAAACTGTTTATTTTTTTCATTAGGTTTTGTACATGCAGGTTTTGTGCTCCTTAAAGGAGCTGTTCCTGCAGTCCATCTTCTCAGTCTTCCTAATTCTTTATCCTCTCCACTTCCTTGTTTTTCTTCTCTTTCATCCCCTTTTCCTCTTAATAAATAATTCTTTCTTGAATGTCTAATTGGTTATTCTCCCAGTTACATGATTTTTTTGTTTGCAAGTACATGCTAGAAGTAGATATTTTTAAAATACTAAAAAGGTTAGATTAGTTGTTATTTTCAGACATATGACTTTCATTCTACTGTAGTTATGTCAAAGTTATTTTGGCAATTTGTGGTTTATGTATTTTGGTTGTATCAGTAATATGATTTGTTGTTACTGTGATATTTATTTATGTATTTTTTTCTGTGTTTGAAAATTTCAATAACAATTTATTCATAAAAAAATTAAAATTTACCTGGTATTGCATTATCTTTCTATAGCTCCAAAAAGTAAAACCTGGAGATTCTGAAGAGCTGGGAGAAAAAGGTATGATTGGTTTTACAGTGATAACTACTATACATGTATCTTTTTTGACTATAAATGAAGAGGGAAAACATTTTCTTAAAAAAGAGAACCAGGCCGGCCCAGTGGCATAGAGGGATGAGGCGCTGGTGCCTTAACTCAACCCACACTGGAGACCTGGGTTTGGGGATGGGCTTGTGATGCCGGGGGCTGGCAGGGGAAGGGGAGAATTGAGCATCCGCAGGACTGCTCTGCTCTCCTCGGGTTGGTTAGGGATTGATGTCAGTCGGCAGTGGCCTCTGGTGGAGACCAGGAGCACTGCACGATGGTGTAAAGAGGGAAGCGTACCAGAACAATGGAAAAATGGCTCCGTGTTACGCTGGACGATGGCCGCCTGGATCTCTGAGGCCATCATTGCCCCTGAAGCCATCCGCCTCAACAGCACCTCGGGGCTAAGATGCTGCGCTGGTCTGCCTGCCCTATCCAGGCTGGTGCCTTCCCCCTCGGAGGAGGGGGATCCACCCGGCGAAGGGTTATGCTGCCATCTGAGAGCAGAGGCTCGGGGGACAGGATGAGTGGGAAGCATCCTTGGTATGAAGGAGTGGCTAACATGGTAGCACATCTGGAAGAAAATAAATAACACACACACACACACAAAAAAAAAGAGAACCAGAAGAAGAGACCGCTCACCAAAGACTTGGCATGCTCCATAGGGTAATGCAGTTCCTTAACAAAGAATCCAAGTCCCTTCTAGCAAACAGTTTCCTTCTCCCTGTGTTTGACTATGATTCTCTAGCCCCCCCCCCCCAAAAAAATGTCATTAGGTTCTGTAGTTCCTACAACAGTGTGATCTGGTTTGTCTATGGGCTCCCCAAACTCACGCACCACTGCGACCTGTTCCGAATCTCTGGCTGGCCCTCCCTTGAGAACAGACTCCAATGCAACATTGCCTCTTTCTTCCACAAACTCTGCCGCGGTCTTCTCCTCATCTGCTTCAGTTCTCTTTCCCAACAGTGTCTCACTCTAAGGCCACCAGACAGTCCTCCTCCCTCATCATCGCTGTCCCTTTCTGTTGCACTTCCCATGACCACAAAACTCTCTCCTACTTTGTCCCCAAACTCTTCAACTCCCTTCCCCATGAACTTACACTATGCACCTCTTCATCCACCTTCAAGCACAACCTTAGAAAGCACCTGTCCCTCACCTCCATCCGCAACTGTTCCTTATCCTAGCCTACTTCTCCTCTGTTCCTTTCCACCCCATTCTTCCCTTCCTAGTACTGTATGACACTCAAGCTCCTGCTGATATTGTCTAAAAAAAAAAAAAGTTCACACGCACTTGTTTACCAGCCTATATACAGCACGTCTTGTACAATCACTCCTGTTTCATTTTTGTTATGCGTTTACTGAACTTTTTCTTTCTTCTTTTGTTGTAAGTTGTCATTGTCAATCAGTTTGTACCTTTTCTATTACCTGTAACCTATTGATTTTATTTCCTGTTAACTGGATGCATGTGAAAACGGGCAATTTTGTTCACAAAGATACATAGCTACATAGACACCGTTGGCAGATAGGGGCCTATGGCCCACCCAGTTTGCCCATTTGTGCTTGTAAGTTCTCTTTATGTTTTCCTAGAAGTTTGTTGCCCCTTACCCCTGACCTCCAGAATTCCCTTATGTCTATTCCATGCATTCTTAAATCCCATGATTGTTTCAGCCCCCACTACTTCCTCTGGCAGGGTGTTCCACCTGCCCACCACCCGTTCTGTGAAGAAATGTTTCCTAACATTTCCTCTGAATCGCCCTCCCTCAACTTCATCCCATGCCCTCTAGTCCTGGAACCTCTTTTTCGCTGAAAAATAGTGTATTCCTGCACCCTGTTCGTCCCTGTAAGATACTTGAATGTCTCTCTCATATCCCCTCTCTCCCCCTCCTCTCCTCCAGGGAGTACATATTCAAGTCCTTCAACCTGTCCTCATAGGACTTGTGATGCAATCCATGTACCATCTTTGTTGCCCTCCTCTGAACCTTCTCTACCCTATGTCCTTATGTAGGTAAGTTCTCCAGAACTGTACATTGTACTCCAGGTGGGGCCTCACTAGTGCCTTTCTAGTATAAAAATGAAATGAAATGAAACCAACTAATTGGGTTTCAGAAAATGATCCTGTTACAAGCATAACGTGTTATCATTTTGTGATACCGACGTTTGAATTAATAACTTTATAAAAGTCTAATATTACCTGGTGGCTTATGCAATGAAAGGGCCTCTATCACCTCTAAGACTTCTGTTATGTCAGTATTTCTAATCACACTTTGTTGCACATCAATTTGAGGAAGAGAAAGAAATAGTAAAAACAAAAAAATGATCACTGTTAAAGCCATAAAAGAATTAGCCAAATCTCTAAGGTTAGAGATTACAGTAGCTCTTACTGATCATATTGAAAGGCAAGAACCAACAAAGCTGCCTGAAACATTTTAAGAGCTTACACCAATAATCTTCAACCATTCACCCCATTCTTTTAAGATATCCAGGAATGTTGCCTGCTGAGTCTCAATTGGAAGGGCGTTCCAGGGATTAGAAGGGAGCACAGAGGAGGCACAGCTACCACCTGTTTGTAGCCTGGAACTAGAACTCACCAGTAAACCCTTATCAGACAAGTGAAGAGGGCAGATTGGGGCAAAAGGTTCAGGAGCGCAGAGTTCCAAGTGCAAACCACTCTGCTAATGACCATGTAAGTTAAAGTTCAATAGCAGCATAACATTTAAGATACATAATCACTGCTCCATCTACTTGAATCTTTTTCTCCCTTCACTTGAGGGCAGGTGTCCCTCCCACTGTGCTTCCTTTTTAGCCTAATTGTGGTTCAGATCCTGTCCCTTTTACCCTGCTTCTCTCCATCCCCACCTCCTACTCCCTATGTTCATCTGATGCCAACTCCTTCTCAGTTCCCCACTTTAAAACCTCATCAACAGCTGTAGCTATCGCCTCAAGGAGTTATGGCACACTACTCACCCGACCAATATCAGGTGATACCCGAAAAGTCACATTCATCTGAATGCTGCTTTTCTGGTCGATATCACAATGTGGCATGCCATAACTGTAGGTGGCAATGGCTACCACTACATAGAAACATTGAAAGTGATGGCGGAAGGGGGCCATGCGACCCACCTAGTCTGCCCATAAGCCTACCCCTTCCCTTAACTGCTTTTCAGTGTTATGGTGCCCTTGAATCTATCCCATGCCTTCTTGAAAGTTTCCACCATTTTTACCTTCACTGCCTCCCTGTGGAAGGCAGTTCCATGGTTCAACCACTCTCTCAGTGAAGAAGAACTTGCATGTGTTGACTCTGAATCTGTCCCCCCTCAAGTTTCATGTTGTGCCCTCTGGTTCTTGAGTGATTTTTGATATGGAACAGGTCCTGGACCTGAACCTTGTTTACTTTTTTTAGGAATTTGAAGGTCTCAGTCATGTCTCCTCTGTCCCTCTGCTGCTCCAGGGAGTACATGTTTAATTCACACAGCCCCTCCTCATATGATTTATCGTGCAATCCGTGAATCATTTTAGTAGCCCTCCTCTATACTGTTTCCAGTCTGGTAATATACTTCTTGAGGTGTGGTCTCCAGAATTGTACAGTGTGCTCCAGGTGTGGCCTCACCATTGATCTATAGAGTGGAAGGATGACCTAATTTTTCCTGCTGGTAATTCCCCTGCTTATGCATTCCAACATACCATTTGCCCTCAGTGCTGCTTTCTCACATTGCTTGGTCATTTTTAGGTCATCTGTTATAATTATTCCCAGATCCTTTTCCTGTTTAGAGGCTTTCAGTTTTTCACTTCCTAGGTAGTAATCCACTCCTGGGTTAGTCCTTATGAGGTGCATGAGTTTGCATTTTTATGTTGGTGCGCTTGCGCAGAAAACATCTTGTGGCAGTGGAGATTTGGAGGCACGGTCGCTGTTGGGCGAATGCAGGACACGCATCAGTAGGTGCGTCCCTCATTCCCCAATCAGCCTGCATGCCAGTGCCACACCATGCATACTAATGTGGCGAGCACATCTAAGAAAAGGTCTGCTGCAATCCAAGCAAAGCTCGTCAGACACAGCAGACCCTTCCTATGTGTTCGGCCACATTGCGTAGCATAGTGGGCGGCCGTAACTACCCGACTTGGGGTGCTCAATCCCCTGCCCGGCTTACCGAGGCCCAATTATGTACCGACAGAGCCACTCCCCATCGGCCTCAAGCACTCCCCATGTGTTATATGCTGAAGTGCCAATCCCCTCGGCTCTTGCCCCCTTGTGTGCCAGCAGGGGTGCCTAATCCACGCCGGCATAATTCACCCCTGCTTTTGTGTACCGACGAGGGTGCCCAACTCCGCCGCTGAAGCAACTTCCAACAGTTAGGTGGCATACTGGTAGCCCACCCCAGCATGCCAAATCCAATGAGGGAAAAAAACTGTCGCAATGTTTTTTTGGTTTTCTACACCCTGTAACACAAAAACGGTCCCTCGTAGTCTCCCTACCCACCACCTGCACCCACCACTGCGCACCCTGCCTCCCCACACCCCTCTCACCCCATACTTACCTCTGGAGTCTGGCGTGATGATCTTGGTGGACCGGGAACACATCTGCACTCTTCAAAGCCGACCGAACTGAGGAAATGCCGGTAAGCTGTATAAGGGAATAAATAGGGGTTTTTCAACTTTGGTTCATATCTCAGGCATTTCTTGGAATTTTTGCACCAAATTTTCAACATGGGGTTTTTGGGACCCCTCCTCATGAATTCTTACACTGTCATGGCGTTATTTGCTCCCGGAAGGTGATTTTGCAGTCACTGCGCGGAATCACCTTTCGGGAGTGAGGAATGAAACGACAGTGCTAGTGTTCATGAGGGAGGCTCTTAAAAAGCCTATGTTGCAAATTTGGTGGGAAAAATTAAAAAAATGACTGTTTTATTGCAGTGCTATGCGGGCACTACGCATGCTTGTAACTTAGCGAATTTGGCAATATTTTCAAGCCACATGTTCAGCACTGGCATTTTTCTACACCTTCTTGTGAACCGTACAGCTGTCATTTTTCACATCCTGCCCGAAATATGTTTTTGCACTTCCGGCGCAGAATAGCGCGGTCGATATGGGAAATTAGTGTTCGGGACAAATTATGAAAATGACAGTTGACTGTTCATGAGCAGAGGTCCTAAAAAGCCTATGTTGAAAATTTTGTGATGATACTCCATAACATGACTGTGTTACGAGCTTGCGTTGCGCAGTTTGCATGCATGCTCATAAGTTCGTGAATTTATAATATTTTCACTCCAGATTTTCAATATTGCCATTGTTCTGCACCTCCTTATGAACAGTACAACTGCCATTTTTCACATCCTGGCCAAAATGTGTTTTTGCAGTTCTGGCACAGAATAGTGAGGTCGCTGTGGAAAGTCCATGTTCGAGACACATTATCAAAATGACAGTGACACTGTTCATTAGCAGAAGTCCTAAAATGCCTATGTTGAAAATTTGGTGCCTAAAGTCCATAAAATTAGTGTTTTACGAGCGTGCATTGCGCAGTTTGCATGCACACTTGTGACTGTGCATTTGTAATATTTTCACTCCACATGTTCAAAATTGGCATTTTTCCACACCTCCTTATGAACAGTGCAGCTGTCATTTTACATATCGTGGCTGAAATGTGTTTTCACATGTCTGGCGCAGAATTGCAGGGTTGCTGTGCGAAATCAGTTTTCGGGGTAGTTTGAGGAAATGACGATGACACTGTTCATGAGCAGAGGTCCTAAAATGACTATGTTGAAAATTTGGTGCTGAAAGTCCATAAGATGACTGTGTTGTAAGCGTGCGTTGCGCAGTTTCCATGCAACCTTGTCACTTCGTACATTTGCAATATTTTCATGCCAGATTTTCACCACTGGCATTTGCGCACACCTCCTTATCAACAGTACAGCTGCCATTTTTCACAGCCTACCCAAAACGCATTCCCACAACTGTGTTGCACAATGGCGTGCTCGCTGTGGGAAATCACCTTTTGGGACACATTAACAAAATCACAGCGCCACTGTTCATGAGGGGAGGTCCCAAAATACCTATGTTGAAAATGTGCCTAAAAAATTCCCACAAATAACTGGGTTGTGGATGTCTGCTGTGCAGTTTGTATGCATGTTCATTGCTTCACCAATACTTCATATTACCACTCCTGATTTTCAATGTTGCCATTTTTTACGCCTCCTCATGAACAATACATTTGTCATTCTCCACATCCTGCCCAAAACTGTGTTTTTGTCCCTCTGTCACCAAATGCCACAGCCACTGTGCAAAACCACCTTTCAGCTAACAAAGTGATTGTGCCGCTTTTCATGAGGTGGCCTGACAAGCAGCCCATGTTGAAAATGTAGAGTGAAACTACCACTACATGCCTATGGTGTTAGGGTTTCCAACTATAGCACCCCACCTGGTATGGACTGACAGGCGTCACGGCTGTGACTTGGGATCATCGGATGTAATGCTTACGCCATTCCACCCCCCATGCCCACGCTGCAGCCACTGACAGGCATCGTGGTGTGTCTTGCACTCTTTGGCCACAAACTTCACCCCATGCTCCTATACTGCACCCACATCAGCGTATTTCCTTATGGAATGGGGTAAGTATAATGCCCAAAGACCCCAAAGCACACCATGACACTTGTCAGTGTCTACAGGGTAGGGTGAGGTACAATGACATGCCCATTATAGCTGACAACCCAAAGGCACACCCCAATGCCTGTTGCTCTCTACAGGGCGGGAGTGGGGCTGGTGTCACTGCAATACTTCACTGCCATTCCTATTATGCATCTCTAGCTCTGCCACTGCCGCTGCCAAAGCCAATGCCAGCGCGACAACATTTGGCATTGACAAATGCTTGTTTAGTACTGAAGTTTAGTTGCCACATTCTTGACCACTTTTCTAGAGATTCCAGGTCAGCCCTCATCTTCTCCATTCCTCGTGGGGTATCCACCCTGTTTCCTATCTTTGTGTTGTCTGTGAACAAACTCACCTTGCCCTCCAGTCCATCAGAAATGTCACTAATAAAAGATGTCGAATAGGACTGGGCAAATATTGAACCCTGTGGTACTCCACTAGCTTTGTCTCTTTCCTCTGAGTGTGAGCCATTCTCTAATACCCTCTGGGTCCTACCAGTAAGCCAACTCCTTACCTAGTTTACCACCTGATGACCTACTCCCATGCTGTCTAATTTGTTTAGCAGACTTCTAAGTGGGACCAAGTTGAAGGCTTTGCTGAAATCCAGATACACTACGTCTACTGCACCTCCCTGGTCTACTGTTTTCATTACCCAGTTAAATAAGTCAAGTAAATTGGTTTGACATGACTTCCCTGTGCTAAAGCCATGCTGTTTAGTGTCTAATTTGTTGTTGTTCTTGAGAAAGGTTATAATCCTCTCCTTGAGAAGGGTTTCCATTTTTTTGCCTACTGTTGATGTGAGGCCTACCAGTCTATAGTTGCCTGCACTCACTCTGCTTCCACTTTTGTGTAGAGGGACAACTGTGGCTATTTTCCAATCTTGTGGGACCTCGTCCAGCTCAAATGATAATTTAAAAATATCAGCCATTGGAGCCGCCAATTCATCTCTTAGTCCTCTTAGTAGTCTAGGGTGCATTTCGTCTGGTCCCATGGCTTTGTTTGTATTGAGCTTCTTCAGTTCTTTTAGGACTTCCTCTTCTGTAAAAGATCCTGAGTATACCCTGTTGCCACCTTTATTGTCTCCTGTAATGATGGGTCCTCAGCCATCCTGCTCCTTTGTGAATATGGAGCAGAAATATCGGTTTAGGATTTCCACTTTGTCCTTGTCATCCTTAGTGGTCTCTCCATCCTCTTTTGTGAGTTTGACAATACCCCCTGTGGTCTTTCTTTTTTCACTAATATATCTACTATATAGAAGGTTTTGTCTCCTTTTTTGACTTCTCTGTCTAGCCACTCTGTTGTTGTCTTTGCTGTTCTGATTTCCTTGCTTGCAGCCCTTTGTTTTTTTTTGTAGTCTTCCTTGTCCTTGTTGGATCCTGTTTTCTTGTATTTCCTGAAAGCAGCCCTTTTTTCCCTTACCTTGTTGGCTACTTCCTTAGTAAGCTGCAGTGGTTTTCTCTTCTTTTTTGCTTTGCTCAACTTCTTTATGCAGTGGTTTGTAGTCTGAAGTATAGCTTCCTTGAGATGTACCCAGTACTCTTCAATGTCATTCCCCCAAACTATATTTGTGAGTCTCTCTTTAAGACCTTCCTTCATTGCTGAAAAAGCTGTTTGTCTAAAGTCCATGACTTTTGTTTTAGAGTGTTTGGTTTCTGTTTCTGTCCTGACTTGAAACTGCACCATGCAGTGATCGCTGGACTCTAGGTGGCTTCCCACCTCTACTACCATAACATTGTCCCCCTTCATTTGCAGCAGGTCAAGGACAGCATCCCCCCTTGTTGGGTCCTTTACCAGTTGTTTCAGGCCCAATAAGTGCAGAACCTCCAGAAAATCTTTGCTTCTGGCTGAACTTGCTGTATGTGTACCTAAATTTATGTCAGGTGAACTGAAGTCCCCCAGCACTATTACTTCCCCTTTATCACTCAGGTTTTGAATGGATTTCAATATTTCTTTATCCCCCTCCACCCCTGTTGTCGGTGGTCAGTAATACACTCCTATCCAAGTAATTGCTTCATTTCCAGCCTCTAGAGTGACCCAAAGTGACTCAGTTTCTGTGTTGTCATTTTGGATTACAGTTGCTTTTATGCCTTCCTTAATGTACATAGCCACTCCCCCCTCCTTCACCCAATTCTGTCCTTCCGGAAGAGATAGTATCCTGGGATAGTCATTTCCCAGTCATTGTTATTGTTTAACCAGGTTTCGGTGATGGCGACCCAGTCCAGATCCGATTCAGCAATGATGGCTGTGAGGTCAGGTATTTTATTTGATAGGTTCCCTGTGTTAGCGAACATAGCTTTCCAAACTTCATCCCTACCTTTTCCTGTGTCCTGCTTCATTTGTGACTGCTTTTTTATGTTATCCATCCCTTCCCCCAATTGGTGAATCCTCTTTTTAGTATTTGTATCAGTTTCCTCACCCATTTGGCAAGTTGTTTTGTTTTTGCTTGTAACCCTGATTTGGTGGTGTTTTGGGGAGAGGTTACAGGCCCTTTTGTCCCAGTTGCCCCCTTCTCACTGTTCAGTTTACACTGCAGGCAGTTTGCATTCTCATCTTGTTTCCTTGCCCTGGAACAGTCTCTCCATTTCCATCCTTTCATCATCCTCTTTCTCCTGAATTTCAATCTATGTTTGCTCATGCAACTTATCTCCTCTTCCTGCCCTCCCAACTAAGGCCTTTGCTCTGGCTCAGTGCTCATCTGCCTCTTTGCCCTTACCCCTTATATATAAATCAGATTGCAGCACCCCTAGTGGCGCATAGCACAGGGAGGCAGTTCAGGCCGTCTGGTAGGCACGCTGCCTTCTGGACCCAGCAGCGTTTTGGACTAACCACCTGGTCCCGACTCCCGGACACAAAGTCATAGATCGCAGCGCCCTGAGCGGTGCATAGCACAGGGAGGCAGTTCCTATGGCTGTTCCACTGGCCACTGCCTTTCCCGGACCCAGCAATGCTTTTGGACCAGCCGCCTGGTCCTGACCCCTGGATACAAAGCTGTAGATTGCAGTGCCCTGAGCGGTGCACAGCACAGGGAGGCGGTTCCTATGGCTGTCTCGCCGGCCGCCGTATTTCCCAGACCCAGCAATGCTTTTGGACTGGCTGCCTGGTCCCGACTCCCGGACACAAAGCTGTAGTTTTCAGTGCCCTGAGTGGCTCACAGGACAGGGAGGCTGTTCCTATAGCCGTCTTGCTGGCTGCCGCCTTTCCTGGATCCAGCAACGCTTTTGGACCAGCCGACTGGTCCCGACTCACAGACACAATGCCGTAGGTACGCTGCTGTTTGAATTAGGAGCCAGGCTGCTCCAGTGGATCTGTCATTGGTCGCTGCATTTTCTGAATGCTTCTGATTGGGCCAGCTGCGAGGAGTATAGCAGCCGATTGGTGCACCTTTTTTAAGCAACTTCTCTGCATTTCAATTACTCGTAGCTGGGCACTTGTAGCTCTCTTGTGCCTGTTCTTTTGATTGTAATGCTGCCTAAATGTACTGTGTAGAACTGGAACAATTCCAAATTTGTAAGCTAGCTGAATGTTAAAGTTAGTGGAAAATTCCAAATTTATAAGCTAGCCTAAATGTCACTCTGAATGTTAAAATAAGTGGAAAATTCCCAAATTTGTTAACTAGACTAAATGTTACACTGTGGTGCACTGTCTAGGTGCACCTAACTGAGTGCATTTATTGAAGTGCATTTATTGAAGTTGTAGACACTCTGTTGATCCTCTGTACCTGCTCAAACCCTGCCTATCCTGTCTACACTGTTATTCTCTATTACATTTTCTTTCTCTCTTATGTGACTGTAAACCTCTCCCACAACCTGCTTCAAAGAAAGCCCTGCAAATTTCACTCACCTCAGCTCGAACGTGAACCAGCCCTTAACTCCTACAGCAACCTTACACCTCTGTCTCCTATCCTCCCCCTCTCTTGTTCCACTCTGACCCCACTCTCCCCAACACTTAACTATTCTGCTTTTGTCTTCCCCTTGATCACCCTCACCCCCTGCTGACAGCCCCAAAACCCCCTAGTGACTCCTGTTCCTCCTGCACTATATTTACCTCTGCCTTCTCTTCTCTCTACAGATTGCAGTGCCCCAAATGGAGCACAGCACAGGGAGGTGGTTCCTATGGCCGTCTCACTGGCCGTCGCCTTTCCCGAACCCAGCAATGCTTTTGGACCGGCCACCTGGTCCCGACTCCCGGACACAAAGCTGTAGGTATGTTGCTGTTTGAATTAGGAGCCAGGCTGCTCCAGTGGATCTGTCATTGGTTGCTGCATTTCCCTAATGCTCCTGATTGGGCTAGCCGTGAGGAGTACAGCTCCCGATTGGTGCGCCTTTTTTAAGCAGCTTCTCTGCATTTCAATTACTCGTAGCTGGGAACTTGTAACTCTTTCGTGCCTGGTCTTTTGCCCCACCCCCCTCCTCCTCCTAGGCCACCTTTAAATACTCGTTTCTGCTCCTCCTTCCACCAGAAAATCCCCTTCCTATTGGCTCTTCTCTCCTGCTGACACCTCTAGACCATGGGCTCCTAGATTGGGCAGGACAATTTGCTTCAGAACCCTATAAACTCCTCTAGCCTACTAGGATTTGTCGAGTTAACTCACCTTGCTACACTAATTGTAATTCTAGCTTCTCTCTCTGTGGTTCCCAGCCGGCATTTAGCCCCTGCCTGGATCACAGAATGCCACAACTCACAACCTACTCTCTGCTCTCGGCCAGTTTGCCAACTTGCAATAATGGGCAGCCTATATTGGTCAGTCTCCCTGGCTTGGCTTATTGCTTTAAGCTGGTATATGGACTGGGTGATAGCTGGGGCCCTCCAACACCCTGTGGGTGAAAGTTCACTTCCCCCTCCAGTCCACGTTGAACCAGAATCCAGGACAATACTTCTCTACATCCCTTGTCTGCCTAAACAAGATACAGCTCTGCTTGGTTACTGGCTGCATAAACATCTCCTTGCTCCCAATGCTACCTCTGCCTATGGTATCTTCTCTTCAGGCACCTTGCCCTGGGTAACTGTCTCTACTCTCCTTCTGCTGCTCCGAGCTGGGGACATTGAAACCAACCCTGGACCTGCACTTCACTCTCCCCCTACCCAATCTGCAGTGTATATACCTGCTATGAAAGGTCAGAAAATAGTACACATAACATTCGCAGCCTATGCCCCAAAAAGCCTGAATTGGAAGCCTGGACCATACGAATGTCTCCTGACATCCTATGCATATCTGAATCCTGGCTAAAACCTGCTATCAAACAGCACGAGGTGTCCCTTCAAGGCTACGGCATCTTTAGACATGATAGGATAGGCAAAAGGAGTGGAGGGGTAATGATCTACTATAGGACAGGCCTCAGCATCACTGTCCTCCCCACTCTGGTCTCCTCACCACCTCTCGTTGAATCCATTTACGTCACCCTTATGCTTGGAAATGTTAAAAAAAATCATCACAGGGTGTATCTATATGCCCCCAACCATGCCACCGCTGGCCTGCCTCCTCTCCTTGAATCCTTAGGCAGCCTCCCAAAGCTTGACCTCACCCTATGTGGGGACTTCAACACTGACTGGCTGCACCCCAATATTGGTAATGTCCACGCTTCACTTGCTGATAGCAACCTTACTCAGTTAATCCATGATCATACAGGAGTCAATTCAAAATTTGGCAATCATACTCTGATAGACTGGGTAGTCACCAACTGCCCACTTAAAATCAGATCTACTGGTACACTCTCTGACTGCATAAGCGATCACTCTCGCACTTTCTGTGTGTGGAGAAACACCTATATCAATCCTCCTCCCAAGATTTCCCTGGTCCGGGATATGACTAAGTGTGACGTAAACAGGTTCTTATCATCCATTAACTCTACAGACTGGGGCCCCATTAATACACTTCCTGACATAAACCTAGCCCTGGACTTCCTAATCTCCACTCTCACCAAAATAATTAACCAGCACGCCCCCCAGAAGAAATGCAGATCTAAGGGTGTCGAAGGCCCATGGCTCTCCAGGGATATCAGATCTCTCATGGCTCTCTGGGACAAAGCATGGAAAATGTACAAACAAAGTGGACTCCACTTGGACTGGTTTATTTACCGACAGCTCAGGAATCAGTGTAAAAACTCTGTACAAAAAGCTAAGAGATACCATCTCAAATCTATTCAAACAGAGCATTTAAATAACCCAAAGGAATTCTGGAGACAAGTTAATGCTTTAGTAAAAGGTAAGACTGTAGAAAACCCAAGCTCTGTTACTGTCAATAGCACCACCCTCGATGACCCACTCTCCATAGCCAATGGATTTAATAATTTCTTCACTGACCTCCAAAATACACCTCTGTCTTTCACAACACTCCCTCTCTTCCTACAGCTACCCTGCCCAATCTAGGGGGTCGTCCTGAATTCCATTTGAAGCTAGCCACACTCAAAGAGGTGCAGCAACATTTATCTAATCTAAAACCTGAGGGCTCCCCTGGATACGACTTGCTGGAACCAAAATTTCATAAGCTGGGTGCCTCTCCCCTAGATTGCCCCATCCGCAACTTGTTCAACCGTTCCTTCCTCTCTAATACTGTGCCAGATAAGTGGAAGGTGGCAGTAGTAGTCCCGGTCAACAAAGGAGGACCAAACTCCATCATAGAAAACATTCAACCTATATCCTTACTTTCTCACCTGGCAAAAATCCAAGAGCGTATAGTTTATAATCATCTCCAAGACTACCTTGACTCCCACAAGCTGCTATCACCCTGCCAGCATGGCTTTAGAAAGAAGCACAGTACCCTCACTGCACTCATAAAAGTAACATCTGACATCTTCCATGCTATAGATAAGGCCCAGGCCACTGGAGCCATATTCATGGATCTCACAAAGGCATTTGACCTCGTGAACCATGGGCTGCTGCTCCACTAGCTACATCTCCTTGGCCTGGACTACAGTGCATTGCACTGGATAAAGAGCTATCTGTCTGATCGATCCCAGAAAGTTAAGTGGACTGGCTCCCTGTTGGAACAAAAACCAGTTACCCATGGTGTCCCGTAAGGCTCAATCTTGGGCCCCATATTATTTTTGCTCTTTATCAATGATCACCCCAACTTCTGTGGGGGTGCCACAGTTCACCTATATGCAGACAATGCCATCATCTACCACTCCTCTCCAGATATTGACCAAATCAATCGGAACCTTGCCTCTGACTTCGCCTCCCTGGAAGCATGGTTCCAATGGAATCATCTTGTTCTCAACTCTAAGAAAACAAAATGCATGGTCTTCACCCATCGGCCTGCAAAAAAGGCTAACCCACCCATCCTTAGTATGTATACTGACAAGCGTGACCTGTTAGAGGTAGTTCACTCCTTCAAATACCTGGGTGTTACATTGGACCCTGCCCTATCGTTCAACTCCCATGTCTCAAGCACTATCAAAAATCTCAATCAGAAACTTGGAATCCTATATTGAGTACACCCGTACCTCACACTAGCCTCTTGCCAAAAAATTGCTTCTGCATCCCTCCTTCCCCTACTATCTTATGCTGCACCCCCCCCCTTTACTAACTCCTCCATGTCCCTCCTCTCTCAAGCATACTACAGGGTAGGTCGTTTTGCCATGGGGGCACCTACCCGTTCTCACTACTGTGATGTTCTCGCCTTACTGGGGTGGCCCTCCTATGGGGCAAAACTGAGGTACTCCACCTTAAGCCTCATGTTCAAGCTTGTTCACAAATTCACCCCTCCCTGCCTCAAGGAACTTATCCGCTTAAAACCAGCACCACGCACACTTCGCTCTGCCTCTCTCCCCCTTCTCATTGTCCCCAAAATACGTCTTGCTGTATACAGATGTTCCTTTTTATATGCCACACTAACTGACTGGAACTCCCTCCCTCCCTCCATTCTCTCCTGCTCCCCCCTCACAATTTCAGTCTCAACTGTCTGCCTTTCTGTCTTTCTTTGCTACCTGCTCCTGCTTTTGCTGAAGGGTGCCTAGCCAGAAACTCCCCCATCTTACCTACAGCTGCCTTCTCCTGCTCCAGTACTACTGCACCTAGTATAATAGGAGACTAATGTGTGTAGAAGTCGCTGGTCCTAGCCTCTCCCATGTATATTATTAGTATTTTTACTATGAAGTATTGTACTATAACTGCCCTGTATATAGCCCATCAGGCATCCAATTCATGCACCACTTGTCAAATCTGTTGTCAATAGCTTGTGTACTTGCAAACATTGTGTCTTGATGTGTACTCTGCCTAATGCCATCTGTATACCATGAGAACTGGATTGCTTGCTGCAATTACACCTTCATGGTTGATTCTTGACCCCGGGTAAACCCTGAAAAAGGGACTGTATTTGTCTCAGTGGACTTACCCAGTTACCACAACTCAAATAAATAAATACACATATATAAATACAGTAATGAGAGAATGTTCTGCTGCTAGAAGTGGGAATGAACTCCGCTGCTCCCACAACATTGGGAAATTATATCCTTTACTAACTTTAAGGTCAGTCTAAGAGAACATTTAACATCTAAATCTGTTTACACCTGCTTTAGATAGAATGTGTTTCCTAATGTAAAATATTAAGTTTATTGCTGTACCTGTTTCTGAGTCATTGTGTATCTTCACTGCACAGCACATTACTGAAAGTACATTCCTGGTTTTAATGTGAAAATGGGGACATGTTTCTCCAGTGTGCGTACCTAGGCAACAAAGACAATAAATAAATACAGTAAAAATTACTGGTGCGCCTGAGCTACAACCTGAATCTCTGGTTCTCATATTTGTTGAATACTCTGGTATATTATTTAAGCTATAATGCATGGTAGGGTGTATGTTATTGTGAGATAATGGCACTCCTTGGGGAAGTGAGGAATAAGGTGAAGCCTAGTACTTTAAGCACCTGAGAAGTGCCATTGCCCCACAGTTAGACACACCTTGGAGTGCCTTACTGCGATAAGAAAAATGGCTTCTTTGATTGTTAATTTTAGAACTGTGTGGTGATTTTATAATATATATTAGCTGCTGATGTGCCCATGAAAACATGAGAAGATCAGGGATTGTGAGAAGATGCTAGATGTGCATACCATTTCTACAGGCATTAGACACTGAAGTAAATACTCTGACATAGTGTAGATTATCATTGGATAGGCTGTAGTAGAGCCAAAAATTAGAGGAAAGTTGAAAATGCATTAAGTATATTAGTAAAAATATCAGCTCAAAATATATATTAACACATAGAAAATATTGATATGCTTTTAACATATCAAGATATTAAAAAATTTATTGACAAGACTTAACTAGGTTGACTTGACTCCAAGTTGTCATTTAAAAATCACTATGCCCTGGTTAAGTCTGGGGCTGGCAGTCTAGCCTAGAGGTTAGCATTATGAGCTGTGAATGCCATTATGGAACTCACTCCCCAAACACATAGTTGATGCCAATAGTCCAGAGATTTTTTTTTTTTAAAACCTCGACATTCACTTCGTGAATCACCAGGTGATCTGATTCCAGCTTGCCGGAGATGTCCATACATGGGCCACGGCCTTCTGTACATCTAGCATTTCCTAGTATAATTCCTAGTGTAATCTACCCAGAGCTTGCTCCAGCTGCATACTGTGTGACTCTGAACAAGTCATGTCACCCCTTCAGTGCTCTGGGGTCGCCCCTGATAACAGGCATTGTATCAAAAAGAATAACAAAAACAAAAAAATATATACATAAGTGCTTGTAATCTGGAAAAAGCAGCCACCCTCCTCACCAATCTCCAGTAGCTACTGTCCAGTCTCCATTTTCTGCACCCTCAGCAAGCTTTTGGAAAAACATGTTCACTCCCAGCGTTTTACATATATATTCTTAACAAAAACATATTAATGGGTGCTCAATCTGGCTTCAGATAGAACCATTCTACAAACATAGTCCTTTTAAGTGTGACCAATGATGCAGCTGCTGTACTAGACACAGGCAGTCTAATGGAGCCCATCCTTACTGACTTAATGAAGGTTTTTGACACTGTTAACTGGATTACTCTTATTTAAAGGCTACAGCACCTTGGATTATCCGAGCAAGCACCGACTCGGTTCAAGAACTATCTCACTGCTAGATTGCGGTTAGCCAAAGCTAGTGTTTCACTCTCATCTCCCAAACCACTGTCTCTCTGGGTGCCCTAAGGATTATACTAAACCCCTCTTATTTAGTCTGTTTGTCAGTTATTTCCTCTCAACCAGCTCCAACTCATTTACCAGCATATTTCTCTATGTAGATGATACCATCATGCTGTATATGCAAAGGCTAAAACCCTTGATGAACTTAACATTCTGTAACCTTACAATCCTCTTTCAATAAAAGTCAGGACTGGATGGTGGCTAATGGCCTCTTCCTGAACAGCACAAAGATGAAAATTACAGAATGCCATTCATGAGGAAATGGCAGCATCCTTATTCACGGCAAATTATACCCCAGAATGGCCCTGCCCTGAACAATGTACAGACCTTCACTTATCTTTGTTTCTTGTTGGGTCCAAAGCTATCATTCTCTGAACACATCTCAGAGACAGTCTGAAACTTCCATCAAAAGCTTGGTTGACTGCACTAGAATCATGGCTGCTTCTACACAATACCAGGAAAATCCTGCTCAAACAATTTCATGGCACATGCAGATTTGTCCTTGGTTGTGACACACACACACACCATTGTCACCTATATTCCAGATTTGGACTACTGTCCATGAAAGCATTCTGTGAATTTAAGTGGGCCTCATTATTATACAGGCAGGAGGAGGAGGAGGAGGAGGAGGCAGTATAGCGCAGTGGGTTAAGGCTCTGAGCTGAAGATCTGGAGACCTGGGTTGGAATCCCACAACCACCTAAGTGCATACTGTGTAATCATGAGCAAGTCACTTAACTTCCTTGTGCTCCCAGGTCACATCTGGAAACAAGCTTTGGCTTAGTGTGCTACTCCTGGTTAAACAATGTTCCCTTCATACAAATGTGTTGATGGCTCCCACACTGATTACCACCTCAAACTCCCCAGGAAAACAGTGCTCATCTACTAGATAAGGTTACAGGTCAGGAAGACAGTGTATGGTCCTTTACAGGCAAGAAAGCTTTTGCTGCTGCTCCAAATGGTTTGAACTCTCATCCAGACAATATCAAGTCAGCACAAAATCTTTGGTTCTTTAAATGGACCATATTCTTATACCTCCAATATCCATGCTTCTGCCATTAACCCATCACACTTCATTCCCCAATGCTTCTCATCTCTATCTCTCCTCTTATATGTCATTCCCCCTCCGCTCTAACCTGGTACCCACCTTAAGCCCTTCCATAGTATCTCTAATAGAAACACAGACACACAGACAATGCCACCTGATAAAGGCCTTGTGGCCCATCCAGACTGCCCAGAAACCTGCCTAGTATTGGGGATTGCCCCTTGTAGACATTCCTTTCCCTCCCTGCTGCTGCTGCCCTACTTGCATAATTGCTATATCCCCATTCCACCCTCTTTTGAACCCCTATTGTATTATTTCAGGACATACAACCTCCTCAGGGAGCTTCCTGGTGTCTTTTTTGAACCTCTCATCTGACACTTCATGGAATGTCCCTAGTGCCCGTGTTCCCAATCAGTGTGAACAATGCCTTGCTGTCTACCCCGTTTATCCCATGGAGGTACTAGAACATCTGTATCATGTTACACCTCTACCTTCTATCCTCCAATAATTGAATTCCCCCAACTGCTCCCAATATGACTTTCCCTACTGTCCCTGGATCATTTTGTTTACCCTCTTCTGTACCAACTCCAACTTCTTTAAGTGTGATTGAACCAGATATCCGTGTAGCATTATTTTGACCTGAATATAATACAGTGCTCTTGGATAACAGGAGTAAAAATTTGTATTTATGTTTATATTACTTTTACTGTAGTTACTATGTAACTTTGTATAATTAAGCAATAAGACACAAAGGGGTGTGGGTTATTGTGGGATTTACTCATGCCTCATGGGACCTGGGGGTAGTCATATCAGATGACGTAAAGGTGGGCAAGCAATGTGAGAGGGCAGCAAGGAGGGCTGGGGGGATACTGGGATGCATAGAGAGAGGCATCACCAGTAGAAAACAAGAAGTTTATTATCCCTCTGTACAGACAGTTGGTGAGACCCCCTCAGGAGTACTGCGTGCAGTTCTGGAGACCCAATCTCCGCAAAGACATAGACAGGATGGAGGCTGTCCAGAGGAGGGCAACTAAAATGGTGCAGGGTCTGCACCGGAAGACATATGAAGAGAGACTTAAGGAGCTGAATATGTATAGCCTCGAGGAAAGGAGGGAGAGGGGGACATGATAGAAACTTTCAAGTACCTCAAGGGAATCAACAAAGTCCAAGAGGGTAGCATCTTTCAAAAAAAGAGGTGTGCAAGAACAAGGGGCACAATTTGAAGATAGAAAGGGGCTCAGAGGTAATTTAAGGAAGTATTTTTCACAGAGAGGGTTGTGGATGCATGGAACGGCCTTCCGGAAGAGGTTGTGAAGTCAAAAACAGTGGTGGAATTCAAGCATGCATGGGACAGTCATAAGGCAATTCTAGGGGGTGGGGGTAAGAAGAAGTAGGCTGCTGGTTAACTAGGATCTGCAGCTTATCCATTAGGTAGGGAAATGGACAGACTGGGTGGGCCAAGCGGTCCTTATCTGCCGTCAAAATCTATGTTTCTTATGATGTGTTACAAGGCTGAAGGTAGAGTGACTTTAACCACATGAAAAGTAGGTTAATCACACAATAACCCACATAATGGAGTGCATTATTGCAAATTATGCAATGCTGTCTAAAGAAATAATTTTAAAAAGTTATTGAAAATGGTAAAGTTATAGTTTTTTAAGTAAGTTTTAATGATTTTATTAAAATATCCATTCTTCCAAGATGAAATAGTCCCTCTCCAACAGCAGCCAGTTCAAGAAGGGCAAGGATGTAGTTTTGTCTTCTTCCATGACCCTCCTTCCCCCCAGCAGTTATAGTTTTCTTTTATTTAAAAATCTTGAGTGTGCATGAAGAACAGAAAGGGAGAGAGAGAGAGAGAGAGAGAGACATACAGAGAGAGCTTGGGGTCTTCCTGCTGTCATCCATGGTGCACTGTGAATGGCAGCACCCCTGTGAGGAAGTATCAGCGTTTCTTTCCTAGCATTGAACTGCATGAGTTCATTAACTGTGGCTTAAGAGAGAGAAACAGCTTAGCCTCTTCCAGGTCCCTCTCCCCATAAGGTGTTTTATTTGTCGTTTTAGTTTTAAGTTTTTATTGTTGTCTGGTTTGGCTGTTATTCTAAATTTGCAAATGAGCATGGCAGCTGAGAGAGAGAGAGAGAGAGAGAGAGAATGAGAGAGAGATAGAGTGAGTGAAAGAGAGTGATAGTGAGTGAGAGAGTGATAGAGAGAGAGAGAGAGTGTGTGAGAGAGAGTGAGAGAGAGAGAGAAAGAGAGTGAGAGAGAGAGAGAGTGAGAGTGAAAGAGAGTGAGAGAAAGAGAGACAACGAGAGAGAGTGTGAGAAACTGAGAGAGAGAAAGAGAGGGAGAGAGAGGGAGGGAGAGAGGGAGAGAGGGAGAGAAAGAGAGACAGAAAGAGAGATAGTGCGAGAGGATGAGAGAGAGAAAGAGAGTGAGAGAAAGTGTGTGAGAGAGAGAGAAAGAGAGAGAGAGTGAGAAAGTGAGAGAGAGAAGTGTGAGTGGCAGGCACTGCAAGAGATAATGAGGTAGTGCATAGAGGAGAGCTCGAGGTGCAGCATGCTTGAGAGCAGGCGATAGGTTCTTGAATAATCTTTGGATGGAGAAGTGTTTGTACTGGCTGTTTTTTTGTTTCAAATAGGTAGGTGGCTCTTTGTGCTTGAGGTATCTGGTTTGGCTGTTGGGCTGAATTTGCAACAAGGAGCAGCAGCCTTCTTGGGAAGATTTTTGGCTAAATTTGTCATGTCAATAATGTCATAGTAAATATAAGGAAAAGTGATTTCAGGGATATTTTTAAGATTTTGTTGCAGAGTCATTGTTTGAAATAGTGTTTTAAGTTAAAGGGACACTGGCAACCCTTTTTGTATCATATTATTTCTAGTTAAAAACTCACATTTTATGACTGTTTACCTTCTCTAAAACTCATTGAAATTGTTGTTTGTTCGCTCTGCTTCCTTTCTTAATAGAACTGAAATGCATGGGAATGGTGCAATTATACCCAGCCTTGTTTTGCCTTGAATCTTTGATCTACTCTTATTGCATGCATCCTGAACATTAAGAACACCCCCACATAGTGCTGTTACTCATGATGCAGTAGCCTCCTCTGTTCCTGTAGCATCATGAGATCATGAGGGGCAAGATTTGTTTGGGGCATTCCCATGTCCAAGAAAGATGCAGTGGAAGTTGATCAAAGAAGGTTGATACACAAGTGGGGTGGGGGGCAGAAGGGATTTGGCAAGGTTGGAGGAATGGTCACAAGTGTGGCAGCTTAGATTCAATACAAAGAAATGCAAATTAATGCACCTGGGAAACAAAAACCTTGGGAAAGAGTATGCAGTGTGTGTGTGTGTGTGTGTGTGTGTGTGGTGGGGGGTTAACAACAACAAAAATGGAAAGGGACCTGGGAGTAGTCATATCAGGCTACCTAAAGGTAGGAAGGCAATGTGAGAAGGCGGTAAGGAGGGCTAGGGGGATACTTAGGGAGAGGCATCACCAGTAGAAAACAGGAAGTTGTCATCCCTCTGTACAGACAGTTGGTGAGACCCCATCTGGAGTACTGCGTGCAATTCTGGAGACCCCATCTCTGCAAGGACATTGACAGGATAGATGTGGTCCAGAGGAGGGCAACTAAAATGGTGCACGGTCTGCACCAGAAACCATATGAAGAGAGACTAAAGGAGCTTAATATGTATACCCTTGAGGAAAGGAGGGAAGGGGGGACATGATAGAAACTTTCAAGTACCTCAAGGGAATCAACAAAGTCCAAGAGGGTAGCATCTTTCAGAAAACGAAATGTACAAGAACAAGGGGACACAATTTGAAGACGGGGAGGGGGGATGGCTCAGGGGCAACATAAGGAAGTATTTTTTCACAGAGAGGGTGGTGGACATAAGGAACGGCCTTCCTGAGTAGGTTGTGGGGTCAAAAACAGTGGGGGAATTCAAGAATACATGGCACAGACATAAGGCAAATCTGTTGAGGGGTAGGAAGAAGTGAGCTGTTGATTAACTAGGATCTGCAGCTTATCCAATAGGTAGGGAAATGGGCAGTTTAGGTGGGCCTAGCGGTCCTTATTTTCCATCAAAGTTTATTTATTTTTTTTTTGAAATTCAACTACTTTATTGATTTTATAATAAAAGGTACATACATGGTAATTGTATCAAGAAACAGCCATGACTAACAAGAACTAGCACTACTGAACTCCTACCTCCACCTCCCTCCCCACCCACCCTGGAGTGGGCCCATATAAAATACGTGCTGTACAACATAATGTACTAAGAATTGGTTCACTGGCGAGTACTGAAATCATCATACAATTAGTGCAAGTATAATGCATATAATTTGTCCCATTTTTTATCAAAGAGTTTGAGTCTGTTCCTGGAGCTAGCAATCAAAAGCTCCATCTTAAAGCACATGGAAAGCTCACTCAGCCATTCGGTGTATGAAATGGCAATATGGTCCATCCAGTGCTTGAGCACCAGTCTCTTAACAACCATTGAGATTAAAGCCATATGAAATCTTCTTTCTTTGATCTCTATGTTGGTATAACACCCCAGAATACATATTTCTACTGTGAAGAGACCATCTAGTCCAAGCAGGGGATCCATCTTGGTTTGAATTAATCGCCATAATGGGGTAACCTTATCACAATACCAAAATATAAGTAAAATATTCCCGTCTGAATTACCACACCTGGAACAAGTGGCGGAGGGAAGGTGGCCCATTTTGGGCAGCCGAACTGGAGTGTAGTACATATCATTCAGAATGTGAAATTGGGTAAATCTGAACCTGTCCTGTGAATTATAGGTATAAAGGTATTTCTAAATCTGTGACCAATTAAGAGGTATATCTGGTAACAGAGAACACCAGACCTTAGAGCCCTGTAGAGGTTCGGGATGGCCTTTAGCCAGGAGGCAGGCATACAAGAGGGACATGGCATGTGGCCTAGAAGCTAGATCTATAAGCTGATCTACTATGGGGGTTAACAGGGAGGGCTTAGTGAGCATGCCAAATGACTGACCCAAAAGGTGCCGGAGTTGAAAAACTTTAAAGATGTTTACTTGGCTCAAGCCATATTTCGAGAGAATATCAGGAGAGGAAAGAAGAGAAACCGGAGAATACATATCAGCCACTATGGCTTCCCTAAGTTGGGGTACCCAGTCAGAAGGGAGGGCAGTACCCCCAATCTTAATGTTAGGATTTAGAACAATGGGTTGGCCAAAGGCTCTATGAGGAGAAAGTTTATGAAATGAACAGAACTGGGAGAAAAGCTTAAGTGAGGTGCCAATCACTGAATCTCTAATCGGGAATGGAAATGATTTCCACGGAAGGAAAAAAATTTTCGGAGCAGATAACTGGTAGAGCCTTAGGATCTGATTCTCTAATTGCAGCCACAGAGGGATATATTCTCCTTTGGGGTGAGAGAGCTATCTTCCACATTTAGAAAGGTGACTTGCCCAACAATATATGAGAAAGTTGGAAAGACAGAGACCCCCAGAATCCTTAGGAAGATTCAGCTTAAGAAAGGAGCGTCTGGGGTGTTTATGAGCCCAGATGAAATGAGATATAAGAGAGTGCACTTGCTGAAAGAAAGAAAGAGGGAGCCAGAGATCTAACATATGCAGAGGATAGAAGAGTCTAGGGAGAACATTCATTTTGATGATGTTGATTCTGCCCCATAGAGATATCGGGAGAGACTCCCACCTCTGAAGATCCTGTTGGACATTGGCTACCAGTTCATCTGAGTTTAGCTTCTTGGTGAGAGAGGGATCAGAAGTGAGGAGCATACCCAAATATCGAATGGAATGTGGTGACCACCTCATGCCAAACAGATGAAAATCAGCTTTGTTAGCATAGAGGTTAAGAGGAAAGATCTCTGTTTTATTGACATTCAGTTTGTAATTGGAAAACTGACTAAACTGAGATATTACCTTAAGTGTCTGTTCTAGGGAGATTGCAGGGTGTGCTAGGTGGAGAAGAATATCATCGGCGTACACCGACAGAGTTAAGATAGAGTCATACACCAGGATACCTTGTATCTGGGGTGACATTTTGATATGTCTCAAAAGGGGCTCTAAATATAAATTAAAGAGGAGGGGTGAAAGGGTACAGCCCTGTCTCGTGCCCGTAAAAAGAGAGAAATGGGAGAAAAAGACGCCATTACAATAAATCTTGGCAGAGGGGTAGGCTTATATGGTTTGAATCCATTGAATGAAAAGAGGGGGAAGCCCATCTTCTTTAGTGTCTGCCAAAGGAACTCCCAGTCCACCCTGTCAGAAGCCTTCTCGGCGTCTAATGAGATCAGCTCCATGGGAGATTGGGAAGAATGGGCAATTTGGAAAATATGTTGCAATTTCCTGAGATGATCCGCAGATGATCTCCCCGGAGCAAAACCCACCTGTTCTGGGCTCAGGAGACAAGTCCAGACTTTCCGAACACAGTAGGAAAGAATCTTGGTTAAAATCTTGATGTCATAATTTAGAAGAGAAATTGGATGATAGCTAGCAGGGTTGGAGTGTGATTTGTCAGGCTTAAGAAGAAGGACAATAGTTGCTTCTAGTAAGGAGGGGTCAAGGACATCGGCTCCAAGCATGTAGTTGTAGAGTCTAAGCAGTAAGGGAGAAAGTTCCTTAGAGAAGGTCTTGTAAAAGTTAGAAGAAAACCGATCTGGTCCAGGGGACTTATCAAGAGGTAGGTCTTTGATGGCATTATCCACCTCTTGAAGAGAGATGAGGGAGGAGAGGGAGATCTGGTAATGGTCAGGAAGACAAGGGAGATTGAGAGTGTCTAGGTAAGCTTCTATTTCCTGAGAAGTTAGGGGGGAAGGGAGGGAGACTTCTGATAAAGATTACGGTAGAAATTCTCAAATACCAGGGTAATGTCCCGGTGGGGGGGAAGGTCTTTGTGGAACCATCTGGGGCGAGAATAGAGGGGATGAGCAGAGAGCCCTCTAACTTACGCAGCCGAAGGGCCAGCAGCCTACCTGCTTTCTCTCCCTGCTCAACATACTTGGAACGCATTTTTAAGATGGCATACTCTGCTTTCTCCCTCAATAAGTCTGCATATTTGTTCCTTAGGGAAAGCAAATGCTCAAGGGTATCAACCGAGGTGGACTAGGAAAATGCTAATTCAGCTGACCTGATCTGTGTTAGAAGGGATGCTAGCATGTGAGGTTGGCGCCTGAAAGACGGCGCCGTCCGAATCGGTGATGTGATGTGGATGAAAGCCTGAAAGGTGAGGGGGCAGGGAGAGTGACCGGATGTGGGGTTGTGGGCAACCCTAGGGACAGGATGCTGCTGTACGTACACGCGTGTGGGGGAGGAGTGAGCATGGCGAGCATGGCCTGGGAGGGGCGGAGGGATGTTGGGGGGTGGCGCTCTGGTTGGCTGCTGAGCTGCGCCATGGCATCGGGGGTTGGCCTCCTCTTGCGGTGCGTGGGGTTCTGGGTTCGGGTCTGGGTCCGGGTGCTACTGCGTTTTTATTGCGCCTGACCCGAAAACTTGTCTTTATTTTGCTTTTGCACCCCCCTGGAGTTGAGAATCTTTAAGTAGGTGGGTGCGGGAGGAAAAGCATAGCCCCCCTGCACAGAAAGCAAAGTATTGAAATCCCCGCGCCGCCTTCCGCATCGGATATCAAGGTGGTGAAATTGTTTCACCACCTTGACGTCAAGGAGCACGTGAGTCGCCGGGCGCCGCTTATTATCACATAGAACCTGAAGGATAAGGTTTCTGCTTCTCATGTCTCTTCCTCCTTAGGCAATTTTGATAAATTCACCTCTAAGCTAACATTTGAGTGCGCACCACTCAAGGTCCTCCCCACTTACGGAGCCTCTATTAAGATCTATGAAGGACTGAATAAGAGCTTGTACCTTGGTAATAGTGTGTTCATCCTTTAGAAGCTGAGTATTCAGCTTCCATGCCGTGTCTCTCTGGATGTCTGGAGCTGGAGTGAGAGTTACCCAGGCCACTGAGTTGTCAGATAGGACAATTGGTTCTATCCCTGTGTGGCACAGACCTTTAAGGAGGGAGAGACTAATTAGTATGTAGTCGAGTCTAGACCAGGATTGGTGGACAGTACAGTAAAAGGAGTACAGGCGCAGGGAGGGGTTGAGAATGCACCATGGGTCACACAGGCCTAACAGGTCAATAAAATTACATAGGGTTCTTTGAGGCAGGGAAGGGGGTTTTAAAGGCAGGTAAGCTCTATCCATATCCTGCACGGGTGGTATATTCCAGTCCCCTCCCAAGATTAGGAGGCCAGGCAATAAGGACACCATCTTATTGGCGAGGTCCATGAGGAATAGAGGGTCACCCCCCACCAGACCTTATACATACCCCAATACCACCTCAGTGTGAAGTAAAGAACCCTTAATTAGGATAAATCTACCACCAGGGTCAGTAATAGTAGAGGCAGCTTGAAAGGGGGTATTACCGGTGACTAGGACAGCTACACCTCTGCTTGATGAAGAGTCCCTGGAAGTGAAAACTTGTGCGATCCCCTGCCGACAGAGTCAGATGGCCTCTTTTTCTATTAGATGCGTTTCCTGCAAGAAGATAATACTGTCCTTGAGCAATGCACAGTGTTTCAAGACTTGGTATGTCTTAGTGGGGTCACGTACTCCCCGTACATTCCATGTAACAAATTTAATTAAACTACACATAAATGATAGAATTCAGAATTGCATGAGGAACCAGACTGAGATAGTCTGAATAAACCCCAAATAGCACACCCATCCCACCCCTCCCGCCCCAGCCCTAAATATAGATAACAAGAAAGGTCAACCTGAAAACCTCCTAACAGGTGTAGTTAATTCGAAGCTAACATGCCCAGTCAATATACCTCTTACCCTTATTAAATTGTCCCAACCCAAACAACTGTTTATATTAATTCCTTCTGTAAATCCAGCAGGATACCAAACGGAGTATTTGAGAGGGAAAATCCCATAGTGTCTGGATCCAATCACCCAAATGAGACAGAATACACTAGCTGGACTATAATATTTACTGTGCAGGGTGAATAAGAACAGACACAAACCCCCCTAAAACTAGCTCGTGATGAAGAACAGCTCGACAGCGCATCCTCCCAGAACCCATCCCCCCCCAATCATCCGACCTAATACTGTAACACATTCTAACAAATCATATTACAGTGGAATGGACTAAGTAAAAAGAAAAGAGAACTGACCGTCCTTCTTGAATATAGATCTGGGCACTCATAGAGTTGATGCGAGCTTCCGATGCCATTTCCTTGGACAGGAGGTCTTATGGGAAGTTCGGCAATACCAAATGCAACTGGTATAAGGGATTAGAGGACATGGAGTTAAACATGGAAAAATGAGTGTTCCCAGAGCATGGGGCCAATCTAAAGTGGGCTCCTTGGACTACTATAAGGGAGCAATACCAAGCAAAAGCATATATAAGGAGACTAAAAAAATTACATATTTACAAAATAACCCGGTTATGGGACCCCCCTCCCATGAAAACAACAGTGGAGGATTCGACTCGTAGGGGGAACTAAAATAATGTAGTACTGTTGCCCTTGAAAAATAAATCTCTTGGAAATGATAACCGGATGCGTGGTTCCAGGTGAGAGAGAAGCTGAGGTTGTGTGAGGAGCTTATCGCTTTGCCCAGCATTCAATATAAGAGGCAGACCTTATGGTCTGCAATCGGGTGGGTTCAGCGGCGAACTGATGACTACCTGGTCCTAAGCCTCATATACCCCCTACCCCGAGTTGAACGACCCCAGAGGCAATCATTTAACTGGCAGAACATCAATACAATACACCCATCAACATAAACAGGTGTTTAACTTAGAGAAGCTTAGTCAGAATTGCAAGTGAACAGTTCAGGTTTTGGGAAAAAGGTCAGGAAGTCTCTGGCCCAGGTCTTTCTCGGCAGTTTCTGGATTATCATAGGAGTGCTAGGTTCTGCTGATACATATTTATAGACGTGCTGGATAGACCATCCTGAATTTTAGACCAGCTGCAATTATTTTGGACACTATGGGATGGAAGGCAGACCGCTTTTGTCGGGTTTCCAAAGGTAGATCTTGAGTGATCCGTAGGGGTTTACCCTCCCATAACATAGCCTGAAGCTCATAGGCTTTAGTTAGGATGTGCTGTTTCTCAAGGTAACTGAGAAACTTCAGGATGATGGGTCTTGGCAGTGTACCTTCTGGGGGTCGTGGTCTCAGCGACCTGTGTGCTCTTTCGATCAGGTATCCAGAGTTAAAGGGAGAGGGACCAATTACTTTGATTAACAGCATCTGGATGAAAGACATCACGTGATTCTGCCATCAAAGTTTATGTTCCAGGCCTAAGTCTGGCCAGACGCTGAGGTTGATCTTGTGACAACATGCTTTCCATTGGCAAATTGCTCATGCACTGCTGGTGCAGTCTTGGGAAGCAGAAACATTCCTGAGAGGTACACAGGACCCCATCTGTCATAGTTTTCGTGTTTGTATGCGAAGACATAGCAAACGATGTCAGCAAAGCATTGTAGGTATTGGTTTCGGTTTGGAATTTTCTCAGCTGCAATGTAGTCAAGAGCGACTTGCACCTCTGTGATATACTGCTCCCAGAAGTGAAATGTTGACCGCTGCTTTTGCCCTTGAGTAAGAAATGCCTCAGAATCACCTTGTAGAGTTTTCAGCATGGCTTCAAGGTCATGAAATCCATCAACAAAGCTCTATTTTCCTCATTCATTTCACCTTCTGTTGCTATCACAGTCATTAGTTGCTGGGCACTTTTGCACTTCAACTCAAGTTTGATCTGTGTCCCCTGATTGTATTTTCCTCTTCTGCACCACCCAGGCAAAGCATGCTTGCCACTGTAGTCAGCACATGGCATCAAACGTCAGCATGTGGGCTAATGTACAGCATTTCTATTTTTTTTTCCTTGCAAGATCACAGCTGCAGCATTTGTTCCACATATCTTTGCCTCAACTAGCAAATTTTAAAATCCACTGTCTACATAGTGTTTGCCAAGTATCTTCCAGTAGAGCTCCATGATGTGGAATCCTCCCATTCTCAAAATATGATGCTTCAGCTCCTCCCAGTTGCAGAAATGGACTTCTTAGGCAATGACGTACAACTGAAGGTCCAAAGTTATCACTGGGGTTTCCTGGCCCAGTGTCTGCATCTGTTTCTCAATTGTTTTAGTCCTGTGTATATAGTATCCTTATGAGTGGGAAGGCTTGGTACTACAGGATTGTAACCAGTTGTGGTCTTGAAGCCTTCCTCTTTAAAGCTGTAGTGAAAGATTGCATAAAACCCACCCCAGTTTGGTACACTTTGGTTCTCTGGTTGTAGGGGCTCAAACTCAAGAGTGAAGATCTTTGTGGGGCATAAACAAGGAAATGCCCAGTCTCTGTTAAGCATCAAAGATGTGGATTGGTTTGTTAAAAACCAAGACTTCACATCAGTTTCACCAGACGGGTGACTGAGTGGGCCCTTTCTCTTGAATTGGTTAGGACACGCTAGAACACCAAGGCATGTAAGTTTGCACACAGTTTTTCCCCTAATGTCAACTACTTTAGGTCACAGTCCAGTAGACACATTGGACCCCAAATTGTCCTGATACAGCAAACTGCTTAGAACATCTGTTGTTCCTTGACCACTTCGAGTTTCTTCAGTTATGTCTATGTTATCCACTGCGGCATATACAAATATTCCAGGCATGATGTTTGTTGGAAGAAATGTTCCACCTTGTTGTGTAATTGATGACATGACATCACTTGCTGTGAATGTCTCGACTCTGCAAACATCATCATAATTCAGGGAATGCCCTTGACTGTGCAACATATACGACAATTGGTGTCTCCTAGCCAAATGGTGGACTAATATGGCTAGTCCAATATGCTTTGTTGTTTTATAGAGAGAATTTGAAGCACTGTACATTATATCTTGGGCTACTGTTAAGACTCTTCTGTGTGTATCAGGAGTGTTTCAGATGTGTTCTGCTAGTTTACCCATCCTGAGCAGACTCAGAAACTAGTACAGATCAGCAGGCACTAGGGCCGCTGCTCTTTCAAAACAAATTTCTCTACAGTCAATGCATGGGTTGGTGGAAATCCCCAATACTTTTCTGGCCGATGCACAAAGTGCTGTTGCTGCATGAAAGATACTGAAATTACATAGAAACATAGAAATATAGACTTTGACAACAGATAAGGACCGCTTGGCCCACTTAGCGTGCCCATTTCTCTACCTATTGGAAAAGTGGCAGATCCTAGTTAACCAACAGCCTACTTCTTCCTACCCCCCACAAAAATTGCCTTATGTCTGTTCCATGCATTCTTGAATTCCCCCACTGTTTTTGAACTTATGACCTCCTCAGGAAGGCTGTTCCATGCGTCAACTACCCTCTCTGTGAAAAAATACTTCCTCACATTGCCCCTGAGCCATCCCCGCATCTTCAAATTGTGTCCCCTTGTTCTTGCACATCTCTTTTTCTGAAAGATACTACCCTCTTGGACTTTGTTGATTCCCTTGATGTACTTGAAAGTTTCTATCATGTTCCTCCTCACCCTCCTTTCCTCAAGGATATACATATTCAGCTCCTTTAATTTCTCTTTGTATGACTTCTGTTGCAGACCCTGCACCATTTTAGTTGCTCTCCTCTGGACTGCCTCCATCCTGTCTATGTCCTTGTAGAGATGGGGTCTCCAGAACTGCATGCAGTACTCCAGATGGGGTCTCACCAACTGTCTGTACAAAGGGATAACAACTTCCTCTTTTCTACTGGTGATGCCTCTGCCTATACATCTCAGCATCGCCCAGCCATCTCTACTGCCTTCTCACATTGCTTGCTTACCTTTTGGTCATCTGATATGATTACCCCAGGTCCTTTTCCATTTTTGTTGTTGTAAATACTGCCCCCCCCCCCACTGTGTACTCTTCCCCTGGGTTTTTGTTTCCCGGGTGCATTACTTTGCACTTCCTTGCATTGAATCTAAGCTGCCATACTTTTGACCATTCCTCCAACCTTGCCAAGTCCATTCTCATCATTTTCACCCCCCCGTGTGTATCAATCCTGTTGTCGATCTTTGTGTCATCTGCAAAGAGGCATACTTTTCCTTCCAGTCCCTCTGCAATGTCACGTATAAAGACATTAAAAAGGACCGGGCCCAGTATTGAATTCTGCGGTACCCTACTAGTTACCCCCCTTTCTTCAGAGTGGACTCCGTTTACTATTACCCTCTGTGTCATGTTGTCCAGCCAGTGTTTTACCCAGGCTACCACCCTGGGACCCACTCCCAAGATGGCTAATTTGTTTATTAATCTTTCACGTGGGACTGTGTCAAATGCCTTGCTAAAGTCTAGGCAGGCCATGTCCACAGCCCCTCCTTGGTTTACTACTTTAGTCGCCCAGTCAAAGAAATTGATTAGATTCTTCTGACATGACCTTCCCACTGTGAATCCATGCTGCCGTGGTTCCTGTGCCCCACTGGCCTCTAGGTACTTAACATTGCTTTCTTTCAGAAGTGATTCCATCATTTTCCCTACCACTGAGGTCAAGATAACAGGTCTGTAGTTTCCTGCCTCTACTTTGCTCCCACTTTTCTGAAGGGGAATCACATCCACCCTCCTCCAGCCCTTAGGTACCACACCATCCTCCCATGATTTGTTAAAAAGGGCAGTCAGTGGTGTCACTAGTTCTCCCCTTAGTTCTTTTAGAATTCTGGGGGGAATCCTGTCAGGCCCCATTGCCTTGTCCGCCTTTAGTTTTAGGAGTTCTTTCAGAACACTTTCTTCTGTGAAAGCACTGATATCGACCCCCCCCATCCAGAGTGCTTCTATTGATTCGATTCGGTACCTCCCTCTCCTCTTCTTTTGTGAATATTGAGCAGAAATATTTGTTCAATATCTGCTTTTTCACTGTCTCTCTCTGCCTGCCGACCCTCCCCTTTATTAAGCCTCACTATGCCCCACTTGGTCTTTCTTTGCTCCCTAATGTACCTATAAAAGGTTTTATCCCCCCTTCTTAACAGAGTTGGCTATCTTTTCCTTGGTTTGGGTCTTTGTTATTCTGACTGCCTTCCCCACTTCCTTCTGCTTTAACTGGTACAGTTTTCTGAGGCACTCTCCCATTTTGACAAAGTCAGCCCTCCTAAAGTCCAGTACCCTCACTTTTGTATGGCTTGACTCTGCGGCTGTGTTTATCATGAACCACACTGTTTGGTGGTCACTTGTTCCCAGATAGCTACTCACTTCTAGATCTGAGATACTCTCTCTGTCCCCACTTGAGAGTACCAGGTCTAAGACTGCTCCCTCCCAAGTGGGTTCCAACACTAGCTGTCTGAGGCATGCCCCCTGTAGGGCATCGAGAATGACCCTGCTCTTGGATGTGGCTGCAGCAAAGGTGCTCCAGTTAACATCTGGCATATTCAGGTCCCCCATCAACAATATCTTCCCTTTCTCTGCCATCCTAAGGATGCCTTCTATCATTTTCTTATCCATTTCCTCCCCCTTGGGGGTTTCTGTATACAACCCTCGTGTGGATTGAGGTGCAATTTCTAGTCTCCAGGGTGACCCACAGTGCCTCTTCTGTTCCCTGTTTACCCTTTAGTTCTGTTGCTTTGATCACTTCCCCTTACATAGAGAGCTATTCCTCCTCCTTTTCTACCCTCTCTGTCCCTCCTGTAGATTGTGTACCCTGGTATGGTGACATCCCAGTCATGGTTGTCTGTGTACCATGTGTCTGTGACTGCTGTGACAACCAGGCATCCCTCTTCCATCAAGGCCACCAGTTCAGGAAGCTTGTTACCTAGACTACATGCATCAGTACTTTTTACCCTCCATTTTTTAATGGCCTGAGCACTGTTTGCCCCATCCCTGTCCTTACTGCCTTTGCCTTTTTCTCCATTTATCCCTGCCGTTCTCCCTGTTGACTTCTCTGTCTTGGTATTTACTTCACTAACTACCCTGATTTTTTTGGGGGGGGCTAGGATTTCCCTGCCCCTTTTTGGTGCCTCCCCCCTTGACTAGTTTAAATGCTTGCCAATGAAGCATTTAAACCTATCACCTAGGATCCTGGTTCCCCTCCTGGACAGATGCAGACCATTGTGCCATTATAGGCCTGCATCCCTCCAGGTGGACCCCCAGTCCCCAATGAAGCCAAAACCCTGAGCTCTGCACCAGTTTTTCAACCATTGATTGAATTCCATGGTGCAGAGCACCCTAGCCTCACCCATGCCATAGACAAGCAACACCTCTGAGAAGGTTACTGTGCATGCTACTTGGACTTACATGTCCTTCTTTTGGTACGCTTGCACAGGTCCTGCTGATGCATCCTGCCTGCTTGGGTTCTGCTCTGCATATAATGCATTTACTCTCTCTCTCTTTCAGACGATGCTTTGACTGCGGCTCTGCTTTTGGGGTTCTGAGCTGTATAGAATTGTATAACACACTGTTCATAGCCTTGGTGACTCTATGTGTATATTTTGTTCCTATTCTAACTGTGTTTCTGACTGCTTGTGTCATGTTCATCTGGTTCTACCTGATTCTGTGTAATGTGTAACTTGTATCATGTTGTCCTCTGTATGAACTTATATTTCATTGTACTCTCTCAGGTCGTACCTGAAAATAGGCAAATGTCTTGTCTAATGTATTTACCTGGTCAACAAAAGCTAAATAAATAAATAAATAAGTAAGGCCAGTCCCCAACTCAACAAGCTCCTCCTGCACTGCTCTGATCCCTTTCCCAGCCAGGTCATTTGTCCCTAGGTGGACAGTGACATCCAACTCCCTTCCCTGTGCAGCTGCTCTCACAATCCTGAGGATTTGTTCCCTGTCCCTCCAAGCCATGTCATGAGGCAGGCACCTTACCTCCTTCTCCCCCCCTCCCCAGTTCTACCCTTCTAACAATGGAGTCCCCCAGCAGGAGTTGGTTCCTTCCCCTGTAGGGTACTGTGCCACCCTCTTGTGGGTCTCCTCCTTGGTCTCCACTGCAGGTGCCTTCATAGAGGAACCACACTCTTCCAGAATGGCATACAAATTGTAGAGAGGTGCAACTGGAGGGATGCACTTCTGTTCCACCACCTCACACTCTCTGAGCACACTGTGGTCCAACTGCTCTTGTTTCTTGGCAACTTCTGTGGCAGCGGTGGTGGCCCTGGTGGTCCATAGGTGGGAGAGGAGGTCCCCCGAATCTCGGCCAACTCAGCCTGGAGACGAGTAACCTCCTCCCTCAGCCCAGAGAGGTGCCTGCAGATGGGACAACACTGCATCCTCTGGAACATCTCTTGGAAGACTGCTGCTACACAGGCATTGCGCTGCACCACTCCCATCATGTCTTATTTGTGGCCCCTCAGCTGTTGCTTTGTATGCTTACTCTTTCCTCTCTCTGTTTATTTATTTATTTTATATATATTTTTTCTCCCTACTTTCCTACTGCCTCTGTGCCCTTAAAGCTCCTGCTCTTCCTGTTCTGAGAGAGGAAGTTCCTATATTCCTCAGTAGTCGCCTTCTTACTTTCTCAGAGTCAGACCTCCAGCAGCTGGAGGGATGGGATCCTCCTAGGATGGTGAGTCTTTTGTGCCTCTGTGATCACTCCCTTCCTGCTCCCAAGCAGGAAGTTTCTGTTGTCAGTCAAATCCTATGCCTATAAAAGTAGAACTGGCTAAGGGTGGGGGAGAGGGCTATATAGTCCCAGTAGAGTAGTAACGTTCCAACAGCACCTCATTCTCATCATCAGGAAGCTCCAGGTCTGCCTCAATTGCTTCTTCCTGGGCCTTTCTTTGAAACTCAGCAACCTTGTTGAATGCTTCTTTCAAATTTATTTTGCTGCTATACACCAGCTCTGGTTTGTTTGCTGAATGAGGCTGACAGAATGTAATTGAACCTTCAAAGTGTCTAACAAGATGTTTCTGCAACTTTTCAGCACGGTATGTCCCTGATTCAGGATAACCACATGTGTCCAAATATCCTCTGTATTTTGTCAACAGGAATGTCATATCAAATGGGGATTGTAGACCTAGCTGTTTGAATTAACTTTTGTAAAGTAAGCCGCTGTTTGAATGACATTATGTATTTGTATTGTATTGATTGTATTATGCATATGTGGTGATTTTAAATAATATTGAATTACGATTTTATTGTTCAGTGCCCAGAGTCTCAGGAATTGGTGCTTTATAAATAAAAATATCTATCTATCTATCTATCTATCTATCTATCTATCTATCTATCTATCTATCTATCTATCTATCTATCTGCCCTGCCTCGTGTTAAGTCATCATGAATGTGGTTTACAAGCATGTCAAAGGCTCTTTTGAAGATATCAGTGCTCTCCTCTGTCTGTTCAGTGCTAGTTTCACTGTCTCGTCTGGCCCTCACCGGTAGCTGAACTAGACAATTTTTGTGGTACTTAGGCTCCAAGGCTATGAGATCTTGGCTTTGTACCTTGGTCAATAGATCTGTATTACTAAGAGACATGGCTGCTGACTGAATGTCCCTTTGCATTTGAAATGTTCTCACTTGGAGAAGATGTGAATCACCGTGTTTCTTCATACAACTGCAGATGATGCATTTGTTACCTGCAAATGTTGTAGATGGAAGTCTTGTTCTGATAGCTGGCTTCTGGTTGCTTGTTCTAGGCTTCTCTCAGTCTAGAGGACCTGCTTGTGGATTGTGTTTGTGTGAAAGGTGCTGGTGTAATTCTGTCACTACTGGTGATTCTCATCCAGCACCCCTGATGTTTTAGCGCTTCTATACGATTCGTCATCTGCTTCTCTCATATATCTGAACAGAATTTCTTGACCGCTGGTTTTGGCTGAAACAAGATTTTGTGAATCATCTTTGTCTTGGCAAATAATACAAATAGTTGCATAGTCTAGGTGTGATCTACAAAACTTTTTTTTGCTGGAGATGGTACAAGTCCAGTACCTTGTTTGCTTGGCATTTCCTGCAATTAAATAGAAAATATTTACATTAAACATGTAGTAAACTGAAAAAGGAAAAGGCATTATTAAGTTTCCACCACCAAACAACACATGTCTTTAAACCTTTTTGAGATATCGCTGCCTGAGTGCCAATTTAGCGCCTCTCATTGGCAGTGCCGTGGTGTCATTTTCATGGGATAGGGGCTCAACAAAGATAGGCTCATATCTCAGTACCTGCATTTGATCTAACATCACAACATGCTCTTCCTGAAAGCTCAAGCTCATACCCAACTTATTAACATGACAAACCTTCTCTAACAGGGGGTCAGGGTGCAACAAAAACCTAAAATAAGGCCCTTTTGAAAATTGGCTACTATGGTGAATGAGATTTCTCTTTGTAATTTACTCTGATCTAATATGAACATTTATTGCTTTATGTAATATGAATCAAATTATTTTCCCATTATAATTGTATGAACTAGTATGGCAGAGGAAAGGGACATGAGAAGTAAAAAATTTTTAAAAAGTATCCAGGGATCAATCCCTTTTTCCTTTTTCACAAATACAAGATTTTATACCGAATAAAATGGACAATGTGTAGAACAGTACTTTATCTGGCAGTTAAGATATCTAGTGCTATTACCCTTCATACCTCATATTAGCAGAACTGTGTGGAATGTGGAATTGCATTGGTGGAATTCATGCAGAATGGCAATTCTGTGTCCAAATTTGTTTTTTGGAATTTGTTTTTTAATTCCACAAAATTTGGAAAAGTATTTTTCATGTGAACCACATGCCTGTCATACACACCCAACTCGCTCTAGTGCATAAATCCCCTTAACAACAAAAAAACAGACATTTGTTTTATGCATTTAGCCCTACAATTCATTCAAACAGAGCACAATATTCATATTATAACACCAGTAGAGATGCATATCAAACAGTAGGAGTAAGCAAAATCAATGTTCATATCCCAGAATGCTGCTCCCTCTCCAATTAATTTGTAAGCCATTGCTTACTTGGTGTATGGATTCCTACACCCATGGATAATATGGATAAATAGTTTGTTTTGTTGAGACACTTACTGCCATTACTAATAATTTAGTAATCTATACTAAAGTTGTAATTTATTGCTACACCCCATCTGGGTGAGCGCTACAAGTTCATTTGGGTGTCTGTTTCAATACTGAATGTATTTATAGGTATGGTTTACAGAGGGGCGACTGTCTGTTGTGGCAGCTGTGGGGTGCTGCTCTCTAAAGATATGCTGTGGAGGAGGGACACTGCCCCATCTGCAGTGTCCTGGCAGAGCTCCATGATCAGTTGGTGGCAGCAAGGGTAGAAATATTTTAGCTGTGTCACAAGCTCAACTAGACCACCCCCACCCTCTCCACTTCCCCAGAGGACCACTTACCCGTGGGGGCTGATGAGTGGTGGGGAAGGGAGGCAGGGTTAGCCACAGAGAGGTAATCCAGTCCAGCAGCATCCAGATGGCATATCATTTTGCAGCGCAAGAGTAGGCTGAGTTCCTGACTCCACTGCAGGGGAATCGGTTGATGGTGTGGGGCAGGTCAGCATAGCAGCACCCAAGGGGATGTGCAGAAGCAAGTCTACTAGGAGAGTCATGGTGATTGATGATTCTGTGATTGGGGTGTACAGAGAATGGTGAGAGGAGGATTGGAAGGGGGTGGAATGGTCAGATACCTTCCTGGTGCAGCAGCTGTCTGGGATTTAGACAGGAAAGGGAGGATGACAGAGAGGAAGCAGGGAGAGCTGGGGGTGCTTGTACACCTGTGTACTAATGATCTGGTGAACCAGTCTATGGAGATGGGGAAATAGAACTTTCATTGACTGGGGGGACAGACGGGCAGCACACTCAGCCTCCCTGGCCTTTTCTGAAGTCCTCCCTGTGTGGGACAGGGAGGGGAAGAAGGATAGAATTAGGAGGGTTGAGACAGAGGAGTTTAATAAGTGGCCTAAGTGATGGTGTCAGGAGAAGGGGCACCACTTTGTGGGGGACTGGGGGAGACTTCTGGGACAGGAGGCTATTTAAGGGTGATGGACTCAACCTGAGAAGAGAAGGTGCCTGCACACTGGGACAGAAGTTTGATATCTATATCGCATGGTTAAACTGACTGCGAGGGAAATTGGGGCTAGAGGAACCAGGGTGACAAGTAAGAAGAAGGGGATCCTAGCTATAATACCCTCACATCTCGGGCATAGTAGCAGCATAGGGAGTATAAAGAGGGATGAGGTACAATCTGGACCAGGTGAGGGAACCTTAGATTGGGGGGCACAAAGTGTGCATACAAAAAACAGGAAGCTAGGAAAACATGGGAGACACTAGGGTCATAGGCAGGGAATAGCAAAGTGGGTTCAGGGATCAGATGGAAAGGGGTATGCCTAAATGCCAGGAGCCAGTGTAATAAAATCGGTGAGCTGCAGGTGCTGTTGGCAGACGCTGAGGTAGACCTTGTGGGCATCACAGAAACATGGACTGCATGGGCTTCACTCTTGAGGTCCATATGCTGTTATCTTAACCCCTCAATGGAAACACAGGCTTTTTGTTTATGGTCACTCATACATCATTCGTTATATTTAACCTTCTTCCTACATATCAAATAAGGAAGACCCAGATATTCGGGCCCTCGGAACACATACTCATTCAATAATCATGGGAAGGTATTTGCTCAGCATTATAAACAAGTGTCCTGGGAACATGAGGCAACTACCGATCCATGGGAGAGTCTGTAGTCAATCACTAATGCTGACAAAGTAAAATCATCCATCACCACTGCCTGTGACTGCTTTATTAGGCATAACTTGAACTTTTTAAGTAGTTCTAGACATACCCACAGGGTTCCTCAGAGGGTTGGTCATCAAGTGTCATCATTGATGATATCAATAATTCAGTTAGTTACACTATCATTATTTTCATATGGTGTATAGAAGAAGCTTTTTCTGCATGGATTTCTATCCTTAGCAGAATGCTGTTGTACCATAATGCAAAGGTCGTGGAACATGACTGTACCCTTCTGGGGTGGAACCACATTGCATGAGCTAACAATTACCACAAGCCCACCTGGTCATTTACTTCATCTGAAAACAAATGGGTGGCCATCACACTCGAATCTCAAGGGAATCAACAAGATGGCCACCACGATGTTTTCAAAGGACTGCAGTGAACGGCAAAAATTCAGTGAAGAGCACAAAAACAACAGGACGACTCTTTCTCAGTCACAGTGAATCTCAATAGTAAACCAAACAACTTTAAACAGATACCGTTGCCTAGCAGTGTGTTAAAACACTACATTTCTTGCTCTGTATGCTATACAAAATACTAGTTGGGCAAAACCATGCCTAACTAGTTTGTGCTGCCACCTCGAGGGTCAGATTCCTACTGACCTCGAGAGCAAACAATTGGAATCTGAACCTCTCTGTGGCAGCACAGGCTGGCAGTGCTTGGTTGCCAAACAAGTATTCTTTATTTAACATACTTGAAAATACTATCTCTCTGCTTGATGTTGGTTTATTTAAACACATATTTCAAATTCACACTCCATCTAATCTGTTATATTTCTGTATTATTTTCCTTTAATTGGTGCTGTGACAGTTAGCCACACCTGGTCTCAATTATGCTTAACAGTAACACACAAAGGAATTTTTATGTGCTCTTTATTATTTGGTACAGACTATAAAATAGTGTTCAAACAAAAGGACTTAACATTTTACTTGTTCTTGCTTTTTATCCACTAGAGCCCAACAAGTCTTTCAAAGCAAATGTAGGCACACTGTTATTGAAAAGTGCTTCTCATTTGCCTCAGGAATACCTTGAGCTCTACTTTGAAAGTTTTTCTGAAAATGTAGAAATTTGTGAAAAAGAGGAAGAAAACACTTGGGTATTGAAGTATTTGAATGAAAATGGTAAGTTTCTTTGTACTTTAATATTTTGTTTTAGCTACTAGTTTTATTGGACTAATGACAATGTGCACAAAAACAAAAGACATTGTATCATTGCAGTTCATTGACCACCACGTGGGATTTCAGCCGAGTCAGAATGAAAGAGCAACTCTACACTTCAGCATGTGCTTTCATAAACAAGATGTCAGTTATTACAATTTACTAGAGAATACATTTTATTTCATTGTCGATGTTCCTTTCCAAGATTTACAGCACATACAAACATAAACATACAAACACAGAAGTTGTCTGCAGATAAAGCCCCCTTTGGCCCATCCAGTCTGCCCATTTTCCCTGCCTAGTGTGCCACTGCAGCCCTTGCACAGTCTTGATAGTATGTTTAAAAAATTTGCACTGAAAACATTTGCCTCTTCCCTGTTAACCTCGCCAGTGCCTTTATTTATGACATCATAGTGCTCACCATAAAAATAGACTGTGATGTCACAAACAGCAATTGTGTGGCTAGCAAGTGAGAGTCAGTTGGATTTTGAAAGACTCAATGGAATAATTACCTCATTATCTATAATATTTAGCAGACCAACAGCAGGGGAAAGTAACAAACATAACAAATAACTACAGAACAATAAAGTTGAACATAACTGGTGTAAGTCTAGGCTGGGATATTCAAAGGGGTTACACCTGGCGAAACAGTGTTTAATTATTTAATTTTTTTTATTTATTTGTTCTAGGATTACAAATACCTTTGAGCCAAGGCTCTTTTACAAAGGTTCCACGTCATTGGTACAATTGAGACAATCATAAGCAAAGATAACAGTTTATAAAATTAAAAAAAAAACAACACATAGTCTTGTAGATGAAAAAAGAACAATAAGGTGAAACTTTGGGGAAGGGGAAGGGAAAGGGAAAGGAGGAGGGTGAAATCAGGGAGACTAAGTGGATGGGAGAGAAGGGGAGGTAGGTTGGGGGGGACAGAGAGAGGAGAGGTGGAAGGCGGATAAGAATAGAGGTAGTGCAGCTGGGTGGCATTTGTCATGGGCCAGCAGGGGAGGTGAAGATAGGAAGGGGGTTGCTGGCAAAGTGCAGGAGTAGATGTGGGTGCAAAAGGGCATCTTCAGCAATGGAACCAAAAGATATGTTTAGCCACAACAGTCACAGAGGTTGGAGGCAGTCAGTGTAGGCAGGAGGAGGTCTTAAAAGTGCTGAGCGATAGTGAAGATGAGATGTGCTGGGAAGACCGTTGTACCAACTAGGTGGCCCGGTAAGCAAAGGATCTTTGGCCTTGTGTTGTCGCGACAATCCGGGACTTGCAGAAGCTGAGATTTATCCCCTGTATGTCGGGTGTGGATTCTCAGTTGTATGAGGGCACAGACTCCAGGGGGGGCAAGGCCCAGCAAGATTTTCTTAGTAGTAATACAAGTTTGGTGTTTTATTCGATTGGCAAGATTCAACAATCCAGTTTGAGAATAGAGGTCACAGGAGTGAGTTAGGCGTTGGGAGCCAGTGACAAGTCGACAGGCCTTGTTGAGGGTGGTGGATACACGTTTGAGTGTGGTGGTTGTAGCAGAGCCGTAAATGATAATGCCATAATCAATGATGGATATGATGGAGCTCTGGACAGCGACAGTGAGGGCTTCAGGTGTCAGGTGTTTCCTATGATGGAATAGCAGGCCTAGCCGGGAGTTAGCGGCTTTGGCAACATGGTCAATGTGGGCAGTGTAGGAGAGGTGAGGGTCAAGGGTGATCCCAAGGTATTTAAAGTTTTTGACCTGTTCCAGTGCGGCACCTTGTCTGGTGATAACGAGAGTTGGAAGTGCTTATGTTTATTATGGGAGCTGCTGAAGATCATGGCCTTTGTTTTTTGATTAAGGATGAGTTTGTGCTTTGTGAGCCATTTCTCAACCGAGGAGAGCCGAGTTGAGATTTTCTTGCAATTTCTTTGGGTCCTGTGTGTGGCAAGAATTACTGCATCATCGCATACAGGGTGATATGTTCAGTGCAGGAGTCCAGTAGGGTGTTAAGGAACAAGCTGAAGAGTAGGGGCCCAGTATTGAACCCTGGGGACTCAGAGAGGACAGGTCTGGAATCGGAGTGCACATCTCCAATTTTTACACGCTGGGTGCGGTTTTCAAGATAGCTTGAACCAAGAGATTGAATCATTGAGAGACCAGCATTTTTTAGTTGGCTCAGCAGGAGGGAGTGGTGGACAGTATCGAAGGCTTTGGTCAGGTCGATGAAAATAGCACCAGTTAGTTGTTCATTGTCAAGGGAGCTGTGAATGGAGCTGGTGAATTCGAGTAAGGCAGAGGATGTACTATGACCTTTTCTAAAGCCATGTTGCTGTTTACAGAGAATATTATAATTGTCCAGTTGCTCAGTAAGTTGGTCCGCTACTATACGCTCCAGTGCCTTCAATAGGGAGGCAGAATGGAGATAGGGCGAAGTTCGCATGGTCAGCCTTATCACCACTTTTGTGAATTGGGTAACAGTGGCCATTTTCCATTTGTCTGGGAATTGGCTAGAGGAAAGAGAGAGATTAAAGATCTTGGTGAGGGGCCCAAGTACCTCGCCAAGCGTTAGGGCCAGTAGCTTGAGGTCAAGTGTGTCATTGCTTGTTCTAGATTTGCTGATGGCTTTGGCAATGTAGTTTCGGACTTGATGTTTCTTTAGTGCTTTAAAGTAGAAAGGTGGGTGACAGGCGGGTGGAGGAGTTGGAGGATGGGAGTTGACACGTCTTGGAAGAAGTCGGAGGGGAGAACACTGCTAAGGTCAGTGAAAGCGATGTTAAAAGTGTTCGCAATAGTTTTAGAGTCGAGTGTAGTGTGCCCATTTATGTTGAGTATGTTCGGCGAAGATTTTGACTGCTTCCCAGTGACATCTTTAATGTTTTTCCAGAAATCTCTCCCATTTCCCCAGGAGTTAGTGAGGGCATTTTTATAGTAGTCAGATTTCTGTTGCCGAATGGATTTGGTGCAGTCGTTCCATGCCCGTTTATAATTCTGGATGTCGAGTTGCTTACCGGAGTTTCTAGCCAGTTCCCAGAGGTGGTCCCTGGATTTAAGTTTTTTTAGGAGGTCTCCTGACAGCCAAGGGTTACTGAGCGATTTAACTTTATGCTTTTTGATGGGGGCAAATTTATTACAGGCTTCATTGAAAATGTGAATAAATTGCTCCAGTGCAGTATTAGTATCTGTTGCCTTGAAGATGGGGAACCAGACCTGCAGACTGAGGTGTGATTTGAGGTGGGGTAGCTGACCACGGGGTAGGACTCTGCTGGTGATGATTTTTGGAGGGGGCTTATAGAATTTGTTTGACCAGGTACAGCTGATAGGAGAGTGGTCACTGAGTGAGTCAGGGAGGACTGAGGTTTTCGTGATCCGAGAGGGGTGGTTGGTTAGGATCCAGTCGAGTAGGGTGCAGGTCCCAGTTCTGTAGTTCTTTCTGTTTGCATAGTCAACCATTTGAGTCAGGTTAGCTGATATAACGGAGTCCTTAAATGACCCACATTCAGCTGAGAGCCGATTAATGTTAAAGTCACCAAGAAGGATGATTTCGGAGTCCGATGGGTGGGATTTGACAAAGTCAAGGACAGCGGTTAGACCAGGTCCCTTTTCTTTAGGAGGTATGTAAACAGTGACAACTGTGAGGGCCTTATTGTGGGTGCCTAATAGGAGTCTGATGGGAAGAATCTGAGCAGGTGTTGCTGGAAGATTGGAATCAATGGGGTGTCCTTGAAAAGTGTCTTTCATATATAAGGCACACCCTCCACCTCTTTTGGACTTACAATCAACCCGGAAGACATTGTAGCCAGGAAGGGTGATTGCCTGGTCAGGAATCTTTGGGGTGAGCCAAGTTTCAACTACTGACAGAATATCCGGGTTGTGTTGGGTGGTAAAGGCTTGCAGTGCATCAAGCTTCAGAAGTAAACTGCAGATGTTCAGGCACATGATTGAGAGAGTGCCTGCTGGTTTGTTTTGGCTGGAGGTGTTTCATCCAGGGTTAGGGTGAACAGTCCCTGATAGCAGCAGGAGGAGGAGGAGCACAAGTTTCAGGGTGCATAGGCAGAGTTCAGTCAGAGAGAGGTTGCGTTTCTTTTTCGAACAGTAGTATGCCAGGTGGTAATGTCGAAAATGCAACATTGGAATAGTTGTATACAATGTGGCTAGATGTGCCCAAGGCTCACACATGAGCAGGGACAGATCAATTTCGGTGGTGTACCTCCAGGGGGAGGATTTGCCCCATTGCCAAATGATGTAAAATAATCAAATCTACAGGAAAATAACCAGTAAACTGTTTGATCTATGCGCTGGCGCAACCCCGCATTGCACCCCAGCGGGATATTGAGAAGTCTGCCTGGCACAGTGCAAATCTCGATGTGCCGGAGTGCAGTGCTAATGTATGTGGCGCAAATACAGGGGGCGTGCCCATGTATATGCAGCACATCCCGATATACAGCCCGGGATGTGCAGCGCATATGCTGGCACATCCCTGCATTGCGCCGCATGGGGGGCTCAGAGTTGAGCCCCATAAAAGATGGAACAACTCCTGGCCACCCACAGGTGAGCTGCAGTATTGCAGGGTGCAGCACAGCAGCCCAGCCATGGGTGGCCACCCGCCCACCCAGAACACCTTTGGCAGGCACACACACAACCCTGGTGGTCAAATGGACCCCCCTGCCCATAGCCGCGATCGTGGAAATGTATACCAAACTAGCCCTGGTAGTCTAGTGGCCCCCCTCCTGAGTTCCTGATAAGTGTAATGATAGACCATAGCTGGTGGTCAAGTGGTCCTCTCTCACCCCGAGTCCTCGCACGTATATCGACTATTTCAGTCAAGGAACCCCCCGTTTTGGGGTTGCTATCGTTAGACTGGTAGTGAAAGTTCTGAGATTCAGCGGCGGCCTCACTAATATTTAACCCCTGCCCACTCACGCCCCACCGTTATCGAGGGCGGCTGCACCACCCGCATACACCCGCGCGTAGCCTGTCGGAATGACAGGCTAATATGGCTGCAAGCTCATTGTCTCAGTGACCAACAGGTTTGCAGCGCATGGTTGCATTAGACAGTTCCACCATGTGAATGACTCTCATTCACATATTTGGGATCGTCTAGCACAGTAGGCCCTGCAAGCCTATTGGTCCCACACTGGGGACCAATGGGCTTACAGCCCATACTGTACCTGTCATTCGGAGGGCAGCCGGGCAGTATGCGGATGGGTTGCAGCCACCCACTGATGATGGGGGAGCGGGATGGGCAAGGGGTTCGGTGTGGGTGGGAGGGGTGGGGGTGCCACTGGATCACCAGGGCTTTTCCTCACGGAGGATTACCACGATCACAGCTAGGGGTGGGGTTCCACTAGACCACCAAGGATGGTCACTTTACATTTTTGGGACTCGGGTGGGAAGGGGGACCATTTGACCACCAGGGATGGTCTTCCATTACAATTATTGGGGATTTGGGGACTTGGGGGGGCCCTAGACTACCAGGGATTGCTTGATACACATTGAAGTGATCACAGTTACGGGCAGGGAATGCCCCGGGATCCCCGCTGCACACATCATGCTGTGCAGGGCGCCAGGTGCAAGTCACCAGGCTGCCCTGTGCAAGGCATGCAAATGGGGCAATAATGACATGCAAATGGCCCTATTTGCACCTTGCATATGTTATGGCCTCATTTGCATGCCCTCTGCTGAATATTGTGGGTAATGCACCTAGCACAATTGCACTTGCGCATCCCTGTGCTCCTTATCTGTAGCCTGCACTGGCACAGTGCCACTGCGCCATGCGCAGTATGTGCACCGACCTTGCCATATTCAATGGTGCTGTGCCATGGCGCATCACCATTGAATATTGCCTGGTCCTGGCCCCAGTGCAACCCAGTTGTGCTGTGCCCAGGCTTTTGCCACTCCCGGTGCAGTCTGAATATCTGGGCCCTAGTGTTTTAAGCTTTTTATTGTAATAAATAATTGTTCCTTGAAGCTATGTCAACTTACCATCTCTCTCCTATAATGTAAAATAACGTATCTTTAAAATACGTATTTGATTGCCTGCAGGAAGGGGTCATTAGTGGGCTGCTGATGTTTGCTGGTGACACTAAACTGACAAGAGAAATAAGCAGTTTAGTCTGTTTTTAACTACACTTGTTATTTTTGGAAATGTTTATTTTTTCTTGTTTTTGCTTTAGCACTATATTTATGATTCCTGCCTGTTGATGCTTTGTAGTCTCTATTGTTCTCTGACAACACTTATCCCATTCTGGATTTAATACATTGTCATATATATATATATATATTTTTATTTTGCTGTTCCTCTTTCTCTCCCCCCCCTCGCCCTGGTCAGCCCCTCATCTGGCTGCCATCCCTAGCCTCTGCTCCATCAGGCCCTCACCCTTGTAACCCCCATGGCTTACCTCCCATAGTGGGGTGACAGGGAGCCCCTACTCACCCGCCCATTGGAATCCAGTTCAGGGTGCTACCTCCAGAGATGGAGTGCCATGGGACAGCCATCAAGCTGCAATGACCAGCCACCAGGGTCTTTTCCCATTTTTCTCCCTTGCGAGAGCTCAGTGTGCAATGCCACCGGTGGCGGGCACTTGCATGCACCTGTGCACATCTCCACCAGGTGTCTGCCATGCTCCCACCCCGTGTTGTGGTGGCAACACTCCACCGAGCCCCAGCCTCCACCAGGGTTCTGATGTGAGCTGACCACAGGGCACCACCCTTCCCTGGAGATGGAGAGTAGTCCATCGGACACTAGATCCATCTCCTCCCTGCTGACCCCAGGCGGCCTATGCTCGTTCCTAAATGTGGGTCACCAGTGTGGTGCAAGGTGTGGTGTCCAGCACCTCAGCACCACTGGGCTGGCTGTCATGTATATTTTTATATTTATTTAAGCTATTTATTGGTTTGTCAGCTAGCAATCTACCTGGTAAGTACTGTGCCATAGTTGCATATTTTTTTATTAATTGTAAAACTGCCCTCTGTGATCATTTCTATGTAGCCTCTCACCCCACAAATTGCACCCAGAAACCAGCTCTGTTCTCAGCAGTAAGTAAGTAAAATTTTTATTTAAATACGCCCATTCCCGGAGGCTCTGGGTGCAGTACAATAAATTAACACATATTCAAAGCATCAACAAAATAACAAAATATAATTACACATACAATTATAAAATTATTAAAATACAGCAAATAATCAGCTAAGCTCTAATTAAAACCTGAGTTTAGACAATTCTCAGTTTAATTCAAAAATGCCTTAGTAAACAGGTGGGCTTTAAGACGAGCTTTAAAGACCTCCAATGTCAGTGCCTCCTTAACCCCAAAAGGGAGCGAGTTCCACAGGACTGGGGCAGCAACACTAAATGCCCTATCACCAGCCAATTTTAACCTCAACCTGGGAACAGCTAGGAGGCCCCACTGGAGGAACGGAGGGGATGAGCCGAGACAGTGGGAACCAGAAGGTCTGACAGGTAACCAGGGCCCTGACTGTGTAAACCTTATAGGTGAGAAACACCACCTTAAAGAGGATCCTCCACCTGACTGGCAGCCAGTGCAGATCACGCAACACTGGAGTGATATGGCAAAATTTAAGCTACCCAGTAAGTAACCATGCAGCTGTGTTCTGCACTAGCTACAGTCTGCGGAGAGATCCTCCTGTGACCCTGAGATAGAGTGCATTACAGTAGTCAAGTTTCGATGTAACCAAGGCATGTATCAGGGTAGGGAGGTCAAGAGGCGGAACAAGGGGCTTTATCCTGGCAATCTTTCTAAGATGGAAAAAAACAGGAGCAGACAACAGAGAAAATCTGCACCTCCATAGTCAAACTCCTATTAAAAATAACACCAAGATTTTGCATCCTTGAGGAGGCCTTCAATGAGACAGAACCCAGAACTAGTCCAGTTCCTGAATCAACGGCCAACATATCACGCACTCTGTTCGACTCCACTACCAGTACCTCCATCTTATTGGGGTTCAGTCACAACCAGCTGGATGCCATCCAGTCATTAATCTCGGCAAGACAGCTATTTAGCACATCCACCGGGTTGGATGTTCCTGGGGCAAAGGACAAGTATAGTTGGGTATCATCGGCGTAACAATGAAACCCCAAACCATACTTCCTAATGACCCCCCTCCCAGGGGCCGCATATACACTGCAAACAACATGGGGGCCAAAACAGAACCTTGAGGAACTCCACAGGAAAGGAGACCAGCGGAGGAGGAGAAATTCCCCATCACAACCTGCTGTCTCCTATTGGATAAAAAAGACTCAAACCTGCAGATGACAGTGCCGGTGAGTCTGCAGAGTTCCCCAAGATGGTCAAGCAACACACCATTGTCTACAGTGTCAAAAGCTGAAGAGAGATCCAGGAGAACATGAAATAAATACAGTCAGAATGAAACTGGATGCCAGATGGATAATTAATTCTGGTTGTGGTTTGGAGATCCTCTTCTGGGTAAAGCCTGATAGGGTGGCCTGTAGTGGATATTGAAGGTAAATTATCTTGGTCTTTTCATTCATCAGATTATTTTCAAGTAGTCTAAAGGAAACCACAGCATTTGTGCTCAGCTGGACTCTATGAGGTCCCCAGGGAGCTAAAAAGGTACTCTATAGGAGGGATATTACAGTCCATGTCAGTATATACTCCACATGTTGTGTAAAGTATAATAGTCTGTAAACACACTTATTTATATAACAAGGCTGGAGACTTCTGGAATTTTTCTTACCATACCACATGTTTACTTAATAAAAGACTTCACCCATACACAGTGCAAAGTGGCCAGGGAAACAGAGACATAATTCATTAGATCAATGGAAATGTTTATCTTTAGACAGTCTTTGTGGTTTAATTGTCTACAAATCCCAAATTCCCATATACTTCTTCTTTTCCATTATAGTAATTTAAACACAGACATTTCTATGAATGCTAAACATGCCATACATAAGTTTATACAGCAGTCCCATAACTAGGGATGATAGCTGCTGACAAGTAGTGTCAGTATTGCCTTCTTTTCACCCCAATTTTTACCTCTCAAGTATTGGCATGGGGGCTGTATGGTACTTGAACTGGTCTGGTTGTACTGGATGCTCACAGATGGCCCTTTCCTTAGAACACCGCTGTCTTGGAACCCTATCAGGTACTAGCCACCAAGGGTGTCCTTTCTGTTTGGATGTCTCTATTATAGTACCTCCTGTATGCTACCATCAGCCTGAATAGGAAGTTTTTGGTGTTCTCTCTCTCTCTGCCGTTGCACCCTTTCTAGCTACAAACTGAAAATCAATGACTTACATCTGCACCTAGCTCTCCTAATTTACAGGGCTATGCTCTCATGAATGGACCACACTGCCTTCACTTTGGCAAGTAAGAAGAACCTTGGAGGATTCCTAAATAGCAACTCCATTAATGTGCTGAGAATATAGGGTACACCAAAGTGCTTCAGTATGGATATACCTTCTAATAATATTCCCAAATGTTTGCCTGAATTAAGCCCTGAATATTTATCTAGATGCTTTCTTTGGTGTTCTAAGATGGTGAAAATCAAGAATTTTGTAGAGCAAATGGTTTACATTTAATACTTTTATCATCTGGCCTGCCTGGAAAAAGCAGAGTACTAAATTAAAGTTTTAGGAGATGATTGCTGCTGTGTTCTACTGAAATAGACACTTTTAAAAGCAGGCTTTTTAGTGAGAAACACAAAAGCCACGTAACTAGCATCCACACTCTCCCCCAGCAAGATTATTTTTCCCCACCATATTAGCCTATTAGTATTCTGCTCATTATATTAAGAATTGTCATAAACACATGTTCATGTGTACTTTGTTTGTCCATTATGGAGGAAACAACACTGACTTTCAATTTTTATTCCGATAGCAATAATGGGTCAAAATTGTAGAAAAGGGCTATGGAAATACATTGGGGGAAGGGGGCATTCAAAGGGCCCTATCTAGAATCTGCCCAACCATATTTCAAAGGCGGAAAACCATGGGAACTGTTAAACTATCTATTTTTTTCTGAACTGTCGATGCATTTGTGTGCAAAAATGCAGCATTTGCCTTGACTCATGACTCAAATTAAATATGTGTAATTCCTTTTTTATACCAACTGCTGCAAATCATGACTTTTTGTTGCAAACAGGAGAATCTTTTAGAAAATAAGATGGGTATAGACAGAGGCAATTGCACAGATGGTGCCACAAACACAGAACACAACTGCATCTGCATCCACCATTTTTTAAATCCAGTGCACCCTGCAATTTAATCTGCATTCACCACTTTGAACCCCCACAAGGCTGGAGGGGACACTGGGAAAAAAAATGCAACTAAACCTTTTGGGATGAATAGACGAACCGGATAAGGAGAATAACATATTAATTTATGTATTTATTTGTTTTTCCCATGTGGATACAGAATATGTATACCCTCTAGGAAAGGAGGGAGATGGGGGACATGATAGAAACTTTCAAATACCTCAATGGAATCAACAAAATCCAAGAGAGTAGTATCCTTAAAAAAAAAAAAATATGTGCAAGAACAAGGGGGCACAATCTAAAGATAGAAGAAGGATGCCTCAGACGTAATGTGAGGAAGTATTTTTTCATGGAGAAGGTTGTGGATGCATGGAACAACCTTTCTGAGGAGGCTGTGGAGTCAAAAACAGTGGAGGAATTCAAAAATGCATGGGGCCGACATAAGGCAATTCTGGGGGGTGGGGTGGGGGTAGGAGGAAGTAGGCTGTTGGTCAGCTAGGATCTGCAGCTTATCCATTAGGTAAGGAAATGGGCAGAGTGGGTGGGCCAAGCGATCCTTATCTGCCATCAAATACTATGTTTCTATGTGCTCACCATGTTAAGCTCTCATTTCCTATTGAAGGCCCAGATTATTAAAATAATGCAAGATGTGTACAAATGATTCCCTAATTAAAAAGAATGCAGCTTGTGTATATGGTAATACTGTAAGTTTAGCAAAACAAAAACTATGTTTTATTATTCATTATCAGGGGAAATAGGGGCTATACAACAGGGCCGTGTCAGATAGGTAATTTATCCAAACAAGTTGTCTGAACACCATTGACCTCATGAGTGGCAGAGTGAAGCATAACCATGAGTGATGTGGCCATGGTGTCAGCTCAAAGAGTTTGGATGAATTATGTATCTGACTGCTGTCCTTTTGCATATGTGATTTATGCATTGCAAATATGTGTCTCCAATGTACCTTGTGTTTTAAACCAAAGTCCTTAAATGTCTCTCTTTTTTTTGCAGTACTTTTTTCTTTTGTCCATTGGATGTTTTCCTGATCTTGTGAGAGGTACAAAAATAGCTAGTGTTAGGAGTACCTTCAGTTGGCTGGTATCCCGTGAGCAGTGTCAGTTCATTGGATGCACTGAGATGTGAGACTAAAATAGAATGTTAAGAACAAACACCAGAATGGTTATGATAAATTAAGCAATAAGACATGAGAGGGTTTGTGTTGTGGTGGGATAACGGCACACCTTGAGTGTGTTGCGAGGCAGGAGGCATCATCGAGTGCCTTCAACCACCTGAGAAGTGCCATTATCCCACCACAAAGCACATTCTGAAGTGTCTTATTGTAATTATAAAATGGGTCAAGACTTTTTGGATGAGTAAAAAAATGTACAAAAATTAAAAAAAGAAACATTTTTGTATGACTTTTTTTTTTTAAAGTTCACCCCAGCAAAATAGTCCCTGTGCATTCTGGCACTGACATGTCATCTGAGGTTGAAATATGCACTACAAAATACATTTATTTTTAATTAGCCCCATAAACCTCTATTCCTCCCCCCCATTAACCTGCATCCTCACATTTCTTTCTTCTTTACATTATTCCTACCCTTTTCCCCACCTTGTTTCATCTGTCTTTCCTACATTCAAGAAATGGAATGTTTATTATGGATGGAATACACGAATTTAAATTTCTGCTCAGTTCTACTGGCATAATGTTCACCACCACAGTCATACAACAGAAGGCTTCAGATGGAACCAGGGCCAGGATTCACAAAACTTTGCCTTGGCGCAAACCCATGAGCAAACAAGGTTTTATGCTGAGTTGGTATTCATAGAAGCCAGTTTGCATGTTCAAACCAGGTTTGCGCTGGGGCAAAATGTGGTGGGAGCTGCAATGCAAATGAGGGGGAGGGAATGTGAATATCGTCATGTCCAATTCACAAAGCATTTGCTCCATGCAAGGCCCTCTTGTACAGTCCCTTGTGCAGAGCAAATAACACTTTTGGAGACCTTGCCAGTCCATTGGACAGCAGGGAATGAAACATAACTGTGAGCTTTCACCAGAGGGGGGTTGGGAAGGGGGGGGTCCTCTAGACACTGGGGATGTACAAATCTATATACGGGCAGATCAGGGATGGCACTCTGGATAGGGGGATTGATATTAGTCCTTTCACAGAAGAAAGGGTTCTGAAAGAACTCTTAAAACTGAAGGCAGATAAAGCAATTGGTCCTGAGTGGGATTCACCCCAGAATTCTAAAAGAACTAAGAGAAGAACTAGTAACACCACTGACTACCCTTTTTAATAAATCATGGGAGGATGGTGTGGTACCTGAGGACTGGAGACGGGTGTATGTGATTCCCCTTCACAAAAGTGGGAGCATGACAGAGGCAGGAAACTACAGACCTGTCAGTTTGACCTCAGTGGTAGGGAAAATGATGGAATCACTGCTGAATGAAAGAATTATTGAGTATCTAGAGGCCAGTGTGGCACAGGACCCAAGGCAGCATGGATTCACAGCAGGAAGGCCATGTCAGACAAATCTAATTGATTTCTTTGACTGAGTGACCAAAGTAGTAGACCAGGAAGGGGCTGTGGACATGGCCTACCTAGACTTTAGCAGGGCATTTGACACAGTCCCGCATGAAAGATTAATAAACAAATTATCCAGCCTGGGAGTGGGTCCCAGGGTGGTAGCCTTCGTAAAACACTGGCTGGACAACAGGACACAGCAGGTAATAGTAAATGGAGTCCACAGTGAAGAAAGGGGGGCTACTAGTGGGGTACTGCAGGGTTCAGTACTGTGGCCGGTCCTTTTTAATGTCTTTATAAGAGACATTACAGAGGGACTAGAAGGGAAAGTATGTCTGTTTGCAGATGACACAAAGATCTGCAACAGGGTTGATATGCAAGGTGGGGTGGAAAGGATGAAACAGGACTTGGCAAGGTTGGATGAATGGTCAAATGTATGGCAGCTTAGATTCAACACAAAGAAGTGCAAAGTAATGCACCTGGGAAACAAAAACCCAGGGGAAAATTACACAATGGAGGGTGAAATACTGACAACAACAAAAATGGAAAGGGACCTAGGGGTAGTCATATCAGATGACCTAAATGTGGGCCGGCAATGTGAGAAGGCAGTAAGGAGGGCTGGGAGGATACTGGGATGCATAGGGAGAGGCATCACCAGTAGAAAACAGGAAGTTGTTGGCCCTCTGTACAGACAGTTGGTAAGACCACATCTGGAGTACTGTGTACAGTTCTGGAAACCCCATCTCCAAAGACATAGACAGGGTGGAGGCTGTCCAGAGGAGGGTACCAAATGGTGCAGGGTCTGCACCAGAAGACATATGAAGAAAGATTAAAGGAGTTTAAGATGTATACCTCGAGGAAATGAGGGGGGAGAAGGATAGTAACTTTCAAATACCTCAAGAGAATCAACAAAGTCCAAGATGGTAGCATCTTTCAGAAAAAGAGATGTACAAGAACAAGGGGGCACAATTTGAAGATAGAGGGGGGACGGTTCAGAGGTAATGTGAGGAAGTATTTCTTCACAGAGAGGGTTGTAGATGCATGGAACAGCCTTCCTGAGGAGGTCATAGAGTCAAAAACAGTGGGGGAATTTAAGAATGCATGGGACAGACATAAGGCAGTTCTAGTGGGGGGTAGGAGGAAGTAGGCTGTTGGTTAACTAGGATCTATAGCTTATCTGTTAAGTAGGGAAATGGGCAGACTAGGTGAGCCATGCGGTCCTTATCTGCCGTCAAATTCTATGTTTCTATGGGGGGAACTGGCAGCCAGGGATGTGGATTATGTGTACTATACAGGGATCAAGAGGGGGTACACTAACCACTAATGAGAAGCGGGTGGGGGGGGGCAAACATCAATGTATGGGAAGTGGGCTGGAGCTGTGTTTTGGGGGGACTTATATGACAGCTCTGCACTGACTGACTTCAATGGTTGATATGATGGGGAAATCCTGGGTGGCAGTGGTGGTCTACCGATTGCCACTGGGGGGGTGGCTTGTCACACTAGAGATGGGGATCGGATGAAGGAAGGGACCACTGGACACCAAGGAATTACATATGTATATTGGGTGAGGCATTGGGAGGAAGGGAGACTGGCCACCAAGGATTTGACTTATCTGTACTATGCAGGGGATTGAGGAGTAGGGACACTAATCACTAGGAGGGGCGGGGGGGCAACAGCAATGTATGGGAACTGGACTTGGGCTATGTTTTGGGGGGACTTATATGACAGCTCTCCACAGACTGACTTCAGTGACTTATATGATGGGGACATCCCGGATGGCAGTGGTGGTCCAGTGATCACCATAGGGGGGTGTCTTGTCACACCAGAGATGGGGATCAGATGAAGGAAGGGATCACTGGACACCAGGGAATTACATACATGTATATTGGGTGAGGCATCGGGCAGGAGGAGGGACCACTGGATGCCAGGGACAATATTTGTTACATGTTGGGCTGGCCATCAATGGGAGGAGGGCTACTAGCACCAGAGAAAGTGAACTATTATACCACCAGACCAGCAATCGGGTGATTAGGGGGGCCACCAGCACCACGGAAATATTTTTATTACCTATCGGGACAGCGATTGATGGGGAATGGGGGTGGGGACCACTAGCACCAGGGAAAGTGACATCTTTTAGCTATCGGACCAGTGATTGGCGGGGTGGTGGCATGCTAAATCCCAGTGCAGCCTATGCAAATGGATCCATAATGAGCATGCAAATAGTCACGTAGTGCCTTGCATGCCTAATCAGCTCATTTACATGGCTGCATTTGTGAATTCCAAATAGCACACCTGCGCTATTCATTGCAGAGCCATACTCCTGACTGCATGTTGGAGTGGTGCTAGTGGGGTTAGCAGTAGCAGTACTGGGTTAGCGCTGACTCATCCTGGCCCTATTCATAGTCGGATAGCACAGGTGCATTATCCGACTGTGAATAACAACATTTGACACACCTGGGCAATCGCAAAACGCAACGCAAACTTTTGCACTGTGCTTTGTGATTTTTTTGTGAATTTAGCCCTAGGGCTTTTGTTTTATCTGATGCAGGTTAAACAGCAGAGATTTCCCAGCAGGCAGGTGAGGATAGGAGAGGGAATTTTCATGTTCAGCAAAGAAACACCAGAAATTAAAACCATAAGTACTGTAGTACTTCATTTTTCTAATTTATGTATGTACAGGTATGTATGTATGTATGTGTAAGAAGAGAATTTTGAGGGCAAATGACATTTCAATATTATTTTTTAAATTTAAGGCAGTTTTACTTTTAAGGCCTAGTTGAAGATTTTTAGTGAGTAAAGCGATACTCATGTTTACGATGGAAGTCAGGGATGTGTGTAGTATTGATTTTAATGAAAAGAGGCTGCTGGGTCTTTATCTAGTGCTGTTGTGCTGAGGTAACAGCACTGGTCAAGATGGCCCTCAGCCAAACAGGTTTCATGATATTTAAAACCCATTTTATAATTATTTATTCTAACTGCAGCATGATTAACAATGTTTATACAATGCTCTAGACACATTCCCATGGCATAAAATTTTCTAAGATGTACTTTTCCATTTTGTTCCAGATCTGCAGGAGATTTTACACAAAACAGATCACCAGGTGAATGGCGTACCTATCAGTATTGAGTTAAATGATGAGAAACAGGAAGACAAATTAGAGAAACGAAGATTCATTCTGGAAGGATTTGAAGAAACCACAAGTTTAAAAATCATCTCTTTGTATATTGACAGCTGCAGCAACAACGCTGAACATGCCTTGGAAGTTTTAGATGATGGACAAAAAGTTGCAGTGACTTTTAAAGTTGATATAGGTTAGTGATAACTTTCACTGTGTTCATATTGTACTTTCAGAAGGTAACACATAATAACAATGAACCAAAATGAGCGACTCCAAAAAGAGTGACCCATTGTGGGTGCTGTTATTAGGGCACAATATCTCCTGGTTAGGACTACGACCATGGGGAAGGGTGAACAGAAGCGAGGAATAGAGAGGGGAAGGGGAGGGACAGGGAAGGGGTTTTGGGGGATTGCCATATCTGCTGTCGCCGAGCTAGCCATGTGGTGTGGGTGGCTAGCTAGGGCATGTCAGGCATGGGGTGCGAGACTGGCGAGAGATTAAATTTTGCTGCAGTTACAAGCTGTGGCACGTAGTTTTTTGTGATATCTGGATTTTTGCCCCCTCCCTGACATGCACCCCCCTCGGAGTTGATAATCTTAATTGGGGTGACATAAAACGCTTTTTTACAATCCGGATGTCAGGTTACCTTTATGTGTATATCACCAATGTGCTTTTGGGCAATATACACTCACTATAATTGTGTTTGTTTTTTTGCGATCACTCTTATGACATGGAACCCTTTCAGAAATATCTGACCAGCTATTTAAACATTGGACACTTTTATCTGCATCTGAAAATTTCAATAAGAAAAGATGTGTGATGGCCCATTTCTAAAATATTCAAAGGCAAGTGTGCATTAACAAGGGGATCAGTGCAACAGTTTCGGACATTGCTTCAAACTGCAGAAAACTTTATGTGGCCCCATTATTTTAGGAAGGCATACGTGGAACTTTTAGAAATGCATTTGCTAATTAAAGTTACATTTTGGTTGCCATCTCAACTTTCTGGTGTAGCAGATTCCCCTTCCCCCTCCCATCATTCTTAAAAAATAGTATTCATATTTAATATTTCTTTTTGGTATATTAAAGAAAGTAGGTTCATAAGTGCTTTTGTAGTGTCAGTTATTTGGTCTATAATTGCACTGCATACATATCTTATAGAAATCATGTTCTGTATGATTGACTGAAGTGAGTCAAATGTGATCACCTTGCACAATAGCAGAGATAGAGAGAATCTGGAAAATTTGAGGGCAGTGAGCCTTACATAAATAGAAGACAAGCACCTAGAGGCAATCATAATGAAACTTATAGTTGAATTCTTGGAATAAAATGGGCTTATGGACAGGAACCACCATTGGTTCATGAGAGGCAGGTTCTATTAAACCAAATTGTTTTTCTTTTTTTTCCAATTTGGTGACACCAGTGGGTTCTAGAGGTTGGGCAATCATCATCATGTATTTTAGTAAAGCCTTCGATTACGTGCTGCATAGAAGACGAGTGAAGAAAACAGGAGCTCTGAGGGAAGGGTTTACTATATGGATTGGGAACTGGTTAATGGACAGGACTCAGAGACTGGTCCTGAATGGAAAGTTCTCTGATGTTAGGGCAGTAACTAATAAGGTGCTCAGGTGCCTGTCCTGGGACCACTACTCTTTAACATGTAATTTAGTGATTTAGGGCTCAGGTTGCGGGGAGAAGTGAATCTGTATGTAGACGACACAAAACTGTGTGGGAGAGTGGATAGTGAGAAGGGGATTAATTGATTTTAAAATGTGTTAGCTAGTTTATTATTCACTAAAGAATTTAATCTCTATTTATGAAAGTGATCTGGGCTTTCAAAAATGCAGACACAGCATGATTGTGACATTTTAGTTTTACAATTATAGAGATTTCACAACAAGGGAAACTGCTGTCTGAGTACAAATATGCACAACTAGAGTAAACAGTGTACAAGTTTATAGAGAGGGTTCAGTTCCATAACGAACACATTGCACATTTGTACAAAGGGATTGTTTCAGCTTAGCTTTGATGTGATTCGATGGGCTGAACATTTGCAGGGAAACTATTGCAGAGTTTTGGAGCCAGAAAGCCAAAGGATTTTCGACCCACATTTAAGTAAATTTTTGTTTTTCAGAGAGTTTGAGTTAGCTGATCTCAATGATGTGATTATTTCAGATTTTTCAAGCAAGCAAGTGAATGCTAAATGTTCAAAGATAGAATTTTATGGGCAATGGTCTACTTATTTAGTACAAATGTTTGCTCCAAAGGCTGCCATTTTAGTTTAACAGTCAGCATAGCTAAGTCAGTGTCAGTGGCTCACCAGATTACACACTCACCTCTGAGGCCAGATGATCAGAAGGTTGGGAGTTGTAGCCTTACATCAGGAACTTGGGGTAAAATCTCTACACTGACACTGACACTGTAGTGCAGTATGAAGGGGGTGCTGCTGTCCTGAGGTGCCATCTTTTGGACAAGATATTAAACCAAGGTCCCTTCTGCCTATTCTGCTGGTTGTTCAGGTAAGAGTTAAAGATCCCATGGTACTTGAACAGAGTAGGGGTATTTTTTTTATTAAAAACCAAAAGCAATGAAATACATAGAAATCACACCATTATTAATACATCAAAATATATATCTTACTCCACCACAAAATGCAAATCATACACCTTAAAAACTGCAACAATCAAAATCTCACACAGTGTCCAATACAGACCTGCTCCAAATTAAAGAACCCAGTGCACCCCTTTCCATAAAGTTTGGAATCGTATACGAGTGAGACTGGCAAATTCCTTTTGATATATCGCAGATAACTCATGTTTCACTTCATAAAGTAAGTCCATCCTGGTAAGGTCTTTCTGTTGCAATATCCACTGGCACCTTACCTGCCAAATTGTCCATTTTATACATGAAAAATAACATGGGTAGTCCCTGAGTTCCACTTCTTCCATGCATTGCTTAGCTGGTGTAAAATAAGTGTGTCATATAAATGCAAAACAAGGTTCATTCCACTGAAATGCCAAAATAGATCAGAATTGTTTTATACATGAATAATCAAAAAATAAATGCTGCATGGTTTCTAAACCTTCTGCACATTCTGGTCTTGTGTAAACCCTTTCAGCCACAGCTTTATGTTTATGATTATTTCTCAAATTACGTCTTTTGTGGCTGTAAAGCCATTATTGTATCTCACACATACCTCTCAACTGTCCCACATTATGAGGAACAGTTTCTCATTTCACCCCAGAAAAGCCCTCTGTTCCACATTGAGTGGTATCATCCCACATTTCACGCTGACATTTTAAAGCAGAAATTCAACCAATAAATGTGAAAAAATGTGTTGGTCAATAAACAGAAAGCACTGTGAACACGAAAATATACATTTACACATGTTCTGAGCTTCTCTTTTTATGATTTGAGAAGATGTTCTCCATTTTGCCTATTTGTTCCACATTTTGAAGTACAGTGTTCCACATTTGGGGGTTGAAAGGTTGAGAGGTATGATCCCACATTTTTCCTGGAATGCTAGGTTCAGCTGTGGCTTGTGCGATGATATTGCTGGATACTCCAGTGGCACTCTGAAGAACTGGCTATGTTTAGTTTGGAGGGGAGAAGAAAAACAAGTAACATGATCCTAACTTTTAAAGCCTCCAAGGATACATCACTGTTTAAATGACTGAATCTTTGGGAAAAGGCAACCAGAAAAGAACTGTGGGGACACAGCTAGAAATTGACTGGGGAGAAGTTTAGGACAGACCTTAGGAAAGGTTGTTTCTCAGCAAGAGTGATTTCACAATGGAAGGGTCTCCTGTACGAGGTAGTACAAGAACTTGCATATCTTTAAATGGGACAGGAATTGATTACTTATGTGCAGCTGTTTGAAATGTCTCTATTTTCATAAATTATATTCATACTTCTAAAGTATTCCTATTTAACTATGCTTGTAGAAAAGCTGAAGCTCTCAGTTGTGTTTTGTATTGTTTTCTTTGTATGGGCAACATTCTGTGTAGTTCATTTCATGGAACCAAGAATTTTGGAGTTTTGACTATGTCACTTCATGGTTTCAGAATCTTGGGCACTGTACTGATACGTTCATGCTCACATTTCTGATTACGTTGTATCTTATGGACACCAAATTGCTCTGTTTTCTTGTAAAACCAGTGCAAGTGTATGGGAACAGTGCCTCAGTAGATGGCTCCATTTCCATATAAAATACAGAAATCCCTGTAAATCTGGGCATTCTGGAAGGACAGTGAGGGGCTGAAAACAGTACAGCAAAGGGTAATGAAAACTATCTTGGAAGAGCAGAATAGCATCTGTAAGGAGATACCAGAAAGTCTCAATACGTATTCACTAGAGAACAGTAAGGAGATGGGGGATAGGCCAGAAAGATGCAGATACACATTGGGGTACAGTAGGGTGAGGTCCACAGAGTTGTTCAAGTTTAAGAAAAAATCATCCACCAGGAGGCACAATCACAAGCTGAAAGGGGGAACTTCAAGAAGGACATTAGGAAAAGTGTTTTACAGAGTGTGTGGAGGACAAGTATATTAGTCTTCCCAGCAATGTGGTCAATGCTAAGACTATATATGGGTTAGAACAAAAGGCATCTTTAATGGGGTTATCAGGGATATAAGTGTGGCAGGAAACAGGGAAAACTCTAAGGGGAAGACAAATTCAGAGTAACATATTGCAGAGCATCAGGACAGACTTGATAGACTTATGGAGCCCGATTCTCAAAGCTCCCAGAAAGGCGCAAGGAACTTGTGTCACAAGGAATGGCACAAAGTGCTGGTTGTGCCAAAAGATGTGTCGGGAGCAATTCTCAAATGCAGCCTGCATCAACTACAAGCTGCATGCACCAAAGAGGGCTTGCACCATCCTTATGGCACAAAATGGTCTGTGGTGTGGTGCTGCTAGGGGCATGCAGCAGATGCAAGTTGCCATATCCCCTAATTCAGGATTCTGTAAACCCTCCCAGAGGGTGAAATTCTAAGTATCCTTTGACTAGCCAGAGCTGGTCTAAGGGTACTTAGAGTTTCACCCTCTGAAGGGTTAGTACACGTGTGCCACTCTTGGAGCCCTCTGTGGGTGGAAGGGAAAATTTGCCACGGTCCTTCCCATCCCTGATCCCTTTTTATTAAAAGTATTCTCATCCCTGGTGGTCTAGTGGACCCCCCAGCCCCAGTCTCCTTTTATTAAAATTAAACATGTCTCCAGTGGTCTAGCAGACCCTCCCCAACCCTGATCCCCTTTTATTAAAATTAAACCTGTCCCTGGTGGTCTAGCAGACCCCCCACTAGCCTCAACTTGTCCATATAGTAATAGATATCATTCCATGGTGGTCTAGTGGACCCCACCTCTGCAGGCAGCGCACCACCATGCCGCTCCCCTATCCCATTCCCAAGCTGGCAACTGGCACAGCCCTCCACTCTCCACCATGGCCAGCCACTGACTGAGCTGTCAATGAGCACATACTGTATTCGGTATGCACTCATTGATTGACAGTTCAGTGGGCTGATAGTCATTGATGGTGTACTGTATACAGTACGTGCTCAGTGACAGCTCAGATGGTGGCCAGCTGTGGTGGAGAGTAGAGGGCTATGTCGGTTGCTGGCTTGGGTTCAGGATGGGGGGGAGCCAGGTTGTGAAGCACTACCCGCTGGGGTGGAGGGTCCATTAGTCAACCAGGGAATGTTATAGGTTATATAATATGGGCAGATCAGGGATAGGGAGGGGGGTCCATGAGACTACCAGGGACATGATTATCAATAGAAAGGGGATCAGGGCTGGGATGGGTCTACTAGACCAGAAGGGATGAGATTATCTTTAGTAAAAAGGGGATCAGGGCTGGGGGGTCTGCTAGACTACCAGGGATGTGATCATCAATAAAAAGGGGATCAGGGGTGGGGGGTCCACTAGATCACCAGGGATGGGATTATTTTTAATAAAAAGGGGATTGGGGCTGAGGAGTCTTCTAGACCACCATGTCCCTACATGAGTATCATTAATAACATGGGGATCAGGGCTGGGGGGACCAATAGCCACCAGGGATGTCCTAGAGTGGTGCACAACTGCCCCACAGCTTGCGGCAACCCATCCAGATGTGCCGTCTGTTCGATGCACGGCCACAGTTGCTGCAAGCTACAGGACTTTGCTATTGGGACCACACTGTACTTGATAGAGAATCAGGCACAGGGTCCCTGGTGCACTGGCAATCAGTGCAAGCTGTCCTTGGCACACCTTGTGCTGAGTTTTGAGAATTGAGCCCATGGTCTTTATTTGTCCTTATTCTTCTTCTCTGTTTATATATTTCTACATATTTGAATAGTACGCAAATATTGACAAGAGGTGAGGAAAATAATGGGAAAATATTGACTCTGAGAGATTAACTGTTGCCTGACAATAGTTACTATTGCCCAAAGCTGAAGGCTGAGGGTAATATGACTATTAGAAGGCAATAATTCATCCCAAGAGTCTATTTTCTCAACTATATCAAGACACAAATCAGATCAATATCCATTTTATTAAACCTTGCCCAAGTTATAAGGATAAGAATGGGCAATATAGTTGGAAAAAAAAAAACAATTGCCTGGTTCTAAGGAATCATTGCTGGATTCTTTGTTTTGAACTGGGCAACAGTTCAAAACATTGTATGTCATGTGATTGGCTCTGGTCCAGTCAGACACCAGGATTTTATTTTCTGTGGTTAATCAATTTTTATTGAAGAGAAAGATAACACTAAACATCAACAGTCAATCTACATTCATAGCATATTTAGGTATGATTCCTAGCTAGAGGAATATAGTTATTCTGCACAATACAATTGAAAGGATATGAGCATTACACAGCAAAGGTTCATTTTACCTCTGGACTAATTAAGTTGTCTACAGTCAGATCAAAAAAGGGAAAATAGAAAAATAAGAACAAGACCAAATAACGTGCTAGCCAACAGAGAAACACTAACACTAAAGAACGAACTCTACCTTCTGATGCCAAAAGAGGACTGCATTTAGGGGAGGAAAAGGATTTTATTTTCTAAGGTTTAATAATAAAAAAAAAACTGTTTAAATGTTTCTTCTAGATCCCAGGTCTTTCAAGCAGAAGTGTTCTCTGAAAAAGATGAATGAAAAGTCCATTACTGTCTCTTACCTGGAGTCTACAGACACTGTTATGGTAGAGGGGAAATATGATAACCTGACTGACGACTTAATAAAATTATATTTTTCTAATATGAAACGAAGCAAAGGAGGAGACATATTGTCGTTCAGCATTGACAGACCCAAAGGCATTGCTATGATTAAATTCAAGGATCCCACAGGTAATATACTTGCATACTATACAGTACATGGAAGAAAACATTTCCATCTTGTCATTTCATTGTATAACTCGTGCATAAAGTGTTCTTGTATATGTGCTTACACCTTTTTATTCTAGCTTAATAGGACTGCAACACTGTTTAGTTCATTTTCATTTCATTATTTTCTTAAGGATAAAAAAAAAAAAAAACATTGAGCCATAGCTTGTTTGCAGCAAGCCCATGTTGCAAGCTTCTTTGGAAGACTTCCCTGCCAGGCAGACAGTGACTGGTAGCAAGGGCTAGTTTATAGCACTGTGGGTTTGTTTTTCTCTACATGTACCCAAACAACAAATTCATCTACAGTAGTAGCCAGTGACATGATGCAGAAGTACAGTTGCATAGGAACTTACTGTAACAGTAGATCTTCGAGAGGATCTCTTGCAGCAGGCCATCACTGGTAGGACTATAGCCACCAGGCAATAGGACCACATGGAAACTTTCTAGCTAGCAGTCTGCCAGAGGGGGCTGTACACCTCTGATGTCAGGTCCTGATGACAGCCAATCCTATAAAGGCAGAGGCCTCCATACTCTCTTCAGTTCTCCCACCGGTGACCAAAAGCAGGATGCCATAGGGGAAACTTGAGGAGGATGCGGAGGTATCCCAAAAGTTTAGAAAATGAAATGCAGAAGGCTGACTCATATGGAAGAGGTGCAAGAGACATTATAAGGGGGAAGGAGGGAGGGCGGGAAACCAGGGCGTGCTGCAAGAGATCCTCTTGAAGATCTACTGTTACAGTAAGCTCTTACGCAACTGTACTATCTTACTTCGAGGGTATCTCTTGCATCAGGCTATCACTGGCAAGACTGAGTCCCAAGCAGTTTTGGCAACTACTGACAGACAAAACTGGGTGGTAGGTAAACAGTGATGGCCTATGAGAGGAGGCTATGGTGAACAGCTAAGCTGAAGTTAGCTCAGTGCCTAGAGGCAATGTCCAGACTATAATGCATGGTAAAAGTGTGGACAGAGCTCCAGGTGGCAGCTGTGCAAATGTCTGCAGCTGATGCATTTCTGAAACAAGCTACTGAGGTGGTTGTGCCCCTAATGGAATGGCCCTTAACTCCTCCTGAAAATTCCTTGCCATACTTCCGGTAACAAAAGACAGTGCAGTTGGTTAATCATTTTGACAAACACTGTTTGGAATCCAGTGCTCCCTCTTTCCCTGGGGCAAACAAATAACTGACTAGACTTCCTAGAGTTATTGGTCCGGTGTGTATAACACCTCAAAATTCTATGCACATCCAAAGTATGGAGCAAGGCCTCCTCTTGATTGAAATGCTCTGGATAATAAACAGGCAGGTGGATGGATTGATTCAAAGTACTGTCAACTCCAATACCACCTTAGGAAGAAACTTAGGACTGGTACACAAAGAGACCCTTTCTTTGTGAAAAATCAAATAAGGCTCTTTACACATGAGGGCCTGCAGCTCAGAGATCCTTTGAGCAGAAGTAATGGCAACTAAAAATAATGCTTTCCATGACAGAAGGCATAGCTAACAAGATGCAGCCAGTTTAAAGGGAGGTAGAGTAAGCTTTTTAAACACAAAATTGAGGTCCCAGGTTGGAACAGGGTCCCAGATCAGGGGCTTCAAATGCAGAATGCCCCACAAGAATGTGCGTGGCACATCAAGTTGAACCACTGAATGACCATCTACAGGTACCTGGTATGCAGAGATGGTAGAAAGATGTACCTTAATATAGGAGTATTGCAAACCTGAGTCTGAAAGGGAAAAGGGTACTCCAAAATCTGATACACTGGATAGGTGAAAGGATCTAAATGGTGTGATGCAGCCCAAAGAGCAAAGTGCTTACTTACATTTCATAGTATAAATAGCCCTGGTGGAGGGCTTCCTGGCTGCCACCAGGACAGTTGCCACTCTAGCAGACACCCAAATCTGGTGATGGCTATGTCCTCAGGAGCCACACATGGAGATGGAGAGATTTGAGGTATGGATAGACCAGAGTGCCCTGCTCGTAGGAGAGCAAGCCTGTGCACAGGGATAGAGGCACTGGAGGATCTGCTGCAAGCTTCTGCAGCAAGGGGAACCAGATCTGATGAGGCCAGAATGGGGGCTATGAGGATCATTGCAGTCCCTTTGATCTGGAGCTTCATTAGAACTCACTGAAGGAGCAGGAAAGAAGGGAAGGAGTACAGAAATCTCCCTGTCTAGGAGAGGGACAATGCATCTCACCTGAAAACCCCAGGCCCTGGATCTAGCGAGCAGAAAAGCGGCAGTTTTGCATTGTATAGGGATGCCAAAAGGTCCAACTTGGGATGTACCCATCAGGCGAACAGATCTTTTACCATTGAGGTCAGAAGTTCCCACTTGTGGGCCCTGGACTGAGACTGGCTTAGGCTATCCACCAGGACATTTTGGTCATCGGGAACATGGACGACTGAAAGCTTCAGGCCAATCTCTATGGCCCAGTACAAGACTCTCATCTCTTCTCTGCATAGGGGATAGGAATGAGTTTCTCCTCCTCTTGTTTATGTAATAAACTATGCACACGTTGTCTGTCTGAATCAAGTGCAGACCCATGGAGAGCTGAGTCTGAAAGGCCTGTTGGGCATACAGGATTGCTCACATTTCTAGGACATTGATATGGAGTTCCCTCCACACCTCAGGCCATGTCCCCTAAGTTTGGTGGACTCCCGGGTGAGTACCCCAGCCAAGACTGGAGGCATCCATCGTAAGGACCTGCTGAGGGGAAGGAATTCAGAAGGGAACTCATCGAAGCAGGTTGCTAGGCTTCAGCCACCACAATAGTACCCTCTTGACTGGATCTGAGACCATCACCAGTTAATCCAGGGCATCCATGCACTGGCCCCACTGGACTCACAGTGTCCATTAAGGAATTCTCATATGCAGCCCGGTTTATTTATTTATTTAAGAGATTTACTAGGAAGGCATACTGAGCAGAGTACCACTCGATTCCAGATGCGCCCTGGGGAAATATGGGATAGGCAGGATACAGCAATGGTGGAAGTTACACATGCACATGTTCAATACATAGAGGAACCATGGTAATAGCTATGGCCATGAGGTCCAGAAGCCTCAGAAAAACCATTGCGGGAACATGACGGCTGGAGTAAAGCAGATGGGCGTAGTCCATCAAATGCTCTTCTCTGTCTGTGGGCAAGAAGGCCATCCACTGAGCCATGCCCAGCACAGCCCCAAGATATTGGAAGCATTGGCAGGGGTCAGAAATTATTTCTGCATGTTAACAGTGATACCCAAAGCCTGGAATAGACTGCAGGTATGAGCCAGAGTTTGAAGAAGACAGTTCCTGGATGGAGCTGCTAGTAGCCAGTCATCCAGATAGGGGGACATGTAGAATCCCTGTCATCTCAAGGCAGCAGCTACCACTGCAAGGCATTTGATGAAGACCCTGATGGCTGAGGACAAGCCAAAGGGCAGAGCCTTGAATTGGTAGTGTGCTTCCTGTAAGTGGAAATGCAGAAAGCAACAGTGAGAGGTGAAAACCTTGATGTGCAGGTAGGCATCCTGCACATCCAGGGAGCAGATCCAGTCCCCCTGGTGCAGCAGGGGCAGCAAACCCTGACAGGTGACCATCCTGAACCATTTGTACTCTATGAACAGGTTCAGCTCGTTTAAGGCCAGGATGGGGGCAAAGGTCTCCAGTGCAGTTGGAGACCAGGAAGAAGTGTGAGTAGAATCCTGTGCCCTGATGAAGAGGAGGTACTAGCTCTATGGCCTTTTTTTTTTAGGTAAGGCCTGAATTTCCTCCTGTATCAAGGGGAACATGGCCTGGAGGGTAGGAAGAGTGAGCTGGAGGCTTTTCTGGAGGCCACCCTATGAATTCCAAAGCGTGGCCATGCTCAACGAGCTGCAGCACCTAATTACCCATAGATATCTCCCTCCACTTATTCAGATAAAGTGATAAATGACCCCTACCTCCACCCCTGACCTACAACTGGAGGGGGGGTCTGACAAGGAGTCAGGAGGTGGGAGTGAGCATGGTTTGGGCAGCTGCTGCACCTTGGGTGTTACATGTGACAGCAGGAAAGGGAGAGGGAAGGCCTGCTGCCGCCTTCCGCTTGCCCTGGGTTTTAGTAGGGGCTCAGGCCTGCCTACATGAGGAGTGATGAAAGGGAGCCCACTGCCTCAACTTCAGATGGGTATGATACAAGGTGTGGACTGATTTGAGAGTCCGTCCTGAGGCCTGAAGGTCAGAGATTATGTCTTGAACATCTCCCCTGAAAAAGTTTGAAGCCTCTGAAAAGGGCATTCATAATATTAGACTGGACATCCTGGGCAAAGCCCGAAACTCTTAGCCAACAGTGAAATCACATACAGAGGCTGGTGGCTGCTGCTCAGCCAGAGGCATCTACCTCATCATAGGCAGCCCATATGATGTGGGTACTGATGTCCGAGTCTACCTTCAGTGCCTCGAGGACCTGCTGCTTGGAAGGGTCATTCAGCATGGCTAGGACAGCATCCCAAACCTTGTCCCAGAGAAGATTCTGATACTGCGCCATGTGGGCCAAATAACTGATGGCCCAAATGGCTAGGGTGGCAGAGGCGAATGCACACTTGCCCATCTGGTACAGCTGACGAGACTCCCTGTCAAGTGGGAGGGAGCTGAGGTGCTCTGACCTCTTGGTGCGGTTGTGTACAGCATTAATGATGGCCAGATCAGCCTTGACCTGTTCTCCAAAATAAGATTTACCAGCTGGTGCATGGTAAAGCGTTTGAGTCTTCTTGGACACCGACTATGTTGGGGCGGTTCCAGGCAACCCGGGTAATATTCTCATAGGATTTTATGATTGAAGGGACCACCAAAGGAGGAGTGTCAGACTGTCCCAGGTAAAGTGCCAGCTGATGCCACTTGGGGTCCTGCTGTTCTGTCTCCCACCCCATAGTGGCCGGAACGTGCTGCATGATGGCCATGAAAGTGGGATCATCTGGGGGGGCTAGGGGGATGTTAGGTGGAGGACCCTCTCCTTCTGAGGAATCCATACCCAGAGAGGAAGATTCACTGCTGACACTCTCGTCCATATTGTCAGGGCCCTCATCCCAGTAACATCGAACTGACTGTCTAAGTTAGGCCTGACCCTGGAGTTGTGAAGAGCGCTTGGTCCCAGCTGAACAGGGGCCAAAGAAAGAGGGTCCAAAGAAGGCCCTTGCAGAGTAGGGACCTGCATCTGCATAAGAGACCACAAGGTGGTGAGCAGACCTTAGTAATCAAAGTGGGCAGGCGCCGGTCCCATGTGTTTTGGGTAATTATAGACTGGCATTGGGCCCAGGGGCATTGGTTATAAGTAACCCAGTGTAGGTCCCGCAGGTATGGTGTAGAGGTCGGCCAGTGCCGGACCCTCAGGTGCCAGCAGAGGGTATCCAGGTTGAGGTCCTACTCACGCAGGCTTAGGCAGGACAGGCACCGGTCCCACTGCCACAGATTGTGACGGGACAGGCACAGACCAGCAGTTGCTGGCTGTGGAAGGACTAGTGCTGGCCTGCAGGCACTGGCTGAAGAAGACCAGGAGTAGGGCCGGTGGGTAGAGCAGGCAAGACTGGCATGGGTCTTGTAGGTTGCGTTGTAGAGAGAATGGGCACTGGCTCGGTGGGCACTGGGTGAGGTGATAGCGGTGGGGGGATCCATGGGTGAAAGTGATAGAGAAATGGGTGCCAGAGTGGAGAGCGACGCCACGGGTGTAGGCTGAGGAGAGACTGGACTCAAAGAGATGCTCATGTCCAGCCATGTCTGCCCCTGAGAAGGAGGGAGCAGAGCTGACAATGGTCCCAGAGGATGAAATCTGCATTGATGGCATGGGTGTCAGGGGTGGTGGTGGTAGTGAGGGGCCCGGAGTCTGCCTCACCCTTGCCAGCTGAAGCAACTTTGGCCAAGCCTCCTGACTAAGTGTCTGCTGAGAATAAGGGCTGGAACAGAAGGGGCTGGGGTGCAGAATATGAAGTACCCTGACCCGAGGAGCCATGACCCAAAAGGGTTACACGGATGGGCAGTGGGGCCTTTGGTAGTCCTATAGCAGTTAAGGCATGCAGGGCCAAGGAAGTCAACCCCTGACTGAGGAGGACCCATTTGTGGTCGAAGACTTCTTGTGGGGGGACTGCAAGCAGGAGGCAAACCAGGGCCAGTCCCAGTCTTTATCCCACTGCTTGTGTTTCCTGCAGACCTTGTCCCAGGGTTTTGAGGATGAGGACTGAGCTGGGAAAATGGAGGAGCTCCTGGTCTGCAACTCCCGTTCCATGGAGGTGACCTTCTGCTTAAGAAGATGGTTTTCCAAGATCTTCTGGTGACATCTCTGGGTGGCCGGGTTGAATCCCTGGCAGACCTTGCAGGCTTGGACATCATGGTCTAGGCCTAGGCACAATATGCAGGGAGAACGTCCATCCTTGTCCGGGATCTGTTTTCCACAGGCATACTTCGTGGAGCAGTCGGAAGATGAAGGTTGAGAAGACATAAACTGTCAGATGAGAAGGCAGAAATTTTGATGTTAGACTGTATTAAAATTGAAAAAATAATAAAGCGCTGAAAAATGCAGGAAATGGTGGTCGACTGTATCTGCAGTGGTTTCAGCAGTCCAACATGCTTTGGTTGATGGCAGGAAAAGAACTGAGAAGGGTATGGGGGCCCCCCACCTTTATAGGATTGGCTGACGTCAGGGGCTGGCATCAGAAGTGGGCAGCCCCCTCTGGTAGACTGCTAGCTAGAAAGTTTCTGTGTGGTCCTAGTGCCTGGCAGCTATAGTGGTGGCCTGCTGCAAGGGATACCCTCAAAGTAAGATTATCCCGATATATTGCAATATATCACATGAAATTCCCATTAATTTCAATTGGAATTCTGTATTTCCTGTTTTTGGTTTTTATGTATTGAAAATTAATAATTCAGAAAGGCATTCTAAGTCAAAGCTTGTTTTCATGTGCGACTTGGAGGGAGGGGTACTCGGAGAAAAATACGTTAAATGGTAAAGTGCAATCAATGTAAACAAAAACAGTATGTAGTAAAGTATGAGCTACCAAGGCAAAATGAACAGTAGGCTACAGACGGTAGCATGGTTTATTCAAGTAATCCAGTCAACATGGCAGCAGCCTCAGCCATCAAATACATCTCCTGGTAGCCAGCCCACTGGTGCAGCGGTAGCACTACTGCTTGTGACGCCATCAACCTTTGTTCGGGAGTGAGCCCAGGAGACAGAGGGTCAGCTAGGGGAGAAGGATTGTGCATCGGAAGATGGCTTGCCTTCTCTGGGGTGAAGGGGAGAAAGAGGGTCGGTGCCTGACTGACCTCTGGCGCAGGCCAGAGATGCAGCAGGTATTAAGCAAACTACAAAGGGGAGAGGGGCGACGGACGTCAGCGTGTGCACCCTGACGTCATGTGCATGTCATTCCTTTGTGAGGCATACAAAAAGAAAACACTGGTCTGGTGCGAAACTGACAAGAGGGTCGGAAAGGGGGGGGGGCCCGCCAAGACGGCTGGGTGGTGGTTAGTCAGGTGACAGTGCTTGGGTCAGAGGGGATAAAAAATAATATATATACATATATATATATTACATCTCCTGGTAATGGTGGTGTTTCACAAAGAGTCCAGCAACCACCCACCAGAACTAGTGTACACATCCCAGTACTGGTGCTGAATTTGTTGCACAAAAACAAAGTACGCTGCCTGAGTCATTACGTGCCTGTAAAAAAACTACCATGTTTTACTCTGCAAGGGTTCATAGGCCCCCATTTGCAACAGGTTAGTGCAGCACAAACTGGGTTTGTACCATGCTAACCAGGAATAGTGCCGGCCATTGGGGGTGTGGCCATATTTAAAGGTTACCAATGCACGACACACAACCAACCGCACCTTGGTGCACAATATTACGCTGCACGTATACAAATGAGGGAGCCCCCACGCATATGCAGGGAAACAGGATACTGGACATTTTTCAGAAGTGCTACCACATCTGCAAGCGCAGTGCTGTTTAACATTTCTGAAACCCAGCCCTTAACAGTGCACAGAGGGAGTGGGAGCCCTGCACACCCTCCATGCACTGTCAAGGGCTGGGTACCCTGGTGGTCCAGTGGTCCCTCCCCAGCCCCGATCCCCATCTGTATGGTGTCCTTAGTCCAGGAACTACACAGGATTTATCCAACAAGCTGGTCAATGCGAGTCTTTGTTTTTTCCCTCCCTTTCCTAGTGGCTTCTATTGGATTGTGGCCTTTATAACACCCTTTGCGGGATAATATTTTTGCTATTGTACTACTTTTCTAGCCATCTCATCCAGGATCTATGTTCACTTCTATTATAGTCTCTATGCATGAAGCACTTGTTTGTTAGCTACTCTATCTGTTGGAGCATGTGATATGCAACATTTTTTTCAAACACCTTAGAATGGAAGTAGAACTTATTTTCTGTATTTTCTGCTATTTCTACACTGCCTTTGTTTAGGAGATTTGAGTGTGATTGCTGCTTATACCCAATACTAATTGTTGAATTTTTTTAAGAAGATTATCACTTGTTTGAGAACTATATAATCAGTTCTTCAGGTGCTTAATGAATGTTTTAAAAGAGCGATATTTCTTTTTTGCTTGTGGGCTCTTTCAAATGATTTTGAATGGATTTCTAAAAGTCTAGTGACACAAATGATGTATTATACATGTGGACATGTTTGAATGTGCAATTATTTGCTTTTCCTATGTATTATATGTAAATAAAAGAAGAGGGATGTCTCTTATTATCAAAGAAAGTGTGGCTTGCATGGAATGACTTTAAAAAATCTCTTTCACTTGTGCCATCTTATTTACTAAATATCTAAATTTGAGCTGAAATGTCACTTGGTGCTGGTACTCCATACAGGTCTAGAAGGGAGGTAGAACCTGTTTTGCCTTGAATTTATATCAGTCCAGTACATTTGTGCACTAGTGTATGTTGCCCTGGGAGCAGGAAAGTTCTGTTACCTTTAATCTTATAGTATTCTTTGACTGGGTTACCAGGAGGTGGATCAAGGGAGAGCAGTAGACATGGCCTATCTGGACTTCAGTAAGGCTTTTGATATTGTGCAGCACAGGAGGCTAGTTAAGAAAATAAGGAGCCTGTGGGTGGGGGAGAAAGTGACAAGCTGGGTATCAAACTGGTTAATGAACAGGAAGCAGTGGGCGGAGGTAAATGGTAGCACTCAGGTGCTAGGAGAATGACTAGTGGGATGCCACAGGGTTTGGTCCTTGTCCTCTTCAATGCCTTCATAAGCAACATTGCAGAGGAGCTTGAGGGGAAGGTGTGCCTCTTTGTGAATGATAAAAAAATTTGCAAGAGGGTTCACACTCAGGATGGGGTGGAGAGAATGCAAAGGGATCTGAGAAAACAGGTAAGTGGTCTAGGGGGTGCCAGCTGGGTTTCCATGCCAAAAAGTGCACGATTATGCACTTAGGGCTCCGGAATCTAGGGGCTGTGTATAAGAGGGGGGAAGTAGAGCTTCCAGTCACCAAACAAGAAAGAGACCTAGGGTCATCATATCTGATGACCTCATCTTGGCTAGGTGGTGTGACAGAGCAATGGGAAATGCTAGGGAACATACTTACTTTTGTACACAGGAGATCAGGGACAGGGAGGGGTGTCCGCTAGACACCAGAGAATGGTTATCCTGTCTTGAGCAGGGGATCAGGATGGAGGGGACTACTGGACACCAGGAAGTACTCAGTTCTACATCAGGCAGGGAGAAGGACAGCTGGACACCATGGAAATATTTCTTTCAACATTGGGCCAGCAATCGGCAGGGGGGGACCACTATCACCAGGATAACTTTTAAATATGACCATCAGGCCAATGGTTGGTGGGGGCAGGGGGACCACTAGACACAAGGGAAGACATTTTCTTTATATTGGGCCGTCAATCAGTGGGGGGACCACTAGACACCAGGGAAAACATTTTCTTTATATAGGGCTGGTGATGAGAGGGGGAACACTACATACAAAGGAAAACATTTTCTTCATATCTGGCTGGTGATCAGTTGGAGGGGGGGCACTAGACACCAGGGAAAACATTTTCTTTATATGGAGCCACTGATTGGTGGTGGTGGTGGGGTCAATAGACACCAGAGAAACTTTAAATATAAACATTGGGCTGGTGATTGGTGAGGGGGGAACCACTAGACACCAGTGAAACCTTATGACATATATCAAGCCTGTGATTGGCGGGTGGGGGGGACCAGTAGACACCGGGGATTGCTATGTCAGGGGTTGGGGGAGCCGCCCCACTTCCTCTGCCAGCTGCTAGTGTTGCACGGGAGCAAGTCAAGGTTTTTAATTGGTGGAATGTGTGCTGCACAAGGAGACCAAGCAAAATGGCCTTGCCCGACACACATACTCTGAATATTGGACTGCGCTAATATTCAGGTCCCCACCCCATCATTTACATTGCACCACCTCTGAATCTTGTCCAGGCACAAACACTGCTGATGCTAACCAGGCTTTTCAATATTGTGCATCTGCATAAAACCCTGTTTGCATGGGCAAACTAAGATTTGTGCCCAGGTAATCTTTTGAATATCAGGCCCCAGACGTTTTAGTAACTGTTGGGTTCAATTCATGGGTTAGCAAAATTGCTATAGATTCCCTCAGCTTATGTTTTACAGGTCCAAAAATGAGTTCAAACACTAAATTAATTATAATTTCCTGGAACATAAACTGTTTGGTGTCCCTTGTGAGAAGAAAAAAGTCCTTACATACTTGAAACAGATTGATGTTGACATTGCCCTTTTACAGGAGATCAAACTTAAACCTTGGTAGGCCAACAGACAGAATACAGTGTGGGTTAAAGAAGTATTCCATAATTATTTGCTAGTAAAAGAAAAAGGGTAGCTATTTTATTCAAAAATTGTATTAATGTTAAATCTATACATACAAGTTTGATAATGAAGGCAGATGACAGATCCTAAAGGTCCAGACTGATAGAGTTGACATTGTCATTTCTGATGTAGATATGATGATGGATCTGAATCTTGTAGATGTAGGGTGCCTTATGCACCTGACCCACACAGATTAGGGGCCTCATATTCAAAGGTTAGTGCAGTTACAAACATGGTTAGAGCAGGTACTAACCTGGGTTTGTGGTAGTGCTTCAGGTGGGGCCATATTCAAAGTCTCCCAGAGCATTTTCCAAACCTGGCAGCGCCAAGGTGCTAACTTTACCAATGTACCTCTGCAAACGAGGTGGCCCCCCCATGCATACCAGTGCAGAGACGTATTCAAAGGTTTTCAGCAGTGGTAAACAGCCCCCAGAGCAGCACTGTTTACTGCTGCCCAAAAACATGTCTTAACCATATGCTAAGTCCATACCCTCACCCCATGAAGGGAGGGAGGCTGTACTGCAGCTGCCTTCTCCTGTGCCAAGCTTCCTCCCACCCCTTGATCTGCCGGTGCACAAGACTCCATATTCCCTGGTGGTCTAGTGGTTCTCTCCACCCCCAATTGCCTGATTCATAAGATTATAATCCCTGGTGGTCTAGTAGTTCCTCCCACCTTTTTGATCACCCAATTTACAAGATTGTATGCACTCATGGTCTAGTGATTCCTCCACCCCGATCACCCATTTTCTGAGATCGTATGCCCTGGTGCTGTAGTGGTTTCCCCTCATCACCCCTGATCACCTGGATTACCAGATTCCACATGCCCTGGTGGTCTAGTGGTTCCGCCCAACCCCTTCTGCCTACAGATCCTGTTTCTTTGAACATATCAGAGGATTGTTAGGACATTTAAATTGTCAGTTTCATTCACCATCTCCGGAAACAACATGAACTGGTTTCCCTATGTGCCGAATTGGTAATTATTAGAGGGGACTTGGCGGCAAGTCACACACCAGTCAGCTGCAAGAAGGGTCGGAGCAACTCCCTTGAAAAGCTTATATTAGCCTGAGTGTGCGAGCATCCTGCCTATAGATCCTGCTTCTTTGAATATCTCTGAGGCTTGCCAGGACATTTAAATTGCCAGTTACATTCACCATCTCCAGAAACAACACAAACTGGTTTCGCTGTGCACCGAATTGGTAATTATTAGAGGTGACTTGGCGGTGAGTCACGCACCAGTCGGCTGCAAGAAGGGGTGGGGTAACTTCCTTGAGAAGCTCATGGGAACCTGAGTGAGTGGACACTCTGGAGCGAGCGTGAGTGGCTCTGACACTTGGTAAAAGTTTTTCATTTGCAATATTACGGCAGGTCAGAGTATAAGATTTTATTAGTTTTAAAGGTTTTAGATTGTTTGCAATAATGAGATTGCAAAAAGTAAAGTTACTTACTGTGCTTAGTTGCTTATCTGGTCTGATATTGATGGACCTAAGCTTATGGTTACTAGCAAATAGTTCTGAAAGTTTGGTCGATCAAAGCAGATCAGAGAAAGATTTTTTTATACTTGCATTTGCTACTGGAGTCTATGAATAACATGTTAGTTAATTTAAATTGTCTAGGAATGTTTAGTAAAAAAGTACAAAATGATTTAGGGGTATGTATTTCATCTGTTCTCAAATATAGACCTGCTATTACTACAATAGTCATTTCCACATGGTTACTACTACTATTATCTGGGGTTGCGGAAATAAATCCAGACCCTTCCATTCCAAAGCAACTTATAGATCAAAACATCTGGGGTAAAGGGGCCTAAGATTAGCACACTTAAATATATGTAGCCACTTCCCCCCAAAAAATAGGAAATAGAGGCCTGGATTGCAAAGTAAGATCCGGATGTACTTAGTTTAATGGAGACATGGATGAAGCTCTCTATACTAACAACTGTTATTGCTCTGGAAGGTAATAAAATAATAAGGAAAGAGGGTGGGTAAAAAAAAAAGGGTGGAGGCATCCTGATTTATTATAAATCTGAATTAACCGTGCCCGAATTGGATGTAAAATATGACTTTACCTCAGATTGTGAATGGCTGTTGGTAGAGATAAAGCAAGGTGGGTGCTATAAATTAAAATATTGTACTGTTTATAATCCCCCAAACTGGCACAAAAGGGATTAGATGATTTTTTGAGATTTGTAGCAACTTTTCAATTTGTTGGTGGTTTTTTAGTTGAAGGTGATTTTAATATTCATTGGGAAACAATAGCAGACTCACAAACTGATTCTTTATTAGCAGATACTGGCTTGAGTCAATTAATTCAAACTTTTACAAGAATTAATTTAAAAAACTAACAATCACAAAATCTCAGACTGGGTATTAACAAACAATCAAATTAAAGTGTTGCCATATTGATCATCTGACAACCTACTCTACCTGGATATGTAAGCAAACCAACCCCCCCCCCCCGATTACTTATAGAAAGTTTTTGGGTGCTCCCCCTTACTGGCCTTCCTTGATCTCTCACAGATTGTAAAGGACTCAGAATGCTCTCCATGGGTCCCTCTCCTGCTGTCAAGGGGCTTGTATCTCTCATCTATTTTATCCCCACCATCTTAAAGGGGTCTCTCTGGGACACTGATTTTTCTCCTACTCTCTCGTTCTCAGTCCCCTTGCATGGTTCCTCGCATCCTGAAGGGGTCTCCCGGGGCATGACTCTTCCCCCTCCCTCCCCTTCCCCCTTTTCTTTATTGTAAGCACTTGTTTACTTATTAACCCAGCACTTATTATTGTCCCCCTCTTTCAACATGTTATGAGCAACACTGTTGTAACACTGTTTGTAACACCTGCCTTGCAACTGTAGGTTAATGTTGATCCTGTAACTTGGATGTATAATGTCTCATTCCAGTTGTACCCCTTTCCCCCAGGTCACACCGAGGATGAGCAACTTGTTGCTCCTTGTGCCTTCCTGTTGAAACATTTCAATAAATTAAATAAATAAATAAAGTGAGTTGTTATCTGACTTGCAGAAAATAGACTGGTACTATTTAGAGGCCATACCTTACCGTGACTCAGCAGTTGACTTTTTCACAACTCGGCTACTACCATTGCAGGACAAATATTTTCCACACTTAATTAGAAGAGTTAGGGGAACAGAGAATAAATGGATAACCCCAGTCTTGTTCAAACTAATGGCACAAAGAGATCTAGCCTGGAAGCAATTTAATTTAACAAAGAGTATAAGTGACTTTCATAAATATCGTACACTTAGAAATGAAAGCAAGCTTAAATTCAGGCAAAGTAAATCTGATTATTACTCTAAAGAACAGGAGATTAATCTAAACAATCCTAAACAATTTTGGTCTTCCATTATGTCTTTAATAAATCCATCAGTGAATGGTCAGTCAAATTAATTCCATGTAGATGGTAAAAATCTAATTAATGAACAAGAGATAAGCAATGAATTTATAAACACATTTTTAGATATGAGTAAATATAGACAATCTAATACTGACCAAGACTCACAGAAACCATTTAAAGATTCCTTTCAGCATAGAACAACTTTCTGTTTTAGAGCGATAAACTCTTCTCAGGTACTAAAATTATTAAAAACAATTCCACCCCAAAAATGTAGACATTAATGATCTCTAGACGAGGTTTCTGAAGCTTATAGCTTCGCAAATCATTTTTCCCTTAACAAAATTACTTAATTTGTCATTAATAACGGGAAGCTTTCCAAAACAATGGAAGCAAATGGTTATTATATCAATTTTCAAGGGAGGAAATACAAAGGATATGGACAATTATTACCCAATTTCCTTGCTTCAACTCTTTGGTAAAATTCTGGAAAAAATTATTAATGAGCAACTTTGCACTTATCTTCAACATGGTGGGTTAAGGGCTTCTGAGCAGCATGGCTTTAGAAAGTGCCACAGTACTGGCTCTGCCTTGGCCAGGTTCATGTATCACATCAGTGAGTTAGTGGACAGAGTACTGCTCATTGGTGCTGTTTTTGTGAACCTGTCCAAGGCATTTGGCTTTGTGGATCATCGCCTGCTGCTTGGGAGCCTGGCAGAAAAAGGCTTGTCCAACCTACCTTTGGATTGGATAGGGAGTTACCTGATTGGTAGAGAGTTGAAAGTTTTGTGTGGTGGAGCCTTGTCTAATGGAAGAATCTTGGAACAAGGAGTGCCACAAGGATTAATATTAGGGCCTCCTTTTTTTTTTACAGTATTCATAAATAAAATTCCAGCCAAATTAAATAAGATTAATAAGTTTTGTATACTGATGACATAATGTTATACGGAAGTTCCAGTTCATTAGAAAATATAACACTGAATTTAAATAGAGATTTTCAAGAACTAGAAAATTGTTTAATAAAAATAAAATTGTCTTTAAATAGTACTAAAACAAAGAGTATGTTGTTTGGTTTGAAACAAGAACTGGAAAAGTCAGGTAATTGGAAGGCTATATATAGCCTGTAGTTCAAGGGGGCAGTGCAACTGGCCACACCCCCTTTTTGCCTATTTAAGGGCTGGTCTCCTCACTCCACATGCAAGCATTTTTCCTTGCAGCCAGAGGCTATGTCAGTCTGCCTTCTATCCTGGGGCCAACTAAGGCTTGCCCCCCCCCCCACCAGTGTATGCTTGGACTCTGCTTGGTGTGTGCTGGACTCTTTGTTTTTCTGCTTTTTGTTTGTACTACTCTGTGCTTCTGTGTGTGCTGGTTCCCTTCTTGCTCCTGTCCTTGTGTTTGCCTTGTTTGTTTCTTGTGGGCTTTCTGTGCCCTGTCTATACATTGCTACTTGTGCTTCAGGTAATACTCTGTGTTTCTTTGCCTCATGCTACCTTGTGTCTGTACCCCCATGCTCCATTTCTTACCTACTATTGCAGCCCTTTGTTCACTGCATTGTTCTTTGTATGCTTTAGCTCACCCTGCTTTCTGCCTAACAAGCCTCAGTCCCTGCTATTGTCATTGTCTGTTTCATCTCACACTGCAATCTGCTGCCTCGTTCCCATTAATTGATTACACCTGTTCATGGCTTTGCTGGCTAGCTAACAATTTTTCCTGTTTTACTTCTTCACTATAACCTAAACAATCTAGTCCATGGAACTCAATCCTGCTTCATGAACTTATACTAAGCAAATATTGCTGCTGTTTTCAGTGTGTTGCCTCTCCCTCCAGTTTCTGTGATCATTCAGATATCTATCTCTACAAGTTATAGTGAATTGCTGCTGGATGCTGCTCAATTACTTTTGCAGCCCTACTGAATTACCCCTCATGTCTATGTTTGTGTTATTTAGGCACATTTATTGCTATTCCCACCTTTACCAGACTTTAATCAACCCTTAGCAGTTTGTGTCTGATGATAACCTAATTCTGTTTTCATGGCTGGCATGTATTTAACTTATTTCATTAGCTGCTTGGTGTTGTGGTGTCATGTTTGTGGCTTCTTTGTTTTTCCTATGGCAGGGGACTGAGGGATCACATCAGGCATCGTGGCTCCAGGCAGCAGGAGCAGCTTTTATCTTCTTATATGTTTTATTGGTCAGTGGCTCACCCTGGCCTTCTATTGCTGCTCCACATGGCCTTTATAGCATTCTGCAACCAGCTATTCCAGCCAACTCTCTACCTTAGGGCATCTGGCTCCACCCAGCCTTCTACCATCCTTTCCCTGCTATTCTGCACCTGATTTACACATCATCCTAGCCTTCCTGTCCCTGGCAGTCTTCCTAGCCTTCCTGTCCCTTGCACTACCAATATTGCTTATATACCAGCCATAATGGCATTAACACAATCAGCTTGCAAGTCTGTTCATTCTAGGACCCCTCCACTTTCAATACTGGCTTCCCTTTCCAAGTCTGAGAGCATAACATGTTTACTTGCTTCAAACTGCATCTCCTACCATACTGGCTTTGCAGCCTCCTCCTAGCTAACTGGCTTCACAGCCTCCTCCTCTCCAACTGTCAGTCCTGGGCTTCGCACAACCTTGCCATTCTCTTACTCATAATATACTATCCAATTTACTCTCATTTTGACTTTCTAATGGACTTGGTCGGCATGCATTCCTGTGGTTACAACTGCTATTTGCCTGATCTACGTACAGATCTCCCCATGTCTCTATCATCCATTATGACCCACATACGTGTCTCATGCTCCTTACCATGTGCAGGTCTCATCCTGATTACAACTCACTTTTCCACATTTTGGAGACATGCTGACCATATCCATTACTCCAGGACTCAGGGCTAGCCCTGTGGCTGACAGTTTCTCCCTCTGCACCCTGAAGTCCACATCTTGAGTGTGCAAAGCTTGCTACTGGGTCCTTCTCACTTGGCCCATAGTTGTGAAGGTCCTTGATCCTGGTGGACTTTCAGTCATCAACCATGCCAACAGCACCTCTTGATGTAGCATTTAAGACTTCAGTGGTGAAGGGGTGGGGCTCTCATGGGAAGGGTCCCTTTGGCTGCCTGAGCGGGTTCAGAGGTATCCTTTCATGCTGCTCTCCCTACAACTGCCTCTGGTTCACCTGGTTTGTTTATAGATCAGTAGGCCGGATGAGTACCTCAGCAGTTGTTACTCTCCTGCTCCTGCCTTGGTCGACTCTTGTTGCAGAGTGTGCTTGCAACCCTCCACGGCATTCCTATTAGAGGGATAGAGTGAGAGTGTCCCCTGAAATTGCAGTTCCCTTAGATTGGTCTACTAAACTGCAGTGGCAGAGCCATCACTAACCCAAACTGTCCCAAAACCTGGAGGGAAGGCAGCCTAGGTCTTGGATCCCCAGAGGTTTACTCTTCAAAGGGTTTTTTCCCTCTCTTCTGTGCCAATGGTCATAATACTAGATAGGCACCTTTGTAGTCTCTAGGTCACTTAGGTAGGTTTCCGCTGTTGGATGGAATTGGGTGACTGTCCCGTAATTGTCCCATCTCTCCCTTTGGCTGTTACCTCTCTCTCTCTCATTAGGAAGCCAAGCCTCCATGCCTTTCAGTCAGACCTCTGAGAGAGTCATGATTCACCTGTCATTTCCTGCCTACTTTACTCAAACAATGCCACCAACTGACCTATGCTACCAGCTGAACCCCATTACCAACTGACCTACATACAGTTCTTCATTGGCCCACAATACTAACTGAACCTATGCTAACACCAGACCTATGAACAGGTATTCATTGACCCATGCTACCAACTGAACCCATACTACCAACTGACCTACGTACAGGTCCTCAACCCCGATATGTGTTCACTACCTTGTATGCTTTGCTTGACACTCTTTTGGGGCTTCTTCCAAAGGTACCTTTAGCCAAGGGAATTATTCCAATGGCACCTCAAGGGGTGGAACCCTCCCCTAGGGCTCCTTGCCTTCGTACCCCTGAAAGGTGGTATATCCCACAGATAGAGAGGTGAACAGTCAAAGTTTATCTACATTACACAAGCATGAAAACAGTTGCATAGGCACATCGAATTGGAAGGATATAGCCTGTAGTTCAAGGGGGTCGTGCAACTGGCCACACCCCCCTGTTAGCCTATTTAAGTGCTGGTCTCGTCACTCCACACACAAGCATTTTTCCTTGCCCCTCCATCCACCTCTCCTCCTGCAGTGGCATGCCTTTCTCTCTCCCATGTGCTTCTTCCTAAGGGATCTTTAGCCAAGGGAATCACTTCCATGGCACCTCAAGGGATGGAGCGCTCCCCTAGGGCTCCATGCCTTCTTACCCCTGAAGGGTGGTATATCCCACAGATAGAGAGGCTCACAGCCAAAGTTTATCTACGTTACACAAGCACAAAACCAGTTGCACAGGCACATTGAACATGACTATAATGGATAATAAAGTAATAATCTTAGAGCAAGTACATCATTTTAAGTATTTGGGCATACATTTGGATTCTCAGTTAACCTATACATATCATATAGGAAATATAACAAGGCAGGTTAATTAAAAACTTGGGATGCTTTTTAAACTTCAGAACTCACTAACCTTACAAGCTAGAAATTCAATAGCTCAAAGTATCCGATTGTCTCAATTAAATTATAATTCCTTCTTAGTTACAGCTCTATCTAAACAAGTAATGATTAATCTTACGTCAGCATTTGATAGTATCTGCAGTTTGTCCATAAATGACCCTACAATACTCATAACTGTACATTGTACCAAATTTCAGGTTGGCTTCCACCCAAATGGCATTCAATTTATTCTCTGTGTTGTACAACTGATAAAGTATTGAGACAAAAATAAATTTCTCCACTTTACTCATTACTACAGTCAAGGGAAATTAGTTAGTTATACAAAAGACTGAAACAAAAATTGGGGACCAGACCTTTTCTATCCAAGCTCCTAAATACTGGAATGATCTCCCTATTGAATTTGTATCAGGGATAAGTCATCATGATCTTTTCAAAAGTAAGTTAAAACAATATCTTTTTAGTCAAGTGCAATGTTATTGTTACTTTTAATTTCAATGTAACTTTTAATTGTCCATGTATAATGTTTAATGTCTGCTATTGGTATGTTGTACAAGTAATCTTTGTAACATATTTTATACTCTTGACTATTCTTTGAAATGGTCTTGGGTCGCATATGAAAAAGGACCTTGGCTCGTAAGTTTACCCATGTGAACAAAAGATAAATAAAATCACTCAGTTTATCAGATATGCCCTGGTGGTCTAGTGGTCCCCCCACTTCCCTTACAGTACACTGATCCCCCTCCTAGCTGACCAACCCCTGAGGATCCCCAGCCCCCAGTGCTTGTCTCTGTGAATAGGGAACCAGCACAGTCCTCCATGGCTGGTCAGCATCTGACAGACACAGAGCGTAATAATATATGTAATTTTTCTCCATGACTGGCACATGGCGACCAGCCAAAGAGGTGAGAGGAGGGCTGTGCCAGCCACCAGCTTCACAGAAATCTGCACTCGGATTGGGGGAGTGGGGCAGGGGTCCTTGGCAGATAGTTGAGTTGGGGGATTGGTATGGTCAGTGGGGGGAGACCACTAGGCCATCAGGACATATGGAATCTGGAAACTGGGTGATCGGGGAGTGGGGGAACCACTAGACTACAAGGGCTTACAGTCTTGTAAACTAGGCAGTTGGGGGATGGGAGAACCACTAGACTACCAGGGTATGCAGAATCTGGCAAAGTGGGTGATCAGTGGTGGGGGGGACCCACTAGACCTCCATGGCATACAGTGTTGTAGACATAATGATTGGGGGGGGGGACCACTATGCCACCAGAGATGGCTTTTGACTGAGAAAGGGGTGCTAAAAGGCCGCTGCACTGCATGCAAATGAGCCCATAATGGTCATGCAGATGGTCCCTTAGTTCCTTGCATACCCAATGAGCTCATTTGCATGCTTAGGCTAAATATGGCCCACAGGGGACCTGGCACTGTTCTATTTTGGGTAGCCCTATCTTCTGTGGGTCATATGCTGACTTGGTGTGTGTTGGTGTAGCACAGATCCACTTAGCGCTGTGCTGACATGGCCCAATATTCAGCAGGATAGCTCCACTCCATCAGCAAATGCTATCTGCCTGAATATTACTGAGAGCTAGATGTATGCAGTCTCAAGCACAGTGCAAACATCTGCACTGCAGTTGCACCTGGCTCTGTATTTGGTGCTCTATGCCTTCTATTGTTGTGCCCAACTCTGTATATGGGGCCCTAAACCTTCTATTCCACATTACATAGAAACATAGAATTTGTCAGCAGATAAAGACCTTAATGGCCCATCCAGTCTGCCCATTTTTCCTGCCTACTGTGCCATCACAACCCCTATTCAATCTACAGTCCTCCTCCCTTGTGTTCCTTCCAAGTCCCCGTTGTATCTGTCCCATACATGCTTGAATCCTGCAACTGTTCTGGCACCTACCACCTCTGCTGGGAGGCTGTTCCAGGCCTCCTCCACCCTCTCTGTGAAGAAATATTTCCTCACATCCCAACCAAGCCTCACCCCCCCAAATTCATAGCATGACCCCTTGTCCATGAGTTTCTTTCTGCGAAAAATATTACTTTCCTGTACCTTATTAATACCTGTTACGTGCTTGAATGTTTCTATCATATCCCCCATTCCCTTCTTTTCTTCTGTGAGTACATATTCAGTTCTCTTTGTATCTCCTTCTAGGGGTTTTGATTCAGTCCCTGTACCATTTTGGTTGCCTGCCTCTGTACTGCCACCACCCTTTCCATGCCCTTCTGGAGGTGGGACCTCCAGTACTGGACACAATACTAGAGGTGTGGTCTTACCTGTGACTTGTACAGGGGCAACACTACCTCCTTCCTCCTACTGGTGATACCCCTTCCTGTGCACCCCAGCATTCTACTAGCCTTTCCTACTTCCTTTCCACTCTGCTTGGCTACTTTCAGGTAACCAGAAATGATTAACCCCAGGTCCCTTTCCTGTGTTGGGTCACCAATACCTCCCCTGCTAACTGGTATATAGTCTCCCAGTTTTTGTGCCCCAAGTGCACGATTTTGCACTTTTTAGCATTGAAACCCAGCTGCCAAACACTTGAGCATTCCTCTAACTTCCACAAATCATTCCCAATTTTTTCTACCCCCCCCCAGGTGTGTCCACCCTGTTGTAGATTTTTGTGTCATCGGCGAACAGGCAGGCTTTCCCTTCCAGCACTTCTGCAGTGTTGCTGAGAAAGACATTGAAGAGGACTGCGCCCAGTACTGACCCCCGTGGTACCCCAGTGGTCACCCTGCCATCTCCATTTACCTCCACCCTCTGACTTCTGCCGCTCAACCAACTTCTTAACCAGTTTACTAATTTCAAGATCATATAGTAGAACTGTTTTATTACTTGTATCAAAATACATTTCCAATGATATTATATTCTAGTGTAATCTCTGACCTCGCTCTAATAACCCTATCTCTGATGCTTGCTACAGATAATACAAGGTGCACTAGATGGAGACTTAACCGCTTCTTGTTAAAAGATGACAAATTTTGTAACAGTCTAAAAGATGAGACAGATTCTTTTTTCTCCTTTAATGATAGTGATGAAGCCTGTCATGCTGTAGTATGGGAATTGTATTAAGCTTGTATCAGAGGCAAAATGATAAGATATGACTCAGCTAAAAAGATAAAGAATAAAGAAATTCTACTAGACAAGGAGCATAAGCTACAACTTCTAGAAGAAATGAATAAAACATCCAAGCACTCAAAACTTGATCTCATCAATAGAATAGTACTACACAAGTATGAGATTAATATCATTTATAGTGAAAGGGAGAATAAGCATTATTCAGAACCAGACAGTCATACTGCGAAACAGGATAGAAAGCAAGCAGATAGTTGGCCTACAGACTTAGACAATTTTAAATAAAGATAATATCCAAAGCACCAGAGACGGAAATACTGTAGTAGAATTAGGGTCTTGCTGAAGGGATTAATTAAGCATTCTATGATTTTTATATAGATTTTTCTCCAACAAAACAGCTTGTAATCATAAGGACTTCTCGAGTTGTTCTAGTAGATTACACACCACTCTTGATCTGAATCCAAAAAAAATATCTAGACGCCAATATTTCAGTTGAGGAAATACTGAGGACAATTAAGTCACTTCCTCCAGGTAAAACCTCAGGTACCAATGGATTGGTAGGGGAAATTTATTCCCTCTTATGCAACCCTATTAGTCATCATTTGCAGAAGGTCTTGGGTTAATCTAAACAGACAGGGCAACTGCCCCCCTTTTTCTCTGTGGCAATTGTCACTGATTTAAAAAAAGCAAAGACCCACTGGATTTGACAAAGTACAGAACTATTTCATTTCTCACTGTTGATTATAAAATATTATCAAAAATATTGGCAACTAGATTAGGTTTTATGGACAGCCGGGTGCACAAAGACCAGGTTTGTTTCATTAAAGGAAGACATGGCTATAAAAATATCAGGAGACTTTTATCATCGGTTTGGTCAGGAAGTAAAATGAAGGCTCCAACAGTGTGTGTGAGTTCATTGAATGGAATTACCTAAATTTGACACTGGGCAAAGTTAACTTTGGCAATATTTTTAGGAATTGGGTAACTGTTCTTTACAAAGGGGCTTCTACTAAAATTCTAACAATAACTTATCTGAAAAAATCTGTTCAGAAAGGGGGACAAGGCATGCCTGCCTCCTTTCACTGATTCTTTTTGTACTGGCCATTGAACCTTTTCTGTGTGCTATAAGGCAGGTTTTGGACATCTTTAGCATTGAAATTAATAAGAAGGAATGTAAACTATTAGCTTACACTGATTATAGTTCATTGATTCTAACTCACTGATAGTCTTATGATCAATCGCCTTATTGTTAGATACATTTTACCTCATTTCTGGCTGAAAGATAAATTGGTCTAAATCAGAAATTAAGTTCCTAAAGAATCATCTTGTTACTGGGAAATTACTCACTCAGAATGCTACATTGAAATTGGTGGATTCAGACATTACATACTTGGGTATACATATAGTAGCCCATAACTTCTCTATACTGGGTAAAATAAATCTAGAGCCAGTTATAAGTAACACATAGTAAATTTAAAGAAATGGAGTGGTCTTAATCTACTCCTGGAGAAGAAGCTAAACTGGTGCTACTCACCTACTCCATGAATACATGCAAACTCAGGAGTTGTTTTCCTGCTGGTGCAATGTTTATTCACAGAATAGTCCAACACAGCTGTCAGTAGCAGGGTAACAGGCATGCAGTAATGCCACAATATTTTACACACATGTTTTTCCAAGACAGTACCACTTCAGGCTGATGTTAGTCCACTTGTTAAACAGGTTAAAATAAAAATGCTAACACAGCTGACAAAAATAAGACTACCATGGAGGTAATGCAAGTCAGCTTTGTGCCTATACATTTCATGTTAAAAACCAGAACACATGATGGCAATATGGAACATAAATTGCTGGAACATGGCTTGTATACTTGTAGCCAAATTTAGACTAGTAGTAGTCCACTTTATAAAAAAAGATGCTAACAAATCTGACAGTAATATGATTATCATTGGGACAACTGTAACGAGAGACAGTACAATTAAAAGAAACCTGGACTATGTGACTAGGCCATTTCTGACTGATAGTAGACCTCTTGGTGAACAAGATAAAACAAAAGTACTAACATAGCTGATGACAAAAATGATTACCAAAAAGGGAACTGCATAAATCAAATGAAAGCCATTAAGACTATGTAGTTAGCCAAAAATGCAAGCATATGCTGGAGCACGAAAGTACAAAGGTACTATTAGTGGCTAAAGTGGAGTTTCTTCCTACAATCTCAACAGTAAGGAGACAGCACCAATCAAAATAACCTGCTAGCCCACGGAGCAAAATTTATAGTTGTAACAAACACAACCCAGAAGATGGTGAAATGAGTTTGTAATGCTTCCAGTGTTTATCCCTAAGGTGCAAATTTGCCAGCAGGTCTTTGTGGAGCCACCTTGTTTGTTTACCTCTGACCCTCCTAGTGATCTCTGGGGCATGCTTGTACTGAACAACCAGGAATTCATTGAGAAAAATATGTAGAGCGTCCTCAACATTACAGGAGTGATAGATACTAGACCAGTCAATTCTGGAGACATCATATAGAAAAGCATCTTCATCCAGGCTGGTGAAATTGATAAAAGTGATGAAACGTGTGGAGGGGATGGAGGTGCCACCGGAGACCAAATGCAGAGAGTTGGAGAATGGTCTGTTAGTGCATCAGCCAACATGCCTGAAGTAGATACATGCTCCATCCAGTTTTTCAGTATCAAATCAATGAGGGTAGATGATTGTAGCAATGGGGTAGTTCTTGTGGGCTCTTTTAGCAGCTGGTGAAGATTGTAGCTTTGTGTCATTGACAGCAGCGAACTGTGAGCCATCCCTAGCCAGTTTTGGTTAAGGTATCCCAAAATTAAGATCTCATTATGTTTGGAGTTTTGGGAGATTTGATCAAGCAGGCCCTGCAGCCCAGCTATCCCCCCAGTGGGGGGTTGTAGGTGCAGATGATATGAAGTTTCTTTGCACCTAAGGTAAGAGTTATATGTAGGGATTCACAAACAGAAGAGACAGGGACAGTCACAATGCTGAGATGTTTTTTATGGAACAGAGCAACTCCACCACCACACTTAGAGGATGACCTGTCACTACAAATCAAGGAGTAGTTAGCCAAGGAGCAAAAAGAGTCGGGTATCCCCGGCTTAAGCCACATTTCTGTAAGGCATAGAATGTCTGGTTTCTAAACTTTGACCCATGCCTCAGGATCAGTGAAGTGATGGATGAGACTTTTAATGTTCATATGGGCAATAAATAGCCCTTTGTTGGAGATCCCAAGTATGTCAGCTGAGGAGAAATGGGCAGGGGAACCTGAATTCAGTTCAACATCCCTTGATAAAAGGATTGCTAGGATGACTAGGAACCAGAGCTTACCACTGTAGAAAGCTGAGGGGATAACATGCCTATGTAACCACTTTCTAAGATCAGGGAAAGTATGGTAGGTACAGCCCTTACAGTAAAACAGGAGGTTCCATGGAGGCGCAGGCCAATGTTCCACAATCATGTTGGAAAAGCTGAAATCAATACATCCTGATGAAGTGGCGCTGGTCTTACAGGCACAAGGGATAGATAGTGCAATCCCATTTAAACAAAGTAGCAGTAGAATTGAGAAGAGCAGCCCCATCCCCCAGGCAATGGACCACCATACTTATAATGAGGATAGAGGCAGGCAGTAGCATGACTGGTGAAGGTGCTTGTCACTGTGACAACCTTACAGTATTTTATTTATTTATTTATTGAAATCTCGGAATTACAAACCTGTGAGTCAGAGACTCATTTACAAAGGCTCCACGTCAAACAGTACAATTAACAAGTAAGTGCAAACAGTGCATGGTTTACAAGGCACCACTTCTAAACAGTAGAAGTGAGTGAAAACAGTAAAATTTAACAGTAATGGTACACAATGCATAAGGAACATAAAGTCAACATGTTGAGTAAAAAGAAGAGGTAGAGAAAAAGAGAGGAGTAAGGGTACGGAGGGGGTTGAAACAGTAGGGTGAATTGGGGAGTGGAAAATAAATGTTAGTAAAAAGACTGTGGCAGACATAAAGCTGGAGGAGAGGAGGAAGGGAAAAAATGGTAGGAGACAGGGATAGTAACCATAAAACTCAGGGCAGAGGAAAGGTGCTAAGGAGAGCAAAGTTACAAGAGAGTTGGCAGTCCAGGGGACATTATTAGAACCTAATGCATGGGGAAGAAAGTGCCAGTAAGGTGGAAAGAGTAAATAACTAAAGGAGAGGTCAGGAAGAGATATGGGGAAGGAAGGGAGGAGGAGAGAAGGGAAACAGAAGAAAAAGGAAATAGCAGGAAGGCACTGAGTGGTAAGAAAGCTGGGATGGGAGATGCTAGAAACAGTCAAAGCAGTTTAATGAGAGGAGGTGCTGCCGTAGTTTTATTTTAAAAGTGGCAAGCTTGTTGGTGGATAGAACATCAGGTAGTAGACCATTCAACCAGATAGGAGCCTTGTACATAAAAGCACGGTGTCCAAGAGCAATTTTGCAGAAAGGGACAAGGAGAGAGCCCTTTATGGTGCTTCTTGTACCTCTGGGGGTGGGAGCAGGGGTACGAAGTTTCAGAGACAAAGGAGGCTGACTGTAGGAAATCTTTTTGGCCAACAAGCAGATGTGGTATGCAAGTTGGCCCCTAAAATTTAACCAGCTAACTTGGTGATAGAGGTCACAGGTATGGGTACACCAATGAGCACCTGACACAAGGTGACAAGGCTTTGTTGAGAGCAATCTTAACCCTGTTTAATGCTGTGTCAGAGGCAGAGCCATAAATGACAATACCATAATCAACTAAGGAGAGGGCCGAGCTTGAGACAGCCAGGGGGACGGCATAATTTGTCATGCAGTGTTTATGTCTATACAAGAGTCAAATTCTGGAATTTATTGCAATGCAAACTAGATTGACATGGTAACTGTAAGAAAGGGAAGAGTCCAGTGTGGTGCTGAGGTATTTGAAACTGTTTACCTGTTCAAGTGGTTGGTGTTGATTATTGAGGATGGTAAGCAATGTACTTCTGTGTTTATTCTGGGAGTTGGCAAACAACGTTGTTTTGGTCTTTTTGTAATTGATTATGAGTTTGTCTGAGGAAACCAGGATTCTAATTCTGCAAAGTTAATTTGGAGACAGCAGTCTAACTCAGCTGGATCTGGGTGACTCACGAAAATGACCGCATCATTTGCGTAAAGGAGCACATTCCCTGAGCAGGCTGGGGGGGGGGGTTATTAAGGAAAAGACTAAAAATAGTGGCCCAAGTATGGAACCTTGGGGGACACCTGAGTGAACTGGAAGACTAGTGGAGAGCATGTCAAAGATTTTCACTCTCTGGGAATGGTCACTAAGGTAATTAGCAAACCATGAGGTGGCTTTGAGTGAGAGTCCAAGAGACTGGAGAGAGGTGATGAGGAGCCCACCATTTACCATATCAAATGCTTTTGTAAGGTCTATGTATACAGACCCTACTAGTTGACCATGGTCCAGAGCTTTTCGGGTGAAGCTAGTAAACTTCAGGAGGGCAGTGGTAGTACTGTGGCCCTTCCTAAACCCATGTTGTTGATTGCACTGGAGATTGCACTTGGCAAGATAGTCAGTTATTTGATCTGAGATGATTTGTTCGAGGGCTTTAGAGATGGGGGGAGTATAGAGATGGGGCGGTAGTTACTGTGGGAGGTTTTATCACCACTCTTGTGAATCAGTGTGACAACTGCAGATTTGCACGGTGAGGAAAATTGGCTTAAACAGAGAGAGAGAGAGGTTCAGGCTCTTTGTGAGGGCGTAAAAAGCACATCTAGGGCAAGTTTTATTAGTTTCAGGTCCAGGGAGTCGCCACTGAACCTAGATTTGCCAAGAACATGCAAGAGGTATGTTTTAACTTCTCTCACAGAGACTGCTCTGAAGTGGAAAGGGGGATATTAGTGTGCATGGAGGATTGTGGGGGGCCAGGGTGTTGTTAAATAAATCTGAGAGATTAAATGCGGACTACAAGTTCCTTATGTCTATTATGGCCAAACACTTGGATCTGGTACTGTCCTCCCTCATTAACCTAGACAAAACCAGATTTGTCAGTGCTAGATCTGCCACAGACAATACAAGAAGGGCCCTACGTCTGGTCCAGGAATTGCAATCCCGTGGCTCTCCATCTGTCCTTCTCAGCTTAGATGCTGGGAAGGCTTTTGACAGGGTCTCCTGGCCCTTCCTGTTTGCCACTGTGACCAAGATGGTCATCCCCCTCCATTTTGTTTCCATGATTAGGACACTATACTCCTTTCCTAAAGTGTGTGTAAAAGTGAGCGGGCATCATTCCACCTATTTTCCCCTACACAGGGGGCACTCGACAAGGATGCCCTCTGTCCCCCGATTTGTTTGACATATTCATTGAACTGTTGGCACAGGCCATTAGGGAATCTCCCTTGATAGAAAGTGTGGAGGTCGAAGAAATAGAACATCAAATTTCCCTCTACACTGATGATGTCTTATTATTTCTTGCTAACCCCTCTAGGTCAATCCCAGCGGTATTTAACATAATCGAGCAGTTTGGTATATGATCAGATATAAGCTTAATACCACTAAAATGGAGGCTCTGGCATTTAATTTCTCCCCACACAGGAACTAGTACAGAGATTTCCCTTCTGTTGGGACCTGGGAAAATTGAAGTACCTGGGCATATATATACCTATCCCATCGAGCTGGGAATGCCGAAAGATTCAACTATGACACGTTCACTATGCAACTCCAATCGGATTTGGCCCGGTGGAATATTCTCCCATTGAATATTATACAAAGAGTGGATGTAATCAGAATGGTTATTCTGCCTAGGGCCTTATATTTATTCCAAAATGTACCCATACATATTCCCACTAAGATATTTCAAATCTGGCACAAATGTATCAGTAGGTTCATGTGGTCTGGGCGTTTTCCCAGAATAAAATTCTGTACCCTGACCCTCCCAAGAGCTAAAGGCAGTTTGACCCTTCCAAACCTTAAACACTACTCCTGGGCTTCACATACCTCATTCATAATACACAGAATGACAAAAACCAACCCAACCTGCTGGAGAGAAATAGAAGAAGATCTTATATTGCATTGAAAATGGGCCAGGGTGATGTTACACTGTTCCACTTCCTACCCACATAATTGGCTCCCCCAGAACCTGTGGATCCTGTTCCAGCTGAAGGTATGGACCAAGATCCTTAAGCAACTATCTCTCGCTGCATATCTCCCTCTGGTCTGCCCAGTGGCTCTCCTGAAGAATTTCATACCCACCTCCCTTGACCACATTTTTGAGTCCTGGGGCCGTCTACAACTCTCTTACCTTTCGCATTTTTTACATGGCAGAGATTTTAGGTCCTTCCAGGAGTTGAGTCATACCCATGTACTTTGACACTCAGACTTTTACAGGTATTTGAAGTTGAGGCCTTTCTACTTCTCCCTCCCCCTTGAACTGTGGGACCCTGAGGCTACCCCTCCTCTGGTTGCGTGCCTTCAGCAATGCATTACCTCTGGTGGGATATCCCACATTATCTCGGCCCTATATAAGGCCATCACAGAAAACCTAGGAACAAATACTGATGAGTACCATGCAAAATGGAACTTAGAATTTGGTTCTGATGTGCCCTTGCTATTATGGGAGAGGAGCTGTAGAATACTATCAAAACTTACCTACTCCCACAGCTGGAGACTGTTTGCCTGGCAGATGATGCTTAGATATTTCCAAACCCAAGCAATAACGTCCCACTTCTCAGTGGCCCATCTTGGACTCTGCTGGTGTTAGTGTGGAGACCCTGTAGCACACCACACCCATATATTTTGGCTTTGCCCCAAAATTCAGCCTTTCCTGAATTCATTGTAGGCTGAACTAAGTGAATTGATGGGTACCCCACTTACATTTACTGCTGAATTTTTCATTTTACATATCTTTCCCCCAGACATAAAGCCCACCCACACATGCTATCTGATGGGGATTTCCCTCTTAGCTGCAAAAAAAGCTCTGACATGAAATTGGATGGCCACCGGGGTACCCACTGTACTAGATTCGAGGGAGATAATGACCCATATTTACAGGTCTGAAAAGATTTCTTATTCACTAAATGACTCCTCTGACTTATTTACTGTGATGAAATGGGCCAGGTGGGTTATGCATATCATGTTGCAAGACACTACCTTCATCCCTTGAATAAAATTTACTGGGAATGCTTTCATCTATATAAGAATCTGATATGGACCTAGGTGCCCAAGCACAAATGTCTGTGGTGAATATACAGATTGAAGTGGTATATGTATGTTATTGCAATGCATATCTCAAGTTGCTCTATATGTCATGAGAGAGCTCTGGATCACCAGCACTAGCTATTATTAATTTGGACCCAGTAATTAAATGACTGTATGACACAAAGTGTATCCTTAATAGACCACTTGAATGAATGGCTCCACTATAAATGTATTTATAAGTATGAATTAAGACTGTCAACCCACCCCCATTTAACCCCCCCGCTAAGTGGAAAATGTAATAAAAAATATATTAACAAAAAAAAAATCAATAAATCTGAGAGGAGAGTGCCACTAAGATCAGTAAATGCCATATTAAAAGGATCAGCAATTAGCTGGGGATCTAGGGTGGTGACTCCATTTATATTCAATGGGGGGGGTTAGCTTTTCTGGTAAGATCCTTAATGTTAGACCAGAAATCCCTCCCACTTCGCCAGGTGGAGGAGAGGCTTGATTTAAAGTGCTCAGCCTTGGCACAGTGAATTTCCCATGTACAGGCATTCCTGGCAACCCAATACTTCTGCCTGTCAGCCTGGAGACAGGTGGTAAGGGCCTTCTGCCAAAGATTGTCCCATGCTGCCATAAGATGAAGAAGGGAGGAAGTGATCCAAGGATTACTCAGATTTTTGACCTTACACTTTGTGTAAGTATTGACATCTGTAGCATCTGAGTGTGCCAGGTGGTAGACTTGGCAACCAAGTCTTGTTGGTATTACTTGGTCGGGGGCTGTGTGTGATCAGCTCACCAATGTTTTGAGGCCTCCTGAATACCATATGTGGTGGTGCAGAGACATAGTCAGTCAACTGAGGCTAAGTGGACAATATATGCCAGTTTTTTCTTAGAATTTCTTCAACCTGTTTTACCCTAATGTTCTATGTCGTCACAAAATTAATTCTAAAATTCTTCTCTGAATTTGCATTTGCCCTTGGGACCAAGAGATCATCTCTGTTGGTACCTTTTGCCCTTTCATATGCTTTGTTTGTGTTAGGCTGACTATACCTCCTTTGTTTAAGTCTGTCCTGTAACTCAGACACTGTCATTTTAAAGGTATGTTCTTTGCTGCATGTATGACATGCGATGGTGTGGCAGGGGTGGCAAGAACTTGCCAACAGAACTGTATTCCTGTCTAATTTTTTATGGAAGTCATCCATGTCAACACATTCCTCCATGTTCTTAGGTAGCTGGATGTTAAGGAAGGACATAGACTCCAAACTGTGACTCATGGCAAACTTAATATTTTGTTTAGTGCTCTTCAAATATTAAATGAAAGATTTCAGTTCTGTCACAGCCCCCACCACACTATCAAGATATTGTCTATACAACACCTTCATAGCACTATCTGGTGCATAAATGGATTTGAGGCATTATTGTAATGTTCCTGTATTCCCATAGACTGAAGTAAAGGTTCACAGAATTGGGGCAAAAGTCTTAAAGAGCTACTGATGCCTCATAAAAAACTTTAACAAACATCATGATTTATATTTTATATATATCTTCTCTCCATAATTTATTACTAAGGAAATGTGTATGAATATATGATCATTGTCCCTTAGAGTTTATTTTGAGTTTGTCTGCCTCTATAGCTTACTACCTACTCCAAGTCATAATCCTTTGTTGTGACATCACAGTCTGTTGCCATGGGAGTAATTGTGAAGTCACAAGCAGTGCTCTATGACTTCAGGAAGGGAGAAAGCAGCAGGAATAGATGAACTCATCACAAGCAGAAATCCTGTTTTTTATACAAATAACCTCAGTAATAAATAACTGGGAGGAGAAATATAGAACTAATGGGAAATACAAGCTGGATGGCATGGGGTCATAATGTCGCAAGACATTACAGTGCAGCAATATACCGCACTGCCAATACAGTGTGGTACATTGCCAACAAAACTGCTGAATGTTTTGCAGGAGGCTCCACCCTTGCACCCCCGTTATGGGCGGCTGTGCTGCGAACCCCCCATTTCGTTTTTTATTTTTATTTTTTATACTTGTAGACCAGATGAACAGACTGCCCATTTTCACAGGTAACAAGTCATATCTAAAAAACAATAAAAATTATTAACACAATAATCAGAACAAACGACTCTATCCACATAAAGTGCAAGTGCTATACATACAGAAACAGATGGGAACAAATACATTCATACACGAGAGAGAAAAGCCACGGTTTTAAACTTTTCTTGAAACACGGTAGAGAATTACGTTCAACAATTTTGGTGGTTATCTTATTTAAAAAAGTTGGCATTCTGAATAATAGAGATCTTTGCCCAATATTCTTTTTAAATAAGGGTAATTTAAAGGTGAATTTGTACTGGGACCTGGTGGAAAGAGTATTTAGGGCCCTAGTAAACATTAAGGAAATGGATGGAGAAAACAGTCCTGTTTTTACTTTATATAGAAAAATACCCATTTTGAAACAGACTCGATTATCAAAAGATAACGAGTATGATTGTTTGTATAAATCACAATGATGAGATCAATAAGGCATACTTAACCAGAATCTCAGGGCAGAGCGATATGTAACCTGAAGGCAGTTTAAAGCACCACTACTGGAAGAAGAGTATATCAATTTACCATAATCTAACACTGAAAATAAAAAACTATGAACTAAAAGTTTTCTGGATTCATGAGTTAAGAATGGCTCGATCAGATATAAAGAACCCAACCTTTGATGTAAGATTTTCCTGAGATTTTGAATATGCAGCTCAAAAATAAACTATCTAATATTATTCCTAAATACTTAAAAACTGAAACAATTTAACTGACTCGGGGGGGGGGGGGTAACATTTACAATTGCACAAAGTGAGAAAAATAAAAAAAAGTAATGCGTCTGGGACCGGGAATCAAAACCTCTTCCACTGATGCACTGCCTGCCTCCCTTGCTGCCTGTGACTCATCCTGTCAAGCCATGGCAGCTGCTTGCTGGCCCCTCCTTCCAGCAGAGGTCTTATCCTCTTCCTGGGAAGAGTGAGAGGGTGCACTACTGTGCATATACCCTTTCGCGGTTTTGCATCCTCTCGTTCTTCCCTACTACGCTGTTCCTGTTGCACGGCTTTGACATACACTATTAAGCATGCGAGATAATGTAGGAGCTGGACTGTGTCTAAATATTATGTTTTGTTAAAGTGCACCTGAACATGTCACCAGCTCTTTAAATGCACTACTAACACACAATCTGTGTTCCAGCAACATATGCTTAATCTTGCCATCATGTCTTCTGTTTTATGACATGGAATTTATATACACAAGCTGAACTGTAGTTGCATTCATGGTAGTCCTATTTCTGTCAGCCGTGTTAGCATTTTCATTTTAACCTGTTTAACAGGCAGACTATTATCAGTCTGATATGGGCTACCATAATCAACTATGACTATACTAAGCTATAATTCAGTAGTTTACATTTTATATTGCTGTTACATATTCTGGTTTGCAACGTAAAGTCTACATGCACCAGTTGAATAACCTAGTAGTTCTAATACAGTTTGAATGCAATGTTTTTTACAAGAAATCTATATACACCAGTTAAATTACATAGTATTTTTAATACCATTTTGATACAGTTTGAAATTATATTGTATTAGCTGTATTAAATCTTAATGCAATAGGTGAATTCTGTGACAGCCAAGCACTTTATCGCTAATTTTACACATAATGCATTGCTTGTGATGCACTTTACACCATGTTTTCTTTAGACAATGATTTCTGTCTCATTAAGAACCACCTTCTTAGGAAGCATGGTTCTGCTGCATGACAGTCTCTTGACAAAGTGCATGTGCACAAAAAATTGAAATGTCATTGCAGTCTTGTTACCCTGCTACCAATTGTTGTGTTAGACCAGTCTATGAATAAACACTGCACCAGCAGAAAAAAAAAAAAACTCCTGAGTTTGTGTGCACTCTTGGAGTCAGTGTGTAGTGCCAGCTTACCATCTCCTTTATTGCCTAGTTACCATACTGCACTGCCATCACCCAGCTTGTGGCTCTGTTTTGGTTATGGTTAATCTATCCTTCTGGGGCAAGGTTAACACCTTTAAAATGATCTCCACCCCAAAAATATTGTATGTTTTAAATAACGTAAGGATCAGAAACCTTTGGGTTGACAAAATAAATGGGACTATTAAAACATTTCTTTGTGGGACTAAAACACCAAGTGTCAGCATGGAAAAACTAAGAGCACACTGGGAAAGGGTTGAATGGGCTTACCACATTTTAGAAAATTTCATATTAAAACAAGCAGCTGGATGGTTTGGGCTTTATTTGAACAAGTTTTTGTACACTCCTCTAGCCTATTTTTATTATTCTAGCCTGTTGCCAAAGGATCAAAACTTGCACCTATGGTTAAAAGTTACAGCTGATGCCTGCTTAAGATGCAGTAAATTACTGGGCCACAAATTCTTCCCCACTGTATTTATGCCATTTTGGTATAACCCACATATTCATTGCAATGGTAAAATCCTAATAAATAATTATTGGGAGTCTAAGAAAATTACTGTATTGGGAGATATTATAGACCCAAACACAGGAATTGTCCAATCTTTCACAGAGATCAAAGGCAAATTCTCATTATCTTTCATGCAATTTCACAGTTATCTTCAATTAAAGTCTGTCTTAGCTAGGCTTGAGTCATTCCATTCCATTAGCCGAGGAATGGGGGACACTATTAACCATTGCTAATAGGAAAGTAGGAGCCAGTAAAACATGTAAGCTGAGCAATGATACCTCCTCAGACTTGGCAGAAAAAAATAGGGAAATATGGGAGAAAGATCTTGGCATATCACTGTTGAAGGAAATTTATGGCAGTCATTGGAAAAATGCATATAAAATAAAGCTATGCAGGAACGCATGGTTCAATTTAAAATTTACATAATTACTTCTTTACTGGAGGTGCAGTGATCAAAAGGTTAACCTCCTTCACATATTTTGGGAATGTCCATTAGCTGAAAAGATTTGGAAAACTATATGGACTGTGTGTCTGCAGGTTTTACATCAAAATATCCCATTTAACCCTGATATTTTCATACTTGGATATCTCCATTCTCTTTTATTTGAATAAAAATGAGCAAAAATTGCTTCTTCTAGCTACCTCTGCCCTTAAGCATATTCTTGTCAAATGGAAGGACCGTAGTCCCCTGGTCTGGAGGAACTGTCTAAATATATGATTAATCTACCACTTAATGAATGCATGAGTCATATTATTAGTAACTCATCAAGAGTATAGGTACCCTTTCCTTAGCTGACTGAATGTTTCCAAATGTATTTGTTGACATAACAACTTATCTGACAATAGTAGATGTGAATTAAGCTTATACTGACTGGTTAGCATTTCTGTAAATAATTTCTATACACTTGAGTAAATGTATTTAACATAGTACTTCACATTTTTTTCTCATTTTTAAGTTCATTGAGCATGGAAGTGCAAATGAACTTGTTGAACTTGTTGATATGAGTTGCTTAACAGGGGTGTGGGGGTGCCAGCCCAATGACCAATGGTGCTGCAGAGGACGGTCTGTGACTGGCAGATCAGCAGGCAGTGTCCTGATGATACTGTTTTACTGAGGGTGCTCATCTTAGCAAAGATTTCAAAGGACAGTGAGTTCCTGGTGGAACGATTTCCCTGGTCCCTGCAGCCCCATATTGTCTTTCCTGGTTACACAGTTTCCCCAGTCCCTGCAGCCCCATAGTGTGCCTTTCCTGGTTAAGCAATTTCCCTATTCCCTGCAGCCCCATAGTGTGCCTTTCCTGGTGAAACAATTTCCTCTTTCTGACATCGGGATGCCCAATCCTGATGTCAGATGCGCCTCCTCTGTCTATATCATTAACCGACAATGGGGTACCCAATCCTCCTGTTAGTAATGGCACACTCCCCCCAACACACACACTATTATGGCACACTGGGAGCCCACCCCAGTGTGCCTGAGTTTAAAAAAAAAAAAATCCCTGTAAAAATTTAGAAAAGTCCAGCTGAAGTCTTTTTTTTTTTAAATTTTGCTTGTAAAAAAGAAAACCTTCCAGCTTTGTCTCCCAGCCCCCACCACAACCCTCCTTTGTGCACACACCTCCCCCACCTATACTTACCCTCCAGAGGTCAGGAGCCATAATTTTCACTGGCCCAGATACATCTGCACTCTTCAAAGCTGAACTAGGAACTGAGAAATTTGGTAAGCCTGTATAATGAGACTCAGTGGGGCCGGGGTGGGGTTCAACTTAGGTTGATATCTCAGCCATTTTTAAGAATTTTGGCCCCAAATTTTCAACATGGGGTTCTTGTGATCACCCCTCGTGAACATATCAGTGTCATTTCTTTTCTCGGTCCTGAAAGGTGATTTTGTGGTCACTGCGTGGAATCACCTTTCAGGACCAATTACCAAAATGACAGTGCCATTGTTCATGAGGTGGTGTCCAAAAAAGCCTATATTGCAAATTTGGTGGAAAAATTCAAAGAAATGCCTGCATTACCAGTGTGTGTTGTGCAGTTTCTATGCACTCTTGTAACTTCACTAATGTTTTATATTTTCACTCCAGATTTTCAACATTGCCATTTTTTTCACATCTCCTTATAAACAGTACAGCTGATATTTTTCACAACCTGCCCAAAATGTGTTTTCGCACATGTGGCCCAGAATGGCACAGTCAGTATGTGAAATCAACTTTTGGGATGGATTAATAAAATCACAGTGCTGCTGTTCATAAGGGGAGGTCCCAAAAAGGTGATGTTTAAAATATGGTGAAAAAATTCCACAAAATGCCTGCATTATGAGCGTGTGTTGCACAGTTTCTATGCATGCTTGTATCATTGCCAAGTTTTAGTATTTTCACTCCAGATTTTCCACATTGCTATTTTTTCACACTTCCTTATGAACAGTACAGCTGTAATTTTTTGCATCCTGCCTGAACTGTATTTTCGCACCTGTGGCGCAGAATGGCATGGTTGCTCTGTGAAATCACCTTTTGGCATTAGTGAACAAAATGACGCTGGCATTTTTCATGAGGTGGGGTACCAAAAAGGCCATGTTGAAAATCTGGTGACACAACTTCAAAAAAAGGCCAAGTTACACCTGGTCGTTCACAATTTTCTACATACTCATGTAACTTTGGTAATTTTCAATATTTTCATTCCAAATTTTCAATATAGCCTTTTTATCACACCACCTCATGAACAGTACAGCTGTCATACAACTTTTTATTGCTCATTATCAATAAAACTCTTCCTACACTACTGCATTTCCTTATCTCTACGCACAATGAACTTTCGGCATTGACAAACGGTTGTTATATCTTATAGTAAGCAGTTTGAATGTTATAATATTCTTTGTATTATGTTTGTTTTTTGTGTGTTCTATTTTTTGAAACTAATAAATGTTAAGATGAAAAAAAAGTAAATGGGCATCATCCCAGGGGGTTCACCTGGTAATCAAAGTCTAACTAACTAACTAAATGACTAAAATCACAGTGGGCACCACCCAGTTATGAAAGTCTAAATAAGTAAATAGCTAAATAGCTAGCAGGGTACATCATAGAAAGTCATTTCTTATCTCAGATCTTAGCAATTTTATGCAAAAATGCCATTATATGGCTACTAGGTGTTTATTGGAAGATATTTCTTATGCGTATGGCTAATGTGGTTTTCAGCCTGTTTCACTTGGCATTTTTGATCAACATTTCCTTAAATGGCCATACCAATGAGCCATCAGTTGTAAAGCATTTTCAATACATTTTGACTTACATTATTCTCACAGCAGGCTAAAAAAGGGCAAACTAAAGAATCATTTCCCAAATGATTTCTCAACTGCACATCAATGTGACTGTTAGGTGCTTACTAATGAATTGATTCTGGAATGTATCATTTAGGAACCTTACAAAACACCTAGAAGAAGCCAGAAGGAGAAGGAAGGAAACATATTCAATTCAGTGCTTTAGAGTAACTGGTAATTGGTATTTTTCTTTTAAACTTAGATTGTGGGCTTGTAGTGACACTATACTTTCTTTCTTTGTTGTCTTTACTTATAATTGTTTTTGGGCTGTTGAAAATTTAAAACATAGTGGTGGTGTAATTCTGTGCTGTCTTTAATTGCTGCAAATTTTATCTTGGCTTGTCTGACTGTCCTGTAGCTGGGTGAAGGGTGTTAATTGTCTGGCCTCTGACCTCAACTACGTGATAACTGGAGGTGGGGCTTAGTCAGAGTTAAAGTAGCAAACAGAGGTTGATTTTCTCAGAAGAAGCCAGAAGGAGAAGGAAGGAAACATATTCAATTCAGTGCTTTAGAGTAACTGGTAATTGGTATTTTTCTTTTAAACTTAGATTGTGGGCTTGTAGTGACACTATACTTTCTTTCTTTGTTGTCTTTACTTATAATTGTTTTTGGGCTGTTGAAATTTTAAAACATAGTGGTGTTGTAATTCCCCCTTCTCTTAATTATATGCCCTGATAAATCTGATTGACAGGAGCGAAACACAGGGTATAGTAAGAGGTGTGAAGTAGGAAGGGCCTAAGGGGGAAGAAGCCCACCCTCAGCACGACAAGTGTTTCGACTCATTTATTTATTTATTGGTTTCTTTTTCCTTAAAAAAAAAAAATATCTGAGGATTAGTTACAGGATTTTTAGTACTGTAAATTAATAAAACGAGAACTAAGAGAGTTTCAGTAGCAGACAAGTTGTGGAACTGCAGTATAATGTAGGGAGTGGTGCAATGCAGTGGCTGTGGTGCAGCCATATTCAGGCAGACCTTCAGGACACTGAGGTGCTGCCCTATCTGTATGCATCTCTCTGGACTGCGGGATGAGGTAACCAGACTCAGAGCGGAAGTAAACTGGGTCAGAAGTACCATCACCCCTATCCAGGGACCACCCAGTCCAATGCAGCTGCCTCAAAGGATGCCGAATACGAGGAGCACTTGGATGACAGTGGCTCAGGAGGGTTAGAGCAGTCAGGCAGAGGCACATCCCAGATCCTATTCCTTCAAGAACTCATATGCCACACCTGGCAAATGAGGACAACCAAATAGAGGTACCCAGAGAAGTGGAAGGAAAGGATGTGGAGGTTAGCCAAGGAGCTGACCTCAGTGGGGAAAGCAGTGGACCCCAGAGGAGGAGGAGGAAGAGAATCCTGGTGGGGGACTCCATCATAAGAGGGATCCAGCTAGGAACACAGGAGGGAGAGAACAGGGAGGTGAGGTGCCTACCAGGTGCCACGGCACGGAGGGATGGAAGGAAGATACTGGGGATCACTGGGAAGGCAAGACGGGAGGGTGAGCTGGATGTCATTATCCACCTAGGTACTAATGACTTGGCAAATGGGGAGCCAAAGGAAGTTCAGGAAGAGTTTAGAAAACTGGGGAGGGGTCTCAAGCAAGTAGCTACTTCTGTCACTTTCTCAGAAGTACTACCTGTGAGAGGCAAGGGAGAACATAGGAGTGCATGCACCAGGAACTTTAACTCATGGTTGAAGAACTGGTACTGTGAGGAAGGGTTTGATTCATGTGACTGGAGACCCACCTGAGGGATGGAGGTTTGTTCAAGCCTGACGGCCTGCATCCATCCTGGAGGGGAATCCAAGTACTCAATGATAAGTTTAAATGCTACATTGACAAGCATTTAAACTAGCAAAGGGGGGTGGCAGGCCAGCAAGGAGGGTACCTACTTGCTCACCCCCCACAGCTAGCAGTGGAACCAGTGAACCAGAGGAGTGGCTATCTCTGCAAAGCGGTGTAAAAGATGGAGATTAGTGTCCAAAAGGTGGATAAGCAGAAAAGGGCAAAATTCAGCAGAAGGGCAGACAGCAAGGAGAACCAGGGATAAATGACAACCAAGGAAGGGGCTGAGAGAACAGTGAAGCAGACTAGGGAGGTCAAATCATGAAAGCCATGTGTGCAAATGCCAGGAGCCTTAGCAACAAGATGGAAGATCTGAGGCTGTCATGGTAACAGTCAGACCTGGACATTGTGGCCATCACTGAAACCTGGTGTAATGATAACCATGACTGGGAGATGGCCATACCTGGCTACAACATATTCAGAAGAGACAGAGCAGGCAGGAAGGGAGGAGGAGTGGCACTGTATGTGAAAAAATGACATAAGGGCCACAGAGATCCAGGAGGAACAAAATGGGGGAGAGATACTGTGGGTTAAGCTAGAAAGGAAAATGGGGCCAGCCATCTGCACAGGTATGGTCTATAGACCACCAGCCCAGGAGGAAGAAACAGATAGGGAGCTGATGCTAGCCATCCAAAGGATGGCAGACAAGGGTGAGGTAGACAGGTTGGAGACTTCAATATTCCAGACGTGGACTGGAGCATCCCAGCAGCAGCATCAACTAGGAGAAGATTTATCCTGGACTCCCTTCAGGGTGCCTTCCTCAAGAAACTGGTCATGGAACCAACCCCGGCAGAAGGCAATACTGACCTTCTGCTCACAAACAGGGACAGTGTGATGGGGTAACAGTGGGGAGCACCTGGGTAACAGTGACCACCAGTCATTGTGGTTTGAAATCACAGAAAGAGCAGAACCAAACCACACAAAAACACGTATCCTGGATTTTAGGGGGCAGACTTTGGGAAATGGGGAAATGCTTGAAAGAGGCATTAAGGGAATGGGACAGGAATCAGGGGTTGAGGAACAGTGGGCAGTATTTAAAATGGGATTATAAGAACAACAGAATTATGCATTAAGCAGGTTAACAAGAGGAAAAGGAAGAGGAGACCATTATGGTTTTCCAAAGAGGTAGCAAAGAAAGTGAAGGCCAAAAGATAGCATTCAGGCAATACAAAAAAGACAGGCAGAAGGGGATAGGGAGAAGCAACAGGAGAAACAAAGGAGGCAGGGAAGTCAGTAAGGGAAGCCAAAGCTCAGACAGAAGAACACATTGCAAAATCAGTGGTTAAAGGGGACAAAACCTTTACAGGTACATAAGTGAAAAAGAAAGACAAAGGAGGGATAGTGAGACTGAAGGGGAGGATGGAGTCGGGAGGATGACAACAGTAAAGCTGACATACTGAACAGGTATTTCTGCTCAGTCTTTACTGAGGAAGAGGGGGTAATGGGTCTGAAGGGAGTACAAGGGTGAGAATGGTGCAGAAATGGACACAGTCCCTTTACACGGTGAAAGGGTCCCAGAAGGAACTGAAGTACAAGAGTTGACAAAGCAATGGGGCCAGATGGGGTGCACCCCAGGGTCCTTAAAGAACTAAGAGAGGTGGTGGCTGAACCTCTGGCTATCCTGTTTAGCCAATCACTGGAAACAGGGGAGGTACCCAAAGACTGGAGGACAGCAGATGTAGTCCCCTTATACAAAAGCGGGAACAAAGAGGAAGCAGGGAACTACAGACCAGTCAGCCTCACTTCGGTAGTGGGAAAGATCATGGAAGCACTTCTGAAGGAGAGATTGGTGGAACATCTGGTTGTCAATGGACTACAGGACCCAAGGCAGCACGGTTTCACCAGGGGGAGGTCATGTCAGACCAATCTCATTGAATTTTTTGACTGGGTGACTAGGGAGGTGGATCAGGGGAGGGCAGTGGACATGGCCTATCTGGACTTCAGCAAGGCCTTTGACACTGTGCCACATAGAAGACTATTACGCAAACTGGGGAATATGGGTGTGGGCAGGACAGTAGTGTGGTGGGTAGGTAACTGGCTGGGTGGCAGAACACAGAGGGTGGTGGTAAATGGCTGTCACTCCACAGAGGGAAGAGTGACCAGTGGGGTACCACAGGGATCAGTGCTGGGACCGGTCCTATTCAACATCTTCATCAGTGACATTGCGCAGGATCTAGAAGGCAGAATTTCACTGTTCGCTGATGACACAAAGCTCTGTAACAGAGTAGACACACCAGAGGGTGTAGACAGAATGAGAAGGGACCTGCAGAAACTTGAAGAATGGTCAAGGGTTTGGCAATTGAAATTCTATGCAAAGAAGTGCAAGATAATGCATATGGGGCACAAAAACCCTGGCACAATATATCAGTTGGGGGGTGAGGATATAGCATGCACCAAGCAGGAAAGGGATCTTGGGGTTGTCATCTCTGATGACCTCAAGGTAGGGAAACAGTGTAACAAGGCATCAGGTAAAGCAAATAGGATGCTGGGATGTATAGGCAGGGGCATCACCAGCAGGAAAAGGGAGGTCATAATTCCGCTATACAAGACACTGTGAGGCCCCACCTGGAGTACAATGTACAGTTCTGGAGACCATACCTACGTAAGGACATAGACAGGGTAGAGAAGGTTCAGAGGAGGGCAACAAAGATGCTGCATGGATTGCATCACAAGTCCTATGAAGACAGGTTGAAGGAACTGAACATGTACTCCTGGAGGAGAGGAGGGAGAGAGGGATATGATAGAGGCATACAAGTATCTTACAGGAGAAACAGAGTGCAGGAAAACACTATTTTAAGCTAAAAGATGTTCCAGGACTAGAGGGCATGGGATGAAGTTGGAGGAGGACGATTCAGAGGAAACATGAGAAAGAATTTCTTCACAGAATGGGTGGTGGACAAGTGGAACACCCTGCCAGAGGAAGTGGTGGGGGCTGAAACAATCATGGGATTTAAGAATGCATGGGATAGACATAAAGAAATTCTAGAGGTCAGGGGTAAGAGGAAACAGACTTCTAGGAAAACAAACTGAACTTACAAGCTCAAATGGGCAGACTGGGTGGGCCATAGGCCCTTATCTGCCGACACTGTCTATGTATCTATGTATCTATGTACCTAAAAAACAGTTTGAAAGTCTCTTTCCAATGCAGTGTAATACAGCACATGGGGAAGCTAACAGGTGGTGATGTGATGCACAGTATCAGGCATGGTCACACTAGTAACAAAGAAGTGATTTTAACCTGTTTACACTACCGACTTTGCAGCATATCAACCCAAATGCATAGATTGATGCGCTGCAAAGTCAGCAGTGTAAACACTGTCAGGAGTGCATAAACTGCCTGTCAGATCATTTTTATGTTTGCTTGCACGCATGTGCAAGAAACATAGTGCCATCATCGGAGATTTTGGAGGTGTGTCACCTCCTCCTCCAATTCAGTCAGTGTGCTGGCAGGCGCGGCCTCTGTAAGCCAATGCATGCTGGAGCTGTCTATGACAAGCTCCAAAATGCAGTGGCATGCAGTTCAAAGGGGGAGCTACGCTTGTGTGAGCAGCGATAAGATATCGCCTGCTCATGCTCAGCTCCCCCCACACACGCCCACACAGGCGCACGACCCGCCCCCTCAACGCATGCACACACTGTATAGCCGACGGGTGCCCAATCCCCATCGGCTATGCTGCCGCTCTCCCGCCTCCCCCAAAGCCTTCCAAAATGCCATGCTGGGTGCCCACCCCAGCGTGGCAATAATGATATAGCCGACGGGGTGCCCAGTCCCCAGTCGGCTCCACTGTCCTCACTCTCCCTGAGTAGGTGCCACGCTGGGAGCCCACCCCAGCGTGGGCAATTGATGCTTAGACCGACGGGGTGCCTAACTCTGTCGGCTGAATTTCCCCAATCGTTCTTGTGCCACGCTTGGGAGCCCACCCCAGTGTGGCAAACGTTCCACTTCGTCCTTTTTTTTTACCTGGAAAGAAAAACGGTCCCACGTAGTCTCCTTGGCCCTCCCACAACCCGCACTCCATCTACTGTGCACCCTGCCTCCCCACACCCCCTCACCCCATACTTACCTCCGGAGCTCGGCGCGACGATCTTCGTGGACCGGGAACACGCCTGCACTTTCAAAGCCGACCGCTAACTGAGGAAATGCCGTAAGCTGTATAATGGGCTAGATAGGGTTTTCAACTTTGTTGCAAATCTCAGGCATTTTTGAATTTTACACCATTCAACATAGTTTTAGGATTCGACATGACGGAGCAAGTATGTCATAAGCCCAAAGGGTGATTTCGCAGTCACCGCGCGAATCACCCTTTGGGCCCGAATAACGCCATGACAGTGACATCATTCATGAGAAGGGGTCCTAATAACCATATGTTGAAAATTTGGTGCCAAAATTCCAAAATGACTGTTTTACGAGCGTGCGTTGCGCAGTTCCTACGCAGGCTCGTAAGTTCGCGAATTTTCAATATTTTCACTCCAGATTTTCAACATTGCCATTTTACCACACCTTCTTATGAGTAGTACAGCTGTCATTTTTCACATCTCACCCAAAATGTGTTTCCACCGATGTAGCGCACAATGGTGCAGTCGGTATGCGAAATCAATGTACGGACAAATTAAGAAAATCACAGTGACACTGTTCATGAGCAGAGGTCTTAAAATGGCTATGTTGAAAATTTGGTGAAAAAAATCCTAAAAATGACTGTTTTACGAGCGTGCGTTGTGCAGTTCCTACGCACGCTCGTAAGGTCGCAAATTTTCAATATTTTCACTCCAGATTTTCAACATTGCCATTTTACCACACCTTCTTATGAGCAGTACAGCTGCCATTTTTCACATCTCACCCAAAATGTGTTTCCGCCCATGTAGCGCACAATGGCGCAGTCGGTGTGTGTAGATCAATGTACGGACAAATTAAGAAAATCACAATGACACTGTTCATGAGGTGAGGTGTTAAAATGGCTATGTTGAAAATTTGGTGAAAAAATTCCAAAAAATGACTGTTTTACGAGCGCGTGTACAGTTCCTATGCATGCTCGTAAGTTCGTGAATTTTCAATATTTTCACTCCAGATTTCCAACATTGCCATTTTGCCACACCTTCTTATGAGTAGTACAGCTGTCATTTTTCACATCTCACCCAAAACGTGTTTCCGCCCATGTAGCGCACAATGGCGCAGTTGGTGTGCGAAATCAATGTATGGGACAAATTAAGAAAATCACAGTGACACCGTTCATGAGCAGAGGTCTTAAAATGGCTATGTTGAAAATTTGGTGAAAAGAATTCCTAAAAATGACTGTTTTACGAGCGTGCATTGCACAGTTCCTATGCATGCTCGTAAGTTTGCAAATTTAATATTTTCACTCCAGATTTTCAACATTGCCATTTTATTACACTTCCTTATGAACAGTACAGCTGCAATTTTTCATATGTCGCCCAAAATGTGTTTTCGCACATGTAGTGCACAATGGTGCTGTTGGTGTGCGAAAGCAATGTTTAGGACAGATTAAGAAAATCACAGTTACACTGTTCATGAGCAGAGGTCTTAAAATGGCTATGCTGAAAATTTGGTTAACAAAAGTCCATAAAATGACTGTGTTACGAGTGAGCATTGCGCAGTTTCCACGCACCCTCGTTAGTTCATGACTTTGTAATATTTTCAGTCCAGATTTTCACCAGTGGCATTTTTCCACACTTCCTTATGAACAGTACAGCTGTCATTTTTCACAACATGGCTGAAGTGTGTTTTCACACTTTCAGCGCAGAGATGCGTGGTCGCTGTGGGAAATCATTGTTAGCACAGATAAAGAAAATCACAGTGACACTGTTCATGATCGGAGGCACCAAAATGCCTGAGTTGACAATCTGCTGTAAAAAATCCCCAACCTAATTATATTACGGGTGTGCGTTGCACAGTTTCTATGTACGCTCGTGACTTCACCATTTTTTGTAATATTTTTACTACAGATTTGCAACATTGCCATTTTTTACACCTCCCCATGAACAGTACAGCTGTCATTTTTTACATCCTGTTCTGAATGTTTTTGCACCTGTGGTGCTAAATGCCGTAGTCACTGTGCATAAGCAGCTTTCGGCTAACAAACTGATATTCCCCCTGTTCATGAGGTGGGGTCACAAAAAAAACATGTTGAAAATTTGGAGTGAAAATACCAACGAATGCCTGAGGTATTAGGGTTTCCAACCATAATGCCCAACCCTGTAGAGAATGACAGGCATCAGGGGTGTGACTTGGGATTCTTGCCTGTGATGCTCATACCATTCCACACCCTGCAGTCAGTGAGAGGCATCGAGGTATGCCTTGGACTCTTCGGCCCCAAACTTCACCCCATTCTCCTATATTGCACCCATCTCACCATATTTCCTAATGAAATGGGGTGCGCATAAGGGCCAAAGACCCCAAGGAACACCGTGTCACTTGTCAGTGTCTGCAGGGTGGGGTGTGGTGAAATGCCGTGGCCGTTATGCCTGACAACCCAAACGCACACCCCGATGCCTGTCACTCTCTGCAGGGTGGTGGTGGGGTTGGCTTCAGTTCAATACTTCACTGCCATTCCTATTACACAGCTCTGTAACTCCTACACTACCACTGCCAATGCCAGCAAGCAAACATTCGGCATTGACAAATGCTTGTTTGTATCCGACTCAGTTGTGGGATCAGTAGCAGAGAGTATGCATTACATGGTAGTGTGAATTCTTTGCTGCACTCGCTCCACTACAAAGGCAGTTTTTATCAGCCTCCAGTTGAATTCACAGTCCCTCCTTGGAGTGACCTGAAGCACTGCAAGAGAGGGCTGTGTAAATGGGAATGCAGCCAGCACATCAGGAAGGGAGTGGCGCAAATGCCAAAGTGCTGCCGCTGTGTAAACACAGCTTTTGTCAGTGCCCATATAATTTGCTAGACCACACCTAGAGTACTGCATGCAGCTTTGGAACCTGCATCTAAAGAAGGATAGAAGTGGTTAAAGACTATCTAGCAAATGGCTGCAAAATGATCCAGGAGGAGCAAAGAAATCAGGGAAAATTGGACAGTTTTAACATGTACTCACTGGAAGAAAGGAGGACATGATAGGTATCTTCAACTACACGCAGGGACATAATATGGTAGATTCCTTAGAGTTATTTAAGATAAAAAACAACACAGCCACCATGGGGCATAATGTAAAACCAGTAGGATGAAAATTTAAGAAGGATGTCAGAAAACAGTTCTTTGCAGAGAGGGTGGTGGACAGGTAGCACAAATAACTAAGTAATGTGATTAATGGCAGGACTATCTCAGGGTTCTAAGCCCAATGGGACAGTTTTAAGAGGGTAATTTGAAACTAAAGGGAGGTAGGGTATGGAGAGAGCTGAAGGGGCTGAGTAAAACTGCATAGGAACAGCAAGGTAGACTCAAGGAACTATCAGTTGTTTTCTATCCTTTTTTAGCTATGTATCTATGTATCCAGAATTCTGAATAGTATAAACAAATTGCTGAGTCCAGTGGGGGAATAGTAGTATCATGACCAGTTGGTTCAGAATTAATGTCAAAAATTATATTTTTTTTGTGGCTAAGTTCCTGTTACACAAAGATCAGCACTAGCCCACCTTATCATTATTGATACGTTGCCATACAATACAGTGAGTTTAAAATCATGTTTTCAGAAGCAATTAACTGAATGCCCCATTACACTTCCTATATGCAAATAAAGACTGATATAGTACGTATATTCAGATGGCAGAATGGGTTAGTAGTTAGATTTCAGACCTCTGAACCATAAGATCCAATCCCACCAATGTATCTTGCTCACTCTGTGACCATGAGGACATCATCTGATGTTTCTGTGCTTCAGCTCTTCATTCTATAAAACTGGATAGAAACGGAAGCATACTGAGCATGGGAAACCCACTGCACAGTAATAGTTGTGCAGCACAACTTCAGGGTGCACACAGTCACCCTGTTTTGTCTCCCCCCCCCAAAAAAAAAATGAACATACACAAATGCCAGACTTTGTCACCAGGGGGAGTAAATGCCCTGACAACCAAGTCAGAATGCAAATCACTTAGTCAAATGTCAGTGGGAGCCAATGGATTTTCCACCCACTAACATATTGATCAGGGATACCCACAGAGTTCTGGGCATGGTATAGTATCAGTCATCTTATGCTACCCCATGGTGTGTGAAAATGGTGCTTCTCCCTCAGCCTTCCCTGACCCACATCACCGTCACCTTTTGGTCCACTTCTGGGCTGGTGCTTCACATATTTATAGTTGTCCTAATGTTCTCCACCTGATGGTCCAATGGGCCTCCTCCATAACACCAGCATGAAACACTCTCTAGCATCTAGTGGCATCCACACCAATGTCCTTGGTTCCCATGTGAGCTTGTAGCTCAGTGGTTAGAGCACTGGGATGGTATTCCAGAAACCTGGGTTCAGTTGCCAGTAACTCAAAATGGGCAGCCTGAATGGGCCAAGTGGCCCTTATCTGCCATCAGTTTCTCTGTTTTTATGTTTCTATGATATAATCCCACCTCCTGGTCCCATAAAACTTTTATCTCACAACAGCTTCCTTTGTCCAGGCTTGCAACCCAATTGTCCATGGCACAGTGGGACACAAAACAAGGGGCTGCTGCTAAGAGGTCTTTGTGACTACTTAGCAACAGTCCCTTGCAACTATATATGGAGCCTCAAATGTTGCAACACTGTTGGGATTTCCAGGGTAAATAAAACTATTTCTTTCTTAAACTACCATATGATACTGCGCATGTTTAGGTTTAGTTTTTATTTATAGTTGAATATATAAAGTAATATTTATTTCTTAAAGTACCATATGATGCTTATAATATATGGGTTTTAGGTTTAGTTTTTATTTATAGTTCTTTAATAATCTTTTCTTTTTCATTTTTTTATCAATAGTGGTCGAAAGAATTACTGCTAGTCAGCACATGCTATCCGGTGTCAATTTGAGGGTTACTCCATACTATCATTCTTTGCAAAAATCCCTATACGGTGAAAAACATCCATCGTATGAAATTCCTCAGATGATTACAATTCCGGTGGAACCAGCAATTATAGAATATATTAAATTGAATATCAGCTGCAGAAATGAATTGCAGAAAATTTCCAAAGCAACTTACTCTGATATAGATTTCAATGAAGAATCAAATCAGATCATTTTAAAGCGAACTGTAGATGAAAACCAGCTGCTGTTTTATAAGGTTGCAAGACAATGGGAGCACAATACAATGGAAGCTGTTCAGTCCGTTCTGAGTCGGTATGATGCAGAAGAGATTACAGTAGATGTACAGTTATGGGCGAGAATCCGTGATCAATGCAAAAGCCTGGAAAAGTTAGAATTAAAGATTTCGAACAACCATTCAAGAAATAGCCTAACAGTGGCAGGAGAACAAAAGCTGCTAATAGACATCATCAATAAAGTGAAACATATTGTTAAAGAAGCTCAGGAAGGCCTGGAAATTGAAAGGAACACCACTGAAGAGAATATCTCATTTGACAAGCAAGAAGTTGCAGACTTCTTAATGACTGTGATCCAGGGCAGTATTTCTGATGTGGAACTTCAAGTGAGCAGTGAATGCAGCCCTTGTCAACTAAAAATAACAGGACTCAAAGATAAAGTTGCCATAGCTAAGAGTCGTGTTGAAAAAGCAAAGCATGATTTAGTGACACAGACTGTTTATCTTCCTTCAAGCATAGTAACATTCATAACTTCAATGGATCTGAAGAAGTTTGTATATGATTATTTTACCCAAAGTGGCATCAAAGCAACATTATTACCTGAACAAACTTTAAAGCTATTAGCAGTACATGGTGATGATGCAAAAAATGCAGAAGATAAAATTAAACAAGTTATCAAAGAAGAAATCATTAGCCTAACTCTAGAACAAACCAAAGTAATTAAAGATGAGAAATGGAAACATTTTGTTGAAGAATTGCAAGATGAAGTGAAGTCATGCAATGAAAAGTGCAACATCTCAACAGATGATGACAAGATTACAATAGTTGGATCTGCAAATGTAGTTGCAGATATTACAAAAAAATTAAGAGGTTACCTTGACAATAAAAAACCTGTTTCAAAGTTCCTTGTTCTCAAAGATTTGCATCAGGTAGACTACGTAGAGAAATACTTGAAGCTCTCACAGCTCCCAGACATCAAGGAAAAGGATATCACAATACTGCCTATGAAAATGCTGTCTCCTCCAAAATTAACTATTACCGGAGCTGCTGAACATATTCAGGATGCATTCACTGTTGTGCAGACATATGTTTCTTCAATTGTTTCAGAGAAGTTTGTCTACAGCAAACCGGGGTGAAACCAAAGTTCTTGAGAAACAGAAAGATGCTATCCGAGGTAGAGCTATGGAATCTGACTGCATGGTGTGCTTCATGACACAGAGTGCAATTATAAAGCCACCCTCTAGTCTTCATTTCTCCTACACCTGCCAGAATGGATTGAATTTGTTCGCTATCCAAGATGACATATTAAAGAAAAAGATGGATGCTTTAGTGTGTCCAATAGATGGTGATATGTCCTTTAATAATAAGCTTGTCAAAGATGTTATAGATGTAGGAGGGACTGAAATACGACTGGAATGTGAAAACGTAATTAAAGAGAGAAAAGTGTTAGCATCAGGAGATGTGCTGACTCCATATACAGGCAAACTTCTGTTTAAAGTTCTGATACTCGCAGTTACCCCCATATGGGGAAAATGTAACTACACTGTTAAAGGAAAAGCCATGGAAAGCATTTATTTAAAGCACGTACTTCTGAAGTGCTTTGAGACTGCAGAAGAGAAGCAGTGTACATCTATTGCTTTGCCAGTTTTAGGATGTAGCTACTTTGGTTTTCCAGTCAACGAAAGTGCAAAAGTAATCATGGAGGCAATTCAAGAATACTGTGGTAGGAAACATGATGGCAGTCCAGTTTTAAAGGAAATATATGTGATTGACATGGATAGAAGAAACATTGAAGAATTCAATGAAGCAGCAAAATTGATGGTATGTTTTAAAGTTAAACCTAACTATAATAATAGTAATACTTTTAAGATAAAAAAACAGGCAGAGTCTGTCAGAATTTCTGTGTGAAGTATATTATAACTGACTTAATATGATACCTGTCCTGAAAAGAGTTTTTGTAACCATTCGCTAATTGTATTAACTATGGCAAACTCTTGGGAGAATACAATAACAAGTGCTATAAGTTCTGTCTGAAGAATTTGGGAAAAATAATGTTTCTCCTGCTGTGAAAGTTTGCAAAAGTTTTTGAAAATTCTGCAAAGGTTTTGCAAAATGTCCCCCATATTTAATTTTCACTTTTTTCCCATCTTTGTTTTAAAAGACACATCCAATTTACACCACATGTGACAAATATGCTGTTCTATTCCAAAGCATTATATATACCAAGTTTTAGATATCTAGCTTTAAACAGGGCTGAGTAATAGGCAGACAACTATTACAATAGGTCATACAAAATATCACTAGTAAACTGATTTTAAGCCTCTGTAAGTTTAAAATTAGATAATCTAACATCACCAATCTTGGCACGTTTTTAGACCCTAAAGGGAGGCTGCGGATGCCAACTTCCTGATCTCTCATTTAAAGGATTGCCAAGATATAAGCTATCAAAAATTGCAAAACAACGTTGAACCTAAAGTTGAATTTCAAAGGTTTTTTAGAGAATTGTGGAATTTTGATTGTGGCAATGCTGAGCTGCCATCCTTAAGAGGAAGTGAGAGGAGTCTGATTTTAAGTTGTTTTGAAGTTTAAATTTTTTTGTAGTAAGGTGATAGGGAACTGAAGTTTTAGTTAGGGATTAAGAGGGAATTAAGTGTAGGAGTTATATTTTTTTTTAGAGTGGCTGTTTCTCTGAGGTAGTGAACCTACCTGTGGCTATTTGAGCTGTGGGAGAGCAGTGCCAGCTGTTCGCTTTTTGTTCTTGCTGTAGCGGCAGCAACAGAGCTGTGAAGTAGCGGCAGTGGAATTCCGGGAGCTGCGGTTGGCTGTGGGATCATCTGGAGGAAACAGGAGGTTATCTGAGAGCAAGCCATGGGCCAGGCCTTTGACATCTGTTACTGCAAGGTACTACTGGGCGAAGCCATCCAGGTTGTGGCATATTGGACCCTTTGGGGTTTGTGCACTGAAGTCTTTGGTACTTGACTCAAGTGTGAAGTTTCCCAGGGGCCTCTGTTCTAAGCACATCTTCCTGGAAATTGGTAATAATAATAATAATAATAATATGCTTTATTTGTTAAGATCAATTCTGGAAATCAAAGTGCTATACATAATTAAAAGCATCATAAAACAGAACAACACAGCTTAAATTTTTTACAATATAATTTAAATAAATCAGTTAAAATTATCGCAAGATACCATATGCTAAATGCTTGCTTAAACAGATAAGTTTTTAGGCCTGCTTTAAAGCTCTCCACGGTCCCACACTGTCTAATCTGACAAGGTAGAGAGTTCCACAGGGACGGGGCTCCAAACATAAAAGCCCAGGCCCCAGATGTTTTCAGCTGCACCCTGGGAACCTCTACTAGTAGAGTGGAGGCTGCAGAAGAAAGTGCTTTCCTGGCCCAGACAGTCCTGAAATATATGCTGTGCTACCGAACTGAGGTGAGACGGAGCACTTTGAATGAGAAAGCACATCTATAGTTGAAGCCTGAAAGTGACTTGCCATTTTTGGGGACTGCAGACTGCCCTGGTGAGTGTAGTTTTGAGAGAGCCCATGCTGCTGAGGATCAGCACTGGCTAATATCTCTTTATTGGGAAGTTTGCTGGTGGGCTTTTAGTCAAGTTCAAAGAGTTGGACTCCAAGGGGTTCTCAGAATGGGTATCAACCGGTGAGAGGGGCTGAGAACCTTATTGTTCTACTAATCTTTGATGAGTCATATCCTTAGGAGTGAGAGTCCTGAGACAGCTTGAACTTGAGTGATTTTAAAGACCGGGTGACTTTTTTTTTCTGTGCTCCCCTGCTTGAGATACTGCCCATGTGAGAACTTAAGCTACTGCTTCTTGAAAGAACTTGAAGGCAGCTCTGTGTGAGACTGGACATTAATTTAAGAACTTATAGTAACTACCTCACGTATTGTGGACTCCTCTATAAAGATAAAGAAATTATTTAATAGTTTGCTTTTTTGGAGGGTTGGGTGAGTAGGGGGAGTTATTTTTAATTTGCTGGAGTGAGTGTGTAGGTGAGTGAGTGTGGTGGTGTGTGTGTGATTTATTGAATTGGTTTTAAATTGACTGTAGTAGTATAATTGGCAGTCTTAGGAGATGGGTTTTCTTGTTCAGGCCCCAGGGCTATGCTACTGCCCCTCTGCGTTAATGGCTCTTCACCCCTTCTGCAACCCACCCCTTGAAGCCACAGATTTCCAAAAGTGTAAGGAGATGGATATTGCAAGGAGGGGTATTGGGGAGGGAGACAGGAAGGTTGCATCTTAGGGGGCAGATTCAGGTGGTGGGGACCAGGAGACACCCTGGGCTGAGGAGACAATTGGAGCGGGGTCCCCCATGTCTTGTCCCTTTGCCCAGGGAACCCTCCGAACTGAGAGGGCAGGTAGCTGAGGGACCGGCCTCAGCCTTTCATCCTCTTCAGGTGGTGTTATGTAATGCCAGGTCAATGGTGAACAAGACCACTATAATGGCAGAGCTTGTTGCTTCGGTCGACCTGGCATGCAATATGGAGACCTAGCTGGGAGATGATTCAGGCCCTGTGCTGGAGGTGTCTGTCCCAGCTGGGTTTACTGTGGTTCACTGCCTAAGGAAGGAACGCAGGGGTTGGGGGTGACCATTTGCTGTAGGTCGGAGCTGGGCCTGGTGGTGCACCCAGTGGGGGAAACTGGCTCTTTTGAAAGCATGGTGGTGCGAGGGGGTTCTGGAGTGGCATTCAGGATTCTCTTGTTCTACCGGCCACCTTGGTGGGACCAGTGTTTCCTGCAGGAGATGTCGGCCTTTGTTGCTGAGAGGGTGTTGGAGTCACCGAGGTGGCTTATTCTCAGAGACTTCAACATGTGGGTGAATGATGAGGTGTCATCTAGGGCCAGAGATGTCCTGTTAAATATGGAGGCTCTGGGCCTCTCCCTGGTGACCATGGTCTGGACCCACCACCCTGGCCACACACTCATAGAAGCATAGACATAGAAACATAGACTTTGACGGCAGATAAGAACCGCTAGGCCCATCTAGTCTGCCCATTTCCCTACCTACAGGATAGGCCGCAGATCCTAGTTAACCAACAGCCTATTTCTTCCTACCCCCACAAGAATTGCCTTATGTCTGTCCCATGCATTCTTGAATTCTCCCACAGTTTTAGACCCCACAACCTCCTCAGGAAGGCTGTTCCATGCATCCACTACCCTCTCTGTGAAATAATACTTCCTCACATTGCCCCTGAACCGCCTCTCCTTCTATCTTTAAATTGTGTCCCTTGTTCTTGCAAGTCTCTTTTTCTGAAAGATGCTACCTCTTGGACTTTGTTGATTCCACTGAGGTACTTAAAGTTTCTATCATGTCCCCCGCTCCCTTCTTTCCTCAAGGGTATACATATTAAGCTCCTTTAGTCTCTCCTCATACGGCTTCTTTGCAGACCCTGCACCATTTTAGCTGCCCTCCTCTGGACTGCCTCTATCCTGTCTATGTCCCATGGAGATGGGGTCTCCAGAACTGGACACAGTAATTCAGATGGGGTCTCACCAACTGTCTGTACAGAGGGATAACAACTTCCTGTTTTCTGCTGATGATGCCTCTCCTATACATCCCAGTATACCCCAGCCCTCCCTACTGCCTCTCTCACATTGCTTGCTAACCTTAAGGTCATCTGATATGATTACCCCAGGTCCCTTCCTTTTTGTTGTTGTTACTACCTCCCACCCATTGTGTATTCTTCCCCTGGTTCTTGTTTCCCAGGTGCATTATTTTGCACTTCTTTGCATTGAATCTTAGCTGCCATACTTCTGACCATTCTTCCAACCTTGCCAAGTCCCTTTTCATCCTTTCCACGCCTCCTGTGTATCAACCCTGTTGCAGACCTTTTGTGTCATCTGGCAAAAGGCATACTTTTCCTTCCAGTCCCTCTGCAATGTCACTGATGAAGACATTAAAAAGGACTGACCTAATACTGAACCTCAAGTGTACCTCACTTAGTAACCCCTCTTCAGAGTGGACTCCATTTACAATTACCTTCTGTGTCCTGTTGTCCAGCCAATGTTTTACCCAGGCTACCACCCTGGATCCCACTCCCAGGCTGGTTAATTAGACTATTAATCTTTTGTGTGGAACTGTGTCAAATGCCTTGCTAAAGTCTAGGTAGGCTATGTCCACAGCCCTCCCTGGTCTGCTACTTTGGTCACCCAGTCAAAGAAATCTATTAGATTGTCTGACATGACCTTCCCGCTGTGAACCCATGCTGCCTTGGGTCCTGTGTGTTCCACTGGCCTCTAGGTACTCGACTATTCTTTCCTTCAGAAGTGACTCCATCACTTTCCCTACCACAGAGGTCAGACTGACAGGTCTGTAGTTTCCTGCCTCTGTCTTGGACCCACGCTTGTGAAGGGGAATCACATCTGCCTTCCTCCAGTCCTCGGGTACCACACCATCCTCCCATGATTTATTAAAAGAGTAGCCAGTGGTTTCACTATGTTCCTCCCTTTAATTTTTTAGAATTCTGGGTGAATTCCATCAGGACCCATTGCTTTGTCCACCTTCAGTTTTAGGAGTTCTTGCAGAACCCTTTCTTCTGTGAAAGGACTGGATCGTCCTCCTATGAAGAGTGCTTCTGTTAATTGGATTAGGCACTTCCCCCTCCTCTTTTGTGAATACTGAGCAGAATAGTCATTCAGTATTCCTGCTTTTTCACTGTCCCCCTCTGCCCACCCACCGTTCATTCTATTCAGCCTCACTATCCCTTCCTTTGTTTTTCTACGCTCGCTGATGTACCTATAAAAGGTTTTATCCCCCTTCTTAACTGAGTTGACTATCTTTTCCTCAGTTTGGGCCTTTGCTATTCTGACTTCCTCCTGCTTTCTTCTGCCTTAACTGATACAGCCTCTGTCCTGCTCCTTCTGTGTTTCCTTATACTCCGGAATGCTATCTTTTCTTCCTCACTTTCACAGCCACCTCTTTGAGAACCATAGTGGCTTTTTCTTTCGTTTTGATTTGTTTATTTGCTTCACACAAAGGCTTGTTGCCTCTGTGATGGCAGTTTTGATAATTCCCCATTGTTGCTCCACACCTCCTTCTAACCTGTTTGCTAGTGCTTTTCTGAGGCACTCTCCCATCTTGCCAAAGTCAGCCCTCCTAAAGTCCAGTACCCTCACTTTTGTATGGCTTGACTCTGTAGCTGAGTTTAACGTGAACTACACTGTTTGATGGTCACTTGTCCCCAGATGGCAACCCACTTCTAGATCTGAGATCCTCTCAGTGCCCCCGTTTGAGAGTATGAGGTCTAAGATTGCTCCTCATGAGTGGGTTCAAACTAGCTGTCTAATGCCTGCCACCTGTAGGGCATCAAGAATGGCCCTGTTTGGATATGGCTGCAGCAATGTCTCCAGTTAACATCTGGCATATTCAGGTCTCCCATCAACAGTATCTCCCTTTCTCTGCCATTCTAAGAATGCCTTCTATCATATCCTTGTCCATTCCTTCCCCTGACATGGGGGTCTGTACACAACCCCTGTGCGGATTGTGGTGCCCTTTCCAGTCTCCAAGGTGACCCACAGTGCCTCCTCTCCTCCCTGTTTACTCTTTTGTTCAGTTGCTTTTATCCCTTCCTTTACATAGAGAGCTACTCCTCCCCCTCTTCTCCCCTGCCTGTCTCTCCTGTAGGTTATGTACCCTGGTATGTTAACATCCCAGTCATGGTTCTCTGTGTACCATGTTTCTGTGACTGCTACGATATCCAGGCATCCCTCTTCCATTAAGGCCATCAGCTCAGGGAGCTTGTTGCCCAGACTATGGGCATTGGTACTCATTACCCTCCATTTCTTGATGGCCTTTCTCCCTTTTGCCCCATCCCTGTCCTTCTTGCCTTTGTCACTTTCTCCATTTACCCTTGCCCTTCTCCCTATTGACACCTCTATGTTGGTGTTTGCCGCACTTACTACCGTGATTATTTGGGGGCTAGGATTTTCCTGCTCCTTTCAGTGCCTCCTCCTTGGCTAGTTTAAAAGCTTGCCAATGAAGCATTTAAACCTATCACCTAGGATCCTGGTTCCCTCCCGACAGATGCAGCCCATCATGCCAGTATAGGCTTGCATCACTCCAGGTGGACCCCAGTCCCAGTGAAGTCAAATCCCTGAGCTCCACACCAGTTTTTCAACCACTGATTGAATCCCATGTGGTGCGGAACACCCTAGCCTCTCCTATGCCATGATGGGTAGCACCTCCTAGAAGGTTACGTGCTTGCTACTTGACTAAGGCCCCTCCCCAATTCCACAAACTCTTCCTGCACTTCTAATCCTTTCTAGCCAGGTCATTTGTCCCTAGGTGGACAATGACATCCAGCTCCCCTCCCTGTGCAGCTGCTCCAGCAATCCTGAGGATTCGCTCCTGTCCCTGCAAGCCATGGTGCCAGGCAGGCACCTTACCTCCTCTCCCTTCCTTCCCCAGTTCTACCTTCCTAACAGTGGAGTCCCCCACCAGAGTTGTTTCCTTCCCCTGCAGGGTCCCCTGCCACCCCCTGTGGGTCTCCTTTGTGGAGGTTCCCAGCATCTTCCTTGGTCTCCACTGTGGGTGCCTCCATAGAGGAACCACACTTTGCCAGAATGGCATAGGAATTGTGGAGAGGTACAGTGGGAGGATGCGCCTGTTCCACCACCCTCACCCTCCCTGAGCCCACTGTGGTCCAACCGCCCTCTTTCTTGGCAACCTCTGAGGCAATGGCAGTGGCACTGGTGGTCCCTGGATGGAAGAGGAGTCCCACAAATCCTGGCCAACTCAGCCTGGAGATGAGCAACCTCCTTCCTCAGCCCAGAGAGGTGCCTGCAGATGGGACAACACCGCATCCTCCAGAACATCTCCCGGAAGACTGCTGCTCCACAGCCACTGCACTGCACCACTCCAATCATGTCTTATTTCTGGCCCCTTAACTGTTTGCAATCCTTACTCTTTCCTCTGGTTTTTTCCCTCTCTCCTTACTTTCTGCCTGTGTGCCCTTTAAGCTCCTGATTGTCCTGTTCTGAGACAAGAATATCCTATATTTCGCAGTAGACCACTTACTTGCTCAGAGGCAGACCTCCAGCAGCTAGAGAGGGCCGGAGATCTACTCTTTCTCTTCTAGGATGGTGGGTCCTTGGTGGTTCTGTGATCACTCACTTCCTGCCCCTAAACAGGAAGTTCCTGTTGTCAGTCAAATCCTGTGCCTATAAAAATAGAGCTAGCTTTGGGTGGGGGAGGGTGGAGGGCAATATAGTCCCAGCAGAGAAGTTCAGTCACACAGCAGTCCTTTTTCCTGGTGTCTTCGATCTGGTGTTCTCCCTGGGGCTCAAAACTGACAGCATCGAGACTGATCAGGTTATTTGTTCAGATCATTGCACCATCAGACTCAGCTTCAGAGCCCCCCTAAATGTCCCTTCCCCTGTGGAAATGGTCCAGTTCCACCCTTTGAAAGGTTTAAAGCCAGAGGAATTGATGGCAGAACTGGACATTTTGTCTGTGCTTGAGGCATACGCTAATGGCCCGGAGATGACTGTGGCAGCCTACAACAGGGTTGTTGCCAAGTCTCTGGACTGCCTGGTGCCAGTCTGTGTACACCACCTGGTTACTCATCTCAGCTCACCATTGTTCAATGGGGAGCTGAGAGAATTGAAAACTAGGGGGCGGAGATTGGAGAGGCTTTGGAAGAAGACCAGGTCTGCAGAGGACAGGCTGTTTCTGATTACTCATTATGATGAGTATCAGAATACAATCATCCAGAAAAAGGCAGCTTTTATGTCTGGGATGATTGTAGCTGGGGGAACCAACCAACTCAGCTCTTCCAGGTTGTAGATAGGCTATTACATCTGGCCTGTCTGGAACCCATTAGAGCAGTTTCAGCTCACAAGTATGAGGAGTTTGCTCGATTCTTCTCAGACAGAGTGTTCTCCATGAGGGCTGGGATTTTTCCTAGTGGAATACCATCCTCCAACAGTGGCAGCCTTCGAGTGGATGGATGCACTCAGTCTCCTTGGGGAGAGTTCCAGCCAGTGATGACAGAGGAGGTCTGTGGGGTGATCTCTGAGCTTAAACCAATGTTCTGCAACCTTGACCTGGGCCCAATGTGGCTACTGGTTGGCTGTGTCGAGGTTCTGGTTCCAGTTTTCACTGAAATTATCGGGAGTTCCTTGTCAGCTGGTTTTTTCCAGAGTCTCTTAAACAGGCTCTGGTTAAGCCCCTGCTGAAAAAGTCATCATTGGACTCCGACATCTTGGCAAATTACTGGTCTATCTCGAACCTCCCCTTTTTTGGAGAAGGTTCTTGAGAAGATGGTCACAGAACAGCTTAAGGGTCATCTCATGGACTTCCAAATCTATTAATCTTTCTAGTCCAGATTTAGGGTCTTGCATAGCATGGAGATCATGTTTGTTAGGGTGCTAAATAACCTGCCCAGGGTGAGGGATAGAGTAGAGCAAATGATTCTCGTTCTCCTCAATCTCTCCTCAGTGTTTGACACTGTGGACCATGGGGTGTTGTTGAATAGGCTGAGGGAGTATGTAGGACTCACTGGCAAGGTCTTCAGTTGGTTTGAGTCCTTTCTCCAGGGCAGGTCTCAGAGTGTGGTGTTGGGGAATTATTTCTCAGACTCAACGGACCTGCCCTGTGGAGTCCCCAAAGGCTCTATCCTCTCCCCCATGTTGTTCACAGTGTATATGCTGCCCCTGGGTGAGGTTATAAGGTGGTATGAGCTGAGCTTTCACTGCTGTGCTGATGATACTCAGCTCTACCTGTCCTTTGCACTCAGGAGATTGGAGGTGGTCAACATGCTAAATGAATGCTTGACTGAGATCTGTGCTTGGACATTATCGAACTGGCTGGGACTTAACCCGGGGAAGACCGAGGTGGATTGAAGAGGAGGATTGGGGACCTCTGGTGATAGGTTGGGGCTTTTTATTGGCCCCACCAAACTGGAGGTCTCTGCAAATTGAAGAATGTGGCCACTGTTTTGGATAGCAAGCTGATGCTTGATGCTCAGGTGTTAGCCGTTGTCTGGACATGGTTCTACCTTCTCCAGAACTTCACCCGAATTAAGTCCCTTATCTCTCCCAATGACCTAGCCACACTGGTACATGCTTTTATCACCTCAAGACTTGATTACTGTAACTCACTCTACCTCAGAGTCAGAGGGGGTGTGATGTGGAGCCAGCAGCTTCTGCAGAATGCTGTGACCTGGTTGTTGACTGGACACTCATGGTTTAGTCATATTACCCCGGTGCTGCATGAACTGCATTGGCTGCTGGTGCACTGGCACATCACCTTTAAAGTAGGTCTCTTGACCTATAAGGCCCTACACAGGTTGGGTCCGGGCTATCTAAAGGAGCTACTGCATCCGTACGCCCCATCTCGCTCCCTTGGGTCAGCTGGAGATGCCCTCCTGGAGGTCCCCCAGGCAAGGTTAAAATCTTCCAGAGGCCAGACATTTGAAGTGGCAGCCCTGGTCCTCTGAAATTTTGTGCCAGGGTACCTCCAGGAGGCACCCTCTGTAGAGATTTTTAAAAAACACTTGAAGACCTTCTTGTTCGAGCAGGCCTTTGGGACCTGATATAGTTACTGGGATCATCAGATAGTTCAGAAATTAGTTTGTTTTTAGACTTTTAGTGGGTTTATGGAAAATGTTATGTATTTTATGCAAACTGTCCTGTATTGTTTTGTATGTTTGTATTTTTTTGCTGTAAGGGCACCCTGAGCCTGCGGGAAGGGTGTCCTATATAAATAAATAAACTCTACTACTACTACTACTAATTTTATTGATGGAGTTTCCATAAATTTTGCCCAGGCATACACCTGACCTGTTATGGATGCATAAGGAAATGTCTGGATAGAGTGGTAATAAGGCAGCATTCATGGGGTCTCCATAGTAAAGGTAGCAGAAGAGTTAGAGGGGCACATGTCTGGCCATGATTATAGTGTAGGTACTGTAAGGTGATTTGCCTGCCTACATTACTGGTCAGTGATTGTGATACATAGCCAAGCATTTCAGTTAGAGGTATCAGCTGACTGTTGTTGTCCACATTGGCATATGACATGTAGAACAAATTCTGAGGTCACAAGGAGGTCATTTATAGAACTTGGGATGTTCCTAAAAAGAAAGGTATCCAGAATGATTTTTTTCCAAGATCTTCATCATCCTGGGGCATATGAGGAATGACAGCAGACTACTAGACAAAATAATTCTTGCTAAGAGTCTGTTGAGGGAGAGTCTTATTTTTCTGGCCAGCTTGGGGGCAATAAAGGCCTGCATGCCCAAGATGGTTTCAGCTGTCGCCAGGAGGGAGGAGTTCTGGTCAGGAAAATGGACAAGGCAGTATGGTAAGATTTATACTTAGGGGTGGGGGAAGTAGCTAGCAGAGGGAATCACCAGTTGCAAGAGTTAGATGCATGGGTTCACCAAAGTAAGGACAGCAGAGCTAGGTAACAAAAGAGTAGTAGACCCCCAGTTGAAGGAAGGAAGCACAGATATGCAGCAATTCTCAATAAATCACTCAATCAATCAATCAATCAAAATCTTTATTTGGCCAGAAGAACACCATTGAGCAAGCTCATTTTCGAGATGGATCTGGGCAAGATACATGAACAATACATAAAGAGGAATGCCAACTTACAGAGCAGTTACATAGAATAGGGATTACACATAAGAGGTTAATAACAGCACTGGAGTACATTTATAAAATAAGACAGAAAGCTAAATACCATGTGCTATATAACTTGTGCTACAAAAGATGCAGAGTGAACCTATACAACCATATATACAGAGTTTTCATGGAGCAGGCTTGGATTCAAGTATTGAGTACATAGTGTAAGAAGGGGCATGGGTGAGGAAGGGGGAGGAACTCGGGAATGAGAGCATAAGTGCAGGAGTGCCTGAGGGACTTTAGAGCACCAGGGGCAGGTGACAATGGTTATAGAGCTAGGTGCAGTATACCAGGAACAGGGGCCAAGGGTGACGTGCCAGTAAGTGTAATATTAGTAGCTGCCAGGATGACTCAGAGAGGGAGACTCCAACTTAGATTGGGTGGAACTATCAGGTGGGGTACAAATGGACACAAACATACTGAGTAGTGGGGCAGGAGTACCTGGAATGGAATGCTTCTGACAGGGCTAGAAATTGAATCTGGGTGGGTGGGGTGATGCTGGGAGGCTGTGACATCAGGGGGAAGTACTGTAGTTACAGGATTCCTTGAATGAACGAGAATATAGTGCTTTGAAGGCTGATAGTTTGATTGGGAATGCCAGTTGCAAGGTTTTTTGCAGGTTGTTCTATAGTGCAAGTAGAGCGTGATTAATGGCAGACCTACCAAAGCTTGACTTGAACTTAGGTACTGCAAGCGAGATGTAAGTAAAACTCCTTCAGCATACTTACCTATTGCATTTAAAGGAAGACAGTCTGAGATATATTGGGGCAGTAATTTAATAATAGCCCTGTAGGTCCAGAGGGCTGCATTTCTCTTTCTTCTGTACCCAAGGGAGGACCAACCTACTGCAGTGTAGAGGGAGCAGTGATGAGCAGAATAAGGAAGTCCAGTAATGAATTTCAGAGCTCTGTGGTATAGCATGCTGAGTTTGGCCAGAGCAGTGGCAGTGCTTTGGCTATATAGAAAGTCCTCATAATCCAGTAAGGTGAGAAAAGTGGTTTGTATGAGTCACTTTTTTGCCTCCAATGTTAGTAGGTTTTTGATCCTGTAAAAGAGGCCAAGCATCTGCCTCAGCTTCTTTATCAGCTCATTAATGTGATCATTGAAGGAAAGCTTTTGGTCTGTCCAGACCCCCAAGTATTTGAATTTTGTGACACAGTGGTTCGCTGAGGAGTATATGAATCTGAGGTAAGTGACCTTGAATTGCAAGGTTATTAGCGTTTGCAAAGGGGAAAAAAGCATCACCTTCATTTTCTTTGCATTCCAGAGGATTTACTGTTGCAGGAGTTGTTGTAGCAGGTTAAATTCCTATTGCAGATCCCTGCAAACTGCTTCCATGCAGGACCTTTCAATGTAAAGTACTGTATCATTGGCAAAAAGGTGAATGTTAGCAGCTTTGACGTCAGCATCGATTTTGTTTTTGTATACTGCAAAGAGCAATGGACCCAGTATTGAGCCTTGTGGTACACCCCTTAGAAGAGGTTTCAGGGATGAGAGCTCCCCTTCCACCTTAATTTGCTGTTGCCGTCCTGTAAGATAGTTCGAGAACCATCTCAGGGATAGTGAGTCCAGTTCGATGTTTTGGAGGGAGACAAGGAGCAGATCATGGTCAACAGTGTCAAACACCTTGCTTAAATCCAGAAATACAGCGTAGATGAAGTTCTTAGTATCCAGGGCACACTGCCAGTCATTGGTCACTTTTGCAAGGGCTGAGATAGTACTATGATGTGGCCTAAAACCAGACTATAGGGGGTTTAACAGGTTAGCAATATCAAGGTAGTTCCTGAGCTGTATACTCACTATTTTCTCCAATAATTTGGATAGGGTGGGGAGCAAGGAGATTGGCCTATAGTTGTTCAGGTCACAGGGGTCTCCAGACTTGAAGAGAGGGACTACATGGGCAGTTTTCCAGAGGTGGGGGGGATAATGCCTTGTGAAAGAGAGAGGTTAAAGAGATGTGTGATAGGCACTGCCAGTACACAGTGACTCAGCTTCAAGAAGAAGGGATCTAAGAGGACAGCCCCAGCACTCTTCCTGGTGTCCAGATGTAGGAGAAGATCCTCAACTTCCTTTAGAGTGGTAGGCTGGAGGGAGAACACCATGCTTGTGACTGGAGCTGATGCTTCCAGTAAGCTGAGTTGTGAGCGGAGGGTATTGGCAGGAGAGGTATTGAATGCAAGTTCTGCAGTTGTGAAATGGTCATTAAAGGATGGGGGTCGCTGTGGAGTCCGAGCAGTGAGAAGCAAACTTTTATAGTAACTAAAAACTAGAAGGGAATCTGCCTTAATACTCCATTTGGAAGCCTCATTTAACTTTTTCAACCTCACTATCAAAAAGAACGACCCAGAAATTGTTAAGATGGGTAATCCTTAAAAAAAAAAAAGGATATGGAGGAGCCAGAAAAAGCAAGGCAACTGGAGGACTTGGGAGAGCAGAGGAAGCCACAACACCTGAGAAGAGGCCTGATCCGGGGAAACCATTACTACCCTGGGCCACAAACTCCAGACTTTGATTACATCTATGTCCACCCTTAATCAAAAGGTGGACGATTTTAATGGGCGTGTTATCATGCTAGAGTCTGCAGTGGATGGCATTAAATGCGACATTTGTGATGTGCACAAACAGGCTAACGCTTCCACAGGGCAACCACACTAATGAGTAAAGAAAATCAACATCTCAGGGCAAGGCTGGAGGCACTTGAAAACTAAGCCCGAGTGGCTAATGTCAGGATTGTAGGCCTTCCCGAAGATTCGGAAGGGGGTCATCCACTTTTAAATATTCAAGAGTGGCTTACTGAAAAATTATCTCCAGAAGCCCTAGATAGTACTTGGAAGGTGCAAAAAGCTTATAGAATAACTCCACGTGGCCACCCACAGAATATGGAGGAGCCTTGTGCCTTGATGTTGGTGACTTTGGGCATTGCAGCTCAAGACAAAATCCTCAAATATGCACTTAGAGCAGCTCCTTTGTTCCAAGGCAACCACCAGGTTCACATATTCCCAGATATCAGCTACGTGATGAGACAGCATTCCAAGAAGTTTGAGGAAGTCAGATGAGCCCTACGGGAGCTGGGAATACTGCATACCATCATTTTTCCAGCCAGACTTCGGATTGTGCACCAGAATAAGGTGTATCTATTCTTGGATCCAATTGAGGCCAGCAAATGGGCTGATCGGAGAGCTGCAGAATCGTGTAGAAGAACCAGCGGATCGAATGATGAGGACAACGAGGCAACAACTTGAAGGTTTTCTTCAGGACATTGTTTATTACCTAGTGGTAACATTACTCTGAATTACCTCAGAAAAAATTGACTTTAAATAATCAAGAATTCTGTTCATTTATTCACCTAGAGGAACAAGACTTTTAGTCTTATCTTTAACTATGTTTACCATCTTAGACCTGATTTTGAACAGGCTATGTTGATCTAGTTTTAATTGGGGGCTGTTAACTCAAAATTTTAATGTCCTGAAATGTTCTGAACCATGGGAGTGAAAAGCATTATTTTTCCTTATAATGTTTTGCATTATCAGGCTGCAAATTTATTTAAAAGAGGTATATTTTCTTTTACATTAAGGTAACAATATGGCACTAATAGCCCCCTTTTTAGGGGTACTGCTTGCTGTCGGACTAGAATTGCTGGACAGTTTAATTACATTAGTTAACGCCATGTGGCTCATGGGTTCGTGTTGTATCATATATTAAGTATAATTGATAATCTTGCTTATTGTTTTAATAGGATCCCCCATATTCTGTATCAATATATAGTAGATGCATGGATTTACTTTGATTAAGCGAAATGACTTTGTTCCGAATGGTGATATTTTTTTGTGACAGTCTATCTGCTATATGATCCTTGTTTGTCTTGTATTTGATAAAAAGTAAAAATAAAGTTTTAAAAAAAAAAATCGAGGATGGCGGATTTATCAGACACCACAGAAACACCAGTAGTGATTTTTGTGTGCAGGGTGTTCGGAGCAGCATGACCTTCAATATCTTTGATAGTTTTCCAGAACTTGGCTGAGGAATTGGTGGAAGAGTCCAGTTCTTTATGGAAATAACTAGCCTTGGCCTCTCTAACCAACCTAGTACAATGGTTTCTAGCTTTTCTAAACAAGCCCAATCCATGAGTTTTGTTCTCCGAGCTTTTTTCCAAAGCCAGTCTCTGTGCAGTAGAGAGGCCTTTAACTGTGCCATAAACCATGGGCATGACTTTTTCTTAGAGCGTATTTTGACCAGGGATGCATGCCTATCCAGTGTCCCAAGCACAATCTCCTGAAAGATATCGTAAGCCGTAAGCACTGAGTTTGTCAGGTAGAAGTCCTGCCATCTCAAGGAGTCACGCAGGTCAGAGAGAAATGCACCAATATCCAGGTTATGCCATTTCCTCCTGAGAGAGAATGTGGAAGAGAACAGTACTTTGGGGACGGATCTTACACGCTATGAAACAGTGGTCACTAAGGTCAGAGAAAAACAATCCAAAATGGGAAAACAGATGTGGTTTGTTTACCAAAATAAGATCTAGTAGGGAGCTGTTGTTTGAGTATTTCTTATTAGGACGCATTGCCTCTGCGATGAGTTGTGAAAGTCCAAAGGAGTCACAAAGAGTTTTGAGAGGTAAAGGGACATTGGATGACCAGTCCAAATTAAGGTCTTCTTATATAATAATCTCTGACCGCAAGGATCCCAGCAAATTAGTTAGATGATCTAACAACTGTACACCTGCTAAGGGGGCCTATAGCATCCTAGGATGCAGAATGAGATAGAAGAGGAGAGCTTAACTTTGAGGGTCAGGTTTTCAAATTCTTTGGGGCTTGAGGTTGACTCTATGACAGAGGCAGAAATTTTATCCTTGACATAGATGGCAACTCCTCCTCCTATTCTCACATGAATATAGATCATATGAGAATACACTCTGCAAAATTATCTAGCCTGAGAGCCTGTTGCACATAGAAAGCCAAGACCTAGAGGTACTCACAGAGACCTGATGGAGAAAGAAAATGACTATGACACTATTCCAAATGGATAGGTCTGACAGGAAAGGTAGTAGGTGACTTTCTTTTAAGGGAGGGCATCACCGAGAAGAACAATGAGGATATCGGGGGCAAACTGTTTCATTGAGTCCATATGTTCAAAGTCAAAGAAAAGATTGAGGGGATACAATAGTAACCCAGAGGAGTACAGCAGGACTGCAAACAGTTCAGCTCAGCTGGGAAAGTTACCAGATCAGGTGCAGTGGTGATAAGTGCTTTTAAAAATTAAAATTCCATAAGTGGAATCATGGGGGGATTATGTATTCTGCGTCCATAAATTTTTCATAAAAAATTTTTGCCATTTAGTAATCTCAATTACTTATATTCACATGCATTAAAAATGCTTAATCAGATTTCTCCAGCTTTGTTATGTTTTAGGAACCCTTGATACTGAGTATGTTTGCCAACTGTCAGGGCTATACCTGCAAAGGCAGGAGTATTATAAGCATACAAAGTTTCAGAAAATGTTCACAACATTTCACAAATGATTAAATTGTAAAATTATCAGCCCGTGTAACTTCAAAACTAAATAGTCAAGTCAAGCTTCATTTAACAGTTTGTAAGACAATTCCAACAAGGTTATGCATGCTAATTTTCGGGTGTATGTCTCCAAAGGTTGCAGAGGTATAAGCAGCACAATATTTTCATAAAATTTCATAATGAAATAAAATGCCAAATTTGAGCCCATGTACATTCAAAACCAATCAACCAAACGCCATTATATTTGTCTGGTCCTTAGAGCTCTTAACAGCAAGTAAGCATAGCAATTTTCAAGTCTCTAGCTAAAAGCCCAGGTGAGCTAGAAGAACCAAATAAACATATTTGCACATTTTTACAAAATTCAGCAAAATGTCACAATTTGTAAACATTTCTCAGAAGCAGAATTTGATATTTTAGGAATGAAGGTTTAGTAGAGATGTAATACAGTCTTGCATCATCTGAGCCTTGAATTGTTGTCCCACAGGCGGAACTTCAGAATTTTAAAGTTCAAACTCTGCTCTGTGGTCATGTTCCCCCCTCCAGCATTGTAATGGAAGTTTGATTTCACTACTAAAGAGTGCAGACACTGAACTGTATAATTGTATTTAGAAGTCTGATACTCTGCATTAATTTAGTTTTAAACTGTTTTCTTGTCTTTAGCATTTTTTTCAGTTACCCATTACTTCCTGGAACCGAGGAAACCACAGTTTAAAGCAAAAACACTGCGACCGCATGCACACTGGTTCACGGCAGGTGCTCGTGAGAAAAATTGCCAAGCAAACACATAAAAAGGGAAGCACTCAAAGTACAAAAAATTGGGCATGGCAAAAAGTTTATTTTAAATAATGGCTCACACCAGCTAAAACAGTAGTGCTAACCCAAGGCACTTTGCTTCTACGGCATGAGGCTTCGTCAGGGAGCCAATTCCTGCTTTGTATTTTTGTTAAACTATTAATTTAAATATTTAAACATTTTTCAGTTTAAATTGGTTTTATTTTTTAAATGGTTGTACCCTTATTATGAGTTTAACACAATTAAACTGTTTTGACATTCTTTTTTGTCACATTGCATGACTGAGAGGCCTAAGGAAAATGTGAATTTTCCAAAGTTTTCTGCCCTAAAACAAAGAAAGAAAATAGCAAAATGTGTGCCTTTGCCAGCTCCACCATCCACTTTGGTGTTCCAAATATGTTCCTCAGTAAAAAGCACAAATGTAATAATGGGGAGGGGGGGGTTCCTTTAATAGCTGGAAGCAACAGCCGGCCCAGTGTCACTGAGGGTTCAGGCAGTGGATGCCACACCTCACGCCACACCAGTGACCCAAGTTCAGGAATGGACTCAGGTTGCTTGGGAGCATCAGGGGTGGGGAAGGATTGTGCGTCTGCAGACAGCTCTCCTTCCCCAGGGGAGGGGGGTTAGGGCAGTGCGCTGTTGCCCGACATCCAGTGGTGGTGGGATGTCAGCACAGGTATGCTGCCAAAATGGGGAGGGCCCACATTCAGGGCATAATGCTGCCTCCATGGAGGCAGAGCCCTGTCACTCCGCCCATTGCACTACTGTGGGCCTGGGGGAAACATCGGAAAAATGGAGCTGACAGGCTCTATGATGGCTCGGCTGCCTCCATGCCAGGACCAGAGAGATGAGCCCCTCTGTGGGAGAGGCTGTTACTACATGCCAGCTCCACAAAAGAAGAAAGAATAAAAAAAAAAAATAGTGGGAAGCAAGCATCGGACAGTCCCTTGTCCTTGCAGCAGTCCCTGTCTTCAAAAGTGTCTGACAAATGCTGCAAGCAGTCATCTTTGGCCAAGGAAACTGAGAAGACTGCCAGGTCATCTACGGACCCCAGTAAGGCACACAGGGCATCTAGCAGGGTGGAGCCCTGATGCTAATGTGGCAAAAAAACACCATGAAAGAACTTCAGACCCACCATAGTCCTTAATATTTTGGAAGAAGAAGCACAAAGAAAAACACAGCACAGTTCCGCTTCTGAGAAAGAGACAGAGCAACCAGTGCCAGAAAGGACATTGCCCATCATGGAGAACATAAAACACATGGGTTGTATTTTCCAGGCTGTGCAGGCTAAGGAGAACCTTGTTAGTAACCCTCAAATTCTACAGCCAGTACAGAGTCTCATAGAGGAAAAAGAGGAGGAACTGATAGAACCTGAGGTGTCCCTTGAGCAGGACTTTGGTTCTCCTCCTACAGGTAATGAGAATTTTGCATCATACTCCACATTTGTTAGCCAGATGTCTAGTGCACAGAATCTAACATCAGCAGAGTCAGAAATGGGTATAGAGGAAGCACAGTTTATAAGTATCCAGCGACTGACTTATTCGAAGTTTGTCATTTCAATCCACAAATCCCTCAAGATGGCCACTACTAAGGTGAAAGCCACACCATATACAGCACTGGCAATTGATAAAAATGTGGAGAAAAGGTACCAGGTAGACAGGGATGATCAGTGGTGGCTCCAGCCTCTGCTGGCTACCAGGGCACAGGGGGTGCACGGGAGCTGACCACCAGGGTGCCTATTTATTCTTGCTACGGGGGTAGCTGTGTGCCAAATGTGGCACCAAATGGGGCACTGCATTTTTTTTTTACCAGGGCATATGACCTGTTGTGACCTGGTGTAGAACTGGTACTGGGGCTGATTCAGAGTTCCTCTATGCCTGCCCTAACCATGAGACAGTGGTATAATCTTCAGCTTATGAAAAGCATTATATAACATTACCTTGGCATGTGTTCCTCTGGACATGGAATCCAGGAAATTGGACTGTAGGTCTAGAAAGACTTACACTACCACAACCCTTTTGTTGTGGCAGGATGTCTATTTAAGCTAGAGTACACTGCACATTATCAATGGCATTATGGAATTCAGTCACACCAACAGTAGTGGTTTGCCTCTGCAGGTACAGACTCATCTGGCACACAAGTGAAAGCTGGTCCAGAAGCTGTAAAGTACCCATTCCAGATGGCCATAGACTTGAATGGCATGGCTTCTAGGGCCCTAGAAAATGCAATGTCAGTCAGAAGGTTTACATGACTCGGGTCAACCTCTCTGGTCCTGGACACACAGAGCAAGGCTAACACTTCTCATTTGAAGGACCCTGTTTATTTGGGAACGAAATAGAGGCCTACATGAAAAAAACTGAAGTGCAAAAACCAACTTTTAAAAGCCTTTTATAAAAAGAGAAAGCCTCTTCCTCTTATAGACTACAAAAGGGGTGGTATGGGAAGGGTCTCTTAAGGCAAACCATGTTTGCTCTTAATAAAATCAGTGAAAAGAATGCAGGGAAACAAAATAAAGGAAGTGTATATTTAGCATTTCTTGACAGTAAATCAGCATTTGATGACACTGATAGAGAACCACTGTGAAACTTTTTAATGTATCAGAATACTCCAAAAAGGTTACTGGCCATTATTATAATGCTTCATACATAAACATCTGCAAGAGATAGATTAACAAGAAATGGAAATATGATCGAGCAACTTAAAACCGTGAAAGGAGTTAAGCAGTGGTGCCGTTTGGCTCCAATACTCTTCAATCTTTACACAGAAACTATAATAAAAGCATTAGACAATACAGATACATTTTCTTCAACAATAAATGATAAGGCAATTAAACTACTTGTTTACTCAGATGACAATGTTTTAATAGCAAGAACACCAACTGGATTAAAAAGGACTTTAGCAGGGGTCGGGGTCACTTAAAAAAAATAAATTTAGAGCTCAAAACAAAAAGTTCTCTAATGGGCAAGCTCTTTAAACCAAAGACAGTGTGCTATTAACAGCTTACAGTGTGAGGAAGTCTCCCAATATTCTTATTTCAGATTAATAATTAAAAGTTTAACTGGGCCAGCCTGGTAGTGCAGAGGGCTGAGGCTGCTGGATGCTTTACCTCACGGTACACCAGCGACCTGGGTTCAGGAATGACCTTGGGATGTCGGGGTGCTGGCACAGGGGGGAGGGAGGAGCAGGATCAAGCAGCTTTGCAGCAGATCTCCTCTTCTAAGGGAGATGGGCGCCCTCCCATAGTCCTGCTCCTACTGGGTGGAGGTCCGGTGTCGGTGCATGCAGTGGGGGTGACATGAAGGGAGGGTGTCTTGATGCACGGCATGCATGTGCCTCCACACGTGCATGCATGCCAGAGATGGGGGCAGGAGAAAATATGGGGGTAATATTGTACAAAACTACACACAGAAAAAAAAGAAAATTGAACTGGAAGGCTCATTCATCTAATGTAAAGCAGAATGATACCCTTTCAACCAATGCAGTTTTTAGATTTGCCAAATTCTTTGTAGATAACTCTTATCATGCCCTCAAAAAGACATTTGAGGCAAAAGCTAATGCCCAATGACTGTATGGCAGCGATGTCTGGGAAATATAGTCTGATTTATCATTGCTAGAAAAGAATCAGAATTATTTCCTAAGAACTGTTATGAGATTGCCTAGAGACATTCCCCCTACAGCCCTTAGATTATGATCAGACTTGAAGTCATTAGAATTTATGGTACACAAAAGAGCAATTTCCATATGGGGGAAACATATTGGATATGGAAAAGTCAAGGCTCCCAAAGCAATGTTGCATACAATCCACTATTAAAATTGCTTGCAACAGCTGGCCCGGTGGCATAGTGGGCTGAAGTGCCAGATGCTTTACCTCTCTCCATGCCATTGATCCATGTTCAGGAGTGAAGCGGGCCATCAGAGGTCAGCATTGGGGGGGAGGGTGCAGGGCAGAATGAGCTGCAGGTGAGGCAGATCTCCTCTCCAGGGAGGGAAACTGAGCTCCCTTGGTGCTTGACTGTCTCGCAGTTTAGGCCAGGGCAGTAGTACAGCTGAGGGAAGCCGAGGCACTAGGCCAGTTGGGTGGGAGGATGCGGCCATTACCAGAGCAAGAGGGTGCATGTGCACCTCTATGCGCATGCGCCTCTCTCTCTGGGGCCCCGGGGTAATTGGGAGGAAAAACCAGGAAAATGTTGGAGGCTGCTGTGGGATGATGCCCCCAGGTCAGCTTCTGGGGGGTCCACCGGGGCATGCATAGCATAACAAGACCCCGAAAGACCCCCTGAGATGTGTAGGGTGGCAGATGACAACAGCAGCCCACCGAAGGAGCACAAACACCGCTATGGAAAAAATAGCTTGCAACCCATGGTTTGAGAGACTCAATGAGAGTCTTAAAAAAGTGATCTGTTAGACATATGGTGGGAAGATGTCCATATCTCTTACTCTTACTACAATATGTATCTGAAGCCATTCAATGTCTGGCTGATGATATATAAGTAAAGACAGGGCAAAGTTGTCTGATCTCTCCCTTTTTGAGTAGTTTCAAACATATTACAATCAAGTAAACACAAAACACAACTTAACAAATCATGGTACAATGTTTTCAAATATTGGCAAACAGTATTTCTAGCAATACAATCAGCACTAGACCGTAGCAAAGAAAGAGACAAGATTGTACACGTATCCTGTATAAGCAGGACCATCAGGATGCTTAATAGTCTGGAGATTATAGTTCACATTTATTCATATGGGGGAGATGTAGTCCTACACACATTTATAGATCAACAAACACCAGATTCATGGTACCTGGAAAATAGCATACATCCAAAACCAAGTTATCTACCAACACCCTGGAATTTGTTCATGGGGCCTTTAGCCTTTCGTGTGCTTTCCCTGGCTGCAGTCTGCGATGTATTTCTAGTAGGGGGACCATATCTCCTCATAGCCACGTTTGTTCCCCTTGTTTTGGTAGGTCATTCTGGTTAGGCTGGCAAGCACCTCCATAGCTATAAGCTATTCCCCAAATGTCGGTATGCCCGTGGACCTCCACCTTCTCAATAATAACCTTTTCGCTTCAACCAAGGCCTGTATGAGCCACAGCTGCTGAGATTTGCTCAGGTGGATGGTCTGTGGGGAGAGGCCTAGTAGCCACAATCCGGGATCTAGTAGGATATGTGTCCCCAAGATCATTGCACAGTGTTATGTCACAGCCAACCATAATGGTCGGATGGGTAGGCAGGACCATAATTGTGTGATAAATCAGCTGCAGGGGCCATGCACCACCAACAGTTGTCCATTGGTAGTACACCTATTGTCTTCAGTTGCGAGAGGGTGCGATACCACAAATGCATCATCTTGTTCTGGATTAGAAGGCTCCTCTGACCTTTACATGCTTGGTGAACTTTTACCCATCCCTGTTGCCATTGCCTGTCTGTGATCATAATGTTCAACTTAGCTTCCCATTTACCCTTTCCTATTAGAGAGTGGTCTGGGGCACTGTTCCTCATGAATTTCTGTACTTTGTCTGCCAGCTCCCTGGGTTGATTAAAGATCAAATGCACACAAACCATCCACTATTACCTGGGGGTAGTAACTATGACAGCATGTTCCCTAGATGTGCAATAACTTTTTTTGTCAAAGTTGTATTAAGTACCTTTCTGAGCCTCTTTTTAGCAGTTGAGCAGCACAGTTTGTCTACATTCCTGCTATCAGAGTTTCAGATGCCTCCTCTGAGATGTCCCCTAGGAGTGATGTCAAATTTGTCTCAGCACACTAATGGGAAACAGCAGGCTTTCAGTGTTTCTCCCTTGGCAGACAGATAGATGTACCTGTAGCTATAAAACAACTCATGTAATTGTGTTGTGCCATTGATTTATTTGACTAATGCTGATGAACAGGAACAGCGGCAGCACACAGCTTTTCTATGAGAGTGAAGCATTTGACCCTTGTGCTTTCTTATTGGACCCTCTTATTGCTGCTATACTACAGTAAGGCAGGAGATGAGACTGTCAGTGTGTTACTTGGGGGCAGGGGGTATCCCTATATGTGCTGTATGTATGTTGTATGCCTCATTGCCCATCTTGTTTTACAAAGAGATTGCAATGTCACTCATGTAGCCTCAGGATAATTAAGTCGTATAACTTTCAACAGAAGCTCATCTCTTTTGGGTGAGAAATTGAAGAAGTTACAACGTTGGTTAAGCACATTGTGCATGTTCCGTATTTCAGACCGTTGACAAGAGTTCACAGTGCACAGATTGAGGCAATGTGTATTACAGTGCACATAAACAGATGATTATTCTGCTTGCAAATATCTATGTGCCTTGAACGTTCAAGGACATGTTTGATGCCCCATCATACCCTTGGATGTGGCATGCTTGAATCTCAAGACTCCGTTGTGCCAATTTATTTAATATAGTCATGGCAAGTGCCTCTCCAGTTATTGTCTCACAAGGTACAAAGTATGGGAATTCTTCTCTTATATTCTGAGTTTTGTCAATGTAATGGATTACCAGAGACAAAACTTCCTTGTTACTTACATCTGTAACTTCATCACCAAGAATAGAGTAGTCCTAGGCTCAGCATCTTTTATGTCTTTAATTATATTGTCACATATCTAATACACAGTAATCTCTATCAACTCATGTTGAATGTCTGGTGAGTGATATTGTGCATTTCACCCACCTGACTGCAAAAGTTCATCAAGAGTTGTATCTCCAGCATTTACCCTGAATTTTAACAGGGAGTTCAAATTTCCTGGATTGTTGGTATCATCGTCTAGTTTCTCAATATGGCAATGTAAAGCTATATTCTGCCTACCACAGAAAAGTATAGTTTCAATTATTGATATGATTTTCATTTTTTTGTTTAATTCTGGCAACACACTTAGCATCAAGTCTGCTCCTCTCTGATTTTTCAGGGGTTTCCATAGTTACCTTAACCCTTAGGCTGCCGACAGAATTAGAATATATAGGAATTTTGGACTGATTTATCAGTCTGTGGCCCTTCAAGGGTTAAAAATTCTGAGCCTTTTCCAATGCATTCATGTAGTACTGTTTCTTATAGTGCTCTTTTAGAATCTCATTTGCTTTTGTCCAATTAACATACTGACATACTATTTACCAGCAGATTAGGCCTTACGGTCTATCGAGTCTGCTCGAACCTCAGATCCCTAGTTGGGTGCTGAGGCCCTCCCCTTCCTTGTGTTCCAGAAACCCCTATCATCCATCCCCACCCCCCTGGGACAGGCCATCATCTGATACATCCACTTTCTGTGTCTGTCCCACCCCTCTCTTGAAGCCCTCCAATGTGGATCTCTGAACCAGCTCGCCAGGCAGTGCATTCCAAGGGTCCACCACCCTCTCAGTGAAAAACCTCCTCCTCTTTTCCCCCCGCACCCTTCCACCTTCCTCAACTTCAAACCATGCCTCTGGTGATACCTCCTGCTTTAGTCTAAAGATCCCTCCATGTTTACCTCTATTTATTCCCTTGAGGTACTTGAAGACCTCAATCATGTCCCCTGTCTCTTCTCTCCTCCAATGAAAACAGGCAGAGCTCCTCAAGTCTGTCCTCATACGTCAAATCCCCTAGCCTCGTGATCATCTTAGTTGCTCTCCTCTGTACCCTCTCCAGGAGCTGTATGTCCCTCTTCAAGTGTGGTCTCCAGTACTGTACACAGTACTCAAGGTGTGGTCTAACCAGTCCATTGTACAGCTGCAGAATCACTTCCTTGCTCCTAGAGGTGATCCCCTACTATGCATCCCAACATCCTGTTTGCCTTGCTAGCTGCTCTCCTGCACTGCTCAGAGTTATTCATACATGCATCCACCATGACCCCTAGGTCTTTTCCCTATTGAGGCCTCCAGCACCTCCTCCCAGGGTGTACCTGTGTTTAGGGTTCTCACCAAGATGCAACACCTTGCACTTGGTGATATTGAAATTTAATTTCCATGTGTGAGCCCAGCTTTCCAGGGTGTCCAGGTCTCACTGGCAGCCAACCTCCCCTCTTCTCCCTCAACTACTGCTCCCATCTTGGAGTCATCAGCAAAGAGACTCATTTCACACCCTATACCCTCCTGATGTCCGATATGTATGCATTGAACAGGATCGGACCCAGGACCGAGCCTCAAGTGTACCCCACTACCAACCTCTCTAGGGTTCGAGAGCTCCCCACAGACCACTACTCTCTGGGTGTGTCCAGCTAGCCAGTTTTCAATCCATCTGACCATCAAAGGGCCTACTCCTAACCACATCAGTTTCTCCACCAGACCATTGTGGGGGACAGAATCAAATACCTTGCTGAAGTCCAAGAATAATACATCCACAGGCTTTCCCCTATCCAGTTCTGATGTTACCCATTCGTAGAACTCCACAAGATTGGTTTGACATGATCTACCTGGCACAAACCCATGTTGCCGACTATCCAGACCTCCCACCTCCTCCAAGTACACCCCCAATCGTTCCTTTAGTATACTCTCCAATAATTTTCCCACCACCGAGGTCAAACTGATGGGTCTATAGTTACCTGGTACTTCCCTCGACCCCCCTTTATGGATTGGCACCACATGTGCCTCTCGCCAATTCCTAGGTACCCTCCCTGTCTCAAGTGACCTATTGAAGAGCTCCGCCAGGGGTGCAGCCAGTATGTCCACCAATTCCCATAGTACTCTCGGATGAATGCCATCCGGCTCAGGAGATTTGTCTTTCTTTAGGGTCTTGAGGGCTAACCACACCCTTTTGGTGGAGATAGCATCATCCGTCCCCTCCACCTTACTGGCCTTTTTATCCTTATCCAGATGTGACACCCCTGGGGTACCTCTCCCTCCTTCTTGCTCCATTTCTGTTGCTCCCCTGATCCCACTCACTGCCGCTTCTATTCCCCATAATGCCTTGCTTTGTAGATATCCCATCCCCTCCCTAGTGAACACAGAGGCAAAGTACTCATTAAATACCTCTGCCTGGTCCCTTGCCTCTTCCACCCACTCTCCTTCTGATCTCAATCTGCTGAGATGGCCCTTAGTTTTTCTCCACTCCCCAATGTACCAGAAGAACCCCTTTTCCCCTCCATGTATCCCCTGTGCCAACCGCTGCTCTTTACTGGACTTTGCTCCCCTCACCATCCGGGTGACTTTTCTAGATGCAAGATGGTAGATTTCCTTATCCCTATCCCCTCTTGTTGTTTTATATTTTTTATAGGCCGGCTTCTTTTCTCTGACCGCTACCTGTACCTCACTGGACCACCAGCATGGTTTATGTGACCTTGTCCTACGTTTCAACTTAGCGCAGATCCTGACTGCCTCATGAAGTCCCTGTTTATGACCTCCCATCTCCTTTCCACACTTGTCATTGATGTAATCCTTCAAGTGATCCTTGAGAATATTTCCCATACCCACAAAGTCTGCCCCTGAAGTCCACTGCCAGTGTCCTAGATCTCACCCCCTTCCCCATGCTTACTTTAAACCAGACAGTATTGTGGTCGCTCCCAGTCAGGGGTCCTCTACAACCAGGTCCCTTACCAGATCCCCATCTGCCAGAACCACGTCCAGGACATGCCCCTCCTTGTGGGCTCCATCATGCTGTGTTAAGAACACATCCTGGAAGCTGTCCAGCAGCCTCTGCTCCTTGGCCACCTTAGAGGACATGGTTCCCCAGTTTGTACCTGGCATATTAAGGTCCCCCATCAACATCACTCCTTCCCCTTTTGGTCCACACTGGGCAATGATGTTGTCCAGCAAACCATCCTCTAGAACATCACTCATCCCGGGGGGCCTATGTACTACACCCAGCTTGACCTTATCTCCTGCTGGGAATTGTAAGGTGACCCATAAGACCTCCACGTTTCCCTCTGCCTCTTCTACCCTAGCAATTTCTATGTCATCTCTAATGAACATAGCCACTCCACCCCCTCTGCCCTCCTTTCTATCCTTCCTAAGCATAGTGTACCCCCACACGTTTAGGTCCCAGTCATGGTTTTTGTTGGCCCATGTCTCCGTGACCGCCGCCACTTCCACCCCGCCTTCGAACAGCATGGCCTGGAACTCTGGCAACTTGTTTCCCAAGCTCCTGGCATTTACTAACACCAACCCCCACCCCTTTAATTAGTTAATGGTTTAGTGACAAGACTGCCCAAGCTATCACTGTAGCCAAAGTACAAAATTTGCACTAGCCACCTTTCAACAATTCACTGATAACTAGCCAAGGATATTCAATACACCATTTCTGTTGGAAGGATTGTTGTTTTCCATGCATCCCTGTCTTTGGAAATATATAAGTAGCTGATGGACTAAAATGATTAGTGAGGTATTTATACTTCTCAGAATCATTGAGTGAGGTATCAATGATTCTACCTATATCATAAGGACCCTCTTCTGACATACTGCTTCTCTCTTCTGGCACAATGTAATTAATGCTGTTTTCATTGGACATATTTCTTGAACAGTCTTTCTGTTATTGTCTGCTGCAATGCCTGAATCTAAAAACGCAAAAGCCATTGTTAACTTTGTCATGAATATGGGAAAATGAAATTATCAATTTCATGTCTGCCCTCGAATGATTAAACATTTGAAAAATGGCTGGCAGATTAGAAATCAAGGAATAGTCTTCTATTGAAGATAGTGGGGGTGAAAACAGTGTTGGGGCATCAGCAATAATGGGATAAGCATAGGGGAGTACTGGTAAGAAAACAATATAGGCAGGGATGGGGCAGGGTTGCTAGATGTCAGCTAGGGATGGGTCTGTGGAGACGGAATAGACAGGGAACATCTGAGCAGACTTGCTGAGGCAAGCATTTTGTTATGCCAACAAATGCTACATTTCCATGTAAGAAAAGCAATATTTGCAAACCCAGTGGGGGGGATTCAAACAAGGATGTGCAGGAGGGGTGGGAAACTGGAACATTTAGGGAGAAGGATGGTCATTAGGACCAGCTCAGGAGGATTAGGTATGGTGGGCAGACTGGATGAGTCACCGAGCCTTTAATTTCCTGCCATCAAATGATATGTTTCTAACGAAGGATGATTTTGGCAATAAGTGCATTTGGTAGTTGATTGCTATCTATAACTAACTTTGGTTATTAAAAAAATACAGTTAATGGCAAGTCCTATGAATATAAGAATACACGGCCTGGGGACACCTTAATATAGGATAGAAATACAGTGATTTCAATAAAATACCAATAAGTATCTTGAGTCATTTTTCTGACTATAATTCATTAGTTTTACAAAAGACTGGTAACTATAAAGACTGATAAGTAGAACACTGCATTTCCATAATAACGCGCCTTGGCAGCTCCCACTTTCTGACTGGCCTAAACATGATCATTTTGTTCAAAATCCAAATGAAGAAAGAGCCACCTGATTGGTAAATCCTCGCTTTTTAGTATTTGCCATCTCTGCAGTGACTGATGCAAATCAGTGTCCCTTTTTTGAAATGGAGGAGCAGAGTTTTAGTTATTACATCTTAGCTTCAACGTCAGTGCTGACATTCCTTTACTGGGTATATTGTTGGCACAGCGAATGCATTACCACAAAGATCATTACAGTGACAAAATCCAGAGGTCGCTGTAAGGGTCTCGGCATACACCGACAGTTTTTCCCCAATGATTACACCCATTACCCGACACAAATCCGACTCAGAGTTGATTATATAAAAGTCAGGGGGAGGGTGGGACAGAGCCCCCTGCATGAAGTTGCTTGGGGCAATGCCCCCTGCAGAAATACACTTTGTTACAGTGACCGCACAAAGCCAATTGTCGGCATTGTGCAGTCACTGTAATGCTGTTCGGCAAAGTTCCTGTCGCTGTGGCAACATGGAACCCCTTTATTGTACCTGGCATACAGGGCTTGAAAAAACTACAGGCCAAACTTGGCAAGCCTAACTCTACTCCCAGCTCTGAGCCAGCCAAAGAGCCTGGTCATCTGATGGCAGCAACAAGATAAGAACTTGAGTAAGAAAGCAGGGTGTCCAGTAAAGTAACATGTCTTTCCACGAAGCATCTTGTAGGACTTTTCTATCTATTTTAATTTCATACCATGTTCAGCGTGAACTGCTGCTCACAGCAGTCAAATAAAAACAACTCCTTTGCAAACAAGATCAGTAACACCTATTTAACTGTATTTCACATGCATGCTCCAACTACCTACTTTCCTAAAAATGTCTGAACTTCACTGCTTATGCACCAGTTGAGGTTCAATCAAGTTTGACTGCAGCATAGGGAGCAGAGCATACTAGAGGCAGAACAGGAACCTGCAAAGGGCAGGACATTTTATCTTTTTCGTATTTTGCCCATACTTTGGTGTTATATATTTAAGGGACCGTATTTCCCCAGTGTTTGCAGTTTTAGTGCCATGCAGAGCACAGGACATATATTTGATGGATCCATCCTGACTGCTGAGCCAGGATGAGACAGAAATGGAGCTGGATGCATGGAATGGCCTACCTCAGGAAGTGGTGGATATGAATATAGTGCAGGGCTTCAGACAGGCATAGGATAGGCATAAGGGAGCAATACAGATGAGTATGACTAGATAGGCCATTGACATAGTAAAGTGTGGCACATTCATAAGGTAGAAAAAATGGCAGACTGGATGGACCTTGCAGTCCTATCTGCTGTCAACTTCCATGTTTCTGACCTAACTTGTTGTGGCTGTGCTGCACAGCACAGAAAAGAAAGATATCCTTTGGTTCAGCTGATATGGTGTATTTGCCCAGCACTGCCCACCTGCATGGGAGAGAGTCAATAAAGCTGAACAAGCTACCAGCCTCTGCTGCTCATGGGGGCAAGCAATGGGACCAGGGGGCCTGATGAGGAGGTCCAGTTTCCTTTAACTTTTTAAGCCCGAATAGTGCATAATGACCAACTGCATTAAAGGCTCAGTAGCTCCCATCCCTCACTCCAAAGTTTTAACCATGACTGTACAACAAATGTTTGATACCCTGAGGCTCCTCCCATCCCATCCATCATTTCTCCTTGTGAACAGTAAAGAATGTGATTATATTAATTGATTGCTGTGCTGTATTGTACTGCATGTCATCAGTAATGGACAGCAATATGTTGATGAGTATGGAGGCGGAAATTGGGATGTTGAGAGTAAGACAACAGGAAATAGTATCCTTTATTCTATGGAGAATTCCCATTACATTATTTAGTGCTCTTATTGCTTCTTCATGTCATTAGATTATTTTTGGGATGCCTTCTTGTACCAAAAGTGGCCTTAATGGAAAGCTGTCATTAACAGAACATCCCCATCCCCCCAAAGTCTAACTAATTAGGCTTTTTGCAGCAAATTCCTTTTTTTTCCCATGGTTTAACTGACTTTATTGTATTGCTGAAAAGTCTGGGATTCTGCAACATGGTGGACACTGCACAGTTCTGTTTGAGGTGAAAGTGTGATGTTGCACCACTCGCCTCAATACAAGTGAATTGAAGTGAGTGCACTTTCACCTGAATGGAACCATGCAGTGTCTGCCATGTTGCAGAATCCCAGACTTTTCAGCAATATAATAAGGTGAGTTAAACTACAGGTTCAATGTGCTTACACACCTAGATGAGATGAGATGAGGTGATGCTTGTGTGACTTGATTTACTTTTTTGGCTTTCCGCCTCTTTATCTGTGGGATATACCACCCTGTAGGGGTACGATGCAAGGAACCCTAGAGGAGGGTCCCTCCCCCACAGGTGCCATGGGAATGATTGCATTGGCTAAAGGTAGGTTAGGAAGAAGCCCACGAGTAAGAGAGAAGATCCGCTGGAGGAGGAGGGGTGGATGGTGGGCAACAAGAAATTAATCCTGGAGAGCCCCAGGATGCGTGGCCATTTAAGCCCAATGGGGGAATGGCATAGTTGCTCCACCCATCGAACATCAGGCTTAAAGCCCTCCCATTCAATGTGCTTATGCAACTAGATGAGATGAGATGATGCTTGTGCGACTTGATTTACTTTTGTGGCTTTCTGCCTCTCTATCCATGGGATGTACCACCCTGTAGTGGTACGACGCAAGGAACCCTGAAGGAGAGTTCCCCCCTTATAGGTGCCACAGGAATGATTGCGTCGGCTAAAGGTAGGTTAAGAAAAAGCCCAAAAAGAATACCCAATCGGGTGTCGAGCATCGAGGAGGCATGAATGAATTCCTTTTTTTTATACTTTTATTTTATTAACATTTTTTTCCTTTTTGTTTGTTTAAAATACAGAAAAGAAGTTACAGATTGCAAAATTCTTACCAAGATATTTACAGCTGGATACTGCTAGAGACTATCGTACTCTATAGTTTATCAATTACAAGAGTTTGTATTTATCTATATAATTACCAATGCATTTTGTATGTTTTTAGTATAACATTCCATGTTATAATTAAGCTAATTAAGTCTAGAACTAATTATCATAAACTTTCAACAGAACAAACAGTCTTATGACCAAATAAAAAAACAAATATAAATTTATAAATTAAAACACAGGTAGTCAGCTTGATTTATTTACTTTCACTTTTCCTATATGAGAGAGCCATATGTTTCATAATTGTAACTCTACTGGAGTATTTATACTGTATTTTATTCCCATTAGGTACGGTGAATCATCTAATGAATTTAATCAAGTATCATGTATTACTAGAGGCTTGCACTATGGAGGGGGGGAGGGCATTGTAATGGTTCTCAGGTCCCATCTGGTCCATCGGTTCTGGTAGGCCGCTTTTTTATTATGCAGATTATGAGTCAATTTTTCACTAGTTTGTATGTGATTAATCATTTTAGACCACTCGTCCAGTACAGGCGAGTCAGGTTGCAACCATTTTTTCATTATAACCTTATAGGCAGTCGCTAAAAGTATGGACCATAGATAGTGAGCGTCCTTCCCCTTAAGATCCCAAGTAGGGATGCCCAACAAGAGATTCTCTGGTTTGAAGTGATTCTGTATATTAAGTATACTAGCCATTTGCTGGGAGACAGAATTGCAAAAAGACTGGATTTTTGGGCATGTGAGAAAGATGTGAGCATGAGTTGCCTCTTTATTGTTGCATAGTCTCCAGCACTGAGATGAGACTCCCGGTTTTCGTTCGGCAAGAAACTGGCGAATAGAAATAGCGAGTACGAATTTTCCAAACATATTCTTGCCATCCTGGGGACATAGTTGTGGTCCAAGTCGAATGCCACAGCCTTGGCTAGTTTGTTTGTAATATCGGTGTATCAAAGTCTTTTTCCTATTGGGCTCTCAAAGGGTCAGACATATGGGCCTGTTGCCTTAGTAAAAACTTATATAATTTAGAGATTGCATGGTCACTCTCCTCGGCGGTCCATATTTGGATAAAGGGAGAGTAATCCTCATAGTTTGGATATTTAGTTGACTGAAACCTGAGTTGGGCATTAATAAGATCCCTGATTTGTAAATAATAAAATAGGTCCTTAGGGATCCAGCAGAATTTAGGCTGGGCCTCTTCGAATGTAATGACCGCATTTTGTCTCATTAATTGCCATGGCGTCAGTAGGCCTCTAAGCAATTGAGCCCTGTACCAGGTATATATCTTCACTGGAGCAAAATCTGGGTCTACTAAAAAACATGTATATTTCCATTTAGTGCTTGCATTACCCCTCTGGGAATAGCCTCTCCTCCATCCCTCCAAGGTTGATATGGCACTATCTGGCAGTATTGATACTGTAACTGTTCTCTCATCAAGTAGTTAGAAAATAGAGCTGCGGCTAGGGAAAGAGAGTGGGATCTAGTAAGGTCTATCTGCTTCCAGTGTGCTGTGTAGGCAGAGCTCCCCCATAGAAGTGCAAGCCTCATCTGTGAAGCATTCCAATAGTGATGTAAATTTGGAAGAGCAGTTCCCCCTCCCTCCTTAGCTTGCATTAATAATTGATATTTGAGCCTTGGTTTCCTACCCGCTCATAAGTAACGCATCAGAGTGCTTTGTCACTGCGAGAGGGTCTTAACCGGGACTACGCACGGGACACATTGAAAAAGATATAATAGTCTCAGCAAAGCATTCATTTTGATGGATTGGGCTCTAGAATAAAAGGATAGGAGAAGAATAGACCATCTTCTTATATCTGTGCCAAGGGCCTCCATTAATGGAGAGTAATTAGTATCAAATAGACGTTTCAATTCTTTTGGTATTTTAATATCCAAATATTTTATCTCAGTTAGCCCCCATTTGAATTTATATAGACTTTCTATTTGCGCCGTTGGGGTATAATTAAAAGCTAGTGCCTCTATTTTCGAGGTATTTTAGGAGTATCCTGACAGTTGGGGAAAAAAGATTACGTTTTTGAAATAAAATGGGGAGTGAGGTATCTGGGTTGGAAAGGTAAATTAGAACATCATCTACGAACAGGGCTATTTTATGCTCTGTTCCACCAAACTGCAATCCTTGGAGATTTTTATCCTGTCGGATAAATTGGGCCAGTGGCTCAATATAAAAAGCAAATAGCAATGTCGAGATTGGACATCCCTGCCTGGTTCCTCTGTGTAAGGAGAATTTTTGGGATATGTGGCTATTGGATCGAACATATCCTTGGGGATTTTGGTAGAATTTAAATATTAAATTTACAGATTGAATGGGAATTCGGAACTGTATCAGAACTTGTCTAAGGAAAACCCATGAGACCATATCAAAAGCTTTTTCTGCATCTAGACTGAGCATTATTCTGGGGATTTTTTGTTTTATTACATTTTTGATTAAATATATACTACACCTAATACTGTCTTGTGCCTGACGTCCTTCAATAAAGCCACACTGATCCTGATGAATAAGTGCTGGGGCTAGGGGTTTAAGTCTATGGGCTAGTATTGCAGCCATGATTTTATAGTCAATATTTAGGATAGATATTGGGTGATAGGAACCAGGCAGGGAGAGGTTCCTCCCAAGTTTGGGAATTACAGAAATTATCGCATATTGCCAAGATGGGGGAATCAAAGTTTCTGATGTGGTTAGTGTGTTATAAAATCTATGCAGTATAGGGACCAGGTCTTGTTTAAGCAAGCAATAATACCCAACAGGGTGGGCAGTATTGGGCAATACCGGACCGCCCAGGGGCGTAATGAGGCCCGACGCCACAGGCAGAGGGCCTTATAGCTCCTGGAAGGTCCGGTATTGCCCATACTGCCCACCTTGTTGGGTATTATTGCACTTAGAAAATGGGCTTACATTAACATTCTTTTAAAATAAAGATTTCATACAAAAAACAGTGTAAAATATTAGTACAAAGTAACAAAGATATCAGGCTCTGTAAAATAGTTCCTTTATTGGTCTACTGCTTTGTGCCACTAGAGGGTGCTGCAGTTTGTGTGATCCTTTTTGGTTGCTGCAGTGCCAGAAAATCGTTAGTTGAAATATCCCTCCCCCATCCATGACTTGTCGCTTCAGGTTTTAAATAAATGGTTTTCGTTGGTAGATTGTGAGCAGGGAGCAGGTGGCTGAACTGTGGAGTTTATGGTGCAGTGTTCTCTCACACATGATTGTGGGATACAGAAGTTGGGTGAGAAACTGCAGAAGGAGGTACTCTGCTTTTTTTAAAAATATGTGATTGGAGCAGAGGTCGTATCAACTGCAGGATAAGATAGATAAATTTACGAATCAGTGGTTGCAGTTTATGGGAACTCTTTTGGTAGATGAGCTCATGATCCTGAATGTGGGATAGGATAGGAACTAGTGGTAGGGGGGAGGCTGTGAAGTTTGAGGGATAGGCCCCGTTGGCTAATGGCTGTGACTGACGGGAGGAATCAAATTAGATGAATAGTGTTAAAAGACCTTGGTATATATGTACATAGGTTAAGTAATGTATTGAATAGATTGTTTTTTATTAGGGTGCTATTCTCTGTATTTTGTTTAATTTTTAAATTGTGTGGGTATGTGTCTTTAGTTTTGTTTTGTTTTTTCTCTTTTTAAGGGGCTTTTTTTAAAAAATTAGATGGAAGTCTGAGACAGGTCATAGATTTATCTGTATTTATGGATTGTTTGAATGTATGATCTGTGATGCCTCTATTCTGTGATTGTATTTTGTTCTATTATGCTGGAAAACTCAATAAAAAGAGTTAAACAAAACAAAAAAAATATGTGAAGGGTTCTGTTGTGGGGCCGATTTATTGCAGTTCGGTACTGCAAGACAGACAGTGTAAGGCAGGCAGCATGGGTAAGCAGCATAAGTGAGTTTCGCCGCTGAGAGAGGCACGTGCTGCCATTTGAAATCTGCCCAGTTGGTGACATGAAGCCAGTAAGGTTACTGGCATTGTCTTTTTCTTTGTTTTATTTATTTCAGAGGTGCAGATAGTATTGAAGTTATTCTAACATGGGAGAGGGGGTTTGCTCAGAGGGGATTTGCGAGCCCGTAACTCATTCCCAAACTCTCTCGCTAAGCGAGAGGCAAGAAATGGCGGCTAACAATGGTGAAAATTCAGGGTTCCCATGGATAACGTCAGTAATGTGGCACCCCGAATTGGCACTTGTTTTAAGCGGGCATCTATTGAAACTTAATATAACCCCCTGTAGTGCCCGTCGGCCAATCAGAGAGCTTAAATAATCTTGACCATTTCCTAAATAGTTTATACAATTCTCCTGGAAAGCCATCATTTCCAGGGCATTTGTTTGTTTTCAGATCACTAATTTCTGTGAATATCTCCTGGAGGGTTATTGGGGATACCAATTTCTGTGCCCCAGATTCTGAAAGCACTGGGAGCTTTAACGAGTTAAAAAATTCATTTAGGTAGGGTTGGGAGGGACATTGAGGAGCAGAATAGAGCCGTGTGTAATATTCCACAAAAATATTCGAAATTTGAGTTATTGAGTGCTGGGTTGGGTTCATCTGTGAGGATCTAAGGCTCATTATTTGGGCCTTTGCTCGTTGAACTCTTAAGCATCCAGCTAGCAACCTCTGGGCCCTAGGACCTCTTTCATAGTATTTTTGTTGTAAAAGTATAAGCTTTTGTTCAACATAGTAATCTAGAAGGGAGTTAAGGTCTAGTTTCATTGCTTTAAATTTTTTATTGATTTCAGGGGAGGGTTTCTTTTGTTGTTGTTCTTCTAGATTTTGTATTTGTGTTAATAATTCTGTTTTCTGCCTCTCTCTAATTTTCTTTTTAGTAGCTGCTATCTCAATGAGCTTTCCCCTACATAAAGCCTTTAAGGTGTCCCATAATATCGGTATGGGTATCCCTGGAGTATCATTTTCTAATAAGGATTGTTTTTCAAGTCCTGCATCTCCTGTATTGTTTCCTTATCTCTAAGCAGAGATGGATTTAATCTCCAGACCGTGTTTCTCTGAAAGCGACCAACTTTAATTTTCAAGTATAGGGGGTATGATCAGACAACACAAAATCCCGTCCAGGTTTTTTGGGTGATCTGTATATTTTCTTGGGTCATCAAAAAATAATCTAGGGTTGAATAACGTTGATGAACCTGGGAATAAAAAGTATAGTGCTTGTTTGTACCATTGAGGTACCTCCAAGTATCCACCATACCCAGCTATTTTAGCAATCTAGCTAATTCCCGAGTTCTCTTGTCTAATTTGTGGTTAATTAACCCATGCTCAAATGAAAGGCTAAGGTTGAGGTTAAAGTCCCCCCCACACATTAAGGGGCCTTCCATCCATTGTAGTAATTTTAAAAAGAAACATCTGTAACTAGAAAATTCTGTGTTGGGAGGAAAATAAACAGATGCTAGGGAGATAGGTTCTCCATTAAGTTTGCCCTTTACTAGCACGTAATGCCCCTCCTTATCACTTAATTTGTCAGAACATTGAAATGGGGTTTTCAAGGGAATCAGTAAAGTTGTGCCCCTTCTTCTACCTCACCTATAAGAGGATGCATATACTTGGCTGAAACCCAGACGCTCAAATTTTCGATGTTTCTCGTTCGAGAGGTGTGTTTCCTGGAGCATAATAAAATCAGCTCCCACTTGTTTTAGAGATGACAAAATCTTAGAGCGATTAATTGGACTAGTAAGTCCATGCACGTTATAAGTACATAATGTAAAAGCCATTCCAAATAGAAAACTCTATAACGCATCTGCATTTTCCCCCTGTTTTTATAAACAGCTGTCTTTTACCTCTATCGAAATCTAAAATGACATTCCAGATATATTTATAGACTGAACATTTCAACACTCTCCATAACATTAAATACGTTATTGCTGACTTAAGAAAAAAACAAAACCGAACTGCCAACAGGGTATAACACCTATTTACAACTTTATGCTTCCAAGGTAGGAGGTCTGCTGTACAAAGAGACCTCTGTACCCACCTCGATAACAGGATAGGCGGGTGGAAGAGAGAGTTATTCCCCCGTGGTTGGAGGATCTCTTCTTGGGTCAAGATAGAAATTGGTCCAAACATTTTTGCTGGCTTGAAACAATTTGTGCATTTTTCGCTATTGAGGCAGGTTAGCTTAAGCAGAGAGGAGGGAAACTCCGCAAAGAGTTTGAAATATTTATCCCTGCATTTAGCTGTTCTCTGCCATCCAGCTCATGGTACCCCGAAGCCTGGTGTAAAACAAGATATCGCCAACTCCGCGACCCTAGCAAACAGACTTCCCTCATTCCCCATCCCTACCCCATCAACATTAGAGCTATTTTACCTCCTAAAGGTCCACATGTTTAATCTGGTGAGAATATCCATTTTGGAAAAAAAAATTAAAGAGAAGGGGGGGAGGTGTCTCCCACTGATAAAAAAAACTTTTATAATCTGTTTTAGAGTCAATAAGTAATTTTGATGGGTCAGAAGAGAGAACATCTGCCAGGAAGCTCAAGTGTAGACAAGGCTATACGAATTGGCCTGTGTGAAAGTCAAGGAGAAGTTAGGTGTACTTGTAGCCAAGATTCCTAAAGAAAAAGCTACCAGTTAGTGTGCTTATTATCATAAACAGTTTGGTCCTCTTTTATACTTGGCGGTTGGTGGTGAAGAAAAAAGATGGGCCATCAGCGTGGGGTGACGCAGCAAGGTTTCTGACCTAGTTTGCACAGGCCTAAGCACGGGGTCTCTAGAAGAGCATGAACAAAAACGAGACAGCAAAATCAGAGGAAGATTCAGCCATCCATTAACAACAACTCTTGTTCTGAAACACCAGGGAGATTTTTAAGAAGATCTTGCAGTTATTTGATATTGTCAGTGCTAAAGTGGGGTGCTGGTAGTTTATTTTTCTTTGCAGGAGACACTTGCCATTTCTGATCGCTTCGTTTCGGGTTAGAGTATCTTTGGGGTTCCAGAATCTCTAGGTCCCTTTTTAAAGCAGCTTCTCGTACTGCTTGAGGATTGTTAAACATTTCGGGGCCCTCTTTCCAGAAGACTCGCATTCTAGCTGGGAATGGCGTTTGAATTTTAACATTCTGAGAACGAAGGGCTTTAATTATAGGAAGGTATTCATGACGCTGTTTTTGTATGTCTGGGGGGTAGTCTTGATCAAAGAAAAGATGTGCTGTTAAATATTTAACTTCTTTCTGTTGCCGTGCTCTTTTTTTTTTTTATTCAAAGTTTATTCATTTTACCATAAGGCAATTACACATATGCCAGGTATAATGCGTGTAACAAGTACAGCGGTGATCCAAACCTCCTAACTATACATAAACAGGTAACTAAACCCGCCCCAAACCCCCCTTCCTCCCTAACCCCCCTCAACCCCACCCTCATCCCACCCCTCTGGAGTGTGCCCTTTCCATATCGCTTGAAGGAGAAGGAGAGACATCCCTTATAACAAGGCAAATAAACAACCAGCTAAGTTATCAGACATTCCTTACAAATGTAATGCATAAAGCTTCCCCCATTTCTTGTCAAAACTTGTCATGTTATTCCTAAAGCCTGCTATCAGTCGTTCAGATCTAAAAAAGTTAGATATATCCTTTAACCATTCACTATAAAATATTGTTAGCTGATCCATCCAGTGCTTCAGGACCAATTTTTAACGATGATGGCAATTAAGGCCATATGATATCTACGTTCCTTAATGGTGATACCCTCATATCGTCCTAGGACACAAACCTCAGTTGTGAAAAGGTCATCTAACCCCAGCCAAGGATCCAGTTTAGATCTAATTTCCCACCAGAGTGAGGATACCTTCTCACAGTGCCAAAAAATGTGCACCATGTTCCCTTCTTCCCTGCCACACCTGGTACAAGTGGTGTCTGGTGTCCTGCCCAATTTAGCCAGTCTTATTGGGATGTAATACATATTATTCAATATGTGATACTGAGTGAGGCTGAGCCCATCCTGAGAGTGGTAGATACAGAGATCCTTCCAGATCCAGGCCCAGTCAAAGTTCACCTCTGGAAGCAAGGCCAGAATTTTACCCCAAACAAGGTACTTATATTGTGCCTTATTTAGTACACCTTAAAAATCAGCCGTCTCAGGATATCAAACTTGCTGAGGATTTCAGATGAAGAAAGGAGATCGTCCTGGGAAAATAGATCTTCTACACATGCTTCTTGTAGCTGTGGGAGCCAATGAGCAAATACATGACCCCCCAATCTTGATGTTGGGGTTTAGCATAATTAGCTGTCCATATCGACTTTAAGGGGTATCTTAAGGAATGGGCAGCATTGTGACAGTACTCTTAAGGAGGTACTGATTACCGAGTCTTGTAGCCTTTCTGGCAATGTTGATTTTGTTAAGTAAAAAACTGCAGTAAGATTAATATTATTAGATCTTAAGAGATCCTTCTTGATTTGAAGCCATTTCTTCCTGCACTAGCCATTTCCCCAGTTTAGTTAAATGACCCGCCCAATAATATAAAAGAAAATTGGGGAGACGAAGACCACCCTGGGTTTTAGGGACACTGAGTTTATAAAAGGCACGATGGGGATGTTTGCCTAGCCAAATAAATTTTGATATCATGGAATGTACCCTTTTGAAAAAGGGGATCAGAAGCCATAGATTTAGTAAATTTAGGGGGTAAAAAAGGCGGGGAAGGATATTCATCTTAATTATATTTATTTGGGCCCATAAAGAGAGGGGTAAATTCTGCCATCTCAAGAGATCCTGCTGGATAACACCTACCAAGTCCTCCAAATTAAGCTTCTGGACTAGAATAGGGTCTCCAGATAAATAAATACCTAGGTACTTGAGTGATTGGGAGGACCATTTGATACCTAAATGTGCAAAATCGGGTTTCAAGGTGAAACTGTTCAGAGGGAAGATTTCGGTTTTAGAAATATTTAGCTTATAATTGGATAGCTTACCATACTGGTTGACAACCTCTAAAACTTGTTCCAGCAAGGAAACTGGATGGGCCAAGTGGAGAAGGATATCTTCCGCATAGACCGAAATTTTAATGGTCTGAGTATGGCTAGGGATGCCCCTAATTAGTGGGGCCTGTTTGATATGCCGAAGTAGCGGTTCTAAGTAAAGATTAAACAAGAGGGGTGAGAGGGGGCAACACTGTCTGGTGCCCGTATACAAAGGAAACCTGGTGGAAAAAATCCCATTGCAATAGATCTTAGCTGATGGGGAGATGTAAAGGGACTGTATCATTACGACAAACTGAGGAGAAAAACCCATTTTCCGCAAAGTCAACCATAGGAATTCCCAATGTACCCTATCGAAAGCCTTTTCAGCATCTAGGGAAATTAGCGCCATAGGGGACTGGGAAGACTGGGCCGCATGGAAAACGTGTATAAGTGTCCTAAGATGGTCAGCAGGAGAGCGGCCTGCTACAAACCCCACCTGCTCCTGACTTAAGAGTCGGGTCCAGTGTGCTTTTATTCGGGAGCGTGAGAACCTTTGCCAGGATTTTGTTATCATAATTTAGCAGAGAGATGGGCCTATAACTAGCTGGATCCAAGTGGCTTTTGTCTGGTTTAAGTAAAAGAATGATAGTGGCATCCATGAGGGTTGGGTCCAACTTAAACATGTAATTGTATAACTTAAGCAAAAGGGGGACTAGTTCTTTAGCAAAAGTTTTATAGAAGTTTGATGGGAATCCATTCAGGCCCGGTGCTTTATCCAGGGTAAGGCTACTAATGGCACTTTCAATTTCAGTAGTGGATATCCTAGAAACTAAGGCTTGGCTGAAATCATCCAGTGTTGGGAGGTTTAGAGACTCTAGATAGGTTTCTATGTCCTGAGAATTTGTGTTAAGAAAATATTTCCCGTGTAATAATCTGTAAAAATCTTCAAATATTTGCACAATATCCCGAGGTTCCGTTCTAATAGAGCCATTGGAGGCCCTAATCGAAGGGATTAGATGGGAGTTCTCCATCTGGAGAAGACGGAGGGCGAGCAGCTTACCGGCTTTTTCACCCTGCTCCGCGTATCTAGCTTTGATTTTAACCAGAGCATATTCTGCCTTTTCCCTTATTAATTCCGAATAGTCATTCCGCAGTGCCAACAGCTCTTCTAGGGTACCGAGGGAGTAGTGGAAGATAGGGAGTTTCTTTCTCTTTAATCCGAGTTAATAAGGACAGAGCTTTGGAGTCCCATAGCTTTTTCCTTCTGGAGGCCATTTTAATAAACTCGACCCGAAGGTAGCACTTCAAGGAACACCAAAGGAGGTCCCATCTCGAGACTGAATCTCTATTATGTTCCATAAAGGTAGCTGTGAGCTCTTTAATGCGAGAGACCAACGAATCATCCTTCAACAACTGTGTATTCAGTCTCCAGATGGTTTCCCTCTGAGTATGGGGGTCCAATGAAATAGCCATCCAGACAACTGCATGGTCAGATATCACTATGGGTTCTATACCTGTCTGGTAAGGACCAGGCATAAGGGAGCAACTAATTAGGAAATAGTCTAATCTAGACCAGGTCTGATGGACCCCTGAATAAAATGTGTATGACTGACATGTAGGATTTAAAATATGCCACGGGTCACCCAGCCCTAACAAGGTTGTTAAATCCTTAAAGCATTCTGTGAAGCTGAGAGGCTTCAACAGTCTATAGGTCCTATCCAAATCTTGGGACGGGGAATGTTCAATCTCCACCCAAGATCAGGGGACGAGGAAGGGCGTGGCAATTTGTTAGCCAGATCCATCAAGAAATCAGGATCCCCCTACCGGGCCATATGAGCCAAAACCACGTGTTACTATTTAAGGTTCCTTTAATTAACACATATCTTCCGAGAGGGTCAGTGATTATACTTTCTGCCTGAAGTGGGATGTGTCTTTTGATGAGGATGGCCGCCCCGCGGCTTGCAGATGAATTTCCTGCTGCAAAAACCTGAGATATTCCTTGTCTACGTAAGCATAATGATTCTGCAGCCGCCAGGTGGGTTTCTTGGAGCAGAATAATATCTGCATTTAAAAGTGAACAGTGCTTAAGGACTTGTGACCTTTTAATAACATCTCTCACTCCTCTAACATTCCAAGTAATTATTTTAGTAAGACTGCTAGCCATTTTCAGACCACACTGCATGTATCAGCCTCAAAAAATTCCACATGACCCAAGTCCACCCCTTAAGGCACATTCCAGCCCCCCCTCTCCCCCTCCACCCCATAACCTCATTTGAGAGAACCAAACTCAGTTTTACAGAAGCAGTTATTCTATACTGTAACAAGTACTCCCTTAAACTTTCTGCCTTGATATTAATTGGAAAACTAAGAAAAAATATCCAAGCTCCAAATACCCAACCCCCCAGCCCTTAATAAATTCCCATAACTATGTTCAATAGGCCACTCATGCCCAGTCTGACTAACTGCACTCCAAAAAACTTTTGGTGTGAATGGCCACAACCCCATGGCAATAACCCCCACTGCCACGAAGATAATAGACAAGTAGGGAATTGTTGCCCCTCGTAGTTCATAAAAAACTATGGCTGGACTCTGCACTGAGGGGCCAATAAGGTGAATGGCATTAACTCCGAAGCTGCTCGAAAAGCCATCTCCCCCCAAATCAGTACGCTATATAGCGCTCCAAAGACACCCCATTGGAGCCCCACCCCCCTCCCCTTCATTAAGTTGAGAACTCTTCCAGATTGTTGACCGAATTCCCACTCGATAAGACCAGACTGTAGTGAAACAAACTTATAAGAGCACAACCCCCGATCCCAAATTTGTATCCCTGCAAGCCCCCTACAAGCGCTAACATGATCAGTCTCACCCTATTAGGCCTCGTTAAGGCTCCCAGGCCGTGGATACTACCGAGCTGGGCCCTTGCCAAGGGCTAACTCCATGGGAGTGAGAGATCGCAACAAGGGCCATCACTGGCATCACACCCCTCTCCAGCTCCTAACCTGCTAGAGGAGCCCACTCCCAGTCAGGAAAATAAAAATTAAGAAAACTGACCTGAGTCCCTGGGTTGTGTACCTGCACAGTAAATGGGAGAAGATATGGAGGGTGTGCTCCTTGGCCCTCTATGCACTGTCCCAATGGGAAACAGCCCTCCTTCAAAAAAGGGTTCCTGTGTGAACCGGAGCGCAACTATGGTCCCTCCCTAAATGCAGTGCTATCCTGACCCCCCCACCAGCATCGATATCAGCAGAGAGCCCCGGGATAGACCCATCACCTCCCATTGCCAGCCAACTCCCAGGTAAACAAATAAAACAAATTAAATAAAGCTTTTGTCCATGGTTATAGCGGCATTAGACTCAGTAGTGAGAACAATCATCCTTCTTTGAACAAACTAGGCAGCTTAAAGGAGAGGTCTGCAGCAGCCTGTTCAGGCGTGTCATATGTGAGCCAGGAACCTTCAACTGAAACACGAAGCTTGGCTGGGTACAACATTCAGAATGAAATACCAGCGGCTATTAATTTCTTGATGGTAACATGGAAAGCGGCCCGCTTCTGTCGGGTCTCCAAGGGCAAATCTTGTGTTATTCGGAGGGTGGCATTTTCCCACATTATTTTCTGTAACTCTTTAACTTTGTTAATGACATGCTGCTTCTCCACGAAGCTCAGGAACCTCACGATGACTGGTCTTGGAGGAGCTCCTGGAGGAGGTCGTGGTCTAAGGGAGCGGTGCGCCCACTCAATTTGGTAATTGGCACTGAGCGGGGAAGGCCCCACTACCTTCTGTAAGAACTTCTGCATGAAGGCCACGGTGTTAGCACCCTCTTCCTCCTCAGGTAGCCCCAGGATCAATATATTCTTCCACCTGCTCCTGCCCTCCAAATCCTCGGTTTTAAGCTGCAGCTTTTGTATCTACTGGCACAGCTGCACCATTTCAGGTTCTGTCTTCCCCGCCACCTCTCCATTGAAACCATACGGGCCTCTGTATCTCCTACCCTCCTTGTAAGGCCGTTAAGATCTGTGCGAAGGGACTTCAGCTCCAAAGCAATATCAGCCAGGGTTTCTTTAAAGGGTAGGATCTCTTGCAGAAAACAGTCCTCCATTAACGGAGTTGCCGCTGGAGTTGGTGATGTTGTTTTACTGGCCGTAGCTCTCTGGGCCTTCTATTTTTTTTTTGGCAATTTCTCGGGTGAGGCTGGTGGGGTATGCTTGGGCAGGGCCTGTTTCATGTCGGCCTCCATCACGCTAGATAAGCCGGCCCCGAAGTAAATACTGCACTAGCCCCAGGCTGTAGTCTTTAAAGTGACCTGTAGCTGGTTTGGACTGAAGCTCTTTAGGCAATTAGCTTAAAAAATTAAGCAGGAAAGAGGTGAGGTGGCAGAGCTCCTCTTCAGTGCTGCTATCGGGAACCCTGCATCATGTGATCTCCCCCGCCGTGCTCTTTTAAGAATACCTTCTTTTATCTTGTAACTGTAAAATTTTATTATAATGGAGCTGGTCTAGATGTTTGATCTTTGGATTTGGTGATGAGAGCTCTGCGGGCTCTTTCTATTTTAATTTTGTACCCTTGAGGCAGATTGAGAACATCTCTGAGCAAGTCGGCGATGAATTCTGTCATGTTTCCTTCTTCTTTTCCTTCCGGGAGACCATATAGTCTAAGGTTGTCACGTCGTGATGTGCCTTCCAAGTCAAGGTATTTTCTCTCCATGGTTATAGCATGCATACATAGGGCTGAGACTGTTTTTCCTATATGTTGGAGCCCATCCTCCGTAGTGGAGATTCTTTCCTCTGCTTCAAGTATTCGATTTTCAACTTGGGTGAGCTTCATATTTAATTGTTTAAATTCTGACTTGTTTTCTGAGCGCATATCTTTTAGTTCCTTCATTAAGAATTCAAATCGACTTCTGGAGAGATGATCTCTCTCTTCATCCGTATCGTATGTTTGATCCATAGAGTGTGATCGCTGGGTAGCCAGGCCTTGTGCTGGAGAGGCATGCCTGGATACGGTATTCTCTCTTTCTCCTCTCGTTTGGTGTGCTCTATTCCATGGTCCTCTTTCTTTTTGTAACCCTCCTGTCACCATTTGAACAAATTTCCTTGTATTTTCTTTATTTTTGAAGGGTTTGTTAGCAGATCAACTCGGAGCTCACCATCTAGGCTCTGTACAGCGCTGTGCCGGAACCAGAAGTCACCTGAATGAATGAATTCTGAGAAGATAAGGGTGGACTTCCTAAGGAGAGAGGGGAAAGTCGGTGCCATGATCTGCCTCCTTCCAACAGCAGAACCTAACTAACTAACTAACCGAAGAAAGCACTAACTGTAACTAACATTATGAACATTGACACTAAGGAGAGGAAAAAAACCCTTTGAGGAGGAAACCTCTGGGGATCCAAGGTCTAGGTTGCCTTCCCTCCAGACTGATGGTGTTTGATTTGAGGACATGTGACGTAAAAGAGAAGGATTCGTTAAGGAAAAGGATATGAGTAGGAAAGATGATTGTCACAGAGTGGCTCTGTGAGATTTAAAAAAATAATATATGGGACTAGATGTTTGTTTTCTTTTTGTATTTGAGTATTTAGAAGCTCTCCCTTTAAGAGAGAAAGAGTTATATTTTTTTTAAGGGTAATAAGGGAGAACCCCCCCAGTCGAATTTGGAGCTGGTAAAATTGTTTTCCCTTTCTTTGGTGCGGTTAGTTATGTCCTTGTACTATCTGGCTAGTTTAGCCACTAATATAAGCGCTGAAATTGCTTTCTTTATTTAGGGCAGAGCTTTCCCCTTTAAATAAGGCTCTTGTGGCGTCTCCCGTCTTCGTTGATATTGTTCTGCCTTTAGGCATGTGAATTTCAGAAAAAAGCCATTTTTGGTTCTTTACTTTTAGCCCTGTTGGCTCATTCTGTTAAGTGTTTACAATTTGCGGCTGTTTCTTGGAGAATGCGCTTGGCGGAGTTAGAAAAAGGACAGTGCAATTATGAGTAAATTTACAGCGGTATGCGCACTGTCGTGATGACATTGCGTATCCTGGCTCTAAACAGAATCGTTTCTTTAAAAAAATGATGGAACTGGGCTATACATACCTCCTGGAGGTGGAAAAGAGGATTATTCTGTTGGTTCTGTGTTTTGTAAGCGAGGGTTTTGTTTTCTGCTGTATTGCTGGCTTTGAGGACGTCCTGCTTGCTACTTTCTGTTTCTTGCACACCCTCTTAAGAGCTGGCGGCCAACCTTTGCATTACTAAATACTATTGAAAGGGTGGTGCTTCTTTGATGCCAAAAATAAAGTTTAAAATGTTAGAAAGGGGTATAAATTACTCCTTTGAGTTAGAAAGTAAGTTTGTACATGAATTTAAAGGCATTACTACATTAAATAAAATAAAAATGTAGTGCATAAAAGAAATATAGTTAAAAGATACAGGTTGGGGTGGAGTTTAAGGTCACATGTCCCTTCTGGGTATAAGGTGGAACTTATGGTTCCAGTTAGTTTAGATTGCTTGTGGGTCCTGGAGGTGAACTCCAGGAACTGCTATTAAAATGCTTATACAAAGTGCTCTGAGGAGTAAGACTGTATGTATACTCTGGTCTCCAAATGGAAGGTTAAAGATGCAGGTTCAATTCCTATGGGTTAAAATGCTTGAGGCTTGGAAAGCACTGTTAACAGATGAAGAAGCTTGCTGTAGAATGACTCTTTTCAGCCTGTTTGGAGCACTATAGATGATTATCCAAAGAAAATACCTTCTGCTAAAATGAAGAACTTTTCTGTTAATGAATAAAATTCTGAACATATATCATACTGCTATGGTGTCAAGTTGCTTGATTGCCCACATAAACCTGCGCCCTTCGACAATGATGACGGGATAGGAGAAAACCCCATAAGAAAGCACAGATCGAAGAAACATGAGGCAGTGAGGAAGACTGATGATGATTGTCACAGGAGGGTGGGAGATCAATGAGACAGCATAAGACCTAACGAGAGGTATGCTTGATTGAGCGGTGTGAGGAAGTAGACATTGAGGCCAATAAGGCATGCTTGATTATGCAATGTGAACAATTAGACTCTGAGGTTGGAGCTGATGAGGTAGCATAAGATTCAATGATAGGAATGCTCGAGTAAGCAATGTAAATAGATAAACCTTGAGGTAAGGATGAATGAATGATGAACAGAGTTATGCACCTGATACATGCGGCAGGATGGCTGCAGGTCGATGAGGTGGCATAGGAGTCATGATAGGTACACTCAAAAGAATTATCGAATACAGGCCTCGACTGGAGTGATGCCTTGATGGCCAGCATGGAATGTGAAGAAGAGGAGACAGAAATGAACTTGAAAATGAACTTGAACAAAGGTAGTATGCTCGATAGAGCGATGTAAGTAGGCTGCTTGAAAGGAGGTAGACTTCGAGGCAAAGAAGGCATGACTGGAAGACGGCATGTCTGGAAGAAGACATGTCTGGAACCAGAGGGTATGCAAACCAGAGGGTACGGCGAGGTCAAGCGATCGAGAGGAGCAAAATCAAATGATTTACGATGAGGAGGGGAGCCATGAGTGGAGCGAATCAAAGACAGGAAATGAACTTGAAACTGAACATGAACAATGGCAGAGAGCAGCCAGCCAGCCTGTAGCAAAGGGTGGCAGACAGGAAGGCATGGCCATGAGTGGAGATAGTGTTGAATCGAGATGACTGAGGAAGATGAAGATGGACGATGATGAGCACTGAAGAAGCGCAGCAGGTCAATTAGGTAGCATGAGACCTAATGAGAGGTAGCCCAAAGAAATATCGCTTGCAGGCCAGAGGGAGGCAGCTGAGGCATACAGTTCAGTCAAGGCATACTGATGGAGCAATTGAAATAGATGAGCAGGTCAAGGCAAGGTATCGTGGACATGAGAGGGATATGATAGGTATGCTCAAAAGAATTCTCGATTGCAGGCTTGAGACAGTGCTTGAGTAAGCAATGGAAATAGATTAACCATGAGGTAAGGATGAGGGAATGATGACCGGTGTCATGAACCTGATACACATGGCATGAGGGCCGCGGATCGATGAAGCGGCATATGATTCATGATAGGTATGCCCAAAAGAAATATCGATAGCAGGGCAGATTTGATTGAAGGCCAGCTGGAGACAGCCAGAGATGGCCAAATGATGTGGATGGCAGAGCAAGTGGGCAATGAGAGGACCTAACGACAAGCATGCAGGATTGAAGCAAAGGCTCGAGCGAGCATTATGAGTAAAGCAGATGATGAATGAAGATGGAGAGAAGCCAAGAAGGTCAGAACAGGTTATCAGTTGTGGGCCTGGAGCAGAGGGAATCCTTGAAAACTGGTGAGAAGACGGCAGTCAGTAACCTGAATAGATGTGGCTGGAAGGCTGCAGTTCGATGAGACGGCATAGAATTCATGACAGGGATGCCCAAAGAAATATTGATTACAGGCCTCAAGTGGAGCGAATCCCAGATGGCCAGTATGGGAGGGTGATGAGATAGTGAAGACCCAAAGATAGAAGCTTGATTGATCGATGTGAGGAAGGAGACTCTGAGGCCAGGAAGGCAGGCATGATTATGTAATGGGAAGAGGAGACCCTGAGGTCAGATGGATGGAAGCAATGTACACATCGATTGGTCCAGAACGTAGGGACAGAGAGGAATGCTGCAGGAGAACAAGTGCAAAGGGTCGTTGAAGGAGCATATGAGCCGAGGAGAGGTATACTGAGTGAGTGAAGGAAATAGATGGACCAGGAGGGTAGAAGGAGGGAAGGAGAACTGGACGCTCCATGGAGAGGGGCAGCAGCAACATCAAGTGCAGCAGGGAGCGACTTACTGCAGAGTTCGCATCTCAGGATGGAGGCACGGGAAATTCTGCTAATTTTTTTGTGTGTGTGTAAAAGAGTCAAACCCGAAAATCAGTCAGTCCAAAGCAAGATAAGTGGATCATGAAACCTCATGATGTACCTAAAGACATGGTATGGCAGATAAAATTATGTCTTCTTGATTAAGATCAGCTTTCATAGCTCCTTGGAGCTTGTGGCAACACCAGATAACTACTGTGATGTTGTACTTCTAAATAGAGAACAATATATATACTCCATTAATAAGCCACTGCACAATATTGGGATTTAGATTTGAGCCAGGCATGTCCAACCTTGAATGCATATGTCACCATGCTATTGCCATTTCTATGCAGTGTTTGGACATGACAGGCAGCTACCAGTTTGAGTGGAACTGGAATACATACGCCCCAGTAGAAAATATGGCCCTGTGGCCGTACTCTCATCGACAGTAGAGCTGCCAAATGAAGGCTGTGGTTGCTCCGTTTTGCACAATCATTATTGAGAGACATGAGATAGTGATGAGGAGCGGAATCGAAGGCATGGCAGCTAGAGCGCCCGAATGAGCGAGGCAGACAGAGAAGGTGGGAGAGGCTAGGTAGAAGGAAACGGTAATGAGGTAAACCAGAAAGAGTCAAGGAGTGGGGCCAAAGCGGTGGGGGGTAGCCAGGTTAGCTCTGAAGAAACAACCCTCCAGAAGCAGCAGCAATGGAGGCTGAAGGGGGCGATCCCCAAAAGAGAACCAGAGGGGAGGCAACCGACAGGAACAAAAGCAGGTCCAGAGTTGCTAAAATAGACAGGAATGTAAAAATCACAGAGGAGAAAAAGGCATCCAATGGACTGCAAAACAAGGGCCAGAATGCAAGATGTAAGATAACCAAATAACATATGAAAACCTGGTAACAGCAGGAGCCTGCAAAGTAACACACACAGTATAGAGCAATAACCAAGGACAGGGCTCCTACCTGTCAATTGGAACCCAGCACTGAGATTCTGAAGATAGGAAAAGATAATATTGGAAACTACCAGGAAAAGGTTCCTCAGCAGGAAAGCATCATGGGTACTGCCAGCAGCTGAGCAAAATAAGATGTTCCACAGTTAACAGACAAATCTGAAACAGGAAATCCACAGGTAAACAGCACACGGTACATAGTTGCCAATTTGCAGGGATACAGTGCAGAGAGTAAACAGCAATGCTCCGGTCAGATGAGTTGAAACAAGCCCTGCGAGTGTGCAGACGCGGGAGCCGCTCACTGATAGAATGAATAGAGCGAGGGCATGATAGAAAACTGCGGCTCAGAGCAGGTGAGCTGAGAAACGGAGTAGGAAAGGAGGTAAGGGGCAGTCGAATACAAATCTGATCAGTGACTCAGCCCGAGTGTACCGAGCAAGCAGCCCCTCATGCGAGGCAGGAACAAGCGTGGAGCAAAGTGGGAGGCAGGGCAATGAAGAGTGAGCCGAGGAAGTGGAATAGGAGGGGCAATGCAGAGAATGATAACAGAGCAGTGGGAGCTGCCCGGGGAGAAGAGCAGCAGTGTAGGGCAGGTGCAGTCTCAACGACCCGGAAGGTGAGAGGGGCCGACACTGACCAGGAGTACGCGAGCCAGGGAGAAAGAAATGGGACTGCAAGGGCGGCAGGCAGGGGGAGTGACCACTAAAGAAAAGCCGCTGCAAGAGCAACACAGAAAATGAGGCGCGAGGGACAAGAAAAGCTGCAAATGAGCAGTACAAAAGGGAGGGGAACAGAACCAGGGAAAAAGAGTGAGCTGGTGGCCAGAGGTGATCACAAACGCATGGGGGCGGCCCAAAGTAAAGACCAGGAAAGGAAGGTGGACAGGTGGCGCCTCCGGCGCAACAAGAACCGAATCCTGGAGGCTCAGGATGGTGGCTGTTAAGCCCGATGGGGAGGCGGCGTGGTTGCTCCGCCGTGGTGGGCTTAAGACCTCCCAAAAATGTTTTCCATTGCAAAAAGCCTAAGCAGGGGTAAGGCTTTGGGTGGGGGTGGGGGACGTTTTGTTAAAGACAGCTTGCCTTTAAGCCTTGTAGTTTTGTATATTATCTGGCATCCCACACACACATATTACTTTTTACCCCATGTTCTATGCATCTTTGCCTATACTTTTATCATGCACAATCTGCCATTTTAACCTAAATATTCTCTTTCCTCTGACCTGCAAGCCATTTCTACATTGGCTCCTACTTAAAATTGCCATTTCTATATGTTTTCTTGTATGTAAATTTCCTTAAGTCCCAAGTAGTAGCTCCCCCTCCCCCCCCATTAACACATTGTGTGTTAATGGAGATGGGGTAATGGAAAAAATTATCTTGTGGTTTAAAATCAACCTTGTTTTTCTGTTTTCTCTGCTAGGAGATTTATGCAGACACTGCCCTATGCTGATTCAGCACAGAGGTATTTATCTCTCCCCCCCCCCGTTCTGTCTTTGCCTTCTTTCACTTTCTATTTGACTCAATACGTTGCTGCAATCGCACAATTATTTGTTTGGTTTATATCTACCTTGTTTCTCTAGTGCCTGCAGATTAATGCAGATGCTGCCCATCAGCACAGAAATATTACTTACTGTAATACTCCCTCTGCCCTGTCCTGTATCTTTGCCTTCACTTTTCGTTTCTATGTGTCCATTATGTTGATTCATAATCATTTCTGACATTTGATTTTAATTGACCTAAATATTCTCTTTCCTCTGACTGATGCCTAGGCATAATTTCTACATTCAGCTTCTAATTCACTTTGTATTTCTCCTTACTTTATCCCCTTCCTGCCTTGTTCATCTTCTTTTGCCATCACTGTGTTTCTCCCTTAACACCTATGCCTACCACCACCGCCCTTTGCCATATTTATTCATCTTTTGTGTGATCTGTTGATGAATTTCATAATACAAGACTTGTCCAAAATCAGTGCCCACATTGCAGAATTTCTTCATATGCTGGAATCCATATTTCAAATTGCAGCTGTCCTCAGCAGCAGCACTCCCCTCTGCCACCATCACCTCACCTCAGTGTTTTGAAGGGGCTATGTCTGTAAGATTTAATACAAATACAAGGACTTCTTAGAAACAGAGTCTTAAATAATTATTTTCAATGTTGCATGTGTTTTGAGGGATACAAACTAAGCATACCATAAAGTCTAGTTTGCATGCTGATAAACATAAGAAACTCAATATAATTTTTCAGGACTCTTTTATTAGGAAGTCCACCATGTATTTATTATCTGTATTAAATTTTAAGCCAAGGTCCTTGGTCCATGAAGAAGCCAACGTGCCAGCGTGTCTGGGACATTCATAATAAAAACAATTGATTGATATTGGTGGCATATTCATAAGCTGAGAGCACACCTCCCCCCCCCCACTGATTTTTTCAGGAGTACCAATAATCCACAGGATTCTGTAGATCATATGAATCAAGGAACTGCTCTGATTGGTGCAGAGAGGGATTTTGTAGCAGTGGCCATAAAACATAACTAACTCCAGGTTTGCCATTTAAGAACTTCTACACAACCACCCCATAGTTTTGGCTGTATTAATTGCATCCTCCCAGAATTTATAAGTTATTAAATATGGGTTGATGCAATTAATATGCATTATACTGTACATATGCTGTATTTCCACTTTTTTTTATCATATCATATTTTAGCCCCAGCAGCCACTGACCTGTCCTAATCCAGCCTCCGTTCCAGCTCCACCTCCAATCCCGAAGCTGTGCACCCAATTGGCATATGCAGCTCTGCCTTCAAGAAGGGCATCCCCTATTGCCCCTATGCCAGATGAGGAACCATTACCGGCACACGCATCAAGGCATCTTTGGCCGGTGGAGTGTGGCCATCAAGCTGCCATGGTCTGTGCTGCTCCACTTTTCCTGTTTTTCTGGCCCCCGGGAGTGCGTGCGTGCAATAACATCGGGGCACAAATGTGCCGACGTCTGCCGCACTCCATTCTTCAATGCCAGCTCTAGCAGTGCCCCGGTCATCACTGAGGGCGCTGCAGGCGATGGCTCCTGAATCCTCCGAGGATAGGAGAGCAGTCCACGGGATCAATCCCTTCCCCGCTGACCTGACGACCGGGCTCGTGTCTGAACCCAGGTCGCCAGCATGACGCGAGGTGTGGTGTCCAGCACCTCAACCCTCAGCGCCACCGGGCTGGCCAAAATTTGGTAACCAAGAAAGGCACACTGAGCCGGAGTGAACAGGGGGGAAAGGGGAGTGAGATATATAAAGGCAGTACAAAGCAATATAATAGCACATCAACAGAGCAAAATAAGGCAGATCTGTAAACATGATGAATCAAAGCAAATATACAATATGAGAAGGGAGTGGGGTATACAACAGCAGTACAGGGCAATATAATAGCACATCAAGTGAGCCAAAATGATTTACAAAATGACACAAATCCAAACAAGAAGAGCCAGAACATACAATATGTTCATTCACCGAACATGCTCTCCATTTTATTTTGCAGAGCCCCATATATTTAAATTCAAAATAAATCAAGCATTTAAATCACATTCAGTTGTCAAAAAATCAGATTTACATTATTTGAAGTCTGAATTGTCCTATTTCAGAAATGCTTTTCTGTTAGTTAATATCTCAATTAGTTCCTATTGTGGAATGTATCTAAGGAAAGTTGTGTCTCTTTGCAGATGACACAAAAAGCTATATGGCAGGTTGGATCACGAAGAAGGGGTGGGGGAGCTCCAGAAGGACCTAGAGAAATGGTCAGGGTCTGGCAGTTGAGGTTCAATCCCAAGAAGTACAAAGTAATGCACTTAGGGAGACTGAATCCATGCACAGAATACTGGGTGGGAGGAGTTAGACTGGCCACTTCAACAGAGGAGAGAGATCTGGGGGTCATAATCAGTGCCTCCCACAAGCAAATAAGTTAATGCCACAAGTGATACAGCAAGGCATTGAAGACGCTGTGTTGTATAGGGAAGGATACTGATAGTAGGAAACGTGAGATGATTCTGCTACTGAGCAGCTCCCTGGTGAGGCCTCCTCTGGAGAACTGTGTCCAGTTTTGGAGTCCTCATCTGAGGAAGGATATTGACGGACTAGAGTCGGTACAGTGAAGGGTCACCAAGATGATCCAGGGCCAACCAGGTCAGATCCTTTGAGGAGTGGCTGGAAGCCTTAAACATATATTCACTGGAGGTCAGATGGGAGTGAGGGGACATGATTGAAATATATACATTTCTTTGAGGTATAAACATGGTAAACAGTGAGGGCCTAGTTGTAAGAAATCAGGATATAGTCAGTAGGGGGCATGACTGGAGGACGGTGGGGGGCAGATTCAGGAGAAACTTGAGGAAGTTCTACTTCACTATGGGGGGGGGGGTGGAACCATGGAACAGACTGCCAGCAGAAGAGGTGGAGGCAGCTACCTTTAATAGGTTTAAACATGGCTAGGACAGAGCAAGAGGACTCAGTCCCCAAGGGGGGCAGCAACAGTTTGAGGGGCTGGGGTGGCAGAGGACAGGGATACAGTTCACCAGGACAGTAGGTCGGTGGGGTGAGGTCATATTGTTGGACAGACTTCATGGACCTTTGGTCTTCTGCCATCAAATTCTGTGTTTCTAGCTAAGAGTCTGTCATGTTCAATTAAGTCCACAGATCAATGCCAGAATAAAAATAAAAACTGTAATACATTTAGACATTTAGATGCATTTTGAAAGGTTTTATACATTTTATCAGAATCCATATCCACTTGTAAATATAATTAGATAGTATTTCTCGTAAGATGTTTTTTTCTACTAATGTTTTTTTATGGCATGCCTCATCAGATACAATAGTTATAACTAGACACTGCGAGTTTATCTGAGTTTCAGTTTCTGTTTCTTAAAATACATGCTCATTTCAGAAAAAAAGATACATAAGCAATAATCCATGATAGGGCATGAGGCTATGGTGAATTATAAAATGGACAGCAAACAAACTCAACACCTAATTGGTCAAATAGCATCACCTGACCATTGACTAAATCTCCTATTTAATTCACAGATAAGCAATCAAACTCCTTGCCATCTTTGTTTAGAAGTCACATAACAAAAACAATATCACTATGCATTTCTGAGCTATGCAACTGTTTATAAACTTTTACAGTGTTTTCATGTTCATTTGACTGTTAAACAAACTACTTTACCTGGTGAATCACTATGTAATAACATTCTCAAGTTTTCCACTTAAAAATTACTTTCTCCAAATTTTTTTTATTTATTTCAACATCTAACCTATTTTATAAGGGCAGTTATCTATTCCAGGGCATGGGGTTATGGTGAATTAATGCACTTCCCACGTGCTGGAAGACACTTGTTCCTATGCATATGTGGTACATCCCGATATTCAGCCTGGGATGTGCGGCGCATAAGCAGGCACAAACCCACCTTGCACCACACAGGGGGGTGCAATGTTGAGCCCCTTGTAACCAGGAACAAGTTGGGGACACCCACAGGCGGGCTGCCATATTGCTGGGCGCAACACAGCAGCTGCCTGCTGTGGGTGGCCACCCGACCGCCCAGGACACAGTCATTGAGCCCCCTGCCCAGAAAGTGTCGTGCCCCCCCCGGCCCGTTCACGGGCATGTTGTAGTACAGTCCCTGGTGGTTCAGTGGACCCTACCCTGTCATCCGATGGCAGGCGTGTAGTAATAGTTGCTCACTGCCTCATGAGGAACCCCAGAACCTTCTGGGATAACATTAAACAGTTAAATGGGAGTTCACACTCCCCCACCCACCAGATCAACATTAATGGCGTGATCTCCTCAGACCCAGCCCTCATAGCCAACCACCTCAACACCTCATTCACTGACTTGCCTATCCTCCCTACAAATATTTTGACCCTCCTCCCCAGCACCTGCAGTAAATCTTTCCGTCCTTATTTTCTCCTCCATACGTGTTTCTGCTTGCCCAAGAACTTAGGCCGCTTTGTATCACTGCCCTCAAGAGTAATAGTACAGGCAGTGACACCCTGGATCCCGTGTATCCACGGCTGGTCTTAGACACAGTCCTTACCCGATCCGCCTCATCAACACTCTCTTTGCCTGGAGAAGGTTCCAACTGCCTGGAAAGTCGCCACTGTCACCCCTATCTTTAAAGGTGGTGATAGGACTGTGGCTGGAAACTATCGGCCAATCTCCATTCTCTCTCTCTCTCCAAGGCCTTGGAAAAAGTGGTGGCCTCTCAAATCTCTGACTACCTCTCCACCTACAATGTCCTAGTTCCTGAGCAGCATGGCTTCCGAGGCGGCCACAGTACCAACACAGCCCTCCTAGAGTTCTCCAACTTTCTCCACTCCTCCTTAGACACTGGTTCTCTGGCTGGTGCGGTCTTCATTGACCTCTCTAAAGCTTTCGACACTGTCTCCCACCCCCTCCTTCTTGATGCCCTTAGTCTCTCTGGTTTTGCTGCTGGGCCTATCTCCTGCTGCACCAGTTATCTGTCTGACCGCTCACAGCGTGTAAAAATTAATGGGACCTACTCAGACATCTGTCCCATCTTTTCTGGGGTTCCCCAGGGCTCCATTCTGGGCCCCTTACTATACTCCTTTACCTTAACACCTTCCAGCTCTTGCTGGAACATTCTATTGTACGCTGATGATGCAGTCATCTTTGCCTCAAGTCGTAACCCTATTGCCCTCCAGGACTCGCTGCAGAAGTCCTTTGCTGAAGCGAGGGCTGGTTCAAAGAACATAGATTGGTGATAAATCTTAAAAAAAAAAAACATGTTCTTCACTCATCCTCAAAACAAGTCCTGCAACTTCAAACTCCTCATTCACTCTGGGTCCTCTTTCCCATTCGAACAAGTTTGCTCCTATAAATACCTAGGGATCCATTTGACCCCTCCTCTCCTTCCATGGACACATAGCTGCCCTAGCCACTGCCACTAATATCTGATTGGGCATCTTACATTGGTATAAACACTGCCTCCCCAGGCTCTTTGACTTCGGATCACTTCCTCTATCCTGTCCCTAGTGGACTATGGACTGCCGGTGTATGGTGCTGCTGATCAGACCGCACTCCCATAAAATTCGCTTTCTCTGAATAAGGCCTGCAGGTTAATTACTGGGGCACCTAGGCTAACACACACCTGTCTACTGTATGCTAAAAGTGCTGGTACTTGTCTTGATGGCGCCTCAAATATCTGACCTGTACCCTTACAAAAAGACCCTCCTTGGGCTATCCCCCAGGATTGACCACCACCATACCACTCTGTCCCACTAGTTCATACTAGGGACCTCTGGGAAAACCTCTCTTGTTATCCCTAGAGCTAGGACCTCTCACGGCCAAGAGCCTTCAGCTTTAGGGCCCCTTCTGGTTCAACACACTGCCCCCTCCCATCTCCAGGCTCCAACTATATGGTGCTTCAAAACTTCCTTCAGTAACCTCCTTATTAACACCGAAGCTGTAATTGCCACTAGTCAAAGCCGTACTCAATACTTATGACAAAACACTACTAAGCTGCTAAGGACAACATAACTCTGGTATTGTTTGCATCAATTCTACCTGTACCAGCTTGTTTGTATCTATGTCTTAAGTTACTGTTATACTGTGTTGTACTGTTATACTGTGTATTTTCGCTTGTCTTACTGTGACAAGGTACCTTTGCAAATGAGCCTATGACTCAAAGGTTTTCCAAACTGCTGTTTAAATAAATAAAATAAATAATATATACCCTGGTGGTCCAGCGGACTGCTATCCTCTGCCTGATCGTGGGCATGTAGTAAAACACACCCTGGTGCTCCAGTGGACCGATCTCCGTCACCCACTCGCGGGTGGTAGATGAACACCCTGGTGCTCCAGTGATACCCCCCCACCCATCCACATAGTCCCCCACCACCCTGCAACCCCCTGTCAATGGCGGGTGGCAGCTCCCTGCCTGCAAGCCACCCAGCCTCCCACTGATTGGCAGCATACAGTAGGGCTGTACGCCTATTGGTCCACTGTGTGGGCCAATGGGCGTGCAGTCCATACTGTCTTCCAGTCCCAATTTGTGAATGGCGTTCATTCCATGTCAGGACTGTGTGGTACAGTATGACTGCATGCCCATTGGCCCGCACAGTGAACCAATAGGCGTACCACTATATGCTGTCAGTAGATGGCGACTTGTGGGAGGGAACTGCTGCCTGTTGCTGATGGAGAGGTGCAGGGTGGTGGGGGACTATGTGGGCGGGTGGAGAGGGGGGCTACCACTGGACCACCAGGGTGTTCGTCTACCAACTGTGAGCAGGCAATGGAGATCAGTCCACTGGACCACCAGGGTGTATTTTACTACATGCCCACGATCAGGCAGAGGATAGCGGTCCACTGGACTGCCAGGGTTCATTCTACACATGCCCGTGATCAGGCGAACAGGTGCAGCACCCACCGAGGGGCAGCGGGGCATCAGTCCCCGATGGCTCCAGCCTGCAGGGCGCCAGGTGCAAGCCGCCGGGCATCAGCGCACCGCATGCAAATGGGGCCATAATGACATGCAAATAGCCCCATTTGCACCTTGCATGCATTATGACCTCATTTGCATGCCCAGTGCTGAATATCACGGTAGTTGCACCTAGCGCACCTGCACTTGTGCTGTTGCATCCCCCTGCTCCCCATCTGCCACTTGTGCTGGTGCAGTACCACTGTGCCGTGCAAAGTGCGAGAGCCCCCAGTGCCATATTCAGTGGTGCTGAGCCATGGCGCAGCACCATTGAATCAGCCTGGACTATGCATGGCTCCTTGGGTGCTCGTGTAGGCCAGGCCCTGTCTGGCCAGTCTGAATATCTAGCCCCAAAAGTTTATAAACTGTTAAATGGCACAGAAATGCATAGTGATATTATTTTTGTTATGTAGTTTCTAAACAAAGACATTTGGTTGCCTAAATATAGATTAAATAGGAGATGTAATCTGCAGTCAGGTGAGGCTATTTGACCAATTAGGTGTTGAGTTTTTTTACTACTCATTTTATAACTGAATTTAAAACATACTGTAGATATAAAAAATTAACAGGCAGAAAAAGACCTGTGGTCCATTTAGCCTGCCTGGTCCCTACATTATACGTACCAGTCTAGCACTGGTAAGGCCTAGGCAGTGCTCTCTGCTGGAAGCTCTGTCTTGTTCATTTAATGAAACCCAATGATGCCCCTGCATTGTTTTAACAAGACTCTTGTTATCTGTCCCACCCTCCCTTGAAGCCTGTAATCATCAGTGTTAATCATCTCTCCAGGTAAATGGCTCCACTCATCCACAACACTCTCTATGAAGAAGTATTTCCTCTGGGATATAGTTTATGATATTGCTCCCAAATGTCAGCTACCTAAATTGGATACCCTATTTAATACCCTCGGCAGGTTTATACTCCGTTTCCCTGCCCATAGGCATCCCTTTATGCTATTTGAACTCCAGGGCTGGCTTTCACTGGTTGACAGGGGAGTTCAACACCTGCCTCTCTTTAGTTTTAAATTAAGCAATAAGACATGAGGGGGTGTGGGTTATCAGGGGATTTACTACAGCTGCGCCTCATTGGTGAATCCTCACCAGCTGTGGTAAAACCCCTGATAACCCACATCCTCCAAGTGGCTTATTGCGATTATACCAAGGTACATTTTTTTTACTATGATAAAATGCAACTTTTAAAGAGGTTGCTTTGTCTTTTTTATTTGTATTGTATTTATTCCTGTGCTGCAGAGGATTAGGATTAGGAGTAGGATTATTTGCTCATCGACAACCATTGATTATCAGAGGATTTACACCGGTGGTAAACTGCCAGTCTGACGATTTCATAGGCTGTTCACTTATGTCCATGTATAATACTGGTTTAACAATCTCACAAATTACTTGTGCACCCTCCTCACCCCTGCTACACTGTCTACACACCAGCTTTACTCCCACTCTGGTAATAGATTCTTTGTTCCAAGGCGCAAACTGAATCCTGGCCAACTTGCTTTTAGCAATAGGCTCTTCCAAGTTTGGAACAACCTAGACTTGGGTAACAGCTCACCCATCAGCATTGCCGGCGCTAAATTGCTCCTCAAAAATCTAACTGTGTCCTACTTGACTGTACTTGATTTGCTAGCTAGTTGTGTACGTCTGCCCTCACATTGCTGACCATGGTTCCACCATGCTGCGGCAACACAAAATTTATTGACCGTCAGCACAGCGTCAGCACAACACCACCAATTGGTGTTGTGTCATCACTGGGGGAACTGGTGTTTTCTGTGGAGGACTTTGCCCCCCGGACTTCAAATAACCAACTCTGAGTCAGAGTTGGTTCAGGGAGGGGGCGAACACCCCAGAGGCAACAGTGTCTGGAACCTAGCAGACCATCACAGTGAACTGCTGAAAATGTCACTGTGATGGTCTTTGCTGTCTTCATATTGCTGTTACGACTTGATACCACTGACCATACATGTGAGTGTTGTAACTCCCAGGTATTTTACATTGTATAGTTTTGTATATTATTTGTATATGCTACTCCTTCGCTGCTACTTGTTCTTCTCCCCCTTTGCCTAAGACGCATCTGTAAACGAGATTGTTTGTATATCTCTGTATGTCTACATTGTGAAATACTTTTAAATAAATAAATGTTTGTCCTGAATTCCCTTCCCCACCTCACAACTTAAACTTACTGTATGTTATCTTATTGCAGATCCTCACATTTCCTTCTGTCCATTCACCCTGATTATTCTCCTCAGATATTGTAAAGCTAAAAACATGTCTTCCCTTTCCCATCCGCCTTCCAGGGAGTACATGTGCAGGTCACCCAGTCTTTCCTCATAGGGTTTGCCCTGTTGTCTGTGTGTCATTTTGGTTGCCCTTCTTTTTACCCATTCTAAGTGATCTTTGTCTATTTTAATGTGAGGGTTCCAGAATTGTGCACTGTACTCTAGGTGAATTCTCACCAGCGATCTGAGAGGGGCAAGATCACTTCCTTACTTGTACTAGAGAAGGCCCTTCCTATGCACTTAAGCATCCTGTTGGCTTTCTCAATATAAGAAATGGGGCAGAATCTAACTGCACTAAGACAAAGGTCCTAGACTTCAGGACAATTGATTTTAACAAATTGGGAGAATGTCTAAACTGGGGGATGTCGAGGAACAATGGAAAAAAAATAAAAGGGGGCATCAGAAAGGCAACAAATCTCAGTGTCAGGCAGGTTAACAAAGGCAAGAGAAAAATGAGACCACTATGGTTCTCTAGAAAAGTAGTGGAGAAAGTAAGGGCAAAAGAACTAGCATTTACTAGATACAAGAGGACACAGAAGGAGGAGGATAGGGAGAGTTACCAGGAGAAACAAAGAGAGGCAGGGAGAGCAGTTAGAAGCACAAATGCTCAAACAGAGGAGAATAATGCCCAATTAGTAAAAAAAGGGATATAACATTCTTCAGCTATATAAGTGAGAAGAGAAACACCAAAACAGGGATAGTGTGGCTAAAAGGGGAAGGAGGTGTTTGTGAAGAAGAGGACCAAAAAAAACCAGACATATTGAACAATTTAGTTTAGTTTTTTAATTTTAGTTTTTTTTTTTTGTTGACCGGATAAGTGCACTAGACAAATCCTGCCTATTTTCAGGCACGACCCGGTGGAGGGGGATACAGATGAATGCCAACTGACCTTGAACCAGACTAATTACTTTCGTTCAGTATTTGAAGAGGAAGGAGTAGGTGAAGGGCCAAGTATAAGGGACAAGGGCATTGAAGGAAGGGAGGTGGACATTAGTCCTTTTACAGATCAGAGAGTCTTCAAGGAACTGGCACAATTAAAAGTAAACAAGGAAATGGGACCTGACAGAATGCAACCTAGTATACTGAGGGAGCTTAAGGAGATGCTGGCTGCATCTCTGACAGCTTTGTTCAACCTATCACTAAAAACAGGGGAGGTAAGGGGGGCTGGAGAAGAAACACAGAAACATAGAAGTTGATGGCAGATAAGGACCGTGTGACCCACCCAGTCTGTCCATTTTGCCTACCTGTTGCAAAACCACAGATCCTTGTTGATCTGCAGTTCACCCTTTCTTTCCTGTCTCTAGGGCACCCTTATATCTATCCCATGCATTCTTGAATTTCCTGTTTTTGGCCCCACTACCTCCTTATGGAGGCCGTTCCAAGCATCCACCACTGTTTCAGTGAAAAAATACTTCCTCATGTTGTCTCTGAACCTCCCCCATCTTCATCTCATGCCCCCTTGTTCTTGCGTATCTTCTTTTTTGAAAGATGCTACCCTCTTGTACCTTGTTTATACCCGTGAGGTACTTGAACATTTCTATCATATCCCCCCCCTCCAGGGAATATGTATTTACTTCCCCTAGCCTCTCCTCATAGGGCTTTTCATGCAGGCCCTGTACCATCTTTGTAGCACTCCTCTGGACTGCCTCCACTCTGTCTATGTCCTTCCAGAGATGCGGTCTCTAGAACTGGACACAGTACTCCAGCTGAGGTCTCACCAGCGATCTGTACAGTGGCATAACCACCTCCTTCTTTCTGCTGGTGATACCTCTCCCTGTGCACCCAAGCATCTCACGGTCTTTCCCCACAGTCTTCTCACATTGTTTGGTCATGTTTAGGTCATCAGATATGAGTACCCCTGATCCCGTTTCTGCTTGGTGGCTGCCAGTACCTCCCCCCATCTTGTGCTCCTCCCTTGGATTTCTGCTCCCAAGTGCATGATTTTGCACTTTTTAGCATGGAAACTTAGCTGCCACACTTCTGACCATGCCTCCAACCTGCTTAGGTCTTTTCTCATTTGTTCTACCCACTCTGGAGTGTCAACCCTGTTGTGGATCTTGGTATCATCTGCAAAAATATATACTTTTCCCTCCAGCCCCTCTGCAATGTCACTTATGAAGACATTGAGGAGGACTGGCCCCAGGACTGAGCCCTGTGGCACCCCGCTGGTCACCTCCCTCTCTTCAGATCGAACACCATTCACCAGCACCCTCTGTGTCCTGCCTCCCAACTAGTTTTTGACCCAGTTTACCACCTTGGGGCCTACCCCCATGCTGCCTAACTTGTTTGCCAACATTCTGTGTGGGATGGTGTCAAAGACCTTGCTGAAATCTAAGTAGGCCACATCCACTGCTATTCCCTGATCTATCTCCATGGCCACCCAATCAAAGAAATCTATTAGACTTGTTTGACAAGACCTTTCCACTGTGAATCCATGCTGTCTTGGATCTTGTGCTCTGCTAGATCCAAAGAATAACACAATCCTCTCCTTTAGCAGTGCCTCCATTAATAGATAAATAGATAGATACTTTATTTATAGAGTGCCCTTTTCTGGGGATTTGGAGTGCTATACATTAAAAACAAAATTTCAGTGCAATACAATACTGAAAAATTTCAGGCCAGCAAGGATAAAAATTCTTATAAATGCATCCATCCTCACATAAAATAGGATACTGTATCCAATTTTCATTATGGTTATGAATAAGATGTCTGTTGAAAAAGGAACGTTTTGAGACCTGTTTTAAAGGTTTCTACTGAGGGTGCCTCCTGTAGATGTCTAGGTAGTGAGTTCCACAGGGTAGGTGGGGCAACCAAGAATGCACAGTCCCCAGAAAGCCGCAAGCTAACCCTGGGAACGTCCAGGAAGCTACCCTTGGCAGAATGGAGAACCCGGGTCAGCCGGTGTGGCTCCAGGAGATCTTGCAGATAAGCTGGTCCATGATTGTGCAGGGTCTTGTAGGTAAGGAGCCCTACCTTTAAAACAATCCTCCACCTAACTGGCAGCATGTGCAGTTCGAGGAGGACAGAAGTAATATGATTGCTTCTTTTTATGCCTGACAGTAGTCTCGATTCAGCTTTCTGCGCCAGCTGCAGTCAGTGAAGGTTGTCTCCAGATAGCCCAAGGTATAAGGCATCGCAGTAGTCAAACCTAGACATGATGAATGCATGTACCGGCATGGGCAGATCCTCAGATGGAATCAGGGCCCAGATCCAGGCAATTTTCCTCAGATGGTTATATGCGCTTTTGACGATGGCTGACACCTGAACATCTAGTGTCAGGGCGTCATCTAGGATCACACCCAGATCCTTCGCCTGTGTAGATGAGGTAAGATGAATCCCCCCCCAGCACTAAGCCGGGGTGAGGTCAGCTTGATCACCCCACCACCACGACCTAGATCCACCACTAGCACCTCAGTCTTGTCTGGGTTAAGTCTAAGCCAGTTTTGAGACAACCAGCTCTGGATTTCTTCTAGGCAGCTATTAAATATGGAAGACGCCATCTGGTTACCAGGTGCACAGGACATGTATAGCTGGGTATCATCTGCATCGCAGTGAAATCCCAGCCCATACCACCTGATAATGTCTCCTAAAGGCAGCATATACACTGTGAACAACAAGGGCGACAAGATTGAACCCTGCGGCACACCACAGGACAGAGGCTTTGGGCTAGATGTAGCAAGCCCCATCATCACCCTCTGCTCTCTGCCTGTCAGGTATGACCTGAACCAGTTGATGACACTTCTGTAAAGGCCACACCAGTACTGCAGGGGGTCGAGTAGCACCTCGTGGTCGTCAGTGTCAGATGTTGCCGACATGTCCAGGAGAACTAGGATGGTACACTCTCTCCTGTCCCTTGCCATCAGGAGATCATTAAGCACCTTCACCAGAACACTCTCCATACTGTGCCGAGTCTGTAACCCAGACTGGATTATCTCATAAATGGAAGAGGAGGTGAGATGCTCCTTGAGCTGGGTGGCCACCACTTTCTGAATAACCTTCCCTAAAAATGGGAGGTTAGAGACCGACTTGTAGTTACCAAGACATTCTGGGTCCAATGAGGGTTTTTTCAGTAAGGGCCCTACTAATGCCTCTTTCAAGGACGCCGGGAAGACCCCACTCCTCAAAGAACTCCAGACGACCTCGACAACCACAGGCCCAATCAGGTCCAAACACTCCACCAAAAAGTGGGTAGGACCTGGGTAAAGATCACACTGTGTTGGTCGCAGCCTCGAGATTGTAGTCACCACCTGTTCCACTCCAACCAGCCCAGACAGGAGGAATGCTCTGGCACTGCCCAGGAAGGACCTCACAATCCGTTCAAGAGACATTGGGGGAGATCCCAGCCCTGACAGAGGACACTTTGTTAGCAAAGAACAGAGTGAACTCCTCGCAGCTAGTTCTTGAACCCACCACTCCTATGCAGAGACAGGCCGGATGTAATAACCTGTCTAGCATGCTGAACAGCTGAGCCAGTCTGTTCCTTGCCACAGCAATTTCCCTAGACAGAAAATATGCCTTATTTTTGGAGATTGTCCCCTGATAGTCACAATAATGTGACCTCAGGGTCAATTTATCCTCCAACAGCTGCATCCTCTTTCAGCACCTCTCTAACCTCCGACCCCTAGTCTTTAATTCCCTGAGTTCCTCGTCAGACCAAGGAGGTCTTTGATGAGTAGACCACTGAGGTCAGGCTGACTCATCTGTAGTTGCCTGCCTCTTCTCTGCTTCCACTTTTGTGGAGAGGCACCACATTTGCCCTCCTCCAGTCTTCTGGGACTGCACCTGTCTCTAGTGCTATGTTGAATAGGCTGGTCAGCTGGGCTGCCAGCACCTCTCTGAGCTCTTTTAATATTCTGGGGTAAATCCCATATGGCCCCATTGCCATATCTATTTTCAGTTTCCTCAAGTTCCTCTAGGACTCTCTTTACCATGAATGGAGTGGTGTCCACCTCCCTTCCATGGTTGCTTTTTTTACTGAGTCGTGGGCCTACGCCATCCCCTTCCTTGGTGAAAACTGAACAAAAGTATTTGTTCAGTATTGCTGCTTTTTCTATGTCCTCCTCTTCACACCCTTCTTCTTTATCCTGAGAATCCCACTCCTGTTCTTCCTCCTCTCGCTAATGTATCTGAAGAAGGTCTTGTCGCCTTTCGTTATAGCCTGTGCTATAGTTCCCTCTGTTCGCACCTTTGCACTCATGACTACCTTCCCTGCCTCCCTCTGCTTCTCTAGATACTGCTCCCTGTCCTTCTCCCTTTGTGTTTCTTTGCATCTCCCAAAGGCCCCTTTTTTTGTTTCAGTTTCCTGGCCATTTCCATCGAGAACCAAAGTGGTCATTTCTTTCTCTTACTCTTGCTTTGCTGTTTAACACAGAGGCATGTTGCCTCTGTTATTGCCCTCTTGAGAATAGACCACTGCTTCTACACACACACACACACACACCCCCCTTTGTCCTTCTTCAGGGATCCCCTGAGGCATTCTGCCATTTTGCCAAAGTTGGCCCTTCTGAAATCCAGGCCCTTTCCTTTTGTGTGGTTATCCTCTTCTACTGTGGTTACATTGAACCATACTGTCCTGCAGCCACTGGTTCCTATGTGGCTGCCTACTTTAACATCCATGGCCCTGTCTCCATTGGTGAGCACCAGGTCTAGTATAGCCCCCTCGTGGGTGGGTTCATCCATGAGCTGTCTTAGGCATGCCCCCCTGTAGTGCAGTCAGGATGTTCCTGCTTTTGGCTGTACTCACAGTCTAGATGCTTCATAGAAACATAGAAACATATACTTTGACGGCAGATAAGAACCTCTTGGCCCACCTAGTCTGCCAATTTCCTTACCTACAGGATAAGCTGGAGATCCTAGTTAACCAACAGCCTATTTCTTCCTACCCCCCCCCACAAGAATTGCCTTATGTCTGTCCCATGCATTCTTGAATTCTCCCACAGTTTTAGACCCCATAACCTCCTCAGGAAGGCTGTTCCATGTCGTTCACTACCCTCTCTGTGAAAAATATTTCCTCATATTGCCCCTAGGCCTTCCCCCCATCTTCAAATTGTGTCCCTTGTTCTTGCATCCTTTTCTGAAAGATGCTACCCTCTTGGACTTTGTTGATTCCACAAGGGTGTAAAAGTTTCTATCATATCCCCCTCTCACTTTTTCCTCGGTATACATATTAAGCTCCTTTAGTCTCTCTCCTCATGTGGCTTCTCTTGCAGACTCTGCCCATTTAATTGTCCTCCTCTGGACTGCCTCCATCCTGTCTATGTCCTTGTGGAGATGGGGTCTCCAGAACTGGACGCAGTACTCCAGATAGGGTCTCACCAACTACCTGTACAGAGGGACAACAACTTCCTGTTTTCTGCTGGTGATGCCTCTCCCTATACATCCCAGTATCCCCCCAGCCCTCCCTTCTGCCTTCTCACATTGCTTGCCAACCTTAAGGTCATCCGATATGATTACCCCATATCCCTTTCCATTTTTGTTGTTGCTACTACCTCCCCCCCCATTGTGTAATCTTCCCCTGGGTTTTTGTTTCACAGGTGCATTATTTTGCACTTCTTTGCACTGAATCCAAGCTGCCATACTTCTGACCATTCCTCCAACCTTGCCAAGTTCCTTCTCATCCTTTCCACGTATCCTTGTGTATCAACCCTGTTGCAGATCGTTGTGTCATCTGCAAAGAGGCATACTTTTCCTTCCAGTCCCTCTGCATTGTCACTTATAAAGACATTAAAAAGGACTGGACCCAGTACTGAACCCTGCGGTACCCCACCTTTCTTCAGAGTGGACTCCGCTTACAATTACCTTCTGTGTCCTGTTGTCCAGCCAATGTTTTACCCAGGCTACCACCCCGGGACCCACTCCCAGGCTGGTTAATTTGTTTATTAAACTTTTGTGTGGGACTGTGTCAAATGCCTTGCTAAAGTCTAGGTAGGCAATGTCCACAGCTCCTCCCTTGGTCACCCAGTCAAAGAAATCAATTAGATTCGTCTGACATGACCTTCCTGCTGTGAACCCATGCTGCCTTGGTTCCTATGCCCCACTGGCCTTTAGGTACTCAATAATTCTTTCCTTCAGAAGTGATTCCATCACTTTCCTTACCACAGAGGTCAAACTGACAGGTCAGTAGTTTCCTGCCTCTGTCTTGCTCCTACTTTTGTGAAGGGGAATCACATTCGCCTTCCTCCAGCCCTCAGGTACCACACCATCCTCCCATGATTTGTTAAAAAGGGTAGTCAGTGGTGTCACTAGTTCTCCCCTTAATTCTTTTAGAATGTTGGAGTGAATCCTGTCAGGCCCCCTTGCTTTGTCCACCTTCAGTTTTAGGAGTTCTTTAAGAACCCTTTCTTCTGTGAAAAGACTGGGATCAACCCCCCTATTCAGAGTGCTTCTGTTAATTGGATTAGGTACCCCCCTCCTCTTTTGTGAATACCGAGCATAACTATTTGTTCCGTATTTCTGATTTTTCTCTGTCCCTCTCTGCCCACCCACCATCCATTCTATTCAGCCTCACTATCCCTCCCTTTGTCTTTCTGTGCTCCCTGATGTACCTATAAAAGGTTTTATTCCCCTCTTATCCGAGTTAGCTATCTTTTCCTCAGTTTGGGCCTTTGCTATTCTGACTTCCCTTCCTGCTTCCTTCTGCCTTAACTGGTACAGTTCTCTGTCCTGCTTCTTCTGTGTTTCCTTATACTTCCTAAATGCTATCTTTTTCCCCCTAACCTACCCTGCCAGCTCTTTTGAGAAACACTGTGGCTTTTTCTTTCATTTTGATTTGTTTATTTGCTTCACACAAAGGCTTGTTGCCTCTGTGATGGCAGTTTTGATATTTCCCCATTGTTTCTCCACCCCTCCTTCTAGCCTGTTTGCTAGTGCTTTTCTGAGGCACTCTCCCATCTTGCCAAAGTCAGCCCTCCTGAAGTCCAGTACCCTCACTTTTGTATGGCTTGACTCTGTAGCTGAGTTTATTGTGAACCACACTGTTTGGTGGTCACTTGTTCCCAGATGGTTACCCACTTCTAGATCTGAGATCCTCTCACTGTCCCCATTTGAGAGAATGAAGTCCAAGATTGCTCCCTCATGCATAGGTTCCAAAACTAGCTATCTGAGGCATGCCCCCATAGGGCATTGAGAATGGCCCTGCTCTTGGATGTGGCTGCAGCAAAGGTGCTCCAGTTAACATCCTGCATATTCAGGTCCCCCATCAACAGTATCTCACCTTTCTCTGTCATCCTAAAGATCTACATCTGGCAGATTGAAGTCCCCTAGCATTAGCAGTTCACCTTTGGTTGCCATTTTGTGGATGACTTCCACTAGTGTTTCGTCTGTCTCATTCCCCTGCACTGGAGGTCTGTAGATCAACCCTGTATGAATGCTGGTTCCATTTCCTGTCTCCAGGGTGATACAGAGTGCCTCCTCTCCCTCTTGCATCCCCTGAACCTCAGTTGCTTTTATTCCCTCCCTCACATACATGGCCACCCCTCCTCTCTTTCTTCCTTCCCTGTCTTTCCTGAACAGTGCATATCCTGGTATGGCTGCATCCCATTCATGGATTTCTGTGTACCATGTTTCTGTGACAGCCACTATGTCCAGTTTCCCTTCCACCATTAATGTCACTAGGTCTGGGATTTTGTTTCCCAGGCTGTGGGCATTTGTACATATTACTCTCCACGTCCGTTCACCTTCGCCCTTACCTTTATGTCTCCCCTCAGTCCCCTTTTTGCATTTTGTCCTGTTATTTGTTTTCTTCTCCATGTTACCTATGTAGGATATCAATTTATTGGTGATCTTTTGACCTTAGAATCCACTTTTATGACTGTCTCTTCATGTGGGGGGTGGGCAAACTGAAATAGTCATTTTATGGCTAGTGCACCTACCCGGTTAACAAAAACAAAATAAAAATATGATATTCACTGCTTGCTTTTGCCCTTCCTTCAGCTAGTTTAAATGATTGCTGAGGAAATACTTCAACTTCTTATAAAGCACCTTGGTGCCCCCCCAGATGGTTGGAGGCCATCTGACTTGTACAGTCCTTCATCTCCTCCCGGTTGGGCCCTTGTGCCCAATGAAGCCGAAGTCCTCCTGTCCACACCAGTCTTTGAACCATTCATTGAATTCACTGGTGCATACATCCCTTCCTTCCCTCTTGCCATAGACAGGCAGTGCCTTCTGTGAAAACAATCAGCTGCTCCGGTTTCCCAGCCTGCACTTTTTGCAGTCCCAGAACCTCATCAACACTCATTCCTTTGTCCCTCCCACTGCAACTGCTACAGTTGTGTTTACCAGCTCCTTCCTTTTAAACCCTTCTCCCCAAGATTCAAATATCAGTTCCCTTTGTTCTATGTCTGCCCTATTGGCTGAGACTCAGCCTGTGTCATGGTTTGAGAGCCCCCTACTGGGCTGCAAAAAAGGTCAGAAACTCTGGCTGCACTCTCTAATAAAACACCCTATAACCCTCTCAAAGGAGAACCCAGGTGTATACAATTAAAGATCTGCCATCCTGTCTGACCACTGGCAAGATTATTTAATCTTTAGAGTTTAAAAACCTTCCTTTATGTCTGAGTCCTCACTCTTTTTAACCGTCTTCTCCCCAGTTTCACCCTCCAGTTACTAAAACTCCATTCTGGAGGTCAGATGTGGTCTCACTACACAAAAAGTGGTAATTCAGAGGAGGCAGGAAATTACAGACCAGTCAGACGGACTTTGGTAGTAGGTAAGGTAATTGAATCAGTACTGAAGGAAAAGACTGAAGAATACCTTGTAACCAGTGGATTACAGGATCTGAGGCAACATGGTTTCACAGACGGGTGTTCTTGACAGACAAATCTGATTGAGTTCTTCAACTGGGTGACCAGGGAAGTGGATCAGAAAGGAGCAATAGATGTACCCTACCTGAATTTCAGTAAGGCCTTCAACACCATTCCACATAGAAGATTGGTGAGCAAGCTGGGCAACCTTGGAGTGGGTCCAAAAGTAATAAAATGGGTAAGAAATTGGCTAAGCAATAGGAATCAGAAGGTGGTATTAAATGGGATCCACTCTGAAGAAGACAGGATGACCAGCAGGGTGCCTCAGGGGTCAGTACTAGCCCCGGTCATCTTCAATGTCTTCATTAGCAACATTGTGGAAGGGCTAGAGGGGAAAGTATGCCTGTTCGAGGATGACACAAAAATCCACAGCATAGTGGACACATCGAATAGGGATGGAAAAAATGAGGGACAATCTACAGAAGCTGGAAGAATGGTTAAGGGAATGGCAGCTGGGTTTCAATGCAAAAAAGTACAAAATCACGCACTTGGGGCACAGAAACCCAGATGCAATGTGTCAATTGAGCGAGGAGGTATTAGCAACCATAAAACAGGAAAGGTACCTAGGGGTGATTATTTCTGATGACCTGAAGGTAGCTAAGCAGTGTGATAAGACAGTGGGGGAAAGCTAGCAAGATGCTCAGGTGCCTAGGAAAGGGCATCACCAGCAAAAAGTGGAAGGTAGTATTTCCCCATATAGATCACTGGTAAGGCCCCACCTCAAGTACTGTGTCCAGTTCTGCAGGTCCCACCTCTGGAAGAAAATAGATAGGGTGAAGGCAGTACAAAGGAGGGCTACTGAAATGGTGCATGACCTGCATCAAAAGCCTTACAAGGAAAGACTCAAGGAACTAAATATATACTCTCTAGAGGAAAGGAGGGAAAGGAGGGATATGAGAGAAATATTTAAATACCTCACAAGTATTAATAGGGTAGAGGAAGGTAGCATTTTCCATAGAAAAAGTGCTCCAGTACAAGGGGTCATGCTGTGAAGCTGTGTGTGTGTGTGTGGGGGGCTCAGGGATGTGAAAAATACTTCTTCACAGAAAGGGTGCTGACACCTGGAACAGCCTCCCAGAAGAGGTGGTGGGTGCAAAATGGTCGTGGGATTCAGGTGTGTATGGGATAGACATAAGGGACCTTAGAAGAAAGGCAAGAGGGGGAGAAGACTGAAGATTGAGTAGGGGCTGAGGAAGCATAGTATGTAGGGAATAAAGGGCAGATTAGGTGGGCCAAGAGGTCCTTATCTGCTGACAACTTTTATGTTTCTATGTTTCCCTTGTGTCCTGTTGCATTGGGTGCTAGTCTTAAGGTTGTCACTTATGGTAACCCCAGGTTCCTTTCCTCTAAGGTCTGACTTACAATACCCCCCCATCCAGTAATGTGTTTTCAGATACTTCTTCCCCAAGTGCTTGACACTGTACTTTTTGTCAGTGTTACATATAAACAGACTGAAGAGCACAGGACCCAGAACTGACCCCTGAGGCAGCCCACTGGTTACCCACTTTACCCCTGAATACCTTCCATTTCGTACTATGCTTTGGGTTATTTTCACCAACCTGTTTTCTACTCACCTTGTTAAGTCTTCCCCCACTCCTTAAATGCCCAGCTTCTTCACTAGTCATCTATTAAGACTGAGTCATAGGCCTTGATAAAGTCCAATTACAGGATATCCATTACCTGGCCCCCACACAAAGTACTGAGTTAAAGAATTTAGTGAGGTTTGTCTGACAGGAACTCCTTTTTATGGAATCATAATGCATATTGTCCTGGAGACCATATTTTTCCAGCTACATCTACCAACTGCTTTTTAGTCCATTATACCCATTAGCGCCATATGGTGTCAGAACCATCCATTGTTTAACCTGATCCAAAATGGCGGCATCAGAGAGAAGGAGTTAGTAATGTTTTCAGACAGTTTCTCCACTATTGAAGTTTAGCTGACCAGTCAGTAGTTGCCTGGGTCCTCCTTGTCCTTGCTGTTGTGTAGTGGAAAGGCATTAGCCATCCTCAATCCTTGAAGACCACACATTCCACCAGCAAGCAGTTGAACAGGTCTGCCAGTGGTGATGCAGAATGTGCTCCAGCTCCCTAAGCAGCCAGAGATGTCAATGTCAATGTCATCTTTATTTATAAAAACGCCTTTCAAAACCAAGGTGCCTGTATAAAATTAACAAAACGATTAATAAAACTAAAATTAACATGTAAAATTCCATGGCTGCAATACTAATAATTGGCGTATGCCATATTAAAAAGGAAAGTCTTTAATGCTGTTTTAAAACTTTGGACTGTTGGGCTATCTCGAACCTGACGAGGTAGAGAATTCCACAGGGTTGGGGCCACAAAACTGAAAGACCTGACTCCAGATGTCTTCAAATGAACCCTGGGAATCTCTAGCAATCCCTCATCAGCCATCTGGGGACAAGCGACCACCAAACAGTATGGTTCACGATACACACAGCCATACAGTCAAGCCATACAAAAGCAAGAGCATTGGACTTTAGGAGGGCTGACTTTGGAAAAATGAGAGAGTGCCTCAGAAAAGCACTAGCAAACAGGCAAGAAGGAGGGGTGGAGGAACAATGGGGAGTAATCAAAACAGCCATCACAGAGGCAACAAGCCTTTGTGTAAAGCAAATCAACAAAACACAACGAAGGGAAAAACCGCTATGGTTCTCAAAAGAGGTGGCAGGGAAGGTTAAGGAGAAAAGAATAGCATTTAGGAAATATAAGGAAACACAGAAGAAGCAGGACAGAGAACTTTAGCATTTAAAGCAGAACGAGGCTGGGAAGGCAGTCAGAATAGCAAAGGCCCAAACCGAGGAAAGGATAGCCAACTCTGTTAAGAAGGGGGATAAGACCTTTTATAGGTACATTAGGGAGCGAAGAAAGACCAAATGAGGGATACTGAGGCTTAATAAAGGGGAGGGAATGTGGGTAGAGCGTGACAATGAAAAAGCAGAGATACTGAACGAATATTTCTGCTCAGTATTCACAAAGGAAGAGGAGGGGGAGGTACCTAAACCAAACAAGAGAAACACTCTGAAGATGGGGGGTCGATACCAGTCCATTTACAGAAGAAAGGGTTCTGAAAGAACTAATAAAATTGAAGGTGGACAAAGCAATGGGGCCTGATGGGATTCACCCAAGAATTCTAAAAGAACCAAGGGTAGAACTAATGACACCGCTGACTACTTTCTTTAACAAATCATGGGAGGCTGGGGTGGTACCTGAGGACTGGAGGAGGGCGGATGTGATTCCTCTTCACAAAAGTGGGAGCAGGACAGAGGCAGGAAACTACAGACCAGTTAGTTTGACCTCAGGGATAGGGAAAATGATGGAATCACTTTTGAAGGAAATAATTGTTGAGTACCTAGAGGCCAGTGGGGCACAGGACCCAAGGCAGCATGGATTCACGATGGGAAGGTCCTGTCAGATGAATCTAATAGATTTCTTTGACTGGGTGACCAAAGTAGTAGACTAGGGAGGGGCTGTGGACATGGCTTACCTAGATTTTAGCAAGGCATTTGATACAGTCCCACACAAAAGATTAATACACAAGTTAGCCAGCCTTGGAATGGGTCCCAAGGTGGTAGCCTGGATAAAAAATTGGCTAGACAACAGAACACAAAGGGTAGTAGTAAATGGAGTCCACAGTGAAGAAAGGAGGGTTACTAGCGGGGTACCGCAGGGTTCAGTACTGGGACCGGTCCTTTTTAATGTCTTCATAAGTGACATTGCAGAGGAACTGGAAGGAAAAGTATGTCTCTTTGCAGATGACACAAAGATCTGCAACAAGGTTGATACACCAGATGGAGTGGAAAGGATGAGAAGGGACTTGGCAAAGTTGGAGGAATGGTCAAATGTATGGCAGCTCAGAGTCAATGCAAAGAAGTGCAAGGTAATGCACCTGGGAAACAAAAACCCAGGGCAAGAGTACACAATGGGGGGTGAGATACTGACAACAGCAAAAATGGAAAGGGACCTGGGGGTAATTATATCAGATGACCTAAAGGTGGGCAGGCAATGTGAGAAGACAGTAAGGAAGGCTGGGGGGATACTGGAATGCATAGGAGAGGCATCAATAGTAGAAATCAGGAAGTTGTTATCCCTCTGTACAGACAGTTGGTGAGACCCCATCTGAGTACTGTGTGCAGTTCTGGAGACCCCATCTCCATAAAGACATAGACAGAGTGGAGGCTGTCCAGAAGAGGCAACCAAAATGGTGCAGGGTCTGCACCAGAAGACATATGAAGAAAGACTAAAGGAGCTTAATATGTATACCCTTGAGGAAAGGAGGGAGAGGGACATGATAGAAACTTTCAAGTACCTCAAGGGAATCAACAAAGTCCAAGAGGGTGGCATCTTTCAGAAAAAGAGATGTGCAAGAACAAGGGGGCACAATTTGAAGATAGAGGGGGACGGCTCAGAGGTAATGTGAGGAAGTAATTTTTCACAGAGAGGGTTGTGGATGCATGGAACAGCCTCCCTGAGGAGGTTGTGGAGTCAAGAGCAGTGGGGAAATTCAAGAATGCATTTGACTGACATGAGGCAGTCCTAGTGGGGGGTAGGAGGAAGTAAGCTGTTGGTTAACTGGGATCTGCAGCTTATCTGTTAGGTAGGAAAATGGGCAAACTAGGTGGGCCAAGTGGTCCTTATCTGCCGTCAAATTCTATGTTTCTATGTCAGTGGATCGGAGAGAGCTGGAGGGACAGTGGGATGAAGGAGATCTTGCAGGTAACCAGGTCACTGATTGTGTAGGGCCTTATAGGTCAACAAACCGACCTTGAAGGTGATCTGCCACCGTACTGGCAGCCAGTGCAGTCCATGAAGCACAGACATTATATGACTGGACCTAGAGGAAACAGTCAATAGCCTGGCTGCCACGTTCTGCACAAGCTGCTGGCAGCGGAGATGTAGCCCATCTGTTCTCAAAGACTTACCAACATTCAGCCCACTCAAACCCTTAAGCACCCTGTCCATAGTGATGTTCCGCATCACTATTCTCAATGTTAAAATTCATCAGCATCCTTCCCTTCATCAAATATGAAAACTCTGCAAACATTCATTAGTATGCATGCCTGTTGCCTGTTTTCTACCACCCAAATACCCTCCTGCTTCAACCTTTCAACTCCACCTGATTTTACCTCTTCTCTCTGACATACCTAAAGAAGGCCTTGCCATTTTCCTTACGCCTTCTGCTATTCTGAGTTCTAGTTCTGCCTTAGACCTACTTACTATATTTCTGCCCTCTTTCAGACTTCTAAGGTGTATTGGGGAAGCCTAAAGAGGGTTTTGCTGCCAACCCCAAGTCCCTGACAGAGCAGGGTTACTGCCACTAGCAGTGATTCTAAGGTACGTTGTGTTGGGATTGACCCCACACTTATGCAAGTGTACCACAATATCCTCAGTTACATTAACTATGACTTACATAAATTCTTCCTTGGTAGTTGTAACCAGGGTAATCTTGCCAGGTCCAGTTGAAAAAGGTCAGAGTCTCCTGCTGACCCACTGATGCTCCCCAGTGATGTCCCCTTAGATTCTGTCTTCATACTTCTGGGTTACTCATGCTTTGGGTTGTTTGTACAGTAGCTGTGACAGGGGAGGAGGTTACATTGTGTGCGGATACTCCTCCTGCTTGAAGCTGATTGACTACCATGGGTCACGGGATGTCCACCCCTCTGGTAATATTGCTATAGCTTCTTGCCTCTCACAATAATCTGTACTCTGACATAGGCTTTTTGTTAGAAAAACTTCCCTAACTCCTTTTAAACCCTCTCCCTCTAAGCTCAGCTTCTCCCAGCCCAGCAGCTGAAAATGAGCACTAAAGTTGCCAAAGCCAGAGATTTAAACCTTACTTGTCTTCCTGTTAGCAGCCGATAGCTGCCATGGGTTAAGCAATGTCCACCTCTCTGATAATTTTGCCTTTTTAAGACACCTGGCACTGGGGTTTCAAAGTTCTGCACTAAGTCATATTTTCAAAGAGATCATACTGGCACCAGCGCACACTGGTGCAATTTCAATTTGAGCAGACACAAAAGGCACCAGGACTTGTCAGCACATCCTTCTGTAGATGTTGGGGGCTGGGGTCTAAGTCATGCTACACCATTTTTAATGGTCTGATGTTCACTTAGTCCCAAAACAGTTGGTACATCCAAATCTAGCCATGCTGTATGCTGCTATTAACGGTGTCCAAGGGTTACGGTCAGATATAGTTTCAGAAATTACTCCTACTGCATCCAGACAGAATATGTGGATGAATTGGGGGCCACCAGATGAAGCCGTGTCTACTAGATATGTCTGCACCTAGGCCTTTGAAAATTCATTCCCTGGTTTGGAGGTGGGGTTCCAATCTGGACGTTAGCAGCTCTAAGCTGCATCTAAAGTGGAATTTGTTTCCTCCTATGCACAATTTTCCAATTTTTGGATGTAGATGACTTGCCTCTGAACTTGTCTCCAGATTTTCATTTAATTTTATCCTTATTACAAAAACCACCGAGGAAAGCTTATTTTCAATGGTGTCCAACAAGTAAAATCTTTCACAAGCTCAAGTCAAAAACATAATACAATTAAATAAAAATCAAGTATAGTGTAAAATTAATTCAGCTTTTCAAGTTATGCCATAACAAGACTTAAAAAATGGGAAGATGTTAATAAACCAATTTTTCAACATGATTATGGCATACTTGTGACTAAATTGCTGAACATGGCACTGAATGGTAATATGAATGTCTTTTTTTAGTAAAGTTTATTATTGTGCTGTAGCCATTACAAAAATAGAATTTTAAATCACAGTACAGTACAAGTTGTATGACATTAAATATTATAAAATCTAAAGCAAAAGGAAAAAAGGAAAATTGGATCCTCTTAATGAAAAGGAGAAAAGAAAATATTTACATTTTCTATAGATCTTATTTACTCAAATTATACTCAGAGCAATAAAAGTATAGGAAGACATCAGTACATCATTTGTTTTCATTCTCAATTAAGTATATACAACTCGGTACATTTGATGATTTCACTGTAGGAATATTATAGAGTTATACATCACAAAAATGAATCAAAGGTTAGTGTTCAATTGCATTATCTTTTGTTTTCTAACTTTAGTTATAATTGTAAAAAAACATAGCCATTCTTTAAATGGTCCATACATCTTCTGTTGTCATCAAAATCACAATTAACTCTTTTCTATCACATTGACCAGATGTGCAAAGAAACGGACTTAACCAGTAATTTCTTATATTATTATACATGTACAATCCCATATCATATGGGTCAGATTTTCAATTCCTCCTTGTTGACAGTGGTAATTTGGTTCAATAATGGGCCTGCTATATCTTGCCCTTAAAAGATTACTGTCTAATAGTTCCAGCTTTGCTCTCATATATATTTTACACAGAGAATAGTCCTGTAATGCGTCCAGATAAAATTTACAATTGAACGTAGTCAGATTTTCTGCATACCACTTAGAATATCTTGCCTGAAATATGAATGTCAAGTGAGAGTCCTTGATGCAGAATGTAATGGAGATAGTGAGTGGATGCATCCCTGCGGGAAGTAATGAAAAGATGGTTAGACAGAGGCCTCTGTAGTTGTCCAGGGAACTCGCAGGGAAGTTAAAGGAGAAAAGAGGATGCAAGATACTATGTTTTATACACAGATCCTGGGAACAGTGTGCAGTTCTGGGCTCCTCAATACAAACAGGGCACTGAAGTAGCCAAAAGGGTACGTTGCAGGGCCACCAAAATGATCAGGGGTATGGGCCACAAAATCTATGAGCAGAGGTTAAAGGCTCTTAAACTGCTAACCCTAGAGAAGTGAAGGCTGAGAGGGGACCTGATCAATGTCTTATGCATACTCAGAGGTATTGAAAAGATTGGATATACAGAGATGTGTGTGCTGGTGTTCTCCAGCAATAACAATAGGAAGTACATTTCCCCCCAGAAGGTGGTGAACCCCGTGGAACAGTATACCAGCAGAGATGATGGATATGAAGACAGTAAAGGCCTTCAAAGTATATCTGGACTAATTTCTGCTGACCAATGGAATCAATGGGTACCCTACACAGTAGAGTGGGCAGTGAATAGCTATGGATTAGTAGCTGCTTGCACAGAATAAGTTTTTTTCTTCCCTGTTTATGAAGCAGGGGGTGGACATGATAGACTTAGAGTCCCTTTTGACCTTGAATTATTATGTCACTATTTATGGCTGTCCCCTTCATCTCACAAACACTACCACTGGTTGAACTGGGCATCTTTATCTTCAGTTTCCACCATCTTCTAGTCATATCTCCTGCTGCCCAAGGATGGCACAAGCATGGGGACATGGCACAGCACCATAACCACCTCCATTGCTATCTGTGTGGATGTTGTCATCATCAGGTGATGGCAAGCATTATTCTCTGCTATATTTATGCCGCCGACAATGGATACACAGCGCACTTTTTCAGGAGAAAGCAGCAGTGTTCCACTATCTTTTCAAGGCCAGGGTATTAAATAGCTGGTATAGCACAGCAAAACGCTACACAAAACAGGGGGTAATGCTAACCATTTCCAGAAATGTGTAGCAGTAGACTACTAACCATTTTTTCAGAGAGACCATGGCGTAGTAGACAAAATTAATAAAATATATATATTTTTAATTTTGTTAACCATTCTGTGCCAGGTTATGCATTTTACAGCTGATTAGCACTTTGATGCATAAAAGTGCTAATCTATTTTTTCAGCTTATTTAATACCCTGAAGGCATATGAAATGCATCATGTGTGTACCAAATACAGGTTCAGTGATGTCCCCCAGTAACCTGTGAACAAGGTGACTGCAATTGAGTGCCTACAAAAGCAGTGACTCAGTTTCAGCGCCTGTTTTCAGGGCTACCTGGCAGGGGGTCGACTGGATACTGGGGTGGGTGACATACGGCAATGGGAAGTACATGCGTAAATGCATGTGTGCATATGTGTGGGGGGGGGAGAGGCAGGGGAGAGAAGATGTGTGGGAGAGGGTGTGGTGGGCAGCTGCTGAGCTGGTCTGCTAGCATGGTGGGGAGGGTGGTCAGTTGGGAGGTGCAGGGTTCAGGTCTGGCACGGCACTTTTTTTTATGCTGGCTGGCGGTTTTACATTTTCTAAGTTTTCACCCACACGACATACACCCCTTGGCTAAGAATCCATTAGCGGGCGTCAGATCATCCCCACATTTAAAAAAATTCCCTAGGTCTCGGGCACCCTCTTGCTCCTTGCTGCGAGTGTGCATCGCCAAAATTCATTTTTGGCAATGTATGCTCACCCTGACAGTGATGGCTATTCTGCGATCACCGTCATGACATAGGACCATGTTCCCCTGGTCTGTCTGTGCACTTTGGTGTATCATGGCTGTACATTATCACATACAGTAGATCTGTTGTGGGTATGTGGTATCTCCTGTGTGAAAGAACAAAAATATGTCAGGCATGTCATGGTGCCTGGAAAACAAGAAGCGTGCGCATCATGGTAATTGAAAAACAAGAAGCATACATATTCAATCCCTATCAGTTAGTGTAAGCTGTGTGGCAGGAAGGAGAGGCACTGAAGTCTAATGACTGTAAAAAAAGAAATATTTACAAATACTGCATATCATAATTTTCCTACAAGAAAGTCACTGAAGTCCACAATATAAAAGGTATATGTGGAACTTTGAAAATATATAATATGATTTTGTTGCTTCAGAAATTATAAACTTCAACTACGGCATATACAAGCAAGGCAATTTTTCATAAGTGAGTACAGTAACAAACAAAGCAAAACTTATAGCAATCATATGTTCTTCATTTTCCAAAGTTAAGTAGTACTGTAGTCAGACATCTTTGCTGTTTTGCAGTTCGTAATTTATCATTCATTTTTTTTTTGTTGCCAAGCATGGATCTAAAGCCACAGGAACAAAACACACTAAATATACCCTACCATCTCTGCAAGCAAAAAAACTACTTTCTCCAAAACCACAACTGCCACCAAAAGGTACCTGCATGCATTCAGTTATATATCCTTGTTGCTAATATTTAATGACTGTCTGACTCTTGTGCTAAATTTACTACAAAAATTGTTTCTCTGCTTTCTCTAGGGACTACCCCAAGCTCTTTAACAAAACCAACTCTACAGATAACAGGTGTAACAGTGACTCTCAAAAAGGGTGACATCACTCTAGAAGTTGTTGATGCCATAGTAAATTCCACCAACAAAACGTTGGATTTGAAAACTGGTAAGTTTGAGACAATGAAGCTGAATGCTGACAGATTACTGTTAAATCATGCTGTGGCATTAGTACAGCAATCAGAAGACTCAATTCCTTTTCCTAAACATAGTATCAGTAATGTAAGGGCCACACTGCATGATATACCATACTCATAACTTTACCATTGCTGGTTATGATGAATATTACTTTTCCATCAAATTGTTCCCCTGTTATTCCTTAAATTTATTTATTTATTTATTATTATTTTGGAAGACACCTTTGAGCCAAGACTCTTTTACAAAGGTTCCATGATGGGGAAACAATACAGAACATAGTGAGGACAATAACAAGTACAGTAGTTTCAAGCAGCCATAGGTTTTGCTGGGTACATTAAGCAAGCAATAACACATGATGAGGTGTGGTTTATCGCCTGATAAGAGCATGCCCAAGGGTCTACTAAGGCATGAGGTGCTTGCGCCAAGTGCCTTATGCCACTGGGTGTGCTCTTATCAGGCTATAAACCACACCTCAGAGTGTGTTATTATGCTTATAAAATGGGTACCCTAAAGTAAATTAAAAAAAAAAGGAGGAAAGAAAATGTCCAAAATGTTTTTAAAAAGAGTGTGTTAATACAGGTTATAGAAAAAATAGTCCCCATTACTGTTACTGGCTAGCTGGCCAGTAGAGGGCTCTCCTCCGTTCGAAACACATAGAGCTGAGGTTACTATCCCCCCCCCACACACACACGTGTATAATTTTTTTTTTAAGAAATAATAAATACAAAGCTGAAAATAACTGAGGTTTAATATCTTAAATATTAATTTCTGATGGTCAGCAGATGGAGGCTCCCCCCCCCCGCCGACCCATTCACAAAACAGATTGTGTTCTCTGACCCCAAACACAGTATGTCCGACTGGTACACATTTTTTCTCACATACTGTGTCTCTGTGAGGAATGCTGAGCTGTCATTGACTTGAGAGTGAGTGTCCCGTTTACAACGAGCGTGTTTCGTGCCAGCTGCCGTACTTCCTGATTTCAGAATCGCAATTTTGTACAATGGAGCCACTCGCTCAGTCAGATCGGGAAAGTAGAATTTGTTTTTATTTATGTACATTTGAAAGAGAAAACAGCCAGTGGAGGAGCTTATCTGTGAACTGAATTTTCGAGGCATCCTGGCTGTACCTGCATGACTCAGCTTGAATGTGATTGACGTTTTTTCATCTGAGCAACACAGGTTAGTAGTTTTGGGGGAAACTTTTGTGTTGAGCTGATTTTACATGAGCTAGTGCGCTGCAGCTGCTTGGGGCAAGGAGAGCAGTGGGAGCGGGGTGCTTGGTTGAATTTAATTATATTTTTTGCTTAGAGAGGCACAGACAGGGTATTTGTTGTATATGCAGCTGTCAGCATGGACTACTGATTTCCCGCTGCCACTCGCTGAGCTGTGCCAGGCTGTGTTTTTGTTTCTGCTTGGCACAGCTTAGTGATTCGTTGTTGTAAAGGGGCAGACTGGCAGACGTTAGTGCCAGCTGGCTAAAATGTCATGGATTCATTTATTTATTTAATTTATTTATTTCAATTTTGGTAACCGGGTAGGCCCACTGAGTACTTGATGGTCCCTTTTTCAGGGGCGACCCAGGGTTAGTTACATGTTTCTAGGGAAAAAGAAGGCTGGGAAGCTGAAACAGCCAATTAGGATGCTTGATTTGTTTACCCCATTTCATAAAGCTTTCATATGGAATTACTGTAATATGTACAATGATTCACAGTATGTGTGTTAAGTTACAGTAGTTTGTGTTTCTTATTCAAGAGCATATATACAATAAAAAAACACAATTGACTGACTGTGATCCTTTTGAAAACAGGCACTTGTTTCTTACAGATCTACCAGAGCAGTAGATAAATGAAATGAAACTGGCACTGTATCTAACTGAAAATTAAGAATAGAAAGGACAAGTTCAAGTTCAAGTTTATCGCAGGAAAGACTCAGTTGAGCAAGCTCATTCACAAGGAGGTCCTGAGGCACATACACATACAGTTCGCAGTTACATAGACAGGAGATATAAAATGTAGAACAACAAAGAAAAAAATATATAATACAAGAGGTATACATAATAGAAGTCCTTATGCTATATATGCAGTACATTCCAGCTTTAGCCTTGCCCTAAATTATGCAACACATTTCAGCTTAATAAGTAGAGGGTCAGTTGGTACTTAGGAAGTTGACTTGGCGTTGGGGGCCTAGTAGCACCTACATATGTCTTTTAATTTAGAGATAGCTAGTGTTTTGTAGGAGTTAATTGATACAATGTTGGTTAGCTTCAGCATGGCTTGTAGTTAGTTCCAAATGTTGGGGAGGGCATATGAGACAGCTCTTTGGCCAGCTGTGGTACGTGTCCTGGGAACATCTAGTAGGATAAGGTCGGATTTCCTTAGGGAGTAGGCACTATGCGAGATGTGTATGAGAGACGTTCAGGGACCCTGGTTTTCCATTTTTAACGGTAACACCGGTAACAATCATGGAATCCTGCTTGGTTTGCGGATTTTGCATTCTTGTACCGGTGCTTCACGGAAATTGCATGTCACTGCACAGAATCTCTAAGATTTCGGTATCTTTTTACATTTTTTTTATTTTCTCTTTCTGTGTTCCCTTCTCACAGCATCGGTATCCCCTAGCTTCACCCCCAGGTAATGCTCAGGAACTCCTGTGGACCTGCCGCTATCCTGCCTGGGTTGTACCCCAGGTGGGAAGGAGGAGACCATAGGTCACCCCTCCACATTCACTTAGTGTGTCAGGCAGCTCAGTGGGTCCCACATGGAGCCTGATTATGAGGTCTGGGGCACCTGGGTCCCTTTGCCAGTGGCCGACAGGGGTGATTGTTTCTGGTTCTCTGGTCTCTGTCCTGAGGGCACCGCACTAAAGATCCAGTGAGTGTAGGTCACATAGAGACATGTCACTGCTCCAGATCCTGGCTAGTGTCCTCCTCCAGATCACTCTGCAGCACCATTGCACCACCACTCATGGTCACACCAGTGGTGGTAAAGAAGCAGGACCTGCAGCCCACCCTCCCGGGAGGAGGAGGCAGTCCCCAGGTGCCGATCCTACTCCCCAGCCAGACCTCCAGCAACCAGAGTTTGCTTCAACCCTGGGTCACTGGCATTGCAAGCAATAGTGCCACTGCAGTGCTAGCGGGCCGACCTAGATTTCGGCATCTTAAAATGAATGCTGCTGTTTTTTGCATTCTTTCTGCTTTGCTGCATATAGAAACAGTAATAAAATCCCCCGAACTGCTTTGTTGTAATCAGCCATTCAGTTTAACCACCCATGCCTAGTGGTTAGAGTAACAAACGGTGATTGAACTGGTTACCTCCAGCAGACTTGGGTGTGAGTCCCATAACCTCCACTTGCATCCAAGCAAGTCACTTAACCTCCCAAGTGCTTCTAGGTCACTCCTTAAAACAGACAGCTCTGCCTAGTGGGCCTTACCTGCTTTACAAAGAATGTAAAAATAAATACCAATATATGTTTACTACATCATAGAATAGTAGTCAGAGTACCATGTAATTTACTTGAGTTTTACTTGGGCTGCAATGATTTTGTATAGGTAAAGGTAAATATTCAGATATGTTTTATAAGCTTTTTTTAGACTTTAGTCAGGTTTGTATTGCATTCTTTGCATATAAGCATCTAAGCTGTAGATTGATAAATGCAGGATCACTGTTACCGACTAACTTATTCAAGCTTATAATCAGTAGGGCCATCCAAAATCCTCAGTTGTTTGAATGAAAACTAGTCTGAATGAAAGTATGTTCTTTAAGAAGAAACTGCCTTACTACTTATGAAAAGACTTCACAGTTAGCACCCCATTTAGGTGAATTGGGTCATTTGCACCTTTTCTCCTACCTTGTGGTTCTGTCTCTGTGACAACAAATTTTTTCTGATAGACTGCTTCAACAAAAAGCAAATGTTAAGTATTTAAGAGTACTTAACAAGGTAAGACCCCAGGCTGTAAGGATGCTGGTGGGCAGAGTAGTGCTTAATTCACATCTGAACAAAGACATGAAAACTGGGAGACACCCTTTCATGGACACAAGTAGAAAAAAAAAGCATCCACATGCCTGAGAGATGCATGAATCCATTTGAAGGTCCTCCTCTAATCACTTGTGGATTTTTAAGCGAAAACACTTTATTTCCAAAAGCAAATTCAAGCAGTTTTTTGCTTCTCCTACCCCTGGCCAGCCACTCCTTCAGGCCTTCCAAGGCCCCTACCACCACTGCTGAGTCCCAACCACTATCCACTGACCCTAACTGCTGTCCTACCAGGTAACCCAAAGTAACCCTTCATTGAGAGGGTCCCTACCCTGTGGAGGCTACCAGGGAGAAGAGTTGCCCAAAGAGCATTCTGTATCCTGGGCATGTCAGGGTCAGAACAGACACATGTCTGGGGCTTCTGGTGTATGGCAGGACCAGCAGCCATCCTTCGGTTGGCCAGTGGGTGTTTTCCCATTTTCTTGGGGCGTGACTGGCTCACATGATGTCCATGCAAGCCTACATCCGCCACACTCCTCCTGCAGTGAGGACTGACGTGTTGTTGTGCTTTGGCCTCCACCATGGACCAGCAAATCCTGAGCCTATGAACCCACCCTCCTCTCAGAAGAAGGGAGTGGTAGTTGGACACTCAAGCCTTCACCCACCAGCTGGCCCTCCAACACCCAAGTCTGTTCCCTAACCCTGGTCAGCAGTGTAACAGGCAGATATACAATTCAGGCAGTTAAATTATAGATAGGAAAAAACAAAGGTAGTCCACCTTAGCAGTGATGGTTCAGATTAATTCACATCTGAGTTCTAACAAGCAAAGAGGCCAAGTCATTTGTAACTTGTGCATGTGGAGTGTGAGTGTTGAAAGCGGATCATAGTGCTGTCACTACTGCCATCACCCCAGAGGGATGTGTACTGCATTGTTGCTACTGCCATCACACAGAAGGGGTGGGGGCTGTAGTGCTTCTGCCATCACCACTGGTGGATAGGGAATGTAGGCCTGCTGCTGTTCCACCTGAGGGATGGGGGCCATAGTGCTGATACTGCCATCTCACATGAGGAATGATGACCGTAGTACTGCTGCCATCACACCTAAGGGATGGGGCCATAGTGCTGCTGCTTCTGTCACACCAGAGGGATGGGGCGTGGCGCTGCTTCCATCACACCTTAGGGATGGGGGCTGTAGTGTTGCTGCTGCCATCACATCTTGTACCTAAAATAACTTAAATTGGTACAAGGATGGAAGGATGTGTAATAGTGGAGGTCAAAATTGCTAAAATGCATGTTAGCAGAGTTAAAAATTGTTAAATAAAGTACACAAAACCAAACACCGGTAAAACCGGATTTTGGCTTAGCAGACAACGGTGACAATACCGTTTTTTTTAATGTGCAAAATGGAATATACCCTTTCTCAATCCCGGTAAACCAGTGTCCCTGGAGACGTTAAATAGACAGGCAGTTTGTGGAGTAGTAATTTGAGGGTCCAAATGCCAGCTGGTGGCAAGAGAGGTCCACCTAACTGCTGCATAAAGATCACAGTGGTGGGTCCTGTACGCAGAGTTAGTAATGAAGTGAAGAGCACAGTGATAGAGTACATCCAGTTTAGATAGGCTCAAGGTTGGGGAGGAGATAAAGATAATGTCTCCGTAGTCAAGCAAGGGAAGGAATGTTGCTTGGACAAGTCTTTTGCTGGTCACGAGAGAAAAGAGGGTCCTGTTTCTAAAGAAGAAACCCAAGCGTGCTTTAAGCCTCTTTGATAGATCCTTGATGTGGTCGTTGAAGGAAAGCTTGTTGTCTATCCACATACCTAGATATTTAAATTTAGGTACAACTTCCAAGGGTTCACCTAGGGAGGTAACTATGAAGTTTTTAGGTGGGGTAAGTAGGGTACCAGACAAGGCAAGTCTTGAGAAAATCATTGTCTTGTTTTTTTTGGCATTTAAGAGAAGCTTGGCATTGATAAGGTTGCTTTCTAACTGGATAAAGTCAGCTTAGAGTGCTTCCCTGACTTCAGTTAAGGACGAGCCTGATGCGTACAAAACCGTATTGTCCGCAAAGAAATGTATGCTAGAGTTCTTTATGTGGGAGTCAAGGTTGTTGATGTACAGGGAAAAAAGGGTTGGTCCTAGGATGGAGCCTTGAGAGACTCCTCTTGCAATTGGAAGGGGGGCAGAGAGTAGGCCATCAGCTTTGACTTTTTGTATCCTTCCTGTGAGATAACTGTTAAACCACTGTAAGGTAAGTGGAGTGGCACCTATGTAGGCAAGACAGGTTATTAGGAGATGATGATCTACAGTGTCGAAGGCCTTACTGAGGTCTAGAAAGACTGCACCAGTAACCTTCTTGGTGTCCATGGCATGGATCCAGTCATTAGAGACTTTAGCCAAGGCTGAGATGGTACTGTGCTCGACTCAGCCAGATTGGGCCAGGTTTAGGAGTGAGTGCCGAGGGTGATTTTTAGTTGGTTGTATATAAGTTTTTCCAGCACTTTGGAGAGAACGGGCAAGATAGAGATAGGACTGGTAGTTGTTTAAGTCACAAGGATCTCCTGATTTGAAGAGAGGAAGAACACGGGCAGATTTCAGCAGGATGGAACAGTGGCTGTGGTAATAGAGAGGTTAAAGATGTGAAGGATGGGGGCTGTGAGCTGGGCATAGCCTAACCGCAAGAAAAATGATTCAAGGTCATCGTAGCCTGCACTTTTCTTGGTGTCAAGGCTAAGAATTATGTCTTCGACTTCTTTGTAGCTAAACAGGCACAACTGGAAGGGATGAGGTGGAGTAGCATGTGTAGTATCTGGGCTAGTGTTGCTATTCACTCGGCTAGCATATGGGGAGGAGTCGAATGCCAACCCGGCAGTGGCAAAGTGAAGGTTAAGTTCTTCGAGGATTCGCAGTTTATTTTAAACCATCCCATCCTTGGCCAGAATCTTGGTGGGAAGGGAGGAAGCAGCAGGATGGCCTTCAGTGGATCTCAGTGTCTTCCAGATTTTTTGGGAGTTCCCTTTGGCCTGCTCCAGAATGGAGACGTAGAAGTTTGCTTTAGTAGCACATATACTTTTAACACAGGCATTTCTGGCAGTTCTAAATGCCTGTCAGTCTGCCGGGTCCTTTGTGTGCTTGGCCCTAGCCCATAGCTTGTCTCTATCGGTAAGTGCAGATTTGAGCTCTTGGGTGAACCATGGATGTGAGATTTTCCGCACCCTCATTTTAATAAGAGGAGCATGCTTGTTAATTAGGGTGGTGAGGTTGTCATTTAGGACAGAGATGGCGGCATCAGCAGATTTGGCAAGATATAGGCCTTGCCTCCTGATCGTAGCTAGATCGGTTAGGAAGTTTACTGAGTTGAATTTATGGAATGAGCGTTTGATTCTGAATTTAGGGTGCTGCTGGGTTTTAGATTAGAATCTTGTTCATACAAGGATGCTGTGGTCACCCATGTCATTATGGAAAACTGCAGAATGTGAGATTTTATGGGGATGCGAAGTTAAGATGACATCTGAGAGTGAGCTGTTGGCAGAGTTAGAAGCATTGATTCTTGTGGGTTCAGTTACTATCTGTGTAAGACCCAGCTCATGACAGATGGCTTTTAGGGAGTGGGATTTAGCAGTGAGCCAATCCATATTGAAGTCCCCTAAGATTATTGTTTCCGTGTTAGCAGCCAAAGTTATGGATTTCAACACGTTAAGAATTTCTGTGCCTCCTGACAGGGGTCTGTAGCCACCAATGATTGTGATGCACTCTGAGGATGGAAGGTGAAGTTTAAGTGAGACAATCCCGTATTCCTTGGGCTTAGTTTTACAGGAAATGCTGCTAACATCAAATTTTGATTTGGTTTATACAACCACTCCCCCCCCCGAATCCCTATCAGCCCTAAAGAGCTTGAAGTCCGGTATAGTAATTTGCGGATCAGTGTTGGTCTTTTTTAGCCATGACTCGGTAATTATAATCAGATCTGGGTCAGTGTGGGCTGCCCAAACTTGAAGATGATCAAGTTTTTGAGCAGGCTTAGAATATTGACCATCATCAGTTTAATCCAGGAGCAGCTGCAAACTCCGATGGAAGTGATTTGAGTTGGGGACCTGAATTTAGTTCGACATTGCCTGAACAGAAAAGAAAAATTAGAAACATTTTCTCGAGGGCATTTATCAGGTAGAAGTGGGCTCTTTTAGTATGAGTTCTTGTGCGGTGTTCAGTCATTGAGAATGCGTCTAGCCAGGGCATAGGAGATGCTGGCCGTGGCGGTTCAAAGACTAGCAGGAAGTGCGGAAAGACATTGGCGAAGGAGGAGAGCCAGAGGAGAGGGATGAGAATTAAAATGAAAACCCGACAGATTAAGAGTAGGGAAGCAATATGAAGATGCAGCAGGAGCTATGATTGTGGGTTCTCAGGCTGGGATGACTTCTGACTTAGCATGGATCAGTGCTTTATGAGTCATAATTTTTGCCAGGATTAGAAGTAGAATGATAATGCAGGCCATATTGCCCATGATTGAGTACAGTGATTTGTGTAGAAAGACCAAGAATCCCTCTAGTGGCAGGTCTGTATAACCTGCTAATGAAAAAAAAAAAACTTCTATTACACAGTTGAAATGTGCTTAGAGCTGCTCAAACAGTATGTGGTGCCGGCGGTAACTTGACAATACAAAAAAAAAATGTGCAGGTTTTTAGGTGCAACAGGCAAGCCACCGACCCAGCAAAAGACCCTCAACGTTTCCTGCTTGCACGCCTTGTCAAGAGGATGCAGAGCAAGCACCTTGACTGTGCTTAAATATTAGTCCTCTTAAAGGGCTGTTACATTAAAGCCACACATGTCACAAGTTACCAAATACAAAACAAACAGACACATACTGTAGGTGCATGTAATTACAATCTAAATACAGATCTCTATAGTTCCCATGTCATATCTTATATAATGCAATACAAATGCTGCTGAATGACAGATACAAAAGGATATTAAGATGTAAAAAATACAGAAACCAGATAGCAAAAAAATCTACTGTTTAAGTATGGCAGTAGCTCCACTCTATCATTAAAACATGGGGGTACTATCACTCGTATAGTAATGTAAAAATCCAAAAGTGTTCCCTTCATGCCAAAAGTAAATCAGTACCCCCTTCCTGTGGACCAGCCCACACTTTTTCAATGCCCATGAAATTCCTAATGTGGTTGGACATGTCACTAGCTGATCAAGAGTATAGGGCTGTAACGTAATCCAGATTACCATTACTGATTGCTCTAATGTGATCCTCCACCTGCTCTTTCAGTTTTCTTTTTATATGCCCCACGTAATAGGTTCCTCATTTGAGCATAGCAAGGTAAATGACATAAGTGGAATCACATGTATTTATTTTTTAATTACAGGATCCTACAGTATGTGTCTGTCTGTTTTGTATTTGGCAACTTGTGAACTGTGTGGATTTAATGTAATAGCATTTTAAGAGGACTAATATTTAAGGGCAGTCAAGGTGCTTGCGCAGTGACCTCTTGACAAAGCACACAAGTGCGAAATGTTGAGAATCTTTTGCTGGGTCAGAGGCTTGCCTGTTGAACCTGTTTGTTGAAGATTTACCATTAAAAAACAGCATATTGGGGGTATGGCTAGCAGCCAACAGCAACAGACGTCTTACAGAGGAAGCTGGGAAAGCCATAGTCAATGAGACTAAGGTGTAGAGAACTGTTACCTGCATACATGTGAATAGGTGAGTTGATGCACACAGAGGGGAGGTCATTAAGGAAAATGGAGATGAGAATGGGACCCAGTATGGAGCGCTGTGGGAAGTCAGCTTGACTTGGGAGTGGTGGGGACTGGACACCATCTACATGTACCGACTGCCGATGGCCTGAGAATTAGGAAAAGAACCATTCAACAGCAAGGGCTGAGAGACCCATAGAACTCAACCTGTCCAGGAGGAGTGGATGGGCCACCGATTCAAAGACTTTGGCCAGATTGATGAAAATGGCTGCTGTGATGTGCCCCTGATCCATCCCAGAGAGAGGATGGAGTCAGTGACACATAGCAGGGAGGAGTCTGTAGAATGGTGCTTCCACAAACCAGAGTGGAAGGTGAAAAGGAAGTTGGAGGAGTGGAGGAAGTCAGAAAGCTAGGAGTAGACCAGTTTCTCTTGCGACTTTGCAAGACAGGGGAGGAGGGAGGTAGGATGGAAGTTGCCAAGGGAAGGATCACTCTTTGGTGGAGGGGAAGAACTTTCCACAACTTTCAAGACTGAAGGACAGCAAATAGGGTGAAGGAGAGGTTGAGCAGGTGAGTGAGAGGAGAGGCAATGGCAGCAGTTGAAAGATGGAGGTGTTTGGGGTTCAGACCATTGGGGCTAGATTGGGATCGGTTGAGTGAGGACAGGGCAAGCAAGGTTTCTTGGGTAGAGCCAGGAGAGAAATGAAGCCCCAGGGAAGGGGTGAATGGAGAGAAGGGCAGTGGCAGATGGAGGGGAGGGAAGCTAGGAAAGGGTGATGGGGAAGAGCACATGTAGTGAAAAACTCACTGAAGTGAGCAGCAACAGAGGAAGGGCCAGAGACATGTAAACCATTTACCATGAGGATTGGGAGAGCAGACTAGGTTGGGTGATCAAAAAGTGAGTCAATCACCTTCCAGAACATGACAGGGGAGTTAAGATTATTCTGGAGGTTGGCTTTGAAGTAGAGGGATGTTGCAGTATGGACAACCTTTGTGCAGCAGTTTCAAAGTGCCCTGTAGGAGTTCAGGTTGGACAGTGAGGGGGATAATGTGAATTGGGCCCAGTCTTGCACAAATCATTGAGATCATGGGTGATCCAAAGATGGTGGGAAGACATAACCCTGGACATCCTGATGGGGGCATGTTTGTCCCAAACAGAAATAAAAATTAAGTAGAAGAGGGGGAGGGCAACATTTGTGTCAGGGTCATTAAGAAAGGGGGACAATCCACTGCATACAGGTAAACCCTTATAACCCTGGAAGTCCCCAGGCACTGCAGAAACTCTGGGTTAGAAACAGACAGTACTGGCGGAAAAAGACCATTGGTCCATCCAGTCTGCCTAGCTTTACCTTACCCTACCCCATGACCTATTGTCTAGATGGGATTTTCTCCCTTTCCTCCCGCCCCCCTTCCCATACTCCTTGCCTTGCAGCTACCTACCTGAATAACTATTAAAACACTTACTCTGTCCCAGCTGTCCTTAGATCCATTAATAGGATGGGTTATCCTCCATCATATGCAATGCCTCAATTATTTGAACCAACTTCAGATACTGATAGTAGTGCCAGTTATTAAATATTCTGGGTGGGATATTCAGACTGCACCAGGCAGGGGCGCAAGCCTGGGCGCAGCTCAACTGGGCTGCGCCAGGGCATGGACCAGGCGATATTCAACAGTGCTGTGCCATGGCTCAGCACCATTGAATATTGCACTGAGGGCACATGCACTGCGCACGGCACAGTGGCACTGCACCAGTGCAAGTGGCAGAAGGGGAGCAGGGGAATGCATCAGCGCAAGTGCGGTTGCGCTAGGTGCATCAACCACGATATTCAGCGCTGGGCATGCAAATGAGGCCATTATGCATGCAAGGCACAAATGGGGACATTTGCATGTTATTATGGTCCCATTTGCATGCGGTGCACCGATCCTTGGTGACTTGCGCATGGTGCCTTGCCAGGCTGCAGCCGTCGGGGACCGGTGCCCTGCAGTCCCTTGGTGGACCCCGCTCCCGTATGCCCGATCATGGGCATAAGTAATTAAACACCCTGGTTGTCCAGTGGACCATGCTCCATCGCCCGATCACGGGCATAAGTGATTTAACACCCTGGTGGTCCAGTGGGCCACTTTCCATCGCTTGATCATGGGCATAGGTGATTTAACACCCTGGAGGTCCAGTGGACCGCTCTCCAGCACCCAATCGTGGGCATAAGTGATTTAAATCCCTGGTGGTCAGTGGACACCCCCAGCACCTGATGGTGGTGGATATGGCAAAAGTAACCCTGGTGGTCCAGTGGTACCCTCCCCACCCACCCACTGGGGTCCTTCACCACTCAGCACTCCCCCAGTCAGCGGTGAAGTGGTGGCACCCTGCCCTTATGCCACCTGGCTGCCCGCTGACTGACAGCATACAGTACGGTCTCTATGCCTATTGGTCCACTGTGTGGGCCAACGCGCATACAGATCATACTACACTACACAGGCTTGATATGTGAATGAACGCGATCACTCACATATCGGGCCTGTGAAGTACAATATGGTCTGCATGCCCATAGGCCCATGCAGTGGACCAATAGGCATACAGACCATACTGTACGCTGTCAGTCGGCAGGCGGCATGCGGGTGGGGTGCCACCACCCACCACTGACTGGGAGGGTGCTGGGTGGCAGGAGACCTCGGTGGGTGGGGAGGGGTACCACTAGACCACCAGGGTTACTTTTGCCATATCCACCCATGATCGGGCACTGGGGAGGGTGTCCACTGGACCACCAGGGATTTAAATCACTTATGCCCACGATCGGGCCATGGACAGCAGTCCAGTGGACCACCAGGGATTTATATTACTTATGCCTGCGATCGGGCGATGTGGGGGGCACAATGCTCCCAGGGCAGGGAGCTTGTGAACAGTGTTCTGGGTGGGCAGGTGGCCACCCATGGCTGGCAGCTGCCGTGTTGTGCCCTGCAATATGGCAGCTCACCTGTGGGTGGTCAGGATTTGTTTCTGGTTTTACCAGGCACAACTTTGCGCCCCCACTGAGTGGTGCAAGGTGGAGTTGTGCCAGCACAGCATATGTGCCACACATCCCAGGCTGAATAGCGGGATGTGCCACATATGCATGGGCATGCCCCCCTGCACTTGTGCCACATACATTACCAATGCGCCCTGGTGCATCAGGAGTTGCACAGCGCATACTTGCTCCTTTGAATATCATGTCAGGGTGCATTGGTGGGTTGCGCATGGTGCAATCCTGTTGCGCATGCACAACTCTTTTGAATATCCTGCCCTCTATGTTTAAGAATCTGTTAAAATACCAAAGAGTTAATGTTTACACTCACAAATTAATGTATTTCAACTGTCAGAGGTCATTCATGTGCATAGTTAAGGGTCTACAAAATTGACTCTTATTTCTGCTACTTAGTTTAGTCAGTTACTACACAACTTCATTTGTAGCATTAACATTTTTTTTCCCAATCTTTATTTGTAGCATTGTGTTTTTTCCATGTATTTTATTCTTGTATCTTTAAAGTTAGAACTGTTGTTATTGCTTAAACTTGTAACATGCCTCTTCTGGGGTATCCTGGAAAATAGGCTTCACTAAATGGATCTCTTCCAGTAAAATAGTAAACTTAATATAAAATACATAGGAACATCAGTCTTTGATTATGTACCTACTGTATATTTCGAAATTTTAGCTATTGCAACTCATGTTTCATTGAAAATATATCATTAGTGTGCTTTACGCCCATATTTGTCCATAAAAAGGTGAAATGTAGCATGCTGGTAGTGAACCATAGCAACCCCTTCTACCAAGTTACTCCTGTAATTGTCTCAGTTTAATGTGGTCTGTTCAGTACTGGTATTTAATAAATCATGCATTTTGTTAAGACAGATAGTATACAGATATAGACAACGTGAATATAAAGAGATATACTGTAAATGTGTTAGTAACATTAAAAACCTAAATGAAGCTGTTTTCTTGATTTTATCCTACTTATTGAGTTGTCCTATAATTACAGGTGTCTCTGGGGCCATTCTCACAGCAGCTGGGAGCTCTGTAACAGATGAATGCAAAGCACTAGGTAACTGAATTAAATTACACTGTGTGGAATTGTTAATGAGGGCTGTATACATCTTTCCGTATGTATCCTTTGCAAAGTACTAGGTAACTGAATTAAATTACACTGTGTGGAATTGTTAATGAGGGCTGAATACATCTTTCTGTGTATCCTTTGCAAAGAACTAGTTAACTGAATTAAATTACACTGTGTGGAATTGTTAATGAGGGCTGTATACATCTTTCCGTATGTATCCTTTGCAAAGTACTAGGTAACTGAATTAAATTACACTGTGTGGAATTGTTAATGAGGGCTGTATACATCTTTCCATATGTATCCTTTGCAAAGCACTAGGTAACTGAATTAAATTACACTGTGTGGAATTGTTAATGAGGGCTGTATACATCTTTCTGTATGTATCCTTTACAAAGCAATGGGTAACTGAATTAAATTACACTGTGTGGAATTGTCAATGAGGGCTGTATACATCTTTCTGTATGTATCCTTTGCAAAGCACTACATTAATGACCAAGATTGGATTGCAGCACAAATCATCAAAAGTAAGGAAATGCTATGTTAGGATAAAAAGTCCAGTAAGCCTTGCTGAACCTGTGGCAGTGCATTCCTTAAAGGAAAACTACACCCAAAACCTGAAAAAATATATGTTGTGCAGAGTGTTTTAATTTGTATGTGAAGTTCTAGTGTTTCCTTCCCTCTGACAGGTATTAAGAGTTTTTCCCAAATTAGCCTGCTAGCTTTATGCTAGTTTTACGACCCCTGGGGATCTCCATACCTGATAGTGTAATTGTATTTCTGGTTCCCACAGTGCATTTTGTCTCATGTGACTGTGATGTAAGAGAGACCCAACATTCAGCACACGCATGCCAAACAAACTAAATATCTTGGAAGCTTTACAAGCTGCACAAAAATTACCCGCAGCAAAGTTTTTCAGGACAGTAAAACCTTCAGGATGAGAGTGGTCACCAAGCTGACTTCTACAGATTTTAAAATATAGCCATCTCTGTTGTTGTGAACTTATTGTAATGCAATGCTTTCTGCTGGATTTATGGGCTCTGCTACATCACCATTACATGAAACAAGGTGCACTGTAGGACAAAGAAATGCAATAAAACTATTTGATATGGTGATCTCCAGGGGTCGTAAAACTACCCTAAAGCTAGCAAGCTAATTTAGGAAAAAACTCCTAATACCAGTCAGAGGGAAGGAACATTAGAACTTCACATACAAATTAAAACACTCTGCATAACATATATTTTTTCAAGTTTTGGGTGTAGTTTTCCTTTAAGGTTTGTACAGTCACGTGATGCAGCATTGGTGTTGTCCAAAGAGCAGAAAGAGTTGTGTTATAACACCCCAACCACATGCAGCTTTCATATCACTGGTCTTCTGTCGCAGAAAAACAGGCAGTCAGAGATAAGCAAATATGGGCGAGAGAGAGAGAGATTAAAACACACAGTGGCTGCCATATCTGAAGGACATCATTTTTGATTGTTTTCCTTTAAAACAAAAGATTTAAAAAGACTAAGATTTATAGCATTTATTGACAACAGCATCCATCTTTAGTCTAACAATATGCATCAGCTTCTCCATCTGATCAATCTTCTTATAGTGCCCTACTAGTCTTCCTCAGCTGGAGTGGCATTCCTTCCACTTTATACTTTTGGGTTGCAAATCAGGCATTTAGTATACCTGGAGAAGCATACCAGAGAAGCAGTTTGGAAAAATAGAATTCAAGGAGAGAATATCTTTTCAACTTGATTGCTTTCTGTATTTCTCTTCAAACCTCCACATGCACTCTACAGTCTCAATCCCAGTGCAATGCATCATGCATATACAAATTTTTATGTGAGGGCAGACTGACATAGCTTTACTAAAACAAAAGTCCCCATTTAAACCAGTTTTTACATATGTTTCAACTAAGACTGAAAAGAACAGCCTGCAGATGTGCTTTGTCCTGTTGGGACGCCAGTCCTTCATGCACTTGGGACTGTATCTCAGTGGAGAACCAAGTCAGCTTCAGAGCAAATCAGGCATTTAATACACAGACAGTGGTAGCCTGCTGTGGTATATTATCTCTAAGTATACTAACTGGACTTTGAGACTTTTCCATGTAATGTAGCCATTGCCTCAGCCCAGGTAAGAGGTCAGCCAGCCAATACTGACAGTTTGTTGGGGTCCTGAAGCGCTTGAAGCAGAAAAGTAAATTACAACACAAGAACCTCAGTGCACAAGCACCAAAGCTATGTGTGAAGCTTTTGTCTAAATTATAAATTTTAGTAGAGTTTTCAAATGTATGTTCACTTACCAGCTGAAAAAAGTTCACATGTCCTACCCTTTTGCACTTTCAGAAAAAATTTGTCAAATCTGAAGGTGCAGTATCTTTTAAGTAGAATTATAAAACTGGTGTGAGAAATACACACTTCTGATTGGCTGGGATCCATGTGAAGACCACCTAGCATCCCCATGGGTCACGCACAGGCATGTTTTAAAAATATTTTTTTGGAAGCTGTGGAGCCGAGACAAATTAGTGGCAGACTTTGGAGCTCCGCTTGCTCGTTGGAAATAAGCCTTAAAAATAATCATTCCAACCTAAAAACAGCTAAATTCTAAACCTTATCGGTGGCTGATACCCCGCTAAGTAAAATGGGTAATCCTCGTAAGGGGAAAACATCGGAAGAAGGAGCCAGATCGAAAACAGTTATCGGGACATCTAACGTGAGGGCGATGCAAGGCCCCAATCTGGATCCAGGGGAAGGAACGAGAGAAGAAACTCTGCAAACCTTAGGAGCCAAAATCAACCGGCTCCTGTCCTCAATGTCGGATCTCTCCAATAAATTCGATTTGTTAACTAATCAAGTCACTACAGTGGAAACATCAGTGGAACTAGCCACGATTGCATTGACAGAAGCTACTAAGAGAGCCGATGTGGCAATGGGAGTTGTTTCAACTGTGCTAAAAGAGAATGCGCATTTAAGATCAAAGACTTGAAACTCTCGAAAATCAAGCAAGAGCTAATAATATATGGCTTTTGGGACTACCAGAGAGGTGTGAATCGGATCATCGATTAATGTTCCTCCAGGACTGGTTAGTTCAACAGTTGGGGGAAGAAGCCTCCCCAGTAGTGCAAAAATTCCAGAAAGCTTACCGAGTAACCCCTCGAGGACGTCCAGATAACTCTGAGGCTCCACGCGCCATAGTTATAGTGATGGATGGGATTGGTTCGAGAGATTATCTCCTAGCTACTGCACGTAGGAAGAAATCGCTACTCTTTGATGGACAACAAATTTTAATGTACCCAGATCTCTCCTATGCTACTCGGCAAAAACGGAAACGATTTGATGGAGTAAAGACTTTGTTGAGAGAAATGGGGTAACTCACAGTATGGTTTTTCCGGCACGTATCCGGATAGTACATCGGGGCAAGGTGTATATTTTCTCGGATCCAGAGGAGGCCCAAAAATGGTGTCAGCGGAATGCCCCATTGCGATCCCGAGGAATGGAGGAAGAGGCTGATTTTTCTGACGAGGACAATCCTTAAATCTGATTCCAGTGGTATCTTTCAGTAAGGTTTAATTTTCTACAACACTGCAGTTATGGGGTGGAGGAAACAGCAGTCGATGTTATTGAAGTTCGGACAAAGTTCAATACCTCCTATAACAGAAATGGTCATTAATGTGCCTAACGTGAATGTCTTTATTTATACAATCTAAGCACCTTGTTCATTTATTTTAAGAAGTCTTAAATTGTGATGCTGTTAAAATCATCGTTTTTATAATAGCGGTCAGCTCTTTCTGCCTTAGTTTAAACGGAAAGCACCACTAAGTGCTAACTATTGAAAATGGTATGGTAGAACTTATACCCACTTTTCGTGGGCTGGACTTTGGATGCTACAGTTTTGTATGAGACTGAATCTTATCCATACCGCTCATGGACTCCTTATACAGTCAATTTAAAATGTATAGAAATTCTCAGATTTTTTTTGTTTCCCCCCGATATGACGTATCTGTAAACATTTAATGGTCAAAATGTGTATATTAAGAGGAGTGGCGCCCTCACGGTTTGGATATACAACTGTTAAAATTAAATGTTGGTATGTAACTCTATGTTGTTATATAAAACAATAAACATAAAGTAACAAAAAATATATATTTATATTTTACCTTAGCAATAATGCTGAAGCCCCTTCCTGTGTTTCATAATAGTTGCAAGATGATCACTGAGGACAGATTATCAGTCGTTAATCCTGCCCATATGGTAAATCACAAGAACTGAATGCAGAGGGTTGGATTGCCTCACATTGCCTCACAGTGAGGATGGGGTCAGAATTATAAAAAAGAAGACCTAGGTAGATTAGAGAAGTGAACAAAAGTATGGCTGTTCAAATTGAACACCAAGAAGTGCAAGGTGATGCACATAAGAGGTAAAAGTAGTCAGAAAAACTGAATACAAAATAGAGGCGGAAGCAGTAGTGGAAAGCACAGCAGAAGAGAGGGACTCAGGGATTATAATTTCAAAAAGCCCGAAGATGACAGTACAATGTAATAGGGCAGGGGGTGGGCAAATATGATGTTGGGGTGCATAGGGAGAGTTTCAGCAGCTGGGGATGAGAGGTACTACTACAACCATGTAGGCTATTGGTTCATACTCACCTGGAATACTGTGTGCAGTTTTATAGACTGTATTTGAAGAAGGTCAGGGACAGAGTGGAGGCTATACAGAGGAGGGTAAAAAAGATGATCCAGGGACAGCAGAAAAGGACTTACATGGACAGGCTGACAGCCCTAAGTATGTACACGCCGGAGGTAAAAAGGGAGGGAGGAAGGGGGACATGGCTGAGACACACAAGTACTTACACAGGGTAAAGAACATGGATAGTGGAAAGTTGTTCAAGCTGTGTGGTAACACATGCACCAGGGTTAAACTCCATGAAGCTAGTAGGGGGAGGGGGAGGCAGAATTTAAGAAGGATACCAGGAAGTATTTGTTTTCATGGAAATGATGGTGAATAGATGAAATAAGCTACTGAAAAGGTGGTCTGTGTGAAATCAGTGGGGTGATTCACACATGGGTATAACAGATACATGGGCTCGGTAAAGATGGTATCAAAAGAGAAGTGGGTGAGGAGAAGTGAAGAGTCACAAGGGCTGTCACATTCCATATTAGATAGCTGAGACAGCACAGACACAATGGGCTAAGGGGTCTTTTTCTGCCAGCAACTTCTATGTTTCTATGGTATCTCCCTTCCCCATCCCACTTTATCACTTAAGTCAGTTTTGCCTAGGTGGCCATTTTGTATCAAGGTTAAGCAATGGATAGCTCAGACTTTAGAAAGTACTCCAGGTAGTTAGGAGTTAATAATATTGCCATGAGTGCTTATTATTGTAGTATGGGCTACTGCTTTAAGAGTAAGCAATAAGGCGGCATGATGGGAGTGCTGGCTGTACGGCCACAATGACACGCAAAGGGGCATTGCAAGGCACAAGGCCGCAACCCCTGTCTCAAGGGGAGGAAATGGACAACAAAATGATAGAGGACATTCTCAAAATGGCTGAAAAAAGGGGAGATACTGTTGATGGGGGACCTGAATATGCCAGATGTTAACTGGATAACATGTACTACAGCCACATCCAAGAGCAGGGTTATTCTCGATGCCCTGCAGGGGGCAGGCCTTAGACAGCTAGTGTTGGAACCCACTCGGGAGGGAGCAATACTAGACCTGGTACTCTCAAATGGAGAGAGGATCACAAATTTAGAAGTCAGTAGACATCTGGGAACAAGCGACCACTGCACAGTGTGCTTCACAATGAGCACAACCATGGAGATAAGCCATACAAAAACAAGGATACTGACTTTAGAAGGGCTGACTTCGCAAAATGGTGAATACCTGAAAATGCACTAGCAAATGACCAAAAAGGAGGGGTGGAAGAACAATGGAGAAAATCAAAACTGCCATCATAGAGGCAACAAGCCTTTGTGTGAAACAAATAAAGAAAACAAAGCGGAGTTAAAAACCACTATGGTTCTCAAAAGAGGTGGCAGGGAAGGTTAAGGAGAAAAAGGCTGCATTCAAAAAGTATAAGGAATCACAGAAGGAGCATGACAGGGAACTGTATCAATTAAAGCAGAAAGAAGTGGGGAAGGCAGTCAGATTAGCAAAGGCCCAAACCGAGGAAAAAATAGCCAACTCAGTTAAGAAGGGGGATAAAACCTTTTATAGGTACATTAGGGAGCATAGAAAGGTTAAAGGAGGGATAGTGAACATTAATAAAGGAGAGGGGAGGTGGGCAGAGGGAGACAGTGAAAAGGCAGAGATACTGAATGAATACTTTTGCTCAGTATTCACAAAAGAAGATGAGGAGGAGTTACCTAAACCAGACAATAGAAGCACTCTGGGTAGGGGGTTGACACCAGTCCATTTACAGAAGAAAGAGTCCTGAAAGAACTCCTAAAACTCAAGGTGGATAAAGCAATGGGGCCTGACAGGATTCACCCCAGAATCCTAAAAGAACTAAGGGAGGACCTAGTGACACTACTGACCACGCTTTTTAACAAATCGTGGCAGGATGGGGCGGTACCTGAGGACTGGAGGAGGGCAGATGTGATTCCCCTTCACAAAAGTGGGAGCAAGGCAGAAGCAGAAAACTACAGACTTATAAGTTTAACCTCAGTGGTAGGGAAAATGATGGAATCACTTCTGAAAGAAAGAATTATTGAGTACCTAGAGGAGCAGCACAGGACCCAAAGCAGCATGGATTTACAGCAGGAAGGTCATGTCAGACTTAATCTAATTGATTTCTTGACTGGTGACCAAAGTATTAGATCAGGGTGGACTGTGGATATGGCCTACCTAGACTTTGGCAAGGCATTTGACACAGTCCCCACAAAAGATTAATAATCAGTTAGCCAGCCTGGGAGTGGGTCCCAGGGTGGTAGCCTGGTAGCAAACTGGCTGCACAACAGGACACAGAAGGTAATAGTGAATGGAACACATTCCAAGAAAGGGGTTACTAGGGAGTAGCTCAGGGTCTAGTATCAGTCCAGTCCCTCTTAACATCTTTATAGGTGATGCTGAGAGGGTCTGAGGGAAAGGTATGCCTATTGCAGATGACACAAAGATCTGTAACAGAGTTGATACACAAGAGGAGTAGAAAAGATGAGAAGGGACTTGGCAAGGTTGGATGAATGGTCAGATATATGACAACTTAGATTCAATGCAAAGAAGTGCAAGAATGCACCTGGGAAACAAAAAACCCAGGAGAAGAGTACACAATAGCAGGGAGGTACTAACAACAACAAAATGGAAAGGGACCTGGGGTAGTACATTCAGATGACCTAAAGGTGGGTAAGCAATGTGAAAAGTTGGTAAGGAGAGCTGGGGGATACTGGGATGCATAGGAAGGGGCATCACAAGTAGAAAAAGGGAAGTGGTTATCCCTCTACACAGACAGTTTGTGAGACCCCATCTGGAGTACTGTGTGCAGTTTTGTAGACCTCATCTATGAAAGGACATAGACAGGATGGAAGCAGTCCAGAGGAGGGCAACTAAAATGGTGCAGGGTCTGCAGCAGAAACCATATGAAGAGAGACTGAGAGAGCTTAATATGTATACTCTTGATGAAAGGAGGACAGGGGGACATGATAGAAATGTTCAAGCACCAAGGAATCAACAAAGTCCAGAGGGAGGGTAGCATCTTTCAGAAAAGATGTAAGAACAAGGTGGTACAATTTAAAAGATAGAGAGGGACGGCTCAGGGTAATGTGAGGACATTTTTTTCACGGAGAGAGTGGTGGATACATGCAACAGCCTTCCTGAGGAGGTCGTTGGGTCTAAAACAGTGGGGGAATTCAAACATGCATGGGACAGACACAAGGCAATTATAGTGGGGGGTTGCAGGAAGTAGGCCGTTGGTTAACTAGAATCTGCAGCTTATCCAGTAGGTAGGGAAATGGGCAGACTGGGTGGGCCAAGTGGCCCTTATCTGCCATCAAAGTCTATGTTTCTATGTTTCTATGTAGCATGGTCACACCCCAACATGTCTTACTGTGATTATATAATGGGCTTTGTGTTAAGTGAGAAAATGAAAAATAAAAACTTACAAATATTTAAAACTCAATCGCTTTGTGCGAAATAATCCTTCTAGAGAGGGGCTATCACTACAGGGTGCTAGCCTGAGTTGTAGTGTGCAAGCCACTACGGTGTGTGTGCTTTTTGTGCAAACATTCCCTTGATGTCCCCCCCCCAACTTTATTCCACTTATTTTCTTTAAATAAAAAACAAAACAAAACATGACATTGTTTTACTTTGTGGACTTGCACTGGATATTCTTGGCTTCAGGAGTCTTAGTTCAGTGACTGAGTGGATTAACAAGGTAGTAGTGTGTATGCAAATGAAACCAGGATTAGGGATTGCAACATCAAGGATCGGAACACTAATATTTGTAGTAATTGAGCAACATTGGTGTGGGACTTTTTCATACCCATTGGTTGTGCTGTCTGAGTCTAGTGGGCAGGAACAAGTTTTAGCCAATCAATGATGTAGGATTCTTAGTTCTCATTTTATGATTACTTTTCAACAGCACAAAGACTCGTGGGACCCGATTTCACAAGCAGCTGCAATTGCCGGAGGGGACTTGTGGCAGGTTGTTTGATGCAAGTGCCGACTTGTGTCAAACTCGGTATTCCAGAAGCCGATGCCTCAAGTCCCCGATGCCGCAAAGTTAGACCATCTCCCCAATGGTCTAACTTTGTGTCTGTGGAGGTACCCTTACTACAGGACTTGTATCATATCTTTGGTGCAAGCTGCCATAAATCATGAAAAATGTCACAACTGCGCCAGCCCTTCTGGAATAGCACAGAGATGTGTCCGAGGGCTTTGGCGCAGTCGCGGCAAACCTTCCGGCAGATGCTGGGTGTGGCGCAAGCCCTGTGTCCACCTTCTGGAATCATGCCTGTAAACTATATTATGAACCGGATAGAAGAAATCCAGCAACCTGATTGGCTGACCCCTTTTCAAGCCTGTAATTAAAATCCACAGTTAAGAAAAGGTGCCAGTCAACAGGTCTTTTTACTTACTTAAAACCCCTGCACCACACTTCCCACACTTGTCCACACACCAAATGTCTGGCTTCACTTTCCAGTTTCTAACTGCAGCCACCAAACGCAACTTAAACCTCAACCTACCTGCTTGTTCAGAAACTAAAAAAAAGTAACACAGAGATTGCCGAGTGGTGTAGAGGGCTGAGGCACCTAGTGCCTTACTTCTTACTGTGCTGATGACCTGTGGTCAGAAGTGAGCTCGACTCACGGGGATTGGTCATGGGGGAGAGGACTGAGCATCTGGAGGACAGCTCTCCTCTCCAAGGGTGGGGAGGTTTGTTAGTTTGGCCCTTGACTGTCCCTGGAAAGAGGCCTGGAGGCAGCACCGGCAGCTAAAGCAGCAATGATGGGAGGGGCTGTAGTTACGAAGTGTGTGCACCCCTCCACGTGCATGCACTTGCATGATGCCATGACAGGGGAACTGGGAACAAAATGGAAAATGATGGTCACAGACTCCATGAAGTCCTGCCTGCCCACCATTGCTCTGCATTGCCACTGGCTTGCCGATCCCACGAATATGGATGCTGGGTCTCCAGATAGGGAGAGGATGGCTTCCCTTTCCCAGCTCTGCCATGGGGGGCAATCCATGGAGAATATGGGGGCTTGGTGAGTCAGAGAGGTGGTTGCTGGGCAAGGGAGACAGGGAGAGGAAGAAGCAGCCTCCTGCAATGTGCCCAGGAGAAAAACCTCTATGGGAAAGAAAGTTGCTCTGTAAACATTGCTGTGCCATGTTTCTAAAACTTGAGCATTACCAACCCCCAGCAAATAGACCCGCAGGTTTTCAGCCATGCAGCTTAGTAAAGTTTTAACCACTCACCAAGCTGTCCCCCCACCCAAATAAAAATAAAAACAGACAAATCTGACAAAACCCTATCACTGTGCCAAATAACAAATCAGTAAAACAGCTACATTGCAAAATTGCTCTCTGTGAGTGTTCCAGTGTTTCAGCTGCAAGTGCGAGCACATTTCGAAACAGCAGCACTCTTTAGACTTATCAAACTCCTCCTTTAGGTCCCACTGCTTCAGTTCTTTTAAAATGAAAATACTGCAGTGCTGTCCTAGTGGCGCTGAGGGTTGAGGCATTGGATGTCACACCTTGCGCCACGCCAGCAGTCCAAGTTTGGGAACTAGCTTGGATTGTCAGGGGTCAGTGTGGGGGGAGGGCAAGGAGCAGGGTTGAGCTTCCGTGAGGCAGTTCTCTTCTCCTGGGGAGGGATGAAGGGTTACCCTGGCCCTTGGTTGCCACCCAGTGGAGGACTGATGGCAGTTCAGGCTACAGGGGGCCCTGCGATAGCCAGGGGTGGGGCAGAAGGGGCCGAGCCAGTACCCAGTGTGTGTAATCGCTGGCATGCGCACGCACTGCCTTGTCTGCTGGGGTCCCAGGACTCTTGGGGACGGGTAGGGATGGGTGAAAAAAGCATAAAGTACATATAGGAAAAAAAACCTAAAAATAAAAATACTGTGACACACCAGGAGAAGTCCAAAACTGACAGTGATGATGGGGGGTGAAATCAAACTCTGAGAGAGTGATGGATAGGGAGTGGGTGCGGAGCTGCAGCAGGCACCAGAGGAGAAGCTTAGCATGTCAATGGGGAACTACAAGTATCCGCAGCATCACCTAATGGAGACAATGCAAATTGTGGAGCTTTTAAAAATACATATACCTCCACATACAGTGGTGTCAGCCATCATGCAGTATAATAATGTGCAGTAAATGATATAGAATACTGAGTGATAAAAGGGCTTAATTGCCACTGAATTTTACTATTTCCTACAGCACACTGCAGCATGTTGAGACATAGAGCACCATGGCACAGCTGAACAATCTCCATGTACCAAAAAATCATTAGAATTATTTAAAATGTTTTTTATGTTATATTTATATCAAAAGGATTCCAGTTCATAATAGCAGTAATACATTCCCAAGGTGTGGCATATCATGGGATATGGTCTCTTCTTAGGCACCACATGCCTCATAATGCACTTAAGGCATGACACTATCTCATGATATACCACACCCTGTCATGTATTATTGCTTAATTAGCATATCCTTAAAGGGACACTGCCAATAGTTCATTGTGGATCTTTTAAGCAAATGTGTCTGTCAGTAATTTCTTAAATACAATATGTAATTCTGTGTTCTCAGCAAGGTCCATTGGAAAAAAAAAGGAAAAAGCATTGGGCTTACACCTTGTACCCCATTCACTTGCACTGCGAGCATTCCCAGCATTATAATGAATGCTCGTAATGCACTGCATCACTATCAGATTAAAACAGATTATTTTTAATGTTGTATCTCATTTAGAGATCTTAAACACAAAGTAAAATTTTATGTATAAGACTCCATAAACCTCCATATTAGTTTAAAGAGTCAAAACTGTATGAGTGTGTATGTGTGGTGGTCATTGTCCCTTTAAGTTACATAGACACTGTACATAGATGTTAACGGCAGATAAGGGCCTACGGCCCACCTAGTCTGCCCATGTGCACATGTACTTGCTTCTTCAATCTTCTCTAGACTTAGGTTGCCCCGTCTCCTGATTACCAGGATCCCGTGATATCTATCCCAAGCATTCACAAATCCTGTAATTGTTTCAGCCTCCACTGCCTCCTCTGGCAGGGCATTCCATTTGTCCACCACCCTCTCCATGAAGAAATTCTTCCTCACATTCCCTCTGAACCTCCCTCCCTCCAGTTTCATCCCATGCCTTCTAGTTCTGGAGCATCTTTTTCTATAAAAAATGGTGCTTTCCTGCACCTTGTTCCTCCCTGTGAGGTACTTAAGTGTCTCAATCATATCCTCCTCTCCCTCCTCTCTTTCAAGGAGTACATATTTAAGTCTTTGAGCCTGTCCTCATAGATCTTGTGATGTAATCCTTGCACCATCTTGGTTGCCCTCCTCTGAACTGCCTCCACCTGTCTATGTTCTTACATAGGTAAGACCTCCAGAACTGGACACTGTACTCGAGGTGTGGCCTCACTAGTGTCTTGTATAGTGGAATCATGACCTCCCTTTTCCCACTGGTGATACCGCTGCCCATGCAACCCAGCATCCTGTTTGCTTTTCCTGCTGTCTTGTCACACTGTTTCCCTACCTTGAGATCATCAGAGATGATTATCTCTAGGTCTCATTCTTGCTTGGAGTATTCTATATCCCCCCTGCTGATATGTGTTTCCTGGGTTTTTGTGCCCCATGTGCATTATTTTACATTTCTTTGCATTAAATCTCAACTGCCACTCCCTTGACCAGTCCTCAAGCTTCTGCATATTTCTCCTCATTCTATCCCCACCCTCTAGTGTGTTCACCTTGTTGCAGAGCTTTGTGTCATTAGCAAACAGGTATATTCTCCCATCTAGGTCTTCTGTAATGTCACTGGTAAAGATATTGAAGAGGACTGGACCCAGCACTGATCCCTGTGGCATTCCACTGGTCACCCTTCCCTCTGTGGAGTGACATCCATTTACCACCACCTTCTGTGTCCTGCCATCCATAGAACAGCTCCTTGCTTTTAACTCTTTCTGCATAACAAAGAGAAATGATCTTATTTAGCCCTATCACACTTGGGTTGAATCCCAGATGCCTGTACTTATGGTATGTGGCATTGCCTTCTGGCACGGAATCTCCATCTCCCCCTCATGTTCACACTCTCTTTCTTGCTCCTCTCTCATCTGGATCTCATGCTGTCTCAACTGGGTGTCATGCTGTCTCATCTGGATCTCATGCTGTCTCAGCTGGGTCTCATGCTGTTGCTGCTTTTCTCACTCATCTGGATCTCATGCTATCTCAGCTGGGTCTCATGCTGGCACTGCTTCTCTTACCCCTCTGCTTCCAGCCTCAAATTTTGCAGCTCTATCTCCACTTTTAGTCTTTGCAGCTCAACATCTGCTTTTTGATTCTCAGCCTCTGCCTTTGTATTAGCCTCAAGCAGGGTGAGCTGCAGCTGCATCATCTGTATCCAATTTGCTTGTGCAGTTACTTCAGTTATAGGCTCTGGCTCTTTTACACTGTCCCTAGCCTCCATGTCATGACTTTGGCTAGCAGTGACCACTCTTGCACCACTTCCCTGGTCACATTTCTCAAGGAGGTCCAGGAGGTGGCTGGTCTTCATCAAAGACGAGCCCTTTCTTAGTGCACAGCTCCTCAAGGTGTTCCAACTTCAATTTTTTTGTATGCCCCAGATATAGTGTCTTCTAGCTAGATTTATAATATTAGCGTCACAGACTGTTTCTCTCCCAGAACTTAGTCTGCACTGCTACCAGTATTCACAACCCTTCAGACACCTGAAAGGGTTAACTTGGTATGCCCCCACCATGCAAGGTGACTCTCAATTGGTGTATCTCTAGGTCAAAATCCCATTAGAGACACTGCTGGCAGAGTAAAGTGCTCTTTCTCAAAGGGAAAACAACCCACCCCCTTTGTTACAGCTGAGCACACTTTGCTTTAGATACTGTAACTTTGTGGCCTGTCTCTTCAGAAACAGATCACAGACTTGCCAGTTTACCACCAGTTATCTATACCCCAAATCGCACAGTCACAGAAAGCATGAGTTTGGTCTCTGTTCCTTCTCTCTCTCCTTCATACTCTCCCCTAATAATCTCTCTCCCATACCGCCAGAGACAGTTTCCCTGCTGCCCCTCAAATCCTGCATCTCCCCTGGCAGCAGCACACCAACACTAGAATGCTTACCCTTTTCCTCACCTCTGTCATCCTCCTCCAGAGACACCCAAGTCCCTCATCTGTGACTCACCCCCTTGGCACCCCTCTGACACAACACCGGCTCCCACCTACTCTTCCTGTCATGGTAACTTCACTCCACCCCCCCCACACTCATCGCCCACCTATATCCTCTCAATATCACCTCCCATATCCCATTGCATCCCTCTCCTACCCTGCCCTCATCTCCCTGGCCATCCCTTGCACAGGCAGTACCTCAACTAAAAATCATCATGCCAACATCTGCAAACAGAGAGTACTGTCCCTACTCAGAATCTTCGCCCTACTACTCCTTATGTCAGGCAATGTTCACCCTAATCCAGGTCCTCTCTCAGCCAATCTTGGCACCTCACGCCATGGGCTAAGTATAGCTGCGATGAATATCTGCAGCTTACCCACAAAAATAGCACAGCCACAATGCTGGATGCAGCTGCATCAACCAGATGTGCTAGCCCTTACTGGGACCTGGCTGTCAAAGAAGGTCCTGGACTCCGACGTCACACTCCCTGGCCTCACCCCTTATAGAGCTGACAGACTTGGCAAACAGGGAGGGGTGTGTGCTTTCTACGTCTGAGACTCGCTGCTATGCCAAAGTCTACCAACACCCTCCTTGAACCACGGGACACAGGCTATGACACTAAAACTCACACCTGACCCTACCAGAGCCCCTGTAACCATTAAGGTGGTGTACATCCCACCACATATCCAAGCCTCAGCTTTGCAATCTCTGGCTGACTATATCTCCAGCTTCCCACCCAAAACAGAGCACATTATCTTGAGGGATTTTAATGTGAACTGGTTATGAACCTTGGCCTCCCCAATAAAAGACACCCTCTCAGCGCTAGACCTAACCCAATTAGTTAACCAGCCAACCAGGGTTAATCCCAGAAATGGTTCTGGCACCCTAATCGACCTCCTACTCACCAATCAACCTAACAGAATCTAGAGCCTAACTGTACTCCCAGACTCATTAAGCAATCACTCCCCCATCCTCTTCACCTGGTCATGCCAACAGCAACTACCCCAAACAAGCAGTTTTACCCGATGCCATTTTCAACATGGTGGCCTCACTAAACTAAGGCGATATCTGGCCCAGTGTGATTGATCATCAGAAGTGCCACTTCCAGAGATGTAGCCCTTGAATACTTCACCCACACATTCTACAATGCTTGTGATACATTTGCCCCACTCACAAAGGCTCAAACCAAAAAACAAAATGCCCCCTGGGTCACACCAGCACTGATCCAGCAACTAAAGAACTGTGATGACCTCTGGTACAAAGCAGTTGCCTCTGGTGTGCAGGCGGATAGGTTAGCCTATAAAATGGCTTGCAACAAGTGTACCTGGGCTATTAGAATGGCCAAATCTAGCTACTACAAGTCCACTCTGGCCTCATCCTGGGGGAACGCTAGGTTGTTTTGGGACAACCTAAAGGAACTGAATGGAAAATCCAGGATGCCTCCCCCCGCCCAGCTAACTGTCAACAATAATATTACCTCGCACCCACTCACAATCGCCAGCGGCCTAAATGCAGCATTTTCTGACCTAAGCACAGTTCTCCCTAACGACTTCTTCGACACTACACCTATGACCCCAGAACCCAACAATACCTACCCCCCTTCTACCTCAGGGTTATTATTATGAGTGAAGCAAGTTCTTACCTTTAAAAAGCCCTAGGGGGCTCAAACTACTGCAAAGACTCCTTTGACATGAAAATCCTTAATTTGGTACTGGGCTCTGTGCTCTCCCCTCTGACTGATCTCCTTAACCTCACCCTATGTCTAGGGCAGTTCCCAGCCGACTGGAAGGTGGCCACCATCACACCAATACTAAAGAGTGGAGACCCCACAATACTCAATAATTACAGGCCCATCTCCATACTCCCTGCCCTCTCAAAAGCCCTGGAAAAAATTATTTGCCACATAACTCACAGACTACCTGCTTGTGCACGTCATCCTATGTAGGGAACAACATGGTTTTAGAGCTGGTCACAGCACAACTATTGCCCTCATAGAGTTCTCCAACTTGCTGCACAATGCCCTAGATAAGAAGCTGCTAGTGGGAGCCGTGTTCATAGACCTGTCAAAAGCGTCCGACACAGTCTCCCACACCCTACTTCTAAATACTCTTCGCCGCACCGGCCTGTCCCCTGGACCCATTGCTTGGTTCACAAGCTACCTCACATATAGATCCCAATGTAAGAAGATAAACAGCACCCTCTCACCTACTCTACCAGTCCACTCGGGGGTTCCCCAGGGCTCCATCCTTGGCCCACTGCTATTCAGCATCTTCCTGAATACCGGCCTAAATCCTATCCATGTAACCTTCTGCTCTATGCAGATGATGCGGTAATGTATGCCTCCCACTTGGATCCCACAATCCTTCAATCCTCCCTACAACTTGCCTTCAACCATGCTGAAAACTGGTTCACTGACCACAGACTCATGGTCAATATAAAAAAGTCTAAATCAATGCTCTTTTCCCATCGCCAGAGTAAGGACTACAATGCCCAGCTAACAATCTTTTCCAAAACCCTCCTCCCACTTGAACAGGTCCACACATATAAATACCTAGGCATTACCTTCGATCCTAATCCATCATTCCACCCTCATATTAGTAATCTTTCCTCTGCCATAAATATACGCACAGATCGACTGTATCGGCACAAAGCCTGCCTACTGCCAGAGGCCCTACACTTTGCCATTACCTCCTCTGTTCTCTCTCTTGTAGACTATGGGCAAGCTATTTACTTGGCTGCTGAATGCACTGCACTAAATAAAATCCACCTAGCCATTAATAAGCATGTAGACTCCTTGCTGGAGTGGATAAGCCTAACCCACAGCTGTACCCTGTATGAGCTAACAAAAATCCTCATCCTAGATGAAAGGGTATGTTATCAAACATGTCTCCTTACTAAGAAAATCCAACTAGGCCTTATTTCCGCTGGAATCTCAGCAAACGCCCGCATGGCAGATAAATTAACATGGGCTGTTCCCAGGGTCACAACCACCCTTGCACAGCAGTCTTTTTTCTACAGAGCAGCATCCTGGTACAGTGAGCTCCCCCAGGCCATCACCTCTATCTGCAGACTAGGCTCCTTCAAAATAGCCCTCAAAAACCACATAATCTCCACCTGTCACTACCATTGTTCCTAATAAGTAAAGAAATCTGCCTACAGACGGCGAGATTCTGGGTTAATAGATATACTTATCACACTGTTGCTACTGTGTGTTAATGGCAATGTTGGTAACCCGACTGTGTGCACCACCTGCTAGCATATAGGCCATACCTTAATATTGATTGTACTGTTCACTGACGTTCACAAGCTCCCCTCAGGACTTGTATAGCTACCCTACTGTATAGGACTAACAGCACTGCTCATACCCTGTTGTTATCTTGTCTCCTTCTTCCACTGTAATACTAAATACTTGATATATATTGCCCATACCCTGTTGTTATCTCCATCCATACCCTCACTGTAATACTGTATTATGACTGCTTATTGTTATGTATTGTACCTTGACATGGAGCCTTTGGAAAGGAGTCCCTGACTCAAAAGTTGTAATCCAATATTCTCAATTAATAAAATAAATAAATAAAAATATAACATTTAGTACTCCCAAGATATTTGGCCCTTTTGTTCTCATCACCATCTGCCCAGTCAGAAATGTCTGTCCTTACTTAGGCCACTGTTTACAGTCAAAAACTTATTTTGTGTATTAAAGAAACTCAGTCCTTTGAAGTTTAACTGAAACAAAAGCCTTTTAGATCAAAATACTTATGCTACACACACTCACTTGTTCTCTCATGGATAGCAGATTTAAAAGAAGTTATAATCTCATTTCCTATGACTTGAAAACATTTTACAAAGAAAATAGTAGCACTGAAAGAAAAAACCTGTGTGATGCATCTGTTCAAGAATAATTTATTTTATTATTTCAAAAGTTTTACCAGGAAAGACATACTGAGTGAAAATGTTCTCCTTTCCAGATGCATCCTGGGGGGAAGGGGAATAAGGTTGAGTACAGAAATAGAACAGCAGATTATTCAATATGACAAAACATTGTACAGAGATTTAGAATAAACAGTGCAACCATTGTTCGTTAGGAGTGTATAGAAGGTTGATAACAATGTAACAAGGTCAGGGTGGGAAGCATTACCCTTAGGAACAGGGAGAGAACATTTTATTGGTATGCAGAAGGGGAAAGAGTGTAGACAGGAGGAGCACAGAGGGGGAGGGATAAGGGAAGTAGCTAACAAGTGCAGAAGGGAGCAGGAATGGGAGGAGAGGTAGAGAGGGAGAGGTGAATGAGAAGGGTAGGATTGGCAAAGGCAAGGAGTAGGAGAACGAGAATGAGGCAAGCTGGAGTTTGACTACAGGCATTTACAGGAGAGAGCAGTGTGGACATGAAGTAGAGAGGACAGAGAACATTTGGAAGATGCAGAGTGAATGGTTAGTGGGAGAGAATTCCAAAGTTTAGAAAAGCAGAAAGAGAAGGCAGTCTGACCAGCAAGGGATTTATGAGAGGGAAGCACAAGGGAACGGTAGCCTGAGTTACGCAGGGAGTAGGAGGAGGGGGATGAAGGGGAGAGTAGGGAGCTGAGCTAAGGGGGGATAGAAGTCGGTCAGAATTTAGAAATGAAAGAAGCACAGTGGGTTAGGCAACGATCTTCCAAGAAGGGGAAGGAGAGGGCAGAGTATAAAGAGCAGTGGTGAGTGCAGGGTGGGTAGTCCAAGGCAAAATGGTAGAAGGAGTGAAAGAGAGGGTCCAGTCTGGCCAGGATGGACTTTGGCGCAGCACTGTAAACAATATTGCCAAAATCAATACTGGGGAGGATCAGATTAGCTATGATGTCTCATTGGGCAGGTAGTGGGATTCAGCTTTTTTTTCTATATAAGCCACCGAGCTTGGGTTGTAGTTGTTTATGAATGGCATCTACATGCTGTGAAAAGTCAAGGTGTCAGTCAAGCTAGACCCCAAGGTACTTGAATCAGGGCACATCATTAACTGTGACCCCACCTAGGGTGTGGAAGGAGGGGAACATGGAAACAGTTTTTCTTCTGCATTTAGGGACAGTTGATTTGACCTGAACAAATGCTGGACAGCATCAAAATCAAGTTGGAGTCTGGCTGTTAACTCAGCTGGACAGGACCCAGAGGCAAATGGGACTGTATTGTCTGCATACATGTGGATGAACGCAGATGGACAGGCAGAAGGAAGGCGGTTGAGGAAGATGAAGAAGAGAAACAGGCCAAGAATGGAGCCTTGGGGGATGCAAGTGCAAATAGGTGGTTGGGGAAGGGGATAGGGACTCTCCAATTCTAACTTATTGAGATCTACCTATTAGGTAAGAGCTGAATCAGCTAGTTGCAGAGTCTGAGAGACCTGCTGACTTTAGCTTGTCGAGGAGAAGAGGATGGGAGACAGTGTCGAAAGCTTTGGCTGGATTGACAAAGATGGCAGCAGTGGGGAGGCCCTGGTCCATGCCTGAGTGGATGGAGTCAGTGAGTTGGAGGAGGGAGGAGGTGGTAGAGTGGTGTTTGCAGAAGCCAGACTGGAAGGGGTTAAAAAAAGAGAAGGAATCAAGGAAGGGGCAAAGCTGAGATAGCAGTATGTGCTCTTGTAGTTTAGATAAGGTAGGTAGAAGGGAGATAGGGTAATAGTTGCTGGGGGAGGAGGAGTCACCTCCTTTAGGAAGGGGAATGACCATTGCCTACTTCCAGGTGTCTGCAACTGAAGCAAAAGAGAAGGAGAGGTTGAGAAGGGAGGAGATAGAAAAGGCAATGGCAGAGGCAGAGAGGTGTAGGAACTTGGGGTCTAGCCCGTCAGGGCTCCCGCCCTTCAGTTTGAGGGCCAGGAGGGCTCCTTTAGAAGTAGCAGAGGTAACTGGCATGAAGGAGAATGGAAGTGAGGGAGGGCATGGGGGGTGGTGGTGGTGGTGGTGGAAGGGAAGGTGAATTGGAGTGAGGAAGCATAGGTGGTGAAGTAAGAATTGAAAGCAGAGGCCACAGAAGGAGGGTCGGAGATGTGGGGTAATCCATCTTGAGGACTGGAAAAAGACTGGTGTGGGGGGGAGTAAAAGGCATGGATGACTTTCCAGAATTTTGAAGGGTGATTAAGATTGTTCTGGAAAGAGGAAGGAAAGAACTCAGCCTTTGTAAGCCTGGTGGCTCTCTTACAAATATTCCTCAGGGCACAGTACCTGTTAAGGTTGGCCGGTGTACCAGTGGACTTGTAGGTCTTCCATGCCAGGTTGTGTGCATGGAGGCAGGCCAAAAGTCTGGCCATGATCCAGGGGATGTGAGAACCTCTTACCCTGGTTTTTCCAGAGGGGGGCATGCAGATCCCAGATTAATAAGAATTTGGAGCGTAAGTATTTGAGTGCTTGGTTCATGTTGCTGGCAACAGAGATAGGGGACCAGTTAGTGTACATCAAATCTGTATACAACAAGGATAAGTCTACCAACCAGGAGGACCTGATCTGTATAATTTTAGGCTGGACTTTGGGGCGATGAATTTGCATATTAGTTGTGTGAGATGTAGGGATTTAATATTTTGGCAGAATTTAGAGTGAGATTGGGAAAGCTGGTTGATACTGAAGTCCCCCAGAATGACAAGTTCAATGGAGGAAGCATGAGAAGAGATAGTGGTAATGAGTTCAGTAACAGATATGGGGAAAAATCAAGGGCAGCAGTAGGTGACCACCACAAAGATGGGAACAGAAAAAAGAGAGAAGGTTTGAGGATGAGGAGCTCGTATACAGCAGGGGAGGGGATAGAGATCACTGGAGAAAAGTGAATGGTGGAAGAGAGGTAGATGGCGATACCACCATCCTTCTTAGCACGGTCTTGTTGAATTAGGGTGTAGCCAAGGATGGTAATTGCAGAATCAGGAATCTTGGGGTGTAAGCCAGGAGTCTGAAACTATCAGGACATCAGGGAGAAGGGAAACCACGAGGGGTTGTAGTAGATTAATTTTAGGCAGAAGACTATGGATATTAATGTGGGCCACCCGTAGACCTTTAGAGAGGCTAGAAGGAAGGGCCAGGTTTGGTCTCAACATCACCAGCTAAGAGGAGCAGCAGAGATATGAGCTTGACATGGACTGAGATTCATCTATGAGGCAGTAGTAGGGTTGCCACTACTGGATGAGGCAAAAACACCGGATCCTAAGCTCCACCCCTAGCCCCACCCCTTTTCATGACTCATCATGCATTGCTCCTCTTAGAAAGCCAATTGTTATACCAATAAAAGACAACACTTAAAGCAGCAGTTCAATAAAAATCATAAGGTACTGTACCTGTTAAAGTTACTTTCCTAGGTTTTTCCTAGTTATTTATTTACTTATGCATGCATTGATTTATTAATTGACATTGGTTTACAAGATAAACATACAGAGATAAAATAAATCTCATTTACTGATATGATCTGGGGGAAGACAAGGGAAATACTGTAAATAGCATACAACAGTATACATAGTATATAGTAATACATTATAAAGAAATTGTTTCCTGTAATGTGTACTATGTATTTTTCTGGCTCCATTTCCATTTCATGTCCACAGTAATATTTCAAAGTCAAAGATGCGACCACACTTTTTGCTTGAGGAACAAATAATTTAAAACATTTAAAATGCCTAAATTGATGAGATGAAAATGTTTACCATCAAATGAAAGTGGAAGACAACTGGCTGTGTTGCTGTTACAAAAGGTGGGGGCAGCTTTGTTGTTCTGCCACTTTAATATGCAGTGGAAAAAGATTAGGTTAAGTAAGTGCTAATGGTGTTAATGGCCATACTTTACACCTCCCAGGTTGACTGCTTTCACAAACAGAAGGTTGTATTGACAACAGAACTTGTTTGTAACCTGGACATGTAGCTACAACAATGAATGGGATGCCAAAATCTGTTTCAAAAGTATGTGAGCACTCAAAATGGCTCAAAAACCTGACCAGCACAAAGCAAAACTGGATTACCTGATAGGGACCCTGAAAACCTGATCACCAGGTAAAAAAACTGACAGGTGGCAACCCTAGGCAGTAGGGAAGATGAGGGAGGAGGGACAGGAGAGCGGGGAGAGAGGGTGGATCCAGTGGACATCAGGTGGAGCCAATAAGCAGGAGAGAAGGGGAGTAACAAGAATAAAGGCATGAGAGGATGAATTAAGCTAGTGATACTTAATTATCACAACTGTACAAAGAGATTGGAATAGTTCAGGAACAAGTTGAGCAGACCAATAGAATAGGCTGTAAGGATTAAACAGTATGGCAAGAGACAACAATAACGTATGTGGTAGCAGTAAACATGTAACACTAGAATGACATTTAATATTATGAGTAATTAGCAAATATACCGGGGTAGCAACAAGTCAACAAGCACTATGATAATACTAAGTAGAATAAATGCAACTAGCAAAAGAAAGACTGATAGCAGCAAGTATAATAAGTGCAAAATAGCAACAAGACTGGTAGCAACAGTGGTGTGGCAAAGATAGTTACATTTTTTTTAATTTAATTTAAAACAGGATGAGATGTTAATTGGGGAATTGAGCAACATCCATTTTCAATGGCCTCCTGATTATAATGATTAAAAGGTTCAGCATAAAAACATCATAAGTTAGTTACAATTAAAAAAAAAAAAATCACAAAATGAGAAAAAAAACAATATAAATACAACATTTTATGCTTCAGAACAGCAGTTGGCAGCACAACCAGAACTATAAATACCATTCTAGGGACGTGGATATGTTCTACCCACACTGTCTGGCAATGTCCCTTCCCCTTTAAATCTTGCCGGGAAGTCTTCAAGCTGGCTCCTCCCACCCACCTGGGTGGTATATCCCTCAGCTCCGCCCCATGACACCAGATCTTCCTTTCCACTGGAAGAAGCAGGTTCCCTCCTTACCGCTCCCGCGTTGAGTAGGCCATGGTGTTCAAATCTTCAGATTTTATATCAAAACTTAAACTTGTTAGAGTTTCATCTTCATCACGATCTTTGATCGTGACCACGATGGAGGAAAAGTCCTTGCCTGGGTTCCACCAGTGCTCCTGTGGGCAGAAGATGTCATGTACCGACCTGCACTCCTCATGTATTTACTGCCTGGGTCATGAGCACAATATCCAGGCCTGCGATATTTGTCTCTCACTCCATTACATGGTACTTAACGATCATCTTGCCCATTTGCAGCTGGCCTACCTGGAGAAATGGAACCTGCTGGTCAAATCCAAGGAAGCCTGTTGGGTGATCTCCATGGCCATGGGGGTCCGCCGAGCAGCTGGAGCAGATGAAGACCTTCGAGGAGGAGGTGGCTCGGTCCGCAGAGCAGTCCTCTTCGGCTTCAGCCTTCGTTCCTCTTGTTGGGCTCCACCTTTTCAGGTTCCTTCAATGAAGTTGTGCCAGTCTCTCCTGACCAAGGGTCAGGGTCCTTCGGGTTCACATAGCTTGTGCTCTTGGGAGAAGAAGAAGAAGTCGAGAGAAGGAGAGAAGACTCACCATTGATGTTCTTGGGCTCGAGAGCGGTCTCAATCCTAGGAGACTTTGGTTTCGACAGCAGTCCAAACTGTGGCCTTAGCTGTTGGCTTCACTGTACCCCTGTCAGGTCAGCCTGCCAAACAGCATGTCAATGATCCGGCTGAGATTTTTCTTGATTGAGTCGACCTATTATTGCTTGAAGAGGCTGACAGCTCTCTTTTTAGGACTCCGGTCCTACTGGCCAATGAGCTGACCCAGTCCGCTGGGCCGGACCCAAAGGCCACTGTCCCAGACTAGGAACCATGGCTCTGTCCAGCTCACTCTGAGTACCTCCATTGGTAACTCCTCTTCTAGTGGGTCAAGCAGACCCTGATGGCGCCATTCTTGGCACCCTCACTATTCGTTCTTGTCCTCATCCGCTGAGGAGAGGCTTTGGTGCAAGTTGCATCAACGCTACGAGGACCTTACATGACAACAGTTAATATTGGCCAGTCCAAAGCCAACCTTGGCCCCTACACTGGCCATCACCTGGCTGTCGCACGCTAGGCCGATGCCTCCAGAACTGGTCGACACCATCCCTTCGCCCACGGAGCTGGTGAAGACCATCCTGGCTTGGCCTATTCTGGCCTCTCCGCCGATTGTGGTAGAGCCACCACCTTGGCAGCCACTGTTCAGGGACCCATTAAAGGTATCTCGGTCAGCTAAAGGGATTCCCCATTGGCTGTCGGTCACACTTACATCTGACTGTCCATGGTGGGTCGATGGTGACCTGGGTGGTTGGCCACTATACGGGGACTCTTCGGAATTCAACAACTCCTCGCTGCACTCCTGTCTGGTTGATGAGGAGTTGGTGGGGGGTCTCTCAATGGAGGAGGGTCACTCATCCTTCTTGGGCGTCCTCATCTTATCTCTGAGTCCATGGGGATGCCACTGAAACCTGTTCAAAAGCATGCCTGTTATCCCCTCATCGACAGTTTGGATAAGGGGGATTCACCAATGAAGGCCTTCCCAGTGGCTGAAGGCATTGTCGGTCTGGCCTTTGGTAGAACCCTGCTTCCTGTCCCATGCCATCAGCCCATATGACCCACAAATATGCGGTGCCCATCAGTTCCCTTTCAGGGTTCACGGAATACCCCACAGCTGAGGGGTTGGTGACCAATTCTGTGTTTTGGTGCTTGGGTCATAAGGACATCGATAAACCTCCAGACAAGGAGCCCAAGAAACTGGACAACTCTGCAAAAAAGGTTTATGCTGCCTCCTCGCTTGGTCTCTGCCAGGCGAGCTCAGCCATCATTATGGCACATTTCTCCCATGCCCTCTTGGGCTCCCTAGTTGAGGGGCTTCCTCATCTCCCTGCAGACCTCCAGACCACAGTCAAATAGGTCTAGGATGAAGGCTGAGCTGTAGCCAAGCAGCAGCTCCAGACAGCTCTGGACATTGGGGACTCCTGTGCCGGCTTGGTGGCGGACATGGTCACCATGTGCTATAGGACCTGACTGAGGATCTTGACCATCACAGCAAACACTCAGCATAAATTGGTGGATGTGCCCTTTCTGGGCACGACTTGTTCGGGCCCAGAGTCGACGGTCACCTCCAGTGCGTAGAGAAGTCAAGTGCCACCTTGGACTCTGTCACATCCATCTAGAAGGATTCTAAGGGCTCCAAGCGCATTTGGCCTTCCACCCCTGCAGCCAAACCAACCCAGTATCAGCCTGGGCAGCAGGCTTAGTCTTGGCGCCCCAGCCCAAGTCAGTGGTTTTGGTGCCCCAAGAGCCTGGAGGCAAAAGTCCCAGCAGTTCCTCAGCTGGGTTCTCCTCCTCCTCCAAGTCTGCACAGTGATGGAATGGGGGCTTCCACCCCCATGCTTGTCACACCTCCCCTGGGTCCTCTTGTGGGGGGCCAGCTCTGCCACTTCCTTTCCACCTGGTCCGCTGTTACCATGGACAGGTGGGTTCTGGAAGTGGTCGGTCAGGGTCTGCTTCTGGAATTCAAGCAGTACCCTCCAAGCTGAGCCTGCACCCCACAGAAGGACTCTGTATCCACAGACACTCGATTAGCTCTCTGAGACGACATAGCCCAACTCTGCTGCAAGGAGGTAGTGGTCAGGGTAGTGGATCCTCCAGCACACCCAGAGTTTGTCTCCAGGTACTTCCTGGTGCTGAAATGGATGGGGGGCTGGTGCCCCATTCTAGATCTACACAACCTGAACAAGTTTCTCAGGTCTCGCACCTTCAGGATGGTGACTCTATCTCAGATCATACCATCTCTTGATCAGGACATGTGGTTCTGCTCTCTGGAGCTTCAGGACGCATTCTTTCATGTCCCGATCTGTCCATCCCACCAAAGGTTCCTCCACTTCTGAGCACAGGGAGCCCTTTAAGAGTTCCAGGCCCTGCCATTCAGCTTCTCCTTGGCCACCAGGGGGCGACCCACCTAAGGTGTCGAGGGGTCTGGGTGTACCTCTACCTGGATGACTGGTTGATTGCAGGTCCCTCCAGGCAGGGGGTGGAGCGGTCTAGGGATCTGGCCCTTCAGACCTGCATTAACATGGGCCTCCTTATCAATGAAGCCAAGTCGGAACTCGTGCCCACGCAGGTGATTGGGGCAGAGCTCGGCTCGCTGAGCCAGAGCCAGAGCCAGTCTCTCGGTGGATAGGGTGGATGTTCTGTGCCTACTGGGTTACATGGTGGTCTGCACCACCATGGTCTGATGGGCCCAGTAGCATATGCACTGCCTGCAGTGAGAGCTGGCCAGTCAGTGGTCCCAGCACAAAGGTCACTTCGACCAGCTTGTCACGGTGACCCAGAGGATGTGGGATGCTCTCCAGTGATGGACCATTCCAGAGCATCTGCAGTAAGGATCCCATTTGTCCACCCCAAGCCAATGGTCATCTTGACGACCAACACCTTTCTCATGGGCTGGGGTGCCCATCTGGGGGAACACAGATTCTATGGGTTCTGGATCCCAAAGGAGTCCTGATGCCATATCAACCTGCTGGAGCTTCGGCCAGTTCGGCTGGTGCTGACTGCTTTCACTCCATTTGTTCAGGGTCAAGTGGTTCAAGTGCAGATGACAACACCACAACCATGTACTACCTCTATAAACAGGGAGGGATGCATTCTCTGCCACTGTGCAAGGAATCTGTCCACACTTGGACCCTAGTGCACAGCCTAGAGACAGATCTCCTAGCCATCCTTGTGGCAGGAGCCTCCAATTAGTTGGTGGAGTCTCTCAGCCAGGTGGGCGAGGCATCTTATGAGTGGTATTTCCATCTGGAGGTAGTTTATAGTCTGTTCTCCCAGTGGGGCACCCCTCAGGTGGACCTGTTTGCCTTCAGGGAGAATGCAAAGCTGAGGCTGTATTGCACCCATCTCCCTCAGCAAGGTTTTCTGCAGGGGGATACCTTCTTGAGGCCATGGACCCCAGGCCTCTTCTATGCCTTCCCTCCACTTCTCTTGATCCACAAAGTGCTGCTGAAGGTCAGGAGGGACAAGGCACAGATGATCCTGGTGGCTCCGGACTGGCCACACCAGTTTTGGTACCCAGATCTCCTCAGCCTCAGCAACAGGCTCCTAAGGCGTCTTCCAGTACACCCAGACCAGCTTTCCATCAGCCAGGGGAAGGTAATCCACCCAGACCTTCAATCCCTGCACCTGACAGTCTGGTTCCTGAGTGGCTAGAGTTCCAGGCTTTGGGTCTCTCCAAAGATGTCTTCACTGTCATGCAGGCCTCTCGGAAGGAGTCAACCAGAAAATGCTATGCCTTCAAATGGAAGAGATTCTCCATTTGTTGTCAGGGCAAGGGGTTGGACCCCTTGACTTGTCCAGTGGGCAGCATTTTGGACTATCTGTGGTCTCTCTCCAAAGGGGGTCTAAGGTGGACCTGGCAGCCATCTCTGCTTACCTGGCACGGCCTGGTCAGCGGTTGGTGGCACAGGAGACAGTGGTCTGGTGCTTTTTTCAAAGGCTTAGATCACATATCTCCTCTGGTGTGTGAACCTCCACCTCTACACAGATGTGAGATGTCACACCTGTCATGGAAGACTGCCTTCTTGGTGGTCATTATGTCAGTCAGAAGGATCGGGGAGCTCCAGACACTCTCAGTCAAGTCTTCTTACCTGGTCTTCCACAAGGATAGGGTTATCCTGAAGTTCCTCCTGAAGGTTGTGTCAGGGTTTCACCTGAACCAGGTGATGACTCTTCTGGTGTTCTATTCAAATCACACCTCGGATGCCAAATACAGGCTTCATACCTTGGACCTGAGGCAAGCGCTCGCCTATTACAAAGAGCGCACGGCCGGAGTTTGAGGAGAAGTTCGCCAGCTATTTGTCTCCTATGCTGAAGCCGCACCTGGCAGACTTGCAGCCAAGTGGATGATTGGCAGGTGGATCACATCCTGCATTGATCTCTCCTATAGGCTGGTGGGTAAGGAGCCTCCCATAGGGCTAAGGGCTAATTCCACCTGCCACACCACTGTGTCGGTGGCTGCTTCTAGGGATGTCCCTATCCAGGAAATCCGCAGGGCTGCTACCTGGAAGTCAGCACACACCTTCATTTCCCATTACCACATTGACTTAGAGTCATGACGGGATGTTGGTTTTGGGGCCTCAGTTCTCCAATCTCTTTTCCCGTAGTAGGGGGTGTGCATCTTGCCTCCCTCCTCCTGGAGAACTGCTACGAGTCTGCCAGACAATATGGATAGAACAACATATCCACATCCCTAGAAAAACAGGTTAATCACCTGTACATTAGTTCTAGGAGTGGTATATGTTGTTCAGTATCCAGTGATGATAGCAACTAAAAATGAGTACTGTAAAAACAGTGACTCATTTTCAGCGCTATCATTATGCACTACCCTGCAAGGGTAACGATGGAACAGCGAGGAGGGTGATCGGAAGGGGAGGGGTAGGGAGGAGGAGGGGAGGGGTAGGTAGAGGTATGTGCCTGCTGCTGCTGCTGAGCCAGCCCTGTGGTGTCATGGTGAGAGTGGCTGTCCCTGGTGCAGTAGGCACTGGGTCCAGGTTGGACTGGGGCAGGAAATTTTGCCGCTGCTTGAGGCTGCTATTTTTTTTACTCCCACATCTAGTTTCACCTCCTTCTCAACATGCACCCCCCTGGAATTAGTAATCTAAAATCGGGGGCTGTGTGGGGGGCAAAGCCTCCCGAGGGGGTGGGCGGTGAAGCATAGCCCCCGCAAAAGCACCAAGTGTCCCCGGCGAAAATGCTGAGAAGTGTATATCGATGTGCTTTTCAGCAATATACACTGCCATAATAGGGATCGCTGTTTTGCGATCACTATTATGACATGGAACAATGTTGTTCATCCACACAAACCCACCTGACCTCTCCAGCTTAGGCGCTCACACTCTGCTTTCCAGCCGGCAACATCTGGCGTCATGGGTTGGAGCTGAGGGATATACCACCCGAGTGGGTGGGAGGAGCCAGCTTGAAGACTTTCCTGCAAGATTTAAAGGGGAAAGGACATTGCCAGACAGTGTGGATGAACAACATATACCACTCCTAAAACTACTGTTACAGGTGAGTAACCTGTTTTTCCATAACCTTTGTAATGGCAAGTGGCGGGTTGCCACTCGGATGGATTTTACCATGACATTCCATGCAGTCATGCTTCAGTGGTTGAAGGCGAGGGACCCATGTGTGGGACCATTGATTCAGTGTATCCAGTGGAGTGTAGGGATCTAGGACAGGAATTGTGGGTAAGCTTGAGTGCAAATAAGAGGGGATAGTGCCTTTGACACACTTCAGGGAGAACAGGATAAAGTGCAGGTCCCTCCTACCACCCAGGAACAACCAATGTAATGCACTGCAGAGCTTACAATGGTGAGTATCATAAGTGCAGACAAGGATCAGAATGGCTAGCCTGTTGTAAAGCACATCTAATTTGGCCAGTTTCAACTTGACGGCACCATGGAGGAAGATGTCCAGGCAGTTGAAAATATGGCATGGCAGTATCATATATTCACTTATTCTGTCTCTCAGAAGTCCTGGGGCAGTAAGGATTTGATTCTGAACAGGAAACTATGCTTTGAAACTCGACTGTTGATGAGTTTGTCTACGTGGATGTTCTCTGTGACAAGAAAGTCAACCCAGAAACCCAAATATTTGTATTCAGTAACCTCTTCCTGGGGCTGCATTTGTGGCAGTAATGACCAGAGGGGCAGTGCTGGCATGGCTGTTCAGTCATGGGATATACCAAAATACCATATCTTTGGCCTTTCGCACATTTAAAGGCAGTTGCAGGTCATGAAGTCCCTTTTGGAGAGTGGTCTGCAGTTTAAAGCTGTAAGACATTGTCTGGATCCCTCCTGTGTTCCCAAAGCAATTGTAGTGCCTTTAACATTTACAAAGTAGTCTAAGAGAATGTTTTCCGCTCTGTTGCTAGTTGTCATACACTTTACCTTTACTCAGGAATAGTGTTGTTCAGATAGTTCAAAAAATCTAGTTTCTTGAAATTCAATCTTTTTCTTTGACTTCTAGTAATCTGAGAATTTTCTCAGATTTCAAATCAGAGAGATTTTGTACTTTCCAATATGAGATCTGATTAGAGATCAGATCTCAGATCAAATTGTACAGATTCTGACTGATCCAGTCTGAGATCTGGCACCTCCCAAGTCAAAAAAAAAAGTTTCTGATGTCCACTGGCACCCACTCACTCACCCACCCATCCCTTGAATAGTAAATAAAAAAAAATAGTAAATATTGTGCCACTGATTCCCTGTCATCCAGTGGCACCCCTATCCCACCCCATCCCTGGCTGGCAACTGAAACAAGTGACACCCCTTGTGCCCTCACAGCAGCCAGCAAAGCTGTCAAGTCAGATTTTGAAATGAGGCTCTCCCAGCAGCACACCGGTAGTGCTTCCGTTTGCGGCGCCAATGACCTGAGGTCAGGAGTGACCTTGGGAGTCAGAGAGTCTGTTGGGGAGTTGGAGGATAGAGGGTCCCAAGGGCTGCTCTCCTCTGAGGAGGGTTGGGACCAGAGCCCAGCGCTAGCCTGGCTCCTAGCAGAAGCTAGGTGTCAACACACTGACACTGTAGAAGGGATGGGGGAAGCGAGGCAGGCACCCAGCATGCAGCTTATGGGAGCATCTGGAGCATTGCCATTGGCATCACTGCACACCACTTCCTCCATGCCAGGGGAGAAACAGGGAAAGAAGATGCTAACTGATAGGGTGACACCAGTCTATAGCAGGACCCGCACTCAGCTATCTGGGCCATGGCCACATAACCCAGATCCTGTTCCTGGTGGGACTTAAGGGGAGGCCCTGCTGACCCCGATGGGGAGGGAAGTCCTTAGGGGGAAAGGCTGGACTAGGTAAGTCCTAGAGGACACTGGGGTGACAGGGGTGGGGAGACTGGTGAATGGGGGCCAGTTGGCAAGGGGAGGACAAAGAAAAAAAAGATTTTGAAATGAGGTAGAAACAAATCTACAATTTGCTTGTAAGGATACTGCATATAAGGGATATAGCATGGGCCTAATAAAAAAATACCTTATATTGTAGGAGTGGTCCGTGACCCCACGGTGTCAGGAGTGGTGAAACCACAAGTGATGTCACAGTAGTCATGAGTCATAAGTAAAATATCAGGCATAGTTTAATTGGGTGGAAAAGCAAACTCAGCTCCACTCAATATCTGTGCCATGATCAGAACCACCAAACAGCACAAAACAAAAAGTGACTCCAGACACCACTGCTGTCAAAAAGTATCAACGTTTATTTAAACAAAATGACTGACATACCAGCAAAATTAAAGGTAAAGCTTCACTACCAGGTTTGCACACTGTGTGTTCTCAGGGGGAAATAGAGTGAGTGAAATCAATTTAAAGTGAGGACTGAAAGGGAGTACACCAGTACTTTTTAAGTGCTTATAATAACTGCAGAGAATCATAAAGTACTCAGAAAAAGGTACAGACAGAGAACACAACAACATGTACATTAAAAATCAACACAAAGTTCAAATGGCCATAGAAAGTCAGTAGCCAAAATGGGCAAGCACTAGCCCAAATAAGCAATTATATCTAATTAACTATAAAGTGATCACAATGGCTGCAAGACACCATGATAAGCTCTGACAATGATTTCTGCTTGTAAATAGGGGGACAGTTAGCTCTCAGCAAGGTCACAGGGCTTCTATATCAGTCAAGTCCATAACTTCAAGCATCATCTTCAAAATTCATAACTTCATGAGGAAACGGGGCCATTTCCAAGTCACAGAACAAACAGCATAATTTGGGAACTAAAAGGGACAAACAGCTCTTTTGGCTACTGATTTTCTATGCCATTTGAACTTTGTCCTGACTTTTTATGCACCTGTTTTCGTGTTCTCTCATGTTGTTCTCTCTCTGCACCTTTTTACAAATACGTTTCTTTGCACTTATCATAAACATTTGAAAGTACTGGTGTATGTGCCTTTAAATTCTCACTTTAAATTGATTTCACCCACTGTATTTCCCCCTGAGTATGCACTGTGTGTGAAACCGATGGGGAAGCCTTACCCTTCATTTTGCTGGTATGTCAGTACTTTTGTTCAAATAAAGTTTGATACTTTATGGCAGCAGTGGCATCTGTGACTGGGTTTTGTTTGTGCTGCATATTTTTACTGGGCCCATGCCATATTTGATTTATGCTGTGACATAGGTTTGTATAGTAAAAGGGCTGGATGTGCTGCTGTCCCAAAGGAATTTAAAATTCTGTAAATACATAGAAACATAGACTTTGATGGCAGATAAGGACCGCTTGGCCCACCTAGTCTGCCCATTTCCCTACCTAGAGGATAAGCTGCAGATCCTATTTAACCAACAGCCTATTTCTTCCTACCCCCCACAAAAATTGCCTTATGTCTGTCCCATGCATTCTTGAATTCTCCCACAGTTTTAGACCCCACAACCTCCTCAGGAAGGCTGTTCCATGCGTCCACTATCCTCTCTGTGAAAAAATACTTCCTTACATTGCCCCTGAGCTGTCCCCCCATCTTCAAATTGTGTCCCCTTGTTCTTGCACATCTCTTTTTCTGAAATATGCTACTTTCTTGGACTTTGTTTTATTAAGCTCCTTTAACCTCTCCTCATATGGCTTCTCTTGCAGACCCTGCACCATTTTAGTTGCCCTCCTCTGAACTGCCTCCATCCTGTCAATGTCTTTGCGGAGATGGGGTCTCCAGAACTGGATGCAGTACTCCTGATGGAGTCTCACCAACTGTCTGTACAGTGGGATAACAACTTCCTGTTTTCTGCTGGTGATGCCTCTCCCTATACATCCCAGTATCCCCCAGCCCTCCCTACCGCCTTCTCACATTGCTTGCCAAACTTAAGGTCATCTGATCACGATTACCCCAGGTCCCTTTCCATTTTGTTGTTGTTACTACCTCCCCCATTGTGTAATCTTCCCTGGGTTTTTGTTTCCCAGGCGCATTATTTTGCACTTCTTGCATTGAATCCAAGCTGCCATACTTTGACCATTCCTCCAACCTTGCCAAGTCCCTTTCATTCTTTCCACACCTCCTTGTGTATCAACCCTGTTGCAGATCTTTGTGTCATCTGCAAAGAGGCATACTTTTCCTTCCAGTCCCTCTGCAATGTCACTTATAAAGACATTAAAAAGGACTGAACCCTGCGGTACACCACTAGTAAACCCTCTTTTTTCAGAGTGGACTCCATTTACAATTACCTTCTGTGTCCTGTTGTTCAGCCAGTGTTTTACCCAGGCTACCACCCTGGGATCCACTCCAAGGCTAGTTAATTTGACTACTAATCTTTTGTGCGGGACTGTCTCAAATGCCTTGCTAAAGTCTATGTAGGCCATGTCCACAGCCCCTCCCTGGTCTACTACTTTGGTCACCCAGTCAAAGAAATCAATTAAATTCATCTGACATGACCTTCCCACTGTGAACCCATGCTGCCTTGGGTCCTGTGCCCCACTGGCCTCTAGGTACTCAACAATTCTTTCCTTCAGAAGTGATTCCATCACTTTCCCTACCACAGAGGTCAAACTGACAGGTCTGTAGTTTCCTGCCTCTGTCTTGCTCCCACTTTTGTGAAGAGGAATCACATCAGCCTTCTTCCAGTCCTCAGGTACCACACCATCCTCCCATGATTTGTTAAAAAGGGTAGTCAGTGGTGTCACTAGTTCTCTGCTTAATTCTTTTAGAATTCTGGGGTGAATTCCATCTGGCCCCATTGCTTTGTCCACCTGCAGTTTTAGGAGTTCTTTCAGAACCCTTTTCTTCTGTGAAAGGACTGGGATCACCCCCTCCAGAGTGCTTATATTAATTGGATTAGGCACCTCCCCACTTCCTTCTTTTGTGAATACTGAACAGAAGTATTCATTCAGTATCCCTGCTTTTTCACTGTCACCTCTGCCCACCCACCATCCATTCTATTCAGCCTCACTATCCCTCCTTTGTCTTTCTATGCTCCTGATATACCTATAAAGGTTTTATTCCTTTCTTAACTGAGTTGGCTATCTTTTACTCAGTTTGTGCCTTTGCTATTCTGACTACCTCCCTGCTTCCTTCTGCCTTAACTGGTACAGTTCTCTGTCCTGCTCCTTCTGTGTTTCCTTACACTTCCTAAATGCTATCTTTTTCTCTCTAACCTTCACCCCCACTTCTTTTGAGAACCATAGTGACTTTTTCTTTCATTTTTATTAGTTTATTTGCTTCACACAAAGGCTTGTTGCCTCTGTGATGGCAGTTTTGATATTTCCCCATTGTTGCTCCACCCATCTTTCTAGCCTGTTTGCTAGTGATTTTTCTAAAGCACTCTCCCATCTTGCCAAAGTCAGCCCTCCTGAAGTCCAGAACCTTCACTTTTGTATGACTTGACTCAGTAGCTGAGTTTATTGTGAACCACGCTGTTTGGTGGTCACTTGTTCCCAAATGGCTACCCACTTTTAGATCTGAGATCCTCTCACTGTCCCCATTTGAGAGTATGAGGTCTAAGATTGCTCCCTCACGAGTGGGTTCCAAAACTAGCTGTCTGAGGCATGCCACCTGAAGGGCATCAAGAATGGCCCTGCTTTTGGATGTGGCTGCAGCAAAGGTGCTCCAGTTAACATCTGGCATATTAAGGTCCCCCATCAACAGTATCTCCCCTTTCTCTGCCATCCTAAGTATGCCTTCTATCATATCCTTGTCCATTCCCTCCCCCTGACATGGGGGTCTGTATACAATCCCTGTGCAGATTGTGGTGCCATTTCCAATCTCTAAGATGACCCACAGTGCCTCCTCTCCTCCCTGTTTACTCTTTTGTTCAGTTGCTTTTATCTCTTCCCTTACATAGAGAGCTACCCCCCCTCCCCGCTTCTGCCTCCCTGTCTCTCCTGTAGGTTGTGTACCCTGGTATGTTAACATCCCAGTCATGGTTCTCTGTGTACCATGTTTCTGTGACTGTTAGGATATCCAGGCATCCCTCTTCCATCAAGGCCACCAGTTCAGGGAGCTTGTTGCCCAGACTACCGGCATTGGTACTCATTACCCTCCATTTCTTGATGGCCTTACCCCTTTTTGCCCCATCCCTGTCCTTATTGTGTTTGTCACTTTCTCCATTTACCCCTGCGCTTCTCCCTATTGACATCTCTATGTTGGTGTCTACCTCACTTAGTACCCTGATTTTTTGGGGGCTAGGATTTCCCTGCTCCTTTCCAGTGCCTCCCCCTTGGCTAGTTTAAATGCTTGCCAATAAAGTATTTAAACCTACCACCTAGGATCCTGGTTCTCCTCCTGGACAGATGCAGACCATCACACCAGTATAGGTCTGCATCCCTCCAGATGGACACCATGGTGTACTTTCTGAGAACAGTCGAGTCCCAGAATGAAATAATGTCAGGGTTTCATTCTGAAAGAACTGCAGTGAGAATATTTTATTTATAAAATTGGTAACTAATTTGCTGCATCCTGACTAAGAAGCACCATAAGCCATGTCCTTACGGAGTCATAAAGTTTATGACTGGTGCTTTTCTGTCAACTAGGATACAGCACACCCAGATATCCATGCTTCCCAGAAAGTTTTCAATACATATTTCTGGCAGTCATGTTGGTAAAACAAACAAACAAAAAGAACAAACCTTTACACCCACTACTTACTCTTAGCTAAAAAATAGCAATTGTACATGTTATGATAACTTCACACACTTAGGCCACACCTACTGTAACACAATTCATAATAACAAAACAATTTAAACCGATTAACTGACCTGTTTTGTTTTCTTTTTAACTTCTTTGTAGGCCTCAAATCACGTCTTTGTGTTTTGTACCTACCGAAAGCCACCAATGTGGCATCACCAAAGCTCAAACTTCCCTATCTCCTGCTCAGCTTATGTACCAAGCACCCTCTGCTGTTACCAAAAAACTACTAAGGCAGAATGGACTAACTACTTTGTCATTAATAAACTGTGTTCATTATTTTATTTATTGCTTGTTGGGCCAATGTTATATACACAATAAGATAGTTTGGGGTGTTGGTAGTCATCGGTTAAATACACTTCCCTGGTGCTGAAAGCATTTGGCACAAGTGCCTCATGCCTTACAATGCACCACAGCATGCATTTAACCCGTGACAATCACCATCCAATTGCATCTTACTGCTTGCTTGTCATCCACCTGGAGTATGTATATCATGATATTCTCCCAGTAAATACCAGTCAAGCAACTGAGCCGACTGGGCTAGCAGTACAGCATAGAGGTTAAAGTAACAAGCTGTGAATGAGCTTGCTACAGCCAGCAAACCTGGGCTTGAATCCCACAACCTTCACTTGCATACTGTGTGACTCTGAGCAAATCACTCAACCACCCTAAATCTCCTGGATCATCCTTTAAAAGAGGCACTCGTGCCTAGTGTTCCTTTCCTGGTTAACAAAGAAAAAAAATACTTTGATATCTGTGATATTTTTCTTACACTGTCATAGCATAATTGCTTAAATAAAAAAATAACTATTTTTTAAATCTTTCCTCAATGAATTACTCATTCAGCTCCTCAACCTGATGATGGAGTAGTTCTTACAGGGGGTGGTAACCTCAAGTGCAAATTCATAATCCAAATGGTTGGTCCTACCAATACTGCAGGTATCACCACATCGACAGAAAAGGTTCTTCGGGAATGTGAGAGGAATGGTGTTAAAACTGTTGCCTTTCCTGCGACTGGAACAGGTAACCTCACATTGAGCATGTTGTTTCTTCATCTGCTAGGAACATGATATAGGCTGTACTCATTTACTGATCTGCATGTCCTTTTTCAGAAATGGTCTTTCACAGATGAAAAGATATAAACTTGCTTAAGTATGAAATTTAAATTACAATCATGTCTTGAATTTTTGCTCCATTTTCATTATTACATGTTAATATTTACTATTTTTTCTTGAGAATCAGTAATATTTTAGCGGGAAAAGAAACCTTTGTATTTGTTGGGTTATTTTTTTTTTCCCAGATTTTCTCCTCTGGCTCTACTGAGCTGACCCTATCAGACTGACCCCAATCCCCATCACCTGCCATTCCTAGCTACTTTCCCTTACCTTTAGTGTACTTCCATGGCTGGCCCCAATAGTGGGGTCCCATAGGAACCCCCGTCCTCCAGGGTTGCTGGATTAGGACCTGAAGGTGGGTGCCTTTTCAGTGGAGTGGGGCCTGTAAGGGGCTGGCCCCCATCTTGGCCCTTTGGTGGTTTTTCACCTATTTCTTTTCCCAAGGGGCTGCCAACATGCAATAATGTGACATGACCATGCATAGCAGTACACAGGCATGCATCGGCACCTGCAGCAGTCTATCAACCACTGAGAGAGCCTCTATATGTGCTGCATCCTAGCTTCTCCTTGGCAGCAATTAAACAGTGGAGGGCAAGATCCCCCTCCACACCTCAAAGGAGAAAAGTCATCCAGTGGAACTCTTATCATTCCTTCCCCAGCTGACCTTCTGTGATCCAAGTCCATTATTGAACCCACATCATTGGAGATTTGAGCAGATGCTGTGCTGCTGTGCCACCTGGCTGGCTCGCTGGGTTCAGTCTTAATTTATTAAATCAAGTACCTTGTCTGTGGTTGAGATACTTCGGTTAAGACTTGTAATAAATCCCATCCCAACGTAAAAATAAATGTACCGACTGAGATGTTTCCTTATGGGGACCGTTTATGAACCATGACAATTATTGTTTTAAAACCCATGAAAAGCTCTTTTAAATATGGAATTGCAGTTCATACATGTAGCTGGCAGCAGTCCAGAGATGCTGATGATGAAGTCTTCCCAGTACTAATAATGTATTACATTCCCTCAAGTTTTAGAAGCTTCTGATGTCCCTGATGGTGAAGTTAGTGTTCCAGAAGTTATCACCATCATGTTAAGTGTTCCTACTTACCTAACTTGATACCCCCAATCTTTTTAATCCACAGCATGTCAGTTTTATCTGCCAGTGTTCTGACTGATAAAGGGCAAAGGTGGGCGACCATGATGGGGGAGAGAGTAATGTGCATCACTGATGATTCTAAACAGATTGGTCAGTCTGCCTAGAGTCAGTAATGAGGCAAAGTGTTTTGCGCCCCCCACTCCACCTTTGCACTTTATCAGTCAGCTAATGGATTGATTGAATTATAGAGCTCAGAGCTTGGGTTCTATGGGTTAGGGAGGGGTGACTGGGCTAGCTGTAGTCGGAGGCTTTGGCCCACATTTTTGGATCAGGGGTCAGGAGGGGGGACCTTCCCAGCTGTAGGGATAAGCAGTGCCAAACATTCAATCTGTGATCCAGTGCTGGCCCTCGACCTGATGGTAAGTTCGCCATTCACCCTTAGAACACTGAAAAACATTACCACCCCACTCCTGCTAGCTGATGTAAGAGCTTCTGAGCCCAATCCCCATCCCGCTCCCCATCCCAACCACCAATATTCAAAGCTGTACCCACTCCTGGCAGCCCTCTTCCACAGGTTCACACCCTGGTAATAAAACAAATGATCTCAAATCCCATTTTGACCCCACTCATGTAGCTCAGTCAACACCCACCCCCCCAACAATCCAACAACCATACAGAATATAGAATAGAGTGTTGCGTACTCTGCATTGATCAAGTAGGATCTGCAGTGACACTTTGGATAGGGAAAATGGGCAGATTGGCTGGGTGAAGTGGTCCTTATCTGCCATCAAATTCAAAGTCTCTGTGTTTCCATTAAATTACCAAGTTGAAATCATCCCCGAGTTAACTAACTCAATGCGGAGCACAATACACAACACTCCACCATCTTGAGTGACAGGGAGCAAGCTCACGTCTACTGTAGAAACAGCTAGGAGGGGCATTTAACTGTTCCTTCCCCATTCCCTGAATGCTAGCATTTGGTGGTGTGCTAAGTTATTGAGATGGTTAATCATTTAGAATTATCTGAGTCCGAACAAGCTCAGTGATCAGTAATACCGAATAACACCTAGAGTACTTTGTCCAGTTCTGGAGACCACATCTCCAGAAGGACATAAGCAGATTGGAGGCTGTCCAATGGAGGGCAACTAAAATAGTGCGGGGCCTGCATCAGAAGCCCTATGAGAAGATACTATGGGACCTCAATATGTACACCCTGGAAGACAGGAGAGAGAGGGAGGATATGATAGAGACCTTTAAATACCTCACAAGAGTAAAGAGGGTAAAGAGGTGAGTATTTTTCAGAAAAAATTATGCTCAAGAACAAGGGGACATTCAATGAAGTTGGAGGGGTAGAGTAAGCAGATGTGTGAGGAAGTACTTCTTCACAAAAGAGTGGTCGATACTTGGAACAGTCTTCCAGTGGAGGTAGTGGGGGCGAAAATAGTGGTGGGATTCAAGAATGTATGGGATTGTCATAAGGGAATCTTAGTGGAAAGGGGAGGAAGATTTATTATTCTAAAGCATGTAAGCAGTAATTTTTATTTTTTTTAATTTTTTTATTTATGACAATTTAGGATGACACATTTGAGCTAACAGTGCTTTTTTACAAAGGTTCCACATCATGGACAATGGACAAGTACAGTAGTAGCCAGAGACATTGCCAGCTATTTCCTGAAATCTCTGTGATATTTCTAGAGAAATCTCCTGCTTTCTGCATTTCCACAGTAGGGGCAGCAGAGAGAAACTCTATAGAAATTTCACGAATATCTGGAAATAGCTGACAATGTCTGTGGCAACTACTGTATAGACAAGAACAGGCAGGTAGATAACAGTTAGTACAATTACAGTACATAAGCTTCCAGTGGCTTTGTCCAGATAAGACAAGACAATAGAATTAACAACAGGTAAAACATTACAGAATGCATGAGTGTCCAAAGGCTTTGTCAGGATCGAGACGGAAGCAATGGTGCAATATCGCCAGACATTATACAAAGAGAGCCTGGGGCAGTTACAATTGAAATAGCGATCTGACAAGTGCATGAGAGAGCCAGAGGTAGTTGGCGAGAGGACAAGGTAGTAGGGGACAGGCAAGAACCTAGGGGGTTGGGGATTGGAGGGATAAGGTAGGTGGTGAAGGAGAGGAGTAGGTGGTGACAGAGGGGAAGGGAGAAGGGATGGGAGATGTAAGTGGCGGTAACGGGATGGGTGGGGAGGAGGAGAGAAGAGTTAGGATGGGCAAGGTGGAGAAAGGAAAGAGAAATGAGAACCAAAAGGGAGTTAAGGAGGGCTAGGGGAGAAAGGAGAGAAAGAGAATATGTGAGCTAGGAGGTGGGGGGTAATGGGTGAGGGGAGGGACAAGGATGTGAGAGGGAATGGAGTGAGAGAGCAGTGAAATCTGAGGGGGCCAGGGAGGAGGCTGAAGTGGCTGACGTGAAATGTTGGAAAGCGTTAATAGGGAGGGAGTGGGGTGTATGGAGAGTGCATAAGTAATGGAGAGGCCAGGAGGGTGAGCAGGGAATTTAAGTGTAGCAGTCACAGTAGGCACTGGCCACCAAGTGCTGTCATAGTTTGTGCTTAAAGGAGCTGAGATTTGTGCATTGGTGATATCCACTGGGAGTGTGCTGAACCAGTTAGAGGCCCTAACTTTATAGGAGCACTGCCCTTGAGTGGTCCAGCAGCGGGGAACTGCGAAGACTAGTGTTCCAGAACTCCTGGTAAGGGGGGGGGTGGCACAGTGAGGGGAAATTATAGACTGAACCCCTGGTGGAAGGAGGCCTAGCGCTGTCTTCTTAGAAAGTAAGCAGGTCTGATACTTAATTCTGCCTGGACGTTGTAGCCAGTTAGCCTGTTCGTAGAGATCACGTGTGTGTGAGTTTAGAGGCTGTGGTGAGAAGCCGGCAGGCCTTGTTTAAGGCTATGGCTATACGCCGGAGGGCAGTGTCAGTAGCTGATCCATAAACTATGAGGCCATAGTCAATTTAAGAGGTGGTTGTGCTCTGGATGGCAAGTTTTAATGCTTCATCTGTCAGACAGTGCCTATGCCTATATAGCAGGCCTATGCGTGTATTCACAGCTTTAGCAAGGTTATTTATATGCATGGAGTATGAAAGAGTGGAGTCGAGGGTCACTCCCAGGTATTTGAACTGGTCTACCTTTTCCAGCACAGTGCCATCATTGCTATAGATTAGCAGTTGTTGGAGATTGTGTTTGTTGTGAGTACCATGAAACAGCACTGATTTGGTTTTTGAGTAGTTTAGGATGAGTTTACATGACCTGAACCAGGTTTCAGCTTCTGAGAAACTACGCTGTAGCTGTTGCTGGAAGTGATGGGGGTCAGAGTGGCTTGAGAAAATGACTGCATCACCTGCATAGAGTACAATTCGGTCATGGCAAGTGGCAGGGAGGTTGTTCTTGAAGATGCCGAAGAGTAGGGGGCCAAGGATGGAACCTTGTGGTACACCCGAACAGACTGGGAGGGGGGTTGAGATGGTGTCTCCAATTCTGACCTGCTGAGAGTGGTCACTAAGGTAGCTTTGGAACCAGCAAGTGGCATCTGGTGAAAAGCCAAGATATAATAGTTGTCCGGTTAGTAGGGAGAGGTTAACTGTATCAAACACCTTAGTCAGATTAATAAAGGTGGTGCCGGCCAGTTGGTTGTGGTCTAGTGCCTGGTGAATGAAGGAGGTGAAGTCTAGTAGTGCAGGGGTGGTGCTGTGACCTTTTTGAAAAGCATGTTGTTGGGAACACTGGAGGTTCTATTTTTCCAGGTAGTCTACAAGTAGTTCAGCAACTATCCTTTCCAAAGCCTTGGAGAGTGGGGGAAGGATGGATATAGGCCTGTAGTTGCTTGTGAGAGTCTTGTTACCACTTTTGTGGACAGGAGTCACCACAGCAGACTTCCATTTGCTTGGGAATTGTGACAGCATAAGAGAGCGGTTGAGAATTTCATAAGGGGTGGCAGAACTTCATCAAAGGTGAGGGTGATACGTTTCAAATCAAGGGACTCAGCACTATGCCTAGACTTCCCAAGTACTTTGAGTAGATGTTTCCTGGCTAGCTCTTCAGTGATAACCTTAAAATAAAATGGGGGGCACAGCTGGGCTGCCTGAGGGATGGTGGGATGAGTTACTGTTGGTGTAGGATCAAAGAAGTTAGGTGGGAACACATGGCTAAGGTCACAAAATGTTGAGTTGAAGATGTTAGCAATGATTACTTTATCCAGGGTGATAGTTACATCATTGTTGAGCATTGCAGGTGAATCTTTGTTTTTTTTTTCCAATTACCTTGGAGAGGTTGTCCTAGAACTTCCTCTCATCATTCCAAGTGTTTGCAAGGCCATTTCTATAATAGGAGGCTTTCGCCTGGTGGATAGCTCTTGTGCAAGCATTATGTGCTGATTTGTAGGCCTGAGTATTCCCTAGGGTGTTGGATGATTTAGCACGGTACCATAGTTAGTCACATGATTTCATCCGTTCAAGGAGGTCATGAGTCACTCATGGGTTTATTGATCCCCTAATCTTTCATTTCTTGTACGGGAGCATGAACATCACATGCTGCCTTAAAGGTAGTAATAAAGTATTCTAGGGCTGAGTCCACATCCTGAGCATCATCATCAATTGGAGACCAGTCGAGTGATCGCAGGTGCGTTTTTAATGGAGCTAATTGACCAGGTAGAAGTATTCTACTGACAATAAATTTTGGTGGGGGATTTGTTGAATTTGTTAGACCAGAGGGAAGTGACTGGAGAATCACCACTTATGGTGTCTGGGAGTACTTCAGTCTTAGTGATGTGTTCAGGTCAATTAGTGAGGACCCAGTCCAGGAGAGAGGAGGTCCCTAACCTGTAGTTTATCCTGGTGAGTGACTGTACCATTTGTACCAGGTTGGCAGCTGCCAAGGCATCCTTATAGGTGCTTGCACAGGGGGCCAGCCAGTTGACATTGACGTCACCAAGCAGAATCACTTGTGAGTTTCACCCACAGGAGTTGATGCAGTTGAGGAGAGAGGGAAGACCCTGATTAGTCTGCTTAGGTGGGATATATACTGACGCAATGGTCAATGCCTTATTGTGTGTGCCTAATACTACCTTAGTGGCTAGAATCTGAAAGTCATTTCCAGTGCTAGGTAGGGCCAGAACATGACCCACAAGTGTGTCTTTAAGGTAGAGGGTGCAGTCCTCACCTTTCTTAGTCAGCCTGTCTAAAAGACTAATGGCAATAGCGGAGTCAGGAATCTTTGGGGATAGCCACATCTCAATGACCGATAGTATGTCCGGATTGTGTTGGGAGATCCAGGCAGAGATGGTATCGAGTTTCAGAAGGAGGCTGCAGATATTTATACTTGCCAAGGATAGAGTAGCAGAGCTGTCGGACTTCAGTGATGCCAGATTGTGGAGATCCAAGGCTGGGGTGAATATTTCCAAAGAGAAGTAGCAACAGTGGTATTAGGTGTTTGAGAAAGGTTTTTAGATATTTCCTGTGGTGTAACTGTGGCCTTCCTTTCACTGGTAAATTATAAAAATGACGTTACAGCAAGAGTTAGCAAGATATAGGAATCTGAAGAGTTAGTGATAGCTGTGACTCGGAGGAAGGTTGCAGGATCCTACAAGGTTGGAGAGTTTACTAAGGCAAAGAAGTCAATGGGTGGAAACAGGTAGATGGGGCGGAGTTTGAGTGTATTTAATAAAGGTTGGGGTGGGGGTGTGTGGGTGGGCCAAAAAAACAAGTAAGCGGACAAGTCCAATTTAGCAATGAGCAGCAGCTAGCTAGGGGGACAAGAGGGACCACTGTATGCCAAGGATGTTTAAACCCTAATCTGGCAACAACTGTACCACAGTCAGGGATGGGGGGACCACTTTATACAAGAAATATTTTAAGATCATCATTTGGCAGCAACTGTACCATGATCATGAGTGGAAAGCCAGCATAGCTCTGCACAATGCCTCCATGTAGTCATGTGTGGGAGCATTGTGTGGCATGTTAATATGCTTACAATGGCTTGCAAATAGCACCTTAGCACCTTGCATGCCTTATGGACTTATTAGTATACCTTGGCTGAATATGGCTTACAGGATCAATGGCACTGTCCTGTTTAGGATGAGCTTGCTCCATCATCTCCTGCAGAACATACTCCTGTAGGGGGCTGTGTGAGTGCCAGACATACTCACTGTGTGTTTTTTCATATTTGCTATTTATTTTCTCTCTGGGGACTGCTCCATACATATTAATTTTGTGTTTGTCTCACAAATTTGACATGTAAGAGGCTGGAATATTGATGGCACTCTCTCTCCCTTTTTGGAGGTTTAGAATGACAAAGATCATCCCTGGTCTACCTTAACCAACTAAAGTAATTCCTTACCTGGTTTAGAAATATGTCTATGATGCAATAAGTATTCAGGGACCTCTCCTAGTATGATGGAGATAAAGTGCTGTGCAATCTTGCACTCCCTGCCCCCCCGAGGAAGCCTCATTTTTCAGTATGGCTGTATTCTTGTTTGTTTGGCAAATTTAATATTTTTTCCAGCATTTCCTGATGACTTTGTATTGCTTTGTTACACCATACCTGTTCTTTCACCTACCGAGTGTGCACTGGGCTGTGAAAGCCCCATATCCAAGCAGTTAGCATGCTTTAAATGGAGCATGCTAGCTGTCTGAATATTGCCCCCAGGCCTGCAATGTGCTGTCTCATGTGCACCCCTAATGGGTGCATGATACAGACAGCCAACACTGAATATGGGGCCCTCAGATAACTATACAAACTTTTTATGGCTTATCAGAACATTTCAGAACTTAAGAACCTTTTCTGGTTCACCCATAAGTAATACTAAAATACTTAAAGGGGAACATTCTTGAACTGTACCCATCATAGCTTGAAAATCCATGAGAAGCTCTTTTGAATGAGGTTTTTGGCTTGCCTGTAGTTGGCAGCAATCTACAGATGTCAATGACTATGCCTGCTTCATGTTGACACTACATTGCTACCATTTTTAGAACTATGTGATTTAATTAAGGATCAAGCTGCATTTGAAAAAGCGTCTGCTGTACATGAAACATTGATGCCTTTTGTGAGAGCGGAGGGTGCTACTTATGCTTGATGCACTTTAATAAAGTAATTTTAAGTATCCTAGTGCTGGATGGGAAACTGGTGTCATGGGTAGTCGGGTATTTTTGTCCTCCTTGAATGCTTCATGTTTGTTCCTGGCTCCATGGTTGAACTTTGAACCACCCGTTCAGTTCGGATGATCAAGCTGTGGCTAACTACATTGCAGTCAAGCACAGCTTGATCACCAGTGACATCACAAGGTTCTAAAAATGGTGGTACTGTAATACCTTCAACTGCCACCAGCGACAGAAGAGCCCAGTACGTAAGTTAAAAAGATGTTTCCATACTCTTTCAAACTATGATGGGTGCCATTCATAAATGCTCCCCTTTAACTAAACAAGGCTAGGGATTCCATCTTGGGGATCTTGTAACATTTACAAACTATTTGAGCTTTGCTCTCATAGTTTTATGTCACTAGAACCCTCTGATGGAAATACAGCTTTGTAATCAACAGTTCCTCATGATTAGTTTTATATATACAATTGTTAAAAAAGATAGAAAAAAAGTTCTGCTAATGAATATGCTTGTTTCTCCATCTTCCCCTGACACAATGTTCAGTGCAGTCATTTTACTTCATTTTTTTTAACAGGAAAAGGTGGCATTGCTCCCAGAGCTGTCATTGAGTCAATACTAAAGGGATTTGAAAATCATATCTCAAACACTGCCCAAACAGCCATTACATCGCTTTTCATACTGGCTTTTGAACAAAAAATATATGATGCTTTCTTTGAATACTTCAAGGACCGAAATCAGCAGGTCTGTGGCACAATGAAGGTACCAGTTTTTAGATACCTCCTCCGTACTATATAGCACAAAGTTTGAAATTTGCAGCATAACCTAGTTTTTATTTAAGGGGGTTCTATGGGTGGCATTTGAAACTGCAGTAGCAGTAGCAGCAGCAGATTTTATACAAATGATTAAGCTTACATACATGCATTAGGTGATTTTTTATATGGACTCATAGGCTCCATTGACATGTAGATATAATTTATACATTATTCACAGAGCTCCAAAGTTGCATTATACGCAGCATTTACAAAAAATGGACTTGTCAAGAACAGCAGGATGTGACCAAGATACAGTAGGAGGTACATAGTGTGACAGATCCCATGGCAAGACATGCTCAGGCTGTGCACATGATGCTTTCACCACCTTTGGTAAGCTGTTGTGGGTAACACTTCATTTTAGGTGTCAGTTAACTACACTGTATTTACAGTGTAACTACACTATAACTGTATTACAAATGCATGTAGTAGCATGCAACAAACATGTAACTACAGTGTCATTGCCCCTGTTGCATGTAATTAATGATTACCTACCCCACAGTTACACTGAAACTGACACTTGAAGTGTGACCCTAGTGCAGCCCAGTAAATTGTGGTTCGGGGCAAGTGCTGGAGACACTCCAATCATCACAAGGACTTCAGCTCTTTGTGGGCTCAATAAGGAAACCACTAATGTCTCTACCACAAAGGGAGTCAACAACCAGCCCAAGTTTAATGGAATAACACTGCTTTATTAACAATATATCACCTGCCAGAAGGAGGGTTAGTGCAAATGTCAACTTTAAACACAACTATCTTAGGTGCCTTCCTAGCAGGCCAGATATACCCCTTCCCACTGTTACCAGGTTTTAAACAGATCCAAGTGGGAGCTCTCTTATCTCAGTCCTTGGGTACCACAGGTGTGGAGTTGATGCAGGCCAGTAGATGTTGCCACGGGTTGGCTGGTGTTGATACACTTTAAACAGAGTAACATGCTCCATTCCCCAAACCACACAGGATATGCAGTTGCTTAAATGGGAGCAAACCACTCAATATGGGGTATTTGCAATACAAATTACAAAACACAGTGAAACAATAGGTGCTTCCCCTTGAAATAGTGCCGCACTGCTTCGTAGTCATTGTTCCTGGATGGCTTCTTCTAATGCAGCAGGCCATTAGATATCTGCTCTCCCAAGGCATCTATGATGCAGGTAGGCATTCTCCCTCTGCTCCATGCTGAACTGGCTACCATGGGCACTGGCTGCAGACTCTTTTGACCTCCTTCCACTCATTCAAAACTGCTTAGGCCTGGAGCTGATCCTCTCACATCCTGGCTTCCAAACCCCTAGGTCACAGGCAGCCTGGCACTATAGTCCTTGCTACAGGAACTTTATCAGCAGCCCTTGTTTTTTTTTTCTCCACACCATATCTTCAGTATTGCCCACTTGCTGGCTTGCAAATAGTTGCTACTCTCTTCCTCTCCGGAACTCAGCAACTCTGTTCACAGTTTGCTCTCTGATTTTGAACCCTGGGATGGCAGAGCTTGCATCCACTCCCAGCACTGAAGACCTTTCCACCACAAGATCTCCACCAGATCTCTCCTCCTCCAGTACAGTACAACCTTTATAGTCCCTGCTCAAGGTCTGTCTTGGTTTGCACCTGGGGCTGTCAGTCCAGAAACTTGACAGCCCACAGGGCACAGAAAAGTCATGCAAACCTGATTCCCCTCCTTTCTCCAGAAACCTCCTGGAGTCCCTTCCTCTGCAAGGATTCTGAGCACAGGAGAGGTGGTAATAAATGGGTAATTCTCAGGTGTAAAGGAGGTGCCTAGTGGGGTCCCTTTAGGGTCAAGTTTTGGGCTGGCAGTCTTTAACATTTTCACTAATGACATAAGAGAAAGTATTAGAGGGAAAATCTGCCTGTTCAGGGATGACACCAAGCTCTTTGGCAGAGTAGATTGTGAGGAGAGAATCTACAATTTGAAAGAGGGCTTAGAGATTCTAGAGAGTCGGTCAGTGATCTGGCAGCTGGGCATCAGTGCCAAAAAGTGCAAAGTCATGCACAAAAAAAAAAAAAACCTGGAGTAGAGTGCAGGCTTGGAGGGGGTGTGATAGGCACTGTGACTGAAGAGGAGAGGGGTCTAGGAATAGTGATCTCTAACAACATCAAATTATCAACAAAATGTAATAAAGTGATAGGAAAGGAGAATAAAATGGTGGGATGCATTGGTAGGAGGTTCAGCAGCAGGGGAAAGAGGTAATCTTGCCCCTATTCAGGATTCTAGAGCGATCACTCCTGGAGTATAGTTTTGAATTTTGGAATTCTCATCTGAGAAAAAATATAAACAGACTAGAGACAATGTAGAGAAGGGTGACCAAGATGAAATAGGATCAGCATGGAAGGACAAATGAGCAGAGACAGGCGAGCATAAACATACTCGCTGAAGATCAGAAGGGAGGGGTGAAAATGATCAAACCATATAAATAAATGCAGGGTATTAACAAAGTGAGAAGAACACAAAGGGCAGCACTCCCAAAAACTGCTCAAAATAAAACTATTCAATCAGACAGTGAAACATCCAGTTGTAGAACAAAGATAGGGTAGAACCCATGGCACTAGCTCCAGTGCTTCGAGTCTTGTGTGACTCTTTGTCAGGGTGTGTGTCTATGGTGCCCTGTCTATCAACATTTTATTAGACCATTTAAAATGACATAACATCATTACAAACATGCACCATAACAGGCCAGTGCAAGCGTCAACATTTCATAATGTATTAAACTGGCAAGCCCATAATTATACTTGCACTTGGATGACAGTGGGCTCAGGGAGGGTTAGAGTGGTCAGGCAGAGGCACATCCTAGATCCTATTCCACTCAAGAACTCATATGCCACACTGGCAAATGAGGACAACCAAATAGAGGTACCCAGAGAAGTGGAAGGAAAGGATGTGGAGGTTAGCCAAGGAGGTGACCTCAGCGGGGAAAGCAGTGGACCCCAGAGGAGGAGGAAGCGAATCCTGGTGGGGACTCCATCATAAGAGGGATCCAGCTAGGAACACAGGAGGGGGAGGACAGGGGAGGTGAGGTGCCTACCAGGTGCCACAGCATGGAGGGATGGAAGGAAGATCCTGGGGATCACTGGGAAGGCAAGATGGGAGGGTGAGCTGGATGTCATTATCCACCTAGGTACTAATGACCTGGCAAATGGGGAGCCAAAGGAAGTTCAGGAAGAGTTTAGGAAACTGGGGAGGGTCTCAAGCAAGTAGCTACTTCTGTCACTTTCTCAGAGTACTACCTGTGAGAGAGCAAGGAGAACATAGGGAGTGCATGCACCAGGAACTTTAACTCATGGTTGAAGAACTGGTGCTGTGAGGAAGGTTTGGATTCATTGGTGACTGGGGACCCACCTGGAGGGATGGAGGTTTGTTCAAGCCTGATGGCCTGCATCCATCCTGGAGGGAATCAACACTCAATGATAAGTTTAAATGCTACATTGACAAGCATTTAAACTGTAGCAAAGGGTGGCAGGCCAGCGAGTACCTACTTGCTCACCCCCCACAGCTAGCAGTGGAACCAGTAACCAGAGGGAGGCTAACTCTGCAAAGCAGTGTGCAAAGATGGAGATTAGTGCCCAAGAGGTGGATAAGCAGAAAAGGCAAAATTCAGCAGAAGGGCAGACAGCAAGGAGAACCAGGGATAAATGACAACCAAGGAAGGGGCTGGAGTAGAACAGTGAAACAGCCTAGGGAGGTCAAATCATGGAAAGCCATGTGTAAATGCCAGGAGCCTTAGCAACAAGATGGAAGATCTGGAGGCTGTCATGGTGCAGTCAGACCTTGACATTGTGGCCATCACTGAAACCTGGTGTAATGATAACCCACGACTGGGAGATGGCCCATACCTGGCTACAACATATTCAGAAGAGACAGAGCAGGCAGGAAGGGAGGAGGAGTGGCACTGTATGTGAAAAAATGACATAAGGCCACAGAGATCCAGGAGGAACAAAATGGGGGAGAGATACTGTGGGTTAAGCTGGAAAGGAAAATGTGGACAACCATCCGCACAGGTGTGGTCTATAGACCACCAGCCCAGGAGGAAGAAACAGATAGGGAGCTGATGCTAGCCATCCAAAGGATGGCAGACAAGGGTGAGGTAGTACTGGTTGGAGACTTCAATATTCCAGATGTGGACTGGAGCATCCCAGCAGCAGCATCAACTATGAGCAGATTTATCCTGGACTCCCTTCAGGGTGCCTAATTCAAGCAACTGGTCATGGAACCAACTCAGCAGAAGGCAATACTGGACCTTGTGCTCACAAACAGGGACAGTGTGATGGGCGTAACAGTGGGAGAGCACCTGGGAAACAGTGACCACCAGTCATTGTGGTTTGAAATCACAGAAAGAGCAGGACCAAACCACACAAAAACACGTATCCTGGATTTTAGGGGGACAGACTTTGAGAAAATGGGGAGATACTTGAAAGAGGCATTAAGGGGAATGGGGCAGGAATCAGGGGTTGAGGAACAGTGGGCAGTATTTAAAATGGGGATTACAAGAACAACAGAATTATGCATTAAGCAGGTTAGCAAGAGGAAAAGGAAGAGGAGACCATTATGGTTTCCAAAGAGGTAGCAAAGAAAGTGAAAGCCAAAAGATTGCATTCAGGCAATACAAAAGACACAGGCAGAAGGGGATAGGGAGAAGTACCAGGAGAAGCAAAGGAGGCAGGAGGTCAGTAAGAGAAGCCAAAGCTCAGACAGAAGAACACATTGCAAAATCAGTGGGTAGAGGGGACAAAACCTTTTACAGGTACATAAGTGAAAAAAGAAAGACAAAGGGAGGGATAGTGAGACTGAAGGGGGAGGATGGGGGCTGCGTGGAGGATGACAACAGTAAAGCTGACATATTGAACAGGTATTTCTGCTCAGTCTTTACTGAGGAAGAGGAGGGTAATGGGTCTGAAGGGAGTACAAGGGGTGAGAATGGTGCAGAAATGGACACAAGTCCCTTTACCGAGAAAGGGTCCTGAAGGAACTGGAATTAATAAGAGTTGATAAAGCAATGGGGCCAGATGGGTGCAGGTCCTTAAAGAACTAAGAGAGGTGGTGGCTGAACCTCTGGCTATCCTGTTTAGCCAATCACTGGAAACAGGGAGGTACCCAAAGACTGGAGGACAGCAGATGTAGTCCCCTTATACAAAAGTGGGAACAAAGAGGAAGCGGGGAACTACAGACCAGTCAGCCTCACCTCGGTAGTGGGGAAGATCATGGAAGCACTACTGAAGGAGAGATTGATGGAACATCTGGTTGTCAATGGACTACAGGACCCAAGGCAGCATGGTTTCACCAGGGGGAGGTCATGTCAGACCAACCTCATTGAATTTTTTGACTGGGTGACTAGGGAGGTGGATCAGGGGAGGGCAGTGGACATGGCCTATCTGGACTTCAGCAAGTCCTTTGACACTGTGCCACATAGAAGACTATTACACAAACTGGGGAATATGGGTGTGGGCAGGACAGTAGTGTGGTGGGTAGGTAACTGGCTGGGTGGCAGGACACAGAGGGTGGTGGTAAATGGCTGTCACTCCACAGAGGGAAGAGTGACCAGTGGGGTACCACAGGGATCAGTGCTGGGACCGGTTCTATTCAACATCTTCATCAGTGACATTGCACAGGACCTAGAAGGCAGAATTTCACTGTTCGCTGATGACACAAAGCTCTGTAACAGAGTAGACACACCAGAGGGTGTAGACAGAATGAGGCGACCTGCAGAAACTTGAAGAATGGTCAGGGTTTGGCAGTTGAAATTCAATGCAAAGAAGTGCAAGATAATGCATATGGGGCACAAAAACCTGACACAATATATCAGTTGGGGGTGAGGATATAGCATGCACCAAGCAGGAAAGGGATCTTGGGGTTATCATCTCTGATGACCTGAAGGTAGGAAACAGTGTGACAAGGCAGCAGGTAAAGCAAATAGGATGCTGGGATGTATAGGCAGGGGCATCACCAGCAGGAAAGGAGGTCATAATTCCAGCTATACAAGACACTAGTGAGGCCCCACCTGGAGTACAGTGTACAGTTCTGGAGACCATACCTACGTAAGGACATAGACAAGGTAGAGAAGGTTCAGAGGAGGGCAACAAAGATGGTGCATGGATTGCATCACAAGTCCTATGAAGACAGGTTGAAGGAACTGAACATGTACTCCCTGGAGGAGAGGAGGGAGAGAGGGGATATGATAGAGACATACAAGTATCTTACAGGGAGGAACAGGGTGCAGGAAAACACTATTTTTAAGCGAAAAAAGATGTTCCAGGACTAGAGGGCATGGGATGAAGTTGGAGGGAGGGACGATTCAGAGGAAACATGAGAAAGAATTTCTTCACAGAACGGGTGGTGGACAAGTGGAACACCTGCCAGAGGTAGTGGTGGGGGCTGAAACAATCACGGGATTTAAGAATGCATGGGATAGACATAAAGGAATTCTGGAGGTCAGGGGTAAGGGGCAACAGACTTCTAGGAAAACAAACTGAACTTACAAGCTCAAATGGGCAGACTGGGTGGGCCATAGGCCCTTATCTGCTGACACTGTCTATGTATCTATGTATCTATACATTTATCTTCAAGCAGTGTGTTCCTATAAGACAAAAAGTAAGAATAACAAATTAATTTACATAAAAGGTACATGAAAGGCACAAAAAAGACAGGCAGAGAGATAACAGAAATGGGGAGGCGGGGGGGGGGGGGAGAAGAAATGCAAGTTCTAATAAAGAGTTCCTAGTCCTCAGAGGCATAAATTGCACATCTTTTCTTTTTTCTTATAGTATTCAGTGTCAGAAATCATAAATCTAAGAGCAGTGTGTTATTATATAATAAATCCATATGTATATAACTATTAATTTTTAATAAAGTGCCATGGGCATAAAGAAACTAATGAGAAGCAAAAATGCAGTCTTTTACACATCCATTAATATTCAACAGTAGGATACATTTGATTTCAAGTACGGTGGTGGGTGGGATGGAGGTCTCTATAAAAATGATGCAGTGGTGTAATGTCTATACTATTATTTAGTCCAGAAGGTATCAGTGCTTTCAAGGTAAAAATCCACCTTGATTCACACATAGAAAGTTTGTTCACTTGGTCCCCTCCTCTTGGATGTGCTTTAGTATGTAGCACTGATACCTTCAGGATTAAATGAAAGTCTGGACATTACACGATTTTTATACACCCCCCATACTTGAAATCAGATGTATCCTAATGTTGAATATTAATAGATGTGTAAGATTGCACTTTATTCATTTCTTATGCCCTATGACCCTTATTAAAAACTAATGGTTATATATATAGATATTATTTATATATATATATGGATTTATTATATATTAATAACATACTGGGCTTGAATATTCAAAGGGTTAGCAAAATATAGCAATGAGGTTCACCCTGCGCAAGTCCAAACTGCTCCATTCTGCGATATTCAGCAGGAGGCAGTTGCACCACAGAAAACATGCTGAGCAACAGCGCATGCAAATGAATGCATGCTGAACTGGAGGGGAGGAACCATGCATAAACTGCACAGCCCGATATTCAGCGGGCTGTGCAGAGTTGTCGGCGCAACCCCAACCTCGCCTGCAGGACTTTTGAGCCAAAAAGAGAGCTTAAGTGAGGAGCCACCCACAGGTGAGCTGCTGTATTGCAGGGCGCAACACAGCAGCTGCCACCAGCTGGCCCCCAACCAGTCCCTGTGCCCCCCCACAGCCCGGTCGCGGGCATAGTCTACCCCCACCAGCCCGATCGCGAGGCATCAATGTCAGCTCCCCTCCCGTTCTCATATCCCTGGTGGTCCAGTGGACTGAAATGCCCAATCGTGGGCGGTATGTACATAATTCCCACCCCTCCCGTTCACATCCCTGGTGGGTGCTGCCACCCCGCCGCCGCCGGGGGGCGGGTGGTGGGCTTTGTGGTGGGTAGGGTGGGGACACCTAGCCACCAGGGCTGTGTTCTGGGGGTGGTTTTATCACACATACCGCCAGCGATCGGGCATTTCGTCCACTGGACCACCAGGGATGTGTACGGGGGTGGGAATTATTATACATACCGCCTGGATCGGGCATTTCGTCCACTGGACCACCAGGGATATGTACGGGAGGAGGGTGGGAGCCACATTGATGCCCGACGGATAGGCTGGTGGGGAGTACACTATGCCCGTGATCGGCTGCAGGCGTGCCGGTCCCCGACGGCTGCTGCCTGGCAGGGCGCCAGGCGCAAGTCCTCGGGGATCGGCGCACCTACATGCTAATGGCATGCAAATGGGGACATAATCACATGCAAATGGCCCCCCCTGCGCCTTGCATGAATTATAGCCCCATTTGCATGTCACCTTTTGAATATCGTGATTTTGCGCATGGCGCAATGGTACTTGCCACCCATAAGTTGAATGCTCCACTCTGTCAACTGCGGTGGCGCAAGTTCCACTGCGCCATGCACAGTGGCTGTGGCTGGGGGTGATATTCAAAGGAGTTCCTCAATAGTGCAACTCCTTTGAATATCGCCCAGGACACACCCCTGCGCAACTATTTTGCGCAGCTCAAGGGCTTGCGCCTATGAATGGCGCAGTTTGAATATCCAGCCCACTGCTCTTAGGTTTATTATTTCTTACCTTGAATACTATAAGAAAAAAGAAAAGATGTGCAATCTCTGCCTCTGAGGACTAGAAACTCTTTATTAGATCTTGCACCCTCCCCCCTTTTCTGCTGTCTCTCTACTTGTCTTTTCTGTGCCTTTCCTGTGCCTTTTATGTAAATTAATTTGCTATTGTTACTTTTTGCCTTATACAAACTTATTGTTTGAAGATAAATGTATAATTATGGGCTTGTTAGTTTAAGACATTGGATGGTGCATGTTCGTAATGATGTTATGTAATTTTAAATGGTCTAAATAAATTCAACGATAGGGCACCCCCTGAAAAAGAGTCACAGAAGACTCGAAGCGCTGGGATTAGTGCTATGGGTTCAACCCCATCTTTGCTCTACAAATGGATGTTTCACTGTCTGATTTAATAGTTTCATTTTTAGCAGTTTTTGGGAGTACTGCCCTTTGTGTTCTTCTTGTCTGATTGTTAGGCAAGCACCCACTCGAATCCTCGAGCGTGGTGTGACCTGTGTTCTTTTCTATGAACAAAGTGAATGTAAGCAAGCTGTTCAGTCAGTAACAACCTCAATATCAGGGGGAACTGTAGTAAAGTAGAGGGGGGAGTTTTAAGAAGGATGTTAGGAAACACTATTTTATGGAGAGGGCTGTGGAGGGGTGGAACAAAATATCAATGACATTGGTCAGTGCACAAACCATGGAGTGTTTCATGAAAGGGTAGACATAAAGGACTGATCAAGGGAACTAACCAGGTCTGGGTAGAAGAATGGTTGTGATTCCCTTGAGGGCACATCCCACCTCATAGGGCAGACTGAATAGACTGTAAGGCTGTCTTTTGTTAGTAATTTTCTATGTGTCTATGTTTCCTCTGCTTCTCAGCTATCCATGCTGGACAACATGTTCATCACCTTTCAAAGCTTCTCACTAAACTATTGCCTCAGAGCCCACCATTCTGACCTCTGTATTACACTTAGCAGGCCTTCCCTATTGACTTAATGAATTTCCCATGCAATGATCAACTAGTGTTAGTGTAGGACTCTGGACCCACTTACATTCTCTTGATAACCATGCAACACTACGCCAGGTCAATGGTCCCCTCACGCTCTTATGCTCCCTCTACTGCTAAGCGCACTGTCAACCCCACTCCTTTCACTCTGCTCTGCTGATTTCTTACTGCTGGGTCATATTTAAGTTTATGTAAATTTGTGGATATTACTGATTCAAGCTGACATGATTTCATGTACATTACTGATTCAACTCAAAATCAGTTTCTGAGGGGAAAACAGAAAAGAAAAAGGAAAAATAAGCATTAGCTATACAATAAAAGTCACCTTACAATGTTAAAATAGTAGAGGATGTTTAGAGCTGGTTTGTGGGTTTCAGGTACATAGAAACATAGAAACATAGAATTTTATGGCAGATAAGGACCGCTTGGCCCACCTAGTCTGCCCATTTTCCTACCTAACAGATAAGCTGCAGATCCTAGTTAACCAACAGCTTACTTTCTCCTACCCCCCACTAGGACTGCCTTATGCCTGTCCCATGCATTCTTGAAGTCCCCCACTGTTCTTGACTCCACAACCTCCTCAGGGAGGCTGTTCCATGCATCCACAACCCTCTCAGTGAAAAAATACTTCCTCACATTACCTCTGAGCCGTCCCCCCTCAATCTTCAAATTGTGCCCCCTTGTTCTTGCACATCTCTTTTTCTGGAAGATGCTATCCTCTTGGACTTTGTTAATTCCCTTGAGGTACTTGAGGGTTTCTATCATGTCCCCTCTCTCCCTTCTTTCCTCAAGGGTATACATATTAAGCTCCTTTAGTCTTTCTTCGTATGTCTTCTGGTGCAGACCCTGCACCAATTTGGTTGCCCTCCTCTGTACAGCCTCCACTCTGTCTATGTCTTTGAGGAGATGGGGTCTCCAGAACTACACACAGTACTCTAGATGGGGTCTCACCAACTGTCTGTACAGAGAGATAACAACTTCCTGTGTTCTACTATTGATGCCTCTTCCTATGCATCCCAGTATCCCCCCAGCCTTCCTTACTGCCTTCTCACATTGCTTGCCTACCTTTAGGTCATCTGATATAATTACCCCCAGGTCCCTTTCTATTTTTACTGTTGTCAGTATCTCACCCCCAATTGTGTACGCTTCCCCTGGGTTTTTGTTTCCCATGTGCATTACCTTGCACTTCTTTGCATTGAATCTGAGCTGCCATACATTTGACCATTCCTCCAACCTTGCCAAGTCCCTTCTCATCCTTTCCACTCCATCTTGTGTATCAACCCTGTTGCAGATCTTTGTGTCATCTGCAAAGAGACATACTTTTCCTTCCAGTTCCTCTGCAATGTCACTTATAAAGACATTAAAAAGGACCAGTTCCAGTACTGAACCCTGAGGTACCCCGCTAGTAACCCTCCTTTCTTCACTGTGTACTCCATTTACTACTACCCTTTGTGTCCTGTTGTCTAGCCAATTTTTTATCCAGGCTACCACCTTGGGACCCACTCCAAGGCTGGCTATCTTGTGTATTAATCTTTTGTGTTGGACTGTATCAAATGCCTTGCTAAAATCTAGGTAGGCCATGTCCACAGCACCTCCCTGGTCTACTACTTTGGTCACCCAGCCAGGTAGGAGTAGAAATAAGAGGGGGTATTTATAAATGCACTAAAATTAGTTCTATGCTTTCATGGATGGGGGACTATGCCCCCCAAACCCTCCTCCCCTCCAAGAAGATATTGTGTGATTGTTAGCTTGGTAAGATCATTAGATAAAACCATGAGCTGGCTGAAGGCATGAGCTGACAATGGTAGTGCTCAGCCAGACAAGTAGCATAGCGGTAATATATCCTAATGGATGCTAATTCCATGACATACCGCTGCACTACTTGTATGGGTCTGGATCCATCAACGCTGATCCTCCTGTATAAATACTGGATAGACAACCTCCCTAATACCAGGGCTGCCCACTAGGCTGAAGTCTATGATTAAGATAACATTTTCCAGTGTGATAATTTGGAGAAATTGCAATTAGCATCCAATAGCTTCATATGAAGTCCGAACTATCCATAGTTTACCTGACACAAAATGGCCACCCAGGTAATAAAGAGTTAAATCAAGTTCTTGCAGTGTTCTGCATGATATCACTCATAGCACTTTATCCTGCTGGGTGCCCTGTATCTATCAACTGTCTTATCTCCATGATGCACACCAATGTACTTGGCTTCCAAAGACCAGGTGTTCCAACCCCCAAGGTGTACCAAACCCACAGGCCAGACAGCCTTCTACTGGCTTCCATCCCTCTGGAACTCTCTTACCTGCAAGCTCAAAGAAGCCAGACCTGTCTTCTCCTTTAAATGCCTGCTGTGGCACCATGGGTTGTTCATATGCTCCTGTACAGCCTTACAATCTAATCAACTCTCCCTCAATGCAAAGAAAACCGTCTCAGTGACTTTTGGCACTAGGCAAAGACTTTCCAGGCTCCCCTCCCCTATCACATTCCATACCCTGGATGGGACATCCCTCGAGACCTGCACCTCTTTCAGGTACCTCGGAGTCTCGCTTGATCAGCATCTAAACTTTTCCGTACATGTTGATTCCATACTAAAGAAATTACACCCCAGGCTGGGTGCACTTTACTGGAACCATGACAATATCCCAGTCTCTGCTCGCAGGTCCATTGTGCAAAAAATTATCCTCCCTGTCTTCAATTATGGAGATGTTGTCTATTGTTTGGGGACCAAGTCCACCCTAGCCAGACTGGATCCCCTCTACCACTCCTTCTGCCACTTTGTGCAGAACTGCCATCACTCCATCCATCACTGTGCTCTCTACCAATCAATGAACCTTACATGTCTATATAACCACAGGCAGGCCCACTGCGCCAAAATCTCAGCCAAATACTGGTCCCAGTCGCTCCCCCCACCTCATCTCCACCCTAGACGATACAAGCAGCCAAGCATATTCACTCAGAAGCAATGACCCATGGATCCTATTTATCCCACTTAGATTCACTACCGTGGGTCAAGCAGCCTTTAGCTACCAGTTGCCTAAGTTATGGAACTCTCTCCCCGCAAACATTTGTCACTTCTTTCCCCCACACCTCAACTCCGTGCTTCTAGCTCACTACTCCCCTACCTGTTCTTGTGCCCAGGCCTAAATAATAAAATCAGTCCACAGTGAGGCAGCCTGGTCATCCTTCCTATTGCACATTTAATGTTTGCTGCCTATCCTAATATTGTAATGCTTGTTCTCAAAACAGTGCCTGCATGAGACAATCTTAAGTATCCTCTCATCCCATTTTATCTGTGTCTCAGGTACCCAAGGTGCTGCATCTGTCCCTACTAGGTGCTATACTCAATGTATTATGTAACATACTGCACTTGTTTCTTCAACTATGCTTGTACCTTCCCTCCCCTAGGATGCATCTGGAATCGAACAGTAGCCTGCTCAGTATGCCTTCCTGGTGAAGCGCTAATAAATAAATAAATAAATAAATAAATAAATAGATAGATAGGTGACCCAGGTCTCCTCATTAGACTCTGCTTAGTACCTTTACACCTGCCTAGTAAGCAGTGTGTAGTGTGGCACTGTATCCTGCATTTAGTGTATTATTGTGCTATGTACTGCCTCTCATGTTTGTATTCTGTATGTAATCATGTACTATTGTAATGCACTGTATTACCAGTTACCTCACCCTCCAGAATGCACTTGGATAGGAGTCAAATGTGATCATGTGTGTCTTCCTGGACAAAGAGTTTAAATAAATAAAATCAATATGTAAGTCAGAAAATTTTATTTTGAAGTATTAAGCTGTTTTATGTCTAGCAGGTGTACTTCTGCTGGTTTGCTGTTCTCCTGGTGCTTTGGGGTCTGGGGCTGCAGTAGACACACCACTTTTTGGGCCAGGTATTCCTCAAGATCCTGGCTGGGAGCTTTTGTTGGCCATCCTGGCCTGGGTCAGGCATACAACACCTCATTCCAGCTAAAGGCCCCTTTCTACCACCTTTCTAACAGCACCTGTTGTAACTCCGTGCAGACTTCAACCAACTTGGTGTGCACACCACCAAGGTCAGTGAACATTCCACCAAACTCAGTGTAAATGGCACCAAGTTCACTGCTCAAGGCACCAAGCTCTGTGTGCACAGCACACACCTCTGTATGCAGCTGGTGCATATTTTAGTGGATGGTCCATACTGTACGTAGCCACTGCTGTTCAATAAGCCTTATCTTTGGATACATTCCTGTAGATCCTGCCTCCTGATTGCAGTTTGTCTGGCCCCAGCCCTAGAGAAGCTCTCAAGGGGATCTGCTGTGCAATTTTGTGAGTAGTGTGGTTCCCTTGAAAGAGTTTGGCATAGTCAAAGCTCCTAGAATTTTGTGCTTCCATGGTTGCAGAATGTTCCATAGAATTTTCAGCATGCAGAGGAACATACTCTGCATGCTGGAAATGAGTCTTTGACTCAAGGATTGTATTTGCCATGTGAATACAAAAAAATAAATTTATATACAGGTTGTACAATCCTGAAGCCCCTCCTCCATGCTTAGGATATGATGTCATCAATGACTTCACATCACATTTTAGCGAGTGGCTGACTGCAGTCTGCAATACAAATGAGTTATGCATGCTGCAGGAATGCTCAAATGACACCACAGAAGTCAAGGATGCCTGCCTTAGAAATTAGGAGTGAAGTGCCATGAAGAACTAGAGTTCCTGGATATTGTGCTGGATGAGTTAATGAGGGTGCTGGTGTCCTGCGTTCTCAGTGATGCTCCTGTGGTTGATGTGAGGGAAGGTGTATGTGTGTGGAGGGACATCCAGAGTCTTTTTCTGTGCAACCATGGTGGTGTCACTTTCAGATTGTGTGGACGCAGTGTGTGGCACATTGGTCTCCTGTGGGCTACTGAGGTCTGCCCCCAGTGGTTTGGGTTCCTAACAGCATTATTCCTGTGACACTGCCCCCTGTGATGCCCCAGTCTAAGTGTCTTTGTCAGCCGCGGATTGTCTCTCATGGAGCATAATGTCATCTGCACCTAAAACAATAGGGCATGTGTTAGTCCACAGTGTGTGTCAAGTTGCATGTTGATTTGTGGCTCATTTCTAGCCATGCCACCTGCTCCATATTTACTACTTGTCCAATACAGTGGTATATTATTGAATCCTGGCTGTATATCCAACTGACTGGATGTCTGAGTGGGATCCCCCATCCACAGTTTCAGTTGGTTGGTCCACATCTGTGGGTGGAAGACTGCCAATATCGTGTGATCCTTTGTTACTCCCTGCATGTCAGAGTACATTACAATATTCAGCTTCCAATGTATTCATGTCATCTTCTCCATAGTTTGACTGCTTGCTAAAGGTGTCATCCATGATGTCCTCTGAGTTCATCTTCAGAATATCATCTTTGCCCTTCCTAACCTGTGGCCAGCTAGGCCTGTTGACGGAAACACAATTTGTTCTTCATGCCACATTGATTTGATAGCCTTTGATGTCCTGCAGGTACTGTCAGATGTATTTATGGCAGTTTGGACACCCTTCCACACCACTTGCTTGTGGCATGGCATTCTTCTAGGGCACTGCACTGAACAGGGTTACTGTTGGTTGCAGGCCTTAATGACTATGGTTGCTGCTTTCTCCACTGTGAAAGTGGAGCCACAAAGAAGGACTACATGCCTGGGGGTTGCCAGAGCTAGTGGACAGAAGGTAGCACATATTTATATCTTTGACTACCTCCCCAGCATCAGCATTTGCCAGACTTGGCCACTGTCATTCCACTCTGCTGACAAGGGGGCGTGGGGGCAAGCCAGTAGTTGAGCAGTAGCATGAAGAGGCAGGGCTTGTTATGTTCAAAAGCCTGCACAACCACACATGTTAACAGCACAGCCATAAAGAAGGACTACATACCTGGATGTTGCCAGAGTATGTGGATGGGAGGTAGAACATACAAACATCTGTGACTTCCTCCCCAGCACCAGCATTTCTCAGAGCTGGTCAATGACATTCTGTGCAGCTGATGACGGGGTGAGCCAGTAGCTGAGTGGTGGCACGAATGGGCGAGGCTTGTTAAGTTCAAAAGCCTGTGTCACCTTGCGTGTTAACAGCACAGCCATAAAGAAGGATTACATGCCTGGAGGTCCCCAGAGCCCATGGATGTGAGGTAGCACATACAGACATCTTTGACTACCTCCCCAACACCAACAGTTTTTAGACATGACCACTGACATTCTGCACAGTCGACGAGGAGGCTTGAGAGTGAACCAGTAGCTGAGCAATGTCACAAAGGGGCAGGACTTGTTAATATCACAATCCCATGCCACCTTACAGTGCAAGTGCTGCGGCATGAGTGCAGGTGGTGCAAGCACGACATGGGAAACAAAAATGTTAATATTAGTGAGTGAGACTGTAGTTCTTTCTTGAATTTCAATCTCCCTGGTTTGCCAAGGCTTGTTGGACAGTTGCTGTTTATGTACTTTGAGCCAAGGGAATGGTGAATCATAACATTTGAAACATGCTGACTGAGTGCCACAAATCGGCACTTACATCTGTGTAAAGTAACTCTGTGTGGATACTGGGGGACAGATTTTCAAAGGGTGGCTCAGGGCTTCCATCAAGCCCTGCATCACACCACTTTATTCCTGCAGCTGCACCAGGTACCTTTGCCAGAACTATGCATGATTTTACAATCTTGGGCAGAGCTGTGACAGTTTACCTGCTTTATGGCAGCTTGCGGCAAATCTCGGGTGCAGGCTCTGTTAAAACGATCCCTGTTACTGAACCAGGCTAGATCACAGAAATATGATTTAATATGCACCCATTACTACAAGGGATAGAAAATCCCTTTAAATTGTTGCAAGCCCAGTGCACCACATCTTTGGTGCCCCTGGGGCTTCCAGCAATCTCGGGCATGTGAAAATCTGTCCCTGAGAATCTGTGGCCTATTGAGTAAGTCGTGGACTATTTTTCCTTAAAACTGTATATTCTATGTATTGTATAACAAATAACAATGGTTGCAAATAATTTGGTTCCTGCTGCTGCTATATGTGAGCTGTTTGTACTGCTCATTTTATGTCCCCTGAAAAAGTATAATTTTATATGTGTGGCTATGCTTTAGTAGGTTTATTAGAGTATAAAGCAATTAAATAACTAGGTACCTACTAAAGCTAATTTATCTTCTAAAAGGTAATTTTTTATTTTATTACATTTAATGCTCTGGCTTAAAATGACAAATTAAAAAAAACAAGAGATACATGTTTTACCCAAAGAGACACTTTTATTAAACAATTAAACATACGATTATTGTAAGGGTATGTAGGAATATAGATAATTGAACAATATCATTTATTTAAATCCTGGAACTAACTGTAGTGGTAGAAATTTTGGAGTTTGAGGTATTTCAATCAGTCAATCAAATCTTTATTTATTCAGGCGATCACCATTGAGCAAGCCATTTACAAGGTGGACCCGCTGTTGGCAGGGAAAATTGTACAGTTACATATAAATATATATAATACAAAAGGAACAACATGTTTACAATACTGGTAGGAGCAGTATTTACATTCCAAGTCACATGCACAAGAAAGATATACACAACACAACCGACGTTATATATATATATATATATATATATATATATATATATATATATATATATATATATATATATATATATATATATATATATATATATATATATATATATATATATATACACAGTTCCCACAGGAGCAGAATATGTATGGATGTCATATACAAACCATAGAAGAAAAAAGAGATTATTTATATTCCTGTCCAGCAGAAATACATTACAGGCCTGGATGGAAATTCCTAAGCTATGGAGGTGCACATAACAGTGTGTAAGCCTTAGGTAAATGTGGCAGAAGGGGGAGGTGAATAAGAGGGATGCAGAGGGTGCTAATGGCAAGTGGGGCAGAGGAGGGGGGAGTAGTAGTGGCAAGGGCTGATTTGGATAAGCAGCTGGGACTAGTGTTGAAGAAGAGAGGAACAATAGTCAAGCTGCTAGGAGCGATAGAAGCAATTACAGATTTCAGCAAACATTTTGTCATAGAGGGTCTTAAAGAAGGCAGAACTGACAGGTGAGCTAAGTCTCAACGATTTTTGTATCCTATTCCAGAGAGTAGGCAGGGCATAGCTTATGGCGGCCCTTCCAAAGCTAGTGTTGGCCCTTGGGACATTCAAAGAAAACCGCGATTGACTTCTTAAGGCATAGTTTCTAATAGGATTAAGGGGGAGAAAGTCAACAACGTATTGTGGGAGTTTGTTGGTAAGGGCTCAGAGTGTCCATAGGGCTGCATTTTTATAATGCCTGTATTGAAGGGAGGGACACCCTATGGCTGCGTATAAAGAGCAGTGATGTGTGGAGTATGGGAGGCCAGTTATAAATCTCAGTGCTCTATGATATAATACATCCAGTTTTGCAAGCTATGAGGCAGGGCAATGGCCATAAATGAAGTCGGCGTAGTCAATTAATGAAAGGAATGTAGATTGGACAAGCTGTCTTTTTGTGTCTGTGGTCAAGAGGCATTTAATTCTGAAAAAAAGACCAAGTCTCTGCCTCAGTTTTTCAGCAGTTCTTCTGTGTGTTCCACAAAGAGAGTTTGTTGTCTAGCCAAATACCAAGGTATTTGAATGTATTCATAAATTCAAGATTTTCCCCTAATAACGTAGAGATTGATGGTAATGGACTAGCGACAGCAGAGTAAGCCCCTGGGCCTGATGGTGAGAAAAGAATGGCCTTGATTTTTTTTGCATTTAGTAGTATCTTTTTGCTAAGGAGCTGGTACTGCAGAGTATTAAAGTCAGCTTGTAACTCAGCGCAGGCAGCTTCAGGAGATTCCCGGCTTAAGTAGAGCACCATGTCATCAGCAAACAAGTGAATACTGGCATCTTTGAATCCGAAGTCCAAGCTGTGGATATAAATGGTAAACAGTAATGGGCCCAGTATGGAGCCCTGGGGACACCTCTTTTTATCAGTTTAAGTGGAGAAATCTCTCAATCAGCCTTAATTTGTTGCTGTCTATCAGAAAGGTAGTCTTGGAACCATCCCAATACAGTTGAGCCAATGCCTATAGTTTTTAAGGTGGAGAGGAGCAGACAGTGGTCGACAGTGTCGAAAGCCTTACTGAGGTCCAGAAACACGGCACAGACAAATTTTTTGTTGTCTAGGTCCTGTTGCCAATCATTAGTAACTTTTGCCAGTGCTGTAATTGTACTATGCTTAGCTCTAAAGCCAGACTGCATTGGGTTGAGTAGTCTAGCATTGTCTAAGAAAGATCTCAGCTGCGTATCCACAATTGTTTCCAGAAGTTTTGAAAGTATGGGAAGAAGGGAGATTGGTCTGTAGTTATTTAGGTCACAGGGGTCCCCTGCTTTAAACAGGGGAATGACGTCAGCAGTTTTCCATGCCTTGGGGATGGAGCCTTGTGCTAGAGACAGACTGAATAGGTGTGTTATAGGTGTAGCAAGTATATGGTATGCTATTTTCAAGAAATATGGTCGAAGGAGTTGGCCCCAGCACTTTTTTAGTATCTAGTTGTAGAAGAAGATCTTCAACTTCTTTTATGGTGGTAGGTGAAAAGGAGAAGTCCATGTTATTGATACTTGGTTCTGAAGGATGGGTGTTGGTCTGAGGAAGAAGGCTACTTACAGGTGTGTTACCAAACGCCAGGCCAGCAGTGGCAAAGTGATTCTCGTAAGCCTGAAGTATCTCTAATTTATCATTAATGATAATATTATCAGTGGTAATTTTGGAAGGAAGCGCACTTCCTGGAGAGTGGCCAGATAGCTCTTTTATGGTGGACCAGAACTTGGTAGGGCAGTTTGATGCAGAGAGTAGCTCGGTTTGATAAAAGTTGGCTTTGGCCTCTCTGATCAACTTAGTACAGACGTTTCTAGATGCCCTGAAGAGACACCAGTCTGCGTCGGCATGAGATTTACGAGCCTTTTTCCAGAAGTAATCTCTTTTGAGTAAGGCAGCCTTCAGATCCGTTGAGAACCAATGGCAGGTTCTGGCTTTTATTCGTGCTTTAACCAGGGGAGCATGGCTGTTCAGGGCGCTGGATATGATTTCATGAAGAACGTCATAGGCATCGCTCACTGACTTAGCCAGGTAGAAACTCTGCCATAGCAAAGAGTTTTTTAGATCATTGAAGTATGCAATAGGATCGAAGTTCCATCTGGATCTTTTAATGGAAAACTTTGATGTAGATAGAGGTTTGGTAACAGTTCTCAAGCCACCAATAAAGCAGTGGTCACTAACGTCCGCTAAGAGGATACCAGCATGGGAAAAGGAATGAGGTCTGTTAACAAGGAGAGCATCCAAGAGGATGCTTCTCATTGGATTATTTTTTGTTGATGCGAGTAGAATCAGTAATAAGTTGAGTGAGCCTATGAGAGTCACAGAATTGTTTCAGGGGTAATGAGACCTTAGTCAGTCAATCATAGTTAAGGTCACCTAGTATGATTGTTTCCATTGGGGTAGTATCCAGGTGGGATGACAGGTGTGTCAGAAGTTGCGTTCCTGCTGCTGGAGTTCTATAGCAGCCTATGATGCGGAACGCCACTGATGGGGAAAGCTCGACTTTAAGGGACAGGCATTCAAATCCACAGGCAAAGGAGGTAGCATCTAATATAGATACTGAGAATTTGTTTTTAACATAAATGGCTACTCCTCTACCCCTGGTCTGCCTATCGGTTCTGAAGAGGAGGTAGTTAGGGATGTTTACCTCTCTGTCTGGGGTGGGTGCCCGGAGCCATGTTTCCAAAAGCACAAGTACGTCTGGTGCAGTATGAATAATCCAAGCCTGGACTGAATCGAGCTTCTTTAAAAGACTACACATGTTAGTATGCAAGAAGCTAATTCCTTTCAAAGTTGTGAGTTCAGAAGGAGATGAGAGCACTTTCGTAGGGCCAGGGTTAAGTTCGACGTCACCTGAGCATAGGAGTAGAAGGAGCACAATTTTCCTCAGGGCAACAAGAAGAAGTTTAAAGGCACGAGTCTTTCTATGTCTGGTACAGGTTCGAGTACATGGGTCCAAAGACTGAATCATCTTATTGTGCTGCCCTACGAATACATATCCTAGGATCCATGCAGAATAGCATCAAGCCATACCTAGTTTGAATGGATAGGTTATAGGACCACGTAGAGGATATTGGTTAGCAGTTCCACTTTGAGGAGATTCCACAAACTGTGAGGGGATCAAAGGCATACAGTGGCAGAATAATTTGTTCATAGTGTTGGTATATGGGGAGACTAGCATGGTAGAGCATGCACCTTTGTTGGAATCAATTCTGTCAGGTTGCCTAACCACATAGGGTATTATACAAAGGCTGGTGAATAAGTGTAGCCAAACAAGGTCTGTCATGGTTACCGTTTATGTAAGTAAGGAGCGTACTGCAGTAGCTTCTGCTATCTAAGTTATATAGGTCCCAGGGGTCGTTGTTCGTATCGACTGTTTGAGGAAGTTTAAAAGCGAAGTTGTACAAGATAAATGTATACCGCCTCGGCTAGAGAAAGGAGAGTGGCCACAATAGTGGGGCAAACAAAGGCTAGCAGTCTGAGTGAAACAGCTTAATTAGCAACTGAAAAGCCTGTGATTTCCTTGGTGCCTTGCAGTCTGAGAGAGCTACAAAGTCACTGAAGGGGCTGTAACACTTGGTTGCTGGGAACATTTTAGACAAAAACACAGTTTTTTGGCAAATCAGTCACAGTTCAGTAATTTGTAGTACAATTTTCAAGTAAAACAGTGCCTTAGCAAGACGGGATATGCTAGACAGCAAGACAGGATATGCTAGTCAGCAATAAAGCAACCCTAAAGTACCAAAAGCGATTGTGCCTCAGCAAGACAGAATGAGATAAAGCTGCTAGACAGCTTGGTTGCAAAAGGGGATGGGAGGAATTGCAGTTGTTGACAGTAAGTAACCAATAAATTGAAACATCAGATAGGAGTGGGCAGAGACTGTGTGCATTTAAAGGAGGCCTGGGAGGGGGAGGCGGGGTGGGACGAAAAATCAAGGGGAAGTTTGCAGAGCTGCCACTGAATCAGTGCACATATAGTTGGAGAGAAACTGCAGCAGAGGAGAATGGCAAGTTACTTTACACAGGCCGAGCAGAACAGGCTAAATTAAAGTATATAAATTAGAAGCAGAGTACAGGGATGCAGGCTTACATTAAGCCACACGTCTCGGGTGCTTCTATCTCAGGTGAGTGAGGCCAGCCAATCAGGGAGCTCTACACAGGTGTAGAGCCAATAGCGCTACCCTGAGAAGGCGCTGAAATTGAAAACAGCAAATTGCAAGTGATGATCCAGTTCAGCGTTCACACAGCCCAGAGAAATTGTGGCAATTTTTCAAGTGTCGTACCTTATCTATCTCTTTGAGGGGTAGGTGGATCAGGCTCCTTGCACCATAGAGGTGCTATGGCTGGATCGTGACCGCTGCCCAAGGGGGCAAGTGGCACCTGTAAGGAAGGAGACAGCAGATTAAATAGGAGCAGATGGGGGGGGTGTCTAAACAGAGACACACAAAGAGAGCTGAGCATCAACTTGAAAGACAAGTCAGGGGGCAGTCTCAGACAGAGGCAAGGTGTCGGCTAACTCGGGAATCCAAAACAAGCACAAAAGAACAGACTGATGGGGGAGGGCAGGAGGGACAGAACAGAGACAGAGGAGGATAGGGGGACAAAGGAAGATGATTAAGAATGAAAGTCAAGGGAGAAGCCTTAGGCTCAAGACAGAGGCTACACAGATTTTACAATTCACTGAATTTTCTAAGTCAAGTTGAGGAGACCATCTCTTTTGAACGTGCTGTTGTAGCAGGTGTGGGCTATCGAGTTGCTCTCATCTACCGTCCACCTGGAGATGAGAAGCAATTCCTTAAGGAAGTAGCGGACTTTTGAGTCTCCCAGGCTGATGGTCCTGGGTGACTTTAATGCATGGATCGATGATGAACTCTCGCAATTTGGACAACACTTCCTCCAGTTAATAGATTCACTAGGCCTAACACAGGTGGTTACCACTGCTACACACAGAAGTGGCCATTCTCTTGATTTGGTCTTTCTCCTGGGGAGGATCAGGCTCCTTGCATCGTAGAGGTGCTATGGCTGGATCGTGATCGCTGCCCGAGTGGGCAAGTATTTATAAGAAATTAGTATTGTTTGAAGATTTGAATATTAGATTTAGAAACTTAAAATCAACTGCTGCATCAAGATACAGGATTTATGTTGACCAGACTCAGTCTTCATCTTCAGATGTTAGGAAGTACCTTGCAGGGGGGTGGAGTTAACATGGCAGAGGCATGCAGCATTCTGTAAGAACTCCATGCTGATGGCTAGATTAAATGTTCAAAAGTCTGGGACAATTCTTCTGCTTAATCTTCATGTGGCTGACAAAAGGAAAGCTTTATCATCATCATCATTGGAAGAGTTTGCCTCACTTGGAATTAAGTTGCTTGAAAAATATTTCAGACTGACTACAGGCACTACAGGTGTCGGGCAAAACAGGGAGAGAAGCTCCAGTTTCACAGCTGAGAGACCAACTACCAACCTGTGACTGCTTGAGAGTAACTTAACAGCTCTTCCAGAAGTTAAGAAAATCACTCCTACCACCAAGGCCATTACATCAGATACAAGTAGAGCAGGTGCAGTAGCTGAGGTTTGTAGCAAGGATTCCTTAAACCAGACATCTTTGCCTGCAACAGAAAGCACTATGGCTACTATGACCACTAAATATACAATAGACTCTCTTGGGGTATCTTGGAGAAATTATTGTTTTGGACACAAAGTTTTGATAGGAAATTTAATGCATTGTTGGAAAAAGTGGACTTTTTGCAAAAAGGCGCTGAGCAGGATCAGAAGAGGATTGAGGAACTTTATAAGGATGTGGATAAAAAACACAAAAGAAACTGGAAAGACTACATGCAAAATGTCTGGTATGGAAGCAACTACAGCCAATTTAATAAAAGACAATTATGCAATGGCACGTAAAGTTGAGATGCTGGAGAATCAGCAAAGATATCGTAATTTGAGGCTGATTGATTTACTCCCTACTCTGCATTCAGAATTTCAATCAATTCAGGATTAAAGACTTCTTTATCAATGTTTTTGAACTGCCAGAAGATAATCTGCCCTTTATAACCTGGGTTTATAGAATTCCTTTGAAATCCATCAACCTAGATAATCCAGCCTCTCAAAAGACATCTACCATCCTGCTGACTTTAGCGTTTGAAACTGAGCATGATTTGATTATGCGTCTTTCACGAATTGAAGTCCCCCCTTATATATAAAAATAACAGATTTTCAATCTTCCCTGACTATTGTTATTCCACTCAGCAAAGATGTCATCGATTTTTAGCATATTGACAGGACATACTTGAAATGGGAGCAGAGTTTCAGCTCCTAGAGCCTGTGAAACTTTGCATAAAACTTAAAGGGACATAAGGGGCATGGCCTGAGCACTGGGAAAGATGGCAGCATAAGGCCTTAGCTCCCTCCCTAGTCATCATTATCCTGAAGCAATATGCGGGCATCCAGCGGTATTTTGATCATTTGAGACGAGAATATGTCTCCTTAGCCCTTACTTTATCAATTGACCCGGGTTTTATTGTGGGATGAAACCGACAATTGTTACGGGGACTTCGGTCCTCTCGCAACCCAGACTGGGCCTAACTCGGCATCGTAGTTCTCCATCTTGCTGAGCGGCGAGGTAAAGCAATGGCAGCACTCACTTGTAACTCCTACTGTCACTGCAAATCACTAATCGGGGACAGAGGTGACTGGTATTTTTTGCAGTTAGCAATGCCACACAGACCTGTTCTGTGCATTTACAGACTGCAACTCACTGGCCCTCGATAGGCCTGATAGTGGCCACTATGGAAACAACCTCAAATTCAGTAGACATCGGCAGCTCCTTACAGCACATTACTGCACTGCTGGGAACACTAATTACTAGAGTGGATTCCCTATATACAACGTTGACAGGGACTGCAGCTGAGGTGCGAGTGCTAAACGATTGGATGAACGTTGGTGAACAGAAAAAGGAAGACTTAGAAGCCAATCAGGCTAAAATCTTATGAAGTCTCCAAGAATGAGTCTAAATTAACTACATTATGGAGAAGAGCAGAGGATCAAGAGAATCGAGGGTGAAGGAATAATATTCGCATCCTCGGAATCCCTGAAGCAGCTGAGGGGTTCAAATACAGAGCGCTTCCTAAATGAAGAGCTCCCTAAGATGCTGGGAGACAGGTGGCAAGGTCAGACAGAGGAATGTATGCATAGAGTCCCTGGGGGCCCTCGACCTAATAGCCCACTGCCACGACCTATCATTGCCTGTTTCCTTTGGTACTCTACAAAAGAGAGAATCCTATGGGCTGCACGGGACAAAGGGGAAATTTGGTGGCAGGGGACCAAGATATCCTTCTTTCAGGACTTTTCAGCTGAGGCGGCAGCCCACAGAAAAGCTTTCATACCAATTAAAAAGCTACTAGCTGATCAAGGTTTCAAATATGGCTTTCGCAACCTAATTCATCTATATGTGTCCCGAGAAGGCAAGGACTGCATCACTGAGATGCCTTGGGAGATAGAGCTGTGGGTCGCTAAACACTGGCCGCAGACACCACTCCAAACTACATCCCCCAGAAAACTATGGTCTCCAGTGCAGCACCATCAGGATAGGGGAAACAATAGTTCAGGGAGTGGCGGCCAGAGGGACCGCAATTCAGACTGGACTAGTTCTCGTGAAAATACCTCCCCCAGACTCTTAGGGCCTCGGAGCGTACAGAAACACATCCGCACTACATTCAATGCTCCAACTCAACAAACTAACATCCCCTCTCCCTCCTTACAGCAGCGGGACCAGAGTCTAGGGACCAGAATAAGACAATGCTCGCACAGTGACCCTGACTGCGACATAACCTCAGTAGGTCCAGAAGCGGCCCCTCCTGCTAAGCTGATGAAAGATGAGCATTCCTTACCCGGCGACATTCTGGATGATTTAATAATGGAAGCAATGGATGTCCACTCCTGGGTTGACTGCGCGTCAGGTATCAATGAGGAACAGGATCCTGCAACCCTCCCGATCAAGCCTGGACTGTTGACCTTCGCTGAGGCATTGGAGAAAGAACCACTAAGAATGACAACCTGCCACTCCAAAACTGACTCTGCTCCACTGGACTGAATCATTCCTCCCTGCAGCTTGCATTTTACTTCTGTCCTGAGCAACTAGAGCTCAGGATACTGCATGCCAGTGCCTGGTTATTGGGTACGGGGGGCAGGGGCAGTTTACTACTGGGGGAGTCAGTTATTGAGACCGACATGATGCCTCATAATGTCACAGAGATGGTCGTGCCTCAAAGTGACCAGGAGTCCCCCCCCCATGGGCAGGTTATCCCCCCTTCTCTCATTTGTTAGCTTTCTATTTTGCAAGAACCTGGCTGACCATCCCCGTTTTCAAGAGGCCCTTAACTGCTAAACAATGATGGGGAGGCACTAAGGCCCCTACCTACCTAGATCCCCCATTGGATGCCTTTTAAGTATCCTGTAAATTTAAGATGGTTGGGGATGGAGTCTTACATGTTCGGTTGTTCAGACTCCGTCTTCCCCTCATAGGTGTTTGGATAGCACAGCTGAAACCCGCCCCCCCGCTCGTGGAGAGAGAGAGAAAGTTCCATTGTGCATACTCCAACCACCTTTTGAATCAGCAAACTTTGTTTAACTTAGCTTTCTTAATATATAGCTAGGTCTGCTAATTGTTGGGTACATTCATTTCTTGTTGTGGAAGTTGCTACTTACTATTATAGATAAGTAATTAGGTTACTAGACAGGCCTGCTAAGGGCCGAGCCACGGCTGACAATATCAGGTTAATTTTCAACCTCAAGTGGCTAGCTAGACAATCCCCCACCCCCACAGCAGCCATGGCAATAGACTTTTCAAAAGCATTCGACTCTGTCGAATGGCCATATTTACATGAGATGCTCCAGCTCTATGAGTTCGGTCTCTACTTCAGGCAGTGGGTCCAGGTGCTCTATAATGACCGCATGGCCCGTGTTCTTACTAATAAAGATACTTTGCCCCCTTTCATGTTGCAGCATGGCACACGACAAGGTTGCCCACTTTGTCCACTGCTGTTCCTAATCACTTTAGACCCCCTTATCCGGAGGTTGCAAACCACCGAGGAGATTACAGGAGTGCAGGTAGGCGACCGATCATACTTGACCGCAGCATACGCGGACAACCTGCTCCTTACGGTATCTCACCCTCAGGAATCTATCCCCATAGTGCTGCAGACTCTCCAAGCCTTTGCCCAGATGTCTGGCCTACAAATCAATCAGAAAAAGACTTGCGTTATACCCCTTAATGCAAAATGCACTAGGGAATGTATGCAGGACTCAGAGCTAACATGGGCCCCTCTCTCTCCTACTTGGGTATTGTTATACCCTATGAATGGATGCAGATCAAATCTAGGAACTTCTCCCCCCTTATAACCCAACTAGTGGCAGAGGTATCTAGGTGGCGCAGGTCAAACCTCTCTCTTCTAGGCAAAGTAGCTGCACTCCAGATGCTCTTCCTTCCAAGAGTCATGTATCTCCTGAATAATCTGCCCATTGCCCTCTCAGACAAGACATTTCACTCTCTAGATAGGGTAATCACACATTAACTCTGGGAAGGGAAGAAACACAGATGGAGTATCCATAAGATGCGGGCGCATTGGTCCAAGGGAGGCCTTGGACTCCCTTGGCTGCAAGGTTATCACTGGTCCTTCCTGTCGGCTCAGGCAACCAGATGGTTTGTTCCTTGCCCAACGCCATCTGCACTTTGGACCCAGCTGGAAGCCCAAGTCTTAGAGGGGACCCTGCTAAGCCTATTGCTCACTAAGGCCCCCCTGTCCCGCTATAAACTTATACCCAGTATGATCGTAACCAGGAAGGCATGGCTCCAACTCATGGCTGCAGCTAAAACTACAATGAAGGAGTATTCCTTACCTTTCCGATACCTTCCCTTGTGGCATAATCAGTTTTTAACAATGGATTCCCATCCTTTTGCCTGGTAGAGCTGGGATAAGCAGGGAATTAGTACTGTGCAAGACCTTCTTATACCTAATTCCAACGCTCTAATGTCCTTTGGACATCTTCAAATGGAATACAATTTGCACTCCAGAGATCTCTGGAAATACTTACAGATACGCAGCGCAGTACACTCTCTCTCTGCTGGTCCCACCTGACAGTTTCTAAATGGCAGTGGCTAGCCACTTTACATACCAAATTCACATCTCGAGGCCTGGCCGGGAAGTTTTATGCTACGTGGCGGGAAGTTCAGTCCGATCATACAGACTCCTGTAGGGTAGCTTGGAATTCAGAGCTACAGCAGATTATTGCCCCAGAACCTGGGCCCACTGCTTACAACAGGCGCATTCTGGTTACATAGATGCCAGAAGCCAGCTAATTCAGCTTAAGATACTTCTCCGTTGGTATCGTTCCCCAGCTGTCCTATACAGATGGGGGAGTTCTACTGCATGTGGAGTGTTGGAGGTGTCAACATACTCTGGCTGATATACTTCATGTATTGAGGCAATGCCCTACCCTTACTCAGTTTTGGGCTGCTGTAAGAATGGACTGTTCTGGCGTACTTGGATATCCCATTGACTTTTCAGACCCTATGCTTCTCTTAGGGGACATGACACCACTTGGACATATAGACATGCAGCACAAAAGGTGGATCCTTGTTGCACTCATGGAATCTAAATGGCTAATACTCTGGGCATGGAGCTAACCTGCCCCTCCGGTTATCTCTGCATGGCACTCTGCCCTAGCAAGAGTGGTGGTATTTGAACGTCTCACCTATGTCAACAGGGGACAACTCCCAACATATTACCACAAGTGGGGAGTTTATTTAAACTCTACCCTGTGTCGAATCCCTCTCCCTCCTCCATGTAACCCTCCCACCTAAGGTTGCACACAGCTTGTCTTAGTATGTTATACTCCTCCCTCTTTCCATAGGCAGGTGCACCAGGAATAGGTATACATCCTGCCACAGTGGTGCTTACCAAACCCCCTAATCTGTACCTTTTTCTCTCTACTTCTACATTTTATGCTAAGGCTGATGACCTGTGATCATTTGGGTCTATTGACATGAAATAATGTCTCCATTGCAGACCTTTTTGTTTTTCTATAGAGGCTTCTTCTTAGTAAACTTAGGTAGCTGTAACTGTTATCTAGTTGTTAAACTTGAAATAACATTGGATAGTAACAAATGTTGCAACATGACTTATACTACTATTAGAGTGAAGTAATGTCTTAGTTAACCTTAATATAAGTTGAGGAATATATTATAGCAAGTTGGCTGTTGGAATTTTATCCTGCATGGCTTTGGACAATCCTGTAATGTATTTTTCCTGTCATTCAATAAAAATTATTCTATGATAAAAAAAAAAACAAAACTTAAAGGGACATAATATCTTTTCTATGATGTGGAACAGGTCCCTGCATTTATCAGGGCCCAACATAATCAAAGTGAAATGGATTTGCCAACACTTTCTGAGGAGGAGATGATAAATATGCCAATATGAGAGGACAAGATAAAATAAGAACTTTTGAATTCATATAAGTATACAGGATGTAATAGGCTGATGGAGTTTTGGAGGGAATTTTTCTTTTCTTTGCTGGCTCTTTTTGGGGGGAGATAATTTGCTGTAAAAGGGATTGTAATAATAATTAGGGTTGCAGTTTTGAACAACCATTTGAAAATGGATAATTTAAAAGATCTGCTTAACCTCATATCTTGCTATATTAAGCTTCTGAAATGAATTGTGATAACCCCCCCCCCCCATGATATTGGTCTAGACACACCATACAAGTAATTTGTAGTAAGTTTGTTTGACATCATGTTCTTTTTATTTTGTTGTATTGAGAAAATTAAAAGTCTATTATATATATATATATATATATATATATACACATACATAAAATAGGGGTGAGTGGTAAATGAGTGAGATAAAACAGCGTATCATCCACTGCAGTGTGATATTTTACCCTCTGCTCTACTGTGATGATATCAGCCATTTACACACAGGTCACAAAAGGTCACTGATATCATCACCCTAGGCAGTTTCCCTCAGCATGCAAGAAACACCTGTGCTGTTACCATAGACACAAATGCAGAACTACCTGAGAGGTCTCACTGCTGCCTACAGCTAACTCAGTGAGCATTACAAAACACACCTATCCCCCCAGCTTCCAGCTCATTACTGTGATGCTCTCAACTTGATACAGCCAGAATGCCAAACAGCACAGCTTCACAGAATAGTCTAAACTACTGCCTGCAGCTAACTCAACTACCACTGAAACACACTCTCACTTGTTCCTCAAACTCTGATTCTCACCCATTACAGTTACTGTGACAATCTCAACTTCACTGCAGCCAGAATCCTAAAGAGCACAATTTCACAGAACACTCTGCACTCTGCCTGCAGCTAACTTAATTACCACTGAAAACAGTATCAGCTGTTCTGACACTCTGCCTCTCAGCTCATTACAATTACTGTGATGCTTTAACTTCACTGCAACCCGACTGCTAAACAATACAGCTTCACAAAAGTATGTTTCTCACTCCTATCTAAAACTAACTCATTTAGCATTGCAAAACACACTCATGTGTCTCTCAGAGTTTATAACACTGCCAGCCCATTCAGAAAAGCTCACACACAGAATGAGCAAACACATAAACAGGAACAGAACACAAGACAGCATAACAAAACTTCTGAAACTCTTGACCCTATTGTATATATCAATTACGTGATGGGCAGATCATGTGCTATGGCAAATATTGTCACTCTTGCATCGTGAGCTTGGATATCTCACTCTGCAGGAGTGACAATATTTGCCATATCACACTCATGCCCATCATGTATCCCCTATATATATGTATACACATAAAGATACAGGATTTATTGTGTGAACTAGAGGTGCTATCTAACTACTGTAACAAAATTAATTATTTGAGCTATTTATTATGTTCCTTGGGGTACTTTCACTATTGCACAATTTGACTGGTACGAATGGGAAGAAACTACATCAGTGACTATGACAGTTGCTATGTGATTAGCGTTAAAACTATATCCACTGAAATTTGGATAGAGTATAATCTAACATGATCATGCATTAATTGGTAAAATAAATGATCTGACTACAAATTTGTCCAGATGCAGTTTGATAAAATACAGGTTTACAAAAGCAAAAAACATGAAATTGGTTAAGCAAATGAAAAATTATTGTGAAAAGGGAAGGAGACTGTTTTCACTGATGCTGTTGTTATTGGGTGGAGACATTAAAAGAAATGTAGGACCCAATGTGGTTGATTTTCAGTGCACCTCTGAACTGGCAAACTCAAAAAAACTCAAATTTATGCACTTGAATATTAAATGTTTAATGGCACATTTGGATGAACTGAAACTTTGATTTCAAGAAATTTGATGCCTCAGCAATAAGTGAAACATGGCTAAAACAACGTGAACAATTTAGTATGTCAATTTAGAGGGGTACACTTTGACACGTAAAGATAAATCACAAAGAGGAAGGGGAGGATTGATTATATGAAAGAAAATATACAAGTAGAACAAACAAAGTTAACTTAGCTTGTAGGTTAGCTGAATATCTAACAGTGATGCTTTTGTTGGGAGGTGAAAAAGGCACTGTGGTCTGTTTTTGATGTATATATCTCCCACTCAAAACAATTAAAAATGACATACTAATATTGGCAAATGTGAGCAATGGGAAAAAAGAACATATAATAATGGGGTATTTCAACATAGACTGGGCAACCTTGAAAAATAATAAGATCAAAAATATTTTAACAGCAAGTGGTTTTAATCAAGTTATTAAAGAGCAAACCAGGAAAAATTACAAAACTTGGAGGGTCAACAGTAGATTTGATATTAAAAAATCATATTTTTTGGCAGAATCAGGTATTTGAAATTATGTTATGTCATATCATATCATATATCATATATCATGTATCACAACACATCACATCACATCACATCACATCACATCACATCACATCACAGACAATATCTGCACTTGCACTCCAGAGCCAGGAGCTGAACAGCTCCAGTGAAGTAAGATACTCACAACTGAGTTAGAACAATGTTATTTATTGTTCGTTGCAGAAATAGCTAAATGCAGGAATGCACAGGAGGAGGACTCCATGAGGTCAGGTGCCCCAGTGCTTTGCCATGCAAGGCTTCATCAGGGAGCCTTAGATCACTGCCCTGTGTACATGATAAGAAAAAAAAAGACAAAGATAACAAAATACTAATAAGAGAAAGTAGGTCCTTTAAAAACTTAAAAGATGAGATGTTTATCGGAGAAATAAACAAAATAAATTGGTCATCCCTCTATGAGCAAATCCAGATTCAATGTGCTACACATTTATTTAACCAGGCTATAACTGAAATAATTGCCTTGCCCTAATACAAAAGAAAAGGGTAAGAGTTAAGCACTTACCTAGGTTAAATGAAAAACTACTCGATCTAATAAGAATGAAAAATATCTCATGGAAACAGTTCAAGAAATCAGGTTCTAAACAAGACATGAATTTTTATCAGGGACTTCAGAATCTTTGAAAAATTGAAATAAAAAAGCCTAAGAAACATACTATAAAAATAAGCAGTTATCAAATCCAAGGAATTTCTGGAACTCCATCAGAGAATTTTACCAACTACAGAAAAAAGTTGAAATTGACAAAATAAAATCTGGAAAGAATTTATTGCATAATAGTCATGAAATTGCTGAAGCTTTCAATGCCTTTTTTACCAATATAACAACTTACAAAGAACAAATGAAACAAAACAATTCTGGAAATGAGAATGTGGTTCTTAAAAATACTTGTAAAAAAACTTGAATAACAACAAATGACACCAAAAAGTTACTCTTGATTGCAATAAAGGGGCAGGAGTGGGTGGCCTTCCTCAAGACTTCTAAAATTAGAGGCTGAACAGTTAGTCAGACCAGTGGCATACTTATTTAATTCATCACTATACACAAATCTACTTCCAGAATGCTGAAGGCAGCAGTTGTAATACCAATTTTGAAATCTGGAGATAAGCAAGCAGCCATGATTATAGATCAAGTTCTGTTCTATCACAAACGATCAATACAGTTTACATGAGGGGTACAGCACCTTGATAACCTTAAACAGGTTGACTAGTGATATTTATGATAATGTTGATAATGCTTACTGGAGCAATTTTTGGAGATCTGACCAAGGCCTTTGACCTGTTGGGCCATCTCATACTACTTACCAAGTCAAGGAAACTGGGTGTAGGGAATTAAACACATGAATGTTTCAGAAACTACTTGACTAGCAGAAAACAAAAGATAAAGACTGGATTTAAGAGATAGGAATTGACAGAGACTGACACAGGGGTGCTGCAAGGTTCAGTGCTAGATCCCTTCCAGTTTTCAGTTTTTATATACAAGCTACCAGGGATCTATGATAATGTATGCTGATGGCACAGTTTTCTATAGCACAGGTAAGACAGGAGCAGATCTAGTGGCAGAAATGCAACCTTTGTACTACAACCTGCAAACTAGGCTTGCTGAAAACAAAATACTACTGAACGAAAATGAAAACAAAAAAATATGGTTTTTGGAACATGACAAGAAATTGGATCAAATGGAAACAGTATGAAAATCAAAGGACTAAATGGATAAGAACTGGAGAAAGGACAATGCTATTATTATTTAGGAGTCATGTTACATCAGATGCTTTTAATCAGTGATCATATAAGATTACAAAAAAGATCAACAGTAAATTGGGTTATCAGTACATGAACCAAAATAGTTTAACAGATGTTAAAAAGATCATGGCAAAACTGGTCCTTCTCCCAGCATTATAATTCACTCAATTTTACTGCATAATTTATCGAAATAGTTTTTCACACATATGAGGTTACTTTTAATAACATAATTAAATGTGCTTCAAGCACAGAAAAAATGGAACATCATTGTAGTTTGTTCCAACATTTTGGAACTCTACCATCAAGGTACAGGGTTTAATATGCAGCTTTGACTTTTTTACTTAAAAACTTAAACACGGGGGCCAGGATATTCAAAGGGGTTGTGCCAGGCACAACTCCACATTGAGCTGCAGTAGGATATTGAAAGGCTGCCCAGCACAGCGCAAATCCCAATGCTCCAAGGCACAATGTAATCCTATGCAGCATACATGCAGGGGGCATGCCCATGCATATGTGGCGCATTCCAATATTCAGCACGGGATGTGCGGCGGCTATGCTAATGCAACCCCTACATGCGCCGCACATAGGTGCTCAAAAGTTGAGCCATCAAATATAGGCTGAAAAGCTGGCCACCCACAGGCAGGCGGCTATATTGCAAGGTGCAACACAACAGCCACCAGCCATGGGTGGCCACCTGCCCAGCAGGAACACCGTCCACAAGCACCTGGTTCCCCCTGGATGTTCAGTGCCCCCTCGCATGCCCGGTTGTGGGCAATAGTAGCACTAAGCACATTCCTATGCCCGATCGGGGGCAGTAGTAGCATTAAGCACATTCCTATGCCTGATCGCGGGAAGTAGTAGCATTAAGCACATTCCTAGGCCCAATCATAGGCAGTAGTAGCATTAAGCACATTCCTATGCCTGATCACGGGCAGTCGTGAGAATCTGAGCAAACCCATGCCCGTTCACGGGCTGTAGTGACTAGACATAGATCCCTGGTGAACTAGTGGTCCCCCTCCCATATGCCCAGTCACGGGCTGTAGTGCAATGGAATAGATTCCTGGTGGTCTAGTGGAACCCAGCCTGAAAGCCTGATCATGGGCCGCGGTAATAACGATGTCCACCTCGTGGTCCAGTGGTACCCCTCCCACCCACCCACAGGGCTCTGTACCCCAGCACCCTCCGTCGCCGGCAGTCAGCAGCACCCGCCCACATACTGCCTGGCCGCCCGCCTGCTGAATGACAGCGTATAGTATGATCTGTATGCCCAGTGGGCCACAGTGTGGACCAATGGGCTTGCAGACCATACTGTACTACACAGGTCCAGATCTGTGAAAGAATGCACGGTATGCGGGTGGGGTGCTGCCACCCACCGATGACGGGGGGTGCTGGGTGGCCGGGGGCCCCTGTGTGTGGGTGGGGAAGGGGTACCACTGGACCACCAGGTGGACATCGGTCATTACTATGGCCTGTGATCGGGCTTTCATCATGGGTTCCACTAGACCACCAGAATTCTATTTCAATACTCTATAGCCCATGATTGGGCATATGGAGGGGTCCACTAGTCCACCAGGGATCTATGTCTAGTCACTAAAGCCTGCAAATGGGCATAGGTTTAATCAGATTCTGATGACTGCCCGCGATCAGGCATATGGGGAGGGGGGGTCCACTAGCCCACCGGGGTTTGTCTATTCTAACTACTGCCCATGATCGGACATGGGATTATGTTCAGTTTTACTACTGCCCGTGATTGGGCATAGGAATATGCTTAATGCTACTACTGCCCATGATCAGGCATATGGGGGGGGCTGCAATAGCCCAGCAGGGAACCACCCACGATGTCAGCAGCTTGGCTGGGTGCCAGGTGCAATTTGCCGGGACGCCCAGTGCATCACATGCAAGGGCCAGAATGACATGCAAATGGCCCCATTTGCACCTTGCATAGATTATGGCCTCATTTGCATGCCCCCAGCTGAATATTGTGGGTGATGCACCAACCGCAACTTCACCTGTGCTGGCACATCCCCATGCTCCCTCTCTGTGGCTTGCACTGGTGCAGTGCCACTGCACCATGTGCAGTCTGTGCGCTGACCATGCCATATTCAACAGTTCTGAGCCATGGCGCATCACCATTGAATATCACCTGGTCCTGGCCCCGATGCAACCCAGTTGTGCTGGGCCCAGGCTTGTGCCACTGTCCGGCGTAGTCTGAATATCCGGCCCAGGGATAGCAATGGTATTAGAAAATAAATTAGTAAAAGTGCAACATCCAAAATCTCTGAGACAGACATCATTTTATTTTATGAAATCTGAATTAAATCAAAAATGGCAGAATGTTCATTTTTTTATTATGGTCCTGTGCCGATAGACAATGCATATGAAATGGGAATGAGTTTTGATCTCAAAACCATCATTTTCAAATAGAAATTGTGGGAATGTTTAGAAATGTGGCGAATCTGAATGTGGTACCCCTCCTCAAAAGTGGTCCCGTGGATGACCCAGGGAATTACAGACCAGTCAGTTTGATATCAATTGTGTGCAAGCCCATGGAGACCATACTTAAGGAAAGGTTAGTAGAATATCTAGAGGAGCATGGTCTCTAGGATGCAAGGCAGTATGGGTTCATCGGGGGGGGGTGTCAAACAAATCTAATTGACTTCTTTGGCTGGGTCACTAAGACAGTAGACAGGGGCCAAGCAGTAGATGTCCTCTATTTGGATTTCAGCAGTCCTTTGACTTTGTGCCCCATAAAAAATTGATCAGAAAGTTGGTGGATCTTGGGATTGGGGATAAGATGGCCAGATGGGTGGAAAACTGGCTGAGAGTTATCTGGCACCAGAGTGGTCATCAGTGGGGTCCCACAGGGCTCAGTGCTGGGGCTGGTGTTGTTCAATGTCTTCATCAATGACATTGGGGATGGCATTAAGGGCAAAATGTGCCTATTCACAGATGACACCAAGCTCTGTAAGAGAGTTGACACAGATGAAGGGATACAGGACCTACAGGATGATCTGGAAAAGCTGGGGAGGTGGTCCAGGATCTGACAGCTTGGCTTCAATGCCAAGAAATGCAAAGTTAGCACACTGGAGACAAGAATCCTAGGACAGAGTACTACCTGTGTGGAGACCAGGTATATGCATCAGAGGAGGAGAAGTCGCTGGGAGTGATGATCACTAATGACCTGAAGCACTCTGCACAGTGCAAAACTGCAGCAGCAAGGGCAAACAAGTTGCTGGGATGCATAGCTAGAAGGATTAGTAGTAGGAGAGAAGAAGTTATACTGCCCTTGTACAGGTCACTGGTGAGGCCACATCTAGAGTATGGAGTTCAGTACTGGTACCCACACCTCAAGGACATTAACATCCTGGAGAAGGTCCAGAGGAGGACTATAAAGATGATAGTGGGTCAGCAGGGTAAGGCATATGAAGAGAGGTTGAGGGTACTAAACATGAGAGAGAGAGAGAGAGAGAGAGAGAGAGACAGAGATATATTTAGGAGGGAGGCCAGGAAGCGCTTCTTGAGGGAGAGGGTGGTGGACACTTGGAATGTGCTGTTGGAAGAAGTAGTCTTGTTGAAGACAGTGAGAAGCTTCAAGAGTGGCTGGGATAGGCATAAAGTGTATGGTAAGAATCATGGGTTGGGAGGAGTTGGGGGGCAAGGATAGTAGCTCAAGCTGTGGACCCTGCAATAAGAGCAGATTAGATAGACCAAATGGCCTCCTTCTGCTGGCTTCTTTGTGTGTTCGTATGTATGTTCATATAAATGTTGACAATCTGTAACTGTTTCAACATTACTTGATGAATTTCTGAAGCACTGAGATTACCTGTGTTCATTATTTATGTTATACCCTTATGAAATCATGTATAATTTTTATAATATGATATTTAAATCTTGCATCTGATGTGAGTCAATAATCATGTATTGTCTATGCCTACTGTTAACCCAATCTCCCCAGGCATGGCAGAAAATGGATCTTTGCTCCAGTTCACTTTCCTGGTAAGATAAGATAAATAAATAAAAAGTCTGTGCCCATAAGCATTGCTACACCAAGTGCCCACATCATTTTACTCAGGCCTAGTGCCTATTGGCAGCTTGGGTGACACCAGCAACACAAGTTCTGGATTCATTGGCCCAAGCTTTATGGTAGCATCTGTCAGTAATGTTGCTGGGTTGCTCTCCTCAGCCGACATTTCCACATTGGGTCTACTGTTTCACCTCCTTATATCTTAGAGTTAAAGGATAATCCATCAGCATGGATCAGAATCCATTAATCCAACCTCTTACATGTCTGCATTACACCCTGTTTGCCTACATGCACATCAGCCCATCCCATAACCTTTGTGGATATAATCAGGTGCACCATTGCTATACAATGCATATATGGGTGCACCACTTCTGCAGCTTTTCCACATACCTTAGACTCTGTAAAGGATCAGGCCCTAAATCATTGTATTTTTGTAGAATCTCTCATAAATAGCAACAAATTAAAAAAAATTAAAATTCATTGCAGTTAAAAGCTGGACTTGTTAATTATTTTAAATAATGGGCAGTAGTTTTGTTTAGTAGTTAGAGAATAAAGCTGAGAACCTAGAGACCCAGGTTAGAATCCAACACCTTCCACTTACTCACAGTGTGACTCTGAACAAGTAACTTGACTCTACAGTGCTTAACTTCTTTTTGATCTTCTCTAATATATTTCTGTGCTCTTTGAAGCTCTTTGGTGTTGAAATGGCAGCATAATTTTCTCTTCTCCCTCATTAGGATTGTTAAAGAGATAGTACTGCCAAAAATAGCAGACAGAAAATGTTACTGATGTTTAAAAGTAGCCAGTTTTACTTTTTATATCGGAAGTATTTTTTCTTATTCCAGTTGTTCATTAGAAGGTTTTCTAAGTGACAGTACAAAGTGTTATGTGACTCGCAGTAGCTTACCTGAAAGTTGACATCTCTAGTACTAGTTCCCTTCCTATAAAAACGTATCCAAAATAAAGACGTCTCATTGGTCAAAATATATCATGTGACCGTACATGAACTCTGTTTAATGCACAGTCATCCTGGTCCTAAACCACATCACACAATGAGCAAATCAGTCCTCCTACAATCAGAACTATCTTCCATCAGTCCCCCTACAACCAGAATTGATCTTCCATCACGAACATGGCTGCTACCTTTACACTGTAAAAAAAACCTTCAACTGGGCCCTAAAAATAAAACTACCTTAAATAAAAATTAAAACAAATTAATTAAATGTTGTTTCCCTGATCATCACACTTTCCTTACACACATACACAAATTAGAAACAGTAAGTATTGTTTATAGTTTTCATTACAGCTGTTTCTTAGCTGACAATGAAAAACCCCACTTCTATCTTTACCTGCTCATCAGGGAAATCTCTTCTGCTTGCCCTGACAGTGAGATAATTGAGTCTGTGGTTGTAGAAGAGGCTTTTGTAGTATATGGTTGCCTCTTATTGTGCACCAAAATCAGAGGCTCTCAGAAAGTTGTTGTAGGGCAGTTCAAAGGTCAAAAAAGCTGTTGCACTATCGTTCTGACATCACATCAATAGTACAATAGTTTTTTAGCCTTTACCTGCCACAAGATTGGCTGACACAGTGGGATGTCCTGGAAAAGCAACGTAAACATGGCAATGAGATTTAGCGAGAGCCTACCAACAGACCCTCCGGAGAGAGCGAGCAGGATCGGCACCACCAATTTTTTTCGGAACTTGGGACATGAATAGCCACACACATCTCCATGTGGCAATTCATTTTTTCCTAAAATTTAAAAATAAATGTTGCTGCCACAGATGAGCAAAGTTGGAGAGGGAGCGAGGGGTACCACAGTGAGTGGAAGCAGTACGTAAGCAAGCGGGAGTGACAGCAGTAGCAAACAACAAGGAAAAGGATCTCAAACCAGTAAAACCACACAAAAAAAACGTATACTATATAAAACAGTGGATGGGAGACCATCCACAACAAAGACTGCATTTCTATCTCGGGAGTTGATGACATCAAAGACCTCTCAAGCTCCGCTCTCAAGGTCTCTATGATGTCATCAGGCCCTCGATGGAAATACAGCCTTGTTGTGGATGGTCTCCCATCCACTATTCTATATGTTGTATGTTAGGATATGAACATTCTGCCAGTGGAACTGAGCAGAATTTTGAATCCATGTATTCCATGGTAAACATTCCATGATAAATATTCCATATCTTGAATCTCAATGCCAGCAAAGGACAAACTTTGTCCAGCAGTAATACAATGACATCATCAATGACATAATTTGCCATGTTCAGAAGGACTATTTTATCATAAATGTACACCCAATAAATCTATTGTTTCTACATATAAACATGCTTTTCCTTACAGTAAAAAGTATTAAAAAAAATGAGCCCATTTTATAAGCACAATAAGACACTCTGGGGATGTGCATAGAAACAGATTTTACCACACTTCCAGGCTCTTAAGGCACTTGGCCTGTGGCCACATGCCTCACTGTGTCCCTGGGTGTGCAGTAAAATCTGTTCCATGCACACCCCATCATGTCTTATTGCTTACATATCTCATCAACATGGTGACCTCACTCATGAGATCACTAGTGACCAATCTGGCAGCATGTGAGCCACTTTTCTTGGTCAGTTGTGTTGGCACAGTCAGTGAGGTGACAATGCTGATGAGTTATGACGGGGAATAATAGTTGTTAAATTCTTTTTTCAGTCTCAAAGCAGTTATAAAGCAAAACTGGCTACTTTTCACTAGCTGACCTTGTTATATGTTATGGTGGGATTTACATAATCATCGGTGAGTTAGAGTGACTTAGTTATGTTGGTATCCCATTAAAACTATGTCTTGCAAAGAAGCATGGTGAAAACTGCACCATCTGAATTGTGGAAAAAAGAACAGTGGAGGATGCAAAATAGCGAGTACATGTGATCACGAAATAGTGAGTTTATTTAGCCAAGTGCCATCAGAATCGTGTTAGAGACATGCACCACAGGAAAAACTAAAAGTAGTGAGCTGTAGCAAATGGCAGAGTTTCAATTAGTTACTCATGGAATTCTGCTGTCTTGTTTCCTTGACATGGTTTTGCTCTTCTCTACTTTGCACAGATGTACTGTTTCCTTTTCGGTTTTTGGTGGTGCTGTTACTGACTGTACTTCGTTTTTGCGGTCTTGATGTGGTTTTATTGCAGCAGCCAAACTGGAGCAAATGTGAAATCACTATTGTGAGTAGAGATGTTATGAAGTTGTGAAGTTGTGAAAGTCATCTTCCAAAAAATGCTGCAGAGGTTCAGGTCAATAACCGTGAAGATACAATAGTGTAGCCGAACACCATGCAAGCAAGACAGCATGGTGTAAAACCACATTGGGGAACAGTGAGAGAAATAATCTCACAATGCTAGTGTTCCCTGATGGCACACAACAGAAAATAGGGATGTAATGTTTTAATGCAGGGGTGGTTTGCCCCCCGCACCCCCCATGCGGGGGGGTGAATATAACCAACTCTGAGGGGGGGCATACTCGGGGAGGGGGACAAAATCTGTTGGGCAACAGTTCAGTTCGAGAGGACAAAAAAAAAAGTAAACAACAGTCACAGGCAGCAAAAGATACACAAAGGGTGCAGGGGTAGAACCTGAACCCCTGACACTCAGGTCTGTATTGCCTTCCAAGACTGTAACTCTACCCTGTGAGCCACAACAACAGCATGCTGACACTGCTCCCACTTCTTTATTTCACCTGCATAGCATGAGTGGATACAGTGATAGGTGAATGCTGTGCTGATCCGCGCGATATTCTTCCCCCGTCATCGTATTCTCTTACTCTATATTTGTTTTGTGGTATTTACTGCACTTATATGCCTGTGCTCTTCTGTCCATATACCATACGCTTCGTGGATTATCCACTTTGTCACTTTGCAGTGGGTTTTGCTGGAGAAGCAGCATTTTTGTCAGCCAAAATCAGGTGAAGTCATAGTGAAGTTGCAACTTTGCTGTCAAATCTGCATGACTTCAGTTTAAAAAGTGACACTTAACCTGCTGAAAATCTTGCGAAGTCAGCACTTCACAAATATTCTCAAATGAATTTGGGAAGCAAACTTTGCCAACTTTGCATTTCTCTGATTGCTAGTGTACTATGGCGGGGTACCATATTTTGAACACCCAAACAGCCTCCACCTGTAGTATCTGTTTACTTTAAAGAGACTTTCTGGTTTTCAAACAATAAATCACAGTGGACTCAGTTACAGAACTCCCCCCTTCCCCCACACACACCCATTTTAAGACCTTTTAGTGTGTAATAATGAAGACATTTTCATTAAAACAAGGTCTTTTTATGTTTGCTTGCACACATGTGCAAGAAACATAGTGCCATCATCCGAGTTTTCAGAGGTGTGGCAGCCCTCTTCCAATTCAGTCCGTGTGTTTGCAGGTGCAGCTGCAGTTCTCCAATGCCTGCTGGAGCTGTCTATGACAGCAGTCCAAAATGCAGTGGAGTACAGTTGAAAGAGGGAACTACGCTTCAGTAAGCAGTGATAAGATATCGCCTGCTCATGCGCGCTTCCCCTACACACACACACACACGCACGCATACTGCGTGCTCGCCCCCCCACGCACACACTGTGTAGCCAACAGGGGTGCCCAATCCACCGTCGGCTGTGCTGCGCCCCCCCCCCAAACAGAGTTCCATATACCACGCTGGGTGCCCACCCCAACATGGCTACGATTAATATAGCCGATGGGGTGCCCAATTCCCCGTCGGCTCCACTGGTTCCCCCAGAGTACAGGGGTGCAGCGCAGGAGCCCACCCCAGCATAGCAACAGATGCTGTCGCCGGCGAGGTGCCCAATCCCCCGACCGGCTCCGCCCCTGGCACCGTCCTTTGTGCCACGCTGGGAGCCCACCCCAGCGGCAAACGCCCCGCCGCCATTTTAAAACAAAAACAACCTGAAACTGAAAACGGTCCTCGCTATCTCTGCCCCCACCCATGCCCACCCACTGTACCCCACCTCCCCACTCCCCACCTCATACTTACCTCCGGACTCCCACGCGGCGATCTTGATGGACCGGGGAACCGTTACACTCTTCAAAGCCGACCGCGAACTGAGGAAAAGCTGGTAAGCTGTATAATGGGATACATAGGGTTTTTTCAACTTTGCTGCATATCTCAGGTATTTTTTGGAATTTTTGCACCAAATTTTCAACATGGGGTTTTTGGGACCCCTTCTCATGAATGCTCTCACTGTCATGGCATTAATCGGGACAGAAGGGTGATTTTGCAGTCACTGCATGAAATCACCTTTCGGGACTGAGTAACGAAACAACACCACACTGTTCATAAAGTGGGCTCTCAAAAAGCCTATGTTGAAAATTTGGTGGAAAAATTCCTAAAAATGACTGTTTTACGAGCGTGCATTGCGCAGTTCCTACGCACGCTCATAAGTTCGCGAATTTTCTATATTTTCACTCCAGATTTTCCACATTGCCATTTTATTACACTTCCTTATGAACAGTACAGCTGCCATTTTTCACATGTTGCCCCAAATGTGTTTCCGCACATGTAGCGCACAATGGTGCAGTCGGTGTGCAAAAGCAATGTTTGGGACACATTAAGAAAATCACAGTTACACTGTTCATGAGCAGAGGTCTTAAAATGGCTATGTTGAAAATTTGGTGACAAAAGTCCATAAAATGACTGTGTTACGAGTGAGCATTGCGCAGTTTCCACGCACCCTCGTAAGTTCATGACTTTGTAATATTTTCAGTCCAGATTTTCACCAGTGGCATTTTTCCACACTTCCTTATGAACAGTACAGCTGTCATTTTTCACAACATGGCCGAAATGTGTTTTCACACTTTCAACTCAGAGATGCGTGGTCACTGTGGGAAATCATTGTTCAGGACAGATAAAGAAAATCACAGTGACACTGTTCATGATCGGAGGTCCCAAAATGCCTGTGTTGACAATCTGCTGTAAAAAATTCTCAAACTAATTACATTACGGGTGTGCGTTGCACAGTTTCTAGGCACACTCGTGACTTCACCAGTTTTTTTAATATTTTTACTGCAGATTTGCAACATTGCCATTTTTTACACCTCCCCATGAACAGTACAGCTGTCATTTTTCACATCCTGTTGGGAATGTGTTTTTGCACTTGTGATGCTAAATGCCGTAGTCACTGTGCATAAGCAGTTTTCGGCTAACAAACTGATATTGCCACTGTTCATGAGGTGGGGGTCACAAAAAAACCATGTTGAAAATTTGGAGTGAAAATACCAACGAATGCCTGAGGTGTTAGGGTTTCCAACCATAACGCCCCACCCTCTAGAGAATGACAGGCATCAGGGGTGTGGCTTGGGATTCTTGCCTGTAATGCTTATACCATTCCACAACATGCAGCCAGTGAGAGGCATCGAGGTATGCCTTGGACTCTTCAGCCCCAAAGTTCACCCCATTCTCCTATACCACACCCATCTCACCGTATTTCCTGATGGAATGGGGTGAGTATAAGAGCCAAAGACCCCAAGGCACACCATGACACTTGTCAGTGTCTGCAGGGTAGGGTGTGGTGAAATGGCATGGCTGTTATGCCTGACGACCCAAAGGCACACCTCAATGCCTGTCACTCTCTGCAGGGTGGTGGTGGGGTTGGCTTCAATTCAATACTTCACTGTCATTTCTATTATGCAGCTCTGTAACTTCTACACTACCAGTGCCAATGCCAGCAAGCAAACATTCGGCATTGACAAATGCTTGTTCTCTTAGTCTTCATCTGTTCAAGGCAACCTGTTTATTCCTGCCCTGAAGTTGTACTCTTCCTCTGTGTATGACACGTCAGCCTGTTACCATGAAAATGATTCTCTTGTAACACGCAGAGGATTTGGACTTTAGGGTAGGAAAAGCAGAAGGACAGATAAAGTCCAGAGGCAAAAAGCTGATTTACATAAAAATGCCTTTTGTAATAAAGAATGGATGTCATTAAATTCAGTCTTGGGGAAAATATTATCATCTTTGAGTCCTGCCAATGCCAGCTTTAATGTTTTGTAGGGAACTGGAAACTCACATTATGCAATTCAAGGCATCAGTTTCAGTTATTGTGCCTGTACCTAGAACCAATGCATATAAGTATGGCAACATAATTTTTAAAGCCTTGGCAGCTGAGGCTTTAATGTTCTTTATGATACTGTGAAGACTTGTGTTTATTCGTGTCACCCAAATTCATAATAAAATCCATATAAGCCCCTAAAAGCCATAGCACTTGCTTTGGTTGGATGCTTGCACTGTTTTACAGTATGTTGGCATATGTATTTTTCAATATTGTTACTGAGCATTTCATTATGTTTAAGTTGATATAACCCCTTGTTTAATAATAATATGGGCCTGCAAATCAAATGGTTTACCCAGTGTAAATCCCAGTTAACACTGTGGGGGTAGCTCAGTGGTACAGTATGCGGATGCCGCGGTCATATACCGCCCCTCCTTTAATCTGGGAGATCTCTGCTCTGGGCTACAGGAAGACCTGGGTTCCCTTGAGCAATGGCTTGTCACCAACAGAATGATCATTAACCCTAACAAGACCAAGGCCATGCTATTTGGCCCAAGAACCCTCGGCCGGGACAGAAGCCCACATCTCAGGCTGATGACCAAATCAGGAAAAAGACTTGAGGTGGTTGAATCGATAAAATACCTTAGCCTCACCCTGGATCAGTGCTTATCCCTCAAGGATCATGTCGACCAGGTAACCAAAAATATTCACGCCAAACTCTGGACCTTGTATAGGCTGAAAGACCAGTTGATACCCGCAGCCAGGGCCTCCATTGCCACAAGCATCCTCCTCCCTACACTCTCCTATGTGGCCCCGGTGATACAGGGAGCTGACAAACAAGAGGTGAACAGATCACAAGTTCTCTATCACAAGGTGGCTCGCTTCACCACCCTATCCGGCTCCCGGGCTCACCACTGTGACACTCTGTCCCAACTAAACAGGCCCTCCTGGGAGGCCCTGCTCCAATACGCCCTGCTCTGCCACACTCATAAACTACTCAGCCCATCCCCTCCTCCCAGCCTCACTGGACTCATTGCCCAAAAGAGAAACCCTAGACTCCTCAGAACAATGGACAGAACCCTCCTCACAGTGACAAGGGTTAGAACCAAGGCGGAGGGTAAGTCGTTCACCATCACAGCGCCCACACTATGGAACTCCCTGCCCCCTGGTGTTCAGGATGCTACCTCTACCCACACCTTCCGCACAAGGCTGAAGGCTCATATGATGGTCACCTCCATATGCAACTGCTAAAGTGAGAGGCTCCTAAGTGGAAGCCCACCCCTCTCCCTCATATGGAAATAGCGACTATCACTGCACCCCATCTATATAGCACTGCACCCCATCTGTAGAGCTTACCCAGGAAATGTTAACTGCTAAAAAGCTATTATATCTTACCTGTTAAATCTAACTGCTGAAAAACTACTATGTATTATGTTCCTCGCTGTCTAGTGTAATGTACCTGTGCTGTATGCTGCCCCATGTATTATTCCATGTAATTCCCCGGGTTGCCCCTGAAAAAGGGACCTTCGTGGCCCAGTGGGCTTACCCGGTTATCAAAATCTAATAAATAAATAATAAATATTGGCCTAGCCCCAGTAATAAATGCTGTAATAATAGGAAGAATTCTAAGCGACTTAGTTATAACAGAGGAGAAATGGGTATCCATTGTCCTGCTATCCATCTAGCCACCGCTCAGCTCTGCCTCTGACCCCGACGAGGCATGCCCAGCTGGCATATGCAGCTCTGCCTTCGAGGGCACCGCCTATTGCCCCCGCACCAGATGAGGAACCGTACGGCACCTCGTTGGGTATCGTGGTCGGTAGTCGCGGCCATCAAACTGCCGTGGTCTGTGCTGCCCCATTTTCACTTTTCCTGTCCCCTGGGAGTGCAAGCGTGCAAAGACATCTGGGCATGACGTGCCAACGTCTGCTGCACTCTATTCTGCTATGCCCTGCTCTAGCAGTGCCCCCGATCATCACCGGGCGCCGCTGCAGAGCGATGGCTCCTTGGATCCCTCCCCAGGGATAGGAGAGCAGTCCACTGGATGCTCAAGCCTTATTCCCCTCCCCCGCTGACCCCTGACAGCTCAGGCTCGCGTCTGAACCTGGGTCACTAGCGTGGTGCAAGGTGTGGCATCCAGTGCCTGAACCCTCAGTGCCACCGGGTTGGGCCAATTATTTTTTTTCATAAATGAAGATCATGGCTGAGGATACCAATACATCTTTAAATATGAATTTTAAATATAAAATAGGCTCAATATATCAATTCAGCTAATAGTTACTGTTTGACTGTAACCATCACCCTGAAATGTAATACCCCACCACCGGCTCCATAAAATTTTGTTGGTAACATTTTCTTGTAGCAAAGAAACATGAACTTGACTAAATTAAACTAACTTTATTCAACACTGAGATCTTCTTTACTTAACTGATGATTAGTAATAATTAAACTCCTTCCTCTACCTTTTCCCACCACTCAGTCTCCCCCTTCTCGGTGGCTTCATTTCTCACTCCTGCAGTTGTCCCTTATACTGGTCCCTGGGCTGCTGTCCACCACCTTCTGCACCCCCTTTGCCCTGCACCAACACTAGTATAGTCCCCTCTGTACCCTCCAAAGTTGACAATCTTTGCTCCCACCATAACTCAGTATTGCCTCTGCACATTGCAAGTGTTGTTATCCTCTAACACTTTATTGTATTATATTTGCAAATGTGGTTATTCTCCAGCATTTTATTGTATAGTTATGTATTTTTCTTCTCGCTAGCCTTGTCTCTGCAATTATTATTTGTGACGCATGTTCACCTAATATGGCATTAGTGTTATTATTGTTATTCTTGGCTTAGAGTTCCTCATTGTCCTCACTTCCCCCTCCCCAGGACACATCTGGAAACAGGCTGTTATCAGCTCAGTATATCTTTTCTGGTGAAACTTTTGAAATCAATTCATTCATTCATTCATTAAAGGGACACTGTCAACCCCCTTAGGTCTCAAAGTGTCCCTAGTTTAAAAAAACATAGTTTATGATTGCCAAAATTCTGTAAAGATTGTTGATGTAGCTGGTAGTTTGATTCTGACTCTTATTTTCTTTAAAAAGGTAAAAAACAGACTGCCCAACATACTGGTGTTATCACACCAAAACAGGTTTGTTTACATTCCTTGATCAACTCAAAATGCATCTTTCCTGGACTTGGGAACACCCACAAAACATTCTGTCCTCTCATAATGCATTGGGAGATTAGGAGGCTACTGTCTTATGAGTGACTGCACTGTATGTGTGTGTGTTTCTAATGCTCAGGACATGTGCAGTAAGAACAGAACCATGATTGTAAACAAAAACAAGGTTATTTATAAATATACATTACCATGCATTTCAGTTCTACTAAGCAAGGCTACAAGCAAAACAAATAGCAACATCAATGAATTTTAGAGAGGGTAGGCAATCATAAAATGTGGGGTTTCAACTAGAAATAATATGAAGAAAAACAGGTTGACAGTGTCCCTTTAATAAACCTTAGCATACGTACTGGACCTACATCATCTTCACTGTAATGTGTATGATGATCTACCATTTATCAAGAACCAGTAAAACCCAGGCAGCATTTCAGGTGAGGCATGGAATCAAGGTCACTATCCAGCAACACTTAACACATACTTTACCCACCTCATTCCACATTAATTTCTATAGGGAAATGTACTTTATGACAGCCTTGTATGACGTCTTGGTGGCCAGAGCCTTAAATGCAATAATTACTGAAATATTAGCTTTAATGTAAACAAAAACAAATGTTAAGGATATGTTGCCACTGTGATATAAACATGTATGACAGGGGGCAGTATTTTCAAATGGGTCATACGCAGGTGCATGTTATACCAGTATCTTCCTGACTGTATCCCTGTTTCAGTGGGTCTCAGGTTTATGCAACATGTTCCATGATTTATGGCAGCTTGCATAAAAAGCATAATATATGTTTGGATGTGAGTATGTCCAAAGTTCTGATAGTGTTGCCGGCATCAAAACTTTGGATGTTGTAATGTCCAAAATGGGGCAAGGGGCTCTCAAAATCCTGCCTAGAATATCCACAACCAACCCCCATTTATGATGCCATTCACAAGTTTTAATGGTTAAGTGAATTCCAGAATTTCAGGAAGTATAAGAAGAACTGGGATGGCCCAGTGGTGCGGTGTGATAGATGTACCCCGAGTTGCCACCTGGAAGGCCTCAATTTGAATCCATTGTCAGGTTTCCCAGCCTTTTGACTGGACGAGTCCCTGAATTGCACAGAGGTTAGAGGCTCAGTTCCCGGGGGTGGGGGAGGAGAAGAAGGAGGAGGAAGAGGAGGATGTAGGTCACCTAGCCCTGAAGCAGTTCTGCTGGCAGGCCATACAGCAGCACTAGCATGAATTATGAAAAGAACTGCTCACCAGCCTTGTTGACTGGAGGAAATATACAGCCTTAGTTGCTACCCAAAAAGAAATGTGTAACAAATGAAAAATGAAAGTGCATTGCTATACAAAAATTATTAGAATTAGTGTCATATAATACTTTCCTGTGTTTATTTCATTATTTCAGGGAACAGTTCAACAATCACCCAGCTCACAAAACAGTCAACTCTCATTATCTAAGCAAGGTATGTATAATTCATAAGATAGCTCTTACTTAGCTCTGTTTAGAAAATCTATATCAAATGGTTTTAACGTGTCATCCCCTAATGAGATTTGGTTTAACAAGATAGTTAACTTTCATAGACTAGATTATCTCTGTAATTTAGATTATTCTACAAAAAAAACTATGATAAAGTAACAGTGCTCATGACCAACATCAAAAAGAGAGTAAATTCTTAGTAAAGGCTTAAGTCATGTACTCTACATTCACACCACAATTTACAAACCTAATTCTAATTGTTAATAATGTGCATCATACAGTAATATATATTTATAGAATAATGTATGGGCAACCATGCACAAAAAGGCTGTGTTCCACTGAGGGGTCAGGTAAAGTCGTACACTTTGAGAGTTAAGATTGGGAGGTTTCTGTAATGTCATCTGAGTCCAAGATGGAAACATTTGCCTTGTGTATGGTTGCCCATACATTTTGTTATATAGTAGATGTTTGTTTTAAAGTGATTTTACTACTTAGCTGAGAGCAGTTACCACTCACATATTGTGGTAGCTGCCCTCAGTGATAGTCATTCCCAACCTGGATCAAAAAATTAATATTATTCCATACCTTAGTTATTTCCTTCATAATTTTAGTTTTACAGTAGCCAGCCTGATCCTTTCTGATAGCTCCAGTGATACTGACACGCCTCCGCACTCAAGCATGCTCCTTTTTTTCGGTGGATCTTTGTGCCCCTCTGTGTGGCGCAAGGCGGGTGTGTGCCTGCATACGCGCCGCACATCCCAGGCTGAATATCGGGATGTGCCGAATATGCATGGGCAAGCCCCTCCTGCACTTGCGCCGCATACATTACTGGTGCACCCCAGCACATCGGGATTTAGCAGCACAACATCCCCTTTTGAATATTGTGCTGGGGCACATCAGTGGGTTGCACATGGTGCAACACTGTTGTGCCATGCGCAACCCCTTTGAATATACTGGCCAGTGTTTATAATTGTTACTTACTTTCTTTTGTGGTATTTATATTTTATCTGGTTGATACTACCATCCTTCCTGCTTGCATTTTGATTAAGCTTCTCTAGCAGTGCATGCCACAATCTCCCGCTGCTGTTCCATGGCTGACATTAGAGCCAGGGAGCAGCCGCACTATTGTATGGCAGTGTAGTCCTATAGATGGAGCTATAAATAGGTCTGGTTTGTGAGGTAGGGCTTCTGGTGCTATACCAAGACCAGGTATAGACTGGATAACCTGAGCTATTTATAGCTCTGTCCATAGGATTACACTATAAGTGCTCCCACAACTCCTCTCCAACTCTGCTGTTAGCTGTGAGACAGCCACGGGAGATTGTGGGATTCACCACTAGAAGTGGTTTAATCAAAATGCCAGTGGGAGAGACATCAAGATTAACCAGCCAAACTATAAACACCACAAAAGCAAGTAAGTAACAATTATAAACCCTGTACAAAAATGTTAATTGTGGGGTGCCCCTTCCTGAGGTGTGGGGCATAGAGACATGTACCTTTCCCTTTAAAACATTTACTGTGATCTATGTAATAGCCACATAGGCTGGCAACATTTCTAGTAGTTTATCTCTCAACAAATTGTTCTTTTGGGGTGTTTTCAGTGTTGTTGATAGCTTTATTCTGAAGACTCTGCAGTGTAGGTAAGTGTGAGGAATTTTCATAGACACAAAATTCCTGCTGTTATACTACAGTATTGACATAACTACTGTGGTAAAACAGCATCAACAGCATTCTGACATATCCACTGTAGTACAACTGCATCTGGAAGTGCATGGATTTCTATACAAAACAACACTGTACCATATTTTTCAAAACTGTATGTAATTGTTATGTCTTAAGTGCTTTGAGCCTAACTCAGCTGCATTTCCTCTGGAACTGATTATTGTACTTGTAATGTTTTTTGTGACTATTTATATGATGTGGGACCTGTTTAAATGAGCACTTGTGCTCAAACGTACTCTCTGACAGTTTCAGTACATAAATAAATGTACAATAATTCATTGCCAACAACTACGTTAATGCTGAGTTAGGGTTGCTCATTTTCTTTCTGCTCACAAAGAATGGAAATGTGCTGGTAGGATTTTCAACTCAATGTCCACAGGTATGGCAATGTACTTTTAGGGTTGTCAGCCCTAAACTCCACACCCCCTCCCCATCCCCCACCCTCATAGCCCAAGGCCATGCTGCAGGTCTGGGCTATGCATTGATGATGTGGTACCTCATACAGAGTATATTCACAGTTTGTAAATACTAACCCTAATACTACCCTGATCCTCTACCCTCATGACCCAAGGTCAAGCTACAGGTTCAGGACTGTGACTCTAGGGTGTGCTGCTTCACAAACTCTGTATGTTGTGCATTAATGATTACAGGTAGGACACAATTGAATGTTTTTGGTGTATATCCCTCTTAACAGTATTATCATGTGTCATAAATGGCAAACTAGTTTATGTACAGTCAGTTGCTTCATACAATTTTCACAAGATGTTGCTTAAAATAATATACAAGTTCCTGACACTTAACGTGATCTGTATTGATCCTGGTAAACAGTAGGTCCAATAGAAAGTACGTTTCAGGTATATAACATGTATAACCCTTAATAGAAGATCCATATACTGTAGCACTGCATGATGAGAAGTACAAGTCTACACTACATGTACTGCTTTATGTACAGGATTCAAAACCATAAATAGCACTAATTAGCATACACACAAACACATATATATATATAGTTTTTATTGATTGTCGCATGGAGTACACAGTGCTATGTGAAGTTACAGGATTTACAAATCTATAACAGGTCAGTTCCTTTACACAAGACTCACAATACCCTACACAAATCAAACCACATCTCAATCACTTAGCTCAGTAAGTCTGCTATTAACAAATTCTATGTGTTGGCTCTATATGAGGTATTAGTCCACTGATGCATGGCACTGGACTTGTAGCTTGGTTTTCAGTCACTGAGGTAGAGGATGGGGGTGAGAGTTAGGGTTTAAAAACCTGTAATTATGTTAGCCCTGTAAGAAATACCATAATATTGTTGCATGACCCTGGACCCGTAGCTTGGCCTTGGTTCATGAGGGACTGTAGCAAAGGTGGGAGTTAGGGTTGACAACACTAACAGCACATTTTCACACTTTCTCAGCATTTGGTTGACAATCCTAATAGTACATTTAGACATGATGTGGGTATTACGACTAGGAGCTACCCTAGCTTGGCATTAATGTAGATTTTGGCTATGAATTTCCTTAGTTTTGAGAATATGGAGTTATAATTTGCTTTGCACAGGGCTCTTCATGAAACAGAAGGTGAGTCCTAACTTGCTTTATGAAGGGCCTTTCTGGTCCTGTGAGAAGTAGGATGTGCAGTGGCCTGTTGTGCCCTGAGCATGAGGCCTACCTTTCTTTGTGCTGGGCCTTACGGGCCCTGCAAAAAGCAAGAGATGAAAGATAACTTTCTTACTATTTTGTTCATGTATGACTTTAATTGTAGAACAAAATGCATGTAGTGCATTTTGAAGGGTCATATTCTCGACCTGTTTATGATTTTTTGGCTTTAAACATTTTATTCATGTTGGACATAGTAGATTTTTCATAATGGTTCTGATGCTTTAAACATTTTATACATGTCAGAGTTTGAAAAGCTTTTGTGACTTTACATTCACAATTGTTCTGCAGCATGTACCTTTTCAAAACTTTCATGATGGATTTCTTTACAGACTTTTTTTTTATTTAATTACAAATATCTGCATACTAATTACATTTTTGTTTTATACCCCTTCGTTTACAAACACTAAAGTATCATTATTGGCATTAAAATATTTAACATGTTCTATTGCATTAAAGTTTTTGTTTGTATGGAACTTTGACACTGAAAACACCTTCCCACAGCATGTAGGTTTTGAAAATTATCATGAAAGTTCTTAGCACTTTGTTCATACAGTACATAGATTTTGAAAACCATTGTGCAACATATAGATTTTGATGTTCAAAATCTTCATGCAGCATGTAGATTTTCAAAACTTTCATGAAGGATTTTTGTGCAAATGTTTGCTTTATAAATAAAAATATCTAATTACTATTTTTTTAAATAATTTGTGTCTTGTTATACTTCTCCCCAGAAACCCTTAAAATGTCACCCATACAATTTAAGTATTTAAAATGTTATATTACATTAATGTTTAGGTTTTTGCAGAACTTTAACACTAAAGAAAATCAAGTTTGTTCAGATATTTATTTTTTGGGGGAGGGGGGCTGAGCATGCATGGACAGATAATCATTAATAATTCAGCAATTAATTGTTTTTTTCACTAAACCACCAGAATGACCTAGTCCTCCTCAACATCCAGTGAACCTGTATATCTTAATAATGCAGCTCATTTTTCTATATCCAATAGCAAACATTCTGACTAAAATTGGGAAAATATGTTAGTTTAACACTCTATAACTCAAAAATGGCTGAACAGATTTCCACAAACTTTTTACATTATTAGGTCAATTGGCTGTGATGATGCATGCCAAACTACACAATACTGTCCTCTAAGACAACAGAGTTATAAGCTGCTGGCAACAGGGTTTTTCACAGAAAACCCAATGCAACCCCTAAGTAGAGTATACTGTATGAACACTGTCATGGCCCTATAATAATTAATATTAGTACAAAACAATTACCTAGGTATAATAGAGCATATGTAGTTAGGTTCTTAAGCGGTGGTGTGAACATAGATCACAGGTCTTTTAGCCTTAACTTTGAAGTTTTCCTTGATTTTATGACCATTGTCCTTAAAAACTAACATTACTTTAACCTATTTTTTTTAAAAAGAACATCCCTAGTTTTTTGGTAGTCATATGCACTGTTATTCACTCACCTTTTTCTATTATTTCTCCCTGCTCCAACCTTTGTATGAGAGGGCAAGTGAGTGACTGGATTCTCTGCCAGTACCAAAAGCCACTGCCACCCCTGCACTGCCCTACAAGGTGAACAAATCCCTTTTCTTTCCTGAGAGACAAATGCTTCATGTGTGCAGCACACACACCCTAGCATTCTTCAGTGTGGTATTCTGGGGCATTCACACAGATTGCAAAGTCTCAGGAGGCAGCACAACGTACAGTTGCTGCACTGCCACATCTGTCTATGGGCACATTTTAAAATACCTCAAAACCTCTGTGTTATGAACTGTTTTCAGCAGTTGCTTGGTCCAGTGGTATAGTAACAGTGCATTATTTTGCCACCTGGGAGAGCAGAGCTCATCAGGGTTAACTTGTGGAATCACACATTGGAGCCTGGGCACACCTTGGTGGCGAGGCACCTAATTAACAATTTCCTGTTGTCAGTATTTCCCACAATTGCATTATAATGGCTAATTTACAGTTTAAATCAAAATAAAATATTAAACAAAACAGCCAACAAAGGTTTGATCCTCACCTTAGTGTACAAAGTGCATTACGAGAGGAGTCAACTCCAGGTATTTGACAAATAATATTTAGCCAAAATCCAACTACACTTGCATGACTGTGAACCTTTATTAACAGCAACTAACACAACGGTACCTAACTTAGCTTAACTGAAGTTATCCAGCTTTGAGACAAATTGGTTAATTATTTTGTGACAGAGGTACAAAAAATATCTATGTTAAGCCCTTGAAATATTAAAAACTACTTGATCGACTGTTGTGCAGTTTGTGAAATTGGCCAGTTTTAACAGAGTCTCAGAGAAAGAGAGAGAGGCTGATTCTGATTGCTATTCTAGCATTCTTTCTTTTTTACCATTTTAACTTCAAAAGAAATGAAATTTCAGAGAGTCTTGGGGAGAGAGAGAGACTGATTCTGAATTTTATAGTATTCTTTTTTTACCTATTTTAACTTCAAAAGTCATGAAAGTTCATCAGCAGGTCAGGTAATGTCTCACACTGTACCAAGTTTGCTTACTAGCAGATATGAATAGATTGTATTTTTAATCAAATACTACCTGTACAAGACCACAACAAAAGACATTTGTTCTTGCCAGAGCACCCCCTCCTTCACTTTTCTAAGATGTACCAAATGTTTAGCCATTCACTACGTCTACTGGCATAGCCGAGAGCTTTCTTCTAATTAACAGTACAAAATGTCTGAGTTATATATTCTTTTGCAGTACCTTGCTCACGTGTGGTAGTTTTTTCTTCAGTTCAGAAAAAAACAGTTTGACTGAAGAATTTAAAATAGTTCAGAACTTTTTTGAAAGCACATTCTATCTGAAAATTAAGTATAAAATTTCTTCTGCAAATGTGATACCGAAGAGCTTATTTAATGTATGTGTAAGTTGTGATTTACAGATAAAAGCAACGTTTTAATGTTAACTTTTTTTTTGTTAAAGGGAGCCTCCCAGCTGTGCAGAGTACACCATCATCTGATCAAATCAAACTCTATAATGTGACCATAATGGTGAAGAAAGGAGACATCACTAAAGAGTCTGTAGATGCTATTGTAAACTCGACAAACAAAACTTTGGATTTAAAAACTGGTATGTACATTCAATACTTTGTTCTAGCCAAGACAAATATGGAAAGTGGTCTAATCTCAAATTGTACCAGATTTCAAATGAAACTGCATATTAATGAAACAGGAGTTGCTGAAAAAGGTCATGTGTAATAATACAAAATGTGTTATATACAATTATTAGAAATAAAACCTAATAGATGTAGTTTAAAATGGTATTAAAGGGAAATATACTTCTTCAGTTTTATTGCCAATATAGTTTAGTAGTGATGTTGCCTTATCATACACACAAACATGTAGTTACCTGTAGAATTATTTAAAACAGAACTAAATTATTTTGTTTTATCTTTGTTTATGTTCCAGTGAAAGGCTATTCCCTTTAACATCAAAAATAAATTTTTGTCTTAAAGTAAAAATAATATGCTACTGAAATATGAGATATTTATATATTTGGAATAATACCAAATGTACATATATACAGTATGTGTGTGGGGGTCCTCCTCCTATGCTCCCCAGTAACAGAAAATTAATGGATGTTTGGGGTCACTGTAACAGCGCAACTGATCAGGCAACTATCAGAAGTTCTTCTTCCTGAAATAAAGCTCCTTGTCCCAGTTTGTGCAGTTTGTGGAGGCCAGGAGAGTAAGTGAATGCTGGCCCCTAGTTAGGATGGGAAGAGCGAGTGAACTCCATGAATTTAATGTCTCTGAGATAGCTTTGTTGGCTGACAGAGCGAGTGAGCTCCTCTTTCAAATGCTGCGAGTTGAGGATGGGGTGGCAGTGAGTAAGCTCCATGGGTCAGAAGAGCAAGTGAGCTCTGTTTTGCATGCTCATGGTGGTGGTGTTGGGCTCACACTGGCCAAAAAAAGGCATTTTTTTTATTCAGTGTGCTTCCTGCCCCAGTTGCAAACTCCGGTGGGGCCAGGAAAGCAGAAAAAAATACAATCCCTAGCCAACAGTAGGAACACTTGGAAAGGGTAGCATGCTGTGCTGAATGACAAACTGACTCCACAGCACCACCTGCTGTTTAGTTTACCTAATTGGAACTCTATTTTTTGATGTCTAAAGGTTTACAAATCAGTTTTAGAACACAAAAAAACACATTTATGTTTTAAATTGAAATTTTATTCCATATTTATTTTTATTTCAGTACATATGAGAGCCATTTTATAAGTTTGATAAGCCACTCAAGGGTGTTCATTAAAGGATTTAATTCACTTCCCGGGGCATAAGGACACTCAGCCTTCAGCCTATTGCCTCACTGATCCCCTTGGGTGTGCATTAAAATCCTTTAATGCACACCCTGTCTTGTCTTATTACTTACATATATCAATATACCTCTATATCTATATCTAGATCATCTATATATTTTTAGCATGCCTCTTGGGAACAGGATGTCAAGTTTTACTTTCATATTACTGGGAAAAGTGTAAGAAGTTGTTCTGGGAAGCGGGTGCATGGTACAATGGAAACAGCATGAAAGAAGAATAAAGTTGATGCACTCACAAGCCACACAAAGGGCATCAGAGATTAATTTACTGTGGTATAGCAGTGAAGTCACCTTTATTTATATGCTCAAAAACAACAAAAATATAATCCCTAGCTGAATAACAGGTTTTCCATTAAAACACTTTATCAGAGGCATTTCCGGTGCCCTTTTTGTGGGTTGTGACTTCCCATAACTTTGTTTTACTTGCATGTTACTGCAAATGTGATTGGTTATGCAGATGTGGTTTACAGTGCCACTCCTAAGTCTTCCCTAGTCAAACTGGATACCTGTTGTGCTGTCCTGCTGGTTTGCTACTGACTCTCCATCCTCCCCCACCACTGTTCTATTTATCTTAAGCTCCCCTTTCAACACTTCAGTTCTGATACATCTTTAACTGCTTTTCCTTTCTCTTCTATCTATTCCCTTTGCTCCACTGCCTCTCATACTTCCTCTGTTACTCATTGCAAAACTTCTGCTGGGCAAAATGCTTTCTCTGTGCACCTCCCCTCCCTTTGGAACAAACTTTCTTCTCATCCCTCATCCCTCATCCCTCATCGGTACAGGCACAGGAACTTTATCACTTCAAGAAGGGCTCCAGGACCATGGGACATGACCTCAGGCTGCAAGGAAGTTATTCTTCACAGAAAGAGTGGTGAATGCCTGGAGCAGCCTGCCCCAAGAGGTTGTGGGGTTCAACACTGTGGAGGGATTCAAGAATGCATAGGATAGACACAAGGGAGCCCTGACTACAAAGTGCAACTAGAGTGTCAAAATAGGTCTAAAACAAGTGGGCAGACTAGATGGACCTAGTGGTCTTCTTCTGTCGACAACTTCTATGTTTTTATGTTTCTATCCCCCCCCACCACCTCTCTCTCTCTCTCTCAAACTGCTCCTAAAGGCACACATTATGCACACCTGTACCTGCATCCAGCTCTATCCTGTCCCTCTCTCACCTCACTCCCCTTCTCTTCCACTTCCTCCTTGTACAGACCTGCACCTCATGCTGGGTTACAGTTACTAGGTCTATCCTTTTTAGCTGTGTGCTTTGCTTTTGGCACTGCTTTTTGGTTATACATGCCTGTTGTTCTTTGCCATAGTTGCACAACTTTTGTATGACTATTGTTATTGTTACTGTTGTTTAGGCAAGGCAAAGTTTATTTATACTGCGCCCAATCTTGGAGGCTCTGGGCGCCTTACATAAAAACACAGGCAGGGTATATAAAAAAACATACATAATAAATAGAACTATAACAAGTAGAATACTAAACTTCAGATATAGCATTCAAAATTAGGTTGGCCATTTCTTAGGGCTGGTCAGATGGATTCAGCAGGGAAGGGCATCGTGAACAAGTAGGCCTTCAAACCACTCTTAAACCTCACAACCGATGGGGCCTCCCTGTGAACAGCTGGAAGAGAGTTCCATAGGACACACAGTTTACACAATCAGTTGTACTTTTCCATTTTCCTGACCTGTACTGTATTTTATTTACAAGCTTATGTAATTTGTCCTTATACCCTCGTTTTCCGGGTCATACCCCTAAACGAGCCTATGTTCAGTATGCCTTTCCCATCACCAGTTTCTAAATAATTGTAAAAAAGCTGCATTCTGTATTTTGAAATTTGTATTGTACATAGATTATTTGGAAACTATATTATGTTTATTATGTTACAAAATATCATTTTGAGTTTGTTTTCTCATTTGAAATGTAGAAATATTAAATCATAGAAGTCAACATCTCATCCTTAAGAGTGGAAATGCTTTGCTGTATGAATATAAAAACACAGTTATCCACATGCATGCAAATGAAGTATTTTCAACCATTAGAATAATCCAGAAATGTTTGAACTCTAAAAGCAATGCAACTAGGAGTTTAAAACTAGAAGGTAGGCACAGGGGCACCTCAACATTGCTATTTATCTAACAAAAAATGACTGTGGCAAAAACTAAGCTGATAAAATAGTCAGTGAGGAGGCTTTAACTGATATTAAAACTTGATGCAAAGCCGGCCTGGTAGCACTGAGGTTGGCTGGGCGCCACCTCGCTCGCCCACGACAACCGGACCGAGGAATGGACTCCGGTTGCTGGGGGTTGGTAGGGGTGAAGAGGGATTGAGCATCCAAAGGCCTGCTCTCCCTCTCCGGGGGAGGGGGGGTTTCAGTGGTTGCTGCGTTGGTGCCCCTAGTGGAGGCTGGGGGGACAATGCACTGATGCTGTGCTTTGGGGAGTGAGTCGGGGCATGGCACCAGGAGGGAGCACATGCGGACCTGTGTGCACTCCACTCCTTGGCGTCATTGCATGCCCCACTCATGCAAGCCACCAATAGAGGAGAAAATGGTGAACGATCGTGGTGGCTTGATGGCCGTCCACGGGACGCTTGACCTCGGGGCACCGCTGCGATGCTGGATCCTGTTTTGGCGGGAGTAATGGGGACTTTCTGCCGGCCCACCATGGGGGGGAAAGCCGCGGGGGTATTTGGCAGCGGGGGCTCCACTGGGGCTGAAGCGGACCAGACGGTGGCCGGATGAATGGGATGCCAGGACGTGATGTGCAGATTGGGAGCCGCAGTAAAAAGTACTAAGTGTAAAAAAAAAAAAAAAAAAACTTGATGCAAGTGCTACCACTGTGCTCATATGCTGTGCCATAAATTTTAATGGTTCAACTTTGTCTGTGTATCATAGGTCAATAATAATGCAGCCCACTCAGAAGGGAATGATTCCAATCAATTGAAGTCCATCCTTTTCATCCATTTTTTTTATTTCAAGATTTTATATGATTGGCAGTTTAATAATACTGAATGTACATAATTTTGGATCAGACATTTGATATGGCAAAATTAAAGGGGAATGGACAGCACTAAGAGCCCTACACCCAAGTGTGGAGTTGGTCCCAATTTGCACTTGGTGTGCAAAAACATGTTTTTTAATTTACTGTTTACTGCAGTATTGTAGATTGTATCAGACCAATTATGCTAACTTGCAAGCTGGTGGTTTCTGTAACTACAAATCCCAGAATCCAATACAGCAGACATCAGAGGAGGGCTGTAGCAGTAAAAGAGGCAATAGCCTGCAGTGCACATTAGAGCTTTTATAAGCACTGATCTTTTGTTTGCTGGTTCCATTGCCCTCCCATGGCTACGTGGACATAGAGGACTGTTCTTAGCACTTGAAGAACAGCAGTGCCAGCAAACATCTGATCAGGGTTTATAAAAGCTCCAATATGCAATGCAGGATATTGAATCTCCCACTGCTGTAGCCCTCCTCTGATGTGAAATGCAGGGGATTCTGGGATTTATAGTTACAGAAAATGTCAACTTGACAAAAGTCAGCAGAATCAGTCTAATGCAATCTAAAATTAGGGCCTTTTAAGAAAAAAACTCCGTTCCCATCTCTCAAGTGCAATGACTTGCTCATGCTCCTTAGGTAAATTATCCCATGGCAAAGGTCACTGAATCTACCTCAGCAGCACAATGACCCTCACCTGTCTACTTACCTCCATTAACCACTCACACTTGTTCAGGTTCCTCATTACCCCCCCACTACCTCCCCCTCTCTAAGGCTCCCAAACCCCTGGAATCATCTCCTTGGTCCCCACCCTTCATCAACAATATTCTCCCCCTGCTGTTTATTTTGCCTCAACCTCCTCCTCCTCCTCCCTTCATAGATATTACCCTATCCTCGTGTCTCTGCAAATCTCCCTACCCCCGTCACCTGCCCACTCCCATCACTCACACCTTATTCTATGCTTCCACTTTACCCCTTCTCACCCCCTTAGACTCCCCCATCAGCTATATTCTGTTATGTCCCTCACCCCCTAGCAACCCCCACCTTTCTCTGTACCCTCTTTGCTGACAATGGGAACCTTGAGTCCACTGATTCCTTGCATGGACCTCTACTCTTACACTGACAAAGGGCATTTGGTCCCTCTGACTTCTGCCCTGAATCTTGCCGCTCCCTTTCTTTACTCCTCTCTTTGACCAAGCACTTTACTTTTTGCCTTGCCGTCTCACAACAGCATGTCTCTAAACAAAATCTGTAGCCTGCCATGTCTGTATCTTGATTTGTCAGCTTAGATACCTGCCTACTAGACTGTATGATATTTATGTATCTATACATGCTCTACCTTTTGTACTATCAACTTTACTATATGTTTACTGTATGTATTTTATCCCTAATGACGTGAAACCTTTGCAAATGAGCTTCCAGCTCAAGGACTGTAATCTGAGACTTGAATAAATAAATAAATAAATAAAGTAAATAAATAATATACTGCATGGAACAGTACACAGAAAAAATGTATTTGCATGCAAAGAGCAAATTGGGATCAGCCCCATACTTCGGTGTAGGGGTGCTTATTGCTGACTATTCTCCTTTAATTCTTCAGTCTTCAGAAAACACAGGATTTAACTAAAGTATGGGTTGACCCTAGCATCAGGATTTCTTCTCTGTCTAAAATGCTTGCATAAATTTCATTGCTATTTTTCTTATTTCTAGGTGTTTCAGGAGCTATTCTTAAAGAAGCTGGAAATGTAGTTACAGATGAATGCAAAACACATGGTAAGTTACTTCTATTACTACTGCTATACATGGAATTTGTATTTACCATTCCTGGAACAAGTTAAAAAGCAAGGGTATACACTGCCGACAGTGATATTTCGACAGCGACCATCACTACAGCGACTACAGCGCCAGGTCACTGTAGTGTCAGTGCTGGACCCCGGCAGTGTATTTCAGGGGTCTTGCACCCCCTTCCTTAATCAGCTCAGACTCAGAGTTGATTATATTTTCTGGGGTTCCATGTCATAACAACGACCGCGGAAAGGTGATCACTGTTAGGGTGAGTGTACATCGCTGAAAATCTATTTCGGCAATGTACACCCCACCCCCCCACTAAATGATTCTCAACTACAGGGGGGTGCATATCAGGAGGGTGCAAAACTGGGAAAAAAATATTTTCAGGCTGGGCGCAACAAAATGTACATGCACCCGGATCCAAACCCGGCACCCTCACAACCATAGCCTGCTATCCACCCACCATGCCATGGGGCCAGCTTGGCTGCCCTCCACCACACCACGCCACACAAACCTTCCCTCCCTTTCTACCCATTGCTCGGCATGCTCACTCCCCCCATGCATGTGTACATATAGTGACATCCTGTCACTATATTCGAGGACCCCCATCCAGTCACCCTCCCTCCTTGGTAGCCCTGTCAACATGTGCCACGATTGAGTTGCCCTTTTAAAAGCACCCAGTCATGGTCGCCAGTGTCATGGGATACCATTTAGTTGGGGAGCTGGGGGCACTGCCTCGTGGAGGATTCGGGCAAAGCCCCAAGAAAACAAGTCTCTCAGTGAGAAACTGTATGCCAACCACAAATGTGGTTGACATGACGGTTTTGCTGTATGGTTGTTCGACAAAAATTTTGTTGAGGACCGTTCGTGAATCCAACAGCAAGGAACCCTTCGCATACTATACTGTCAGCATCCCAGAGTACTGTGATGTCAAGCTTAAAGGTCAAAACAATTCTGCAGTCTCCTAATCTTATTTCAAGTAGCAGGGCAACGAACAACATTTTACTAAAAAGCTAGTCACAGCTACAATAACAAATATTAGCATACCTGTCGGTTCTACATTTCAAGGTATCTACTGTGCTGTGCACCATGAGTTTTTTTAATTTATTTGTTTTTATAGTACTAATCCATGCCAGGTCTACAGTGCTGTTTTTTTTTTGGCCTCCTAAGTAAGCCCACACCCCCATTAAAATTACCCCCCCACCCAATCTACCACCTTCTTGTGGACTTACTATGTTCCCTTGTCAGCCCCCATGGCTTGCTCCAGTGGTGGGGTGTGGCAGGATCCCCAACTGCCACAGCTCAGAATCCAGCTAAAGCTGCCACATCACCCAAGTGGTACCTGCAATGGTTGGTCCATCACTCTTCCCCGGGCCCACAGCTTTCCACCTTTTTTTCCCATGCCCCTGATATGCCACCCTGGGGAGTGATGCAAGCATGGTGTGCATCAGGTGCTGGTGTCTCCCTGCCCATCGAGCTACTCCTAAGTGCACTGCCACCTGTGGTCACCCAGGTGGCAATCATGCTCCAGAGCTGGCTGCCTATCCTCCCCAGAGGAGGAGGAGAGTGTCCTCTGGGATGCTCTATCTTCCTTCTCTCAGCCGGCACCTTATGACCCAGGCTCACTTCTAAACTCGGGTCACCGGGGTCATGAGGGGTGTGCTACCGCGGTGCCAGTGGGACAGCTAGGACAGTGCTATTTCTAAGCCAAATGTGCCAGACATCTTTTTTTTTTTTTACTATGAAAATGATAAATTAAAACATTTATAAAATACTAAAATTTTAGTGGAAGTAGAAATTGATACCATAAAATAAAACTGGAAGTTGCTTGTATTCTTTTATAGTGAAAACGTGAAAGGTCATGATTTAGCAGAATGACTGTAGTTAACCTGTTTCTTCATGTTTCAAATGATACAAAAACCAACACACAGTGGTACAGAATATTATCATATATTTATTTAATTACTTTTTGTTGACCAGGTGGGTGCACTAGGCAACAAATGCCTATTTTCAGGCATAACCCAGGAGAGTGCAATATACAACACATGACAGAGAGGGAATTCATGAGAAAGATACATTACCTGAATCCTTGGAATTGATTACATACATTAGATATAGCATACTGTTCACCAGAGGGGAGCTCACAGGAGGGGGAATTGCTGTGCTTCATAAGGTGATAAGAACAGCCAAAGACTAGGTAGAGACCACTGTTAAGAATAAGTGGAATAATAAATACGTATGACAACACTATAACTTGTCTCCGTTACAAGGTTACATGCACATTTGTATCAATGTCTCAGAATATCAGGGTACATGTTCAGAGGGGTAGGTGGCCCCAGAAATGGTGAGGAGTCCACAGGGAGATAGCTGGTAGTATGAAGAAAGCCGTTGTATCTTTGGGAGTTATTGTGTACAACCTCTTCTTCAGCTGAACCTATTGGACTCCAGTAGTCCAATAAGAGTTGCCAGATGGAATAGAAAAGCACAAGTTTTCCCACCTACATATGTGCCAGCCTTTCAAAGTTTTCTACCTGGGCAAGGGATACTAATAGTTCTGCTATTGAAGGGATCTCTCTTGTGTGCCACGAGGCACTTAGCCTCAACACTGACCACCAGCAGCCAGTCCAGATCATGGATGGGTCATGTGGGAGCCTCCTCTTTCAGACATAGTGGGAAAAGGGACAGCAGTCAGGGTACCCCCTTATGGAGGATATCACTGCAGAGGCAGCATATCCCATTCAAGAGGGCTGACAGATGTGGACATGTCCATAGGTCATGGTGTAAGTCCCCTTCAGAGGATCTGCATCACCAACAGTTATGACTGGGAAGGTGATTGAGAACATGTAGGGCTGCAGGGGTCCTGTTCCAGGACTGCAAGATTTTCTTTTGGATTAATCTACTTTAGCTGTCTCTGCAGGCTGTGTGAGCCCTAAGACTGCAGGATTACTGTGCCATGTTCGAGATTGGTATCTGTAGTGTGGTTGCCCTTTTCTCTCTGGCATGTGTAGGTTGGTCTGGGATGGAATCCCTGATGGTCTATTATATGAACCCTTCCATGCTCCTAGGATGCTTCAGCCAGAGGTAAGACAGGGATTCTGAGACCATGGGGGGGATGCAGTTATTGTCTTAAGGATGCCAGTTAAGGAGCTGCACAATTAAGGTATTTCAAGAAATCATATTTCAGCAGGTGGAACCGAGCTTGAAGTGCAGACAAGGTATCCACAGTGGTGCCATCAGCAGTTAGGAGATCCTTAACTATATAGAACCCCTGCTGTTTCTACAGTTACTAGGATATGGATGTACCCCCTACCAGTACTTGGGGGTTGCCCCATAGGAGGTTAAGCCCTAGGGCAAACAGCATTAGAGGCTTTGCTGTTCTTCTGCTTCCAAGGGGGTACCATCAAGTTGATTCAACAGTAAATTTGTTGAACGGCATTACAACAATGGCACAATGCCAACAGTTGGCATTCTGCCGTCAGTAAACAAATTGTTTTTTGTGGGGGCTTTGCCCCCCACTCCCTCCGCATTTTAAAATAATCAACTCTGAGTCGGAGTTGTATCAGGGAGGGGGCAAAATCACCAGAGACAGCAGTGTCGGTGTACTGCAGACCATTACAGCGAATTGCTGATTTTGTCGCTGTAATAGTCTTTGCGGTATTTACATCACTGTTCGAACTGTATACTTTCCAAGAAGCTACAGATGATGCAATGGTTGGATGCTGTTTGACAGATCATGAGAAGACTATAGAAAGACTGAAGAATCCCCTGCTGTTACTGTTTCCCCTGTGCAGTCATTGTGGTGGGGTTGGGTCAGTAGAATGGAACCTCTTGAGTGTTTAGGCCCCCTGTATGCCCAGTAATATTGTTGGAACCATGGTATACTCAGCCCCCCCCCCCCCCGTGTGACCTGAATTTGTTATGACTGTAGTGGGGCAGTCCTCTCTTACAAGAAGTACCCAATGAGAGAGTCTATGCATGCAAACCAGCAGGAAGGAATGGCAGTTGGAATGTGTGATACCATACGGAACAGTTTGGGAGCTGTTATCATTTTGATCACTTCTATTTTCCCAACAAGGAGAGTTGTAAATACTTCTATCAGTCATACTCTGTATGTAAGCTACCAAAAGCAGAATTAGGTTGGTGTCACAGAGCCAGGAGAGGGTAGGGGTCACTTTGATGCCTAGGAAGGTGATTTCCATTGGTGCCTATCTGAGACCTAAGTGTAGGGAGGCTATGCTGGTGCAGCTGTTGTCCAGCAGAAGAACTTCTGTCTTGTTCTGATTCAGTTTGAGACCAGAGATATACAAGAAGGATTTTAGAAATTCTTGAAGTGAAGACACTGAAGTAGGACCATCCTTGAGCAGGATGAGCAGGTTATCAGCATACAGCGTGGTTTTCCTTCTCTATCCCCAATGTCTGTGCCTGAAAGGTCTGTAGACTGCTGAATGGCTGCTGTAAGGAGTTCAATGGCTAGAACAAATAGCAGGGGTGAGAGTGGGTACCCTAGCCTGATGCCTTTCTGTAACTCGAAAAGGGAGGAGAGGGTGGCGTTTGTGAATACTCTGGTGAAGGATCAGGTATGAAGAGTGCAGATGCCTGATAAGAACCTTTGGGTGAAATCCATGTGCTTTAGTCCCATTGCACCAAGTCAAAGGCTTTTCCAAAGTCAATAGCGACTGCCACGGCTGGAGTGGGGATACAACTGACTGTGTTGATAATGTTAACCAGGGAGCACATATGATCTGAACTTAGGCTGCCCCTTACAAATCCCATTTGAGAAGAGTGAAACTTTCAGATACCTCACAGGTATAAATAAGGTTCAAGAGGGAAGCATTTTTCAGAAAAAAGGATGCTCAAGAACAAGGGGACATGCTATGAAGTTGGATGGGTGTAGATTTAGGGGAGATGTGAGGAAGTGCTTCTTCACAGAGAGGGTGGAGGATGCCTGGAACAGCCTTCCAATAGAAGTGGAAGGGGCAAAAACTGTAACAGTGTTTAAGAAAGCATAGGATAGGCATAAGGGAACCTCAGTGATAAGACAAGGAGGGGGGATAAGCCAGAGATCAAGTAGGGTGTGTGGTGATACAGTAGTTAGGGAAAAGCAGGCAGACTAGGTGGACAAAGTGGCCTGTATCTGCCATCAAATTCTGTTCCTATGTTTATACAAAATACAAAAGTTAAAGCAAAGTAGTTGGATTGGAATACTCTGCGTTACTTGCTAGCCTGCTTGCATGGCCCGTTCCATATGTGTTACTTTGTAACTGTATCTATACCTTAACCTGTAATTCTGATGTGGAACCTTTGTAAATGAGCACTGCTCAAAGGTGTTACCTCAAACATTCTAATAAATGAAAAAATAAACAAGCCAGTACACAGTTTACTGTATTATTTGTTTAGTTTTATATTTTTGCAGAACCTTGCATTTTTCTACCATATTGAGCATTTGGGTGAAATCCACCAAGTCAAAGGCTTTTTCAAAGTCAGCAGCGACTACCACGGCTGGAGTGGGGGCACAACTGATCGTGTTGATAATGTTAACCATGGTGGACACACAGTCCCATTTGAGAGGGGTGAACCAATTTAGGAAGAAGTGGGTCAAACCTCAGTGTCAGTACATTGGGAAAGATCTTGCTGTCACCATTTTTTAGCAATATAGGCTGGTAACTGACTGGTGAGGTTGAGCCTTTACCTGTCTTAGGCACAGTTGTGATGATGACTTTTCTTAGGATGGGGAGGAGGAGGAGGGCCACCAATGGCTTCCTAATAGACCTTTAGCCAGGGGGGTGCAAATTTGATTATTTATTGAAAATTGTTAACTGGGAAAGGGACACTGAACCAAGGCTTGTTTCCAGGTGCAACCTTTGGAAAGGGAAACAGGGAGACAAAATATACAGCATGTAGACAAAATGTGCAATATGGTAGAAAAATGGAAGGTGCAGCAAAACTACAAAACTAAACAAATAATACAATACAGTAAACTGTAACAAAAATGATTCCGCTCCAACAGGGTAGGTCCTATGAGACACTGAATGTGTGCTTGTTGGAGACCAGAAGGGAGAAGGAAGATATGATAGAGACTTTCAAGTTCCTGACAGGAATTAAAAAGGTGAACTGCTGGTAAATATAATAGCTTGCGGTCACGTGGACATAAGTGGACATTAACAGGAGGGAGGTTCAGGAGGAAGTATTATTTACAGAAAGGGTGTTGGAGCCAAAGTGGTGGATGGGAAAACCATTGGTGGTTTCAGGCAGGTTTGGGACAGAATAAAGGGTATAGTGGTTGCTCGGGGCAGCACGTTGACTCATGTCTTAAGCTCCCTCCACCGCAAAGTGCACTCTCAGCCCTGCTCTGACCACTCCATTCTTCTGATTTTGGCATTAGTGGAGCTCTACAAAATCGCTTTCACTAGTTCTGTTATTAGGGGTTAGTTGGTATGGCTCTGTAGGTTTTTTTTTTATAAATTTATTTGAGTTATGGGGGCTTCGCCCACCCCGCACCCTGTGTTAAATAAAAAAATATGAGTGTGGGGGCTAGAACTCTCCAACTCAAAGTGATAAAAAAAACTACACAGCCATACCAACTAACACCAAGTTGAGTAATTTGGTCTGTAACTAGTGTGTGGGTCTGAAGATCACTATTTTCGCCCTGATTTCTTATTGCTGAGTCATGCACAAGCTGACTATGGTAGCACTCAGGCTTATTTCCCCAATTGTTTAACCAGGTGAGACACACTAAGCTGAAAGTTTTTTTACAGGTGCAACCTGGGAGCACAGGGAAGTTAAGTGACTTGCTCAGGGTCACACAGTATATGCAAGTGGGGGCTGTGGGATTCAAACCCAGGTCTCCAGATTTGCAGCTCAGAGCCTTAAACCACTGCACTGTACTGCCTCCAAATAGCGCTCAGTCACACAAGAGGCATAGTGGTGGTGGTAGTATATCGTGATGCGTGCTAATTCCATGATGTACTGCTATGTAGCTTGCATGGGTCCATAGACCTCCACTATTGCTGGTCCCAGGGCTAAATAGGGAACTTCAGTAGACTGGATGGACCATTGGTCTTTTTCTGCCGTCATTGTCTATGTTTCTATGTATTTATCTGGGCTGAGGAGGGAGGTTGCTACTCTCCAGGCTGAATTGGCTAGGATTCGGTGAACCTCCTCCCCCTTCCAGGGACCACCAAGACTGCCATCTCTAACCCAAAGGATGCCTAGGAGGAGGAGCAGCTGGACTAAAATGGGCTTGGGACGGGTGAGGGCAGTGAGACAGAGGCACATCCCCCATCCGGTAACACTACACAACTCCTGCACTGCTCTGGTGAGGCAGAACTGTCCCATGGCAGCACCCTAGGTAGTGACCTGGGAGGATGTGTTGGTCCTCTGTAGTGAAGATCCCAAGGAGGGTGGCAGAGGACCCTGGAGGAGAAGGAAGCAACTCCTGGTTGGGGACTCCATCATAAGAGGAATAGATTTGGGGCCAGGAAGTGAGGAGAAGGTTAGGTGCCTACCTGGCACCATGGTTCAGAGGGATGGAATGCAGATCCTGGGGATTGCTAGGGCAGCAGGATGGGAGAGGGAGCTATATGCCATTGTCCATCTGGAGACAAGTGACCTGGCTGGGGAGGGGGAGGGGATAGTACAGGAGGAGTACAGGGCATAGGGGAGAGGTATTTATTTATTTATTAGCTTTTGTTGACCAGGTATGTGCATTAGGCAAAAACCCTGCCTATTTTCAAGCATGACCCGGGAGAGTACAACACATATGGTTTTACAAAAAGCAAGCAGTAAATAATACAGAACCAGTAGATATCCTTGCAGGGATACTTGTGGAAGCAAAACATACATGTGACAGTGGCCATCCACACAGGGATGGAAGGAAACACGCCCAATTTTGTACAAAGCACAAGCAGCAAATAATATAGAACCAGTATATATCCTCACAGGGATAGTTGTGGAAACAAAACATACATGTGACAGTGACCATCCACGCAAGGATGGGAGGAAGCAGGCAAGGGAAAGAAGGCAAAGTAGTTAATAAGTGCAGAGACAACAGTAAGCTAGCTTAAGGAAAGCAAGAGAAGGGGGGTTATGTACAGACACAGGAATCAAGTGCATGTAGGTAGGAGAAAAGAGCAGTCTTGAAGGAGGAGTGGGATGGAGAGCATTTAAGATTAAGAGGTAGAGAGTTCCACAATTTGAGATCAAAGTGAGAGAAGACTTATTCCCCCATGTTTGTAGAACAGTGAGGGACGGAAAGTGAAGGGAAATTTGAGGATCTCAGAAGTCAGGAGTGTGCTACCAGGGAGAGCATAGCCCCAGTGCTGTCAGGGTGAGGGGCTCTAGTCATGGAGTCAGTGAAACAGCCCAGAGTGTATAAGCTCAGGTTTTTAGGGGACAGCCAGTTTAGGGTGGAGTACAGGAGGCAGTGGTGAGTAAGGCGAGGGGCAGACAGGGCAGATCTGCATATGTTGTTATAGGTGGTGTCCCATTTATGAAGAATACCAGTGTTAGTGTGGGAAAAGATGGGGAGGGCGTACAGAAGCCTAGGAAATAAAACCCCTCTGGCCACTGAGATCCTTGCCGCAGGGGTTAGGGAGTGACGCACCCTGTAAGCAGCATTAATCCTCATGTTGATGGATCTACACACCTCCAATAAATGTGAAGAGAAATCAAGAGCAGGATCTAGGGTCACTCCAAGGTATTTGAAAGAGTCCGTGGTCAGGACTACAGACCCATCATAGCAGTGCACGCAAAGCTTAGGGGTTGCAGCATGGATTTTTCTTGCAGATCCAAAGAGCATTACCTGTGTCTTAGGTTGATTGAGGACCAGGGAGTTGGATTGGAGCCAGGATTGGAGCGTTTGGAATACAAATGTCAGGCGAACATTAAAGTTGGCTACAGAATGAGCAGCTGAGTAGAGCACCAGATCATCAGAGTACATGATGGAGTTGCAGTCAGTGATGGAAGAGGGACAATCATTAACAAAAATAGAGGAAAGCAGTGTTCTGAGAATGGAACCTGGAGGGATGCCATGGGAGATTGGAGCCGAAGAGGAAAGGACTTTGTTAAAGGAGACAGATTGTCAACGGTTGGAGAGGTAGCTAGTGATCCAGGATAAGTTGGAACTAGAGACCCCAAGAGATTGAAGTTTGTGTACTAGCAGAGGGTGATTAACCAGGTCAAAAGCTTTTGTTAGGTCAATGAACATGGCCCCGGTAAGTAGGTCAGAGTCCATATTAGATTTAGCCTTGCTAGTGAACAGGGTAAGAAATGTGGTAGTGCTATGACCAGCCCAGAACCCCTGTTGAACAAGCGACTGAAGATTGAAGTTTAATAAGTAGGCCAATATCTGACGGTGAATAAGTTTTTACAACGTCTTGCTTGGGTGTTGGTAGAAGTGCAATGGGGTGATAATTGGATAGAACTTTAGGGTCTTCTTTCTTGAAAACTGGTATGATTTTGGCAGATTTTCAGGCTAAAGGCACAATGGAGGTGCTAACGGACAGGTTAAAAAACCGAGTGATTGGAGTGGCTAGGAGTAAGGCACCATTTCTGAGTATTCTAGGTTCAATGCTGTCAGGTCCTGCGCTGCCACGGAGGGGAATGGACTGTAATAACCTAAGAATGTCAAAGCAAGAGATAGGAGAAAGTGTAAGTGTAGGGGGAGTATGTGACGGAGCTGTAGGAGAAGGCTGGGAGTTGCTAGGCCCTGGAGGAGAAGACTGGGAGCCACTAGGTCCTGGAGGGGTGATATTAGGAACCTCTGTGAAGAGCGAGTTGAAGGTGTTGGCAATCATGCGGGCATTGTTGCAGATAGAATCATTAATTAACATGTGTTTGGGAGACAGCAGTTTAGTATTACCCAAGATTTCATTAATCTGGGTCCAGTATTTCCTGGAGTCGTCAGCCGAAGACTGAAGGAGACCGCGGTAGTAGTTGCTCTTGGCAGCCTGAATAGACTTCTTGCAGGTATTACGCAAGGTGCGGTACTCGGCAAAGTCAGACTGACTACAGGATGATTTCCATTTTAGCCATAGTTTATCACACTGCTTGAGCAGTTTCAGGAGAGGGCGTTTCAGCCATTTGGTCACCTTTTCTCTGACCCTGCGCTTACTGTGTGGGATGTGCTTGTACTGTATTAGGCAGGTAGCAAGCTCAGTGGCCTTTTCTGAGGTGCTGCCTGTCTATGATGGGGGGAGGATAGGGTAATCCATATCAGGAGCTTCAACAAGTGGTTGAAGTAATGGTGCAGAGAGGAGGGGTTTGGCTACACTGGGGACTGCGTCTCACATGCAGGGATAAGGGTCTATACAGAGGAGATGGTCTTCATCCATTTGGGAAGTGGAACGCAACCCTCAGTGAATTGTTTAAATGTTACACTGGTGAGTTTTAAGCTAGCTGACAACAAGTTAGTAGTAATGAAGAGAGATGGAAATGAGACAGAGGCGGTAAGGAGAGAGGGCAAATGGGAAGATGGGGGAGTTAATGAGTAGGGTGGCACTAGAAGCTGGAAGGCCATGTGTGCCAATGCTCAAAGTCTGGGAAATAAAATTCCGGACTTAGAGGCCATTATGGCAGAGGCTCACCTGGACATTGTCACCATTATAGAATCATGGTGCACTGAGAACCATGACTGGAATAGAGCCATACCAGGCTATATGCTGTTCTGGAAGGACAGAATGGGAAAAAAAGGGGTGAGGAGTTGCTGTTTATGTGAGGGATAGCAGAAAAGTGACAGAGGTACAGGGACTACAGGGAAGGGCGGAGGTACTGCGGGTCACCCTTGAGATGGAGATTGTAGCCACTATTCACACTGGAGTGATCTACAGACCTCCAGCATGGGGGGGGGGGTTGGATACAGTTCTTTGGGAAGCCATCCAAAGGATAGCAAATAAGGTGGAAGTGCTGCTGGTGAGAGACTTTAGTCTGCTGGATGTAGATTGGAGCATCCCAGCTGTAGCTACAGGTAGGATCAAGGACATCCTGGACTCCCTGCAGGGTGCAATCTTCAGGCAAATAGTCAGAGAATCACTCATGAGGGGACAACACTGGATAATGTTCTAACTAATGGGGACAGTGTTGCAGGCATCACGGTGGGTGACCACCTGGAGACCAGTGATCACCGTACTGTGTGGTTCAGTATAAGAACTGGGGAAGAATCAAACCACACAAGGATGAGGGTCCTGGACTTCAGGAGGACAGATTTTAAAAAGATGGGGGACGCCTCAGGGATGCCCTGGCAGGAGGGGGAGGAGGGACTTGGATGGCGTGGAGGAACTTTGGGCTAAACTAAGAGGGGGCATACAGAAGACAACAAACCTCTGTGTCAAGCTAGTAAGCAAAGGCAAGAGGAAAAAGAGACTGCTATGGTCCTCGAAGAAGGTGGCTGGGAAGGTAAAAGCAAAAAAGTTAGTATTTTGGAGGTATAAGAAGACACAGAAAGAGGAGGATATTGAGCTGTATCTGGAGAAACAGAGGGAGGCATGTAAATCAGTTAGGCGTGCAAAGGTGCAAACAGAGGAGAAAATAGCCCAGGAAGTAAAGAAAGGAGACATTTTTATGGCTGCATTGCATCATGATGCTGTGCTGATGTATTGCTATCAAAAGAAAGGGCCTGTGACCAGAATTCCTAACATGACACAGCTGTGTTGTTAAAAGGAAGTGGAATCGAAGCATAAGTTCCTGGAAATCTGTCAGAGTCTTCCCATTTAGTACAATTGCTTCCTTCTCCCCTGGCCTCCCCCCCCTCCTCTGCTTCATTATTTTCTCACAAACTTACCTGTGTCCAAGAGCAGGTTCCTAGTTTCTGCACCCCTGACCACATTTCATAGCTCACTTTGACAGACTATGCCAACATATACTCATTTATTCTTGAGTTTAGTGTTATATCGCTTGTATCACCCCCGGCTACCACACCTAAACAGAGCCACTTCAAGCAGACAACATGCCCACACGCAGCCCTTTTTGTAGTCATAAAATGAGCGATCAGTGTACGCTTATTCAGTTCAATGGGACGTTTCTATACATTTAGTAGCATATAGAGTTGGGATTAAAAAAATCAAAGTGATCACTCGACTAACTGGGTCTTTGTTAGTCGATCAGTCACTTTGATTTCTTAAAATCCCAACTCTATATGCTACTAAAATGTATAGAAAAGTCACTCCCATTGAACTGAATGTGGCGCACACACAGAGCGTTAATTTTATAACCTCACAAAAAGGGGTTGCATGCACCTACATGGGGGCGTGTTGTCCACTTAAGGAAGTGGCTCCGTTTATGATTATGGTGGCCGGAGGCAAGTTTACAAGCATTATAACTTTTTAAAACTGAAGGAAATAAATGGACTTATGTATGGCAATGGACTACAGGAATATTTAAAATAGGAACCTGCACTTTCAGTCCTCTGTGTCAGACTCATGATGTCCAGTTTCCAGAATAATTTTTGTACATAGGTGAAAGGGTCCTGTCACTCAAGACCCTCTTGTATACCCAATAGTCTTATTTTTGAGGCCCTTGCAGAGTTTTCAAGTCTGTATCAGAGTAGTTTGTTTTCCTTCGCAAGTCCTGTTACAGCAGTAAATGTTTTATCTGAAGATTCAACTACTTGTTTGGATTCAGTTGCTACTTGTAACATTTTGATTTGTAGAGGCATGACTGTTTTCGTTGAAATTGTTCACTTTGCCAGACAGTTCCTTTGCTGCCCCCAAGACTGTTTTCCGAATGGCCCAAAGTGCTGGTTCAGCCACCGAAGTGGCACTAAAGCTTGACCCTGCTCCCATCAGTGTGCTTGCTGCTGTGGATTGCTTACCCTTTGGTGGCCCCGCTCCTGTCGATGTGCCTGATGACATGCTTTCCTTGCCATTCCCAGCATCATTTTCCTGCTGTTGTTTCAGTCATTTCATATAAAACTCCTCCTTCAAGAGGTCTCACTGTGAGCTACCCACAGCTACAGATTAGTGTTCTCAAATTTGACTTTAAAATACAAGTAAGTTAATCAGTGATGCACCCAACGTGGAGCTCCACAGAAAGCATCTTTCTCAGTCAGCCACTAGCTCCGTGCCCACCTCTCCCCCAGTATCTTAACTTACATTTTTAAATTTGCTGTACTACTATGATTCATTTATATACATAGAAACAACATTCTTCATGCAAGACTCACTGCTCATGACCAGAGAAAAATGGCTCATAACACGAGAGCCTCAAGTCTAGTAAAACCAAGGATATTGCCTGAACCATTGTGATAAAAAACCTTTGAAATCACTACTGTTAATACCTCTCCATATAAAACTCGGAGTCTGTTGCTTGCTCCTTACTCTATCACCCAAGTTAAAATGGCTAGCACTGTATGTAAGTAAAAGCTTTGCAGAGTCAGTTTGACATCCACTGGTTGGAGGGTACAGTGTCTGATTAGCAAGAACTGTGAGTGGGCCTGAGCTTGTACAAAATTTTAAGGAGCGAGTCTTAATTAAAGATCAAATGTGTTGTCAATTACGTTAATTGGCTCCATGCAGTCACATAGAATTTTAGTCGGTTAGTGACACTTTTTAGTCAATTATGTATTAGAGATGCTTATCTTGCTGGCCTGGTGGTGCTAAGAGTTGAGGCGCTAGATGCCACATTTCACACCACGCCGTCAACCCGAGATTGGGAGTGAGCTCAGGTTGCCAGGGGTTGGGCAGAGATGAGAGGATTGATGGTCAGGAGAACTGCTCCCCTCTTCTGGAAAGTTTGGATATTGGTTCCCCAGTGTCAGTGACTCCCAGTGGAGGCTGGGTGTGCTACAGTCGGGGATCACGCCAGAAAGTGGTGTAGGCGATGGAGGACGCCCATAGGCTGGGTGCGGGAGCATGCCTGTCTTGCTCTGGATGTCATTGCACGTCCGTGCCTCGGGGTGGTGGTCATGTGACAGAACAAAGAAAAAGTCCCATCCCCTGAGTAGATGACGACACAGCATGGCCCCCATGCCCACTGCCGAATCCAGACCACCTAGTCCCTGATATCCTCTAACTCTCGCCCTGCCTACAGAAAATTGGATTACAAGGAGCACCTCAGTAAGTGGTGGCAGCCCACCCTGGGGGTGCAAGCCGGGGGTTCGCTGCAGGTAAGTATAGAGGGTTCAGAGCACCTGGGGGGACTCAGGTTATGGGGCTGTCAGGCTGGGCGAGAGAAAAAAACTGGGTGATGTCTGAGGGATTTTTGTGGAGCTGTGACCAGAGGGAAACAAAGTTTAAAAAAAAAGATACCTAGCCCAGGAAACAGAGATAAACCTAAAGAATTCAGTATATAGACCATAAAGCAATATGAGCCAAAAAACCCTACAAAAAAGGGCCACAGAAGGAAGCAAACTATAACATAAAATAAAATGTATCATATTTTCAGCTAATAGTAGTTTTCATGTGCCTTGTCTACAGTAGACATGAAAGTGCAGTTCTATGAGTTCATTTAAAGCAGGAACACTCCTTAGAGAACAAGAGTTTCTCACACGCAGGGGAAAGGTACCGGTCCGAATGGTTGGAGCTGAAATGTTATAACATAATGCACAATGATGTCAGAAAATTCTTATTTATTAAAGCTTTTTTTTAAGCAGACATCATGTATTAATTAGCAAAATATATTACTTTTAGGAAGGACGACTGCAATTTACTGAAAATGCCTGTGTATTAGTTAAACTGTGTTTATGAACATACACAATGAAGTAGATCCAGATACCGTCTCTTTAATGAGTGTCAAAGATTTGATTTTCTTCACTAGTTAGTTTTAGGGGAATTCTTCTTGACCTTAGCACTAAATGTTTGGTTATTTGTTAGGGAAATGTCATTTTACTACATGATGTTTTGATATTTATTTACACTGCAATGACACTAAGTTGGCTGACTGTGGTGACGTTATCCAGCATGTGGCCTCAGGAAAACTACATACTTCATTTGCCAGAGATAAACAAACAAAAACAAAAAAAACGCATAGGGTATGATGGTGTACCCGCTATATTTGCAACACTTACTTTAATGTATGTTTTCCATTGTTTCCTACTTTTCATAAAATAATGTCATTTATAGCTTAGATTCCTGAAAGAAAAATCTTTTTTCTATGTGAATTACTGGGCTAACAAAATAAAACTGCATCTCTCCAAAAGAAAACACACAATGTTGTTTTTCAGGTACAGTACTGCAGTTCTCACTTGACTTTAATGTGTGTTGTAGGGATTTCCTCTTAACTCTTTACTGAATTTTTTATCCTATTATAGTATATGGTAAGGGCTTATTGTGACTAGAAAGCCGTGGCTTTCAAAATCTTGTTGTAGGACAGTTCAAAGGTCAAAAAAGTTGTTGTACTATCGCTCTGACGTCACATCGATAGTACAACAACAGTGTTGCCCTGCCCTGCCACCTGATTGGCTCATTGAACAACGCTGTGAGGGGAAAAAAATTGTACAACATGGCGGTGTGACTTAGCGAGCGCTGGTCGGGGGACCCTCCTCATTTTGACACAAGGCTCCATGTCACAATCATGAATCGCAGTCATTTAGTTTTTTATTAATTTTTTTGAACTAAATGGGCGACAAGCTAGTGGGATGGGGTGAAGCCGAACTGAGTCAGAGTGGGACAAGCGTGAGAGAGCCAGAGCGGGAGCAGCAGGACATAACTAAGATAAAAAAATTAAAAAAAAAGACAAGCCAAGAACCATATACTATATAAAATAGTGGATGGCTAACCATCCACAACTATGGCTGTGTTTTCATCTCAGTTGTTGAAGACATCATGGAGACCTCTCGAGCTTCGCTCCCGAGGCTATAATGTCATCAACAACCTCAGTGGAAACACAGCCTAGTTGTGGATGGTCACCCATCCACTATTCTATATATAGTATGTGGTTAAGGCTTATTGTGTATGGAATTCAGAGGTTTTCAAAATCTTATTGTAGGACAGTTCAAAGGTCAAAAAATTTGCACTATCATTCTGATGTCACATTGATAGCACAGCAACTTTTTCTAACCTTTGAACCACTCCATTCGTCATTACAGTTCTGGAGCTGGCTCTGAGGCGCACCAATTAGGGTAATAGCACCACCCTCATCAATGTTTATCCTTTAAAGGGGAACTGTCAACAATAACAATTACAACCAAGTGTGAAGCTGATTCCTATTTGCACTTTGTATAAATGCATTTCTTTTTACTTACTATTTATTGTAGTATATTAGGGTTCCACCCATCTAGAGCACCGCTGGGAGTGTGCCCCGTCATTAGGGCACCATGTTCCAATGCCACTGGCCCCTGTTTTTTGCGAGGGGGCTGCACCCCCCCTTTCTATATATTTCAACTTGGGGGAGGACCATGGGGAGGGGGTGGTGAATTCGGACATCAGGCATCCTAATGATGTTCACACTCCTGCCGGCGCACAGATGGCCAGAAGGGGTATAGTAGAATGTATTTGTCTAATTTTGCTGATTTCTAAGATTCCGTTTCCTGTAACCAGAAATCCCAGAATCCCTTGTAACTGACAACAGAGGAGGACTGCAGAGCTGGGATATTCAATAGCCTACAGTAAACATGTTAAAGATTTTGTAAGTTAAAATCATACAGTTGATGGTCCTGCTGTACTCTTGGGGCTTAGTACAGTCCTCTGTGACTATATGTTGCCCCAGGAGAACAGCAGACCAGCAAACAGAAGACTACAGCTTATAAAAAAAAACTCTGACATTCACTGTCGGCTGTTGAATCTCCCACTGCTGCAGTCCTCCTGTGTTGTCAGCTTTAAGTGAGTTTGGAATTTCTGGTTACATGAAATGTCAGCTCACAAGTCAGTGAAATTAGCCTGATACAATGTACTACACTGCAGTAATCATTAGGTAAAAAAAAGTGTTTCTGCACACAAAGAGCTAACTGGGATCAGTATCACACTTTGTATGAGGCTGTTATTGCTGATAGTTCCCCTTTAACCTCAGAGCAGTAGCAAAATACTGAATCTGATTTTTTTTCTTTTCATTTTGGTGGCGTGAGCCTGTCTCAGTGGACTGGGCTGGCAACAGTTGGTTAGTGGCAGTCAGGAGCTGCTGATGAAAGCCACACCGCAGCTCTTCGAAAACAAATGCTTCATTTAATGTAAGAAACATTTTTTTTAAAATATGCTCCACTTATTGTGGTTCATGAACATGTTGGTGGAGAGAGGGGAACAGGTGAGCAGGCGGATGGGGTAGGCAAGCAAGCAGGCGGGTAAGTGAGTGGGCATGGAGAGACAAGCTGGCAGCTGGTTGGGGCTGTCGCAAGCAGGCGGGTACATGAGCGAGCGGGAGGGGGATCAAGCTGGCAGCCCACTGTGTCCTGTAGTTTTTGAAACCATATACTCTATAAAATAGTATATGGATAACAATACACAAACAAGGACTACGTTTCCATCTTAAGGTCCCAGTGATGTCATCTCAACCCCTCGATGAAAACACAGCCTTGTTGTGTATCGTTGCCCATACAAAATTCTACATGTATTACTCCATTGAAAAGACTATCAAAGATGATTTATCAAAGGTCCCTTGTTTATATTCATGAGTAGTCCAGCTCACAGGAAGTTTGGATAGCGTCTGGGCTATCACATTTATGGTGCATAATAATAATAGGCTTTTATTCTGCTTTATTCACACCATAAAAGCTAGCCATTTCCTTCATGGTACATGTCTAATTCAATAAATAAAACTGTATGTAATCACGATTAGTGTTGTGAGGGACAGCCATGTTCTGTTGTGCTGGCAGATACTGTGGACAGAATCCATTACTCTGACTGAAGTAAAGACAAATCACTAGATCAATTGGGTCATTCTGTTGGAAAGAGAGATGAACCTGAAGCTAATAGTACCCATTATATTGCACTCTTTAAACATAACTTGTTTTTTTTTATTTTGGATTGATTTAACATAGTGTTGCTTAGTAGTCTGAATGCATATCTATGAATTCTAAGGCCAATGTTCAAATCCCACCAGAGCCACTCACTTGAGTGACATTAAGAAAAATACTGACTCCACTTAGCTATAAAATGAGATAGAATCATAGAAACATAGAAATATGTCCACAGAAAAGGACTCCATTAGCCCATCTAGCCTACCCTTTTTCCCTCCCACTAGGTATCCCATACTCTATCATCTTACACACCCACTTTCATTCCCCCCCCCGTAGATTCCTCTCCCCTTTTTTTCCCATCAGGGTATCTATTTGTTTTTTTAAACCCATGTGTTTATCCTATGCACTTTTGAATCCTCCCACTGTTGATGCCTCAGCCACCCACTTCGGTAGCTCATTCCAGGGACCCACCACCCTCTCAGTGAAGAAATGTCCTCTCTTATTACCTCTGAATCGACCAGCCTCTATTTCCATCTGTGCCCCCTAGTTCTTGGATTGTCCTTCATCTTGAATATACTCCCTTCCCTCACCTTGTTAATTTCCTTCAAGTATGTAAAAGTTTCAATCATATTTCACCTCTCCCTCCTGGTCTCCAGTGGATACGGGTCAAGCTTGTCCATCCTCTCCTCATACGTCTTCTGATGCATACCATGCACCATTTTGGTCGCCCTCCTCTGTACTCTCTCCACACTATCAATATCCCTCTTTCTGTGTAGTCTCCAGAACTGTACTCCATATTCCAGGTGAGGGCAGACCATTGACCTGAGATAGAAGTGGAACCACACAGAAAATGGGATGCTATATCTCACAGTGTTACTGGTAAATAAATAATACAAAAACACATCTGAGCACTGGAATAAATAATTGTAATAAGTTGGAAAGCTATAAAGGTTTGACAATTTTTTGTATACCGCCTCTCATGCACACAATATCTTACACTTAAGCATCTAATATCCTCTGGTTGGAGGCCGAGAGTGCAAATGACAGCAATTATAAAACCCACTGGACAAGTTTGCTTTGGAAAACCCATAATTGGTCTACCAAGGAGCTATTTACAATTGTTTTTACCCAGGATTGCCAACCTGAGATGCAAAATATCATCTTCAGTGGGGTCCAGCTTACCCAGCTTTATAGCTTAGTGGAATACAGCATGGAAAGATCGAGTGATATGCTTAGAGTTTACACAGTTGGTCTATGGCTCCGTCCACATGGTGAAATGGGTTGAGAAATGTTTTTAAAAATGTTTTGTATCCTTGTTAGAGCACAGTTATCAGAATATCCAGATTGCACTCTGATACCATGCTAGCCCTAGCGATTTCCCAGGCATGACTGCAGCACCAGTGCAATGTAGATACTGCAATGCATGCCAAAATACTCATGCTCGGGTCTATATGTGAACTGCAGGAAAAGTGATGGTATGATAATCAGGAGTTCATTGTGAGTTCAAGTGGCTGTCTTAGTACGTGTAACCATACAATCGTGTCCACACTGTTGTTAACACATGTTAAGGCAACTGTAGTGTTCTAAAACCATGCTGAAGCCTACCTCTGAGCAGAGTTTGAGCAGTTTTAGAACAAGGATTATAGTATGGTTTTTACCATGTTACACTCTGGATGCAAACCTTTTAAACAATTTTAAGAGTTAAAACTGGTTAAATTCCCAGTATGGATGGGAGGCTGTGGCTCTGGCAGGATTTGAACTTGGGTCTGCTGTTTCATAGGCCTATGCTCCTACTCCTACTCCACACTGCCTTTCTATTCTTGGCCTGTAGGTGGCAGTTGGGGTACCAGTCCTAATTAGCTATATAGAATGTAACTCTGGCTTGACTGGACACTTACCAGTCAGAGAGGGATCTTAAAACATAAGAGGGCTGTGTCTCAGAATGCCAGACCATAACTACTGGCTTGGGTCATAGCTTCACATAGGAACTACTCTGTAGCACTTTTTCATACAGCAGATGATATTATCCATCCTAACTATCTCCCAGTCCCTGCCCTCAAACATGAAGATACATGCTTGTGAATCACTGTAGTGTACACTTTGCTTATGAACATGTATCAGTACTGTTGCATTAGCAGCCACTGTAACTCTGACCAGAATTTGTTTACGTATGTAAATGAAAAAGAGAAAGACCAAGGGAGGGATTATAAGACTAAGAAGGGAAGGGGGGGGGGTTTGTGTGGAGGGGGACAAAGAAAAAGCAGGCGCCTTGAATAAATACTTTCTTTCAGTGTTCACAGAAGAAGGGGAAAGAGAGGGGCCACAGAAAAGTGACAGGAGCATCGAATGAAGGGAAGTATACACTAGTCCATTTACAGAGGAGAGAGTCCTGAAGGAACTCCCAAATCTGAAAGTGGATAAGGTAATAGGGCCAGATGGAGTCCATCGAAGGATACTGAGGGAACTCATTTTCAACCTCTAACTGGAGATGGTAGAGGTTCCGTGGGACTGGAGGAGGGCAGATGTAGTCCCACTTCACAGAAATGGTAGTAGGGAGGAGGTCAGAAACTACAGGCCAGTCTGCCTGACTTTAGTGGTGGGAAAATTATTGGAATCACTACTGAAGGAAAGGATACTGGATTTTTTTTAATTCAGCGGCTTACATGACCTGAAAAGGCATGGATTCATGGGGGGGGGGGGGTATCTTGTCAAATGAATCTAATAGATTTCTTTGACTGGGTGACCAGGAAATTGGATCAGGGAGGAGTGGTGGATGTGGCCTACCTGCATTTCAGCAAGGTCTCCGACACCACTCCACAGAGGAGATTAGTAACCATGCTATGTATTCTGGGGGTTGAACCAAAGGTGGTAAACTGGATAAGAAATTGGCTAAAGGATAGGAGACAGAGGGTGGTGGTAAACAGAGTTCACTCTGAGGGAGGGAGGGTGACCAGGGGGTATCTTAGGGATCTGTACTGGGACCAGTCCTCTTTAACGTGTTTATTAGCGGGGAGTCACGTGATGCAGAGCACGGTGTAGCCGCGTTCCCTGCCAGCTCCGATTGCCTCTCGTAATAAACTATAAATTGTGCTGGTTCTGTGCGGCTCTGAAGGTTTTGTCTGTCGGTAATAGGTGGAGGAGACCGTAGTGAACTGTTCTGTGTCACATGGATGCCGAAATGCGAAAAATTCCCCCGAAGCACACTCCTCCGGTATCTCCGGAGAAGGCCCCGAAAAAGCAAGGGCCTCGAGTGGACAACAGTCGCAGGGTGCGGCTAAGGGGAAACAGAAACTGAAATTTGACGCTGGCAAGATTCCTGGAAGAATTCAGGCCATTGGTTAGAGATGAAGGAGTTGGCCAACAAATTAAGTGCATTTCTGAACACTGGAGGATCTTGCCAGGAGAACAGCAGACAGTGATGTTAGAATTCGCCTTTGAAGGGCATATGGGAAGGATGGATGAGGGCAGTTATGCTGAAGCAAAGATTGCCAAATTGAAGCTAAGGTCAAGGACCTAGAAGGGAGATCTCGCCCGTAATAATGCTGTAATTGTGGGGCTACGGAAAAGAGGAAGGCCAGACTTGATTAAATTGGTTCAGAAATTTGTGGAGAAATGTGATTCCTTACTCATTATGGCCCGAGTTATACAATCATGAGGGCTCATCGGGCTTTATGCCAATGCCTCCACCTAGTTCCCACCTCCCCTTTGATCTTTCACTTTTTAAATTACCTGGACGACAACTGTTCTTAACTAAAGCAGAGAGAATAAAGATCTCTATTGGGAAGGAGTCAGGATCAGGGTGGTGCAGGATATCCCTGTTACTGTAAGGCAGAGGAGATCAGCCTTCAACCCCTTGATTAACAAGCTAATTGCGGCGGGTGTGCGATTTAAAATGGGTTACCCGGTCAAATTCCAAGTTTTGATAGAAGGGGAGTGGAAGCAATTTGACTCGGTGGAGGTTGCCCGGTCGGCACTACAAGTAGCCCTTCCTAATTTATTTAAAGATCCCTGAAGCTTGATGTGAGTGCCCACTGCATTCTGGAGTTTGGCCATGGCCTTTGAGGGAAGATGGACGCTATGCAGCAAGATGTCGTTTTGTTTTCTCATTGAGGGTTTGACATAAGAAGAGGGTATTAACAGGGCCCGATACCGCATGAAGAGGAAGCACATGGACTATGGCTAGTCTTATTGACTGGACTTGGATTGCATTCAGCCTCGTTTATAGTTTTATTGGGGCCTGAACTTTGGATTATGGACAGAGCTGCGATTGTTAGCTGAAGAGGGGAGACAGCGGCCCCCTCCTCCCCTTTTTTTTTTTTTGTGTGTTGATTGTTTGCAGCATAGAATTTGTTAAAATGGGCTGTAATATGCCCTCAGGTATCAGGGCAATATTTTTTTTTTTTTTTTCTTGGGGTTAGTTAATGATATGTGGGCAATTGTATCCACTTCATCTTTTCCCTTTTATTACAGCTCAATTTCAATGCTGGGGTTGTGGTATAAAGTTAATGTGAATTATCAGTTATGACATACATTGGGTTTGGATGGAATGGCTGTCTGGGGCTATAGGGAATTCATGAGCGGGTTTATGTTACCCTTTGAAACTGGAGGAATTAAGGCAAGGGGATGGAGGGTGAAAAACCGGGAAGCAAGGTATGAGAGGGGAGGCACGGGGCGAGGGTGAGCGAAGCTGTGGTGTGCTGATGTCACAGACCAATGGAGTGTGGAAGGGGGGGGTTGTTGTGGGGTTAGTAGAGGGTAAGGGGAATCTTTGGCAAGGGAATGGGTTGGTTGTGGCTGTGCAATGTAGAGGGGGGGATGGTATAGGAGTAGACAATAAGACTCAAGTTTTGGCTAGGCGGGTGAGGTAGGGTTTTGGTGGGGTAGATATTACGGTGTTTATAAGACTTATTTGGGAAGGTTAGGGGAGCACAAGTCTGCAATGCTGGGGATAGGATGTGTGATTTGACTGGGTATAGGCCAGGTTGGATACTAGAAATTATGAAGTATGGTAATGACTGGGGCTCTTAATGTTACTTCATGGAACGTTAAGAGGGCACCAGAAAGTTAAGCAATATAGCATTTAAGGCACTTGGAGGTCTTAAAGGCAGACATTGTGTTCTTACAGGAGACACACCTACTCCAGTCGGAGTATAATTCTATGAGACACAGGCAGATGGGGTCAGTCTTTTGCCTCAAGGTAACACACAGAGTAGGGGCATAATGATTCTAGTGGCAGGTCTGTACCCTTCTTGTACACTACAGGTTGTTCATGATGACGAGGGTAGAATTGTGTTGGTAAGGGGTACGCTCCAGAATGTGGAGGTATTACTTGGGGTGATCTATGGCCCCAACGTAGACTCTCAGGAGTTTTTTGTTAAGCTTTCAGGGATGTTAGCTCCCTTTGTGCAAATTCCCATGATCTTAGGAGGGGACTTAAATCTTGTTCTAGACCCACTTATAGACAAGTCTAGGGGTAAGATGTTGAGGTTATCGCCTGCTCGACGTGCCCTTTGTGAGGTATTGGATCAGTACGGTCTGGTGGATGTGTGGAGAGTGATCCACCCCAAAGATAGGCAGTACACATTCACCTCTGCAGTGCATGGATCGGAGTCCCGAATAGATTACATTTTAATCTCCAGTGACCTCCTTTCGAGGGTGCTTGAGGCAGAAATTATACCGGGACCGCCTTCTGATCATGCAGTGGTGGTTGTATCCATCCTCCTATCAACTTTACCTAAAAGAGGAAACAGGTGGAGGATCAACAACCAGATGCTGCGCAGCCCTCATGTCACAAAGTTCGTGACAGAGCAAATAGAGGAATTTATAGCCAACAATGTCAGGGCCAACACTAGGCTGGATATGGTTTGGGGGGCATTTAAAGCTTTTATAAGGGGGATTTTGATTGCCCAGGCTTCCACAAAAAGGCGAGTTGGTGTTAGCGAGCTTCTGGCTCGGATTAGAGATAAGGAAATTTGGTGGACGGGCAGGTGGATGATGAGGATAAGTTAGAGTTGGTGAGGCTGAAGGACCTATATTTGAAGTTGTTGGGGAACAAGCGGAGCTGGTCTTAATTAAAACTAAGGCAAACTACCAGGACCAAGGGAGAAAGCGGGTCACTTTTAGCTAGGAGGGTCAAACAATTGGAATCATCACGACTAATTTTAGGGATCCGTCGGAGGTGGATGGATTGGTTAAGACTACACCAGGAGATAGTACATGTGTTCAGAAATTATTTAAATCTTTATGGTAAATGGTTGCCCTCTAGACAGGAGATTCTCTCTTTTTGAGGGTTGGATATCCCTTCGTTGTCTGAGCTTCAGCAAGGGCAATTAACGGTGGACATTACCCAAAGTGAAATTGAAGGGGCTATAGAGAATCTCCCTCCAGACAAAACGCCGGGTCCGGATGGACTTTCGGCAAACATTTATAAAAAATTCGCTAAGCTCCTATCCCCTTTGCTCCTGAGTTTATTTCAGCACATCTTATCTCATCAGGCACAAGACCAGTCTTTATTTGAAGCATTGATTGTGTTGATTCCTAAGCAGGATAAACCTCGGAGCAGCCCTCAAGTTATAGGCCCATATCACTGCTCAATTATGATATTAAGATATTAGCTAGTTATTGGCTGAGCGGATTAGTCAGGGTCCTACCGACCTTATTGACCAGAGCAGGTTGGTTTATGAAGGGGCGGTCATCGGCGGACCATATACGGACCTTGGCTCACGCGTTCTCGGTCTCCGAGGACAGCAGTGCTCCTATGGCTCTGCTGTCCTTAGATGCTGAGAAGGCCTTGGATAGGGTTCACTGGGGGTTTTTATTAATTGCGATGGAGAGGTTTGGGTTCCCGGATCTTTTCATGGGATGGATTAGCTCCCTGTATTCCTGTCCCACTGCAAGGGTTGGTTGCAACGGTACAATTTCGAACCCATTTTGTTTACATGTGGGCACTAGGCAAGGATGTCCCCTATCCCCTCTCCTTTTTAACTTGTATCTAGAGCCTCTCATCAGAGCAATTGTTGGTAGCCGAGCAATAGAGGGTATTAGTATTAAAGAATATACTATTAAAATTACAGCATTCGCGGATGATTTGATGGTTTACTTGACCAACCCAGGAGCCTCCATACAGGCATTGTTGAAGGTTATTAAGGAGTTTGGGAAATTGGCCAATTATAGATTAAACTTGGACAAGTCGGTTGTGTTTCCCTAATAGTTATGTCCTCAAGCATGAAGTGGCGGAGCTGGGTCTGTCCTGGAAATTGAATTTCATAAGGTATCTGGGACTCAACAGCTGGGTAGGTAGCTCTAAGATTTTTCAGTTGAATTTTGACCTTTGCTAAGAACCATAGAGTTAGACCTGGAGAGATGGGTGAAACTCCCAATCTCCTTATGAGGAAGAATTAGTCTTGTTAAAATGAATATATTTCCTAGGTTGTTCTACCCCTTGAACATGTTGAGTATCTGGATACCATCTGCATGGTTCAGGAAGGTGCATAACATGATTGTCAATTTTGTGTGGGGCCACAGGAAATCACGTATGGCCTATTCGAAGCTGGCGGCACCTAAGGGGATGGATGGACTTAGACTTCCGCATATTGCACTATATTACTGGGCAGCTCATGCCAGTAAATATTTAAGATGGGTGAAAGGAAGAGATGATTCAGAACAGTATGCCTATACACGCTTTGGTTGCAGATAGAACTTGCTTTGATCAGGGACGCTGGTCTGAGGCCTGAGGCCTACTCTATCTTAAGCCAAAATGGTTGCCTCCTCGGTTGCGTAACTCTCCAATTGGGACCATGATAGAGCTCATGTTCAACTCTCGAGAGTTTTCTGCGGTATGACCATTATATGGATTAGGCACAGCCAATTTGGGAAACCCACGCTTTGTATTAGATGGTAGGATGTTGGACTATTCTTGGCTACCCTTACCGAGGAGTGCCGTGTGAGGGACCTTCTCTCAACTGAGGGAATGGTTCTCTCCTCTGATGTTATATTGAGTAGATTTGGGCTACCACTAAGGCTATTTTTAAGATTTATCAGGTTAGACACCTTATGATTGCCCAATTGGGTAATGGGGTAGTGCAGAATCGAGAGTTGAATTTTGTGATGGGCTGGTGGTTGGTGAGGCTAAGGCATGCAATTTCAAAAATGTACATGGTACTATTTGAATGGGCATACTCCTCTAATCCCATCCAGGGTTCATACTGGACCTCTGTTTTCCCAAATTTGGTACTTAATTGGAGGAAGCTATGGTGAACTGTCATAAAAATTTTGCTCCAGGATAGATTGAGGCTTATGCAGTTTAAAATCCTTCATAACATTTTTATTCCCACAGAAATTGGGGAGGCTGAAGCTGGCTGAAGGACTCGAGGTGTTTTAGGTGCCAAGAAGGAAGGAGATTTGATGCATATTTTTGGCAGTGCCGAAAATAGCTCCGTTGTGGGGGATATTAAAGGAGGGTTAATCCGTTACTGGGTCTTGGGATCTTTTACGCCAGAGATATGCTTATTGGGAGATGTCTCGGTATCCCTGTTAAGAGTAGGAGGTTTATATAGTCTTGATTAGTGCCACGCTTAAGAGAGTGGTACTCAGGCACTGGAAGGACTCGTGTGGTACTAAGCTATGTGGAGTGGCTGGAGGAGTTGTTAGCCTGTTTGAGGATTGAGAGGATGAGCTATCCTTCAGAATAAGCTCTCAGGTTCGAAAAATTTGGGGTCCCTTTATGCTTGCTATTCTATTTAAGGTATGCGGTTTTGTTTGGGTTGAAGACATCCTATCTCCGGAGACTTGTGCTGGGAGGAGGGAAGTGGGTCGGGCGGGGGATGGGGGGGTATGTTACAGGGTTACCTGTTATGGAATGTTTACTTACATGTATTAATGTTTGTCGATTTGTCGTATGTGTGAAGGATATCCCTGTAACTAAAACTGAATAAAGAGTTAATGGAAAAAAAAAAATAACGTGTTTATTAGCGATATTGCAGAGGGGATGGAGGGGAAATGTCTGCTTGTTCATGGATAACACTAAAATCTGCAACAGGTTAGACACTCCGAGGGGTGTGTGTGTGTGTGTGTGGAAAAATTGGGGGGATATAAAAAGTTTACAGGAGTGGTCAAGGGTATGGTAACTGGGCTTTGATGCAACAAGTGCAGAATCATGCACCTGAGACACAGAAACCCAGGGGAGGAGTATAGAATGGGAGGAGAGGAATTGACAACCACCAAACAGGAAAGAGACCCGGGAGTTATCATATCTGATGACTTAACGGTGGCTAGGCAGTGTGACAAGGCAGGTGGAAGAGTTAGCAGGATGCTGGGGTGCATAGAGAGAGAGGGATCACCAGCAGAAAGAGGGAGGATGTGTTACCACTGTACAGATCATCGGTGAGACCTCACCTGGAGTACTGTGTCCAGTTCTGGAGACCTCATCCCTGGAAGGACATAGAAAGAGTGGAGGCGGTCCAGAGAAGGGCAACCAAAATGGTGCAGGGTCTGCATCAAAAGCCCTATGAGGAAAGACTGAATGGCCTTAATTTGTATATCCTGGAGGAGTGGAGGGAGAGTGGAGATATGATAGAAACTTTCAAATACCTCAGAGGTATAAATAAGGTTCAAGAAGAAGCATTTTTCAGAAACAAAGATGCTCATGAAGCTGGAGAGAGGTAGACTCAGGGGAGATGTGAGGAAGTACTTCTTCACAGAGAGGGTGATGGATGCCTGGAACAGCCTCCCAGCAGAGGTGGTGGGGTCAAATCTGTAAAGAGGTTCAGGAAAGCGTGGGCTAGGCATAAGGGAACCTTAGTGATAAGACAAGTGGGGGGTAAGCTGGAGATCAAGTAGGGTCTATGGTGATACAGTTGGTTGGGAAAAACAGGCAGACTAATTGAGCCAAGTGGTCCTTATCTGCCATCAGATTCTATGTTTCCCAGTACACATCACACCTAACAGATAGCAAACTTTCATGCAATAATAAAAATGTTGTGTTACATGTATCACATTAATGCATGTGCGCGCACAGACACACACACACACACACACACACAATAATGTGTGCGATCGCATTGTTACAGTCAAACCATCAAGTATAGGTAATATGATGAGGGTCACAGGGTGCTAGGGTGCAAGAGGTAGGAGTCTTGAAAGGATAACGTCTGTCCAACCTGTAACATAAAATACAGGAAAGTGTTCACAAAGGACCCTTAGTTCTTAGGGAGTAAATAGGAATGATAGGACAGGTTGAACAGAGCAATACTTTTCTGATGGGGAAAGAGTCAGCATCCTGACAGACCTGGTAAAGTAATGAGAAAAACAGATTAATATGGAGAAAATACAATAGAAACAATAGAAATAGCAGAAACGAAGAGCAGAGCTATGAAAGAGGTATATGATAGCATAGGAGTAAAGAAAAAGGGACCACTATATAAAAAGCTATAGATAAGATAAGGTAGGAAGATAGCAATATAGAGAAAGAAAAAATAAAATAATAAGCAGACAGGAAAACAGCACAGAAAAATGTTGGGGGAGGCTCAGCAGAAACCACTTATCACCCTAGATGGCCCAGTGGCCAGTAATTAAAAGTAGTAGACTGGTTGGGTTAGTGGGGACTCTTTTGGGCTAGTGGCCCAGCATAAATAAAATTATTTAGCATTGGAGGTCCAGGGTGCTAGAGTTGTCTCATGTGAGGCCAGTAAATTATATTCATAATATCCCTGGTGGGCTAGTGGGCTGGTTTTCCTGGTAGACAATGTCCCAATATATTTAATTAAAAAAACATTTCCCTGGGATCTAATGGGGGTCCCTAGGCCCTGATATTATTTTGACAGCTAGGTAGGTGGAGTGTGAGGAGGTGAGGGCGTGCTGAGGCTGCTGCAGCAGCTAGTGCGAGGGACCACAGTAAATGTGAGAGTACCAGGCAGCAATCTGTACTCCCAGCACATATGATACTCAGGCTGTGGCCTGCTCCATGCAGGCAGGAGAGGAGTGGACAGGAACTCATCGGAAGGTGGAGGAGGCCAGTTTAGGAGACTACCCTCCGCCTACCCAAGTCACCACTCCAGCGCAAATGTAATTGCTGTAAGGGGTTGTAAAACAGGAACAGTGGTAGTAGACTGCTGTAGAGGAAAAAGCAGATCGGGAGCAGCTGCATCTGGACAACATCAAAAAAGGGTAACTAACTGAGTTCAAAGATCAAAATAGGTAGTAAATAAGAAACATTTAAAAAAATATATATTACCAGTAGTGTACTGCACCATAACAGTTTCTACTATAGTGATGTTTAATTACGACTGTATCAACATAACTCTCTAGTTTTGCTCTTGGTAGCCATCTTTTTTTCACTTCAGCAGTGTACGGTAAGTCTATGTTGCTAGGCAACATCAGGCTAAGACCTGTCTTACGTAAGTCAAGACAGTTTTTTGTTCATACAACAGTCTTAGCTCTGAGATTTAGACAACATCAGTTTTAAGTCCTAAGACCATATATTTAGGCTAATTGTAAGCCACATTTTGTGCAACTGGCTGCTGTTGTTTGGAAGGAAAAATTACAGCCTTTACCATATCTTAGGATCTTCCTGAATATCTTCTCAAGAGAGTACACCCCTTCTGTCTAAGCCAGAGGCTCCAGGACCCATGGAAGCAAATGCCCTGGCCAGGGGCCAACAAAGACCACTGGCTCAGGGCACTTGCATGACAGCATGGTGATGCATGCCTGCCAAAAACTGCTACTGTCTCCCTTGCCTACCTCAGCTCTGTTAGCCAGGAGAGTAAAAAAACAAGCCTACAAGCTAGGCTTATAGGAGAGAGAGTATAAAAAGCATATGAAAATGATATATAAAGAGAAAAGAAGCAACTGAATATAGTCCAGCTACAAACACGGAGAGAAACAAAGAAATAGAAAAGATTGGGGGTCAGTGGTAGTCCAGAAAGCACAATGTGAGCCAGAGCTACTATTACACTCAGTTGCTCTTCACAGCAAAGCCAGCTTTGCTGACTAGTAGGGAGAAGGGAGAGTAACATGGGCAGCTGTCCCCAGTGGTGCCAGCTTAAGCTCTGTGCCACATTCAAAAACATACCACAGCAGCCAGATGTTTTAAGAGTTCTGCAAAGACTGTCCCCTCCGGGGGCTTTTCTTTTTAGTTCAGCTGCATTAAAGCTGTTTTCGTCTACCATTAGGGGAGCCTTTAGTCTGGTGGCTTGTTCTTGGGACAAACTCAGGAGAGTCAGTTTATTCAAGAATGTCCCTATCTGCTTTATTGGGGAGGGAGGGGGATCTGTACAGAAATGCATAGAACATTCACATAATATGGTGGATACCATCTGGGTTTGTGTGGAGGGAACCCTGTGGATCTCAGAGAGTTGTTATATGATGTTCCACCAGCTGTTTTTTTTCAGTGGTAAGCAAGTACTTTGCCACCTTTTTCTTTGCCTTCCCAGTACTTGTGGTAGACATGTAACAGGGTTAATTCACCTTATAGGAGAGAAGGGAACTGATCTCCAGACAGACAAATGACTTCTGTATACACATGTGAATTCATATCGCTAGAGTATGAAACCTTAAATTTTTCTTTGTTTCAACTGCAACTCCAGGTCTGCCCAATCCTTTTCACTCTCCCTTCTTCTGTGCACCACATAACCTATCAATTTACCCACAGGTTTGGCTTGAAGGCTTCATATACCACCCTGCTGATGTTGTCAAGTTATAACTGTGATGAAATGATTATTTTACTTCTTGGGTAGCCAATGCTCAGACATGTTCATCATGCATTAAAAAGGGGTTCAAGTTCCATGAAGTGGGGAGAGATATGGCCAGCCTTCAGAGGAGTTCCACACATAGAGGGGCATAGCCCAATAGAATCAGTGGACAAATATGGAACTCTATTACTCCCTGTGAGACCTGAGGTAGGGCAAACCAGAAATCAGTCTAGCTATATGAGCCATGAGAAGCAGAGTTGCAGAAGGCACCAATCATCCAAGATGGCCTCCTCTCATAGTAGGAGATTCACTGCCTGGACTGCTTTTGTGTGAGCCTCTGGGGAACCTTGACTGCAGTCCAGGGAGGGTGCTAACATGAGATTGAAGTCTTCTCCCAGAAGTACCAAGGCATCTTGTGCATTAATGTTTGCAAGCAGCTGGGAAAAGTCATTAAAGAAATTGGGGCAGTCCATATTAGGGCCATGCAAGTTTACAAGTTTAGGCCCCCTCCCTGTTGTCTATGGTTATGAGATGGCAGTAAGTCCAAGGGGAGGGGGCAACCACAGCAGAAACCTGTACCTGGATTGTTTGCAGTGGTATTACCTGGTCTATTGTGTCCCACTGTGGGGTGCCGATTCTTCCTGAGTGCTGGGCTATGGAGAAGAAGGGGGTTAGATACCACAACAGATTCAAATGAGCAAAATGCCCACACAAAGTGTAAAAGAATAAAATCCATTTAATAGAACAACCAGTCACTCTAGGGGGCAAATCAGTTCACACAGGGGAGTATGAGTTGATCCTGGATCGAGATGGTCTCACCATCTGAATTTTGCAATGTGATACAGATGATCAAGAGGATCCCCACATGCAACAATATTTTTTCCAAAGCCGAATTAGGCTTCATGATATAGCTGCAGCAGATTCTGAGCTGATACGGCTTCTCAGATAAGGTTGCAGTTTCCCTTTGCTCCTCTCCAACCTGCTCATCACTAGGGGCAAATTGCCCAACAGGACCCCTCCAAATAAGCCACTAACTTGCCCAGCTATTCATCCTTTGTGAAGTACAGATTACCTCACCAACAAAGTACATTGTGTAATTTTACAAAGTGCACTACAGTATATCCCAAATTAAGTGAAATGGGGTCATACTGGGAGATCTTCATGAAGGGTGAAGTTTGTGACTTTGCCACATCTTCACCAGTGAAGAAAAACTTTGCAACATCTCTTCTACATATGTAATGAACTGTCTGTTAGTTTCTTTCCCATGCATAATAATTGTATGTGTCTGACTGGGTCATAAAATGTACAAGCATAAAATAAAATCTAATAAATCTAACCGTAAGTCTTTTTTTCACCTTGGTTAGGTTCACAACCAGATGATGGAGTTGTAGTGACAGGAGGAGGATCACTCAGCTGTGATTATATCATACATATGGTGGGTCCTACAAAACTGGCTGGAGTTACCTCACAAGTAGAAAAGGTTTTACAGGAGTGTGAGAAGAAGCAAATTAAGACTCTCTCCTTTCCAGCCATAGGAACAGGTAATGAAACTTAAGCATACAGGAAGGACACTGGTTAATTCACTTTAATAATGAAACAGCAAAGTAAGACAGTGTAGTCAGTAGAAGTCAAAGCTGTGCATTTTAACTTTGTAAATAGCAGTCTCAGGGGGTGTTGCCAGCATAGTATAGTACCTGCTAACAGTCCCCATGCAATTGTACTAATCGCCAGGTCACGCAACCTGCAGGTTATACCAAGGCACTTAAAGGAAGGGTCCTGATTCCAAAACAGAACCTAACTGTGATAAGTACTGGCCTGGAACTCACTGGTCAGTAAAATGAGTGGCTAGGGCTACTTCCTGGCTTCTGTAAACTGAGCCCAGAACTGGGCTCTGGATTCCTATACCAGCGTGCCATTTTTTTGTTTATGTGTACATTCTGCAACTCTCAGGGGGACTATGCTACAGGAATGGATGATGTAGGATCATCCCTGGATCTCAGTGAAGTCAGTTGGACCAAGGGATGACTTTGTGTTATCCTTTCCTTCAGCAGAGCTTCCTGGGAGCTGCATAATCTACATATAAAGAGAAAAAGTAGTCTTCTGGTACAGGAATCTGAAGCCCTGTTTCTGACTCATTTTACAGAAAATGTGAAACTGCCTTTTCTGCTCATCTATTGGGTAGCATTTTTGAATTGGGACACTTTCTTTAGGTAAAATGTGCATGGCAAGGGATAAAGAGAGTGGCAGAAAAGAGGCAGTAATCCTTCTTCAAAACTGAGGCATAAAGTGAAATGTGGAGTTGGCTGACTTTTAATTTTCCTTTGTTAGTAAAAAAAAAATCAGACCTTTTTTTTTTAAATGCTGTTTGAGTTTCCTTGGCTAAGTTAAGAAACATGTATATCCAGTATGAAAATAATCAAAAAGCTACAGTCATAAAATTCCAATTCCGTCTTTAGGGCTGCAGAGGGTGGAGCCCTGCAGACCTCTTGCTAGGACTAGGAGAAAAGCACTCTCTCGTATTCCTTCTGAATGAAAAACCTTATTAGGTGACAAAAGTCACCTCCACGTCTGTGCATCATGGACCACTTCGCTCTCGCACTACTTTTGTTTTACCTGACCTGGAGGAAAACTGTTTTGGCGGTCGGCGGATCCTTGACCGCTGAAATACATAACCCCCACTTGACCCTCTCTCTCTCTCTGCACACCCCCACCCTGCCCTTCCTCTCAGCACCCACCCAGAAACACAACAGTGACACTGGAGGTGCCCATTCCCCCAGTGTCGATTGGCATCTCCGTCCTGGGTTTTTTGTATTTTCTCTAGCCTGCAATCCTTGTCTCCTCCCCCCCCCTCCACTACCACACATGCACGGTTATTTCTTACATGTATATATATTTTTTTTACTTTCCTCCCCCCCACCCAATACTCCCTCTTAGCACCCACCACCCCACTCACCCCCAGAAACATAACAGTGACACTGGGGGTGCCCAATCCCCTAGTGTCAATTGGCATCTCCGTTCTGTTTTTTTTTTTCTTAAGCCTATAACAAGAAAACCATCCATCAATGTATTTTGCACCATTACAGTCCCCCCACCCGACCCTCTCATTCAGCACCCACTACCCCGCACCCACCAAGACCTTACTTAACCATCGGGGGTTCAACGCCGTAATCCTCTCTGGCCGCAGACATGTCTTCACTCTTCAAAGCCAGACCATGAACTGAAGAAACAGGTATGTCATTCAATATATTTCAAATGGGGGTTTGAACTTAGAAGCATAACTTGGAAATTTTTTTTCATATTTGTGGCCCACATTTTCAACATGCCTTCTTTGGCACCCCAGCTCATGAACAATGGCACTGCCATTAGGCAAATCTGTCCTGAAAAGTGATTTCATGGTTAAAGTGCAAAATCACCTTTCAGGCAGGAGCTGAAAATGTTCTCTGCCTCTGCTCATGAGGAGGGGTGATAAGAAGGGTATGGAAATTTGGTGTAAAAATATTAAAAAAAACAACAATGTTATGAGCCTACATAGAATTTTACTAATGCAGCCTCGTAACTTTGGTAATTGTCAATATTTCTTCCCCAAATTTATAACATAGCCATAACTTTACAGCGCCTCATGAATGTGACAGCTGCCGTTTTTCAACTCCTGGCCAAAATGTTTTTTTACATCCTGAAAGGTGATTTCATGGTCCTTGTGCAAAGTCACCTTTTGGGCAGGTGTTGACAATTTATCTGCCCTTGCTCATGAGGTGGGGTCATAAGAAGGCTATGTTGAAAATCTGGTGTAAAAATATTAAAACTCAACAAAGTTATGAGTCTATGTTGAATTTTGAGAACGCAGGCTGTAATGTTTGGTAATATTCAATATTTTAATCCCAAATTTTCAACATAGCCATTTCTTTATAGCACCTCATGAATGTGACAGCTGTCATTTTTTTCAGCTTCTGCCCAAAATATGTTTTAGCCTTCCCGAGAGTTAATTTCGCAGTTCCTGGGCAAAATCACCTTTAAGCCAGGAATTGTACATTTTCTCTGCCCATCTTCATGATGCAGGTTCATAACAATGCTCTGTTAAAAATTTGGTATAAAAATATTAAGAAAATAATTTACAATATTTTTACCTCATATTCCTCAGCTTCATCCCTATGGCTCTGGCAAGAGTTTGTTTAATATGGTTTGGCCACTGATAGAGTTAGTCCCTTTGTTTACTGAATTTTGGATGCAATGTGTTTACATATTTAACTTAATTAATTAATTAGTTGAATATAGAGCACCCATGATGCCAGCTATAAGGTCCAAAACACACTGATACTATTGCGTTGATATAACCTGTTCATTAAAGATCAAGATACTGTATCAAATCGAGAGCTGAGAAGATAGGTCTTGGGTTGTATATACTGTCAATCAATCAATCAATCAAATTTTTATTTATAAAGTGCTTTTCAATAAATCAAAGCGCTGATACATAACAAGAATAAAACATCAACAATAATAAATAATAACATAAAACAATAAAATGACCATAAAATAATCTATCCGAATGCTAGTGTAAATAAGTGGCTTTTCAGAGACCTCTTAAAAGATTCCATGGACAGGCAGTCTCTAATCTGACGAGGTAGAGAATTCCACAGGGTTGGGGCCATAAAAGAAAAAGCCCTTGCCCCAAATGATTGAAGATGAACCCTGGGAATCTCTAGCAATCCCTCGGCAGTGGAGTGGAGAGGGCGGTAGAGACAAAGGAGATCTTGCAGGTAGCCCGGTCCCTGACCGTGTAGGGTCTTATAGGTCAGCAATGCGCCCTTGAAGGTGATTCTCCACCGCACTGGCAGCCAGTGCAGTTCACGCAGCACAGGTGTGATATGGCAAGTTCTTGATAACCCAGTCAACAACCTGGCTGCCGCGTTCTGCACCAGCTGCAGGCGACGGAGATCCACCCCCGGCAACCCTAGATATAGAGCTGTATAGAGATGTATACTCCAGTATGATGCACATGCATTTCTGATTTAGTCATGGTGGTTCACAGAGTTCCATTGATCAACTGTTGTTTTTGTCCTGGTGTGGTTCTAAAATGCTAATAGGATATGAGTAGATAATGTCATACTGTAAAAACTGGCCAAATAAAGAAATCAGATGTACTTTTTATTAGTGTTGAATCTTCTAAATAGGTAGTTATGGCCAACTGTAAATACGTATTTGAATTATTGCAATCAATTAACAAATTAATTTCCACTACTGTATGATCTAAAATAAATAACAGGTAGAATTCAAAAATGCTATTTATTTTAAATACGGTATGTCTGTTCTTTGCAGGGGCAGGAGGAATGGTTCCAAAAGATGTAACTGAGGCCATGTTACAGGGCTTTCAGAACCACTTTTCACAACAGAATTCTTCAACACTAAACTCAATCTTCGTAGTAATTTTTGATGACAGCGTTTACAGTGGATTTATTGATGGCCTGAAGCATTGGGTACAGGCACAAGTATGTATACATGACCTTTCAAACAGCAAAAAGTAATACACTGTTCCATTGTGTTTTTCTATGAATAAATCAGAGAGTGGTTATTCATATTCTTTTTCAATCAGAATTTCTAAATACTAAAGAAAAACATGGCATGTAAAATTAGTCCTATTATTCAATCTGCAGTTCTAGTCTTATCTGCCGTCAAAGTCTATGTTTCTGTGTTTCTATGTTTCTATGTTAGTCCCACTTCAGAAAAAGACTTTAGCTCTGCTTCAACCAAATGAAGGGATTTTCTAGTTTTTCTTCGTACCATACAATTGTTTTAAGGATTTGCCATTGTCATGTGATTTTTCACAAATACTTAGAAAAGAAAACACATGAAAATCGCAGGAACTTAGTTTAATAATTGAAATTAAGTCTGACTCTTTATGTTTTGATAACAAACCTGCTCCAAGTAAATGGTTCTAGCTGACAACTGAACACATATCCATGCATGCAGAAAATTTCTCAGCTTTCAGCACTGTTGCTTCTTTTAAGAAATATTGAGGCCCACACCATATTGCAGTTTAAACTTCTTATATTTAATTTTTATTGACATACCTATTACACAGTGGCCAGCAGAGGAGGCACCGCAACTCCTGACATTTCACCCCCACTAGGGCTTTGCCAAAGGAATAGTGGCACCTATAGGCTGAAGACTTGTACAGCACAAGCAGTCAGTATGTAATTTGCTAATTAAAGTAACAGCGATTAGTAGAGCATATACTATTAAATACATAACCAACACCCAATACCCAAGCTATTAAAAACCACTATTACCTATGTGTATTACAACTAGGAAAATAGTCTTATCTTAGACATGTTTTATGCAAAGTAATGGCCATAATAGATGAGGCCTATACAGTTAATTATTTATCATAAGTACCATAACTTTTTCTTTTGTATTTGTAATGCTACAGCATTTTTTCACTCCTGTGTTGCACCTTTTTAAGTTCACCCTGCACACCTGAGCAGTGAACCTCTTGCTATAAGAGTGGCTTTTGAAGGGTGTGACACTGTCTGTCCAATGCAGCGTGGTCTGAAAGGGGTGAGACAGTATCACACCAATCATCCAGGCTGATTCTGAAGCCGTTTTGACTTGATGGGTGGAAACTTCATCTAGTTCAAAAGAAAAAGCCGAACCAATCATATGGCTGCTTTTTGCTTTTTAATTTGATCTGCAGGACACCGCCCAGCAAACAGCCGATCAGTATCCTGATAAGCCTGGCTGATGTCACCCACTTTCAGTTTGCTTGTCTGCATTCCCCCTTCTCCACCCCACCAGTCTCTTCCCTCATTGTCTCTGATCTGGAATGCCATTCCGTTTCCAGACAATCTTACACTTGTCACCCCCCCCAAAGTGTGGGGCTTACCTCCTGCCCCGAGGGTTCCCACTGCTCAGCACCACCAGCCCGGGTCCTTTGCCACCTTCTGAAACCTCCTGATGTCCCTCAAGTGTTTTCCTACAAGTGGAGGGACAGAGGAGTACAGATATGTGACCGCTGTGCAGTTGCACCATGAAAGTGTGAGATGATGGATCATGCATGTGCAGACACACATGTTTGTTTTAGAGCCACTCCTGTGGCAAAATGGAGGTTCCCCCATGCTCCTGGACCCCCAAATCACCTAATCAGGGTCTGGAGATACAAGGAAGGTACATGAGGGGCTGCAAAAGTTGTTTTTTAAAAGCGCTAAAAAGTGCATGCTAATAAACCAGCAGCCAAGGCTGCTGGGAACTGTAGTCCTGCAGACTGCACCACCTGGTACAAGTGTAATACCAACAGTAAACTTTCGGCATTGACAAATGCTTGTTTGGTTTTGCAATACCATGATCATACGTCCCTTTAAGTAGCAATACAGGCATCCTTATTTCAATAAATTCATGTGCAACTCAGTTCTGGGTACAGTGCCTCTATTGACAAGAACAGAAATGAGGGGGATTAGTACATGAGCACTAGTGGAAGATGGTGAGGGGAAGGGAAAGGTGGGGTGCAAAAGAATTTTTGTCACGGGATCGTCACAGTAAATCTGTATTCTCTATTTTATCAGGAAAGGTGCCAACCTGATTTGATCATTTAGCCCTTTACCCTCACAGGCACCAAGTGTGTGTAACCAGTATGACTTCCTCTTGGCTAGTACAAGTTCTGTCTCCTCCTTGTGGATCTGCCATTACTTGCTCCAATTCCATAAAGGTGACTTCATGTGTTCCACAATCCTTACTGCCCATAATGTGTGCTGCTAGGATTTACCCTCGTTAACCACTGTTGAGCCCTCACATTGTCAGCCATGCTTTCCTTTAGCTTTCACTTTCTTCTACCTACAGTCATGCCTGCCAGGATGAAGCGCAGTGTCACAGGTTTACTACATGACAAAAGGGATTAACTCCCATTAAAATTGCATTGTTTGCTGCAGTAACTCTACTGCAAAAGTCTGCAGTGCTGCACTGCATCCTGCTGGGCACCACTGTATGTAAGAAGAACCACAACTGCATGTGGCCACACAGACCACATACTGTACATCATGTCACAATAAAATCTGAACGTTCCAGCTGGGTACCATTTTATGGGGTTTTGAAGTGGGAATCTTTCTGGATCACTGGGCAATACTTGCAGAGCTCACAGCATCTGCATCCCTTTGGAAGGTGGGACACCATTTGGGGGGATTTTCTGTGGGCTATACAGAGTGTACCAGTCCATCACTCAGATTTCTGGCTGTCCTATAAACAATGCAGGGTGGGGTCTTTACCACTTCTTTCAGTCTGTTATCTGAGACTAGGGCATGGCAGGCTTTTTTAATTATTTGTCTCACCTTCCATGCCCTAGTACTCCAGGTGTTGACAAACGGGATGCAGTTTTGTCTTTCTCCTTGATTGTATTCTCCAAGGTTTGGGCCCTGTTAAGGTTATGCTCATATTGTTTTGCTTTTTGTATAGTACCCACACTGTAGCCTGCCTCTATGAATCTTCTTTGCAGGTTTTATGATTCCCTCTGGTACTCATTCTGCTCACTGCGGTTTCTCCTAGCCAAATGGTATTAACTTCTGGGAACATCTTCTGTGGTGTGGTAAATTGGCAGCTACTAGCTAACAGAGTGGTATTCCGATTCGTTGGCTTTCTGTACATGGTAATAGTCACTTTACCACTTCATTGTCTGGTTGCCAATATATCCTGGAAGGGAATTTCTTTGGAGTTTGTTTTCACTGTCAAATTAGATCTCCATTAATTTAATAGAGCTACTCAACAATTTTTTTGAGCTCAGTAGTGCCCCTGTCACACCATCAAATTTCACAAGCTGCGTCCTCCCAGAAGCCTGAATACAAATTTACATAGCTGGCCACAAAACTGACTTCCGTGGCAGTTCCTGTCATTCTCCTGTCTGTAGTACTTGCACCTAAATGCAACAATATTGTTCTCTAGTACTATCCTAACCATTTTCCCCAAGAGTTTAGTAGCTTCGTAGTTTAGTAGAGTTTAGTAGCTGGTTTTGCCTTCTCCCCTGTTTGTTCAAATAATACCTCAGTACCTTCAGGCCATTAGTTTAGGGTGTATTAGTAGAGCGAGCCTCACCACTGAGGGTGACCAGCAGACAGTTCTCCATGATGTTGACACCCTCCAACACCATGATGACATCCACCATGTCCAAAACAAAGGATGGCTGAGTTTTTGTTGTGTTTTTTATGCTGTCATCCACAAAGCATGACAGGGGCTCTGTGATGCTGCCCACCCCAGGCAGTCTGAAAGCACTTATGAACTTTTGGGAGAATGTACATCTGGGCTCTCAAGGGATACTCAAATGTCAAAATTATTTTTTTTGCTTGTTAATCAAGTCTTCTAAGAAAGCCTACCCCAGAAAATCATCAACCTGTTTTTTGATCAGCAGTGTGGGGTCTGGACCAAGTGGACGGTATAATTCACTATTTGATAACTGGCGTTCTACTTCCTTGATGTAGTCCACCGTTTCCGTGATCACCACATTGCTGCGATGGTCTGCTGGCTTGATGGTTACCTTAGTGTTATTCTTGAGTGCAAATCAGCTTTGTCATGTACTGTTAAATTTATATTAATGGAGAAGAAACATTTCCTTACCTAAGTCCTTTAGTTCTTGTTTGCACAGTGTCTAGAAGACTGTCCCTGCTGGACTTTGTGGAGAACAAATTGTTGAAGCTTTAAATAAATTCTTCCTAACAGTGGGCATATTTTTGGGAGTGTAGCTTACTAAAAGAAGAACCTCTTGAATTTGTTACACCCATGGGTTCACGTCCTTCCTGTGTTGTCACCTCCTGCTCAGGTTTTTTCTTGTTGACTGCTGGCTGGTGTAGTAAGCTAATATTTTTAGTGACCTTTTTGCAACAAACATTTAGGATTGCACTGGTGGCTGAGGATTGATTTAAGTTTAATTCCTGGGTTCATTGGAGTGGTTTGTGTAAGTGAAGTCATCTGTTAAATTGTTGTGCTGGTTGTCATACTAAAAGGAAGGGCAGCACTCACCGGGTGGTGGGTCAGAGGTGTAGTTGATAGTTTTCTGAAGGTCACAGGCTTGGAGCCACCTCCCTGCACCTCACTCTGCCCACACCAGGCGTGTCATTTCCTTTATACCTGAGGTTCTGACATCATTTCCCCAAGAGGGCAAGGGGCATACATCTGTCATATCCTTAACAACCCAGCACAGTGCATAGAGGGTAAGTACACGAACAAAAAATGGCAAAAGAAAAAAAAATTGTGCATATATTAAGCAGGAAGGGAGAGAGACATGTGGGGAGTGGTGCAATGCACTGACTGTGGGGCGGCAGTTTTCCAGGTGACATTCAGAAGGCTGCATTGCCGCCCTATTTGCAGGCAACTGTCTGTTCTGAGGGAGCAGGTTGCCCATCTCCTGGCCAAAATGGCAAGGAGTAAAGTCTTCCCCACCCAAGGAACACCAGTGCCACCACCGCTACCTCAGAGGTTGCCAAGAAAGAGGAGTGGTTGGACCGCAGCAGGCTCAGGGAGGTAGAGGGTGGTGGAACAGAGGTGCATCTCTCCAGTTGTACATCTCCACAATCCATATGCCATTCTGGCAGAGCATGGTTCCTCCTTGGAGACACCCACAGTGGAGACCAAGGAGGATGCTGGAAACCTCCACAAGCGAGACTCACAGGAGGGTAGCAAGGGACACCAAGGGGGAAGGAAGCAGCTCCTGGTGGGGGACTCACCAAGGCTTGAAGGGACAGGAAGCAAATCCTCAGGATTGTGGGAGCAGCATCACAGGAGAGGGAGCTAGACATCATTGTCCACCTTGGGACAAATGACCTAGCTGGACATGGGATCAGAGCAGTGCAGGAGGAGTTTGTGGAGTTGGGGATGGGCCTTAGACAGGTAACATGCACAGTAACCTTCTCGGAGGTGCTGCCTGTCTATGGCATGGGTGAGGCTAGGGTGCTCTGCACCATATAATTCAATGAATGGTTGAAAGACTTTTGAGGAGCACAGGGTTTTGACTTCATTGGAGACTGGGGGTCCACCTGGAGGGATGCAGGCCTATACTGACGTGATGGTCTGCATCTGTCCAGGAGGGGAACCAGACTTCTAGGTGATATTTTTAAATGCTTCATTGGCAAGCTTTTAAACTAGTCAATGTGGTAGGCACTGATATGAAGCAGGAAATTTCTAGCCTTCCCCCCACAAAATAGGGTAGTTAGTGAGGTAAACACCAAGGTACAGAGGTCGATAAGGAGCAGGACAGAGGTAAATGGAGAAAAAGGCAAAGGCAGTAACAGCAGAGATGGGGCAATAAAGGGTAAGGTCATCATAAAATGGAGGACAATGAGTACCAATGCCCGTAGTGTGGGTAACAAGCTTCCTGAGCTAGTGGCTTTGATGGAAGAGGGATACCTGGATATTGTGGTAGTCAGAAACATGATACATGGAAAACCATGACTGGAATGTCAGCATACCACGGTACAGATCACGTGATGCAGTGTTCCTGGCAGCGGCATTGAAGCAGATCTCCTACACCTCGCCCTCTTATCTGCTAATGTTTGGCGAATAATAACCTCCTATGACAGGGTTTGCTGTTATTTGGCTTTGTATGGAAGGGTAGTGTCACAACATTGGGGCAATTAACCCTGCAACTGTTGATGTCGAGAGGATGGAGTCAGATATGAAGCAGGCCTTACCCAGGCACACTCCACCGGCCTCACCAGAGAAGTTGCCGAAAAAGCAGCGTGCTCAAGGAGCTAACACAGGGAAAGCGACGCTCTCATCCCCATCTACTTCCTCGTTAACCAAGGATCACTTTTTGCAAGAAATGCTTACATTTCGTGAGACTCTTTCAGATATCTCCTCAGAGATGAAATCCCTGCGTAACGATTTTACGGGGCTTGCTAGAAGGATGGGGGATACTGAAGCTCGTATGGCATCAGTGGAGAGGTGGAGAGAGAAAACAGAGTCAGACCTGACAAATCTGCATCAACAAATTCATAAACTGCAGTTGAAGTGTGAAGACCTAGAAGGCAGGAGCAGAAGGAAGAATATAGTGATCCTCGGATTGCCCGAATCAGAGGAGGGGCCGAATATTGGGGCCTTTTTGCAGAGGTTTTTGCAGAAAGTGGTGGGCCCTTCTCCAATAAATGCCAGCTATCAAGTTGAGCGAGCACATCATTCCCTCAGACCACAACCTCCACCAAATGCCCCACCAAGGCCAATTATTGTGAAGTTTCTGAGCTTTATAGAAAAGCAGCATGTGATTGATAAGGCAAGAGAGCTGCAAAGCATCAAATGGGAGAAGGCTACTTTAAGAATCACCCAAGATCTGCCTCGGGAGACTCGCTTGAAGCGGGCTGCTTACCATGATACAGTCAAAAAGCTTATTGCAGTGGGCATCCCCTTTTGAATGCAATACCCAGCTAAGCTCTGAGTTTCTGTGCAAGGATCCTGGTTCTCCTATGACACGCCAGAACAAGCCTCCTCAGATCTCTCTGCAAAATTACCTAGCTTGTTTAAAGATGGCTGAACTTTTATCATGTCTTTAATAGTCTGACTGTTACTTATTTTAAATTTTGATGTTGTTTACCTGTTCTTTTGATGCCGAAGGGGCTACCGGGGGGGTGCTCGGTGGTATTCCAGGGCCTGGCTGCTTGAAGGAGGGAGGGCAAACCCAAATGAAGTCTGGTAATGCTCCTGGCCACTAGAGGGCTTCTGGAACCTTTGGTAGCAGGCACTGCTCCCTACGGGATCATACTCTGAGCCCACGGGGTGCACTCTTTTTAATTTTCCCCCAGCTAACCTGCTGGTGGAGCGTCCACTGGTCCAGGTTCGTTTTATTACTGTTTTTCCTTATGGAAGGGGGAGGCTCTTACATTATTCCTTCAGTTGCTGTGGAGTCTTAGGTCAAGGGGATCTGAATGTGCCCACAACAGCGAATAGTACCTGCCAGTTATGATCCGGCTTCCTGGCCGCTAATCGAGCAGGTATTTGGTACCATTATCAGGCTTTGCAGACTCTGGGATAATTTCTGTCCTGTGATCATCTACCTGGTTAAGAGTGACCAGGAGGCTGCACATTTAAGGGGGTTATGTGCAACAGCACTGTAAGGGTTGCAGCTTTGTTTTTCTGAGGCCAGATTGGATAGGACGGTGCCTTAGGTTTAGGTAGACCGTCCACCCTTGCAGTGCCTCTCATAGTCGGGGGGGTGTAGTGCTCGATGGTGTGCTCAGGAGGCTGCTCGGCGTTCTAGGTTGGGGGATGGCGTCCTGTTTACTTCTTATATACGTTTCATTTTACTACTCACAGTCAAGGCCGTCGGGGCTAGGCTATCTATTCATGAGGTAATATGGCAGGTAGTGGTTTTCATTTGGTTGGGCGGGCCTTTTGTAAATATTTATAGTGGTTTGTTGGGAGTAGGAAGGGGTGGGTTTTTGGGGGCATTACAGGGTTGGCTTATTTGGTGTCACCTGCCACGGAACATTGGTTCCATTGCTCTAAGAGACTATACGGTGGAGGATGGTGAATCTTACTTTAATAAGCTGGTTTTGATGTTAGGGTTTAGCTCTAGAGTGGGATTTGGGGGGATGAGGGTATGGGGGTTAATAGAGCATTTTACAAGTGTGGGTCTGATATCAGGACAAAGTTTTATGCTTTGCATATTGTTTGGGGTAGTTAGGGGGCTGAGTGATAGGGTTGATGGGGATATGCTTAGCCTTTTAAGAATACAGCAAATTTTAGACATTACCTATGGCTGGTTTTCCCATTAAGATTATCACCTGGAATGTTAGAGGAGTAAGGGACACCCTGAAATGGGTACAAATACTTAAGCACTGTGTTTTTCTAAATGCTGATATTATCCTACTTCAGGAAACGCATTTGACTAATTCTGAATCACTATCTTTGCGTAGACAAGGGGTATCTCAGGTTTTGCAGCAGGTTGCTCATTCTCCAGTCAGGGGGTGGCTATTTTAGTCAGAAGGAATGTTACCCTGGTTGTGGACACAACGTTCACAGATCCTGGTGTCAGATACATATTACTCAAAGGTATCTTAAATAACACAATGGTGGTCATTGGCTCAGTTTATGGTCCGGTAGGTGGGGACCCAAGTTTCCTGATGGATCTGGCTAATAAGTTGGCAGGGCTCCTACCTGCCCCTGTGTTTCTAGGGGGAGATTGGAACATTCCTCCAACTCAGGATCTAGACAGGACTTATAGGCCACTGAAACCAGCTTCGCCTTCTCAGAATGCTCTGCAAGATTTTATGGCCATGCTGGGATTGGTGGATCCGTGGTGCCTCTTAAATCCCACACAGCAGTTATATACATTTTATTCAAGTATCCACCAGACCAAGTCCAGGCTAGATTATTTCTTACTTAGTAACTCCCTCATCCCGGGTCTTTGCCAGGTGGGTATAGAACCCATAGTGTTATCTGACCATACGGTGGCCTGGGTGACCCTATCGGTAAACTCCCATACTCAGAGGGAAACAATTTGGAGAATGAATACCCAACTGCTTCGAGATGAATCTTTGATCTCTCGTATCAAAGAGCTCATAGCGGATTTTATGGATCACAATAGTGACTCAGTTCAGAAGTATGACCTCCTGTGGTGCTCATTGAAGTGTTACCTGAGGGGTGAATTTCTTAAAGTTGACTCCAGGAGGAGGAAGCTACCAGACTCTAAGGCATTAGCCTTATTATCCCAGATCAGAGAGAGAGAGAGAAATGTCCCTGTCTCCGGAGACTTCCATGAGTGCCATGGGGGAGTTGTTGGGCCTGCGTAATGAGTATGCGGAGTTATTAAGGGAAAAAGCAGAATACGCCCTCATAAAAACCAAGGCCAAATATATAGACCAGGAGGAAAAGGCCGGGCGACTGTTGGCCTTATGTCTCAGACAACTAGAAAGCTCCTGTTTAATTCCATCTATAAGGGCTGCTGATGGCTCTATCAAAACTGAGCCCAAGGATATAGTTAAGGTTTTTGAGAGTTTTTACCAGTCGTTGTATGGAAAGTGTCTTGCGGATTTAAACTCCCAGTACATTAGCGATTACCTGGACTTCTTAAATCTTCCAGTGTTGGAGGATTCATGCCAAGCCTCTTTAACTTTACCAATTACCATTGCTGAGATAGAGATGGCAATTAACAGCCTCAGCCCTGATAAAGCACCAGGACTAGATGGATTTCCTGCAAATTTTTACAAAACTTTCTCGAAAGAATTAACCCCCCTCCTGCTTAAATTGTATAATTATATGTTCACAGCAGACAAGTTAGATACGTCACTTATGGATGCCACGATCATTCTCCCACTTAAGCCTGACAAACCTCACCTGGATCCAGCTAGTTACAGGCCAGTTTCCCTGTTAAATTGCGACATTAAAATTCTAGCAAAATTGCTTTCATTCCGGATAAAGACATCTTGGTCCCGCTTATTAAGTCTGGAGCAGGTGGGGTTTGTGGCAGGATGCTCTCCGGCAGACCATCTCAGAACACTTTCTCACGTTTTCCAGGTGGTTCAACCTTCCCGGCTCCCAATGGTGCTGGTATCGTTAGATGCCGAAAAGGCGTTCGACAGAGTTAGCTGGGAATTCCTGTGGCTAACTTTGCAGAAAATGGGATTTCCCCATCAATTCATTGGAATGATAAGGTCTCTTTATGCGTCCCCTTCGACCAAGATTTATTGCAATGGGGTGTTTTCCGAGAGATTTTTACTATATACGGGTGCTAGGCAAGGCTGTCCCCTCTCACCTTTCCTAATTAATTTATACCTAGAGCTCTTACTTCAACATATTAAGCAGTCCTCTTTAATTACTGGCATCTCAATTCATACCCAGGTCCTCAAGCTCTCCGTAGATGTGGATGACATTCTTCTGCATCTAACTCATGCAGCTGCCTCATTAGAGTGGGTTCTGAGGGTGGTTGAGCAATTTGGTCAGCTTTCTAATTACAAACTAAATATCACTAAAACTGAGATTTTCCCCCTGAATAATTTGGCTTTAAAATCTGATGTTACTCACTTAGGGATTAAGTGGTCCCCACAGACCCTCAAGTACCTAGGTATTTATTTATTTATTACAGATTCGGAGAGTACCGTTGAGTCACAGGCTCATTTACAAAGGTTTCACGTCACATAGGTTATATACAGACAGACATTACAGCAAAAGAACTCAAGAGACAGATACAGATTGTTTACTTCTATACTGGACTTGTGGATAAAAAAGTTATCTGGTCAATTAATCCTTTGCCATTCAGACATGCTAAAATCCACCACCCTACACAAACAGAAATGCACTAAGTTACCACTGTTTAAAAATTAGAACTCAAGTACATAAAACAAATTAAGACACCTGCAAGTCCACCAAAGAATTTATTAAAAAAATTCATGTACATATGTATACATCACTTATAGTCTGGACAGATTGCTCAGACAAGTGTTGTGCAACAAAATGGCAAGTCATTACACATCGTATACACTGTTAATGTCATTAACACTGCACAAGGCATTGGATAAAACAGAAGACAAGATCACTTAGCTTTGCGAATGTCATTAAAAAGTTATCTAAAACTGCAAAAGGCATTGGACAAAACTGAAGACAGGATTATTTAGCTTAGTTTTTTGTAAAAACCAAAACATGTAAACTTAATATGATATCTTTCTAGTTGAGGTATGTTTGGCAATTATGCTACATATTCTGTACTTTTTTTAAATCACGTACATAATTCAAGTTTTTAATTTGTGTATTGCAAGTCCAACCATTAAAACATGGAAATTAATTAAAGTTAAAACACCTTGGGCCAGATATTCCAAAACACTTGCTTTGTTACTTCAGCAGATTATAGTTGCTCTTTTTTTTTTTGTTAACAGTCGTCATCAGAATTCCCAACCGTTTTTAAATAATGGTTATGTCTCAAGAGACCATGTAAGTAGTTTTGTTTCTGACAAAAAATACATTTTAAAATTTACAGATGTAACCAAATTGCACTTGCAAGTGTTTTAAAACACTTGCCCCCATATGGATAAAGTACTAGTCCTACAGTAAGAACTTGTGCATGCACTCTTAGCAGCATCCTCACACAAGCACACAGACCCTGGCTAACATACCAAACTCTGTAAATTTATCTTGCTAGAGACTTGGCTTTGGTGCAAAAGCTTAACCTTGATGATCTGATTAGGATAATTCAGCAGGACCTGAGGAGATGGCAGAATCTATCTCTTTTATTATGGGCCCGGATAAGTATTATTAAGATGAATATTGTCCCATGCTTGTTTTATCCTCTGAACCTATTAAATTTATGGCTTACGATATCTTTTTTTAAGAGGGTGCACGCCATGATTTCTAATTTTATCTGGTTGGGTAAACATCCCCGTCGAGCTTTCCATAAGCTTAGTGCTTCTAGGCCGCTGGGTGGTCTTCACCTCCCGAATTTTCTTTTATATTACTGGGTGAGTCAGCTAACTAAACTGGGTAGGTGGATGCCTCAGGGTGACACGGAGTACATACCAATTTGGCTTCAAATTGAGATAGACCTCCTAAATGCTAGCAAGGTTAATCCCCTTTTGATTTATTATTTAAAACAATCTTTGCTGCCAAAAGATTTATGAGACTCGGTGATAGGTACTTCCTTGAAAGTTTTTCTCAGTGCTGCTCATACTTTAGAATACCCCTTAAAGAGGATGCAGGTCAACCGGTCATTTTAAATCCCAATATTAAAGTAGGAGGGATGCACCTCTTACCTCAATGGCTCCCACAGTTAAGGCATGTATTAGTGGAGGAGTTGTTCACCCAGGATAACCTTCTATCCTCGCCCGATATTCTCAGTAAGTATGATATCCCGTGCTCGAAGATCTTTAATGTGTACCAGCTGAGGCATACTATAACTACTTTGTTTGGAGTCAGCGGCCGGCCTTCCTTAGTTAAACCTATCCTAATGCAAGTCAGTGAATGTTCTGGGAAACTGCATGCTGTAGCTGCAGTATATGCTTTACTTCTGAGTTTTGTTCACACTGATCCTTTGAAAGGCTCATCGATTTGGGAGTCTTTGTTCCCTGAGCGGAGATTGGATTGGGCTAGGATCTGGTCAGACCTCTATATCTATCTCACCCAAGACAAACTCAGGTTAACACAATATCACATATTAAATAATATGTACTATACCCCCTTGAGACTGGCTAGATTAGGGGGAAACTCTGACACTACTTGTATAAGGTGCGCTAAAGAGGAAGAGAATATGGTACACATATTTTGACATTACGAGAAGATAGCTCCACTCTGGTGGGAAATTAGGGCCAAACTAAGATCCCTGTTTAGGACTAGAGGACTTGTTTACGGTAGAAGTTTGTCTGTTGGGCTGTTATGAGGATATTGGGGTTAAGAAGCGCAAATATCACATAGCCTTCATAGCTATTATTGTTAAACAGCTTGTGCTGAAACATTGGAGGGACCAACTGGTAATATTCTACACGGAGTGATTAAGGGATATGTCAAATTTCTTTAGAGCTGAACAGTTAATAGCTGGTTTCCGGAATAATATGGCAGGTTTTGACAAGAAATGGGGGAATCTTTACGCGGTTTACTTACAATAGGTGTAAGTCGACTGGTTAAGGTTTTCAGTCCTCTTTAGTAAGGGTCGTTCCTTCTCCTCATAAGCATAATAATTCAGCACACTTTGGGGGGGAGGAGGGAGGGTGGTGTTTAGTTAGTTGGCCTTTGTATAGACTAGACTGACTCTACCTTTTTGTGTATAATGTAACCAGTGACAACTGAAATGTATATGCTCAGTTGTGAAAAAATTAATAAACTTTGAATTTAAAAAAAGCATACCAGGGTACACAATCTACAGGAGGGACAGGGAAGGTAAAAGAGGAGGAGGAGTAGCTCTCTATGTAAGGGAAGATATCAAAGCAACAGAATTAAAAGGTAAACGGGGAGGAGAGGAGGCATTGTGGGTCATTAGATAGTGGGGAAGTCCCAAATGATTGGAGAGTAGCAACAGTTGTACCTATACATAAAAAAGGGTCTACCAACAAGCCAGAAAACTTTAGACCCATAAGTCTCACATCACTAATTGGGAAACTCCTTGAACAGTTTGTTAAGGAAATTATTTTGGAACATTTAAACCATAGTAAATGTACTGATAATTACCAACATGGTTTCACCAAATCAAGATCATGTCTAACTAAACTATTGACCTTTTATAATAAAGTTACTGAAGAAATTGATAAAGGCAACTCGGTTGACTTAGTGTTCATAGATTTTGCTAAATCATTTGATAAAATCCTGCATTTGGAACTTATCAATGCCCTAAGAGAAGCAAAACTGAATTCAAACATTGTAAATTGGATAATAAAGTGGCTTAGGAATAGGAAGCAGAGAGTAGCCATAAATGGTGAACTATCATAATGGGCAAATGTGGATAGTGGTGTTCCCCAGGGGTCAGTGCTGGGTCCATGTTTATTTAATATCTATATTTCTTCCTTAGAATCAAACAAAATAACATCTGGCTGCTCAAGTTTCATGGATGATTGCCGTATAGGCTCTATTATCAACAACAACGATGAAAACATTCTCCTACAAAACTTTCTTGATGAAGTTACAAACTGGGCCCATGAGAAGAAATTAATATTAAATAGTGATAAATGTAAGGTGATGCATTTGGGAAAACATAAGCCACATTTTACATACAAATTGGAAAATCAAACACTGCACCAGACTATAGAAGAAAGGGACCTTGGGCTTAACATTACCCCAATTTGAAATTTAAATTGCATTGTAATAAACAAGTTAAAAAGGCAAACCAGAATCTAAACTGTATATTTAGACATGTGGCAAGCAGGAGAGAGGAAGTTATGTTGCCATTGTATAATGTGCTGGTGAGACCTCATCTTGAGTATTGTGTGCAAGTGTGGTCTCCATACATAAAGGAAGACATTAACAAAATGGAAAGAGTACAGAGACGATTTAGTAGGGCAATAACAGGAATTAAAGGGAAAAACTATGAAAACAGGCTGAAGGATTTGAAACTGCATACTTTAAACTACAGAAGGCTTGGGGTGATCTGCGCCTCATTTACGGCCTACTACAAGATTCTGCACTTACTGAGGGAATAGGTTTATTCAAATCCAAATTCAGACTTAGTAGTCATAGACACAACAAACAGTTACTGACTGGGAAATGGAATTCATTAAGAAGGAAAAACTGGTTCAGTGTAAGATCAATCCCAATATGGAACAATCTTCCTACTGTTGTAGTAGAAAGTGCAAATATGGATACATTCAAAAAAAACTTGGATCTGGTGATGTCAGATAAAGATAAATATATGTAATTATAGCCAAAATTAATAGGCAAGTATTATGGACTATTGTTCTCTAGCTTGAAAAACCTATGAAACCTATGAAACATTGGAGATGGGTAGTGGCACCACAATCCGCACAGGGGTTGTATACAGACCCCATCTCAGGAGGAGGAAATGGACAAGGAAATCATCATTATGCTGGCAAAAAAAGACCATTCGGCCCATTTAGTCTGCTCGAGATGGAAGGCATCCTCAGAATGGCAGAAAAAGAGGAGATATTGTTGATGGGGGACCTAAATATGCCAGATGTTTACTGGAGCACAGTTACTGCAGCCACATCCAAGAGTAGGGTCATTCTCGATGCCCTACAGGGGGCATGCCTCAGACAGCTAGTGTTGGAACCCACTCAGGAGGGAGCAGTCTTGGACCTAGTACTCTCAAATGGAGACGGAGAGAGGATCACAGATTTAGAAGTGGGTAGCTATCTGGGAACAAGCAACCACCACACAGTGTGGTTCATGATAAACACAACCATGGAGTCAAGCCATGCAAAAGAGAAGGTATTGGACTTTAGAAGGGCAAAATGGAAGAGTGCCTAAGGAATGCACTAGCAAATGGGCAAGAAGGAGGGGCGGAAGAACAATGGGATAAAATCAAAACTGCCATCATAGAGGCAACAAGCCTTTGTGTGAAGTGAATAAAGAAAACAAAACAAAGTAAAAAAACACTATGGTTCTCAAAAGAGGTGGCAAGGAACGTTAGGGAGAAAAAGATAGCATTCAGAAAGTATAAGGAATCACAGAAGGAGCAGGACAGAGGACTGTATCAGTTAAAGCAGAGGGAAGCTGGGAAGGCTGACATGATAGCAAAAGCCCAAACTTAGAAAAAAGATAGCCAGCTCAGTTAAGAAGGGGGATAAAAACCTTTATAGATACACTAGGGAGTGCAGAAAGACCAAGGGAGGGATAGTAAGGCTTCATAAAGATGAGGGGATGGGAGGTGGACAGAGAGTGACAGTGAAAAGTCAAAGATACTGAACAAATACTTTTGCTCAGTAGTCACAAAAGAAGAAGAGGAGGAGGTACCTAAACCAGACAATACAAGCACTCTGGGCATGGGGGTCGATACTAGTTCATTCACAGAAGAAAGGGTCCTGAAAGAACTCATAAAACTCAAGGTGAACAAAGCAATGGGACCGGATAGGATTCACCCCAGAATTCTAAAAGAACTAAGGGGAGACCTAGTGACACCACTGACTACCCGTTTTAATAAATCATGGGAGGATGGTGTGGTATCTGAGGACTGGAGGAAGGCAGATGTGATCCCCCTTCACAGGAGTGGGAGCAAGGCAGAGGCAGGAAACTACAGACTTGTTAGTTTGACCTCAGTGGTAGGGAAAATGATGAAATCACTTCTGAAAGAAAGAATTGTCGAGTACATAGAGGCCAGTGAGGCACAGACCCAAGGCAGCATAGATTTACAGCGGGAAGTTTATGTCAGATGAATCTAATAGATTTATTTGACTGGCTGACCAAAGTAGTAGACCGGTGGGGGCTACAGATATGGCTCACTTAGACTTTAGCAAGGCATTTGACACAGTACCACACAAAAGATTAATAAACAAGTGAGCCAGCCTGGGAGTGGGTCCCAGGATGGTAGCCTGGGTAACAAATTGGCTGGACAATAGAACACAGAGGGTAATAGTAAACGGAGCACACTCTGGAGAAGGGGGAGTTACTAGTGGGGTACCACAGGGTTCAATACTGGGATCAGTTAATGTCTTTATAGATGATATTGCAGAGGGTCTGGAAGGAAAAGTATGCCTCTTTGCAGACGACACAAAGATTGGCAACAGGTTGATACACAAGGAGGGGTGGAAAGGATGAAAAGGGACTTGGCAAGGTTGGAGCAGTGGTCAAGAGTATGGCAACTTAGTTTCAGTGCAAAGAAGTGCAGTAATGCACCTGAAACAAAAACCCAAGGGAAGAATACACAATGGGGGGATTACTAAGAACAACAAAAATGGAGAAGGACCTGGGGGTACTCATATCAGATGACCTTAAGGTAGGCAAGCAATGTGAGAAGGCAGTAAGGAGGGTTGGGGGGATTATGGAATGCATAGGGAGATGCATCACCAATAGAAAGCAGGAAGTTGTTATCCTTCTGTACAGGCAATTGGTAAGACCCGATCTGGAGTATTGTGTGTAGTTCTGGAGACCCCATCTCGACAAGGACATAGACAGGATGGAGGCAGTCCAGAGGAGAGCAACCAAAATGGTGCAGAGTCTGCACCAGAAGACTCTGCACTAGAAGCCATATGAAGATGTTCTAAAAGAGCTAACATGTATAACCTTGAAGAAAGGAGGGATAGGGGGGATATGATAGAAACCTTCAAGTACCTCAAGGGAATCAACAAAGTCCAAGAGAGTAGCACATTTCAGAAAAAAAGATGCACATGAACAAGGGGGCACAATTTGAAGATGGGGCGGATGGCTCAGGAGCAATTTGAGGAAGTATTTTTTCATGGAGAGGGTTGTGGATGCATGGAACAGCCTTCCTGAGGAGATCGTGGGGTCAAAAACAGTGGGGGAATTCAAGAATGCATGGGACTGATATAAGGCAGTTGCTGGGATGCATCGCTAGGGGGATCACCTCAAGAAGGAGGGAAGTGATACTCCCTCTGTATAACTGCTTGGTGAGGCTGCACCTCGAGTACTGCATGCAGTTTTGGAGGCCACACTTAAAGAGGGACATTGAACTCCTGGAGAGGGTCCAGAGGAGGGCAACCAAAATGACTTGGGGCTTGGGGGACAGGACCTATGGGGAGAGACTCGAAGAGCTAAATATGTACACGTTGGAAGAGAAAAGGGACCAGGGGGACATGACAGAGGTCTTCAGGTACATGAAGGGGGTAAATAGGGGAGGAGTAGTCAGGGTGCTTTGAAGGAAGGAGGGGGGCAACCAGAGGGCATGGGTGGAAGCTGGAGGGGGAGAGATTCAGGGGAGAAAGGAGGAGGTGCTACTTCACTGAGAGGGAGATGGAGCCATAGAATGCACTGCCCAGGGGGCTGGTGGAGGCAGAGGCGGTGGAGGGGTTCAAGAGAGGTGGGACAGGTACAGGGAAAGGGTTCTGGAAGCAAAATCCAGTTCAGCGAGAATATCAGGACTGGGAAGGTAGAAGCCAGAGAGGGCAGGGGGGCAGCAAGGTCAGCTCCCAGGGTGGGGGCTGACCAAATGAGCAGACATGAAAGACCATTAGGCCTATTCTGCTGGCAATTTAGTATGTTAGTATAGTGGGGGGTAGGAGGGGGTAAGGAGGAAATAAGCTGCTGGTTAACTGGGATCTGCAGCTCATCCAGTAGGTAGGGAAATGGACAGACTAGGTGGGCCAACTGGTCCTTATCTGCCATCAAAGTCTATGTTTCTATGTTTCTAAGGGCACTGAGCACGTCCTAAGTTTCTAGAATGTCTGTTGGTATATCCAGCTCGCTGTTATTCTACAACCTTGTGCTCTTAGATTGCTATGTGTGACCCGTATTGAGTTTGTGGTAGAAACATCATCAATTTAAAACCCTGCACTGTTTATAGAGATCAGTTGTTATTTGAAAGAAGTCCAGCTCTATTGCTGGGATGAAGGATAATCCTTTGTTGAGTACTTGTGACTCAGCCTGCGTCCATTAGTAGTTTGAAATGTTAATGACATTTATTTCTACTGCTTCTGCTTCCTGCTTTGTTGCTGAATTCCTCTGTATCCCACAACTGCCATGTCTTGTCCTGCCAGGTTTCTTTGATAATGTGTTTTCCTTCTGCTGCAGCGCAGCATTCTCTGGGTCTCCTCTAAAACATGACTTGAACTACTTGCTTCTGAATTGCTTGTTACCCTTATTTCAGAGGCATTGGCGGATGCAGCAGTGGATGCTGGATTTCTCATTAGTCTTTTTATTTTTGTTTTCATTTTTGCCTCAACTAAACACTGTGCCTTGCTTATAATCATTTTCATCTCATAGGAATTTCTTCCTCTTAATGCACAAATGTTCCCCTCCTGTCTCTTTATCTCCTCTTGTAGTTCCTATTTAAAGTCCTGGAAGTCTATTTCCTCCTTAAACTTATTTAAGACATCCTCTTTTTCTTGTAGCTCTTTCTTTACTTCCTCTTGTGTCTCCTTAGAATCCTCAACTATGAGTTCCATAAACAAGATTGAAGCATCATGGCAGATTTGTGTCCACTGATTGTAGAAACACTCTTTGCTCTGTACATAGTAGGAGGCCTTTGTGACCCATAACCCGTACGGCAGCCACCTGGCTTGCAGATATGTCACCCTAGATGTTTGTTGTCAGTGGAGACATTTCATGAGGTAGCTGTACAACCAATGAAAACTGCCATGCACAAAGGCCAGACTTAGTCACCAAGTGGAGGAGTCTTCACAGTGATTAAGTCACAATGCAAGTCACGTCTCCAAATGTTAGTGGGCACAAATGGGGTTTGAACCACTGACATTCTGGTTAACAACAGCCACAGTGGTCTAGGTATGGCATAGTACTAGCCATCTGGTGCAGTGCCATGTCCCAAACAAATGATGCTACCATTATACCCCCACCACCCAATCCTCACCCTTAGTCATGCTTAATGGCTGTTAAGGTAATACATTTTCTTGTTATTTTTGGTGATCTCCGGTGATCAAGTGGCCTGATACCCATTCAGCAGACCTCATTATGTGCCTCGCATCTGGTTGACACCCGCACCCCCACCCAGTCCCATACTGTGACTGGCTCATTTGCTGGTCCCACAAAAACTATGGTCCTTTACTGGCTCCTTGTGTTTTGGTCACTGCACTGCAATACCCCTAGCACCTGCCAGTAGTAGATTCTCAGACAGGGCATGTCACTGTAGAAGCGTGGGAAATAACAGATGTCCAGACCAAAGGTTTAAGATGCATAAAAAAACGCAAAGGTATGCGTTTGTCAATTTATTTCCAAAAACAAAACAAAAAAAATATTCTTAACTTAAAGTTCACAGAAAGGAAAAAAAAATCGGTGTTAGTCTTCACACCCAAAAACAAGAAATACTTCTTTCCACAGACTTCTGAATTGCCTTTTCCTTTCCTTTTGTCTGAATAGCACTTTGTGTGGAAGCACACGCACAACCTTCTTGCTCTGTGGTCAGTCGAATACTGACTCTCCTCTCTCTATCTAAACAGGTCTCCTAGTGGAGGGTTTATATACTTTCCAGAAGGGGTGTGTCTTGAACTGAGCCCCTCCCCTATTGTGACATCACATTACCTGCATACTATAAAAGCAGCCATTTTGTAGGCTGCCATCCCTATAGCAGGACCTCAGCAGGAGAAGCAAGACATTCAGGTACACATTCATTTTGTTTTAATACAGAAAGAAAACAAACACTTGTTAAAGACTGAAATAAAATCTTTTGCCTTGGCAAGGAAAACAGATGAGAGACACGCTCCCTATCTGTCTTCCTTGAAAGGTTTCAGGATTCCATTTACTTTTAAATGTAATTGTCAGAAAATAAACATGCATTTATTTTAGACAACAATTCTAGTAAATATTTTTACACAGTAGTTTCCTCTAACATATTTTCTTTATATGTGCTGCATAATGCTTGTTTTTTATGAAATTCCTCACAACTAGAATTTCAGCTGACTGCTTTTCAGCTTATCAAGATTTGGATGCCAGATTGTTTTAAAGATAATCAGGGACAGTAAAGAAAGGTTTAAAGATTGCCAGGTTGGCCACCCTGACAAGAAAATTAGGATAGATACGAATATAGAAGCAGACAAGATAGAGTGAAAATTGAAAAGTGTGTTGGGGGGGGGCATCTTGTAAATTCTTGATATTTCTCTTCATAACAGGACCCTGTTACACACCTCCCACCACAAGAAGGCAACATAATAAGTTTTTATTTGTTGGCTGAAACCCTTCACCCTTGAAAGGGTTGGAACTTCCGCCCACCTACTCTCAGAAGTTCCACCTCAGGGACCCTTATAACTAGTTCTGTTACAGAAGCAACATTTACTGTCTTATCAGAACTACTGTACAAAACAATTCCCTGAGGTGTCTAGTGCTTACTTAGCACCAATATTCATTTTACTTTGGTATTCTTGCAGCACCATATCGAGATAGAAAATCAGCATTTAAATGCTTCGTTCCTGACCTGTGTTTTACGGTAAACTTATATGGTTGTAGAGACAAATACCATCTCATAATCCGTGCGTTTTTATCTTTCATCTGGTTTATCCAACACAACGGATTATGTTCTGTCATCACTACAAAATCATTTCCCCACAAGTAATACCTAAGGGACTCTATGGCCCACTTCAGTGCCAAACATTCCTTCACTATTGTAGAGTACTTCCTTTCACACTCATAAAGTTTCCTGCTAATATACAATACTGGATGTTCCCCTTTTTCATCATATTGGGTTAACACAGCCCCCAAACCTGTCTCTGAGGCATCTGTTTGAATTTCAAACGGTCTTGTAAAATCTGGGATAGTTAGCACAGGGGCTGAGCAAAGGACCGCTTTTATGTTCCTGAAGGCCTCCTCACATGCTTGCGTCCATTTAACTTTATTAGGATATTTGTTTTTCATCAGCTCTGTTAAGGGAGTTGCCAGAGTAGCAAAATCCGGGATAAATCGACGGTAATAATTTGCTAAACCCAAAAAAGATCGAACATGTTTCTTTGTAATGGGGGTGGGGCTGTTGGCTACTGCCTCCATTTTATCAATCTCTGGTTTCAAGGATCCCTTCCCAATTATGAAACCCAAATACCTGGTCTCTGTCCTTGCTATGGCACACTTAGCAGGGTTTATTGTTAATCTCGCATCCTTAATGGTCTGAATAATTGCACTTAAATGCACCAAATGTGAATGCCAATCATGACTGAAAATGACTGCATCATCCAAGTACACTGAACTGTACTGGGCATGTGCTCTTAGGACGTGGCCCATGTACCACTGGAATGTGGCAGGTGCCCCATGGAGTCCAAATGGCATAGTGGTAAATTGGTACAATCCGATTGGTGTAGGAAAAGCTGTTATTGCTTGGGCAGTGGGGGCCAAGGGAATTTACCAGTACCCCTTGGTTAAATCTAACATGCTGATGTAGCGGGCATTTCCTATTCTATCTAACAGATCATCTATTCTGGGCATGGGGTACCCATCAAAATCTGAAATAGAATTTATTTTTCGGAAGTCTAAACATACTCTTATTCCTCCTTCCTTTTTGTTCACTACCACCATTGGGGAACACCATGAACTCCTGGAAGGGACAATCACCCCCAACTGTTCCACTTTTTTATCTCATCAATTACCTCCTGCCTAATCTTTTCCAGTAATCTATACGCTTTTTGGTGTATGGGCTTCTGCTGGTTGACCTTAATGTCATGTTCTGCTCCCTTAGCTCATCCTGGGGTGGATGTGAAAGCGTCCTGAAAATAGTGTAACAACTGATCTATCTCCACCTTTTGTTCAGGGCTTAGATCAGGATTTATTTGTATACTTTCATCATTTATGGGCTGGTCAAGCCTCTCATAAGCAATCTCCAATTCTGTCTGCTGGGGCTCAGGGTGAATGTAGAGTGCTTGGACCTGGGGTTTTTCTATCCATTTCCTCAAAAGATTTGCATGGTATACCCTCTTAGTTGGTCGATGACCAGGCATTTCAATTTCAAAGTTGACACTTCCTGTTTGTCTGATTACATCAAAGGGACCCTGCCAGCGCATCAACAGTTTGTTCTCTGTTGAGGGTAATAATAACAACACTTTTTCTCCAGGTATAAAACTTTTACACTTTAACCCCACGTCATATGCTTCTTTTTGTCCCATTTGTTTCTGGGTCACATTTAAATGGGCCATGTTTGCATATTTGACCAATCTTTCTCTTAATGCAGTCATGTGGTCTATGATGTTACTATAGCCAACATTTTTACCATCCTCCCAGTGTTCTTTTATCACATCTAAGGGTCCCCTGGGATTTCTACCATAAAGTAAGGAAAAAGGTGAAACCCAGTTGTAGCCTGTGGTACCTCTCTATAGGCAAACAGGAGGTAAGGGAGATATTTGTCCCAATCTCTACCTTCTTCCTGAACGTACTTCTGTAGCATTTTTTTTAAGGTTTTGTTAAATCTCCCACAAGACCATCATTTGGGGTGTGGTAAGATGAAATCTGTACAGCAGATACCCCTAGGAGGATATAACTCCATAGCGTAACAGAAGTAAAATTACTACCTCTGTCTGTGAGAATCTCCTGGGGTATTCCCATTCTGCTAAATATTTTGGCTAACTCTTCAGCTATGCGAGGGCAAACAACTGCCGTATAGGAACAGCTTCAGGGTACCATGTGGCATAATCACATACCACTAATATGAACCGTTACCCTTAGAACTTTGGTAAGAGGGCTCAACAACATCCATTGTGATTCGTTCAAATGGGGTAGTGACATAAGGTATTGACTGAAGGGGCACCTGATCTCTTTTTCCCCCTTGGGCAACCAATTGGCATTCTTTACAGGCACGACAATATTCAGCCACATCCTGATGTATACCTGGCCAGCTAAACCGTGCAAGTAATCTTTGCAAGGTTCGATCCCTCACCTCATGGCCTGCCATTGGAATATTGTGCGCTAACTGCATCACCTTTTCTCTATACATTTTTGGTACCATTAGCTGTTCTACAGGTTCATTTATAGTAGTATCAACAGTGACTCTACAAGATATTATTTTTACAATAAAATGAGATTGTCCAGGGTGTTTACTTGTTGAGCCTGTGGAAAAAAGGTTTTAGGAAACACCAGCTTGTTGTTCCTTAATAATGTCTTTCAAAGGGTACTCCTGGCAAAAATGCCAACAATACTGTTCTTTTGTTGTACCCCACTTTCTCTGCTCTTTTCTTCTGATTTTTTGACTTTCTGAGTTTCTCAGAACCTTCAGCTCCTTCAAATAAATCCTCTTCAAAGAAAACACTGGCTCTGACTGTTGTTTTTGCTTGACACGGTTACCACATTTACTGATTTTACATAGTCTTGTTGTTCTTGCACCAGCGAGTTAAAGTGGGAAAGTCTTGCCTATAATCACTGGAACTGGCAATCGGTGCCAGGCCAACAGTCATACAGTGGTGCTCATTATTGACAGTCATTTCAACCACTGTAGTGTGATACTGATGAATATCCCGTGTATGCACATTACTGTTGTATCATTTGAGGTAACTTTACTGTCAGGGCCAGATCTGCTCTCAGCAGGGTCTGCTTACTCCCTGTATCTAATAAACCCAATGTCTGTTGGTCTCCAATCCCCACATTTGCAACATACCCAATATTAGCCAATGCTAGGTGAGTCATGTCAGTCCTTTTCTTATTTGGACAGTTTCTCATTATGTGGCCTTTGCCAAGACACCCATGGCAAATCAGTTCAGAATATGGTATTCTTCCCCCTCTGTCACACCTGCTGTAATTATTCTGACATGCATTAGAATAAAAAGGCCTTACCATTTCTGATGTCTGCGGTGGGGTATTTTGTTGCCCTCTGGGTCTAGTGGGTCGAGCAGCTATATAATCCTCTGCCAGCTTCACTGTATCCTCTGCAGATTCAGGCTGATGTTCTTTCACCCATAGCTGGACATCATGAGGTAACACCTGAATAAACTGTTCAATGACAATCATAACCATCATCTGCTCTTTAGTTTTTACTAGAGGTTGTAGTCATTTCCCACCACAGTCCTTTAATTTTGCATAGAGTTCTCTTGGGGTATCATGAATAGTCATCCTCTGGGTATGAAACCGCTGTCTATAGGTTTCCAAGCTAATATCATAGCGTCACAATATCTCTTCTTTTACTCGATCATAATTATTTGAGTCCACCCCACTTAACTGGCTATACACCATTTGAGCTCTACCAGTTAAATATGGGACCAGCCTTATGACCCATTGATCTTGGGGCCAAGTGCAAGTTTGGGCAATCCTCTCGAAAGTAGTGAGGTATGCCTCTATATCATCACTCTCTGACAGCTTTGTTAATTTAATGTCTCTGGGTATAGTTTGATCAGACTGACCTTGTGCAAGTGCCTGAATAGCCTTCAGGGTATCCGTCCATTTCTCATCCTATCACCGACGTTCCTCATCCTGGACACGCCTGTCCTCTTCCCTCTGGCGACGATCCTCATCTCTCTGGCGATGATCCTCTTCCCTCTGACGATCCATTTCGATCTGGTGAATACACAGCCACTTTAATAATTCTCCGGGGTCATCTGGTACTGGGGTCACCTGGGATGCCTCCTGCCTCAGGGGTTCCGTATCCACATTCTCCTCCTCTGTTCTCCTCATTTTAGGCCTTGCTCCAGGTTCCAGGCCAGGCAATAACTGAATACCATTTTTTTCAGTCACTGATCTAGTGACATGATATGGATCTTTCTTTGTCAGGTCCTCTTCCTCCATCTGTTAGGGTACTTAACTTCAGTACCCCCTGGCAACACCTCCCAGGCAGTCTTGACGTGCCAGTTATATCCCACTTCTGACACCAGTGTAGAAGCATGGGAAATAACAGATGTCCAGACCAAAGGTTTAAGATGCATAAAAAGCAAGGTATGTTTGTCAATTTATTTCAAAAACAAAACAAAAAAATATTCTTAACTTAAAGTTCACAGAAAGGAAAAAAATCGGTGTTAGTCTTCATACCCAAAACAGGAAATACTTCTTTCCACAGACTCCTGAATTGCCTTTTCCTTTCCTTTTGTCTGAACAGCGCTGTGTGGAAGCACACACACAACCTTCTTGCTCTGTGGTCAGTCGAATACTGACTCTCCTCTCTCTCTAAACAGGTCTCCTAGTGGAGGGTTTATATACTTTCCAGAAGGGGTGTGTCTTGAACTGAGCCCCCCCTATTGTGACATCACATTACCTGCATACTATAAAAGCAGCCATTTTGTAGGCTGCCATCCCTATAGCAGGACCTCAGCAGGAGAAGCAAGACATTCAGGTACACATTCCTTTTGTTTTAATACAGAAAGAAAACAAACACTTGTTAAAGATTGAAATAAAATCTGCAGCCTTGGCAAGGAAAAACAGATGAGGGGCACGCTCCCTATCTGTCTTCCTTGGGAGCGGGAGAGATCTTGGTACCAGGAACATGCGGTCTCGACTTTGGTTGAGATTGCTTCTTCAGCCGCTGGCTTCTCGTCTTTGCCGTCTAGCCAGTCGACCGGACTGTCAATTGACGATGTAGAAATCATCATCGACCCAATCGATCCTTTGTTGCCTACTCCAGTCGAAGATTCTCTTGATCAAACTCCAATTCTGACTTTCCCCAACAAGGAGACCCAGCCTGCTGGGACTCCCATCAAGGAAGATGTCCCTGACCCTGGGAAATCACCGGTCCCGTCGGTGTCTCCTGAGTGACCAAATTGGCCTGTCCGATCTCGATCGAGGTCTCAGACCCCCTCGACTGAAAGGCTGAGGAAGAGCCATAAATGCTCTAAAAAGAGGTGATGCCATCGGTCGTTTTCATCCTCCTTGGACAAGGAGAGGCTCTTGTGGAAACACATTCAGAGCTACAAGGACCTCATGTGGCACCAGCTGATTTTGACTGGGCACAAGCCAACCCCGGCTTCCACCCCAGCCATTACTTGGCTTTCACTTGCTAAGCTGAAGCCAACTCCTTCAGAGCCAATCAAGTCAGTTCCCCTGCCCATGGAGCCGGCAAAACCTCCAGTTCGGCCTAAGCTGGTCTCTCCACCGATCATGGTGGAACCACCCCAACCAAGCAGCCTGCGGGAGGGGCTCCTTCCAAAGAAGATAGGTTGGACATGGGCTCCCCTGGTTTCTGTCAATCACTGTCCCCCTGGACTGCCCTCAGTGGGTCGAAGGTGACCTGGGAGGTTGGCCATTGTATCCGGATCCCTCGGATTCAGATGTGACCAGCCTGCATTCTCATCCCAGGGATGACGAATCAGCTGGTGGGTTAGAGACAGAGGAAGGTCCCTCATCTTTTCAGGGCATTCTTCACCTCATCTCTGAGTCCACAGGGATGCCCCTGGAGCCAATCCAGGAAAGGTGGAGTACCCTCTCACGGACATCCTCAAGAGAGGAGATACCCCAACAGAGGCTTTTCCTGTAGCCGAGGCCATTGTTGGCCTGGCCTTAGAACTCTGGCAGCGCCCTGCCTCTTGTCCAACTTCATCTGCCCGCATGGCCCGTAAGTATGCAGTGCCCATGGGGTCCCTTGCAGGGTTCACAGAGAACCCTTCGGCCGAGAGCCTGGTGACCGCCTCTGTGTTCAGGTGTACTGGGAGTTCTGCTGATACTGACCGACCTGAGAAAGAGTCCAAGCTTTTGGACCATTCAGCCAGGAAGGTCTATGAGGCTTCTTCCTTGGGCCTTCATCAGGCAAGTTCGTCCGTCATTATGGCACACTTCTCTCATGCCCTCCTAGGGTCTTTGGATGAAGTCCTCCCTCATCTCCCCACGGACATGCAGACCACAGTCAAGCAGGTCCAGGATCAGGGCTGAGCTGTTGCCAAACAGCAGCTTCAGACAGCCCTGGACATTGGGGATTCTTGTGCCCGTTTGATGGCAGCCGCAGTTGCCTCTCATCACAGGGCTTGGCTGAGGCTTTCCTTCCTGGCAGATACTCGGCACAAACTAGATGATGTGCCTTTCCTAGGGACCAACCTTTTTAGCCCTGGAGTAGCTGGTCACCTTCAGCACATTGAGCAGTCCAATGCCACCTTGGATGGCACTTCTGCCAAGGGTTCTTCGGGCAAGGGGGGCTGCCAACCCCTCTCCCATCATGCCATCTCTGGGTCCTTCCGTGGGGGGCCAGCTCTGCCACTTCCTTTCTGCCTGGTCCGCTGTCACTTTCGACAGGTGGGTTCTCGAAGTGGTCAGTCAAGGACTGCCTCTGGAATTCGAGCAGTACCCTCCAAGCCAAGACCATGCCCCTCGGGAGGAAAGAATATCTGCTCAGACTCAGTCAGTTGTCAGAGACAACATCACTCAGCTCTTCCTCAAGGAGGCTGTAGCTTCCGTGGCAGATCCTCCTGCAGACATAGGCTTTGTCTCCAGGTACTTCCTGGTGCCCAAGCGGATGGGGGGGGCTGGCGCACCATTCTAGATCTGTACGACCTGAATCAATATCTCAGGTCATGCACCTTTCAGATGGTCACTCTGTCCCAGATCATACCATCCTTGGATCGAAACATGTGGTTCTGTTCACTGGATCTGCAGGACACGTTCTTTCATGTCTCAATCCATCCATCCCATCAGCGGTTCCTCCGCTTTAGGGTCAAAGACACTCTGTACGAGTTCCGAGCCATGTCATTCAGCCTGTCATCAGCCCCATGAGTCTTCACCAAATGCATTGCAGTGGTGGTGGCCCATCTCAGGTATCAGGGGTCAGGACTTATCCTTACCTCTATGATTGGCTCCTAGTAGGTTGCACCCAACAGGAGGTGGAGAGGTCCAGGGACCTGGCCCTCCAGACCTGCTCCCAACTTGGCCTCCTGATCAATGAGGCCAAGTCGGAACTCATGCCTTCTCAGGTGATGGGCTTCATCAGGGCAGAGCTCAACTCTTGTCAAGCCAGAGCTCTGCTCCCAGCGGACAGGGCGGAGGTTCTCTCCTCCTTTGCCCAATCATTTCTAGTTGGGCAGTTGCACCCTGCCCGGGACTTTCTGCGCCTTCTGGGCTACATGGCGGCATGCACCTCAGTGGTCTGTTGGGCCCGGTTGCACATGCGCCCCCTCCAATAGGAGCAGGTCACCCAGTGGACTCAGCACCACAGTCATTTTGACCAGCTGATCACTGTAACCCAGAAGATGTGGGACGCTCTCCACTGGTGGACTGCCCCAGACCGGCTGCAGGAAGGGATCCCATTTGTTTGCACCGAGCCAATGGTCGTCCTTATGACCGATACCTCTCTCATGGGCTGGGGAGCCCACATGGGGGACAAAAGGGCCCATGGGCTCTGAACCCCTGAGGAGTCCCAATATCACATCAACCTGTTGGAGCTCAGAGCAGTCAGACTGGCATTGTCATCTTTCGCTCCTCAGCTCCGGGGTCAAGTGGTTCAAGTCCAGATGGACAATACCACGATCATGTACTACCCAACAAGCAGGGCGGCATGCACTCCCGTCTGCTGTGCAGGGAGGTGCTCCACATCTGGATCCTCATGAGCCATCTGAAGACAGATCTCCTAACCATCCATGTCGCAGGAGCCTCAAACCATCTGGTGGATACTCTCAGCAGCTTAGGTGAGACATCCCATGAGTGGTCTCTCCATCCAGAGGTAGCTCACAGCCTGTTTTCCCACTGGGGCAAACCAATGGTGGTCTTGTTTGCCTCCAGGGACAACACCAAGTTGAGGCTGTTCCATATCTGCCCCCCTCAGCAGGGCTCGCTGCAGGGGATGCCTTCTCGAGGCCATGGACCCCAGGCCTTCTCTACGCCTTCCCTCCATTTCCCTTGATCAACAAAGTGTTTCTCGAGGTGAGGAGGGACAAGGAGAAGGTGATCCTGATAGCCCCAGACTAGCCGTGCCAGTTCTGGTATCCAGATCTCCTAAGCCTCAGCTGCAGGCACCTGGAGCAGCTTCCAGCATGTCCGGACCTGATATCACTCAATCAGGGGAAGGTATTCCATCTGGACCTTCAATCCCTGCACCTCACAGCCTGGTACCTGAGCAGCTAGAGTTCCAGGCTTTGGATCTCTCCAAGGATTTATTTATTTATTTATTTTTGAAAGTCGGAGTTACAACCTTTGAGTCAGGGACTCATTTACAAAGGCACCTCGTCGCAGGGAGGATAGACATGGTTACAGTGTGAGATACAACAGTGGTAACATACAGGTGCAATACAGATAACAAAAGAGCACAATATAACAGTGGTTTATGGAATAAAGTTACATGCAGTAAATAGCAATCGTATAAAGTATAACAATAGTAGAAGTTACAATCCTGGTCATACCAGGGAAATACCTATGTGGTAGGGTGGGTGAGGGGGACAGGGGAGAGGAAAAAAAGGGAGGGGCAGTCCAACGGATATTGTCAAGGCTATGGGCCAGAAACGGGGTGGGACCCTAACATTAGGTTGATTAAGGGCAACTACAGCTTCGTGCGCCAAAGAGGTAGTTACGGGGAGTGACTTTAAAGGGACCAATTTTGGTAGACTTAGTAACAGAGGGTGGGAGGGAGTTGAACCATGGGTGGGCATGGTAGTGGAAGGACCTTTGGGCTAGGGAGGTCTTGGTATGGGGCACCAGAAAGGTGGCCTTAACTGAGCTACAGGTGGCAACAGATGGGGATGCAAGCTGCAGGGATGCAGTGACCCCTTGGGGGGAGAGTCCTAGCAGGGATTTTTTGGCAAGTAAGCAGGTTTGGTAGCACAGGCGCTACTCCAAGGTGAGCAGGTTGGCGGTGGAATAGAGCAGGCAAGTATGGGCGCTGAGGGATACGCTGGTCAGGAGCATGCAGGCCTTGTTTATCGAGGTCTGGATTCTGGTGAGGGCAGTATTGTCAGCTGCAGCATAGATAGGTAGGCTGTAGTCCACTAGGGACAGGACAGAGGAGTTAATGGCCAGTCGGAGGGCAGTTTGGGGGAGGCAGTCTGTGTGGCGATAGAGAAGGCCAATCCAAGAGTTTATGCCTGAGGACAGGGTATTGATGTGGGTGTGGAATGTAAGAGCCGAGTTGAAGGTGATGCCCAGGTACTTGTAGGATGACACCTGCTTGAGAGGGTGAGCATTACTTGGGAGAATGCAGAGGGGGGCATTTTTGGCCTCATTCTGGTGATGCGAAAAAAGCATAGATTTGTTTATTTTTGAGGTTAATGACCAGCCAGTGGTCAAGAAACCACTTTTCGGCTTGGTTGAATGTGTGCTGTATGGATTCCTGTAGAGATGCGGGGTCAGGGTGGGAGGCAAGGAGAACTGCATCATCTGCATAGAGTAGCATATTGCCCGAACAGGATGTCTTCACCGTGGTGGAGGCATCCAGAAAGGAATCAACCAGGAAATGTTACGCCTTCAAATGGAAATGGTTTTCCATTTGGTGTCAGGGCAAGGGCCTGGACCCTTTGTCCTGTCTAGTGGCTAACATTCTTGACTACCTTTGGTCTCTCTTCAAAGGGGGTCTGCGGTCATCGACCCTTAGGGTGCACCTGGCAGCCATCTCTGCTTACCAAGTGCAGGCCGGTCAGTCAACGTTGGTGCAGGAGACAGTGGTCGGGCGCTTTTTCAAATGCCTGGATCACATATCGTCTCCAGTGCATGAACCTCCACTTCCATGAGATCTTCTGCTGGTACTGGCAAAGCTCATGGGCAAGCCATTCAAACCAATGCACAAGTGTGCCTGGTCACACTTGTCATGGAAGATGGCCTTCCTGGTGGCTATCATGTCTGCCAGAAGGACAGGGGAGCTCCAAGTGCTTTCAGTGGACTCCCCTTATCTGGTCTTCCACAGGGACAAGGTTGTCCTACGCCCCCACCCAAAATTCCTTCCAAGGGTGGTGTCAGAGTTTCACCTTAACCAGGTGTTAACTCTGCCGGTTTACTACCCCAAGCTACACCTTGAGGGCCGAGTACAGGCGCCATACTTTGGACCTGAGATGTGTTCTCACCTATTATGAGGACAGAATGGCAGAAATTCAGGGAGAGGTTCACCAGCTGTTTGTCACCTATGCTGAAGCCGCTTCTAGCAGACCTGCAGCAAAGTGGACAATTGCAAGATGGATTGCATCATGCATTAGTCTGTGCTATGAGTTGGTGGGCAAGGAGCCTCCCAGAGGGATAAAAGCTCATTCTACCCGCCATACCACTACATCGGTGGCTTCCTCCAGGGATATCCCTATCCAGGAAATCTGCTGGGCTGCTACCTGGAAGTCAGCAAACACCTTCATCACCCACTACCACATCAACCTTGAGTCACGCCAGTATGCTGGTTTTGGGGCCTCAGTTCTCCAATCTCTGTTCCCTAAGAAGGGGGTGTACACCTTGCCTTCCTCCTCCTGGAGAACTGCTAGGAGTCTTCCAAAGAGTGTGGATGAACAACATATCCACGATCCTAGAAAAACAGGTTACTCACCTGTAACAGTAGTTCTAGGAGTGGCATATGTTGTTCATCCACATGGACTCACCTGACCTCCCCGTCTGTGGACGCACAACACCTGGCTTCCAGAGGGCTAAGATCTGGCAACATGGGGTGGAGCCAAGGGTTATACCACCTGGGTGGGTGGGAGGAGCCAGCTTGAAGACTCCCGGCAAGATTTAAAGTGGAAGGGGACATGCCAAAGAGTGTGGATGTACAACATATACCACTCCTAAAACTACTGTTACAGGTTAGTAACCTCTTTTTCCTCATGCTTCCCCTTAGTCTACCTCCTTCCAGCCTCATGTCATGCCCCCTCATTTCTGGACATGTCCTTTTCTGAAAGATGCTACCCTCTGGTACCCTATTTATGCCTTTTAGATATGTGTAGGTTTCTATCATATCTCCTCTGTCTCTACTCTCCTCCAGGGTATACATATTGAGGTCTCCCAGACTCTCCTCATATGACTTTTGGTGCAGGCCCTGCACCATCTTTGTTGCCCTTCTTTGAACTGCCTCCACCCTGTCTACTTCCTTATGGAGCTGCAGCCTCCAAAACTGGACACTGCATTCCAAATGAGGCCTCACCAATGATCTGTACAGTGGCATCACCACCTGCTTCCTTCTGCTAGTGATATCTCTCCCTATGCACTCCAGTATCCCACTGGCTTGCCCCACAGCCTTGGCACATTGTTTGACCACCTTTAGGTCATCAAATATGATTATCCTCAAATCTCTTTCCTTTTTGGTGACCATCAGTCCCCCCCCCCCATGTAATCCTCCCCTGGGTTCTTGCATCCCAAATGCATGATTTTGCACTTTTTTGCATTAAATCTCAGCTGCCACACTCTGGACCATTTCTCCAGTTTACCTAGGTCCCTCCTCATGTTTTCCACCCCTCCTGGAGTGTCCACCCAGTTGCAGATCTTAGTGTCATCCACAAAGAGGCACATCTTCCCCTCCAGCCCCTCTGCAATGTCAGTTATAAAGGTATTAAACAGAACTGGGCCCAGGACTGATCCCTGTGGCGCCCAGCTGGTCACCCTCCTTTCCTCAGATTGAGCACCATTTACCACGACCCTCTGTCTTCTATTACTCAACCAGTTCTTAACTCAGTTTGCCACCTTGTGACCCACTCCTAGGCTGCCCAGCTTGTTCACAAGTCCTCTGTGTGGAATGGTATCAAAGGCCTTACTGAAATCCAGGTAGGCCACATCCACTGCTCCCCTTTGATCCACGACCTTAGTCATCCAGTCAAAGAAATCAATTAGATTTGTTTGACATGACCTTCCCACTGTGAATCCATGTTGTCTCAGATCCTGTGCTCCGCTGGATTCAAGGTGTTCCATGATTCTTTGTTTAAGTAGTGATTCCATAATCTTCCCCACTATTGAGGTGAGGCTGACTGGTCTGTAATTTCCAGCCTCCTCCCTACTGCCACTTTTGTAAAGAGGGACTATATCTGCCCTCCTCCCATCCTCCGGAATCACTCCCGTATTGAGTGGCTCATTGAGCAGGGCTGCCAGTGGTGCCACCCGCAACTCTTGTAGTTCCCTTAATATTCTAGGATGTATCCCATCCGGTCCAATTTCCTTGTCCACTTTCAGTTTTGTGAGTTCTTTTAGGATTCTTTCTCTCGTAAATGGACTGGTGTCCACCTCCATCCCATATTTGTTCATGTTGCCTAACTGTGGTCCCTCACTTTCTTCTTCTGTGAATACAGAACAAACATATTTGTTCAGTACTGATGCTTTTTCCAGGTCCCCTGCCACATACTCTCCTTCTTCCCCTTTAAGCTTTACTATCCCACCCCTGGTTTTTCTCCTTTCACTAATGTACAGTACCTGTTTAGTCTTATCTCCTTTTTTTTTTTACCTCCTGTGCTGTTTTTTCCTCTGTTTGTGCCTTTGCGCTCCAGACTGCTTTCCATGCCTCCCTCTGTTTATCCAGATATACTACCATGTTCTCCTTCTTTTGTGTTTCCTTGTATTTCCTGAAAGCCATCTTTTTTGGCCTTACCTTCCCGGCCACTGCCTTTGAGATCCATAGTGGCTTTCTCTTACCCTTGTTTTCTTGCCTAATGCAAAGGTCTGTCTCCTCCACTGTGGCTCCTTTCAGATGGGCCCCTTGCTTCTACACTCCCTCCTTTTGTCCCTCCCTGCCATGGCATGTTTGCAACACATCCCCATCTTAGTAAAGTCCTCCTTCCTGAAATCCACAGTGTGACATGCTTAGGTTACTCCCCAGTCAATGATGCAGAAGCAGAGCACCTCCCTCCACCTGGTAAGGGCAGAGAAGGGCTTCTCAGATGGGATACTCTGTTCCTCATTGCTAGAGCACCTGGGGAGCCTGCAGGTGGTCATATAGTGGCAAGGGTGAGCCCCGTGGGAAGCAGGTGCCCGAAGGCACGGGTTGTTGCAGAGAGCACAAAAAAAGTGACAGTAATGAAGTGTATACGTGTAGAAAGTGTTCTGCTAGACATTGCTCTTGCGTTTGTAGCAGCTTACCATTGTATATGCACAGCATACAGTGTCAGTTAGTGATAGTAGTGATACACTGTCTAGATATATCACTGTGAAATCCAGACCTAAACTAATAAATAAGTCTTGAGGCAAAGGGATTGATAAGGGACTACTAAATTGGATTACTAACTGATTAGGATTTTATAGCAGTACACTTAAACTGTTTGCTCATGCCCTTATATGTTTTTATCTCCATTGTTATTGCTGCTACTAAGTTGTTTTATCTGTTGTAGAATGTATTATATAACTATAATAACTGGGGATCGTTTTTTCCCTAAGGGAAACTAGGTTATACAGTAATTTGCCATTATAACCCATGGGTTATAACTGTGAACATGCCCCGGGTTTCCCTTGTGCCTCTGCCCCAGCAGCAGCTCTTCCTTCACTCAGCGCCAAACACCAGTCCTTTGTGCCGGACGCTGCCACTTGGTGGTAAGTTAATTAAAAAAAAGTAAAGCTGCACTTCAGTCTGTAAAATTAACTATTTTAATAAAATAAATTAAAAAAGTAAGAGAAACCTTTCCCGTCAGCAGCCGGTTTCTGACCGCATGAATGCGCTTTAACCGGACTGGACCGCACAGGGAGGATGTCTTTTTATTTTATATAGTTGCTGTAGCGAAAAAATAATCCCCAGCAATTATATAAAATAAAACAGGGGTGTTGTGTTTAACTCAAGGTTTTATACACATCCCTCAGTGTTGGATGCTTAAATAAACCTCTTGAGCTTCGCTCTCGGGGTTTATGTAGCATCCAACACCTCAGGATGTGTGTAAAATCTCATTAAACACACCACCCCATTCACTATTCTATATGTAAAGGTTTCTGAGTTTTGGAAACCACTGCAGAAAATAAAGATGTGCTACAACTATCAGATAGAAAGCAGAAGGGGAGGGTCATCATGGATTCATAGTAAATGTGGGCAGGGTGACCAGTGGGATTCCACAGGGACAGGTGCTGGAAACTATCTTGTCAGAACTGTTCAGAAGTGACCTGGATGTGGATCAATAGGACTGGGTAGAAAAATTAGCTGATGGCACACAACTGGAAGTCATGGTGCTATAGACAACCAGTGCATGCACACAAACATCAAGAAGACCTAGATACTGTAAACTGTTAGAATGGAAAGAGAAAAATTAAATTAAATTTAATGTGGAAAAAATTTGCAGTGATGCATCAGAGGGGTAATAATTTTAGAGTGTAGTATTTCTTAATTGGGGAAAGCCTTAAGAAATGAAGTAGGACAATGACGTGTGCGTAATGATTTCTGGAGACCTGAAACAAGGTGATCATTGTGAAAAGGTCACCAGAAAGGCAAACCAGATAGTAGGGTAGATAAGGAGAAACTTTGTCAGCAGGAGGAAGTGATTATACTCCTTCATAACACGGGTGACCTAAATTAGGTAATGTGATTGGATGAGACCTGTCACCTGTCCATGGATTAAATCCCTATTTAATCCATGACTGTGGTGCCCAATCTAGTTTCTAACACTGGAATGGGCATCATCACACAGTGGATGGATCTTAAAAGTCTCCCCAGCTCAGTTTTTGCTAGCAGACATTTTTTTTCTGTGTTAGCGAGCAGAGTGAGCTGTGGCCATCTCGGCATAATACAGATAGTTGTTATGTTATTTACAATGGTGAATTGAAATAAATACCGGGATCACCGCTGCGCTGATACAAAACCCGCTGTTCCAGAATAAAACCAACAAAAATTTCAGCAATGGCATCACACACAGCAGCACAGCCCACACTCATCCCCCTTCATGCAGAGCTTCTGTATTAGTAGTATAAGCGTATGCTGAGAGCCGATCGGTAGTAACAGAAGCCCTACCTTTGGAGAATTACTCAGTGCAGATGGGAAAGCTGGAGGAAAGAGGAAGGAAGACCAACAAACAATGGATTTCAGAACTACACAGTGTAGCATAAAAGTTAGTCAAAGTGAGATGACAGTAGGCATGTAATCTCACCAGTAGTGCAGTAAACAGTGTCCGTACATGACAGTATCACTACACGTGAACAGCAAAGCAACACACACAAGTAATTTCCCTGGCTGTTAATGGAATGTTGCTTGTCGACGTGTGTTGCAAATTACTTCCAAATACTGGCGTCAGGACACGTGTGACTTGGGTGCGCTTCCATCAGATTCTCCTACTGTGTTCAATGAGACACTAGTAAAGGCACAATATGCACTACCAGAGTCCTTCCCACTTCCAGTCTATCCCAACCAATTTCAAACCTGAAATGATACTGGTTTTTCCCACCCACCTGCCCAATAGGACTCTAACAACCGCATGCTCAGTGTGATCCTAGTTGTTTCTGTTTCGGGATACACTTTGCATTCTGCAGATGTGGAACAGATAACTTACATGTCAGAGTCCGTTTCTATATCAAATCACAAAAAGTACATATGTGCCACCAAGGACAGCATGATCGCAGCATTAACAACAGTAATAACAGTATTACATTGCCGAATGTCCCCCCCCCCCAACAAAACCTATTTCTTAAGTGGCCACGTCGCAGTATAAGTCTTCAACAAAAGAACACCATCCTCAGCAACAGCAAAGACAAAGAATGGGGTGCTACCCTCGGCAACAGTGTGTTTATCTCCCTGTCTTACCCACCCTGTGGCCACTACTCACAGAATCACTCTGTCTCTGTGTATCGGCAGCTGTATATCACCCGTAATATTTTGACAAACTGGAACCACCGCCAGTACCAGGTTGTATGTGAATGGTACAAGGCTTTACACTGGTAGAATATCATGGCGTACAACAGTGATAGTCACTCTTTCTAGGGAGTTACGAAATGTGGATTACACTAAGAGTTTAATCCATGTTTGTGGCAGTACTGAACATGACTTGCAATGAACTGAATAGATGGTCTCAGCACCAGACAGTGGAAACCTGGAGTGTGGAACACTAAGCATTTCTGTAAATACACATTTATTTTACGTACAATCAGCAATTGTAACTATGGGTCAGGTAGTATTAAAGAACTCACGCCCCTCCGTTTTCTGAACCGTGATGTCACAAAATGCAATGACACTGACACTGTATCACCAGGTAGAACGCAGAAAGATAAGGGTGAGCAGTACATGTTGTGAACACTGTATACTGCTGTCACTGTATGTGACTGTCTCACCCATGCTGAGGTGCTGTGCCGGGGGGGGGCAACCAGACGGAGGTAGCACTGACTCTGTCTCTGTCATGTGTGTGTGTGTCTCTTGCAGGTGATATACTGCTGCCAATACACAGACAGAGACACAGAGAGTGATTCTGTGAGTAGTGGCCACAGGGGTGCATAAGGCAGGGAGCTAAACACACTGTTGCCAAGAGTAGCGCCCCATTCTTTGTCTTTGCTGAGGATGGTGTTCTTTTGTTGAAGACTTGTACTGCAATATGGCCACTTAAGACATGGGTTTTGGTGGGGGGGAGGAACATTCAGCAATGTAGTACTGTGTTGTTAATGCTGAGATCATCCTGCTCTTGGCGGCAGATATGTACTTTTCATGATTTGATGTGGAAACTGACTCTGACATGTAAGTTATCTGTTCCACATCTGCAGAATGCAAAGTGTATCCCGAAACAGCAACTACTAGGATCACTCTGAGCGTGCAGTTGTCAGAGTCCCACTGGGAGGGTGGATGGGAAAAAACAGTATCATTTCAGATTTGAAATTGCTTGGGACAGATTGGAAGGGGAAGGGGACTCTGGCGGTGCATATTGTGCCTTTACAAGTGTCTTGTCGAACACAGTAGGAGAATCTGATGGAAGCAGGCTCTAGTCACACATGTTCTGATGCCAGTATTTGGAAGTAATTTGCAACACACATTGATGAGCAACATTCCATTAATAGCCAGGGAAATTATTTGTGTGTGCTGCTTTGCTGTTCACTTGTAGTGATACTGTCATGTACAGACACTGTTTACTGCACTACTGGTGAGATTGCATGCCTACTGTTATCTCACTTTGACTAACTTTTATGCTACACTGTGTAGTTCTGAAATCTGTTGTTTGTAGGTCTTCCTTCCTCTTTCCTCTGACTTTCACCCCTGCACTGAGTAGTTCTCCAAAGGTAGGGCTTCTGTTACTACCGCTCTGCACTCAGTATGTGCGTCTACTACTAATACAGGAGCTCTGTATGAAGGGGGATGAGTGAGGGCTGTGAGCTATGTGATGATGCTCGTTGCTGAAATTTTTTTGTTGGTTTTATTCTGGAACACTGGGTTTTGTATCAGCACAGCAGTGATCCCGGTATTAATTTCAATTCACCATTGTAAATAACATAACAACTATCTGTATTATGCCATGGTGGCCACAGCTCACTCTGCTCGCTAACACAGAAAAAAATGTCTGCTGGCAAAAACTGAGCTGAGGAGACTTTTTAGATCCAACCACGGTGTGATGATGCTCATTCCAGTGTTAGAATCTAGATCAGGCACCACAACCATGGATTAAATATGGAATTTAATCCATGGATAGGTCTCATCCAATCACATCACCTACTTCAGGTCACCCATGTTATAAATAGTTTTAACATAACTTTCGTAATGTATTAAATCAGTGAGTTGCTACCACCACCACCGTACATTGCATGAATTGTTTCCATGTCACCCTAAGTTCTCTCACGAATCACTGACAAGTAGGATCCCAGCTACATACCTCACAATTTATTCTTCTTTTATACTTATGTGCCTCTGTTAGCTTCTTAGGTGTCAGGGAAGGGTTGATGAAAAACATCATGTTTTTTGCCAACTGCAATTAATGTTTTTATCAGTTGCTTTTGAGTTCTTTGGTGTTTTTTTTTTTAACTTTACTGTGCTGGAATGGCATTCTTACCTTTGCTGAACTCCGCTAGTAACTCACACACTGGAATGCTGGCATCAGGCATTCTGATTCGGCTACACCCTCTTGTACCCACAATGGAGGTCCTGACATCAGTATAATATGAAATTCTTTGGGTAACTGGGTAAGGCCCACAAGGCAAAAGTGTCTGTTTTCGTGGGTGATCCGAAAGCACTGGGGAGTTTAAGTTGACTTCCTCAGAGTCTCACAGTATGGAAGTGGAGGTTGTGTGAATCAAACCCAGGTCTGCTGCATGTACCAGGACCATTCACAGCTCATTATTCTAATCTCTAAGCTATACTGCCAGCCCTAAGGCATCATTGCATGCACACTCTTGGAGCTGAGCATGCATTGAGTTTCCTTGGCACACAACTGATGTTGGAACGGTATTGGATGAATTAGCAGGGTGTTCCACTCAACTCTGGGCTCCCTCATAGGCACTGTCATGCTGCATGCATGGTGTGTTGAACTGTCCACCCTCTCCTTTAAGGACTTCTGCTCAATTAATGTCACTGGGCTCTGGAACCAACATGTAATGAAAACAATTAATACTGGAGTGGAAAAAAATAACATTCGGTCAGAAACCTCTCTCATTTAGAGCTTCTGTGTTTTTTTAATTCCATTCCTACAGTAATCAGTATTTGTCTAACATTGTTCACTTTTAAATCAAAGCTTAGGGCTTGGCTGGAAAGTTTTATTACATGTTCCTGTGCCACTAGTTCTTCTAGGAACTAGCTTTCGGCCAGTTTGTCATATGGTGTATCATGTTATTTATTGTATGTATAGTTTGTATTGTGTGATTATGTTTAAATGTATTATTTACCATTTGTGAAAATGGGCAGTGATGCTCATCAAGTTATCAAGTATAAAAAATAAAAATGAAATGAAATGGAAAAAAAGAATAGCAATAACTAAGGACCCTAAATAAGGAAATCATATGACTGTTTCAAAAACAACCACACAAAGCAGATTTGAGGCTTTAAACAGACTTTATACAGTGCATGCCAAAATTTTCCACTATAGCTAAAAAGTAAATAAGATTTGTTTCCTTTAGTGTTGGGGACAGTTTTATAAATCCCCACTGGCTGCTCATAGAAGATTGCTACCTCACAAGTGACAGGTGTGGGCGTTTTATCTTTCTCCCAAGAGAAAATTAATCAGATTCAGGATGATATATGTGTCTCCACCTTTGTAAGGATATATAATAAATCATGGGAGGATGGTGTGATACCTGAGGACTGGAGGAAGGCGGATGTGATTCCCCTTCACAAAAGTGGGAGCAAGGCAGAGGTAGGAAACCACAGACCTGTCAGTTTGACCTCAGTGGTAGGGAAAATAATGGAATCACTTCTGAAGGAAGGAAAGAATTGTTGAGTACCTAGAGGCCAGTGGGGCGCAGGACCCAAGGCAGCATGGATTCACAGCAGGAAGGTCATGTCAGACAAATCTAATTGATTTCTTTGACTGGATGACCAAAGTAGTAGACCAGGTAGGGGCTGTGGATATGGCCTACCTAGACTTTAGCAAGGCATTTGACACAGTCCCACACAAAAGATTAATAAACAAATTAGCCAGCCTAGGAGTGGGTCCCAGGGTGGTAGCCTGAGTAAAACAATGGCTGGACAACAGGACACAGAGGGTAATAGTAAATGGAGTCCACAGTGAAGAAAGAGGGGTTACTAGTGGGGTACTGCAGGGTTCAGTACTGAGGCCAGTCCTTTTTTAATGTCTTTATAAGTGACACTGCAGAGAGACTGGAAGGAAAAGTATGTTTCTTTGCAGATGACACAAAGATGTGAAACAGTGTTGATATGCAAGGTGGGGTGGAAAGGATGAAAAGGGACTTGGCAAGGTTGGAGGTATGGTCAAATGTATGGCAGCTTAGATTCAATGCAAAGAAGTACAAAGTAATGTACCTGGGAAACAAAAACCCAGGGGAAAAGTACACAACGGGGGTGAGATACTGGCAACAACAAAAATTGAAAGGGACCTGGGGGTAGTCATATCAGATGACCTAGAGGTGGGCCAGCAATGTGAGAAGGCAGTAAGGAGAGCTGGGGGGGATACTGGATACATAGGGAGAGGCATCGCCAGTAGAAAACAGGAAGCTGTTGTCCTTCTGCAAAGGCAGTTGGAAAGACCACATCTGGAATACTGTGTACAGTTCTGGAGACCCCATCTCTGCAAATACATAGACAGGGTGGAAGCTGTCTAGAGGAGGGTAACCAAAATGGTGCAGGGTCTGCTCCAGAAGACATATGAAGAAAGACTAAAGGAGCTTAAGATGTATAGTCTCGAGGAAAGGAGGGAGAGGGGGGACATGATAGAAACTTTCAAATACCTTAAGGGACTCAACAAAGGCCAACAAGGTAGCATCTTTCAAAAAAGAGATGTGCAAGAACAAGGGGGCACAATTTTAAGAAAGAGGGGGGATAGCTCAGAGGTAATGTGAGGAAGTATTTCTTCACAGAGGGGCTGTAGATGCATAGAACAGCCTTCCTGAGGAGGTCATAGAGTCAAAAACAGTGGGGGAATTCAAGAATGCATGCAACAGACATAGTGCAATTCTAGTGGGGGGGTAGGAGGAAGTAGGCTGTTGGTTAACTAGGATCTGCAGCTTATCCGTTAGGTAGAGAAATTGGCAGACTAGGTGGGCCAAGCGGTCCTTATCTGCCATCAAATTCTATGTTTCTATATCTTCTTCAAGGATATCTCTTTCATCAGGCCACACCTATGGAACTATAGCCACTAGGCACTAGGACCACACAGAAATGTTTTTGCTAGCAGTCTACTCGTGGCTGCCCATGGCTATGTTAGATGTCAGTATCCTCAACTATATACACATGGAAAGCCTTGTTCCCTACTCAGTTCTTTTCCCACCATCAACCATACTCACCAGACTCCAAAGAGACACCACCACTACAATTGACTGCTAATCTTTGATTTTCTAAACTTTATTATTTTTTCTCACCCTAACAGGTTGTCACTTTATTTCTAAAATGATTGCCGTTTTCATGTATGTCAACTAAAGAGCCCACTAAGTTCTTTCGTTATTATGAGTGTAGGGGAAAAATCTTCTCCCACATGACCATGGCATCTGCATCCACTGTCTTAGTGAGACCCAGAACACCAAGGTCTGCGAGATCTGTCTGAAATCCAGCCAAGCCACACAGTGATGCTGCCAGAAAGCCCTACAGTCTTTCCTCTTAGAGAAGAAGGTAGGCAGAATGGAAAGGGAGCTTCAGGTCAGAAGCTCCTCCAGATCGCCGGCCCAGTCCTCGGGTGCCCACTCCTCCTAGGCCTGGGTCAAGTCTTCAGGCAAGCACAAGCACTGTGAGAGGGAGCAGAGTAAGGATAAATCCCACCTGGTCCACACTCTGTCGCTGCTCCACTTGGCGTCAACCTTTGCAGCATGATCATCTGCTTCAGAGGAGATGCCTCCTGTTGCACAAATCCTAACTCCCATAGGGTCAGCTTTGGCAGTGAGTTCCACCAGACCTCCCACAGTTGGTGAAGGCTGTTCAATATCCAGGCTGTTGAAACCCCCACTGATGTTGCAAACCCTGCTGCCAAGACCTCAGCTTCTTCAAGGTCGGCTGGCAGCAGGTTCTGCTGGTCCCCTTATGGTCAGCAATGGCCCATCAACATTGGGGCTCTGGCTGACCCCCTCAATGTTGCAAGGCACTTTGTCAATGTCAGAGTTTCAGCCTGCCCCATTGATGCCTCATGGTGTTCCTGTGATGCAGGCCACCTTCGATGTGCAGGCAGTGCTCTCCTCCTTTGTGGAGATCATACAGCGCCTTATGCCTCCTCCAGGCTCGATGACACTGTGGCCTACCAAACCAACCCCCACATCGACGCCTGCCTTGTTGATGCGCCCTGCTTGCTCCAGGGCATCAACATCCTCATTTCCCTCCTTGCAGCCTTCAGAGCCCATTAACAAAGATCAAGAATATTTACCTGACCTTCGATGTGCAGGCAGTGCTCTCCTCCTTCATGGAGATCATACAGCGCCTTATACCTCCTCCAGACTTGATGACACTATGGCCTACCAGACCAACCCCCACATCGACGCCTGCCTCGTTGATGCACCCTGCTTGCTCCAGGGCATCAACGTCCTCATTTCCCTCCTTGTAACCTTCAGAGCCCATTAGCAAAGATCAAGAATACTTTCCTGACCTCATGCTACAAGAGGAAGAAGATGAGGGGGAGGAAGATATGGATGGGAACACTGATAGATCTGGCTCCACCGTTTCCACCAAGAGTGAGGACTCTACATTACATACCTCTAGATCCTCTCCTGAAGATCCTTCCTCCATCAGCATGATAAGACAGCTCCAAACTGCCATGGGGTTTGATGCCTAGGAACAGGACATTACTTGGAGAAACCTGGTAGAGTTCCTAGAACTGCCAGACTCTCCACCTCTAGTCATCCCTCCTCTATTGGCTGCATTACAGGATACTACCCTGGCTGCCTGGCACAGTCCAAGCTGGATCCCTGCCATGCCCAGAAAGGCAGATAAGCCCTACCAGGCTCCATTAGGAAAACCCTTTTTCACAGGGCAACCTGAGGCAAATTCAGTGGTGATTAAGGCAGCCCATGATAGATCCAAGGTGCCTATATACTGCAGCTGTCTCCCACCTGATAAAAGTTGAGAAAGCTGGACCTCATTGGAAAGAGAACCTTTGCCTCTGCCACACTGGGCCTCAGAATAGCTAACGATCAGGCCCATAAGGTCAAATTACAGAATATCCTCTGGAAAAAGGCTAAAATGGCAGCCCAGACCGTTACAGAGAGTCTCCAGAAACAGGAGATGCTCAAGACCCTACGAACTGGGGCTGATGTAGGTAAATATCTCTTGAGGTCTACCTATGATATTTCTGATGCCTCAGCCAGAGCAGCTGTGGCTGGCATGTGCCGCAGGAGTCATTCTTGGCTCAGGGTGTCAGGATTTGCTAATAATGTCCAGCAATCCATTCTGAATGCCCCTTTCAAAGGTTACAAGCTCTTTGGGACTGATGTGCAGGATATCCCTTCTGACCTTCAAGCCTCAGGAAGGACTCTTCGGTCAGTCCACTCCCTTTACCACACCCAACCAAGAAGCGGGCAGAGGGTGCCCTTTCATCATTTATTTATTTAGTCAGTTTTTGTTGACCGGGTAAGTGCACTAGACAAATCCTGCCTATTTTCAGGCAAGACCCAGGGGAGGGGGATACAGATGAATGCCAACTGACCTTGAACCAGATTAAGCTGTTGGTGGTATTTTTAGTGAATGAGGGAAATTTGGCCAGGACACCAGGGAAATTCCCCTACTCAACCTGAGCTTCGTGAATCTAAAAATTCCTATGCAGCCTTATTTTGGGGTGATTCAGAGATGGACATTGGGGATACAGACTCCCAAAAATCAATACAGGATACATTGGCGCCCCCTAGAGATGATTATAAAGAAAAAAAGAAGAAAAGGCGAAAAAAATGAGATAAAGTTTCTCTCATTTAAAAAAATAAAATGGGTTTTCTGTGGGCCTCCTTAAATACATAGTATTTTGAATACACAAAAGAGACGGGCTGTGTTTCAGTTACTTCATGATTTCCAGATTTCAATATGTTTTTTGCAGGACACCTGGATGTTTTCTAAAGAACAAATTGTTTCTTTTAAAAAGGATTGGCCATGGGGACTGTCTTATTGGTCTTTTGGGGAAGACAGGGCTGATGGGATTGGGATTCTCTTTAATTCATATCAGTTGGTTTTGTATAAATTGATTGATTTGATTCCGGGCAGGGTTTTAATCATAGATGGGAAATGGAATGCCAATACCTTTAGATTCCTTAATATCTATAACCCCCAAACAAAAGCAGCTAGGGTTGCTTGTTTGAAAGGGATTCAGCCTTTTCTAGTCACGTCCTTACCCATTCTTTGGGGTGGAGATTTCAATTGCAGTATAGGAGCAAAAGAGAGGGGTTCAAACAAAAAAAACTATTGTGATTCCAACTGTTTAAAGGAAATTGTGAAAACTACAGATTTAGTTTCCTGTGAAGCTTTCTATACTGATAGCTCTGGTGGCACCTTTTTTAAGGGGAAAAAGGGGTTTACAATTGATTATCTTTTTATTTCTAAAACTATTCCAGCAAAAAATTCAATTAAAGTTCCAGTAGAGTTTTCTGATCATGTTCTTTTACAGGTAGAGGTAGGAGTTTTTTCAGGGCAAGAGAAACAAAGGAAAAGATGGAAACTAAACACTTCTATCTTACACGACCAGCTGGTACTAAATTCCATTAGATTGATTCTAAAAGCTAGATTATCTGTGGTGTTTTTGTACTCCGATATTGGAGTATGGTGGCAAGAAAAATAAAAATGATCGCATTGCATGGTTTAAAAAATATGGGATCCGTCGGAGGAACTCTGAGTTTTTTGCCTATTTAAAATTAAGATCTCAATTACAATATTTACTTGCGTTAGCAAATTCCTCCAGACAGGATTTTTCTGCACAAATAGAGTCTATTAAATCACAAATGAGGGTCTTACAATATGACAGAGCAAAAGCTTTACAGGCTTTAATAACTAATCACATGAGAAAATCGGATATTGGTGATCCGTTTGAATTATGTAAATCAATTAAGGATCATTCATCTTTAGAATTTTTAGACTACAGGGGTTGTAGAGTGGACACAGTGGTATCTACAGGAACTAAGATTACTGCACACTTTCGGGAATTACAATCCACACATTCTCCTTCTTTACAGCAGATAAACCATTTTTTAGCCCCAGATATGGGTTTAGATCAAGGTATAATGAATAATATTATAATGCCTTTTTCTCCTCTGGAGATAGATACTGTAATTAACAATTTAAAATCTAACGTTTCAGCTGGGTTAGATGGTCTTTCCAATTCTTTCTATAAAATATTTCGTACAGAATTAGTGCCTTGTTTGGCTTTAGTTTTTAATAAATTTTTAGATGGAGACTTGATCCCGGCTTTTTTTCAGAAGGTCTACAGATATATATTTTCAAAGCAGGAGATAATGGGGATTTTCAGAATTGGAGACCAATCACATTGTTAAATTCTGACTATAAAATATTGGCAACTTTGATTAATAATAGATTAAAAAATTTGACTAATGTAGTTTTTTCTCCAGTTCAGCATTGTGGTCTTCTGAATAGAAGAATCCAGTCGGTGCTTTGTACTATAAGAGATGTCATTGAACATTTGAACGACTCAGGAGAGTCAGGGTGTTTACTATCTTTGGACCTTGAGAAGGCTTTTGATAGAGTTAGTCACCTTTTTTTGTTTTCAACTTTAGAATTTTTTGGGGTGCCCGCAGGTTTGCTTAATTTGATAAAAGGGCTATATGCCTCTGCGTTGGTGTATCCAGTAATCAAAGGGGAATTAGGGACAGGTTTTGTCATGGGTAGTGGGGTAAGGCAGGGTTGCCCCTTAAGCCCCCTCCTATACATTTTCTCTTTGGATCCCCTTATTAGAGCAGTAAGTACTATCCCTAAGTGGACAGGAGTGCATATCCCTTTAACAAATTCCTGTTTGACCATACAGGCATATGTAGATGGTGTTTGTCTTTTTTTAACAAGGTTGCACAAATTGGAGTTTTTTTCAAGTATTTCAATCATATTCCAAATTGTCAAATGCCAAAATTAATCTTTCTAAATCCAGAGGTTTATTAATGGGATGTACCTATCAGAGCCCTTTACAATATAATACTATACATGTTTCTACAGAGCCCCTTACAATATTAGGGGTAGTTTTTGGATCCAAAAACCTTCCTGAGGTAAATTGGATTTCTGTGTTAGATAAAATGGAAATGAAAGTGAACAGATGGAAGAAGTTTCGATTTTCAAAACTGAAAAGAATTCAGGTGTTGAAACAATTTATTTTACCATGTTTACAGTACCTAGCAGTCATTTACCCCCTGCCTGCCCATTTAGAAACCAGACTTTACAGCATTTGTTTTCAATTGTTATGGGGCAATAGATTAAACCCTGTTAAAAGGTGTTTTACTTACCTGGATAAAGATCAAGGAGGTTTGGGAGTGGTTGACCCGGTAGTTTTTTGTTTTACATTAATTTTTTCCTTGTCATTGAAACATAGTCTAGGATCACCAGATAATCAGGAGAGTTTTTTTCTTAGATCTCAGTTGGGACGCTACCTAACAGCTTGGCTGATTGTGCACCTAAATTATCCCCCCATTTACTTTACCAGAATTTTTCAAGCCTGCAGCACGAAAACTGTATAAGTGGCAGGTAACCAAAAACCAGATCAAAGGGGGTTAGCCTCGGAAATTATATAAAGAAATTATATTATTAATCTACCCCTTAAGGCCAAGCTTTAAAAATTGTCCTTCAGGATTGATTTCTAACATATTAGAACAGCTAAATAATCCCAGGCTACCGTTACATATGTGGGAGGTACAATGGCTCATAATGTATGGGAGGCTGAATGTTAGAGGGACAGCTAAATATAAAGCCAAGGAAGAGAGAATTTGTCCATATAATGAATGTGTCAATCAGGAGGAAACCATGGAACATTTTTTTCTACAGTGCTCTTTCCCGTTAAAATTATGGGCTTATTTGGCCAAGAAATGGGAATTGAATTGGTTGGCAAATTTGAACTATGATATATTAGTGATAGGCAACTTCCCTCCAAATTTAAGGAAGTATGAGAAGGGTACTTTGAGAGTACTATTTGCATGTTTGCGGTTTTGCCTTTGGCAAGTAAGATGTCAATGGGTATTATACCAAAAAAAAACTTCTCTAGAAGGGTTTAATCTATATGTAGTAAATGAATTGAGGAAAATCTTTCTTACTGATATGCAATTGTATAATATAAATAAAGTCAGGAAATGGTGGAAAGGATTTTCACATATTATCAAATATAAATAGAAGGTTGATGTTTCTTCCTTTTGTTTCTCCCCTTTCCTTTTTATTTATGGTTTTTTTTTGGACAGAAGGGTTAATTTAGGGTTGGGCAAGGAGATGAAGTATATGGTGGACGCTTGCTTAAGATCTTTTCTGTGAGTTTTTCTTTTTTGTTACTGATATTTTGGGATGCATATGTATGATGTTTCTGTTTTGTGTTATTTTGACTGATTTGTATTTATGTTTCTATTGCAATAAAATCACCCCTACTCTTTTCAATAAGTGCCATCGGATCTTTAACATATACCTGAACTATCACCAATCCAGGCAGATGGGACCTCGGTTTAACGTCTCATCTGAAAGACAGCACCTCAGAAGTGCAGCACCCCTCTCGTGCTGCACTATAGTGTCAGTACTGGGATATTAACCCAAGTGCCAGATGTGGGAACTGAACCCACAGCCCTCTGATCTCCCATTCTCAGAGGCGAGTGTGCTACCTACTGAGCCACTGACACTTATATCATGCTGCCCATAGACCCAGGTCAGGGACCAGACAACAGGGGAAGCACAGAGCAGAAGCAGCTTTGCCTGCCCCTACCTCCACCACAGATAAGGCCCCAAGAGGTGGAGGTGCAGCCCCAGCTGCAGGTTCTGTTTCAGCATGACTCCTTACTAGATCCCCACCCTTCAGAACTCCAGGAGGTGGTTGTAGGGGGTTGTTTCTCCCTTTACCTGGACAGGTGGAGAGAAATTACAACAGATGCTTGGGTCCTGCAACTCATAGAGCAAGGTTACACTTTAGAACCTCTGGAGTTGCCTCCTGACCTTTCTCCAAATCACTCAAACTACCCTCTAGATCACTTCCCAGTGCTACTGAAGGAAGTTTGCACATTGCTGCAGAAGAGGGATATAGAACCAGTTCCTGAGGAACAGAGGAACAGGGTGTTCCCATTTCACTTCTTCCTAGTCCCAAAATCCACAGGAGACTTGAGGCCCATTCTAGGTTTGAGAAATCTGAACTTCTGTATTCAGTACAAGAAGTTCAGGACGGTTACTCTGCAAGGCTTGCTGCCCCTATTACAACAGGGGAAATGGATATGCTCCCTAGACATGCATGACGCATACCTGCACATCAGAGTTTGCCCTCCTCACAGGAAGTACTTCAGGTTCCTGTTTCAGGGGGAACACTAGCAGTTTAGGGTATTGCCCTTTGGCTTGTCATCTGCACCATGGGTCTTTACCAAATGCGTAGCAGTAGGGGCAGCAGCCCTCAGGAGGGAGGGACTATACCTCTTCCCCTATCTGTACAGCTGGTTGCTCAAAGTTCAGTCAAGGGAGCAACTGTCTTACACCCTATTGTGCACCAGACAGCTGTTCAATGCACTAGGGATCACAGTCAGTCTGCCCAAGTCAGTCTTGATTCCTTGTCAGCGCCTCCAGTATGTTGGGGCTATACTGGACACTGTTCAAGACTCAGCCTTTCTGCCCCAGGACAGGGCAGAATGCCTGATAGCACAGACCCAGATTCTTTACAACAACAGGTATGTCACAGTCAGGACATTGTCATGGTTCCTCTGGAAAGGCTGCACATGCGGATTCCTCAGTGGACATTAAGAGTCCAATGGAACCAACACACCAGTGATCTAGAACATAAAATTCTAGTAACCTCACCTGTAAAGAAGATGCTTCACTGGTGGATGGAACCCAGCAACTTGCTCAAAGTGGTCCTATTCCTTAGCTCTTCCCCTGATCAGATCCTCACCATGGACACTTCAGGGATGGGCTGGGGAGCACATCTGGGGCCTCATCAGACCCAAGTTACATGGACTGCAGTAGAGAGTTCCCTACACATAAACATCCTAGAAATGAGGGTCATTATGTATGGCCTGCAAGCCTTCCAGAATCACTTGTCCCTGGAGCATCTGCTGGTGCAGACAGACAACATCAGCATAGACTACATAAACAAGCAAGGGCGGACTCATTTCTACCCCCCGTGCAGAGAAGCAACTAGGGTTTGGTAGTGGGTTCTAGAACAGGGTCTAGAACTGTTGGCAGTCCATGTTCCAGGTATCCAAAATTTCCTGGCAGGTAGGTTAATCAGGTCACAGTCCAAAATGCATGACAGGGAGCTGCTGACATTGGTAGTAGAAGATCTGTTTGAAAAGTGGATTTGTCCAGAGCTGGACCTTTTTACATCCTGACTCAACACAAAACTGCCACTTTTCTGGTTGCTTGCTCCAGGGCCTGGAGTTTTCTGGTGAGACGTGTTGTCTCTTTCCTGGAAAGAGAGGTTCCTCTATGCTTTTCCTCACTACCCTCTAATTCACATTGTATCCTGACTAAATGTCTTTATTAGCACTTGTATTAAATTGTTGTAAGTTGTTCTTTTGTTATCATTATCTCTACACTACCATTGTTACAATCCAGTACTGTGTATCCACTTGCCTGACTCCAGTGTGCTTGTGCAATGTACCGTTTGCTTTTTTTCTGTATTCTGTCTCCTAATACCTGTACCTCCATGTAATCAACTTCAGACAGTCTGTATTGTTTCCTACCACGTCCTTAAAATATTTTTGTAATCCTCCTGGGTCGTACCTGAAAATAGGCATATGTATGCCTAGTGTACCCTACCGAGTTAACAAAAGCTAAATAAATATATAAATAATTCAGAGGGTGCTGATCAAGCTTCAGATGGAAGGAGCGACTCTGATTCTCATTGCTCCCTTCTGGACTCATCAGATCTGGTTCCCCTTACTGCAGCAGCTAGCAGTGGAACCTCCAGTACCCCATCCCTGTGCAAACGCTTGCTATCACAGGATCAGGGCACCCTGGTCCATCCAGACCTCAAGTCCCTCCATCTTCATGCTTGGCTCTTGAAGACATAGCCATGGCAAGAACTGGGGTATCCCAAAAGGTGTCTGATGTCCAGGTGGCTTTGAGAAGACCCTCAACCGGGGCCACTTATTCCATGAAGTGGAAACACTTTACTCTGTGGGCTGCTTCCCATCACTTGGATCCATTCACTTGTCCAGTGAATCAGATTCTGGAGTACTTTTAGACCCAGGGCTGCAATACTCTTCCTTAAGATGTACCTAGCTGCCATTTCAGCTTTCCATGTGCCTATTGATCTTCGTACGGTGACGCAACTGGTTGTGTCTCCTACATTCTTGAGAGACATTCTTCACTTGAAGCCTCCCATCTGCAATCCGGTCCCTTCTTGGGACTTGTATTTTGTTTTAGAGAAACTTATTTTGGCTCCTTTTGAGCTGGCTGTGACTTGCGAGCTATGCTTTCTGTTATGGAAAGCATAATTTTTAGTTGCTATTACTTCTCCTCGAAGCATCTCTGAGCTTCACGCTCTTGTGTGTGAGCCTCCTTATTTGATTTTCCACAGACAGGGTGTCTTTGCGTTCCAACCCTAAGTTCTTGACAAAGGTGGTGTCTGAGTATTACCCCGAATCAAAACATCCACCTGCCTGTTTATTTTCCAGAGCATGCCAATGCAGGAGAAGCATTTCTCCATACTTTAGATGTACATAGCATACACAGATATTATGTTCACCATACAAGGGACTGCAGGAAGTCCTTGCGACCTTTTGTTTCTTCAACCATGGGAAAGAGGGCATACCAGTTTCTAAACAGTGCCTGTCCAAATGGTTGGCCAACTGTATTACTTTTTGTTATAGGAAGTATGGTAAGGAATTTCCTGGGGTTTTGCATGGCCATTCAACCTGAGGCATTGGCATTTCTGTAGCCTGTTTCAGGAATGTGGCAGTTGCAGAAATGTGTGCTGCTGCAACTTGGAGCATTGTCCACACTTTCACTAAATACTACAGTCTTGACACTGCCTCTAGAAGAAGGCCAGGCTTCGGCCTGGCTGTGCTTCAAGACCTCCTTTCTTACGCCTGTAGCTTCCAGCCTCCCAGACTGTCTCTCTGTCAGTACTGCTTAGGATTTGTTCCATAGCTGTAGCCTGATGAAAAAGATAGTACAGTTACATAAGAACTTACTGTAACAGTATATCTTCAAGAGAATCTTGCTCATCACGCCATGCTACCCCACCCTCCGTCCCCCTTGTACTCAGAGTTTCTTCATCCCTTTCTCTCTTATTTGGATGGTCTACCTTCTGTTCTACCTCACTTGGTAGTGGGAACTTTCAACTCTCTCTTGGTTCTATAGGAGGAGGTCCTCTGAGTATGATCTCTGATGGGAAACTGAGGAAGGCCCAGGGCCACCCATCTTTATATAGTGGAGGACATTGACGTCTAATGTCACCATGGGTAGCCGCTAGTGGACTGCTAGCAAAAAAATTTCCATGTGGTCCTAGCGCCTGGCAACGCCTGAGACAGACCAGTGAATCCCCTTTTCAGTACCATTTCCCCAGGAGCCCATATGCCAAGACTGGTACGCATCCCTCAGCTCATTTACCACTAGGGGCAGAGTGTCCTGCAGTACTTGTCAAATGCCTTCAGACAGAGGCGCCATGCTGTTCTACTTTTTTATGTTTCCCATACCTTACAAAACTCAGGTTGGCCCCTCTCACTGTGAAAGGACATGTCCACAGAGGGCCCCAGTTAAAAGACCTTGCCTTGACACCAGGCAAGTAATTTTCTCTCACCACTTCCTCACACATTATGTGGTCCAACAGTCCGCTATAAGACAATCAGTCTGCAATGTTGATGTAAAGAATACTCTGCAATACACAGGTACTCCGGGTATGATCTCTGGTGGGGAACTGAGGAAGGCCCGGGGCCACCCACATTTATATAGTTGAGGACATTGATGTCCCCATGGGTGGCCCCTAGTAGACTGCTAGCAAAAAAGTTTCCATGTGGTCCTAGCACCTGACAACTATAGTTCCATAGATGTGGCCTGATGAAAGAGATTTTCTTGAAGATTGACTGCTATGGTAAGTTCTTACTGTACTATATGCTTGTGAGATAAACACCTGCTTTTGTTTGGAGGAAGTTCAACCAAATTGCTGGTAAATGTGCTTGTTGTTTTGTGAGCTTCGTCAAACCACCTACAGTTTGAACCTACGTATCACCTAGATATTAACAGTTTCAGTAGGAGCATATTTTCTGGTTTTGCAGAACCTGGTAAATGCCTCCTTTAAAGAGGGTAGGGGTCCTACAATCCTGAATAGAATAGAACTGTGATGAAACTCCTCTTCTAGAATCCAACACTTGATGCTGTAAACTCTGCAAATGTCTAGATTTTTTTTGAAACAAGAATTTTTATACAAGATTATGAACAAGGAGTGGAAGACCAATTGCATGCACAGCATGATGCTTTTAATACTGTTGACATTTTTTTCTTTTGGTTATAGGTCAAGTGATAGCAGGAGAACAGCTTTGGTCATGATGGTGAATTATATGCTGCTTGTAAGGGACAGTGGTCATGTGTCCATGCTGATTTTATTATTCCTTTCAGCAGCATTTAACACATTCTGCTGCTGGAAGACATACGGATCTTTATGATATTTCTAGAATTATTTTAGACTGATTTTGGTTCTATTTGTGTTGGAGGACTTAGTTAATGGTAATGAGCTTTTCTTGCCATCATGGGCAGATAGCATTGTCTGCATTTTCTGCATTGCTGTGCTGGTTTGTCCAGATGTTAACTAATACTTCTGTGAGGCCTATTGGAGAGATAATTAAGAGATAAAGGTGGGTTTAATTTTTGCAGTGATGACACCCACTGTATTTCCCTACACTGGTCACTAAAAATCCTTGGGGAAGGAAGAAGCAGTGAGCACATCAATGCTGACAAGCCTTTGTGGCACTTGGGAGCCACCCTCATCTATAGTGTTTTTATTGATTGTTGATATAATTAGCTCTGTGTGTTGCACTACATCAGAAGGCATGTGAAAGCACTTAATCTGCACTCTATGCATGTTATGACCTTGCTCTGTGTTATGTGCTCTCCTTTCTTTTAGATGTATTACATGTTTAGTGCTTTTGCACCAGGAGCAGCAACCTTGGACATCCATGTAGCCTGTCCTGTTTGTGAAGTTCAATTTTGGACTACCTAAAGTGAGACAGCAGGATAACTGATAGTTATCTGGATTATACCTAATCCTGACTTGATGGAGGGCTGTTAGTGAGTCAGAAAAGTTTCTGAGAATGTTCTCTAAGACTGTAACTCTCCCTATGATTAATAGAATGAGCTGTGAATTAGTGAAAGTGGTACACGGGCAGGACACACTCTGAGATCTGAGCTTGACTTGTGGAAATCAATGCATAGCTGTGATGCATACAGTAGCAGCCAGACAGGAGTCCCAGAATATCTAGATATACAACAGGAGCAGGGGTAAAAATGACAAGGTGAAAAATATATCTTAGCTAGTGACATCAGTAATAGCATAGCAACATATCAGAAAATATTGTTATTACTGATGTCACAGTGGATATTTTAAGGTTACTGTCATCACAGCGGAATACTGAACCAAAGAGAAAGCAGCTTTCACAATGCTGAAGACATTACGATGCCTAGTGAGGCACTAAAACCAGCTGATAAAATCAAAGAATAACAGAGAATTCTTCAGATAAACTGCATATTTAAAAGCTATCATTTGTAAACTACTGTTATGTATATTAAATATAAATTGCTCTAGTTAGGGTCAAAGCCACAAAAGTAGGGAAATGTGGTGTTAGGGTTTCCAAATCTAACACCCCAACCCCATGTTGCACACATCAACAGCTGTCGGGGTGTGCCTTGGGGTCATCAGCTCTAATGCTCACCCCATTCCATAAGTAAATAGGCTCAGATGGATACAGTATTGGAGAATGGGGTGAGCATTAGGGTTGATGATCCAAGGCACACCCCGATGCCTGTTGGTATGCAGCATGTCGGTGGGTTGTTAGGTTTGGAAATCCTAATGCCACATTTCCCTTCTTTTGTGGCTTTAATCCTAAATAGAACATGAATGCAGTTTTTTGCAATTTATTTCCTTACTTTATGAGATAGTATAATCATACTTTATTTGCCCGTGGGAGTGCAGGGTCCTCTGGGCTCTGTGATGCCCCTCCCTCTAGATGCATATATGTATGTAGCTGTGGAAGCACAAGGCCCTACAGGCCCTGCACTTTCCATTTATAGGACAACAGTGACCACATTATCAGCATAGCTATCGTATTACCCCACCTCATGAATCTGGTACAGAAAAATGTTGACCCCCCCCAAAACGTACTTCTGTGCAATTGCAATGACATGTCACAGGTACAAAAACACCTTTTGGGCAGGATTTGAAAAATAACTAATTTCTTACTAATAGAACACTTCTATCTCAGCAGGTATCAGTGCCTGTTGGGATTAAGCAAACAGATACTTTATTAGAAGTAGGGGGGTTTCATTTAGGGTATAAAAAAAAGAATGGCAGCGTGTGTTTCTGTGTTGGGGAAGGGGACTTTATCAGCTTAGTTTGCTAAATCAGGAGGAGAGGAGAGAAGTTAATTAAAGGTGTGGCTTAGGCAGTAGAAAAGCAGGTTCTCCAATTACAACTTTCTGCTGCTAGCTTTTGGCAGAAAGTAATCTTGCTTTCAGAGAAAGAAGCAGCTAACTAAAAAAGTGGTAACTTTTCTTACTAATTGCCATCCCTCCCTTCCCTCCACCCTCCCACCCTAAGGCAGTTCTACTTTTATAGATACTGGATTTGACTGGCAAAAGAAACTTCCTGTTTTGCAGTAGGAAGGGCAGGATCACTGAGAAACAGTAGTTTCATCGACCTTGAAGGAAAAAAGTAGCTGTTTCTCCCCCCTACCTGCTGGAGGTCTGACTCTGAGCAAGGAAGAAGGAGATTACTGAAGAATACAAGAAGTTCCAGTCCCAGAACAGAAAGGGTGATAGTTGTAAGGGCACATAGGCAGGAGGCAAGTAAGTGGAAAAATAAATAGAGGGAGGGGAGAGTAAATATACAAAGCAACTGGAGCGGTGACACAAAATAAGACATGATGAAAGTGGTACAGTGCAATGGCTGTGGGATGGCAGTGTTCCAGGAGACATTCTGGAGGCTGCAATGCTGTCCTATTTGCAGGCGCCTCTCTTGTCAGAGAGAGGAGGTTGCCCATCTCCAGGCTGACCTGGCTAGGATTTGTGATACCTCCTCCCTCATCCAGGGACCCCCAGGGCCACTGCCGCTACCTCAGCAGTTACCAAGAAAGAGCAGTGGTTGGACCAAGGTGGGCTCAGGGAGGGAGGGAGAGGGTTGTGGAACAGAGGTGCATCACTCCAGCTGTACCTCTCCACAATTCATACGCTGTTCTGGTGGAGAGTGGTTCCTCTATGGAGGCACCTGCAGTGGAGACCAAGGAGGATGCTGGGAACCTCCACAAAGGAGACCCACAGGAGAGTGGCACGGGACCCCACAGTGGAAGGAAACAACTCCTGGTGGGAGACTCAATCATTAGGGGGTAGAAGTGGGGGAGGAAGGGGAGAGGGAGGTAAGGTGCCTGCCTGGTGCCATGGCTTGGAGGGACAGAAAGTGAATCCTCAGGATCAGGAGAGCAGTTGCATGAGGGAGGGAACTGGATGTCATTTTCCACCTAGGGACAAATGACCTTTCTGGGAATGGGATCAGAGCAGTGCAAGAGGAGTTTGTTGACCTGGGGAGTGCCCTTAGACATATAGCACATACAGTAACCTTCTCGGAGGTGCTGCCTGTCTATGGCAAGGGTGATGTTAGGGGTACTCCACACCATGGGTTTCAATGAATGGTTGAAAAACTGGTGTGGAGCTCAGGGTTTTGGCTTCATTGGGTACTGGGGAGCCATCTGGAGGGATACATGCCTATACTGGCACGATGGTCTGCATCTGTCTAGGGGGAAACCAGGATCCTAGGTGATAGGTTTAAATGCTTCATTGGCAAGCATTTAAATTAGCCAAGGGGAGAGGCACTGAAAAGGAGCAGGAAAATCCCAGCCTCCCCCCACAGAACATGGTAATTAGTGAGGTAAACACCAAGGTGGAGAAGACATTAGGGAGCAGGACAGTGGTAAATGCAAAAAAAAAGGCAGTGGCAGTAAGGACAGGGATGGGGCTAAAAGGAGTAAGGCCATCACAAAATGGAGGGTGATGAGTACCAATGCCCATAGTCTGTGTAACAAGCTCCCTGAACTAGTGGCCTTCATGGAAGAGGGATGCCTGAATATTGTGGCAGTCACAGAAACATGGTACACAGAGAACCATGGCTGGGGTGTCAACATACCAGGCTACACAACCTACAGGAGGGACAGGGAGGGTAAAAGAGGAGGAGGAGTTGCTCTCCGTGTAAGGGAAGAGATCAAAGCAACAGAACTAAAGATTGAACAGGGAGTAGATGAGGCACTCTGGGTCACCATGGAGACAGGAAATGGCACCACAGTCCGCATGGGGATTGTATACAGACCCCCATCTCAGGGGGAAGGAATGGACAAGGAAATGATAGAAGGCATTCTTAGAATGGTAGAAAAAGGGGAAATATTGTTGATGGAGGACTTGAATATGCCAGATGGTAACTGGAGCACCTTTGCTGCAGGCACATCATAGAAACATAGAAACACAGAATTTGACAGCAGATAAGGACCGCTTGGCCCACCCAGTCTGCCCATTTCCCTACCTGATGGATAAGCTGCAGATCCTAGTTAACCAGCAGCCTACTTCTTCCTACCTCCAACCCCTAGAATTGCCTTATGACTGTCCCATGCATGCTTGAATTCCACCACTGTTTTTGACTCCGCAAACCTCCTTCGGAAGGCCGTTCCATGCATCCACAACCCTCTCTGTGAAACAATACTTCCTTAAATTACCTCAAATTGTGCCCCCTTGTTCTTGCACACCTCTTTTTTTGAAAGATGCTACCCTCTTGGACTTTGTTGATTCGTTTGAGGTACTTGAAAGTTTCTATCATGTCCCCCCTCTCCCTCCTTTCCTCGAGGCTATACATATTAAGCTCCTTAAGTCTCTCTTCATATGTCTTCTGGTGCAGACCCTGCACCATTTTAGTTGCCTCTTCTGGACAGCTTCCATCCTGTCTATGTCCTTATGGAGATGGGTCTCCAGAACTGCACGCAGTACTCCAGATGGGGTCTCACCAGCTGTCTGTACAGAGAGATAACTTCCTGTTTTCTACTGGTGATGCCTCTCCCTATGCATCCCAGTATCCCCCAGCCCTCCTTGCTGCCCTCTCACATTGCTTGCCCACCTTTAGGTCATCTGATATGACTACACTCAGGTCCCTTTCCATTTTTGTTGTTGTTAGTATCTCACCCCCCATTGTGTACTCTTCCCCTGGGTTTTTGTTTTCCAGGTGCATTACCTTGCACTTCTTAGCATTGAATCTAAGCTGCCATACATTTGACCACTCCTCTAACCTTGCCAAGTCCATTCTTATCCTTTCCACCCCACCTTGTGCATCAACTCTGTTGCAGATCTTTGTGTCATCTGCAAAGAGACATACTTTTCCTTCCAGTCCCTCTGCAATGTCACTTATAAAGACATTGAAGAGGACCGGTCCTAATACTGAACCCCGCGGTACCCCACTAGTAACCCCCCTTTCTTCAGAGTGGACTCCATTTACTATTACTCTCTGTGTCCTATCCTCCAGCCAATTCTTTACCCAGGCTGTCATCTTGGGACCCACTCCCAGGCTGGCTAACTTGTAATCTTTTGTGTGGGACTGTGTCAAATGTCTTGCTAAAGTCTAGGTAGGCCATGTCCACAGCCCCTCCCTGATCTACTACTTTGGTCACCCAGTCAAAGAAATCTATCAGATTTGTCTGGCATGACCTTCCCACTGTGAATCCATCCAAGAGCAGGGTCATTCATGATGCCCCACGAGGGGCATGCCTCAGACAGCTAGTACTGGAACCCACTCCGGAGGGAGCAATCTTAGACCTGGTACCCTCAAGTGGGGGCGGAGAAAGGATCTCGGATTTAGAAGTGGGTAGCCATCTAGGAACAAGTGACCACCAAACAGTGTGGTTCACGATAAACACAGCCATAGAGTCAAGCCATACAAAAGCAAGAGTATTGGACTTTAGGATAGCTGACTTTGGGAAAATAAGAGAGTGCCTCAGAAAAGCACTAGCAAATGGTCAAGAGAGAGGGTGGAGGAACAATGGGGAATAATCAAAACAGCCATCTCAGAGGCAACAAGCCTTTGTGCGAAGCAAATCAATAAAACAAAATGAAGAAAAAAAACAATATGGTTCTCAAAAGAGGTGGCAGGGAAGGTTACAAAGAAAAGGGCAGCATTCAGGAAATATAAGGAAACACAGAAGGAGCACGGCAGAGAACTTTATCAGTTAAAGCAGAAGGAGGCAGGGAAGGCAGTCAGAATAACAAAGGCCCAAACCAAGGAAAATATAGCTAACTCCGTTAAGAAGGAGGATACAACCTTTTATAGCTACATTAAGAAGCAAAGAAAGATCAAGGGAGGGATACTGAGGCTTAATAATGAGGAGGGAATGTGGACAGAGGGTGACGGTGAAAAAGCAGGGATACTGAATGAATATTTCTGCTCAGTATTCACAAAGGAAGAGGAGGAGGAGATACTTAAACCAAACAGGAGAAACACTCTGGATGGGGGTCGATACCAGTTCATTCACAGAAGAAAGGGTTTTGAAAGAACTCTTAAAACTGAAGGTGGACAAAGCAATGGGGCCTGATGGGATTCACCCCACAATTCTAAAAGAAGTAGGGGTAGAACTAGTGACACCACTGACTACTCTCTTTAACAAATCATGGGAGGATGGGGTAGTACCTAAGGTCTGGAGGAGGGTGGATGTGATTCCACTACACAAAAGTGGGAGCAGGGTAAAGGGAAGAAACTACAGACAGGTTAGTTTGACCTCAGTGGTAGGGAAAATGATGTAATCACTTTTGAAGGAAAGAATTGTTGAGTACCTAGAGGTCACTGGGGCACAGGACCCAAGGCAGCATGGATTCACAACAGGAAGATCGTGTCAGACAAATCTAATAGATTTCTTTGACTGGGTGACCAAAGTAGTAGACAAAGGAGGGGCTATGGACATGGCCTACCTATATTTTAGCAAGGCATTTGAGACAGTTCCACACAAAAGATTAATATGCAAGTTAACCAGCCTTAGAGTAGGTCCCAATGTGTTAGCCTGGATAAACAAGCATTTGTCAGTGCCGAATGTTGTCTCATTGGCATTGGCATTGGTAGTGCAGGAGTTAGAGATGCATAATAGGAATGGCAGTGAAGTATTGAACTGATGCCAACCCCTCCACCTCGAAGAGACTGACAGGCATTGGGGTGTGCCTTTGGGTCGTCAGCTATAACGCTTATGCCATTTTACCTCACCCTACCCTGTAAACACTGACAAGTGTCATGGTGTGCTTTGGGGTCTTTGGGCCTTATACTTACCCCATTCCATAAGGAAATACGCTGAGACGGGTGCAGCATCGGAGAATGGGGTGAACGTTAGGGCCAAATATTCCAAGGCACACCTCAATGCCTGTCACTGGCTGCAGGGTGGTGGTGGGGGTGAAATGGCATGAGCATTACAGCCAATGATCCCAAGTTACACCCCTGACACCTGTCAGTCTCTACAGGTGGGGTGTTACAGTTGGAAACCCTAACATCATAGGCGTTTGTCGGTATTTTCACTCCAAATTGTCAACATAGGCTTTTTGAGAGCCCACCTCATGAACAGTGGCACTGTCATTTCATTAATCGGTCCCGAAAGGTGATTCCGCTCAGTGACCACAAAATCACCTTTCAGGACCAAATAATGCCATGACAGTGATTGAATTCATGAGGAGGGGCCCCAATAACCCCATGTTAAAAATTTGTTGCCAAAATTCCCAAAAATGCCTGAGATATGCACCAAAGTTGAAAAAACCCTGTTTATGCCATTATACAGCTTACCGTCATTTCTTCAGTTCGCGGTCTGCTTTGAAAAGTGCAGACTTGTTCCCAGTCCACCGAAGATCATTGCGCTGGGCTCCGGAGGTAAGTATGGGGCAAGGGGGTGTGTGGGGAGGTGGAGTGCGCAGATGGTGGATGTGGGTTGGGGAGGGAGCAGGACAGACCGCGAGGGACCATTTTCTTCTTTTAGAGGGAAACAAACAAAAAAAAGAACATCACGGTACAGTTTTTTTTTTACAGGGACATTTGGCACACTGAGGTGGACTCCCAGCGTGCCACCTGAGTGTTGGGGCTAGCTGATGGAGGATTGAGCATCCCCATTGGCACATAGCGAAAGGGTGGCAAGAGCTGAGGGGGATTTGGCACCCCCCTCAGCACAGAACAAATGGGGGGGGTCATTATGCTGACGGGGAGTGGGTTCCCCCGTTGGCACATGAACTGAGTGAAGGCATGCCGACAGGGGGATTGGGTACCCCTGAAGTTGGCTCTCCATGCGGCAGCAGTCAGCGCCGCCATGTTTCTGGAAGGGTTTCACCAGGAAAGGCACATAGGGAGTGCATGTTTTGCTGCCGCTGCATGACAAGCTTGGCTGTCATTGCAGTGGACCTTTTGTTTGATGTGCTTGCCACATTATGTATTCCTGGTGTGGTGCCTGCATGCTGGCTTATTGGGGAATGAGGGATGCAGCTACTGATGCATGCCCTTCATTCACTCAACAGTGACCACGCCTCCAAATCTGCCACTAATGCAATATGTTGGCTGGTGCACAAGCGTGAGCCAACATAAAAATTGGCTGGACAACAGGACGCAAAAGGTAATAGTAAACAAAGTCCAGAGTGAAGAAAGGAGGGTTACTAGTGGGGTACCACAGGGTTCAGTACTGGTACAGGTCCTCTTTAATGTCTTTATAAGTGACATTGCAGAGCAACTGGAAGGAAAAGTATGTCTCTTTGCAGACGACACAAAGATTTGCAACAGGGTTGATACACAGGGCGAGGTGGAAAGGATGAGAAGGGACTTGGTAAGGTTGGAGGAATGGTCAAATGTATGGCAGCTTAGAATCAACACAAAGAAGTGCAAGGTAATGCACCTGGGAAACAAAAACCCATGGGAAGAGTACACAATGGGGGGTTAGATACCAACAACAACAAAAATGGAAAGGGACCTGGGGGTAATTATATCAGATGACCTAAAGGTGGGCAAGCAATGTGAGAAGGCAGTAAGGAGGGCTGGGGGGATACTGGGATGCATAGTTAGAGGCATCAACAGTAGAAAACAGGAAGTTGTTATTCCTCTGTACAGACAGACAGTTGGTGAGACCCCATCTGGAGTACTACATGCAGTTCTGGAGACCCCATCTCCGCAAAGACATAAACAGAGTGGAGGCTGTCCAGAGGAGGGCAACCAAAATGGCGCAGGGTCTGCACCAGAGGACATACGAAGAGAGACTAAAGGATCTTACTATGTATACCCTCGAGGAAAGGAGGGAGAGGGGGACATGATAGAAACTTTCAAGTACCTCAAGGGAATCAACAAAGTCCAAGAAGGTAGCATCTTTCAGAAAAAGAGATGTGCAAGAACAAGGGGGCACAATTTGAAGATTGAGGGAGGATGGCTCAGAGGTTATGTGAGGAAATATTTTTTCACAGAGAGAGTTGTGGATGCATGGAACAGCCTTCCTGAGGAGGTCATGGAGTCAAGAACAGTGGGAGAATTCAAGAATGCATGGGACAGACATAAAGCAATTCTAGTAGGGGGTAGGAGGAAGTAGGCTGTTGGTTAACTAGGATCTGCAGCTTATCCATCAGGTAGGAAAATGGGCAGATAGGTGGGCCAAGTGGTCCTTATCTGCCATCAAATTCTATGTTTCTTTGTTTCTGTGTTTCTATGACAGCTGTGACATACATGAGGTGGGACAATAAGAAGGCTATGTTGAAAATCTGTGGTCAAAATATTTAAAATTTCCAAAGTTATTGGCGTATGTAGCAAAATTGCAATGAATTGTCATAACTTTGCCATTTTGACATATTGTGACCCCAAATTTTCAACATAGCCTCCAGTTCAACACAATGTAGAAAGAGAAGATAGTTCCAGAAAGTTGGAAACTTAATATCATAGTACCGTTATTTAACAAGCATTTGTCAATGCTGAATGTTTGTTTGCTGGTATTAGCATTTGAAATGCAGGAGTTAGACCGATGCAGAATAGGAATGGCAGTGAAGTATGGAAGTTCACACCATCCCCACCTCTATCTTGTAGAGATGGAGAGGCATTGGGGTAAGTGTGTGGGTCATCACCCATGGCGGTCGTGTCATGTCACCTCACCTTATTCTGCAGACAGTGACACGTGTTGAGGTGTGCCTTAGGGTGTTTGGCTGTACAGTGACCCCATTCCACATGGACATATGCTGAAATGGGCGCAGCATAGGAGAATGGGGTGAAGTGTGGGGCCAAAGAGTCCAAGGTACACCTTGATGGCTGTCAGTGGCTGGGGGTGGGATGGCATGTGTAGTAGAGTCGGCATTCCAAAGGCACAGCCTGATGCCTGTCCGTCTATATAGGGTAGGACGTGATGGTTAGACACCCTAACGCCTCGGGCATTTGTTGTTATTTACAGTACAAATGTTCAACATGGCCTCTTTGTGACCCCACCTTATGAATGCATTTGGGACCTCTTCTCAGGAAGAGTGGCAGTGTGATTTTGACAATGTGTCCCAAATGTTGACTTCCAACAGTGACAGTGCCATTCTGTGCCACATGTATGAAAAGACAGATTGGGCAGAATGTGAAGAATGGCAGCTGTGCCATCCATAGGGAGGTGTGAAGGGATGACAGTGTTGAAAATCTGTAGTGAGAATATTAAAAATGCATGCATGTCTAAGCAAACGTGGAAAGTGCGAAACGCATGCATGTAACACAATCATTTTATGGACTGTCATGACCAAATTTTCAACATAGAAATTTTACAACCTGTGCTTATGAAGAGTGTCACTGTTATTGTGTTAATGTGTCCTTAACACTGATTTCCCACAGCAACCACGGTATTCTGCTTTGGAAGTGCAGAAACACATTTCGGTCAGGATGTGATAAATGACAGCTGTATTGTTCATAATGAGGCGTGGAAAAATGGCAATGTTGAAAATCTGGAGTAAAAATATTACAAATGTGTGAAGTTATGAGAGTGCGTGCAAACTGTGCAACACATGCTCGTAACACAGTCATTCAATGGAGTTCCATCACCAAATTTTCAACATGGGCATTTTAGGACCTCTGCTAATGAACAGTGTCACTGTCATTTTTTCAATATGTCCCAAACAGTGATTTCCCACAGTGACGGCGCCATTGTGCACTGGAAGTGCGAAAACACATATTGGCCAGGATGTGAAATATGACAGCTGTACTGTTCATAAGGAGGTGCTGAAAAATGGCAATGTTGAAAATATGGAGTGAAAATATTGCATATGTGCGAAGTTATGAGTGTGCGTGGAAACTGTGTAAGGCACGCTTGTAACACAGTCATTTTATGGACTTTTGTCACCAAATTTTCAACATAGGCATTTTAGCACCTCTGCTAATGAACAGTGTCACTGTGATTTTCCTAATGTGTTCTGAACAAGGATTTCCCACAGTGACTGTGCTGTTCTGGCGCTGAAAGTGCAAAAACACATTTTGGCCAGGATGTGAAACATGACAGCTGTACTGTTGATAAGGAGGTGCGGAAAAATGGCAATGTTGACAATGTGAAGTGAAAATATTGCAAATGTGTGAAGTTATGAGTGTGCATGGAAACTGTGCAACGCATGCTCGTAACACAGTCATGTCATGGGCTTTTCTCACCAAATTTTCAACATAGGTATTTTAGGACCTCTGCTAATGAACAGTGTAGTGTCACTGTGATTGTCATAATGTGTCCCGAACATGGATTTCCCGCAGCGACCGCGCTATTCTGCGCCGGAAGTATGAAAATACATTTTGTCCAGGATGTGAGAAATGACAGCTGTACTGTTCATAAGGGGGTTCATAAAATTGGCAATGTTGAAAATCTGGAGTGAAAATATTGCAAATGTGCGAAATTACAAGTGTGTGTGAAAACTGCGCAACACACACTCATAACACAGTCATTTTATGGACTTTACTCACCAAATTGTCAACATAGGTATTTTAGCACCTCTGCTAATGAACAATGTCACTGTGATTGTTGTAATTTGTCCTGAACGTGAATTTCCCACAGCGACCACGCTATTCTGCGCCGGAAGTATGAAAACACATTTCGGCCAGGTTGTGAAAAAATGACAGCTGTTTCATTCATAAGGAGGTGCGAAAAAATGGTGATGTTGAAAATCTGGTGTGAAAATATAGCAAATGTGTGAAGTTATGAGCGTGCGTGGAAACTGCGCAATGCACATTCATAACACAGTCATTTTATGGACTTCTGTCACCATATTTTCAACATAGGCATTTTAGCACCTTTGCTAATAAACATTGTCACTGTCATTTTCATAATGTGTCCCGAACGTGGATTTCTCACAGCAACCACGCTAATCTGCGCCGGAAGTACGAAAACACATTTTGGCCAGGGTGTGAAAAATGACAGCTGTACTGTTCACAAGGAGGTATGAAAAAATGGCAATGTTGAAAATCTGGCATGAAAATATTGCAAATTTGTGAAGTTACGAGCGTGCGTAACAACTGCGCAATGCACGCTCATGAAACAGTCATTTTTTTGATTTGTTCCATCAAATTTGCAGCATAGGCTTTTTCAGAGCCCACCTCATGAACACTGGCACTGTCATTTCGTTAATCAGTCCCGAAAGGTAATTCTGCGCAGTGACCACAAAATCACCTTTTGAGGCTGATTAACACCATGACAGTGACAGAATTCATGAGGAGAGGTCCAAAATACCCCATGTTGAAAATTTGGTGCCAAAATTCCAAAAAATGCCCAAGATATGCATCAAAGTTGAAAAAACCCTATTTATTCCATTATACAGCTTACCGGCATTTCCTTAGTTCGCGGTCGGCTTTGAAGAGTGCAGACATGCTCCCAGTCCACCGAAGAGCATCGCGCCAGACTCTGGAGATAAGTATGGGGTGAGGGGGTTGTGGGGAGGCAGGGTGCGCAGTGGGTGGGTGCGGCTTGTGGGCAGGGAAACCGAGAACTGTTTCCTTTGTTTACAGATGAAAAAAACAGAAGACATTGCGGACTTTTTTAACAGAATTTGGCACACTGGGGTGGGCTCCAGTGTGCCAACTGACTGCTGGGGGCACTTGTAGCCAACAGGGGATTGGGCACCCCATCGGCACAAAAGCATGGGGTGGTGCAACAGCCGAGGGGGATTGGGCACCCCCTCTGCAGTTCTTACTGTCGCTACTCTTTGGGGGTGGGGCTTATGCCGACGGGGAGTGGGCTCCCCCATCGGCAACTGAAAGCGCACCCGAGGGATGCAAGCCGACAGGGATTGGGGCCCCTGTTGGCAAAAACACACTGTGTGGGGAAGGGCACATGCTGCCAAGGGGGATTGGGCATCCCCTCGGCACTGGGGCCATTTGATATTGTTTGTGAACATGGCGGCAAGGCACCGCCATGTTCACAAACAATATTACACTAGCAGTGTTTCGACCAGCAATGACGGGTCACTCCCTCATTGCAGCAAATCACCGACACTGCAATGACAAGGTGGCCCGTGATTGCTGCAGTGAAAACATTACAACTTGGTGCAACTTCTGGAAGCCAGTGTCATCAGCACACTGTGCCTTCACTGATGCACCATGGCCAAGTCCCAAAATGCTGTGCCTCCCTTGGCTGCTACACTGCCACACCTCCCTAACCCGTTTCTCTCCTAAGCTGTCACATAATGTTTCTTGCGCATGCATGCAAGCTAACATAAAAATAGGTAACAAAAGTAAATTGGAATGTTACCATCCAGTTAGTCTTTAGACTGTACAGAAAAAATATTTACTAGGATAATTTATAATAGACTAAGTACATGGGTAGAAAGTGATAGGGTTATAGATGTGGCACAGGCAGGTTTCAAAATAGGGCAGTCTACAATAGACCAATGTTTAGTAATAACACATTTAATATACAAATACAATAAAACTAAAAAACAGAAGTTATATTGTGTCTTTATTGATCTGAAGACAGCGTTTGATAGGGTTAATCGAGTCAAATTATGGGAAAGATTGGAAGGACTGGGGATTGATATGTTAATTTTAGATACCATTAAAAATCTTTACCAAAATAATTCTACTAGCATTAGATATTCCAATAACGGAAGTTTAACAGAGTGGTTTAGTACTAATGTAGGAGTGAAACAAGGTTGTACTCTTTCCCTCGTTATTTAATTTGTATTTCCAAACTGTGTTGAACAGCATGTATAATTTAGAACATCATATGCCAAGAACTGGAAATGTCCCATGTCCATATTTAGCTTTTGCTGATGGCATGGTGCTTATATCTACTAATTATTTGGGCATAAATAGAATGCTCAGCAAATTTGCTAATGAATGCAAAGAGGCAGATTTAGCACTAAATTACGATAAAACAAAAGTGATGGTATTTGAAGGTAGAGCTATAGCTTTCAAATATATAATCAATAACAAGCCATTACAAGAGGTTAATGAATTCTGTTATTTGAGATTGGTATTGGATAGAAATGGAACATGGAATAAACATCTAAGGGAAGCAGAGGGTAAAGCAAATGGGGTTTTCCCTGTCTTAAATGCCTTTGCACAAAAATATGGAGGCTATTTAGTAAAAGGCAAATTAAAAGTCACAAATGCAAAACTCAGGAACCAGATATTATATGGGGCTGAAATCTGGGGGTAAAGTAACAATGTTAAGTTAGAAACAATTTTAAGTAAATTCTACAAGAAGATACTGGGTTTGCCAAATTGTACACAGTCAACATTTATAAGATCTGAATTGGATCAATTACCAATTGAATGTCACATTCGCCGAAGACAAATAAATTATTGGTTAAAGGTATATAAAATGAAAAGCACTTTATTAACGTGACAATGTCTCGAGGAAGCTATTGGATATTATAAGCAAAAAATAATCTGTCCTTGTATAAGAATACTCAAAGAGGTTATGAAACCGCTAGGTTTGTTAGCTAACATATCAAATTGTTTAAGATTTCCGTCTGAATTGATTAAACAAATAAATAATGAAAGAATCAGGGATAGATATACACAAAGGGATTTGGCTATGTGTAAACAATATAACATTTGCAAATGGATGCAAGATAATAAAAGAATACACACCTTTTAGGCCTGTCTGAATCGTATAAGTAATCCTAGATGGAGAAAATTGCTTATAAGATATAGACTCAAATGTATAACAAACAATAAGAAATTGAATTTATATAGTGCAATTAAATAAAAAGATGTTTTATGTAAATGTGGGAAGGACACAGATAATTTAAAACATTTTATAATATTATGCCCATTGTATAATGAACCCAGGTGAAATTTGCTGGGTAATATATTGGGAAAACTAAAGTCTGAACCTGATTTAATGGTCATATTCCTTCTGAGGTCCCAAAATGTGGAGATCCTAAATACAGTGGTATCCCTCCTTGAGGTCATTGAAACTAAAACACTAAATATAAACAAATAAGGTTGATAAACTAGTGGGTAATTAGATGGCCCCAACACCTATGGCAATTCTAATTCCATATACAGTATGAATATGCTGGAATATGGTATTTGGGTAGAGGATAGACTGAGGTATTTAAATTTGTGAAGTTATATGGAAATGTACTTATGAAAAGGGGAGTACTAGAAAGATAGTGACCATGTTTATGCAAATAATTATATGAAGGCAATATTATTATACAACATGATTGCATGTTGTATTAAGTTATGTGCATTGTGCAATATGGATGTGTATTGAATTTTAAATTTTCTGATTTTAAAATGGTAATGACTTAAGTTGATCAATAAATTTTGAGATGAACATAGCCTCCTTATGACACCACCTCATGAACAAGGGCAGAAAAAAATTTCCAAATCCCACCCAAAAGGTGAATTCATCAAGCGGCTGTGAAATCACCTTTCTGGTGTGAGTTGTATAATGATAGTCATATTGATCATGAGGTGGGGTCCCTAAAAGGCCATGTTGAAAATCTGAGGTCAAAATGTTAAAATATGGCAAAGTTAGGTACCAGAGTTGAAACCTCCACTGAAATACATTGTACCGCATTTACCTTAGTTTGTCATATGTATTGCAGTCACCGGTTCCAGCAGCAAGACATGTCTTCGATTGGAGAGTGTATCTCGAACCTGGGCTCTGTTCAGGTGAGTGAGGGTTTCTGTGGGTGTACTGGGGGATGTGGTGTGGTGTGTGATGAGAGGGAGGTGGGGGTGGGGAAGCTGATCCGTGAGGGACTGTTTTCTTTTTTTACAGGTTAAAAAATAACATTGAGGGACCATTTTCATTTTTTCATCTTTTGCCTGCAGTGGGAGAGTAGGGGGTGCCCCTAGTCACCAGGGCATATATATTAATAACGGGGGACTGTGATCACCGCTGTATCAACCAGATAACTGTTTTTAATTGTAAACACTTGACCAACCAGATTAATTTTAAATAATAAAACTTCAAAATGATCAACGTTTCCCTGGTGTCTAGTGACGTCCCCCACTATCCAATCTCCATCCCCCTAATTAATTTAGTTTTTTTCCTGGTGTCTACTGGTCTCTCCCAACACCCAATGCCCACCTGAGAAGAATTTATGATCTTGTCCCTAGTGTTTAGTGTGCCCCCCCTTGCAATTGCTTTTTTTTCTTAGTAAAGTCCAGGTAGATTTCGTTTCACTTCATTTCAGGCTAATGAAAAATACATAATTTGTTTCAGTTTGGCCACATTTTTCTGTCAGTATTATTTTAACAACAACTGCTGCAGCTATGATTGAAAGTAGGCAAGGAGATCGGGCTCCCATGGATAGCCCAGTGATCAATCAAATGTCTGGTCAAAAAGAGGACTGCTTTCACACAGGACCGCAGATCACTACAAAAACTGGGGGTGAAATACAGGATGACATATGCAGCACCCCTGGTTCTCTTTATAAAAGCCCCTGCTTCCTTGTGATCCTGAAAGTCATGAAATACACTGTAAGGCTTGATCTTAAAAGTAGATGCTTATGTCAATATCAGCCCATAATATCGTTTACAAAACAGTGCCACAATAATATCATGGTCAGGAATATCAGGAACCTTTACAGCGACAGGGCGATTACAGTGTTACAGAGTTATGCCTACCCCTGTTGTTGTATATGTAGGTGGAGAAAACAGTAGTGGGGGAAAGGATAACAGAGCAGGAGGCTAAGCCACTTGTTTCTGCAGCAGAGGAGACCTGGGGACCAGGGTTTGGTTCCCTGTCTCCCAAAATGGAACTTTTTTTTTTCAGTGACATTTCTCCCTTCCCAGGTTTCTCCCTATACCCGAGGTCCACATCCTCTCAGAGTTAATTATATTAATTCTGGGGTGTGTAGGGAGTGAAGCCCCCCACAAAACAAAGAAGTCCTGCTGTTTTTTAATTATTTTTTGTGTTCTGTTGGTATTTGCGTCGGTTGGTGTTTTCACCAACATTGTTATTTGTTTTAGGTATTTTGGTTGAGGCTTTGTGTGCCTTGATGTTATTGTAGGTGGTGATGTCACCTGGAACCGCTTATGTCAGTCTGTATTTCACCCCCAGTTTTTGTAGTGATTCTCTGTGAAAGTAGCCCTCTTTTTGACCAGACATGTTTAGGTCCCCCCAAATACTAATTATTTGGCTATGATCATAAAAAAAAAAAAAAATATCCCACACCCACTGCATCACAATTTGTTGGTGAGACATGCTTGTGCTGTCCCAGATTGAGGATCTTAGCCCCAGGTCAGAAAATAAATTGGAGCAGATAAATTGTAAGTGACAAAACTCCTGGGCCTGGATATTCAGACTGTGCCTGGCTGTGGCACAAGCGTGGGTGCAGTGCAACTGGTATGTGCTGGGGCCAGGACCAGGTGATATTCAGCGGTGATGCGCCACGGCACAGCACTGTTGAATATGGCATGGACAGAGCATGGCACAGTGGTACTGTGCTGGTGCAAGCCACAGATAGGGAGCACGGAGATGCGCTAGTGCAAATGCAGTTGCGCTGGGTGCATTACCCGAAATATTCAGCAGAGGGCACGCAAATGAGGCCATAATATATGCAAGGCACAAATGGGGCCATTTGCATGTAATTATGACCCCATTTGCATGCCTTGCACAGGGCAGCCCAGCGACTTGCGTCTGGTGCCCTGCACAGAATGACGTGTGCACAGTGGGGGTCCCGGGGCATCCCCGTCCTGTAACCGTGATCATGGTATATTGCTGTAGAACAAATCCCTGGTAGTCTAGTGGTAGCCCACCTCCCAATTTCCTGATCGCCAGTAAATGTTTATTAATTCATTGCCTGGTAGTCTAGTGGACCCCCTCTCCCTCCTGATTCCTTGATGCAGTAAATCACTGTGACATAATTCCCTGGTGATCCAGTGGAACCCCCACCCCTCCCACCCACACAGGACACCTTGCCCACCCTGCTCCCCCTTCTCCATCATTGGCAGGCAGCTTGAACCCTCACCGCATCTGCCCAGCTGCCTCGAATGACAGGCACAGTATGGGCTGTAAGCCCATTGGTCGGCTTTGCAGGGTATGTTTGTACCAGACAGTCCCAAAATACAACGAAGTCATTTGGGATCAGTCTAGTACAGGCGTTTAAGCCCACTGGTCCACATTGTGGGACCAGTGGGCTTACAGCCCATACTATACCTATCATTTGGTGGGCGGCAGCAGTATGCGGCCAAGTTGCAGCCGCCACCAATGACAAGGGGGAAGCAGGATGGGCAAGGGGTCCTGTGTGGGTGGGAGGGGTGGGGTGCCACTGGATCACCAGGGAACTATGTTATGGTGATTAACCGTGATCAGGGAATCAGGAGGAGGGGGGATCCACTAGAATACCAGGGAATGAATTAATATACAATTACCAGCGATTGGGGAATCGGGAAGGAGGGGGATCCCACTAGACTACCAGGGAATGGATTACTATACATTTACGGGGAATCGGGAGGGAGCGGGGTACCACTAGACTACCAGGGATATGTGGGTGCTTGTGGACGGTGTTCTGGGTGGGCGGGTGGCCACCCATGGCTGGCGGCTACTGTGTTGTGCCCTGCAGTACAGCGGCCCGCCTGTGGGTAGCCAGGAGTGGTTTCACCAATTCACGGGCTCAACTTTGAGCCCCTCTATGTGGTGCAATACAAGGTTGTGCCAGCATATGCGCCGCACATCCCAGGCTGAATATCTGGATGTGCCGCATATGCATGGGCATGACCCCTACATCTGCACTGCATACATTAACATTGTGCCCCGGCACATTGGGATTTGCCCTGTGCCAGGCAGCCTTTTCAATATTCCACCTGGGCGCAATGCGGGTTGCATCATGCGCAACCCCTTTGAATATCTGGGCCCTAGTGTCCTGTAAATGCCTGTGAAATAGTGTAACATTTAAAATGATTCATATTGTTTTATATTTGCGTTCTGCTATGGCCAATTATGATTTTTTTTCTGCTGGCAATTCCCTTTTTAATTGGAAACATGTCTCTTGTTTTTTTTTTCTGTTGTTGTTATATATATCAGAATAACAATGCATTCTTGTAAATGCCTGATAACAGTTTTAGCCTGTAGCAATAGTAAGACTGTAGTGTTGAAACTTTTGTACTTAAAGCTGTTCTTCCCCCTCAGCCTCTACACTACACTGTAATGTAAATGGTGCCCGTGATTCCATGTTTCAAAGCTATTGGCATTAGTAGACTAGAAAATACAACCAAGATATTACATTTTTCAGTTGTAGGCATATTTATTTCCCCAAATATTTTCGTGAGTCTAATGCAGTTGTTTGTTTTCAAATGGGATGTGTAGCTCATCTTTCCAGCAGCACTGGAGTTGTGGATGTGTAAAGGGAAGCTGGGAATAGGTCAGTAGGAGGAGGATCCTAAAGGGGTGCTGAAAAGTGACAGCAAGTATGACAGAAAGGAAGAGAATTTGCCATCCATAACCATGTTACTGACTGTTCTGTAATATGGTATGAGAATGGGTGGGACATCATACCCCAAATCTACTGTTTGCTTTAAAGGAGCACTGATACCCTCTTTTATACCAAAGAAACATTATAATGCAGGTATGTTTGTAGTTGTTTGGAAATGATAATGCAGTACACATTTAAAACAGGATGCCATGCCATTCGTCATTTGCTGGTATGGAATCTCGCTGTTAACCAAAGTACTGGAATGCAGTTTCCTCACTTCTAAATGTCTGCATAAGTGTTTTTTTTTTTGGGTGGTGGGGTTAACAACCATAAAAAATGCTTATGTGCTTACTAGGCTTTCAGATTCCACTTTTAATTTAAAGTGTCTTTTCGGACCCAGGTGGGATGACTGTGTTCCTTATCTAAATACAGTTTGTAGCAGAGGTGATTATAAAGGAAGACAACAGTCCCAATACTGTTGGAAAGCTGTAAGAACTTCCTTACGTGTTCATTGGGTTCTGAAGACATGGCATGTGCTGCAGCGGTTACAGTTGTCCCTCTTTGTATTGTTGCGTGATGGTAGTGCTCAGGCAGCTTTGCATCAGAGTGGGCACCAGATTAACCACTTTACGACTAACAGGCTAGCAAAATAATGTTTCTGTAAACATGGGAAATGGTCGTCCTGCAAGCTGGTACAACACCATATCTTCTTTACTTGTTCTGTAGACTGTACTGTATAACTCCAAAGTTGCAACTTAATTTGTGATCAGATGCACCTACATTTAAAGCAGCAGTATTTGTTAGTCTCCATGTATTTTTTCCAGCAAAAATAAGTCCTGGCAAAAGCATGAATATACCCATTTTTCTATTTGTTTTCTTTCATTCCTGAAGGAAGCTATGGGAGTTCCAGCTCTCTTTGCCATGCCCTATTCCACTATATACAGTCACCCTTTCAACGACCCCCTATTCCACATTCCGATCTTGCAATTAATACTGTAATTGTATACATGACTATTGCACTATGTGAATGCTGAATTAAAAAAATAAACTGTCTTCCCTTTGGAACATAGCAAAAGAGACTCTCATGTTTACATGCTGGAACCAAGTTAACTCCATTTCTATCTGTATGTGCAGCAATTAGTGTTACATGCTCGGTGATGGAATAAATACTTTACCATCTCTTTCTACATGTGAACATACTGTAAATCACTGTTATATGCTCAGTGGAATGAATACTTCATCTACTCTTGGCGGAGGCAGTATAGCGCAGTGGTATAAGGCTCTCAGCTGCAAATCTGGTGATATCCAGTGGATCAGACCTGGGTTTGAATCCCACAGCTTCCACTTGCATACTGTATGATCCTGAGCAAGTCACTTAACTTCCTTGTGCTCCCAGGTCACACCTGGAAACAAGCTCCAGCTCAGTGTGCCTTTCCTGGTTAAACAATGCCCCCTTCCTCTTTCTTACTACAACCCCTGCCAACCCCAACCAAAACACAAACCGTCAGCTGACAAACACTCTTATCTTAATATCACACAAGAATGAACAGGTTCATTCACAATTTATGGTTTTAATGTTTTTTCTAAATTATTTCATTCCGTGAAGAAAACCCCGATACTTCTAGTGAGTTCAGCTGTTACCGAGAAGGCAAACCGGGTCAGAACAGCTGATTGTACAGAACAGCAGACAGACCAACTCATTGATTCAGCATATAGTTTGTCTTTTATAAAAAGTGTTGTTTTTAATCTTTTTCTATCACGCTCTCCTTCCAATTAATTTTGCTACTAGTGGCAGTAGTAGTTTCATAGACTCAAACCGGGAAGTGTATTAGCAATTAGTCTTGTGCAGTACATACTGTTACTGCACGAGTCGTATCAGAATGTTACCAATATGGATCACTTCTTGTTTGATGTCATGAACTGATTCAAACGGAGCTGACAGGGTAAAAAGATAAAAGCTTGTCACTGGGATGGGGATAACTTCTGAAATAGTAAATTTCATGTTGTTGTGAAAAACACACACAGGAGGCATAATTTTCTGTCAAAAATCATTTTTTTTATTACAATGGAAACCACGAAAACAAAAAATACGAAAAACTAATTAAAACCATTGCACTTGTGGGGAGTGTAGGGGTCCACTAGACCACCAGGAAAATAAAAATATTTCTGGTACACATTGGTGATAAGAAATACAAAATCATACATGCCCCCATAATGCAAAGCAACATAGACTGCATATTCAAATCATCACAGAATATTATGCTGGTTCAACTTTAAGCAAAAATGCATGGTGCCGAAAGGCCTCTCACACAGTCTCAAAGGGTGTCAACAGAAGACATAGACACGTGTTTCGTCCTACCAGGATTCATCAGTATGCCTCGTCTGTTTGACACCCCAGTGAAATGAACCAAGATGGTCTATCTGGGTTATGTTGTGGTGAACCCAATCAGTGATATGTGTGTGTGTGTGGGGGGGTGCAAGTTTTCTCAGTGACACTTGGATTGTTTCATTGAATTTACTGATTGAAGTCTAAATACATTACACTTCAATTGGGTGCCTGACAGAGTTGTAGGGAGGGTGGGGGTTCACTAGAGCACCAAGAAAATAAAAGTGTTTCTTGTAATGGTGTGAGTTTGCCTGAGAGAAGGGGTCTTGCTCTTCCTCAACGACAGTCAATAGTTTGTTTCCAGTCACACTTCGATCATTTCATTGAATTTACTGATCAAAGTCTAAATACATTACACTTTGATACATTCCAATCTGTAATTTGATTTCACAGTACTTTTACTCTCATTATTCAGTTTGTCAATGCGCTTGTATCTAATATCCAAACAATGTTTCTTACTCTGATTTGTACTGCTTTCATGTGCTGTGTCACATGTATATTGTTTGTCTGTAAACTGTCTTCTCCCAGGTCATGCCTGAAAATAGGCATTGTTTGCCTAGTGCACTTACCTGGTTACCAAAAGCAAAATAAAATAAATAAATACAGTGCCTGACAGAGTTGTGGGGAGAGTGGGGGTCCACTAGACCAGAAGGAAAATGAAAGTATTTCTTGTATACATCGGAGAAATGGGGGCATTTTTTTTTCACTGACATTTCGATCATTTCAGTGAATTTACTGATTAAAGTCTAAATACGTTGCACTTCGATTGGGTTTGTCATTTGCAATTCGAAGTTGTGGCACACTTCGATCAATTTTTCCAGTTCAGAATTTTTTTTACTTTTGACCCTCATTTTCTCCAGATACAAGAAAAATCACTGCTTGGCTGCCTTTATAAAACATGCTCTTACCACACAGCTGTGAGGTATTGGACAACATAACATTTCCATCCTGACAAACTTACACAAAATGTGATCTGAAATCATAAAAGGGACAATCAAACAATAAAGGGGCTCTCAGTTGCATAGACGTACTGGTGCATTGTAAGGTTAGACAACTTAAGGAAGCTGTCCCCACACTTGGTGCACTCGAAACACTTCTCCTTGCTGTGAGTCAGCTGATGAGCCTTCAGGTCTGACAGCAGTGTGAAGCTTGCAACACACTTGGAACACTCGTGTGGCCCCTCTGCCTTGTGGGTTTCCATGTGCTGGTCAAAGAGGGACACATGATAGAAGCTCATGCCACAGATGTCACACACAAGGGGGCTCTCTTCTGTGTGCAGCCGCTTGTGGGCATTCAGCTTGGTGGAGCTGTAGAAACACTTCCCACACTCAGTACACTTATACTGCTGTTCCCTTTGTGAATTTGCTGGTGTATGTTGAAACACTTCACCTCACTGTATCAAAACACTTGCCGCACTCATTGCAAATGTAAGGCCCATCCCGATTGTGGATACGCTGGTGCATCTGAAAGTTCCCATAATGAATAAGTTCTTCCCACAGTGACCACATTTATAGGGATCCTCCCTTGAATGGAAAAGCTGGTGGGTCTTGAGGTTTCCCAACAGTTTGAAGACCTTCCCACACTCTGTACAGTGATTGGACCCATTCCACGTGTGATTCACTTGGTGCACCCTCAGTGCTTTCGTTGTTGGGAAGGTCCTGTTTTAAACAGTGCACTGCATGTGCATTTCTGGGGTGTATGGTGGCTTGGGCACAGTCTCCAATGAGATCTTCATGCAGAGTAGATGTCATATAATGTACTCTGCATATTCCTCTGGGTGGTCTCTCTTCAAGTGCCTTTCCTTAGCTTTCAAGTTGCTGAATACGATGTGGCAGAGGAAACACTGCTTCAATTTAGACTTCTTAGAGCTTTTTAGCCCTTTGCAAGTAACTGTTTTCCTTTTTCAGCATTCAAGCTATCCTTGATAGAAACCTCCTTTTCAGTTATAGCATGTTCTGGTACAGAAAGCCTACTGTGGACAGGACCCTGATTGTGGAGAACCTCTGTGACATACACAGGTGTAGAGTCAGGGTCTTCCTGTTTAATGTGCAAAGGTTCCAGTACAGAGCACTCCTCTTTCATGATGTCAGCCAACTGCCTAATGAGTCTGTAGTTCTCATTTAATCTGAAAATAGCTGTATCCATAGGAGCTCTCCTCTGTTTTGAGGAGTACAGGATCAAGGCATCGAGGAAATTCTGCCTTCAGTCTCCCCAGCAACCCACACTAACTCCGCTCCCATCGGAACTGTAGAAATCCACTTAGCTCGATTTTTGAATGAATCGAACTGTTTTTGTTTTCCGGTCAAATTTTTTCATTATCCCCAAAAACTTTATAATTTGGAAACTGTGCAATATTTTTCCACCAAACCATCCAAAGGCACACCCTTGGCACAGACACCATCATTCTTAAATATTTCACAGATAAATTCCAATCTGCCTAGGGTGTATGTGAAAGCAAAAATCCCCATGATAAAAATAGGAAACAAAATGTGTTTTGCCCACCTTTTTTACCATCCATATCTCAAAAACAGTACAAGATGCCCTCATGAAACTTTTCACATTTTGAGAGTCTAAGACCCTGATCACGCATGCCAAATTATGTGCTAATTCTGTAAACAACAGTAAAGTTATTAAGGTGCAAAAAATTGGATTTCATATTAAACAGCCTGCTCAACTCTAACTATAGTGGCACTACCATGCCACCATAATGCAATAGTCTGACTCAAAATAGGCAATTACCATCACTTTGGAATGGGCAGGACTTTCATAACTCACTTGTGGCTCTGTCACTTGTGAGCTTTGGTCCTGCTGCCCCCTCACACTTAAAGATAAATTGCATATTTTGAGTCACATCATTGCATATGCCATATATTTATTTATTTACTAAAGTCTTGGAATTACAACCTTTGAGTCATAGACTCCTTTACAAAGGCTTCATGTCAAATAGTTTACAGCAAAATACAGCAATAAACAGGGTAACAAGGTGCAGGATAAAATACAGGAACAAATAATTTACAGTGAGAACAATGCAGGACAGAGTGCAGATAATCATATATCAGAAAATGGGCTTTTTATTTCCTGACATCTGATTGGCTAGTACCCCTGCCAGGGGGGTACATTAACTTTCAATAGATGCCCAGGAAATAAAAAGTACCAGCCTATAGTGCCCCATCACCCATTGAAGAATCCTAGTGTCCATCCCGTTTCCTAACTGGCTAAAACCACATCATTTTAATTTAAAATCACTGCTGTTTTTTGCACTCGCCAAGCGACAGGAAGGACTGACTAGGTACACACGCACAACCCTGCCCACAACTCCAGTGCCCCATCCCCAAAATCTAGCCTGATTAAAAAAAAAAGAAATTTAATTCAGAGGGGAAAAAACAGCAGGATAGAAGCGCTGTACATAAAACTGACTGGTGGCAAGGTTCCTGGGGTGAGACGTTTAGATCACCTGCAGTATGACCCTGATCAACAGTTTGCCATCTGTGTCCCTACTACCTAGTATGGTACCCTACTTAAATAATCACCCATCATACAGATAGCAAATGCAGCAGTACCTGGTGTATTTTGGGGCTCCTCCATTTCCCTTAGTTTCCACACGCCGCTGTGGACTGGCTTTCTCTCCACATACTGCTCCTCTTCACACTTCCTCCAAAGAAAGAAAACTGTAATAACTCAGTCCTGTTCCTCAGGACAGGCAGCGAGGACTGGGAAACTGTAAAACAACAAACCGGTTACTTCCAATCCCCAGACCAGGTAGTGGGAATCAGACGTTTCTCCATAGAAACCCTACATGATTCCAGTCCCCAGAGCAGGCAGCCAGGACTGAAAGGAAAAAAAAAGTAATCGCTGCACATAATGATTTGGTTCCAGTCCTCAGAGTAGGCAGTGAGGACCAGGAAACTGTAAACAAAACAAAAAAGAAAGCAGTGCAGACAGTTAACAATGAGGCATGCATTGGTACAAAATAGCTCCCCCTACTGATGACTAGTGGACAAACTGCTGCAAGCATAAGAGGGACTACTTTACCAAAAAGGACTTAAAAATTAAATTGTAGCCATTTTTATAGGATTACTTACATTTTTTTGTAATCCTATAAAAAATGATACATTTAGCCCATTTTCTAAGCACAATAATACCCTCCAGGGTGGCTGATATGGGCAATACCAGACCTTCTAGGGGCTATAAGGCCCTCTGCCTGTGGCGTTTGACCTCATTACGCCCCTAGGTGGTCCGGTATTGCTCAATACCGCCCACCCTGTTGGGTATTATTGCTTGCATATACACGGAATAAATGCAGTAACAAACAGGCAATGTTGATAACAGACAGAAGTATGAGTCCAGAAAGGGCAGAGATTAGGAAGGGACAAAGAGGAGGAGGGAGACAGAGGACAGAGGGTAAGGGGGAATGGGGGGTAGGAGGGGAAAGGTGAGAGGAGAACAAAAAGGGGGGGTGATAGGGCTGAGAGCAGTCAGAAAGACATTGTCAAAGGAAAATATTGGTTAAGGGCAAATAGGGCATGAAGGGAAGGGGGAATAAAGGGGCAAACAGGGATCAGTCATGGGAAATGGTCAGAGAAGTGTTGCCATGGGGACCAGCTAGTAGCAGTTGCAGCAACAGGAGGAAAGGAGGTGCTGCTGGAGTTTAAATTTGAAAGGGCCTAAGGTATTTATGGTTGAAACTTCAGGGGGCAGGACATTCAGCCAGTGAGGTGCCCTATACATGAAAGCCCTATGTCCCAAGGAGGTCCTACAAAATGGGACAAGGAAGGTGGATTTGGATGAGCTTCTGGTTGCCCAGTTAGTAGGGGTGGGAGTTAAGAGATGCTGAGCAGCCAGAGGAGAGAGACCAGTGGCTATCTTTTTAGCTAACAGGCAGGTCTGATAACGAAGTCTGCCATTGAAGTTTAACCAGTTAGCTTAATTGTACAGGTCACAGGTGTGTGTGTACCAGTCACAACCAGCCACAAGTCAGCATGTTTTATTCAAGGCTACCTTTATTCTACTTAGTGCAGTGTCTCTTGCTGACCCATAGATAACGATGACGTAATCGATTAATGACAGGACCAAACTAATTAACGCCAGGCAAAGGGCATCAGCTGGCATGCAATATCTAAGCCTATAGAGAAGGCCAATCCTGGTGTTAACTGCCTTACTGGCCAGGTTAACGTGCTCGTTTAAGGAAAGGGTGGAGTCAAGAGTGATGCCTAGGTATTTGTAGTTAAGTACTAGCTCCAGAGGTTCATGTAGATGGTTGAGGATGGTTAGAGAAGCACCTCTGTTTTTGTTTTGTGTGCTAGAAAATATTATCACTTTGGTTTTTTTGTAGTTTTAAATTAGTTTATGCTGGGAGAACCAAGATTTGGATTCCAAAAAAAAATCTTTGTCGATCACGTTGCAATGGGATGGGGTCAAGGTGGCAACAGAAGATCATGGCGTTATCCGCATACAGCAACATTTGTCCAGAGCAGGCAATGGGGAGGGTATTGAGGAAAAGAGTGAACAGGAGCAGTCACAGAATTGATCCTTGGGGAACCCCTGAATGAACTGGGAGACTGGAGGAGAGGGTGTTGTTGATTTTTACCTGCTGGGACCTCCCTGTAAGGTAATTGGCTAACCATAAGGTGGTACCTAGTGAGAGACCCAGGGACAGATGGGATTCAATTAGAAGGGCATGACTGACCATCACAGACCCAACTAGGTGGCCACGGTCAAGGGCTTTATGTACGAAATCTGAATATTCCAGGAGGGCATTGGTAGTACTGTGGCCCTTCCCAAACCCACGTTGCTGATGCCAGAGGAGGTTATACTTTGAGAGGTAGTCTGAGAGCTGATCATAAACTGTCCTCTTGAGGGCCTTGGAGATGAGGAGGATGGAAATTGGGCAATAGTTACTATGAAAGATTCTTTCACCACTCTTTAGTATTGGTGTAACCACTGCAGATTTCCATTGTGAAGGGAATTGGCCTAGACAGAGGGAGAGATTAGGAAGTTTGGTGAGAGGGGATAGGACATCAATGGTAAGTTGAAGGAGCTTCAAGTACAGTGAGTCACCACTAGATCTAGTTTTCCCCAGGACCTTGGTTAGGTAAGATCTGGCTTCTCGAAGGGAGACTGTTTTGAACTGGAAAGGGTGGATACCTGTACGGGGGAGGGTTGGAGGCAGTTAGGGGAGTTTTTAAAAACGTCCGGGGCGAGAACCCCACTTAGGTCACAGAAAGCTGTGTTGAAGGTGTTAGCAATAAGCAGGGGGTCCTGGGTAGTGACTCCATCAATATTTGGGGGATTAGGCTTACCGGTCAGGTCTTTTATGTTGTCCCAGAACTTCCTTCCTTAGCCCCAGATAGACGAGAGGTAGGCTTGGAAATGGGTGGTCTTTGCATAGTGAATTTCCCAGGTGCAGGTATTTCTAGCAGCTCTATAGCATTGCCTGTCCATGGGGTGACCAGACGCCAGGGCTCTCTGCCAGAGGTTGTCATGGGTGCACATGAGATCAAGGAGTGCCCGTGTGATCCAGGGGGTTTCAGGGCCTTTCATTGTTTGCTTGGAGTATGGGGTGAAAATGTCACAAGTAGAGTTAAAAAGTAGATATGAAAAAAGCTAGGGCACTATGGACACTTGCGACACTGTCTAGAAGGGACCAGTCACAGTTAAGGAGGTGAGCCTTGAACTGCCACGTGGAGCTTTTTTGAGGGAGCACTGATGTGAGATCTTGGGGGGGGTCGGGGTCTGGTTGAATCAACTGCAAAGAATAGGGGAATGGTCACTTAGAGAGTCAGGTAAGACCGTGACCTTGAGGAGCCTCTCAGGGTGATTGGAGAGGACAAGATCAATTAGGGAACTGGTACCAGTCCTATAATTGATTCTAGTAGGCAACTGGCAACCTGAGTAAGGTTGAGGGCAGCAACTGCATCTTTATGAGTAGCAGCAGAGGGTGCGGTCCAGTTAATATTAAGATCACTGTGCACAATGACCTTGGCATTGCTGGTCAGCTGGGAGATGCAGTTGAGTACAGAGCTGAAGCCAAGTTTCGGGTTACGGGGTGGGATGTAGACTACCATGACTATGAGAGATTTACTATTGTTACCAATAGCTGTTTTGATAGTCAGTGCCTGGGTTCCATTGGCAGAGACTGAGGTTTGGAGTATGTGCCCTTGGAGGCAGTCACGGAGGTATATGGTGCAACCTCTACCCCCTTTGCCCAGCCTATCATCCCTGAAGAGCAGCTAGCCATTCAGGGGGAGAGCCACATTTCAACCACAGCTAGAATATCATCATTGTGCTGTGGAATTCAGCCCTGGAGAATGGTGTGTTTTTATATGAGGCTACATATGTTTAATGAGGCTAGAAAGAGGCCACCAGAATGATGACTGGTAGAGTGGGCATAGAGATGGGCCCAGGATTAGGGTGGATGTTGCTGGAGAGGAGTAGGGGTAGTATGGCAAGCCTAGTGAGGATGTATTTTAGCAGTTTAGGCTTGACTAACTGTTTATGAAGTGAGGCAGATGCGTCAGTGTTAGGAATTGGGAGGGAAAGGATATGGGGCAGAAGGAGTAAGGATGGTGTAGTGGGTGGAAAGGAGAGCAGGGTAAAATGGCCAGGAAATGTGATGGGTGGAAGGGTAGGATGCAAATATACCAGTCAGGTGCACTTGTATTATATTGTTAAGTTGAGGGGTAATTAGTATTGGATATGTTGGAGCGGGGGGGGGGGAGGTGTGTGGGGAGAGTGTAACAAAAGTAGAGTTAGTAAGGGGCAAATAAGCATGAGTGGGAGTTGCATAGTAGCAGATGGGGGGACAAGAGAAGATATTATAGGAGGTGGTGTCGATAAACAGTAGAAGTAATGAGGAAAGTCAGGTGAGAGTTGGGCAGAAGCAATGATACAGCAGAAGCATTGCTGCCCTTAGTGCGGAAGGTCCACGATTCAAGCCCCAGGGCAGGAAGAAAGGAAGAGAGGGAAATAGGTGGCTGGGGAGAGGCGGGAAACAGGCAGAGCTAAGAGTAGGGTGGGAAATGTGAGGAGTAGGTAGGGAGGGAGGGAGGTAGAACAAAGTCTAATGACCGACCCCCTAGTGGTCAGAGAGCAGAAACTGCTAATGGTAATGTAGACATATTGAAATATAAGCAGGTCATGTAATGATGTCACATGACCTGCACTAATAAATCAGTGGGACGGCCTTGGGTGGGACAGTCAGTGCAAAGCGTCGACGGGCTAACGCCCCACAAACACTACAGCTGGTCCAAGTGAATAGTTCTGGTTAGCCTCATGCTGCATTACCTTGGTGGCAGCTCCTGGTGGTAGATGCTCCCTGGAGACTCAGAACGAGTGAAGGGGAGGTTTCCAGTGAGCAGCCTATGGGGAGAATAGAGACAAAAGGGATAAGTCTGTGGTGGGAAAGTTAGGAACAAAGAGAGTCGGGCAGGACTGGAGTTCGCATGCACCAACTTCAGTAGCAAAATAGGGAGAATTTGGAGTAAGTCCCAAGTTAGTTCAAACTTATCACTCTAGGCAGTAACGAGTTGTAAAAAACAGGCATACAACATTCCAGACAACTAATTGGTATCAAAGCAATGAGTAACATACAAAGGCAGACCTTAAATAGCATGCTAGAGGGAGACAAAATTAAGGCTACTGTAGCATGTGGGACGTAGCCCACAAACTGATGTAGGTCTTAAGGCACAGGTGAAAATCAAAGGCTAGTCCCACGGAAACATCCACAGTACAAATTCTATCAGAACCGCTCTGCCGACTTGCATGCTCCAGCCCCGTTGGAACAATCAGAGCAGTCGGCAGAGTGCAGCTACCTAGGCAATGAAGCAGACACATCAATACATACTATATTTGAAACACCCCACAGACACTACAGCTGGTCCAAGTGAGTAGTTGTGGTTAGCCTTGTGCTGCATTACCTTGCGGAAGCTCCCAGCGGTAGATGCTTCCTGGAGACTTGGAGTGAGTGAAGGGGGGTTTCCAGTGAGGAGCCTTGGTGGCACCTCCTGGTTGTAGATGCTCCCTGGAGACTCAGAGCGAATGAAGGGTGGAGGGATCCAGTGAGGAGTCTTGGTGGCAGCTCCCAGTGGTAGATGCTCCCTTGAGACTCAAAGCAAGTGAAGGGGGGGTTAAAGTGGTATCCCATGATAAGAGCGCTGGGGAATGGGCACCTACATTAATGGTGACCTGCTCCCCAGCGCATTTCAGGGATGGCTACAGGAGGGTAGAGTGGCTGGATAGTGTGGTGGCAACTATAGTGACAGGGATGTCACTTACGTATGTGTATGGGGGTGGGTGGGCATGCACAGCAAGGGATGTGAGGAGTGGTGCCATGGTGGGTTGCCAAGCTGACCTTGTGGTGTGATGGGTGGATTGCTGGCGTCGGTCAGCAGGGTGTGAGTCGGGTCTGGGCGCTGGTGTGTTTTGTTGCTTGACCTGAACCTTTTTAAAATGTTTCACCCCACATGCAATCCCCTGGAGTTGAGAATCCTTTAGTAGGGGGGTATTGGCGGATGCGGGGGGTAGAGCCTCCTGCAGAAAACATTAAAAAACTAAGTCCCCAGTGCCCTTTTGCTGTACGCTGGGGTGTTAGAGTGCAGAAATAAATTTTCGGCACCTTTGACTTTTGCATAAGGGCGATTGCCTTTAGGCTTTCACCGTTATGACATAGAACCATTCCAGTGAGTATATATCACAAAGAATCTCTGTTTGTATCAATAAGATTTCCAGTGATGATATGTCTAGCTATACAGTATACTGGAACTTATCTGTGGCTACCACTGTAGTTACTGTTCTTCCTAGGGATAATTTCACGACATTAATACATGTCTTAGTATCATCAAAGCTGGATTGCACTAATGCTCTATTTTTTGCCTTCTATAAACTGACTTGCTGCCTCAAAACTAATACAGAATTTGGTGGTGAGGATCCTTGTATTTAGGTGTCCTCTGGAACTTATAACCCCTGTTTTGCATGCAATAAGATTATGTTATTAGCATTTAAGGTCACTAATGGATTTGGTTCATCTTAAATCCGGGGGGGAGGGGGATGTCCTGGTGCAATCGAGCTCCTCTAGAGCTCAACAGCTGCAAACTATGGGCTACTGTTACTACCAAGATCTTGGTTCTGTGCAGTGGGTGGCAGGGCTATTGCAATCACAATCCCTAGAGTCTGGGATTTCCTACCATTGAATTTCACAATGACCCACTCAGTCACTATTTTAAGTGGTTATTAAAAAATGTTTTACTTAGGGAGGCTTATGGACATTAGAAAGAACTGGATGTTATGGTTTGATGGTTGGTGTCTGCTGTTTTTTATATAGTGTTTTGTTGGATATTTATTATGCTGCCTTCTGTGTGGTATTTGTTCAAAAGGACACTATGAAAAAAATATTTCAGTCAATAAAACAAACCTTTTAGCCTCATGATAACAGTTTACAGAATTGAGTTCCACTAGTTATCAAATAGCAGTATCCTCAATCTTAGTCCCATGCTATGCTAACTAAAATTGCATCAAGAGCTGTACTAAATGAAATATGAAAGATGTTACAAACTGCATACATAGAACTATTAAACAATGTTGCAGCTGTGGCTAAACCTGCTTTGCAGTAATACCTACAATCTTTCCAGTGCTGGTTCTAAAAGTCTTTTTAGTGTTTTAACAATCATATGAAGAGCTGTAAGTACTGTATGCGTAATTGATGTCCTGTAATGTGTCTTTGTGTCTATTTGATCTTTCAGGGCACAATTCAACCATCAGCTAGCTCACAGAACAATTCACTCCCATCAACATCCACTTCTTCCATATTTCCAAAATGGTCCTTTCATTTGCAAGGTATGTATATTTCATGACTTAGCTATACCATTAATTATTTTTGTTAAAACTCAATATACACCTGCGACCAAGGAAGGTGCACTTTTACAGAGCTCCTACCTGAGGCTGATTTTAATCATTATTAATTATCTTGTTTGTTAAGGAAACAAATGAGATCCTTAATAATGATCTCTTTTGTTGCCTTAACTTACCTAAAAATTATTGATTTGCATAGAGGTAACTTTGGAGCGCATCATGGAGAAACACCAGAACCAATGCTGTGAGCAGAGTGAGTAAGACAGATCCTCTGGCAGTAGAACAAGTTCCAAATAGCAATATTGCGAACATAAAACAAACTTGCTATAGACAACATGTCGCTTGATCCAGGTGATCAAAAACCAGTTTGATGACTTCTCATCTAATCTCCAACAAGTTAATCAGTTTGTGGCAGGGGTCACAGGCAAGACAGGGATGGCAGTGAGTCAAGAAGTGAAGGTATGCCAAAGGACTTTGAGGTGGTTAATCCTGTTGTTTTTCTAGAAAGTTGACTGCCGCAGTTACTAGAGTGGGAGAAATCTCAAGGCCCAGGTTTCATAGACAGAGCATACTACATTAACCAACAGGGAGCCTCTAACATCCCTATGTGCCATTCATGATGCAAATAATACTAATGAGAGCTAGCTTATGAGACTGAATACTGGCATCTGCCTAGCAGTTTAGAGATTTACTGGCAGGCAAGGCTGCCATCCATCCGTAGTCAGATTTGTCTTATGCAACCAGACTTTGAAGAAAGGAGTTCAAAGGGATTCAAATAGACTTTGTGCTGTCAAAATGCCCTTCACACTGTTACTGCTGGCTAGACTGTAGATGTAAATTGAAGTTGGAGGAAACACTTGTATAGTCACAAACACACAGGAAGCAAATAAACTGATTACAAAGCAGAAAATGGAGTGGCACCATGCTGAACTCTGGGACGTGCCTGAGGACAAGTCTAAAACCTGTGGTGTTGTTTTGATTATTACTGACTGTGCTGACATTGGACACCCACTGCCTTCCATCATGGGATGTTATGATGCAGGTTTTTATAGTTTGCCTTTTTGAGAAAGTAGCACATTAAAACTTTGAACAAATGTGTGGTGTTTTAAACTGTTTGGGATTTTTATTATAGGGACATTACTCAAAGTTAATATGGCTAACATGGCACATTGGGTCCTGCGTTTTAGGGGTGGTGAAGAATAGGGGTGGGATTATTCTTGGAATGCTCATGAGAGAGACAATGGATGTATGTTGGGACAGTGACCTCAAGTAAGGTCTTACAGACTGTTGTTTTTTTTTCATTAATTATAGTTAGTAGTTGATAGCATAAACATCAGTATTATGATTTGGGGTCGATATTATAGCTCATACTGCCTCGTAATCAGATTGTGTTTTATACCAGTATTCTTCACTGTTTGTAATGCACAGATACAGGAGAGCACAGACCTACATGGACTGAAGGTGGATAGACTCTGTCAGTAGCATTGCATTTATGCACAGATGGAATGAATATACAAAGTCCATACATGCCCTTATAATTTTTATCTAATTCAGATGTTTCCTAACATTGGTTCTTATACCCTGTCTTATGGTCATGTTTCCTTGGCAGCAGTACAACATATTCTACAACGTATATCCTTGTTTTCAAATGAAGTGATTTATCTCTGCTAGTGTGGTGACAACCATACATGTTAACTACTTTGATCCTGTCTTATTTAAAATTTGTTAGCTAGGTAATCCAAAGGGAGTCATATGTCCATTTACAATGGGGACCAATACCACAGGAACAGCAATATTTGATGATGATATGTATAAATAGTTCCTCAAAATTCATAAGTAACATTTACAGGAAGAGTTGACTTAACATACCATTTGCTACTGTATTACTACTACAATGTATAAGCGTGTACACAGAACTCATTTATTGTGTTTTATCACAAAAGTGAAGGAAGACCGATTAAAAAAACTATATAAAAACCTCAGCATGATGTAGAGGTAGCATTCTAAAACTTCTGCATGAGAGCTGCAGTCTGGCTCTACTTGAATGGCTCCATTGGCATGGTGGAAGGCAACATGGTTGTCATCAGTAACCAGTTACGGTCAGCTGCTTCCCCTATAAGCAAGGTGATACACGATGGTCATGTTGATATGTTTCATGGCTTGGTTCCAAAGGAGTGTAACACTTCTGGCTGCTGCTGTATGATGTTTCTTCCTCTTGTTGCTCACCTTTCTTGGTCTTGGACAGATCCCTCCTGAATGAACTCTCTAATCTGTTTTCTTATAAAGTGTGTAGGGAGGTTGTGATCTATGTCAGGACCAGGGTGGGCCAGTACTGGTACTCTAACATCCAAAGGATAAGCCAGATAACAATATGAGAGTATGTATGGGCAGTACTGGTAAAAAACACAAAAAAGAAAATAAAATATGTACATAATAGTTTAATGGTAATATTGCTTAGTTGGTAGCACACTACCCTTATGTCTAGGAGATCATGGGTTTTATATCCATACCATAACATTTGATCATACCCAGTGCTGACAATGTAGTGCAGTACTACCAAGGTACATGGCTGTAAGTGACATTTTTAGAGTAGATAATGAACCAAGATAACATCTGCCTGTCACTTGTAGTTGCAGAGGTGGATGCTAATGACCCCTATTGAAGAAGAACATAACTTATTCCCTATTTCAGTAAAAAAGACTGTTAAAATATAACACCTGTCACAGTGGCCTGTGTATGGTCACTGTATTAACAATATTTAACTTATTGTTTGCAAATGATATTAAAATGTATGGCATATATGGAGAGGCCCACTGACCCAGGGATGGAGAGTTGTGGTGGGGGGGAGGGTCGTAGGAGCAGCAACAAGGGGTCAACCAGCTCCACACCATCCTGGCAGCAAATCATTTTTCACCACTGGAGGAGGCTCAGGTACCAGATTTTGCCAGGGTTGACTCTGAGTCAGGTCGAGGAAATTGGCAGGATGACTCAGTGGCACCCCTGGGAGTGAGCAGGAGGAAGGCAGCGAGGAGAATTTTAGGGATTGGGGACTCAGTGATTAGGGGGATAGAGAGGGTGGTGGGCACGGGGGGGAAGGGGGATGGTCAAATGCCTTCCTGATGTGTCAGCCCTCTGGGATATAGATAGAATAGGGAGCATAGCAGAGAAGGAGGAGGGGGAGCTGGGGGTGCTTGAACACTTGGGTCCCAATGATCTGGTGAACCAGCCTGGGTAGGCAGAGAAGGGGAATTTTAATAGCTAGGGAACAGATTGAAGTTATGCTCTACTTCACTATCCTTTTCTGAGATTCTCGCCATGTGGAATGGGGGAATGGGAATGACAGAGTAAGAAAAGAAGAGATTGAGTAGTTTAATGGGTGATTGAAGAGATAGTATCAGGAGGAGTGGATACCATTTTTTAAGGGACTGGGGCAGGCTTCTAGGACAAGGTGACAGCCTTCACCTGGTGAGACATGTGGCCAGTGCTCTGGGACAAATGTTTTACATCTGCATTGGACAGTTAAACTGACTGCAGGGGATTTTGAGGCTAGGGCAACCACTGAGAAGGGATAGTGGGGGGGGGGACCTAGCTATTGCTCCCCCTGAACAGGATCTAGTAGCAGCAAGGTGGGTTGGAAGGGAGACAGCATAGGGTAGTGGTTAATGGAATCAAATCAGAAGAGAGGGAGGTCACTACTAGGGTGCCACAGGGATCAGTCCTGGGTCCATTCCTTTTCAATATGTTCATCAGTGACAGGGAGGAAGGAATTCAGGGCAAGATGTTTCTTTTTGCAGATGATACTAGTACTGACTAATAGGCAAAGGATCACAGATCTCCAGGTAGAAGGTCACCTGGGTGCCAGTGACCATCACATGGTATGGTTCAATTTGGCCTCTAGAACAAAATCATCCCATTCCAAGGCAAAAATATGGGACTTCAGAGGAGCTGACTTTGATAAGGTGGCCAACAGAGTTAAGCTAGCCTTGGCAAAAAGAAATACAGGTGAGGGGGTACAGGAAAAGTGGGCAAGCATTAAAGATGCAATACTTGAAGCAACATCCCATTGTGTTATTGAGAAAAGGAACAGGAAAAAAAAGAAGGAAACCACTTTGGTTCTCAAACACAGTAGCAGAAAAGGTCAGAGCCAAAAGGCTGGCCTTCAGGAAATATAAGAGAATGCAGCAGGATGAAGATAGGGAGGCATACCAAACTTCCCTAAGGGAAGCAGGGAAGGCAGTAAGGCAGGCAAAGGCCCAAACCAAGGAAACACTAGCACGAACAGTAAAAGAAGGTGACAAGACTTTCTATAGATACATTAGTGAAAGGAGAAAGTCCAGAGGGGGTATTGCTAAGATCCAAGGGGATAAGGAGATGTGTTAGGAGGAGGACCATGTAAAAGCATCTATCCTAAATAGATACTTCTGCTCAGTATTTACTGAAGAGAAGGTAGGGCAGGGGCCCACAGCTCAGCACCATGGACATGGGGGGGAAGGGAGGTGTGAACTAGTCTCTTCACAAAAGAAAGGGCCCTACAAGAGCTCGATAGGCTCAGGGTGGACAAGGCAATGGGACCTGATGGCATACATCCCAGTGTACTAAAGGAGCTAAGGGTGGAACTAGCAGAGCCATTATCAGAACTATTTAGGGAGTCTCTGAGCACAGGAGAAGTCCCAGAAGATTAGAAAAGGGCTCATGTGATTCCGCTCCACAAGAGTGGTATCAGGGAGGAGGCAGAGAACTACAGACCAGTCAGACTTACCTCAGTAGTGGGCAAAATTATGGAGACACTCCATAAGGAAAGGATAGTGCAACACCTGGAATCCATAGGAGCACAGGATCCGAGACAGCATGGGTTTACAAAAGGAAGGTCCTGTCAAACTAATCTCATAGATTTCTCTGACTGGGTAAGCAGAGTGGTGGACTAAGGGGGAGCAGTTGATGTTGCCTACCTTGACTCCAGCAAAGCTTTCGATACTGTTCCACATAGAAGATTGATTAATAAGCTGGGTAGGCTCGGGGTGGGTCAGACGTTGGTCAACTGGGTGGCAAATTGGTTGACGGGCAGAAAACAGAGAGTGGTGGTAAACGGTATACAGTCAGAAGAGATGCAAGTCACACGTGGGGTACCTCAGGTATCAGTCCTGGGGCCAGTCCTCTTCGATATCTTCATCAGTGACATTGCAGATGGCCTGGAGGGTAAGGTTTGTCTGTTTGCAGATGACACCAAGATCTGCAACAGAGTAGATGATCCAGATGGGGTGGGCAGAATGAGAAGAGATCTGGATAAACTAGCAAAATAGTCAGAAGAGTGGCAACTGGGTTTTAACGTAAAGAAGTGAAAGATCATGCACATAGGGAAGAGAAACCCTGAAGCCACCTATAGGCTGGGAGGGGAGTTGCTGGCAGTCACAAGGGAAGAAAGAGACTTGGGTGTCATCATCACCGATGACCTGAAATCATCTAAGCAGACCACTAAAGCAGTAGGTAAGGCTAGAGGAATGTTGGGGTGTATTAGTAGGGGTATCACAAGTCGGAAGAGGGAGGTAATAATTCCTCTTTACAAGACACTGGTAGGCCCCATCTGGAGTACTGCGTGCAGTATTGTAGGCCACACCTGCACAAGGACATTAACCAAATTGAGGCAGTCCAGAGAAAGGCAATCAAAATGGTGTAGGGACTGTATCAGAAAACATATGAGGACAGATTAACTGAGCTCAATATGTATACCCTCGAGCAAAGGCGAGAGAGAGGTGATATGATTGAAACATTCAAACACCTTAAGTGCATTAACAAGGTGAAAGAGTCTAACATGTTTGAATATAAGAAGAATAACAGGACAAGAGGACACAGCATGAGATTAGAGGGAGGCCAATTAAGGTGTAATGTGAGGAAGTTCTTTTTCACAGAAATGGTGGTGGATGCATGGAACGGCCTACCTCAGGAAGTGATGGCTATAAATACAGTGCAGGGCTTCAAACAGGCATGGGATAGGCATAAGGGAGCAATACAGATAAGTATGAATAGATAAGCCGTTGACAAAGCAAAGGCCAATGGCACATTCATAAGGTAGAAAAAGAAATGGGCAGACTGGATGGGCCTTGCGGACCTTATCTGCTGTCAACTTCTATGTTTCTATGTTTCTATGATAATAAGCTCTGTGACAGGGTAGTCAGTGAGGAGAGGTTAAGGAGATGCAACGAGACTTGCAAAGGCTAAAGAGGTGGTTAAATAAATGTTTGGCAGTTGAATTTCAAAGCAAAAATGTGCAAGGTGTTTTACATAGGGAGCAAGAACTCCAGGATGGAGTTCTGGATGGGGGGGTGTTAAAACTGGGCACAGCCTCTAGGAAAAAGACCTAGGGGTCATCATCAGTGACTTCCTAAGACAGTCAGACTAGTATAACAAGGTCTACAGTAAGGCAAACAGGATGCTTGGGTGTATAGGAAAGGGTACTGATAGCAAAAGGAAGGAGATATTGCTACCTCTCTTTAGAGCACTTGTGAAGCCCCACCTGGAATACTGTTCTCAGTTCTGCAGTCCTCAGCTGAGAAAAGATAAGAACAGACTGGAGACAGTTCAGCATAAGGGAACTGGAATGATTCGGGGCCAGCAGTGCAGATCTTACGAGACTCAACTAATGGCACTAAACATGTACTCGCTGGAGGCCAGGTGAGAGAGGGGACATATGACAGAGACCTTCAAGTTGCTCAAAGGAACAAACAGGATAAACTGTGAGGAACTATTTAGCATGAGTAGCAGATCAAGAACACAGTGGCACAAGTGGAAACTAATAGGGGGAGGTTTAAGAGGGAGGTGAGAGTTTTATTGTACAGAAAGGGTGGTGGTGGTGCTGTGAAACCATCTGCCAGCTGATGTGGTGGGCACCAAAACCATCAATGGTTTCACCATGGCTGAGACAGAATGAAGGGCTTAGTGGTTGCTCAAGGTGGTAGCAGTAGTGCAGGGAGCATGGGGGTAGACAGTATGTGTTAGAACCTTCTGTGGACAACAGGTCCCAGGTTTGGTAGGGTTTAATGGGCAGACTGGATGGACCAATGGTCTTTTTCTGCCATCACTGTCTATGTTTCTATATGAAGATATGTTAACTGTATTCCAATTAATTCAATTAGATTTTATTTTAGTTTGTTCTATTTTGCAATGATGTCAGCTAAGCCAAATTTTTTTTTACTACTGTAAATAACTAATATTCATTGCAAGGGCTCTTCTTAAAAATTAAAGTGCAGGGTCCCTCAACACCACTGTCTGGTGTCAAAGCTGGGCACTGCAACCAAGGCCCCCTGTTCTCTGTGGCACTGTAGATGTAATTCTGTGGTAGGGACTCTGAACTTCTGTGGCACTGTTTGGTCAGGTTCTGTGGCAAGGTTTTAAGTTCTTTGGCACATTTATATATAAATAATACAGAGCCAGCATTACAGTTCTTGGGGTACCCCAGCATGAATAGCCTGTAAGGAGGACCCCTGACTTCCACCACATAAATGTAAGTTACATAATTTCCCTTAAACCCCCAGTTTTATGTGTTTCAGCAGCTGTTCAGGCTCTCCATAGTTATCTAAATCTTTTTAGGGATTGGTGTTATGTCATGCAGCATTAATGACTACTGGCAAGCACCACTCAACGTACTGGCAATGAAGCAAATAGCTGAATAGTTGTTCACAAGGGGGATCTTTATTGTTTTAGTCTTTTTATTGAATTTTCAAGTATAACAGAATATTATTACAGATGTAAAAACAATGTATCCTGGCCAGGAGAAAAACTCCTTTGGAAATGCAATACTAATAATTAATAAATGCATTATGTGTATATAAAAAGTTTATAGTAATAACATACATAACATGTAATTCTTTACATAACATAGTATAGGGTATGCTCTATCTAAGAGATCCAGTATATTTCAAACCCAAGGGGGAGCTTGAAGTAGTTTAGCCATGTAAAACCCAAGACTCCCCTTCTCTCTGAATGCCTATCAGGGGCTCCATACACAGTTTAGTTGGCTATGGGTGGATACAGAGGCTTCCTGTACTGCCACCCTGAAAACTGCCATATCTTAAAAATATAAAAAAATTAAATATCTGCAGTGTCAGCGTGATTATTTCTCTTTTTCTTATCTGTTTGCTTCACTCTTTCTTTGTTTAGTTTTCACATTTTGAACAAATTATCTTTAGTGTGGTTATCTTTCTTACATTGGCTTCATTTTTACTCTGTTTTCTTTCATGTGCACCTCCCTTCCCTAGCCCTGACAGCCCTGGCATCTGCAGTGTTCTCTAACCACAGGCTGTCCTAGAGCAGGTGATCTAAGGATCACACCTGAACATGGGTTGCCCTCATGGAACCTTGATGTGCAGTTTCTGGCTTATTAGAGCTGCTCGGCTAACTTTTTGACTGAGACTGGTAGGAGGAAGGTTCAAAAGCAACCTCAGGAAGTACTTCTTCACAGAGAGAGTGATAGACCTGTGGAACAGCCTGCCCAGTAGGTGTTAGCATCAAAGACAATCAGGGAGTTCTCGCATGGGACAGACATAAAGGACAAGTTAGGATGAAGGCTGCATGGGGGGGTAGTTTCTAGGGCAGACTAGATGGATTGCATGGTTCCCATCTGCTGATGCTTTTCTTATGTTCTTATGTTCTTTTGTATTTTCACTTTTTTCTTCTGCCTCCGTAGCCTCATTGTCTATAGCCCCGTTTACATGGTCGTATTTGCACCACAGCAACCCAACCATTCGGGTTGCTGTGGTGCAAATGCCACCATGTGAACATTTACTGGATTGTGATAAGCTGGTCCTTACTCCCCTGCCACAATCACATCAAGTCTGGGAACACATTCTGGAGCAAGCAGTTTAAGCAGCCATGTGGACGGGCCTCCACCGCTCACTCCCACGTGCCAGACCCTTTGGCATTTTTTGCTTTTTTTCGTCTAACTGCCCCTTGACTCACAGCCCTTCTCCAGCATGTCTTGCATCAGCACTGAAAGGGGCTGTGTAGATGCAGAAGCTGAGTGTCTTTTTTGATCAGGGCAATGCTGCAACGCTGCACAGAAGGAGGAAAGTCAGCCGTGTAAACATGGCTTATGTTTCTAAGTGAGGCAAAGTTCCCCTTCCCCCAGAGGAAAAAAATTGCAGCAGTGCTCTCTTCTCCACCCCAGATCAAAAGGTTGCAATGCTCTCTTGTCCCCCCAACTTAGTAAAAGAAAAGCTTTCTCCTCCCCCACCTCCCACCTACCTAATGGCAGTGATACTCTCTCCTCCCCAGTCTATATAACGACAGCAATAATCTCTCCTCTCCTCTTCTCTCTTCTACAGAGCTATTCACAGCAATGCTTTCTTTCATCACCCTTCCCCTTAATGGTAATAATGCTCTTTGCAACCTCCCCCTACCCTAGGCCTAATGGCCGTAAGATATTCTCTCCTTTACCTAACATGATCCAGCCCCCCCAACAGCCTAGCCTGATCCCAGTTTTTAAAATCCAATGTAACCCACCCCGCCCAACTCAGCACCACTACCCACCCCAGGAAGGAAGAGGATAGTATCTGCAATGCCCTCCAAAACAGAGCCAAAATTTGATTAATTCAAATCGGGGTGAACTACACTGGATTTATTCTTTGGTAACCTTACCCGGCTACAAAAGAATAAAAAAAGCTGACTGCTGTATTAAACAGTCATTGATGCTCTAAGTAAATTAAACCTACTTGTCCCTCAGTGACAATTTTAATTGTGATGCAGTGAGCTTGAAATCTATCTTGCCCACCCTTGCATATTGTCAAAGAGCAACATATAAATGTGAAAATATTTTAAAATATTTCATCTGCAATCTCACCATGACTTTCTCTGTTTTGTCTGTTTCCCTTTTCCCTTATTTAGTTTCCACATTTTACATAATCTTTATCTTTTTAGTTTTTTACTTTTCTTACCTTGGTTTTATCTTTTTCATTTCTTCAGTCTGTCCAGCATTCTCTCACTCTTTTCCTGCCCCAACAATTTTATTTACTTAGCTGTCCCTTTGCTTGCATTTTTTATAATTTAATTTGTTCTCCCTCAGGTACCAGAGTTAACCCATAGGTTGCTTCAGGTTTATTTATTTTATACTGGAAAGGTATGTGAGTAAAATTGCCCTTTTTCACAAATGTCCAGTTTTTGAACAATTAACGTAAATTATTAGATGCATGTACAAGTACAGTAACTTAATATATACCGGGTGACAACACTGACATTTGATATGGACAAAAGAGTCATATATTAGTATATACACAGGTAAAATAAGATAAAGGCCAAAGAGTGCAGAAGTTTAGTCACAGTTGCAAGCAGAGAGACCTAGTTAACATACATCTGATACTTTTGATACATTTTCAGACTTGCTGTGGGGAAACCGGATCAAGCCTTTCATTATGTTACAGATAGAATGAGAGTTAGAGTGTGGGAGGTACAGCTACCTTGACAGCAGATTCAGCAGGTGTATCTGTAGCATAGAGTAACTTTGTCAAACATGGCCTCCTGCACCCCGCTCCCATGGTACTGTCACAGGGGGTGAGTAGAGAGACCCTGGCAGGTAAAGCCAAGGGAACTGACGTCACTTTAACTAGTGTATTGAGAGCAGTTGCAGGATTGTTTAGAGAGAAAGTGGCTTTTCAGGGCACTCTGAAAGGCACTGTTGGAGTTACATGCCAGAATTGGGGGGGCGCTGGTTACAGAGCTTAGTCCCGGCGTAGGTGATGGAGTTTTGCGCCAGTGTGGTGTGATAGAATGGGATGTTGAAAACATTGGTTGTAGCTCCTCTAGTCATGTGGGAGGAGTAGAACTTGGGAAAGAGTGTCTGGATATGCTATGGGAAAGTTTGTCAAGGTGGACTTTGTGAAGGAAGGAGAGTCTATTGATGTTGAACTGGTCTTCTAGCGAAGGCCAGTCCAGGGCCTTGTAAAGAGTACAATGGTAAGCCCTCCTTGGGAGCCTGTTAACAAATCGGATCGTGGTGTTGTAGCAGGAGCTAAGTTTGTTGAAGAGTTGAGAAGCGACAGGGGATAAATGATGACCCATACAGCAGACTAGGTAGGAGGAGGGAGCAGGCCAGGTGAAGTCGTGACAACGGAATGAGGAACCACTGAGTCCTGTAAAGCATCCCTAGCCTCTAGTGGAATTTATTAATAACATATGAGACATACAAAATGTAAAAAACAAAAACAAGGCGCCGTGTCAGCATGTGGTCTAAAAGCAAAACAAAATGGTTATATTAAATGGACATTGAAAATAGAGTTAAAAATCTACGTTTTGACCTTAGGTCTTCTTCAGGAAATATCTAAAAGAGAAAAAAACAAAGTTAGTGTAGAGGGGAGGTAAAATGAGGAATATATACAGTATATATATATATATATATATATATATATATGGAAAGAAAAAAGGGGAGGCTCAGACAGAAGAAGTGATAAATGGCAAGATTAAGAGAGAATCTGTGAAACAAAAAGGTGATGATGGGAAACATGAAACATAATAGGAGTGAAAGAGCTAGAGAAGTCCCCAGGTGAGGACTAATTAACAGGACCTAGAAAGAAGGCTGAAAGGTGACACATGTGTGGAAAGGAGAATGAGATAGAGACTTATGTTGAAAATGAAAACAAAATGACAGAATGAGAAGGGACCTGCAGAAACCTGAAGAATGGTCAGGGGTTTGGCAGTTGAAATTCGATGCAAAGAAGTGCAAGATAATGCATATGAGGTACAAAAACCCTGGCACAATATATCAGTTGGGGGGTGAGGATATAGCATGCACCAAGCAGGAAAGGGATCTTGGGGTTATCATCTCTGATTACCTCAAGGTAGGGAAACAGTGTGACAAGGCAGCAGGTAAAGCAAATAGGATGCTGGGATGCATAGGTAGGGGCATCACCATCAGGAAAAGGGAGGTCATAATTCCATTATACAAGACACTAGTGAGGCCCCACCTGGAGTACAGTGTACAGTTCTGGAGACCTTACCTACATAAGGACATAGACAGGGTAGAGAAGGTTCAGAGGAGGGCAACAAAGATGGTGCATGGTTTGCATCACAAGTCCTATGAGGACAGGTTGAAGGAACTGAACATGTGCTCCCTGGATGAGAGGAGGGAGAGAGGGGATGTGATAGAGACATACAAGTATCTTATAGGGAGGAACAGGGTGCAGGAATACACTATTTTTAAGTGAAAAAGATGTTCCAGGACTAGAGGGCATGGGATGAAGTTGGAGGGAGGACGATTCAGAGGAAACTTGAGGAAGAATTTCTTCACAGAACAGATGGTAGACAAGTGGAACAACCCTGCCAGAGGAAGTGGTGGGGGCTGAAACAATCACAGGATTTAAGAATGCATGGGATAGACATAAAGGAATTCTGGAGGTCAGGGGTAAGGGGCAACAGACTTCTAGCAAAACATAAACTGAACTTACAAGCTCAAATGGGCAGACTGGGTGGGCCATAGGCCCTTATCTGCCGACACTGTCTATGTATCTATGTATCTATGAAATCAAATGTGTACAGATACAAACATACTTTAGGGAAAATAAGGGGTGACCGAAAGATGTTAGTGGAAAATAAGTCTATCGTTTAAACCAGAGGACTGCTGGGAGCCAAGGTGGATGATCAGCTTGGCTTCCATGTTTTTTTGTATGGATAGACTCCCAGAAGCCCTGCTGAAGGACACAAACAGAAAGGTCATTGACACTGTGGTCCCTGGAGATAAAGTGGGATACAATGGGTTTAGCAGTGTCACCATTCCTGACTGCTCTGTAATGTTCCCTGAAATGGTCAGCAAGGCGCCTACAGTCTCTCTGATGTAAATAGCGTGCACTTCCTGCAAAAGAATACAATATACCACATTAGTGGAGGTGCATGAGAACTCTTTGGTGATGTGAAAACACCTGTAGGCCCCCAAATTTCAGTCACACTGGAAATAAATTTGTAGGTGTAGCAGCGAGTCCTGTTGCAAGGTTTGGTACCTGGTAGGGAGGAACTGTTAGGAGTAGGTAGGCTGCTTTTAACCAGGAGATTACACAGGTTAGGTGGCCGGCAGTAGGACGCAATAGGTGTTTCTATAAAGGAAGCACCAATGTTAGGGTCAGTTTGCAAAATGGGAAAGTAACTGGTGGTGATCCAGTGAAAAGAAGGTGTGTTCTGATGGAAAGGAAGCACTAGTGGAATTCGCCATTGTTCTTGCGTGACAGTGTCCTTCCTGTGGGGATCAAGGTTACAGGGCATGTTACTGACCCAGGAGAGTGCTCTGTCCACTGTGCTTTTAGGGTATCCTCTGTTGATAAAAAAACTGTGCATTATTTGGGTCTGCTCAGTAAAATCATCCTCGTCGCTACATAGCCTGCAAAGTCTAATAAACAGTGAATAAGGCAGGTCATTCTTGACATGTTTAGGATGGAAGGAGCTATGGAGGAGGCAATTGTGGAGTCAGTGGGTTTGTAATAAACTGATCTCTTCAGACCAGTGTTTTGTAGTGACAGTTGGAGATCTAGAAAGGGCAGTGTAGAGAAGGATACTTCAACAGTGTATTGAGACATGGTTGCTGAAGGACAGATGTGGGTCAAGGATGGTGCCCCGGTGTTTAAATTCTGTTACCTGTTCTATGCTCACCCCATGGTTATCTGTGAAGGTTAGGTTATGGGTGGAGGGCTTCTTTGGTCCAGAGAACACCATGAATTTGTTTTTCTTGGAGCTGAGAACCATGCTTTTGTCTGAGAAACAGGTGTGGAGTTTTGAGAATTCGGTTTGAAGGTGTGTGATTGTCACATCTGGTCTTTGTTGTTGTAATACAGTGCAGCATAATCAGCACAAAGGACCAATCTAGTATTGGAGCAGATTTCTGAGAGGTTATTAATGAAAAGTGTGAAGAGAGGAGGGCCCAAGATAGAGCCCTGGGGAACTCCGTACTTAATGGTGCATGCAGTGTAAAGGTGGCCATCAATGGTGGTAATGTGAGATCTGCCAGAGAGATAGTTCTCAAACCATTTCACAGCATCAGCAGACAGTTGCAGTTCTGACAGGGTGAGTAGAAGGAGATTGTGGTCAACCAGATCAAAGGCTTTTGTCAAGTCCCCGAAAACAGAGCCAGTGTGCATACTGCTATCTATGGCTCCGTAGATGTCTGTGGTGAATTTGACAAGGGCTGTCTCTGTGCTGTGGGAGTCCCTGAACCCATGTTGGGCATGTGTGAGAATGTGGTGCTTGTTAAGGAAGGAGGTAACTTGGTTGTGAACCACCTTCTTTAGTATCTTAGATAGGGGGCAAGGAGAGAGAGATAGATTTGTAGTTGTTGACCTCATTTCTAGACCCTGATTTAAGCAAGGGTTTGACAGTGGCAGTTTTCTAGATGTGAGGAAACATGCTGGAACAAAGTGAGAGATTTAAGATGTTTGTAATAGGGATAGCAAGAGAGAAAATAGTGAGTTTGAGGATTTTGAAATCGATCCCATCCACAACTTTCCTAGGGTGTGGATTGTTAGATAGGACAAGTTTGATAGTGCCCGAGAGTTTAAGGGCTTGGAAGTAGAAACTGGGCAAGGAGTTGCATTGAGTTTTGATGGGCTGGGGCCTTATCAAGTCAGCAGTGACAATATGAGGGTTTGAAGTGAAGGGTTTATATTTGTCCAGGTCCCTGAAAAATTTGTTGAAGATGTCAGTGATCTCAGCTGGGTTACTGGTTAGCTGATCACCTTGAGACAGAGTGATTGGTTCATTTTTTCTGACCCTACCAAGGAGGTTGTTTAGGATATCCCAGAGTTGCTTGAGGTTAGAATTTTCCTCTAGTTGCTTGTTGTGAAGGAAGCTAGCTTTGGCTGACTGAACAGCCGATTTACATTTATTACACAGAGCTTAAAAGAGTGAGAGGTTGGCAGGGTTTCCGTGTACTCTGTGGTTTTTCCATGCCTTATCCCTTTCCCTCATAAGCTTCAGTATGGTCGGAGTGATCCATTTGCTGGCGCAACTTTGGACTCGGGTTTTCTTTAGTTGAACAAAAGTGTCACATAAAATCAGTAAATATGTCTGTGAAGTGATGCAAGACCTCGTCGATATCATTCATTGTCAAGGTGAAGGATCAGTCAAAGCTGTTTCCTTTTGCCCAGGCCTGAAAGGCATCTTTCTTGGCAGGCAGGCTCTGTATATTGAGGTGGACTAGGCTGATGTATGTTTCCTTTTGAAGGGTTAGCTGGGGAATTGGTGGGAGAGTTGTGTTGCACATGATGAGAGAGCATAGTTGACTAAGTTTGGTGAAGTAGAGATGGATTGGGGGTAGAGGAGACCTAGGAAGCAAGTGGGTGAAGCTTTCTTCAGCTTTATTATTCAGCTGCAACAAGTATCTGAAATAAGTACCAGGAGATAAGTGTCAGGCAGAATGCATCAGTAGCAAAATGATTAGGATAGGTCAGTGGAATAGTAATGTACCTCGGGTGGCCTGTTAGAAACTGTGTCTGGTCCCAGTAGTGAAGAGTTAGTATTAGGCAGAAGAGAAATGGAAACACTATAGTGTCTGAGAATTATGGTGCGAAATCAAAAGGAGTAGAGCTGTGAAGGCCCTCTAGTGGCTGCAAATTATAAGGCACAAATGGAAAAACGGGGAGATAGCCAATCAGTGATTCCAACTACCCATATATAAGAGAGAGTCCAGATAGGGTGGGCGGGGAGACGCCATGTAGTGGCATCGGGAATAGCAGTGTGAGCTGGAGACGTGCTGTGGTATTTTAAGAACGCAGCATAAAGTTGGGTGTAGCTGCGGACCGAGTTTCAAGCAAAAGCAGCCTAAAAAAGAGCTACAGTGAGCAGAAAGAACAAAAATAACCCCTGACAGTGCTAAGCTCGGACTTCAGAGATCCCTGAGAGTCTGTGGGAAGAGCGAGCAGTAGAGTAACCTGCGGTGGTGCTTCACGGTAAAAAAAGTCGCCAAGTTCAAAATTCAAACAAAGAGAAGGCTCAGCAGTGACTGTGTGGGGTCCGGTTTAGTACCTTAGTTGTCCCTGGTGGTGGGCAGCAGGGGAGCTGCACCTGGATGTGATGTGCCCACGTGAGTGGGGTAGCTGAGGAGAAGAAAGAGAGAAAGAATGTGGTTTAGGCAGATTAAGTACTGGTAGCTGTGGGAGGTGCAAACAGGAGGGTCAAGATACAGGAGAAGGTGAGAGAGCAATTTAGCAGCAGGGCGGATCAGGACGGAGGGCAGAGGAGGAGGAGGGCAAGGTAAAGAAAAAATGAAGTAGTGAACAGTTTACAGTCTAATCAGCAGTAGTTTAAAACAATTTAACTGACCCAGAGTAGCAGTGCAGTATCAAATAAATAAAAAAAAACAAAACAAAAAAATTGATCTTGAGCAGTTACATTAAATAATCTCTAAATTCCAGTTAAGACTACAGTTGTAATGGAAAATAAGGTTGATCAAGGCTAAAAGTCTAGGCAACTAGTTATTCAGCAAGAAAGTGTAAGCAAATTAGTATTAAGTATGTAAGAACAGCAGAAATTAAATTTGGTGTAGGCTGACTTAGTCGGAACAGGACTGAAGCATTCCATATAAACAGAACATAAATTCAGTAGTAATTGAACTTAGGCTGACACATGAATTAATTTGTGCTGCAGGGACAACTTAAATAATTTCATATATTACAGCCTAGCTGTGCAGAGTGTATAGTTTTGATTCTTTGAGGAATTCAAGGAATATGAATTCAAGTTCAATTTTATTGGCCTTTTAATCAAATTATTTATTTATTTAGGAAATCGGAATTACAACCCTTTGAGTCATAGACTCATTTCCAAAGGGCTCCACGTCAGAATAAAACATAAACATTCATACAGTACATACATAGAGCAAATGTGGGTGAGCAATCATGCAGAGTATAAATACAGTGAGCACGGTTTAATGCCTATACATTTGGTAGCTAAAACAGGGCAGAGCTATCAACATATTTACCTAATGAGCGGTTACGACCTATACAGTTGGTAGCTGAAGCAATGCATGATATGAGTTGGTAGTAAGCCGCCTCAGGGAGGCCTCATCTTATACATAATACAATGCTTTCATAGTCTAGTGAAACTATATGGTATCCAAGGGCGGTGAGGAGCCTGTAGGCTAGAAATAGTGAGGGCTCTCCAATGCCTTGCCAAGGGCGGGTGCGTGGCCTAGCGGTGTGGTGCAGATTTGGCTAATCAGACGATTATTGGTAATCCTAACTTTAAAATTGCCAATAAACCCATATTGCCTTCCTTCTGGGTCACATTGCGTGCTTGTAAGCTCTCTGACTTCTTAGAAGATGGGAAGCTGGTTCCCTTTTTCACATTTCTAGACATGTTACAAAGTGTCAGATGATTGCAAATTTAAGTTTATGCAGACAAGAGAGGCTATCTCTTCCTTTATGAGAGAAACTTCTATCTCTATTCCCCCTAAACTTGAAATTTCTACAATCTTGCAGGTCGCGGATCAGCCACACTCTGTATCCATGGTAATTAAATATTTACAAATGTTTGACCCTTTATTGCCCTCAGGTGTTTGTTATTATTGGACCCAAGAGCTGGCACTGCCTGAAATTATAGAGACTTGGAGGAAACTCTGGCAGAATATTTACAGGTTTATTAAGCAAGACAGGCTCTGGCTAGTGCAGTTTAACATCATGCACAATTTATTCCTTACTCCTGTCAAACTTAACTTGGCAGGATCCCTGCCCCATGTTGTCCATGGTGTGAAGAAGCCCCAGGTACCCTTTATCGTATGTTACGTGTCTGTTCAAAGGTTCGGGTCCTCTGGTACTCTATCCAAAGAACACTGGATCTGTTACTTGGGTTGAACACCCTATTTACCCCAGAAATTTACTTACTTAACTATTTTCCCTATGGCACCCCTAGAGTTAGGAAAGACCATATGTCTTTGATTGCCTCTACGGCCAAATTGATAATAATGAGACACTGAAAGACGAAAGCGTTACCACCAGTGCTAGAATGGTATAGAGAAGTGTTACTGGCTCTGCAGCTGGAGAAACATATTGCATCCATGTGAAATAGAACTATACCCTTTCTGGGCTTATGGGGTCCTCTTGAAACTTTACTATCCATATGAAAACCTAACCCCTCCTGTAGATTCCTTGGGATCTGGTAATTTTGGTTTCCCATCACAGTAAATAACACTTGGCAAAGGTTGGTTGAGGGTGGGGAGGGGGGAGTAGATGTTAGTAGTAGTATCATTTGTAAATTCTGTGATGTTCCAGCTAATGTCGGATGATACAATAACTCATTCTGTAATTTATAGTTTGTATGATTTGAATCGCATTGTTGCCTTGTATCTCCTGACTAATTGAAAGCAAATGTATAGTAAATGATAAAAAAGAAACTGATACGCCCTCTTTCCCAGGACTGAAGAAACAAAAAGCTGCAAGGACTTCCTGCAGTCCCTGGTACGGTGAACATAATAGCTGCATATGCTAGGTACATCTTAAGTATGGAGAAATGCTTCCCCTGAATTGTCATGCTTGGGAAAATAAACAGGCAGGTGGATGGTTTGATTCAGGGTAAAACTCAGACACCACCTTTGTCAAGAACTTATGGCTGGAACGCAAAGACACACTGTCCATGGAAAATCAAATAAGGAGGTACATACATAAGAGCCTGAAGCTCAGAGATCCTTTGAGCAGAGGTAATAGCAACTAAAAATAATGCTTTCCACAACAGAAAGCATAACTCACAAGTTACAGCTGGCTCAAAAGGAGCCAAAATAAGTTTCTCTAAAACAAAATTTAAGTCCCAAGCTGGGACTGGATTGCAGATGGGAGGCTTCAAGTGAAGCATGCCTCTCAAGAATGTAGGGGACACCTCCAGTTGTGCCACCGTACGGCCATCAATAGGCACATGGAAAGCTGAAATGGCAGCTAGGTACATCTTAAGGAAGAGTATTGCAGCCCTGGGTCTCAAAGTACTCCAGAATCTGATTCACTGGACAAGTGAAGGGATCCAAGTGATGGGAAGCAGCCCATAGAGTAAAGTGTTTCCACTTCATAGAATAAGTGGCCCTGGTGGAGAGATTCCTCACAGCCACCAGGACATCAGCCACCTTTTGGGATACCCTAGTTCTTGCCATGGCTATGTCTTCAGGAGCCAGGCATGAAGATGGAGGGACTTGAGGTATGGATGGACCAGGTTGCCCTGCTCCTTTGATAGCAAGCCTTTGCACAGGGATAGGGGTATTGAAGGTTCCACCGCTAACTGCTGCAGTAAGGGAAACCAGATCTAATGAGGCCAGAAGGGAGCAACGAGTATCAGAGTCACTCCTTCCATCTGAATCTTGATCAGCACCCTCTGAATTATTTATATATTTATTTAGCTTTTGTTAACTGGGTAGGGTACACTAGGCATACATATGCCTATTTTCAGGTACGACCCAGGAGGATTACAAAGATATTTTAAGGACGTGATAGGAAACAATACAGACTGCCTGAAGCTGATTACATGGGGGTACAGGTATTAGGAGACAGAATACAAAAAAAAGCAAACGGTACATTGTGCAATCATAATAGTGTCAGGCAAAGGGATACAAGTTCTAGACAGTAACAATGGTAGTGTAGTGATAATGATAACAAAAGAACAACTCACAACAATTTAATACAAGTGCTAATAAAGACATTTAGTCAGGGTACAATGTGAACCAGAGGGTAGTGAGGAAAGGCATAGAAGAACCTCTCTTTCCAGGAGGGGGACAACACTTCTCACCAGAAAACTCCAGGCCCTGGAGTGAGCGAGCAGAAAAGCAGCAATTTTGTGTTGAGTGGGGACACAAAACGGTCCAACTCTGGACAACCCCACCTGTCAAACAAGTCTTCAACTACTGATGTAAGCAGCTCCCACGCATGCATTTTAGACTGTGACCTGATTAACCTGTCTGCCAGGACATTTTGGATGCCTGAAACATGGACTGCCAGCAGTTCTAACCTGTGTTCTAGAGCTCAGTACCTAACTCTCATTGCTTCTCTGCACAGGAGGTCGGAATGGGTCTCCCCTTGCTTGTTTATGTAGTGCATTACGCTGATGTTGTCCATCTGTACCAGCAGATGCCCCAGGGACAGATGATTCTGGAAGGTTTGCAGGCCATACAGAATGTATGTATAGTTTAGAGAAAAGGAGAGTACGAGGTGGGCGGATGGCACATAAAAGGCATTCCAAAACCCTAATCTGTGGAATTGCTTGGGACTAAAAATCAAAGAATAGTCATTTTGATGGAAGAAGAAATAGCAGACAAATAGAGGAGTTTATTTAAAACAATGAAAAGGGGGACTTGGTTTACACAGAGGGTGGTGACCCTATAGAGTTCGTTACTGGATTCTGTAGTACTAAGTAAAATAATGGTTAGCTTCAAGCTTCACCTTGATAAATATCTGAATGAGAAGAGTATCCATGGATATAACCATGGTGAGTGGCAAGCATTAAAAAGGCTCTAGCAGCTGCTTATCTTGCTTGTACCTTTCCTATGAATTCTGTAAACTTTTAGTTTTGGAGCTGTTGGTAGAAACCCATTTAGGATTATCCAGTTTTGTGGTTTATCAAATACTTCTTGTAAGAAGCTGTTGATGTCATTGAGAGTTCTTTGCCATTAATAATACTCCATTCATTGGGGAACAGATGGTAATGAGCAGTGTACATCATATCCTAATTAGTACAGTATGCCTTAAAGGAATAGGCACACTGTATAACACGACCTGGATTTCCCAGAAGCTTTTGTTACTGGTAGTTTTCCCCTCTATAGTGCCAACATTCATAAAATTCACTGGCAGCACTTCACGAGAGATACAGTTGTTTATCATAACATTGAATGATGCAGCTTCCTGTGTGGAAGAAGGCAAGCATAACAACATAAAAACTTAGAATGTGTCAGCAGAAAAGGACTGCTTGAGCCACTCAGGCAGTCTGCCCAGATGTATCTGACTAATCTGTTTCCTCAGACCCCATCTTGTCTCCAGGAACTCTCCTGCCTCCCTGTTTTCTAAAATGCCCCTATGTCAATCTCATGCATGTGTGAAGCCCCCCACACACTTTTAGCCCCCACCACATCCTCTGGCAGTCTGTTCCAGGTGTCTACCACCCTTTCCATGAAAACATATTTCTTTACATCTCTTTTGAACTCCTCCTCTGCCAGCTTCATTGCAAGTGCCCGGTCCTGGTGTTCTTTTTCATTTGTAAGAGACTCCCCTATCGCCTTGTTCACTCATGTGAGGTACTCATAGGTCTCTATCATGTTACCGCTCTTTCCCCTCTGTTCCAGGGTGTGCATGTTGAGATTCCTTCAGTCTCTCGTAGTAGGGCTTCTTATGTAGCACCTGCGTAATTTTAGTTGCCCTCCTCTGGACTGCCTCCACCCTGTCTATGATGGATTCTTGATGGATCCATGGTCTTTTTTCAACTACTGTATGTTTTCCTCTGTTCCCATGATATGGGGAGAATTAACAAATGTTACATGTGTTTAGAGCAATTTGCAAGCAGTGCCATCTAAATGACATGTAATGCTTTAACAAGGTTTAATAGTGTTGAAGAGTTGTAACAACAGAAACATATCCTATAGTTATGAGACGCTGATAGAATGTAATACCTAAAAACACTGTTTAACCTCCAGGCTATGGATATTCCTCATCATCTGACTTTAGGTTTCAGATCAATGTTTTTTTTTTCTTCCAGCAAGGTCTGGAAGTGAGTCAGCCCAACAGAAGGGAGAAGTCCAACAGCAAGATGGGAAATGTTTTTGTTTTAAAACTAATGGAGGATGGGCACCAAACTAGGACTGGGCCAAATGTCTGAGACGTTTGAATCTGATTACAAATGCCAAATATCCTTGGCATTTAACATATGGGATTCAGATACAGTATGTGCACCTCTAATAATTGATGGTTACTGAAGTGGTACTGAACTATTGCCAGCTCAGTACATACTAGTACATGAAGATTGGCTCCAGATTGGCTGAGTCGGGCTGACACCCATACATTTACGTCTTTATGTAATGCCCAGTAAAACAAGTACTGTACTAATTGGATTTGGAATTTTGGTAAAGTGCATACAGAATTCATGACCCACTTCACTCATCCCTAATTGCCATCACAAACATGGCTGTTACCTTTTCTCACTGAAAACCTTCCACAGGTCCCAAAAAATTAAAGCTCCTTTAAATTAAAAAACAATAATAAACATACTGTATTTTCAGCTCATGATACCCTACCCTCAGCCAGAAACACATTTTTAAAAAATGATATACTATTCATAGCTTTAATTCCTGGTATTTCTTTGGTGATTAAGAACAATCCCCCTCCTATCTTACTAGCTTGTCAGGGCAATCTTTGCTTCTTACCCTGTCACAGATAAAACTGAGGTCTTGGCTCTAGGCCTTCAGCTGTGTGTGTGGGGGTGAACATTCTGCCAGAAGAATTCTGTAGAAGTTGGAATTCCTGTATTGAATAATAAATAAACATTCTATCTGTTGAATGTGTGAAAGACAAATGATTGACAGGCAGGTGATACGGAACTATTTTTTACTAGTTGCATTTAACAAAAGAAAATACCAGTTTTTAATAAAAAGGTTGGCATTTTTTTTTTCAAATTGTTTCTCTGTTTATCCATTTTATAAGCATAGTAAAATACTTCAGAGTGTGGGCTGGGCTGAGATAAACACCCTTCTTGCAGTGTTGGGCCTCACAATGTCCCTGGCTGAACAGATATCTCAGTCTAACCCACACCCTGCCATGTCTTATTGCTTGTTGAATGCACAGTTGAAACATATTTGGAATATGGGTAAATCACATACAGAATGAATGAGTTGCTTCATTTCTCCCTGATTGCCATCGCAAACATGGTTACCACCTTTGTTCACTGAAACCTTCAACGAGGCCCTAAACAGAAAAGCTTTATTATATTTACAAAAATAATTAATTGTACTTTCCTATCAATGTCCCATCTTACATATAAGCACATAAAAAAAATACTATTCAGTGTTAATTTCTGGCCTCGAAAATCTGTCTTCTGTACTTACAGCTTGCCATGGAAATCTCTGCTACTTACCCTGCCACAGATACAACTGAGGCCATGGCTCCATATAAAGCCTTCCACTGAGTGTCTCTGTTTGGTGAACATTCCACGAGTGGAATTGAGCAGAAGTTTGAATTTTTTTATTTCATGACATCCGTGCTTTCCGGGTGAATTCTTACTATAGAATGACAAAAGGGCTATTTTCTCTGTGCTGTAAGAATGTGTTTTAAAATGGCAACAAAAATATTTTAACTCCAAAATATTATTTTACATATTGTTAAATTTGAACCCATTTTATAATCACAATAAGACATTTGAGGGTGAGCACTGTGGGATAATGGCCTGGCACTGCCTTGTGCTTTACAACACACTCAAGATGTACCATTATTTCACAACAACATACACCCTGTCATACCTCATTGCTTAATTATACCATGCAAAATGCAATCAGTGCTTCCTTGCATTTATGTCACTTTATATAAGTTTATTTATTGAAAATGTCGGAATTACAATCCTTTGAGTCAGAGACTCCTTAACAAAGGCTCCACATCAGGAAACAATATTTTAACAACCATTTAACAAAATAACAATTTTAACAGACATTTAACACAACTGTGCATTTTTAATACAAGAATTTACAGGATTGAGCAACATACATATCAGCAGGAACAGGTCAAAAAGATATGAGGTGGGTCTATATACAGGTATGGACGAGGTAAAAATCAGACCTAGTAAGGCAGGATGATCCCTTGTCAAGAGCAGAGTGTAGTTGGGATAGGAACAAGGTTGGGAAAGTGGGCAGTGACATGGGGGGATCGATACGACTGGTTAGGCAGGATGGGGATCCCTTGTCAAGAGCAGAGTGTAGTTGGGATGGGAACAAGGTTGGGAAAGTGGGCGGTGACATGAAGAGATCGATATGACTGGTTAGGCAGGATGATCCCTTGTCAAGAGCAGAGTGTAGTTGGGATGGGAACGAGGTTGGGAAAGTGGTTGGTGACATGGGGGATCGATATGACTGGTTAGGCAGGATGGGGATCCCTTGTCAAGAGCAGAGTGTAGTTGTGGTAGGAGCGAGGTTGGAAAAGTGGCAATGACATGGGGGATTGATATGACTGATTAGGCAGGATGGGGATCCCTTGTCAAGAGCAGAGTGTAGTTGTGGTGGGAGTGAGGTTGGGAAAGTGAGCGATGACATGGGGGATTGATATGACTGGTTAGGCAGGATGGGGATCCCTTGTCAAGAGCAGAGTGTAGTTGGGATGGGAACGAGGTTGGGAAAGTGGGCGATGACACAGGGGGATCGATCTGACTGGTTAGGCAGGATGGGAATCCCTTGTCAAGAGCAGAGTGTAGTTGGGATGGGAACGAGGTTGGGATAGTGGGTGGTGACATGGGGGGATCGATATGACTGGTTAGGCAGGATGGGGATCCCTTGTCAAGAGCAGAGTGTAGTTGGGATGGGAACGAAGTTGGGAAAGTGGGCGGTGACATAGAGGGATTGATATGACTGGTTAGGCAGGATGGGGATCCCTTTTCAAGAGCAGAGTGTAGTTGGGATGGGAACGAGGTTGGGAAAGTGGGTGATGACACAGGGGGATCAATATGACTGGTTAGGCAGGATGAGGATTCCCTTGTCAAGAGTCGAAAGGTGCTAGAGGGTGAGGTAGGGAAGGCTTCTTTGAGTAGGTGGCAGCAGGGGGGTGTAGGGTACAAACAGGGATGTGGGTTAGTGGCATTCACAGGTTTGGGAGGCAAGAAGATAGTCCCTGAGGAGCAATTTGAAGCGGCCAATCTTGTTTTCCAAGGTGACAATGCTGAGCAGAGAATTCAGCTGGGTAGGGGCTCTGCAGCAGAAGGATCTCTGGCCCATGGTTGTTTTACAGTAGGGAATAATGAGGGTGGGTTTAGTGGAGCTATGGGTGGCAACCACTGTGGAGGCAGCCTGAAGGAGGGTTGAGAGGCTGGGGGGAAGTCCACTGGTTATTTTCTTGACAAATAGGCAGGTCTGGTATTCCAATCTCTCATCAAAGTCGAGCCAGTTGGAGAGATTGTAGAGGGTGTAGGTGTGTACAAGTCAGCCGCTATTAGTGGCTTGGCAACAGGCTTTGTTTAGGGAGATCTTGATTCTGTGGAGAGTGGTGCTGTCAGCCTCTCCATAGACCAGGATCCCATAGTTAATGAGGGATAGGATGGAGGACTAGATTGCTAGGCGAAGGGCATTGGGGGGGGAGGCAGTTCCTAGGACAATAGAGCAGGCCAATTCTGGTGTTGACTGCTGTACTGAGGAGGTGAATATGCTCATGGAAGTTGAGTGCAGTGTCCAGGGTAACCATAAGGTATTTGAAGGTATTTATCTGCTCAAGGGGTTGGAGCTGGTCATAAAGGACTTGAAGCGGGGTCCCTCTAAATTTGCTCTGGTTGTGTGTAAAAAACATAATCTTGGTCTTTTATGGTTTAGGACCAGCTGATTGTCAACAAGCCAGGTGTCTGCCTCACTGAAAGATTTCTGGAGGGATTTCCACAGGGAGAGTGGGTCAAGCTGTGTGGAGTAGAGAACCGTATCATCTGCATAAAGGAGTACATTCCTAGAGCAGACCTGGGGTAGGGTGTTAAGGAGCAGACTGAACAAAACTGGCCTTAGTATGGAGCCTTGGGGGACACCAGATTTGACCATGAGGCACTTGGAGTGAGTGTCATTTATTTTGACTTGCTGGGACCTGTTAAGCTAGGTAATCAGCAAACCAAGCCATGACGTCCTGCGAGAGACCTGTGTGGGAGAGGGCTGAGAGGAGCGAGTGATTGACGGTGTCAAAGGCTTTTGACATGTCAATGAAGACTGCGCCAGCCAGGCATCCATTATCAAGGGCAGAGTGAATGGCACTGGTGAAGTCTAGGAGGGCAGTAGTGGTGCTATGCTCTTTCAGGAAGCCATGTTGCTCCTTGCAAAGAAGGTTGTATTTGGAGAGGTGTCCATAAGTTGCTCTGCAAAGATTTTTTCCAGGGCCTTTTGGGGGGGGGTGGGGTGGAGATGGGGCAGTAGTTCCCAGAGGTGGCAGGGGGAATACAGTTTTTCCATTAAGTTCTTTCAGGTTGTCCCAGAACTTGAGGCCTGAACCCCAGGAGGAGGTGAGGGAAGCTTTGTAGTAATTGGCTTTAGCCTTTCATAGTTCCCAGGTGCACCTATTCTGTGCTGCCCAGTAGCACTGTCTGTCAGCAGGTGTGCCTAAGCCAAGTGCAGTGTGCCAGAGGTTATCCCTGTGTTGCATTTGGTCAAACAACACCTCCGAGACCCAGGGGGTAGCAGAAGCTTTGGCAGCACACTTGGTGACGGGTGCATACAGGTCACAGGCCGAGTTGAAGAACTGGATAAAGTAGTTCAAGGCAGTGTCTATGTCAGTGGCGTAGTATATGGGGGACCAATCCTAGCTGGCAAGGTGGCCTTTTAGTAATCCCAGCTTACCTGGTTTTAGCCGGCACTGGTGTAGTATTCTAGGAGAAGCCTTCTTTACCTTGCAGGATCAGATGCAGAGCCCTGGCGAGTGGTCACTTAGTGCATCGGGGAGCACAGTGACAGAGATCTTGTTGGGACAGTTGGAGAGTACTAGATCCAGGATTGTGGATGTTCCATTTATGGGGCTAATACAGGAAGGGGGCATGATGAGTTGGATGAGATCTAAAGCAGCTATGGCACCTTTGTAGGGGGCAGCTGAGTTAGAGAGTCAATTTATGTTGTAGTCCCCGAGTGCTATTTGTTCAGACTTGGGGGTAGTTGAGAGATGTAGTCCAGAACAGACTGGAATGCATGTTTCTGGATCCCAGGGGGAATGTAGACAGAGGTGATAATGATGGGGGTCCTAGCTGTGGCAGGGGCGACAGTTAGGAAGAGTGCTTGGGCGCCATGGTCGAGCTGTGGGAGAGGGAGAGTGTGGCCCTGCAGGGAGTCCCGGATGTAGATTGCACAGCCACCACCACATTTCCCAGTCCTGTCTGCCCAGTGGATGGTGTACTCCGGTAGCAACATGGATGAGTCAGGGGTGTTCTTAGAGAGCCAGGTCTCTACAATGGATAGGACGTCGGGCTGATGTAGGACAATCCAGCCCTGGAGACTGTCAGTCTTTTTCAGGAGACTACAAATGTTTATGGATACAATGCAGAGACCAGTAGCAGTGGTTCATTTTTGAACAGGGACAGTGGGGGTCCCAGGTTGGGGTGAATATTCCATACATCAGTAGAATGAGGGAGAGTATTCTAAAGAGGGCTTGCGAGATCACCTGCAACGGCGGGCATCACCAGAGGGGTGGGTGGTGGGCTTAGTGATAACAGCCGGGATAGGGAGTGCTCGGAGGAGGGAATGGATTGGTAGAGAGGGGGCCAGGGGAGTTGGGGCTGGTGGATGCTAGAGGTGGAGCGAGGAGGGGAGGGGAAGGGAAGCGGTGGCTGTAGATGTGGTATGGGCAAGAGGAGGGGTGGTCGGGGGGGCCACCAATGAATAGGAGGGGGAGACCAGCATGGGGGAGAGCAGGGTGAATAGAAGTAGACTGAGGGGGATGTCAAAAGTAGGAGGTGGGGCTGGGCGAGGGGTGGCCATGTCTAAAATATTTGCATAGCGGGCAGTATTCACATGAGGTAAGGGTAAGGGGAAAGAGATGATACCTACCAGAGAGGCAGTCTGTTCACTACAGTGGTAGCGACATGGACTTTGGTGCAGAGGGTGCAGGGTTTGAGTCTGGGGGGGTACCAGGAGGAAAGGGCCAGGGTGAAAGGTGGGGCTGGGGGTAGAGGGTGAGGAGCAGGCATAGAGTTGTAGGGAAAGGGGAAAAGTGGAGTGTGAGGAGGTGCTATACTACAGCCTGGTGGCCGAGAGATGTAAAAAGGTTCGGAGATAAGGGAAGGAGGAGAGGCAGGGGAGGAAGGTGGAGTAGTGATAGAGTGGCCGAGAGAGTGGGATAGTGGAGGATTGAGGCACAATACCACCACCTCGTGGGCAATCAAGATAACCAGCAAAGGGTAGATTAGACACTTAGAAAAAAGTGTCACATAATCAGATGACGTCAGTAAATTAAGGGACAACCCTGGGTGGGAAGATGGCGTGGGCAGGCAGGGCAGTCGATGCACAACGTCGATGGGCTAACACCCCACACCAGGGGGAAGGTTACCTTTAGGGCTCCGCGGTCTGCACTCTCACCAGCTGAAGTGAGCTGTGTGCTGGCTTGAATCAGTTTACAAAGGTGCTGCATGCAATGCAAAATTCATCTGTCCTTATCTTTTGTCTATGGACATGGTTGAGATTTCCCCTGTAATTATAAGATATCAGAGTTATGTATTACAATGCAGTACATTTTATATATGGTGTCCAGTTAAAAACAAACTTATAACCAGAGATTTAGTTGCAAATAGTCAAAAAAATTCATTAATAACTTGAATTTAAAACTGTAAATGGGAATGGATTTTGTTACTATGTTTTTTTTTAACTTTATTTATCTCCACCACCTGGGGAACTCCTTCCGGCATCCTCGGGGGCTCCCAGTCTCTACCTCCTTCTGAGACATCTAGGTCCTCTCCACTCATGCCACCCAGCACCACCTCCAGTTCTGAACCCCCCCTCCCCCGAAGGTAGGGCTGCCCTATCCACCCAGGGCACTCTATATATAGGGAAAAGTGCCAGGCACACAACTCGGCTCATGGAGAGGAAGCCAGTCCAGATTTGTGAGTGTGGGCTTAGGAGACCGAGATGCCTTAATCTATCCCCAGGAGTGTTTTTATCTTTTTTCAGTTCCTGCCCTTATGGAGTGTGGCTGGCAAGGCAACATTATGCCACAACTCCACTCCTTGCATCCACAGTGTTGCTACATCGGGCGCCTCCGACCACTGCCAGAGGCCACTCCAGGAGTGATTGCTTCCCCAAAACCCTCTCCAGGAAGAGAGAGCAGTCCTACAGACACTGAATCTTTTCCCCACTGCCGACCCCCGACCACCTGGGCTTGTTCCCGAACCCCGTCGCCTTCGTGGCGCAAGGTGTGGCATCCAGTGCCTCAACCCTTAGCGCCACTGGGCCAGCTGTTACTTTGTTATATGGTTATATATATATTTGTTATATGGTTGTGCTTGTCATGTTAAAGTTTTTAAATTTATCAGTAAAACAATGTTTTAATGCTGACCAATTTTTTAAAGGAATGCACTCAGCTGTTCAAAGTACATCATCATCTAAGCAAATCAAAATCTGTAATGTGACAGTGACAGTAATATATGGAGATATCACCAAAGAGACTGTAAAAGCCATCGTAAATTCAACAAACAAAACCTTGGACTTAAAAACAGGTATGTACATTAACTAATTTCACTATAGTCACAAGGGGAACACTCACAGACAAGCCTACATGCATTTTTGGTACTGGTCCCCTTGCAGTTAAAGAATTCAGTTGCAGGCCCTGGTATCTAATGTGGGCCATTGCTATTGGCTTGTTACAATATTCACAGAAAAGCTGTACTCCATGTGCCATGCTGGCCTTCTCAAGTGTCTGTTCCATGCATATCTGGGAAGCTATGCAGATATGAAGAGGATGAGCTGGAGGTGTTGTAAAGAGAGATTCAATTTCCTGTCAAAAACCCAACATTAACAACTACTGTGCAGGTCAAGGGGCATGCTTTCACCTTTCTTACTTCCTCCCAAGCATGACTAGTGACTTTCAAATATAACCCGGTACATTTCCATTACAAGGGTAACATTTCCTTAGAAACAAAAGTATCATATTAGAATATGACACCAGTGATGCTTGTTGGTACCCCTATCAAAGCCCAAGTTTCTGTGCAGATGCAGGTTTCCTGTCCTCAGAGACTGACTTTCCCGAGCTGGGGCACTCTTCTGTTGAGTTCACACTCTGAGTCAGCATTTATGTGTAACCTAACAGTGCTCAGTAACTTCACTTGCTGTACTGAGAGCTGTATTTCTGTTTTGACACCTATTATTCTCTTGAAGGTACATTACTGTGGCATGCTGCTGCAGAGTGTGGGGACGATGAGTCAGGGCAGGGAGCTACTGGCTGTGGAGCAATGGGGCTTACATGTAAATGCATCTGACTGTTAACTGTGTTTTGTAAGACATTTGGGGGTGGGGAGGCAGAAGGGAAATGCTTTTTATCTATAGTATAGTGCCAGATAGGATGGATTCAGTTGCAATTCAATTTATTTATTTCACCAGGAAAAGGCTCCATTGAGAAAGCTCATTTACAGGGAGATCCTGGGTTGGACAGCTGAAAAAATACAATACAGTACAAAACAATACATAGCACATTGAAAAGGAATCGAAATACAACATAGTACACTGAGCAGGGATAAAATACACATATGTAATATATGTGATAAGTTTTAGGTAAATAAACCACAAGCTTAAGTTAGTTATGCTAATGAGCCCCACTAGAGCCCACCTAGATGGCATACTATGCATTATTATACCATAGAGCCCAGCTAGCATATATGCATCCTGGTATGTTACACTGTATTTGCATGTACATACTTCTGGCCTAGTGCTATCGATAAGGGATTTAAAGTATTTTATCCTGACCAGGGAGCTAAGTTTGAGAGTGCTTTGTAGCTTGTTCCAGGCAACCAGTACAATGTTGCTAATGGCAGATTTTCCAAAGTGCGTAGTGTACAAGGGCATAGCTAGAAGAAGGATATTACTCTTTCTCAGCACATATGAGCAAGTGGTCCTTTTATAATGCTCTAAGATGTATTCAGGTAAGTTGTTGGAAAGCATCTCATGGTCCAAATGTAGAAGTTATGTAGTTTCCTTTTGGCTAGTGAAGTCCACCCAACTGTTGCATAAAGGGTGCAGTGGTGAGTTAGAGGTGGTAAATTCATAATGAACCTTAGTGCCCTATGATAAAGGATTCAGTTTCATGATAGCATAAATCCACTCCATAAAACTCACATTATCTTTCCTTGTTCCTTAACTCACTGCATAAATTTGAGAGATTTTTATATTGCAACTGATGTATCTTAAGTAATGTATTCATTGCGTTTTATGATGTTATGAAAGTAATTATGCAGCATTATGGCAAATGTGTAGTGTGACTATCTGTAGGGGTGTCATTGTAAATGGGCTTTGCTCAATTAATTTTTCCCTATAAAATTAAATTTGAAACCTTACCCATATCACTCACTCCAGGAGTCCAGCCAAACACTGTAAAATGCCAGAGTACCCTCCTTAAATAGGGGATATTTCCAACAGCACTAAACTTGAAATTAGGAACAGCATATCCTCAAAGGTATCATGACAAATTCAAAATTCTGTTACTTCATTGAAAACTTACTAGTCTTTTTGTAACCCTGATTTCACTCTCTGATAAAAAAGCTGGTTTTAGTCGACAGCTGTTGCTCATGTCATGTGATGTCAGCTAGGGCACTCACAGCCTAGCCCTCACTACCAGAAACACTGTATGTTAACTAGATATCACAGACTTTCTAACACTAATCATAAAAGTGTCACTTTTCACATCTCCTGAACTTTCTGCCCTCTGCCTCTCCAGAAATGTTCACCCTGCACCCATTCCAAAATAGGTAACCCCATCTCTTCCTAAGAGTTGTGCCTTGTGTTGTGGCACATTTCTCACCCACTCAACTTGGCATCTCACATCTCTCCCTAAATTTGTACCATACGGCCCTGATAACATTGGTGCCCCATAAGCCTCCAAAAATGTATGCCCTATATACCCTCTTGAACTTTGTACCAGGCATCCCTCCAAAACTTTGCATCCCACACCATCCCCCCAAATAATACCCCTCACGCCTCCCATAATCTGTGTATTCATCCCTTCTGAATTTCGCACATTGAACTCCTCTTAAAATTTACACTGCACACTGCACCCCTTCCCAAATTGGTCCCCATAGCTCCCTGATATTTGCACGCACACCCTGTTAAAATTAGTGTACACAGCCCAGTTGAATTTTGTGCCACTGCCCCTCCCAAATTTTCCACATTCCCTTTCCAAACATAACTCCTCTTACAATTTCCAAAATGTGTGCTCAGACAGCTTCTGAAATATGTACCCCACACCCATCCCAAAATGTGTGCCTGTACCTCACCCAAGATTTAAACACTGCACCCCCTTTTTAAATTTGTAATTTGCTCTCCAACAAAATTTTCACCCCATACCCCTCAAAATATATACCTCACAACACGCTCCTCCCAACAGATTATACCTGCACCCCTCTTGAAATGTATACCATGAACCCCTTCCAAAATGTATGCCCCACACCTCCACAAATTTGTGCCTCTCACCCTCCCCAGTTTTATACCCCTTCCCCTCCTACAATGAATTTCCACACCACTCCAAAAATGTTTGCCTCACACCCACCCCAAAATGCATCCCACATGATATGTATGTCCTGCTGACCTATCAAACGTTGTGACCGACACTGCTATCCTCCTGATATTTGCACCCTACACCCTTCCCAAAATGTTTGCCCTGCACTACACTTGAAATCTGAAACCAGACCCTTCCCAAAGTGTACTCCCCACACCCTTCCTAAAATGTGTGTTCTGCACACTTCCAAAATGTACATTCCACACCCCCTCACAATATGTATACCTTGCAACCCTTCCAAAATGTATGCCCTACAAACCACCCCAAATTTGCACCCTCCCAAAATTTACACCCACACATCTGCCAAATTTATACCCCTCACCCTCTCACAAAATGTATGCCCTACACTCCTCACAAAAGTTGTGCCCTGCACCTATCTCAAAATTGGCACCCTGCAACCCGAATGAAATTCATCCATCACACTCCTTTAATAATTTACACCATTTACACTCCCAAAATCTGTGCCTTGCACACCACTCAAATTTTGTGTCTGCACCCTTCCCAAAATTAATGCCCCATACCCCTCACAGAATTAAATTTGCTCCCTTCATCCCCCCAAAATTTAAGCTCTATTCTATTCCACAATTTGCACCCTGTACTCCACTTGAAATTTGCACCATGCACTCCTCCCAGAAATTTGGACTCACATCCTCCTAAAAACCGAAATCCACACCACTCACAAAATTTTCAGATGGGGATGGGGTGCTAATTTCAGGAGAATTGTGGGATATGCATTCTGAGCTAGGAACTTGGCACTCACTAGACAACAGTGATCTGTGTTTTTTGACTAAGCTTGGGACATTTCTAGGCACTTGTTTGTTTGGGCTGCAGGGGGATTAGGCAGTAACTGGAGTAGAGCCATTTCCTGGTGCCAGCTACCACATGACCACTAGTGGCCAATCAGGGGCTTCTAGGAAGTAAGTTCTGTGAATTTAAAAAAAGAATACTTGGTAGTCTCAGTGCACATTCTGAGCCAGGAGCTTGACGCTCACTAGACAACAGTAATCTATGATTTTTGGCTGAGCTTGGACATTTCTGGGCGTTTGTTTTGACTTCAGGGGAGGATTAGGCAGTAACAGCTGTGGAGTCATTTCCTGGTGCTAGCGACTGTGTGACAACCAGCAGTCACAGAGTCATCCAGTAAGTAAGTTCAGGGATAAATTCAGCTACTCCAGCATATCCATCATGCTTGTGCCCCATGGCAAGAGTGGCACAGAGCAGGAGTGGAGCATCTGTCTTAAGGTGTCTGCATGCATCTACAGATAGTTCATAATCTGCACATAGACTACAGTCCATAGGAGACTCTGCAGAGGAGACATCAGACCAAGGTAAAAGAAAACACATTAGTGATTAAAGTACTGGACAACCAGCAACAGAGGCGGTAGCTACAGGTTGGTGGGAGAAGGGTGAGGTAGGTACAGGTAGGAGGCTTTGAAAAGCAAAAGTAAGAAAACACCCTATATTGGGTAGGTAACAAATAAGTTGCAGGCAAGTGAAAGGGTAAGGTTATAGAAAAATATCAGACAAGTGAGTAAGGGTAGTAGACACCCAGTGCAAGTTAGGTACAGGTATGTACAGTAGGTTAGAAAAGGAAAAAGAAGGGACAACCTATCTATGGTTGGATAATAAAAAGGCATCAGGCAAGTGAAAGGGAGATGTAGGAATACAATGGGAGTAAAAAGGAGGTAGTATGGTACACAGAAGTGTCAATAGGCAAATAGAAAATAGATAAAAGATCATGGGAGTTTGTGCAGTGCAATGGGTGTGAGGTCACTGTCTTTCAGGATACATTTGGGAGACTGAGATGCTGCACCATTTGTACTCACCTCTCTGGATTAAGGGCAGAGGTTGCTGTACTCCAGCCCGAACTGGCAAGGGTGCAGAGGATCTTCTGTCCCCCCCGGGGCCACTATGTCTGCCAGCACTCCCCCAGAGGATGCCTAGGCAGAGGCATAGCAGTTTGACCTTGGCAGGCTCCAGGAGTGTGGGGGTGATGGGAAAGGTACATGCTCCTCAGTCTGTACCACTACAGAATTCCTGTGCCACAGTGGTGGGACAGGGCAGCCAAGATGTGGCACCCATAGCAGTTGGAAGGGAGGAATTGGGGGACCTCATCAGGGTAGCCTTCAATGAGGGAGGCAGAGGCCTCCAGTCAAGGACTAATCAGCAACTGGTGGAGGACTTTGTTGTTAAGGGGATAGACTTGGGAGTGTGGGTAGGAAGGGAGAGGGAGGTGAAATGCCTCAGAGCTGATTCAGCATGGAGGAATCGGGAGTGTATCTAGGGGATCACTAGGGCAGTAAGATATAGGAGGGAGCTAGACATCATTGTCCACCTTGGGACAAATGATCTGGCAAGGAACAGGTTACGTGGAGTGCAGAGAAATGTCAGGGAGATGAGGAGGGGCCTCAAGCAGGTGACTTGCATGGTGGCATTTGCTGAAGTGTTATCTATGTACAGTCAGGGAGAAGAAAAGGCACTTTGTATCAGGGCATTTAACAGCTGATTTAAGGCATGGTGCCTGGAGGAGGGATTCAGCAACACTGGGGATGGGGGGGGTATACCTGGTCCTCTATAGGGGAGACAACCTGCATCCTTTCAGGAAGGGAACCACAATCTTAGTGGTAGGTTTAAATGCTACTTGGATGAGTATTTAAACTAGCCTGGTGGGGCTGTAAAGTCAAGTGAGGCAGCAATGCCCTCCCGATGATGGAGTAGCAGGGAGGGAGGGCCCAAGGAGAGTAAACTTCCCTAGGACAAGTGAGCAAGACAACAAGGGTGGAGAAAAGGTAGCAGACAAGGTGGGTATAAATCAGGAAAGCAAGAATAGAGGAGTAAAGGAGACAGGTAACAGAGAATGTAAAATGGGAAGAGGTGGGTCACGGAGCGCATCAGGGAACAGCACAGGCAGAAAGGGGTGAAGCAGCTTCAGAGGGAGTAAGGTACAGAAAACCATGTGCCCAAATGCAAGAAGTCTGTGAAATAAAATTCCGGACCTGGAAGCCATCATGGTTGAGGCTAGCCTGGATTTGGTGGCCATAATGGAGTTGTGGTGCACTGACAACCACAACTACAGTAGGACATGGCTAAACCGAGCTACTCTCTATTTAGGAGAGACAGGGCAGGGAGGAGGGGAGGTGGGGCTGTACTATCTGTGAGGGAGAAAATAAAAACCATGGAGATACAGGGCACCTGGAGGAAAAGGAAGGGCTGGATTTGCTCTGGGTCATCCTGAAGACAGGCTCTGGGGCTGCTATCCATGCAGATGTGGTATACAGACTTTCAGCACAGGGAGATGAGTTGAAAAGGTACTTGGGAGAGCCATCATTAGGATGGCAAGTAAGGGGTAGTTGCTGCTAGTTGGTGACTTCAGTCTGTCAGATGTGGAGTGGAGCCTTCCAGCTGCAGCTTTGGTAAGGAGCAGGGCCATCCATGACTCCCTACAAGGGGCCTTTGTCATGCAGATAGTCAAGAAACCCACTCAGGATAGGGCAATGCTAGATCTGGTGCTTACAAATGGGGACAGCATTGCAGATGTCATAGTGGGCAGTCTCCTAAGTACCAGTGATAACCGTACAGTGTAGTTTAACATTAAGACAGGAACAGAGGCTAACCACAAGAGGACAAGGGTTCTGGAGCTCAGTTCTCAAAGATCAGTGCAAGCCTTGCCAATGGCAGCTTGCACCAATCGCCAGTGTGCCAGGGACCCTATGCCCACTACACTATCTGGTAGGGTCCCAGCGCCAAAGTCCCGTAGCTTGTGGCAAATATGACTGTGTGGCAAAAAGATGACACAAATGAGAGGTTTGCCACAAGCTGCGGGGTGGTTGGGCGGCATCTTCACCCAGGGACAGAGGTTGTATGGGATGGAGCAGTGCATGGGGAGGGATGGTAAAACACAGATGGGTGATGGGAGGGGTTGCACCAGTACCCTGATGGGGCTTTAGAAGGGTCACTGCCATGCCAGTGTGTTGGGGTACCCACATGCTGGATACCATGGGGAGCCGCTGCAGGCACTGCATCACAAAGAGCTCCAGATCTGGTGTTGGTGTGGAATACCATGAGTTGGTGGCAGCACATGTTTCCTTCCACCCACAGAGGGCTCTGGGGTGGTGTATGGATCATTAGACCAGCCCTTGGCTGGTCTAACTGTCCCCGAAAGTGTGCCCTCTTGGAGGGTTTCCTTAATCTCAGTGTTGGGGATATTGCATCTGCTGCAAGCCTCCTAGCACCCTGGTGCATGCAGAAGCTTGGTGCAGACCTGGCACAGGACGGTCTGGTGCACAGGATCTTCATTTGATGCAGGGGGCCTTTCTGATTTGTGAACTCTGCAAGGTATGATGCATTGTATCACTTCTGTTTGAAACAGACACCTTGCATCAACTTCAGAGTTTCAAGAATCAAGCCCTGGTCTTAAAGAGGGTAAATTTTAAAGAAATGGGATACTGACTCAGAAATTGCCTCATGGGGGGATTGCCAAGGAAGGGTAGCAACACAGTGGGGAAAAATAAGGGAGGGCATAATTAAGGCAACCAGCCTCTGTGTGAAGGAACTGAGAAAAATCAGAAGAAAAAAGAAGACTGTTATGATTCTCTAGAGAAGTTGCCACTGTGGTGAAAGAAAAAATGGTGGCATTCTGGAGGTATTAGGAAATGCAGAAGGAGGAAGACAGAGATGTTTACCAAGTAAAACAGAGGGAAGCAGGAAAGGCAGTGAGGGGAGCAAAAGCACAGACAGAAGAAAGGATAGTCAAAGGGGGTAGCTTAAGGGAATAAAACTTTCTTTAGGTACATAAGTGAGAATAGGGAAGCAAGGGGAGGGATAGTGAAGATAAGGATGGTGGCAGGGGGAGACTGCAGAAGAGGATCAAGAAAAAAACTGTCATCCTGAACAGGTACTTCTCATTCTTCACAGTGGAGGGAGGGATGACATACCACTAGGGAGCAGTAGGAACAAAGGTGGTGGGAAAGATGGGCACATGTCAGTTTTCAGAGGAAAGCATGCTGAAGGGACTTGAAGTTCTGAAGGTAGACAAGGTTATGGGCCCAGATGAGATACACCCAAGGGTAATAAAGGAACTCAGGGAGGTGCTAGCCGACCCCCAGATAGCCTTATTCGACAGTTCACTGGAAACAGGCATGGTTCCAGAGGACTGGAGGAGAGCAGATGTGGTACCTCTACAAAAGAGCGACAGCAGGAAGGAGTCTGACAACTATTTATTTATTGGTTTTTGGCAACCGGGTAGGTGCGCTAGACATAAAAAATGCCTATTTTCATTCACGATCCAGGAGAATACAGAGAAAATACAATTACAGCACATACAGAGTATGTAGAATACAATAAATATCAAACAATCATCACAGTCAGTGAAATATAACAATAAATATAGAAGTCGCGGGGGAAGGGTCATACAACATAAGGGAACGCTATCAATAGAACATAATAAAATATAGGCAACTATAGGCCAGTAAGTCTCACTTCAGTGATGTGGAAATGAATGGAAACCCTGCTAAAGTAATATTTGGTACAGTATCGTGAGTCCAGTAGGCTAGAATACCACAGGCAGCATGGATTCCTGGAAAGGGGGTTGGGGATCATGCCAGAAAAATATGATGGACTTCTTCAACTGGGTGACCAAGGAAAAAGAACAGGGGAGGGCAGTGGATGTGGCCTATCTGGACTTTATCAAGGCCTTCGACACTGTGTTGCACAGGAGAGAGATAAAGAAATTGAGCAGCCTAAGGATAGGATCCAAAGTGGTGAACTGAGTTAGAAACTGGTTAACAGACAGGCATCAAAGGATGGTGGTTAATGGCACTCCCTCTAATGATGGGGAAAGACCTGGGGGTGCCGCAGGGCTCAGTACTGGGACTGGTCCTCTTCAATATCTTCATAAGTGACATTGCAGAGGAACCTGAAGGAGAAATATGCCTTTTTGCAGATGATACCAAAATCTGTAATAGGGTAGGGGGTGAAGACAATGTGCAGAGATCTTGGAAAACTCAAGGGGAGGTCAAGAGCATGGCAGTTTGGGTTCAATGCCAAAAAAGTGTAAAATCATGTGTCTAAGGAATAGGAACCCAGCAACAGAGTACAGGATGGGGGGAGGTACTGACAGTCACTAAGCTAGAAAGGGATCTTAGGGTTATCATAACTGATGACCTCAGCATGTCAGGGCTGTGTAGCAAAGCAGTGGGTAGGGTTAATGGGATACTGGGGTGCATAGAAGAGTCTCTCAAGTAGGAGGAGGGAGGTTGTGTTGCCACTGTATTGCTTACTGGTGAGACCCCCCCCCCCACCTGGAGTATTGTGTTGAGTTCCGGAGGCTGCACCTCACAAAGGACATAGACAGGATGGAGGCAGTCCACAGGAGAGAAATGAAAGGTGCAGGGGCTAAAGGATCTCAGCATGTACACCCTGTACAAGAAGAGAGCAAGTGGGGACATAATAGAAATCTACAAGTACAAGACCTACAAGTGCCTCACAGGAGTGAATAAGGTGCAGGTGGGGAGTTTCTTTCAAACGAGAAAGAACACCAGGACTAGGGGGCATGAGATGAAGCTGGGCAGGGGGGTTAAGAGGGATGTGAGAAAGTACTACTTAACTAAAAGGGCACTAGACACATGAAACAGACTACAAGTGGAAGTGTTGTAGGCAAAAAGAGTGGCGGCTTCAAACACACATGGTATACACATAGGGGAATATTAGTATATATGCAGAGAGGAGGGAGGGTCACCAGAAACCAGTTAGGGTCTGTGGAGACAGATTAGGCAGGGAACATCTGGGCCGACAGAGTGGGAGAAGTGGTCCTTTTCTGCTGACAAATTCTGTGTTTCTATGATGCCAATTCTAGAAGGGACAGTGTCAAAAATCTGAAGAGGATTATAGGACTCAACCTTTATGAGGGTTACGGGGCACAAAATTCAGAAGGTTTGTAGGGGTACAAATTGTAGGGGGAGAAAGGGTGCACATTCTGGGAGGCGTACGAGGCACCAAGTTCAGGAGTTGTGTAAAATGCAATATAACAATTAAAGAGGATGCGGTGTGCAAATTTAGGGAGGTGGGTACAAATCCTGGGAGAGGTGTGGGCTGTTATTTTGGGGAGAGGTTGTTGGGCAGAATGTTTAGGAGGGGTGTAGGGTGCAAAATTCAAAAGGGTTTAGTGGCACAAAGTTCAAGAAGTTTTTGTGGCACAAAGTTTAGGAGGGCTGTGAGGTGCCAAATTTAGAAGGGTTATAGGGTGCACAATGTGGCAGAACCACAAGGCACACATCTGGGGAATAGTGGGGTTACAGATTTTGGAAGGGGTCCATGCCGAATATTTCAGAAGAGGCACATGACAAATGTTCATCACAAGTGAAAGGTGAATGTTTTGTGATTGGTGGTGGGAAATCTGTATGATCCAGTGCTCTTACAGAGTAGCTAGCAGTAAGGACTAGACTGTGAATGCCTTAGCTGACGTTACATGATAACATACACAGCCCTTCAATGGATCCAGCCTTTTTTAACAGGCAAAGAAATCAGGGTTAGAAAAAAGGCATGTAACTTTTATACAGTTGTCTGTGAATATGAATGTTGATGATGTTATTGGGGATCAGCTGTTCCTACTTAAAATTTACTGCTATTGTAAAGTTTGGCAGTATCCACTCTTTAAAGCTACGGGGATATGAGCAGCTCTTGATTGGTTTAAACCTACAACTAATTCTATCTTTGCCTGAAATATGTGCAGAAGCATTAGTGTTTTATTTTCTCATTTCTAGGTGTTTCAGGAGCTATATTTAAAGAAGCTGGAAATTCAGTTGAAGATGAATGCAAAAAACTTGGTAGGTTACTTGTATTTACCTGTATATTACTTAGAATTTTCATTAAGCAAGTCTTTCATGTTGAATGCAATTATTTTCTCCATGTGTTGTTATTTATTTATTGAAGAGTTTCACAAGGAGGGCACACTGAGCAGAGTACTGCTTGATTCCAGTTGTGTCCTGGGGGAGAGGGGAAGGGAGAACACAATACAGAAATATACATTGCAATCAGACAGTAAGTGTTAGATGCAGCTAACACTAGGATAAAATTATGGCTTGCGCAGAGCAAGACAACAGGGTGCTTCAAGGTACAAATGAAACAACTAATACAGTGCAACATAATACAGCCCTAGTGTTCCAACTAGAGGAGGAGTGCTGCATTTGGTTAGATACATGTGCAAGTGGAGGCAAAATGATCTTTGAGGCGGGTGTGGAGGTAGCGTTCCGAGGGTGTCTGCCTTATGTCCACAGGGAGGGAGTTCCACAACATAGGCATGCGATATGTGAAGGCAGCCTGGCCAGCATTTGTGGACCTGTGCAGGATAGACAGGAGTCTGGTGTCCCTGTGCCTGAGTGACTAGGCTGGCAGGAGGGTGGCTGAAAGTGCTGAGTGGAGATAGGGGGGTAGGGTCTAAGACCAGAACTTGGCAGTGAGATGGGCACAGTGTATTTGGTGGTGCTACTGCAGTGAGGGGAGACCCAGTGAGTGGTACAGGACACAGTGATATGTAGAGTAGGGACAGTTGAGGGCGAAGTGACAAAAGGCATGGAAGAGAGAGTCCAGTCTCGCCAGGGTGGACTTGGATGCGGCACTATAGACTACATCCCCGTAGTCTATGACTAGCAGGATCATTTTCTGTACCATGGCATGGTGGGCTGGCAGTGGGATGCATCCACGCTTACAGCAGAGTGCACCCAGTCTGGGGTTTAGTTTTTTGTGGATAGCATCGATATGCACAGAAAAGTCAAGGTGCTGGTTGAGCCAGATCCTGAAGTACCTAAAGGAGGAGCTGATCTCCAGAGTTGTCCCATTGAGGGTGTAGAAAGTAGGGGTGGAAGGGAGCCTCAAGAGTCTTTGCCTTGTGCTGAAGGTCATGGAGACCTTTTTTTGGCATTGAGGTGGAGCTGGTTAGAGCAAAACCAGTGCTGGACTCTGTTGAAGTCTTGCTGGAGTCTGGACATCACATCAGAGGTCGATGGGCCTGATGTATACAGCATCGTATCGTCAGCATACATGTGAATGGATATGTGTGGGCAGGTACTTGAGGAAGAGGAGAGGCCCAAGAACTGAGCCTTGTGGGACACCTGTCATGATGGGGAGAGGGGAAGATGTTAAGCTACCTATTCTGACTGATTGTGTCCAGCCTATCAAATATGAGCAGAACCACTCTATGGCTGGACCAGAAAGTCCAGCATTTTGGAACTTAGTCAGCAGGAGGGGATGTGACACAGTGTCAAATGCCTTAGTAAGGTCAACAAATATAGCTGAGGTGATGAGGCCTTTGTCCAAAGGAGAGAGAATGCTGTTGGTGAGCCTCAGCAGGGAGATGGTGGTGGAGTGGGACTTCCTGAAGCCAGACTGGTAAGGCACGAAGAAGGATGAGGAGTCGAGGCAGGATGAGAGTTCAGAGAGGACAAGGTGTTCCTGCAGCTTGACCAGTATAGGGAGGAGAGAAATGGGGCAGAAGTTACCAGGGACAGAGAGGTCCCCGTCTTTGGGGAGGGGTATGACAGTGGCAAGCTTCCATTCAGATGGGATGGAGGCTAGAGAGAAGGATAGATTGAAAAGAGCAGCCAGATACAGCCCAAGGAGAAACCTTGACCTCCAGTATAACCGAACAAGAGATAGCAGAAGCGATTTGTATGGCAAAAACATTAAAATCCCCAGGACCAGATGGCTATGGGAGTGAATTCTATGGAGTTATGAGACAACAAATATCTACCCATCTCCTGACTCTATATAATTCTGTTCTCGAGGGTGACCTACCACCTCCATCATGGGCACTGGCAACGATTTCTGTAATCCCGAAACCGGGGAAGAACACCCAGCACTGTAGCTCATATAGACCTATCTCAGTACTAAACTCAGACTATAAGATGTTCATGCACATAACAGCACGCCGCTTAGATCAGATAATGCCCATGTTGATAGATCAAGACCAGACAGGCTTTGTAAGAATGCGTTCCACAACGGACAACATCAAGCGTACATTACACATAAGATGTGTATTAGCAACGATCCATATGTCCTCATCAGCCTTGATGCTGAGAAGGCATTCGACAGAGTAGCTTGGCCCTTTCTATATAAGGTCCTAGATAAACTGGGTATCCCCGACAGATTAATTGGGGTCCTACAAAACATTTATTCGTCCCCTCAGGCTTGCGTTAAAGTAGGAGGCCATCACTCTAAATACTTTCCGCTTAAACGGGAACTAGACAAGGTTGTCCGTTGTCACCTCTTTGTTTGCAGCATTTATAGAACCTTTAGCACAATACATTAGGAAGCTGAAAACATCACTGGAGGAACATGGGGACACGGAGCATCGATAAGGCGTTATCGCTGACGATGTCTTATTATATCTTGGACCCTGAGCAAACCCTGCCAGTTATTAAGGCTACTTTTGGACCAATTTAGTCAGGTTTCTGGTTACAAGCTGAATTTATCAAAAAGAAATCCTCACATTCCACTATTCTCCCTCAGCACATATAAACTCCATCTTCCCATGCAACTGGAATTTAACAAAACTAAAGTACCTAGGGATATCTATCTCTCAAGTATGATGAATTCTTCAAAAATAACTATGAGCCCTTTACAACCCAGCTCAAAGCGGACTTGGGGCTTGGGCCACACTGCCACTCACTCTAAGCCATAGGATAGAATTAATAAGAATGGGTTATTCTACCAAGAGCCTTGTACTTATTCGGAATGTCCCGATAGTCAGTCAAAGAAAACCTTTGTGGAATGGAACCGCTTTATTTCTAAATTTATTTGGTGAGGGAAGACCCGAGTCCGATTGAAGATACTTAGCCTTCCTCGTGGTGATGGAGGTCTCGCATTACCAGATTTACAATTATATTACCAGGCGGCAATGATGACTCATATTATGGCGAGACAAAATAAGTCAGGCGAGCCACACTGGCTACAAATAGAACAAGCCCTCTACCCAAATAAAGATTACTTTCAGAACCTATATCATTCCAGCCCTAGGCTAGTTCCTCAGTCCCCATCAGACCCCTGGCTCAGTGCTCGTTGTAAGGCTTGGCAGTTAATAAAACAAACTCAATCACTGGCCCCGTTTCTGGCACTGATTTGCCCAATAGCAAATTTGGCTGACTTCCCCCCAAACAGACTGGACCACGGCTTCCAGACTTGGGAGAGGTATGGGCTGAGATATCTTACGCAGATAATGACACATGGGGAGTTGTGGCCCTTCAGTGAAGTGCAAAAAAAGATATAACATTCCGAATAGGGATTTTTATAGATTTCTGCAACTTAGACACTACAGTCGCGAACTCCCTGAGGTATCCATAATCCGGGTGTTACCCCATTTGTTGGAGGTGCAACTCGGCTGAGCGTAGGGCACAGAGACCCTGTCTGCTTTCCCATTATTATAAGCCCTTAACACTCAGGGAGCGATATACACAGGAACATATGCGCAGTGGCGGAAGAACTTGGCTCTCCTTCACTCAAGATGACTGGCAAGAGCCTGCGGAACACGCCTCTAGGGTTACAAGCTCGCATCAATGGCGGGAATTGCATGGAAAAATCTAACGAGATACTTCAGAACACCAGAAGTGACTTGTCACTACTCTCCAAATCATCTCGGCAAAGTGTTGGGAGACAATGTGAAGACCAGAGCCACACACACACACATTATGTGAGGCCTGCCGGGCCTCCAGCCATTTTGGGCCAACTACAAGAACACTTAGGAGAGATATTTGACCCCAACTACAACTGACCAGGGATTGTATCTCTTTCTGGATACCCCAAGGAATATAAGAACCCAAACACTAGATACCTCCTACATTCATTAATAACAGCAGCCAAAAAGCGGTCACTAAGCATTGGCTAACAGATAACATACCCCGATCCAGGAATGGTGGTGGAATACCAAACAAATCTATCAGATGGAACAAATTACTCATGGGCTGAATGAAATGAAAGAGAAATTCTCAGACAGGTGGTCCCATTGGCAATTATATATGATGGCGCATGATGGCACCTTTGTACCATGAGATGAAAATCTGGAATAGGGGTAGAAACCAAACCCTTGTTCGGGAAAGCAGCCACTTTCTTTGTTGGGGAGGTTCTTTTTCAGGTAAATGGTCAGTGAAACTTTCCCAAGTTTATTCCTACAGGACAACCAGTAGGAAAAGGGCTTTGGGAGGGTGGGGTGGGCGGGCTCCTCTTGGGATATGCTCCTCAGACTCGGGTCCTCAGAAAGATGAAATATTGTTATGCTAGCAATGAGCTGACTTCCTCTTAATAATTACTTGTTCTGAACTATAAATGTTGTCTATCAGGTAACACACAAATCAATTCATTGTATACCAGCAAACCTGTCAATGTTTGTATGTATGTATGTCTGTATGTCAAAATATGTTGGAAATTTTAATAAAAATGAGATTTACAAAAAAAAAGAAAAGAGCAGCCAGTGGGGTGGCGATGACTGGGGCTGATTAAGTACAACATTTTGGAATCTAGACCAGAGGGGCATTTGCCCTTGGAAGGGTTTAGTGCCTGTAGGGTGTTTAGTACCTCAGTTGGGGTGACAGGGCGGAAAGAGAAGTGGGAGGATGGTCTTGGGAGGCACTGTGAGATGGAGGAGTGTGGATGTCTGTGGAGGAGTTTGGTGTGGGGAAAGAGGACCTGAGTGTCGATGTGCAATTGGTAAAAAATGCATTGAAAGCCAAAGCCACAGCAGGAGGGTCTGTAACAATGGAGCCACCTATGTTTAAAGCCAGTGTAGGGGGCATGGAAGGTGGGGAGAGAAGTGATTTGACCACCTTCCAGAATTTAGTAGGGTGGCCAAGGTTTGAGTGCAGGGCTAAGTTGAAAAACTTGGCTTTAGCCTGGCTAATTAACCTTGTGCAGGAGTTATGAAGTGCACAGTACCTTAGGTGGTCAAGGTAGGAGCCCGAGACTTTAAAAGATTTCCATGCAAGATCCCTTACCCTAAGGTTTGCAATGATATCCGCTGTGATCCAGGGCAGGTGGGCACCTCTTACCCTAGACTTTCTGGTAGGAGCGTAGCGGTCCCAAGCAGCAAGTAATTTGATTTTGAAGTATGTTGATGCCGAGTCCAGGGAGGTGGCCTGATGTATGGGGGACCAGTCTGTAGTGGCCAGGGCATGGAGAAGAAAGGGGAGGTTAAGGGATTTATAGGCCCTGGTCATGATGATATGTGGGTGGCAGCTTTGTGTTTGGAGATTTTCCTGATCATATACGTCATGTGGTGGTCACTTAGGGTATAAGGTAAAATGCCTGAGGCTGTTATCCTGTGGGGGTGAGAGGTGAGGGACCAGTCAAGTGGCGAGTGGTTTAGAGATTTGTGGTTTAAGCAAGTGGGCTCTGTGACCATTTGGGAAAGATTTAAGGAGGCTAATAGGTTACGAAGGTTGACATTGTGATTGGAGAGCCAGTTCATGTTAAAATCTCCAAGGATGTGCAGCTCGCCCTCTGGGGCCAAAGATTTTAGGGTGCCTAGGTGTTGGAAGATGGTTGCCAGGGTGGTGTTAAGAGAACAGTAGGAGCCTGCAGTAAAGAGGGGAGCTGTGTGGGGGGGAGTGTTAGCTTGATCAGTAGTGGATCAATGGTCATAGTGGGCATGGGTACTAGGATTTGGGTGAACTATAGTGCGGATGCAACATACATGGCAATGCCGCCACCTCTTTTTTGGCCAGGTCAATCATGGTGAATGGTAGTATACCCTGGGATAGCTACTTCGGTGTCTTGATTGTGAGGCTTTTGCTAGGATTTAAATATGACCAGGACATCAGGTCTGAGGGACAGGATGGTTGGCTGCAGCAGGTGAGTTTAGGCAACAGGCTGCAAATATTGAGGTGGACGAGTTTCAGACCTCTTGATAATTGAAGGGTAGGGGTGGGGAAGCTAGTGTGGAGGGAGATGGGGCCAGGATTTTGCTGCATGTTCCCAGAGGTGAGTAGCAGAAGAACAATCAATAGTTTTGGCAAGGGCCGTGCCCACTGGGGCTTGCAAGTAGGAGAAACTACTGGCTGAGTAAGAGCAGCTGAGGTCTGTGTAAGAAGGTATAGTGGTACCTGGCCTACATGGAAGGAGGGAGGGAGTATCGTAGACCCTGAGGTTAGGTAAGATGGGGGATTCTCAATGGGTTGTTTTGCAGAGGTGGTAACTGCTGGAGATGTCCCCTCACTTGGGGTACACAGTATAGGCTGGCAGTCCTCCATAGAGGGGTTAGAGGAGGGCAGCAGTGATGCCTGCGGTGCCAGAAAAGAAACAATTAATAAAGCTAGCAGCATGTCTGTGCAGTTAGAGAGCCAGATATAGCAGGGTGAATTGGAATAGGTGCTTATTGTACTGCCAATAGTGGAAATATAACATAGCCTGCTAATGGTGAAAACTGCTGATTGGTCCTGAGCGCAGTCCCACATGTGTTTTACTATACTATGTAAGTACTTGCCCACCAAGGGTGGTGGCGGGGGCGACGGGGTGCCTTTCTATCAGTAGAGATGTGGCTCAGATAGAGCCCTGCAGCGTTGCTTCGATCCGTACCTGGCTACTTTTGGACTGCAGCTCTGGGTTAGACCTCCTGGCCCTCGCGACTTTCACCCGTGGGGGGTGGTGCTTGAAATGCTGTGGAGAGTGGAGAACAGGGGCACAATTAAACTAAGGTAGGCAAACGAGCAAGGGCGTGCTGGGACAGAGGGGAGGGGGGCTCAGAGTGGGAAAAGACAAGGGGCCTGGTCTAGCCTGCTAAAGCCTGGTCTAGTCTGCTACAGAATATTGAGCACTTTAACAGCTCTAGTACAAATAAGAACAAATAACATCAGGATATATAGTAACAGACCTAAATACAAATAAAATGACAAGCTGCAGTATTATGTTCCATCTAGTACCTCTAAACAGCTGGCTGCTACAGAATATGCAGTAATTTACCCTGAAATTAAATTATGCAGTAAATTTAGCTGCTTTTAAGCTTCCAGCACAACCAAGAGGGCACTGATTCCTTAAAGAGCAGGGGGAGAGCTAAACATCAGGCTTTTAGATTTAAAGAAAAAAGGTGCTGAACATCAGTCTTTGTTTTTGAAATGAAAAAGGCGCCAAGATTCCTCTCTAACAGTAGAGACGCGGCTCAGATGGAGCCCTGCAGCGTCGCTTCGTACCGTACCTGGCACTCATACACTCCAGTCAGCATTCCACACTCTTGGACATTAAAATGTTTTAAAAATATTACATCCTCCTAACCTAAACAACAAATTTTGAAAAATGTAAACAAATAATAATTTCATATGTTACAAAAAATATTTTATTGCTTTTGTCTATTAATAAATTAATAAATACCTTGATTAATTTATTTATATAAAATAAGTAAGCAGTAACCCACGACAGGTTTTGGGGTTATTGGCAGTTAATCCACACCCCAGGTGTTGTGAGGCATGAGACCAGAAGCTGAATGCCCTCACAGTACTCATGGCGTGGATTAACTGCCAATAATCCCATACCCTGGAGTGGGGTTTTGTGCTTATAACATGGGGTAACAAGGATTGTGAGAAAATGAAGAGAAATGTGTTTCTAAACAATGAAAAATGTAATCATTATTAGGTGTGCTTCCACCACATGAAGTAGTTCCACTGTGGAACTGTTGTCAAGAGTTCACACAGCGTGTAATATTATGACAGACTTAGATAAGTGCAGTGTTTCAGATTTGGGATATGTTAGACTGACACTGAATACAGAGAGACTGAGAGGAGATTGCAGCAAGGCTGCGTTAAATGTGCCAGTCATGCTGTCTCAGGACTGCAGTGAGTTTCTCTCTCTCTCTCTCTCTCTGTCGTCTTACAGGACACAGTCATAGACAGATACTGACAGGAAAGTGCTGCAAGCCTCAATACAAACAGTCATAGAAGACTGTACCAAGGCTGCATGAAATTGCTGGTTGCACTGTCAGAGGACTGCACTAAGGTGCTCTCTCTCTCTGTCTTTGTCGCTGTTTTACACCCACACTGTTCAGTCTCTCCCTCTCACATGACAGTGGGTCACAGCTCTGTCCTACACCTGCATATTGCCACCTACTGTCACTACATTGTCCCCAGTACTGGAAATAGTGACATGGACACACTGTCAGGAGTGTGAATGGTGATCATGCTCCATTATATGACTGGAGATCGTGGGGTGTGTGTGTGTGTGTGTGTGATTATCTCCCCGCTACTGGAAATACCAACTGGCAGACAGACCAAAGATCGTGGGGTTGGTGGCAATGCAAACGGAGGAGAGATTCTGGAGCACAGGGAGGCAATATTGTTGGGGAGGGGGTGCAGTAATAGACGACAGCCTGCAGTGCAAAAATGATGTTACAATATGAGTGGCAATGAAGTGGTGTGTCATTACCTGTCCTGTCTTTCCCATGTCACTCCATTGCTGCAGGGGAAAATTAATGAACACTCACGATCACTGCACTCTGCCTGGGGGAATGTCTGTTGCTGGGGTTTAATGGCTGCCTTTCTGGTTTCAGTTGTGGGAGAACATAAGGTGTGCCACTCAGTGCAGGGATTTTGCTTTAGGGAGCTTCACAAAAACTGCATTTACTGACAGTTAATCCACAGTCACATGATGCCGTTTGACCAGTTGCCTGTCTTTGTTGTCCTATCCCATGTTGTAATGTGTTTTATTGTTAATATTAACACTTTAAATCCTAAGTTTGTATAATAAATCCATGAGCTGGGGTGCTTCCTGATATAAAAACATCCAAAGTTTGAACTCTGCAAGATCGCCTAAAACTGCCTGAGGTTTGGATGCAATTATATGATCTTCATTATCTTTGCTTGCGTCAAAATGATGAACCATGCATCATTTATTTGATACAGACTGCTGTGATACACAGAAATATTTGCAGTAACTCTAAAACATTTGAAAATGGGCTCCTGAGTTTTATCACAATCAAGCAGATGCTGGCTTAGCCAAATACTAAATCCTAAACTGAATCCTAAAACCTAGTTTACATAGTCATTTAGGAGTTAGGATTTCAAATCCGAATCCTAAATCCAGTTTTTAGATCCTTTTAGGATTTGAAACAGAATCAGATTAGGATTTGGATGCTCCTAAAATGCTAAATCCTAAAACTGAATCAGATTCAGCTAATTCTGAGTATCCCTACTCGCAACCTGGGGGGGGGGGGGGTTGAGGTGAGTACTACTGGTGCACATAAATGAGCTTAGGCACTCGTGGAGGAAATCCCTCCCTTCTAGAGGTCAACTCTAGGGGTAGCGGTTCCTTTTCCATTCATGACCTGAATCCTGTTTGGTCCAAGCCCTCCAGGACACTAACAGATCCCGCTTAGTGGCAGGCTTCCAGAAGTGGCAACTGCCCGGTTCCCCTCGATCCTGATAAACAATGCTCCTGAACCCTATGTGATGTGCATTAGGTCTGGATGGTATGCTCCTTGAGTAATTCTAAAGCACTAATGCCTCCACTATGTAAACACCCTATATGAGGGGCTCAGGCCCTGATGCTTTCAGAAAAAAGAAAATAAACTTGAATTTTGGAGTCTTCATTTCACTTAATAGTCCATCCCACCCGTCCTCTCATCAATTGTGCTATCATCTCATATAACATAGTAATTCTGCATTCTATTCCCCAGTCCCCACAATTCCTACTAGTTCTCAACCCCAGCACACACCCTCAGTCTCCACATTGTGTCCATAACAGAAATATGTGCTTTGAAAAATAACAACTGGGAACTGACGGTCCCTGGCTACTTGATGTTCAGGGAGGACAGAGGAACATGTAGAGGGGGAGGAGTAGCCCTTTATGTCAAGGAGGGCATAGAGGCGATAGTAGATGAATGCATCAGGGGTAGTAATGTGAAGACTGAGTCCCTGTGGATGAAACTCATGGCAGCCTCAGGCAAGAAGCTGCACTTGGGGGTGATCTATAGATCACCAGGGCAATGGGAATAGAAAGGCAGAGATTTCACTTAGAATGTTGAGGAGCAAAAGAAGGTTGAGGCCCATGTGTAGCTCCTTAGGACATAATGTAGTAGTTCAAGCTTTCCCCATTTGCTATATACTTACCAAGATTATTTTTGAATGAGTCTTTATTTTTACTAATAATTTCTTTGGGGAGTCTGTTCAAGAGGTTTGCTGATCTTACAGTATAAAATAATTTTGTTTTATTTGATTTATATGTAAGCAATAATGCCCGACAGGGTGGGCGGTATTGGGCAATACCGGACCTGCCAGGGGCGTAATGTGGCCTGACGCCGCAGGCGGAGGGCCTTATAGCCCTTGGTCCGTCCGTATTGCCTATACCGCCCATTCTGGAGGGCATTATTGCATTTAGAAAATGGGCATTGTAAAAAACCTAAGTTTGATGGAAAATTATTAATAAAAAGTGAGTATATTAAGTTTTGTAATAAAATAGTTCCTCCGCCTGCATAGGAATGATTTTATGGGGAAGATGGTAAGGAGTTTTGTCCTATGGAGATGTTGCAGTAAAAAGAAATAATAATAAAATAAAGAAAAGCTGGTTGGAACTGGAAGCACTGATGGCGCTATAACTGAGAGGAGCGGTACTTTCAATTTCGAAGCTGGCAACTCTGCAGGTCAGTGAAGTTTTTAGCGGACAAGAAAATGTGGAAGGAAAAGCGTGTTAGTGAGAGTGGCTGGAAGCAGAGACAAGTATAACAGACAGACGTCCGGGATATAATGAAAATACCACTGCTCAGACATACAGTGCTGCTCGCTACACTTCAGTTGGCAACTCTGCAGGTCAGTGAAGTTTTTTAGTGGACAAGAAAATGTGGAAGGAAAAGCGCTGTTAGTGAGAGTGTGGGTGGAGGCAGTTGTTCAGGCTGCATTTTTGAAGTTCTCCAGTCCTCATTGCCTGCCATAATTACTGGAGTTGTTTCTGTTTTCTTTTTGTTTTGTTTTACTTCCCGGTCCTTGTTACCTTCACAGCTGGCACATGGGGGTTACAATAAAGCAGGAGGCTTTGAGTATGGGCAAGCAGTCAGGAACGTACGTGATGTACAATGCTGTTAAATAACTAAGAAAAAGGAAATAAAATGCTTTACAAGTGCAGTGTATGTGATAGTTTTTTTTGTACATCCCTGGTTCTGCGTGTGTGTGTGTGTATGGGGGGATACTCGGTTTCTCTTGCTAGCTGGTAAAAAAAAATTGCGGCAGTTTCAAATTGTGTGCCCAGTTGCTCAGCCAATGCTGAAGTCAGCTGGGCACAAGGATATTTGGCTTGGCATGAGGCAGGTTTACACTGGGACTTTTTATTTGGTGGGCATCTATTGAAAGTTAATGTACCCCTGAGGAATGGGTACCAGCCAATCAGATGCCTCCAAATAAAAAGCCCATTTTCTAATTATTCAATTAAACTTGTAGTGGGTGGCCTCTTACATTGAATTGAAAGTCTTTATATTCAATGTCTAATTCATTCATTAGCACAAGATCATTCATAATATCATAAAAGAACAACATGCCCCACCTTTTCCTTCTCAATTCCAAACTATGTAATCCCAAGCTTTTTAGTTGTTCATCATATGACTTGCCTGCATTACCTTTGATTAATTTTGTATACCTTCGTTGCACCTTTTCAATTCTATTTATTTCTATTTTATTGTGAGGGTTCCATAAGCAAGTTTCATAATCCATTTGTGGCTTGATGTATGATAAATAAAGTGGCATGAGAACTTCCTTAGATCCACTTCCAATATTTCTCTTTATTGATAGAACTGTTCGGTTTGTTTTTGCAATTGTATTTGTGCAATGTTGTTTAAATTAGATCTTACTATCTACTGTAATTCACAGGTCTTTTTCCATACTTTTATTTTGAATGTTATTATTTAATTAGAGGTAATTATGTGCTGGTTTACGTCTCCCCAGAAGGAGTACGCAACATTTATCAGTATTTAATTTCATGCCCCATCTTACTGTCCAGTCTGCAATAGCATTTATGCCATTTTGGATTGAGGATATTTCCTCTGCTGTATCACATAGTCCATTTATCTTAATGTCATCTGCATACTTAAGTATTTTGTTAGTTACATTTTCCTCCAGGTCAGCAATAAAGATCTGAAAGATTATTGGTTCCATTACAGAGCCTTGTGGGACCCCACTAGTGACACTGGCCTCAGTTGAGGAATGTCCCCTTATTGTAACTATGTTTCCTATCTTTTAACCAGTTCAAAACCCATCTTACTATATGTTGGTCCAGTCCATATTTATTTAATTTCTCAACTATTGCCCAGTGCGAAACAAGGTCGAAGGCTTTGCTGAAGTCAAACAATATGATCTCAGTTGATTTACCAGTGTCCAATAGTTTATTTACCTTATCATGGAAGCATATCATATTTGCAGCACATGATCTACCCTTCTGTAAACCGTGCTGGTTATAGTCGAACATGGATAAGATATTCAAGTGGTCCAAGAATCTATTTTTAATTAGAGATCTCAGGGAATAACTGAAAAGAGAGCTAAGGGTCATGGACTTCACCTGACAAGAGAGGGTAACCTGCATGCTGGGGCAGAAGTTTGACATCTACATTGGATGATTAAACTGACTGTGGGATAGACTGGATTGAGATGAACCTCAATTTGTTCATTTTGATGGTGGGTGACCAAAATCTGCCGGACATCCACTGGGATATTCCAGTGGGCAGGAGCACCAGAAACCAGGTCTTGCTAGATGCATTCCATGACTGTCTACTGGTACAGTTAGTTAAAGAGCTCACTAGGCTGACTGCAATTCTCTATATGGTGCTCACTAACTTAGTGGTAGTAGGAGCTGTGGGAGTAGGAGAGCTGTTAGTTAACAGTGACCATAACTGTTTGGTTTAAACTGGCCCTTAAGTCTGGTAAACCACAGTTGTAGCTGAAGTACCTGATTTAAGAAAGGCAACTTCAGTAGGCTGAAGGAGCTGGTCAGGGATAAATTAGTAGGGGTGGACAACAGAGATGGAGTGGAAGAAAGATGGGGGCAGAGGACCACTCTTGGGGCATCTAAGGTATGCATGAGAATAGTAACCAGAAAGAACAGGTTCAAGAGACCACTATGGTTCTTGGTAAGGGTCAGGGAAACAGTGAGAGCCAAGAAAAACACCTTCTACAAATTTAAAGAAAGGCAGGAGAAGAAAGAATGGGAAGAATATTTGATAAAAAATAGGGAGGCAGAGAGGGTGGTTAGGCATGCAAAAGCAGACACAGAGCTGTGTATTGTGGAGGGGCTCATGATGACTGGAGAAAGGCATGGAAGATGATCATGACAGATGAGTGGGTGCTTCAGTTAATCAACATGGGCCATACCCTAGAATTACTGGCATATCCCCCTCAATCTCCCCTAAGGCTGACCCACTACCTGCCCAAACACATGCCTGTAGCTGTCCTTCTAACAGAGTTGTCCTCTCCCATCCAAAAGAAAGTGGTGCAACCAGTACCCATGGACACTGTGGGAACAGATTTCTACTCACACTTCTTCTTTGTTCCCAAACATACTGGTGATCTACGACTAATTTCGGACCTCAGGGGTCTCAGTCTGTACATACAGTACAAAATGTTTCACAAAGTGACCTTACTGAGCACTGTTGCACCAAGGAGACTGGATCTGCCCCCCCTAGACATGAAGGACGCTTACCTTTATATCACAATCCACAAGGCCCACTGCCAGTAGCTATGCTTTGAACAACTGGGTCTCCACTACCAGTTTCGATCCTTACTGTTCAACCAGACTTCTTAGACATCTGAGGAACGATGTGAGGTCTATGCCAAGCAGCCGTGATCGCATAATTGTAGGCTTGAATCAGAGGTGGCACCACAGTAGCAGGACTCTCTGGGATGTCCTGCTAGTCCACCAAGCTTCTCCTCTGCTGGTCTTGCTCAGTAGTGGCAAAGCCCATAACCTGTAGGAGCTGTGTAATAACCCCCAAGAAGGTGAGGTCTTCAGGAGGAGACCTGGGAGTATAAATTGCTGGGTCCTTTCCTACGTAGAGAACAGTGGAGGTGCTGGAGGGTGTATGAACTACATCAGCTTCCTCCTGTTTATCATCCTCAACCTCCTCATAGTCAAAGTCATCATCCTCACCCTCCAAGGGGGGGAGGAAGTGGGGTAGTGCTAGTATGATGTAATCTCTTGTTGGACCCCATCAATGGAGAAAGCTAAGGTGTGAGAGGTGGAAGCTGCATAGATCGCATCACCTCTAGCACCATCTTGACAATAGCAGGCACAGTGATGGATGGCACTGTCATCAGGGCCAGATACGGTGTATGAACCGTGTTGGGCATTGCCATAAGTGAGGGCGATAGAACAGAAGCAATGGGTTTCAGCTTCGGATAGGGTGTGGACAGGTTGACCGAGCCAAAGGTTGACTGAGCTCACATCGATGGGCCATGGTAAGTCAGGTCCCTGGTTGGAGGGGACAATGACAGAAAGTCCATTGACAAGAAACTGTACCCATGCTGGAGGGTGCAGGTACTGCAGAAGTTGTTTCCGTCTTAAGAATATGGACAGACAGCATTACCAAGGCCATCGATGAAAGGACAGCAGACGTTGATGGGAGGTGTTGAGGTGGAGCCAGAGTGGCCAAAGCCATGGAAAGTTCCAAAGTTGACAGGACAGGCAGATTGCTCATCGATGGTAGTGCCAGGGTATCCTGCTGGCCTAACTGCCATCCTTGTGACAATGCAGTCAACACCCATTGAGTTTTTTCTAATGGGGTGGGAGAGGCCAGAGTCATCGATGGCAGGGGCTGAAGCTGTCGATGAATGAGGAGACTTACCTTTGTCTCTAGAGGCCTTGTCCCTATCTCTGTGTTTACCTGAATGATGTTTCTTCTTTAGGTTTCGATGGCTGGAAACTCGTCGATGGTAATGGTGACAAAAAAGATCTGGAGTGAAGCTCCTTTTCTAGGAGAGCCACTTTCTGTTCCATGATGTGGGACTCTAACTCCTTGAGTCTCCGTCGACGGGTGGCTTTGTTAAAATCCTAGCAATGAGCACAAGAAGTAACTTCGTGTGTGGCCCTCAGACATTGAATGCAGAGAGAATGGCAATTGTAGTGGTAGATCTTATTACCACAGCGACAATTTTGAAAGAGCGAATCGTGGTTCAACGTACTGAAAGTTGGTGTTCTTTCGTCAGAAATTATCATTGAAGTACTGCTGCGAGAAGTGGCACGTGATCGAAGCAAACTGGTCTAAGGCAGGAAAAGAAACTGAGGAGTCCTCAGGGCCGCCTTCATATTTATACACCTACCTACCCTGACATCAGCGTAGGTGGCCCCCAGTCACACTGCTTGAGAAAGCTGCTGTGCAAGAAGCGCCCACGAGCAGATATCCCAAGTGTCTGACCTGCTGCAAGAGATCCTCTCAAAGATCTACTGTTATGGTAAGTAGTTAACTATGCTATCTTCAGGTATATTAAGGAAACATGAAAGAAAGGAGGGGGAATTGTGAGGCTAACAGATGGGGATAGGGTGACTGAGGTGGACAGGCAAAAGGCCACAATCCTTAATGATTACTTTTGCTCAGTTTTCACTAGGAAGAATGGTAGGCCTTTTCCAGAGGATGGCATCAAAGCAGCTACTGTGGGGTCCTGGAGATGAGACAGCCAGCATTTCCTCACAAAAGGGTCCTGACAGGGCTGGCAGCCCTAAAGATTGATAAGGCCCCAGGACCAGATGGGTTCCATCCAAGGATACTCAGGGAACTGACAGCGAAACTGGCTGATTCCCTGGCAGGTCTGTTCGACAGCTCTCTAAGGACCGGAGTGGTACTGAAGGATTGGAGGGTGGTGAATATAGTTCCACTTCATAAGAGGGAAGGCAAGGAACAAGCAGGAAACTACCAACCTTTCAGTCTTACCTCTATTGTAGGAAAACTGATGGAGTCTCTGGTCATATAGGATTTCTTGGACTACTTGGAGAGCAATGGTCTCCAGCATGGTGAGCAGCACTGAATCGTGACTGGGAGATCTCATCAGACTGATCTGATAGTTTTCTGTGACTGGGTGATGAGGGAATTGGATAAGGGCTATGCCGTTGATTTACTCTACTTTGACTTCAGCAAGGCTTTTCAACTTGGTACCCGACAGTAGCTTGCCGAAGAAGATGGAGGATCTGGGTGCCGCTAAGGTCATAGTGAACTGGATAGGTAACTAGCTAAAAGAGAGACAGTAGTGGTCAATGGCATTAAATCAAAAGAGAGGGAGGTCAGGAGTGCGGTTGCACAGGGATCTCTCCTGGGTCTGGTCCTTATCAACATGTTCATCAGCGACATTAGTGAGGTGATCCAGGGCAGGCTGTGTCTCATCACAGGTGACACTAAGTTCTGTGTGATGGTGGATCATGACAAGGCAATAAAGGAAATGCAGAGAGACTTGCAAAAGCTGGAGGGGTGGTCAAGGGTTTGACAGCTGCAATTCAACACCAAAAAGTGCAAGGTGATGTGCCTATGGAACAAGAACCCCAGGACAGAGTATTGGATGGGAGGGGTGAGACTCAGTACCGCAGCTGAGGAATGAGATCTTGGAGTTATCATCAGCAGCTCCCTAAAGCAAGCAATTCAGGGCACTAAGGCTTCTAGCAAGGCCAATAGGATACTTGGATGTATCAGATGGGTACTGATAGCAGAAAAAGGGAGATAATATTTCCCTTTTATAGATCCTTGGTGAGGCCACACCTGATGTACTGTGCCCAGTTCTGGGGTTCTTACCTCAGAAAGGCTAGAGATAGGCTCGAGATGGTGCAGCACAGGGTAACAAAAATGATTCAGGGCCAGCAGGGCATGTCCTATGAGGAGCACCTCAAGGCATGGAACATGTACTTGCTGGAGTCCAGAAGGGAGAGGAGAGATATGATAGAGACTTCAGATTCTTAAAAGAAAGTAACAGGGTGAACTGCAGGGAACTGCTTAACATGAATATCAGCTCACAGGCACATGGTCATGAGTGAAAGCTAACAGGAGGGAGGTTCAGAGGGATGTGAGGAAACACTATTTTACAGAAAGAGTGGTGGAGCTGTGGAACAGGCTGCCTGCTGAGGTTGTGGGTGCAAAACCCATTAGTGGCTTTAAGCAAGGCTCGGACAGAATGAAGGGTATAGTGGTTGCTCAGGACATCAGAATTGGGGAGGAGAATGCAGGGGGTGGGGAGGGCTAGGACCCTGGAGGAACAGTAGGCCCCAGAGCTAAACAGGGAACTCGGGCAGAGTGGCTGGATCTTTGGTCTTTTTCTGCCATCACTATGTTTCAGTGTTTCTGCTTCTATGACTCAAACCTTATCAGCATGTAACACAATGTCCCAGGCCAGGTGCCTGATTCAGATGATGTTTCACTTCTATTCCTTGTATATTTTTTGAGGTCTGAGTGTAGATTAGCAGGGGGGCCTTTTTTACTCTGTCTGCTCACCCCTTGGCCTCTCCTCTTACCCACCAGTGACCATGCCATTTGATGTCCCATTCATATGTCTTATCTGGTTAAGTCTGACATTTCGTAATTTAGTGATTCCAACAGCTTACCAGCTTACAGTAGAGATTTGTATGTTTTTACCCATAATTCTTTGTGAACCACAAACTTGGCTGGGTGTCAGATTTGGGCGATGATCTGCTTTTCATTCAACTATTTGATCATGCCAAACATTAGCTTGTGTTTCCTCATCATTCCTGGAGGGAAGACCTGGTCTATAAAGGCCCATTTGCCATTGAAGTTCAAATCTTTCTTGGTCCATGCTTTATGTATCAAGTCCTCCTTTACTGGATATTTAAAAAAATGCTATGAAAGAGTTTACATCTGGGTGTTCTGCATCTTCCAGAAAGCTGAAAATTTTTTTCTCCTGGCTCTAGCTTATACATCCTCTGCCCAGTCTGTGAGGTCTCACTCCCAATAACATAAGTACAGTACAGCATCACTTGGCTCATGGTAGCATTTTCTTCCCTCATTTCCACTACAGTGTTTTTCACTGCTGTTGTCCTTTGCTTCAGCTTGCAAAAGTCTATCTTAATATCAGAGACATTCTCATCAACCCTTTGCAGAATTTTGAGGATTGTAGCTGTGCTGGATATATCAAAGATAGATCCAGTATTAGAAGTGGCATCCTCATCTTTTGCCCTCCGGAACTTGCTGTGTAGTCTGAGGCTCATGGGGCAAGTTGCTGGGGCTTTGTCTGTGTGTGGCAGATCGTTTTTATTGCTCCATCTTGTCCTAGTCAAAATCTTTGCTTTACTGTTATGACCAAAATTGGATGCAGTACTACTGGTACAGTTTAACCAAGACTTTGAACGGCGGAGGGGGGTCACCTCCCTTGTCCATTCCCTTACCTCTTCCTAACAGATCCCATTTTGTGTTGTTCTCCTCACTGTGGTAGCATACTGCTTGCCTGGCTTCAGCTTACTGTCAATATTCACCCATAGATCATTCCTCTCAATTGTGCTGTCCAGAGCTTCACCACACAGGGTCTACAGTATTGGCAAACCAGACCCCCCACTGGTGAAGTACCACACATTATCCCCGCATCAGCCTAAACTCCAGTTGTTTGGCCCATGACCTGATGTGTGCAGGTCTCCCTGCAATACATCCTCTTCCTTAGTGATGTCCACTGTTGAGGCCAGTTTAGTTCTCATCAACAAACAGCAATCTGCTACTGACTTCCCCTCTAGTTGTTTGATTGATTGATTGATTGAATGATGAATATGTTGAAGAGCAGTGGGACTGGACTTTCAGCTGTTCAGGGACTAAGTACCACTCTGCAGCCACTGCTGTGTGATGTAATCTCCACACCTGTGGAGATTCCTATTTTTAGCCCATGCTCTGCATAGGCAGCAGGCACTGCTGTGGGAGATGTAATGTCTGGTCCCACCAGGCGTAACATTTTGGTGCAGGTGTGCCAAGAAAATGGCTGCAAGCTGCCGTATATAATGACTTATGACTGGCTCCAGCTTTGAAAATATGGCACCTGCGGGAAAAGCTGTGGTTCCATAGGTAAAGCTCCACTTGTGGCAGTTTTTCCCTGTACCTGCGCTGTTTTCAGGGCATCTGAAATTCCAGCCTACGGACTATAGGAGTGATTGAATATCACAAAATCTTATTCATCGATCAGTGTTTTGATTATCAGAGTATCTTCATAATCTAAAATCCAACCTGATCTGAGTACTTCAAATTATAATCACAATTTTGGATTTTGGAATGGAATTTCAGATTTTGGATTCTTAATCCATTTGGAATCTGATTAGAATCTTATTGATTAGGATTTAGGATTTCCTGCAATTAAATCCAAAATACTAACTCTAGGATGAGAATATGGTGTATCCATTTCTGAAACTCGGAATCTTATTACACCTGCTCAGCACTGACCTCTGAGGTACTCCATTCACTGCAGTCCTTCACTTTGGATGGTTACCATTCAGCACCTCTCTCTGCTTCCTAGCTATGAGTCAGTTTGCCTTCCACCTCCTGTGTATTTTGTGGACCCCAGGCAACAGAAAGTTACAGCTGTGCCAACCAGGATGCAACACTGTACTGCAGGGCATACACCATCACCGCAGCGACTCCCCGACCGTGAAGACCACCACAGCGCCAGAAGTCGGGCAAGATCTGCCCGTCGCTGTGGTGGTCCGTGCAGTGATTTGGACTGCCTCGCTGGGTGTTTGCGCCCTCTGAGACTCATGACTCGGAGTTAGAATCCTAGAGACCGTGGGGTGTGGGGGTTCAGGGCGCAGCCTCCCAATTGTGTGCACTGATATCCCATGGCTACAATGCTGACAGTCGGCATTGTAGCTGTTGAGGTAGGGGATGTCGATGCTAGCACTGTCGTAGCGTTATAGGTAAACCACTGCAGGGTACAGTACAATTCAATGCCAGTTATGCCCTTTTGTCATTCAGTCTTCTCTGACACGTCATTTACTACAAAGTCCTGGCTGGCTCTGCTGTATATAAAAAAAAAAAGCAAAGAAGTAAACTCATAGTTGATAAATCTAACCGTAAGTCTTTTTTCACCTTGATTAGGTTCACAACCAGATGATGGAGTTGTAGTGACAGGAGGAGGATCACTCAGCTGTGATTATATCGTACATATGGTGGGACCTACAAAACTGCCTGGAGTTACCTCACAAGTAGAAAAGGTTTTACAGGAGTGTGAGAAGAAGCAAATTACTACCGTCTCCTTTCCAGCCATAGGAACAGGTAATGAAACTTAAGAATATAGGGTCTTGTTGAACATAATTTTGCAAGTGTGTGTTTATGTAAAAAGTCGTAGAATAGAGTGTTGTAATATTTCAGTAAAAAATATGCACTGGATTTGAGTCAACAATAACAGATCAGAAGTGTCACTGAAAGCACTTGATGCTACAGCTTGCTTGCAGTCACCATGGACTTGCATTGTATGAGTCACAGGGTAGAATCATATCACACAGAAAAACTGAAAAATATCTGTATGTCAAAAGACATAGAGGGTGGTGGAGAAGGGACAGTAATTGCTACCAAATGTGTCTCACTGCATACACGCTCTTCCTCACCTTTAGACTTTTAGAATGAAAATGGTAGGCAGCGAGGTTAGAACACAGAACTGAAAACATGGAGACCAAGGTTCACATCCCGCCTACTTTCTCACTATGTGACCCTTGGCACGTCACTTGGCCTCCCAGTGCTCCAGTTCTCCCAAATGTACATTGGGTAAAAGGAGGATACCACAGAAAATGAGTTCTTGCACCTCAGTTAGTTTACCCTGGATAAAGTCATTAACAAAGTAATAATGCTGATACCATACCCAGACATGCCATTAATATTTAGATGATTCAAAAGGTACAGTTTTATGACATCTTATGTGGGATATCTACTCCATAGGCCCCACACTTTGGACTGGTGCTGCTGGATTTAGAATCCTATGGGAACATTAAAATGTTATTCCATCCATACTTGTACCATAGGCACACAGACAATATATGACCTTTTGAATAAAAATATTGCATATGTGACATGGACATGTTTAACCATTTTAATGGTTTTTTACCCACTGTTGCATAATGTCAGACTTATGGTAACTCCGACTTCAATGTCATTTCATTGAAGATTACCTCCTCAGAGGCAGTACGTTCAACTTTGCCTAATCAAAGTAGATTTACATTTATATTCTCTTAGTTGTGTTTCTTTACAGTCCATGTTTTTGCATTAAATTTGTTTTTCCCGTTGTTGACCAAATGATCTTCACATGGTTATCATCACCTGTATTACATTTACTACCTTTAAGATATAGTGACTATTAAGTTTTTAAAACTTATTAATCTAAAGAGTCTGGAGTACTTTGCTACTAACCATGATGTGGAAAACATAAGTCACTGTCTCAGGTGTGCCAGAATATTTTGGGGCAGATAGGGCCAAGGCGCTTCAGTTCAAGCTCTCTCAGAATGCAAGGAAAGCCAAAGAGGTGCTGATAAGAGATCTATATCTCGTTCAACAAAGCCTTCAGCTAAACCACACTCTCTCTCTCTCTCTTCTCTCCTGGCCTTTAGATTCCAGATAAGACACCTTTCTGTACCCTCCTGTCCCTGCCAACCCCACTCTTGACTCTTCTTCCCTTCTTTGACTCCTTCTCCTACTTAGGACCCCCTTAATTTAGGCTAACCATAAATACACCCCCAGTCTGAGTCTGGATAACATAGCTCTGTTACTTTCCTCAATCAAGCACAGTATACTTTATTTTATTTTTGCACGCTTGTCATCATACCAGTACGATTAACCATGACGTTGCTTACCTACTTGTTCACCATATTGCTCTTGCACCTGTGATGTTACCTATGTAACCACACTCTGATGTTCAGTTTTTGCAATATTATTCTTTTGTACTCCCCTTCTCCTCTCCCCCGGTTTGCACCTGGAAACAAGTCTTGGTTCAATGTACCTTTCCCAGTTACCATTTTTTAAATAAACAAAGGCAGCATTGATGAGATGCCTGGTCCTTTACCAGCTGTACCATATATGCCTCCTGACATGACTCCATCAGGAGCAGATTACTTGTACTTGTTGTGACCTGAACTTTCCAGCCCATTTCTGACATGTTAGTCTCTTACTATTTATGCTTCCCCTAATTTGGCCATTCTACCTAATATCTCCCCCAGTTCCATAGCTTCTCACTGGCCCTACTCTGGTGGCTTGTACACCACACCAGTTCTAATTTGTTTCCTACTACCTATAGTTCTAGTAACTACAGGGACTTTAATCTTCCTGATCATCCTAGGTTATCCAACTCTGTTGCCTCTGTTCTTATGTTAAATAGAGTGTAACATCACCATCCATACCCTTAATTTTCTTTTCTGAACAAAGAATAACCTGGTAAATCCATGTTCCATTCCTGATTTGATGTTGCCCATGCCTCTGTGACTACTACCATATCAAGGTTATGATATGTAATTAGCCTTTGTAGATCTAGCATTTCCTTTCCCACACTCCTGGCATTGGTACACACCATCCTCAAACAGCTGGTTCCATTCCTACCCTTTCCCCAGTCCCTAGGTTTTGTAATTCCCATTCTATTATTAGGTGGGGAGGCTGGCCAGGGACCCTTAATTTATGATATTTGAAGTGCTCCTTACCATATCTCCCTCTATCTAATTTAAACAATTTGCTAATTGTTGTACCCATCATGTCTCTAGCACCCTCCTTCCTTCCTCATTGGGAAGTAGATTGTCCTATACGAACAGCCTCCAGTCCTTCCAGATTAACTCCAGTCCCGTAGGAATTGAAATCCCTCTTTCCTGCTCCACCACCTCAGCTATCATCATGTCTAATAGTCTGTCTGCTATTGTCCCAGGAAAACAGCAAACCACCTCTCTACCATCAGGTGTTAGACCCACCACCCTCATAGTGCCCCTTTCCATGAGTCCCCCATTACAGATGCATTACTCTTATCTCTTTTGAGGCAGACATTTTCCCTATCATACTCTGTAGTGTTACTTGCCTATTAAGTACACTTGTCACATTTTCAGTTATGAATGTCAGTTGGGATTCTTTTGCTCTTAATTGACCAAATTAACCAGTAGCTACGAAACTGGTAGAGGATTTTGTACCTGAGCTGCGGTGTTTGTTTTAACTTTCACAACTGGAGTTGAATGAAATAAAGCCTATTTTGCACCTTACTGGTAGTGCTGGTATCTGCTACTCATCTGTTGGAACTGATACCGAGCACACCATGTGGATTCTGAGCTGGAATTGCTGTGGGGTTTTAATTAAGTGAACCTATTATTTTTGTAGCATCCTGGTTTCTTAGACTTTATTTTCCCTCCTCCTTCTACCCTTCCTACTCTCATCCCTGTCCATCCTCCTTCTCTGACTTGTATAGGACTTGGAGGGGGCTGCAGCAATGGTTCCCTATGTAGCACAATGGCTACATCCCTCAGTTGACATATTTCAGCTCTTGGGCTTCCAGCTCTGCCCGCACAACCTAAAAACTCCTACAATTGAGACAGTAGCCACATTTCCAAAGCACCCTCTGGTTTACCACCATATCACACATCATAATGATCAGTTCCAAGACTGATCTCTGTGGTACTCCTCTGGTGACTCCCTAACCTCTGAGTCTTCCCTTTTTAGGACAACCCACTACTTTATTTTACATAGCCAACTTCATCATAAAGGACCACTTGGGTAGTTTCTTTAGAGACATTCCATTCTCCTCTAGTGATTCCTCCTATTTTTTCTATACTGAAAATGGTCTGCAAGGTATCCTGGCAACTTCCCTGTACTTTTCTGGCTTTACCATAGGAGGGATAAAAAGCAGTAACTGACCCAGAAGGACAATGATACTTCACACAGCCTGATGCCAGCTCTATGGCTACCATGGCAGATTATGATTGATTGAAGAGGCCCTGACATCTTCACTCTTTGTTGTTGAACAAGGAGTCTAGAGAAATTGGCACAAGGGGCAAGAGAGTCTTCACCTTTACTTCATTTGGTCTCAGAGTGCTAACTGCAATGCTTACCTGTTAAAGTATCTATACCCTTTGTGGAAGACCCTTGTCCATAGGTCTGGGGGATTTATCAGAAAGCAGACTGAAAACAAAGGCTCTATCATACCAAATATAGGGTATGGTGATAGAAAACCATATATTAAGGTTAACACATAATGTATGGAATAGGGCAGCTGCTGCACGGACCTTCATGAGAGGTAACTCCAGGCTCCGAATTTAAGTTTTTGCACCAGAAGTGCAACAAGGAGTCATTAAAACTGTCCTTTTGAACATTGCAAATTGTTCGGTCCACAAGTAGAAGTTACCTTGATAGACCAAAGAATTTCAGACAAACTCTGCTTTCCATCAAGACTCTTACCTTGCCAATCTTTTAGGACAAGAGGTTTCTTTAGATTGGAATCTTGTCCATTTCTGGCAAACTGAAGGGTAGGTAGAGTCAGTCATTAGCAGTTTCTAAGAGATTCTTAAAGACCCAAAAAAGAAAGGCACATGGAGCTGATAAACATGCTGCCACTACACCATTCTTCTGATGAAGAGATTAGCCACTCCAGTGTAGCCTGATATACAGATAGGGGGCATCATCTCTGTATTTCATGGCCACTGGCAAGCAGTGATGTCATAGAGATGGAACTCAAGATACCTTAGTCTGTGTACTCCATCCCATTCCTGTCACTTCTTCCAGATTGGCAGTCAGTGCCTTGCAGGCAATCCAAAGCCTGTCTTTACATTCTACAAAGGAAGGTGGAGCTCCTCCTTTACAACAGAGCAATACAGGAAGTGCCAGACCTAGAAAAGCATCAAAGGTTCTATAACCATTACAACCTTGTGCCAAATCCCACAGGAGGATTCCAACAAATTCTAGGCCTTTGAGCTGTATAAACTCCCCACTGGCCCAGCATCTGCATGCTTTGATGATGTCACATGCCAGGTGTGTTTGTGCACAGACAGTCTGTGCATAAGGGCAGACCTGGACTCCTCAGAGGCAGTTGATTTGGGAGAGATCAAAGAACATCTGGTGCCAGTATGGGTTACTGGACTGTTTAGACAGGAATGCAGCTGCACTTTCCTTAATCATTCCCACAGACTGGCACAGGCAAATAGTACCCCATCCTAGTTGAAATGGGTAAGAGAGATCTGTAAATTGTTAAGGTGGGTCTCAAGAACTTGGTGGGATACAGAGGGGTCCTGAAGGCTGTAAGTGATGCATGGGATAAGGGATGCATGAGTTGTAAGAAGAAACTTGAAACACCATCTATAGTGGCAGGGTGAGGGTGGAGGACTTTTCGCCAGCAGGGGGAGGGGCACTTTTAACTTAATTTTTCCCTCTCTTTTTTAGGACAGATTGCTGAACACTAAAATCAATACTAGGAAATTATGAGATAGAAAAAAGGCAATTTGCCTATCTGGACTTTCCCTCCACTTTTCAGTGGTTGTAGCTATTAATGTTATTCTCTATCAGAAACATATTAATTTTGTTTTTGAATGTTGTTTCATTGTGAGCACTTATTATGTCTTCTGCTAATATGTTCCATGTCCTTGCTGTTCGATTTGTAGAAATGTTCCTCCTAAGCTCTGTCCTGGCTACACTGGTCACATAATTTTATCAACTCAAAATATTTTTGATACAATTGTTTATCCCTCTTTGAAATCAAATATTGCTTTTATGATATATTGAAATTTGGAAAAATTACATTATCTGACAGTATTTGACCTTTTTCAGATAGAGTCTGAAACATCATACAGCAAGGCTGGTTGTAAACAGATATTTAACACACTAAAACTAAATAATTGTTTAAAGAATTGTTTAGACAGGCATTCCCACCATTAGTTATCCAATGACTATAAAGTCTTGATCCTAAAATACTGCTTTGTTTTATGAATCTGTTTGCTTTAGGTGCAGGGGGAATGCCGCCACAAGATGTAATCACAGCCATGCTACAAGCCTTTCAAAATCACTTATTACAACAGGGGTCTTCAGCAATCCGATTTATCAACATAGTTGTTTTAGAGAACAAAGTTTTCAATGGATTCATTGAAGGTCAAAAGCAATGGGTCCAGTCACAGGTACTGTATGCAAATTATTTTTATGTAAAAAAGGTAACAGCCAATAAAACAAGAAAATATATGGTGTTCCTTAGTGGACATGATCTTTGCCCCTTGAGTTCATCTGCATCTGTTGCTTAATCACTTGTTGAAGTCATAATCCTCTGTGGCATCGCAATTTGTTGCTATGGAAATTATTATGATATCCCAAACAGAGGAATGTGAGTAGACAACGATCCTGTCCCCAAGTAAATTAACCTAGTAATGAAGAATTACCAAGACTTCAATAAATAAATGAAAAATAAATAAAAAGAATTAACAGAATAGAAGTAAAGAAAATATGTAAACTGTAAACAGAACTGTGTCCAGATATGTTGTTCCTAAAAGTGACAAATGCACTTAAACATTTGCTTTATACAAGTGGTTATCTACTGATAACCAGATTATCCAGAGGAGGAGGAGGAAGCGCATCCTGGTGGGGGACTCCATCGTAAGAGGGATCCAGCTAGGAACACAGGAGGGGGAGGACAGGGAGGTGAGGTGCCTACCAGGTGCCACGGCATGGAGGGATGGAAGGAAGATACTGGGGATCACTGGGAAGGCAAGACGGGAGGGTGAGCTGGATGTCATTATCCACCTAGGTACTAATGACTTGGCAAATGGGGAGCCAAAGGAAGTTCAGGAAGAGTTTAGGAAACTGGGGAGGGGTCTCAAGCAGTAGCTACTTCTGTCACTTTCTCAGAAGTACTACCTGTGAGAGGCAAGGGAGAGCATAGGAGTGCATGCACCAGGAACTTTAACTCATGGTTGAAGAACTGGTGCTGTGAGGAAGGGTTTGATTCATTGGTGACTGGGGACCCACCTGGAGGATGGAGGTTTGTTCAAGCCTGGACGGCCTGCATCCATCCTGGAGGAATCCAAGCACTCAATGATAAGTTTAAATGCCACATTGACAAGCATTTAAACTAGCAGCGGGGGTGGCAGGCCAGCAAGGATTTGCACTCTACTTGCTCACCCCCACAGCTAGTAGTGGGAACCAGTGAACCAGAGGGAGTGGCTATCTCTGCAAAGCAGTGTGCAAAGATGGAGATTAGTGTCCAAAAGGTGGATAAGCAGAAAAGGGCAAAATTCAGCAGAAGGGCAAACAGCAAGGAGAACCAGGGATAAATGAAAACCAAGGAAGGGGCTGGAGTAGAACAGTGAAGCAGTCTAGGGAGGTCAAATCATGGAAAGCCATGTGTGCAAATGCCAGGAGCCTTAGCAACAAGATGGAAGATCTGGAGGCTGTCATGGTACAGTCAGACCTGGACATTGTGGCCATCACTGAAACCTGGTGTAATGATAACCATGACTGGGAGATGGCCATACCTGGCTACAACATATTCAGAAGAGACAGAGCAGGCAGGAAGGGAGGAGGAGTGGCACTGTATGTGAAAATGACATAAGGGCCCACAGATCCAGGAGGAACAAATGGGGAGAGATACTGTGGGTTAAGCTGGAAAGGAAAATGGGGCCAGCCATCCGCACAGGTGTGGTCTATAGACCACCAGCCCAGGAGGAAGAAACAAATAGGAGTTGATGCTAGCCATCCAAAGGATGGCAGACAAGGTGAGGTAGTACTGGTTGGAGACTTCAATATACCAGACGTGGACTGAGCATCCCAGCAGCAGCATCAACTAGGAGCAGATTTATCCTGGACTCCTTCAGGGTGCCTTCCTCAAGCAACTGGTCATGGAACCAACTCGGCAGAAGGCAATACTGGACCTTGTGCTCACAAACAGGGACAGTGTGATGGGGGTAACAGTGGGGGAGCACCTGGGTAACAGTGACCACCAGTCATTGTGGTTTGAAATCACAGAAAGAGCAGAACCAAACCATACAAAAACACGTATCCTGGATTTTAGGGGGGCAGACTTTGGGAAAATGGGGAGATACTTGAAAGAGGCATTAAGGGGAATGGGACAGGAATCAGGGGTTGAGGAACAGTGGGCAGTATTTAAAATGGGGATTATAAGAACAACAGAATTATGCATTAAGCAGGTTAGCAAGAGGAAAAGGAAGAGGAGACCATTATGGTTTTTCCAAAGAGGTAGCAAAGAAAGTGAAAGCCAAAAAGATTGCATTCAGGCAATACAAAAAGACACAGGCAGAAGGGGATAGGGAGAAGTACCAGGAGAAGCAAAGGGAGGCAGGAAAGTCAGTAAGGAAGCCAAAGCTCAGACAGAAGAACACATTGCAAAATCAGTGGGTAAGGGACAAAACCTTTACAGGTACATAAGTGAAAAAAGAAAGACAAAGGGAGGGATAGTGAGACTGAAGGGGGAGGATGGGAGCCGAGTGGAGGATGACAACAATAAAGCTGACATATTAAACAGGTATTTCTGCTCAGTCTTTACTAAGGAAGAGGGGGGTAATGGGTCTGAAGGGAGTACAAGGAGTGAGAATGGTGCAGAAATGGACACAAGTCCCTTTACACGAGAAAGGGTCCTGAAGGAACTGGAAGTAATAAGAGCTGATAAAGCAATGGGACCAGATGGGGTGCACCCTAGGGTCCTTAAAGAACTAAGAGAGGTGGTGGCTGAACCTCTGGCTATCCTGTTCAGCCAATCACTGGAAACAGGGGAGGTACCCAAAGACTGGAGGACAGCAGATGTAGTCCCCTTATACAAAAGTGGGAACAAAGAGGAAGCAGGGAACTACAGACCAGTCAGCCTCACCTCGGTAGTGGGAAAGATCATGGAAGCACTACTGAAGGAGAGATTAGTGGAACATCTGGTTGTCAATGGACTACAGGACCCAAGGCAGCATGGTTTCACCAGAGGGAGGTCATGTCAGACCAACCTCATTGAATTTTTTGACTGGGTGACTAGGGAGGTGGATCAGGGGAGGGCAGTGGACATGGCCTATCTGGACTTCAGCAAGGCCTTTGACACTGTGCAACATAGAAGACTATTACACAAACTGGGAATATGGGTGTGGGCAGGACAGTAGTGTGGTGGGTAGGTAACTGGCTGGGGTGGCAGGACACAGAGGGTGGTGGTAAATGGTTGTCACTCCACAGAGGAAGAGTAACCAGTGGGGTACCACAGGGATCAGTGCTGGGACCGGTCCTATTCAACATCTTCATCAGTGACATTGCACAGGATCTAGAAGGCAGAATTTCACTGTTCGCTGATGACACAAAGCTCTGTAACAGAGTAGACACACCAGAGGTGTAGACAGAATGAGAAGGGACCTGCAGAAACTTGAAGAATGGTCAAGGGTTTGGCAGTTGAAATTCAATGCAAAGAAGTGCAAGATAATGCATATGGGGCACAAAAACCTGGCACAATATATCAGTTGGGGGTGAGGATATAGCATGCACCAAGCAGGAAAGGGATCTTGGGGTTGTCATCTCTGATGACCTCAAGGTAGGGAACATGTGACAAGGCATCAGGTAAAGCAAATAGGATGCTGGGATGTATAGGCAGGGCATCACCAGCAGAGGAAAAGGGAGGTAGTAATTCCGCTATACAAGACACTAGTGAGGCCCCACCTGGAGTACAGTGTACAGTTCTGGAGACCATACCTACGTAAGGACATAGACAGGGTAGAGAAGGTTCAGAGGAGGGCAACAAAGATGGTGCATGGGTTGCATCACAAGTCCTATGAAGACAGGTTGAAGGAACTGAACATGTACTCCCTGGAGGAGAGGAGGAGAGGGATATGATAGAGACATACAAGTATCTTACAGGAGGAACAGGGTGCAGGAAAACACTATTTTTAAGCAAAAAGATGTTTCAGGACTAGAGGGCATGGGATGAAGTTGGAGGGAGGGCGATTCAGAGGAAACATGAGAAAGAATTTCTTCACAGAACGGGTGGTGGACAAGTGGAACACCCTGCCAGAGGAAGTGGTGGGGGCTGAAACAATCACGGGATTTAAGAATGCATGGGATAGACATAAAGGAATTCTAGAGGGCAGGGGTAAGGGGAAACAGACTTCTAGGAAAACAAACTGAACTTACAAGCTCAAATGGGCAGACTAGGTGGGCCATAGGCCCTTATCTGCCGACACTGTCTATGTATCTATGTATCTATGTACTGTCAGAAAGTACAGTAGTCTCAGAAAAGTTACACTGATTCCAATACTCTTTTTTATTTAGTATGCTGTTCAGTGCAAGATTGCTTCTACAATTTTTAAATTATTCGGGTCTTGTCCCATCCCACTGTACCTCTCTAATTTAACCTCTTCCCTATCCTTTTGCTGGCTTCTTCTTTTTTCTTCATGTTTTTTGAGAGTTTTTACTTTAGCATTTGTGCTTCTCACATCTGGAATAAACATCCTCTTCATCTTCATCTTCATTTAACTGACTGCACTCACCATTTTAAATCTCACTGCAAAACATTCATTTTCTCTTGGTTATCTATCTTCATTCCAAATTTTACTATTTGGGTTGGTAATAATAGTACTTTGTTTAGTACATCTGTATTTCAATAATTATTCCATTTAATAAATATACACTTGGGGGGACAAATTCAGAGCCAGACAGAAGTGCGTGCATAACAGTGTGTCGTGCAAAACAGATGCACCAGCCGACTCTGTTGCCATATTCAAACAGAATGCATGATTGGCACAGGTCATGCAATTCATGTGAATATGGGACTCTGGATGCATAGCACAAAGTAGTTGGCCACCATGGTTGGGCAGCGCAACCAGGGTTTGGTGCTGAAGACTGCCAATGGGGGCATGCATGGCACTTGGGTTAATACCCCAATACTGACACTGTAGTGCAGCATGAGGGGGTGCTGCACTCTTGATGTGCCATCTTTCAGATGAGATGTTAAACCGAGGTCCCATCTGCCTGTACTGGTAGTAGTTTCAGGTGGATGTTAAAGATCCCATGGCACTTCTCAAAAAGAGTAGGGCAATTTTTTTATTCAAAACTAAAAACAAAATATAGAAAATCATATTACATCATACAAAATCATAATGAAAAGAAAATCAAAAGCATACGTAAGTATTACATCATACATTAAACTGTAACATTAAGCAATTCACAGTTATACGCTGCCCCAAAAAAGGATAGAGAAATGTTATTTATTTTGAAAGGAGAGAAAAAAAAAAAGAATACTCAACAGTGGTAACTCACACAAAACTATTATATAAAACAAAATCAAATAAATATTACAGGCATACCTTATCCAAATGTCAAAAGAACCGTGCCCCCCCAACTAGCTGAGTGGGGAAATGTTTTCATTTAAACATCCAAAAAAATATACAACTGTACAAAAATAAGTAAAATAAATAATTTAAGCATACAATTCCTTCCATAAATATCTAAGACAGAGATGAAATCATGAATATGACTTAAATACCCTGAGCTGAAAACAAAATATGTAATACTCCATACAATATGTACAAGCCCCCCTTCCCCTATAGAGCTGGGGAATTCTTCATGCCACCAGACTATAGAGCATGTAGAAAATCAGTGTCTCATCCCACATAAACTTAAAAGAAAGGGGAAAAAACAGAAATAAGTATTTCTTACATATATAAAAACTAAAATCTCCCATGTGTAACCCATAAGCTGAGTAGGCAATATCAAAATGGGGAATCTCATCCAGTGTCCAGCCAAGTAATAGCTTTCCATTTTTAGTAAAACTATGTAATGACAGATTTTGTTTATTGATCCTCAGCAGGTTCTGAATCCACCCATGTATATGCCAAAACAGTTGTTCAGGTGATATGTACAGGTTCGGCAACGACCAAGTGCAGCGAACTTGCCAGACATAATATTTTACACCCCCTAAAAGAAGTCTCATGGCATCTGAGTCAAACCTGTTCCAACTATCCGGTAGAATTCCTAAAAACAATGTCTGTTTATCTAAATTAGTAAAAGTTGTGTGATCCCACCTAGTAGTTAAAATTGACCAAAACGGTATTATGTAAGGACATTCAAAAAATAAATGTTCCATTGTTTCTATAATATTTTTACACAAAGTTCTTCTAGGACAAATCTACCTCTACACCTTTATATTTTAAATTTCCCTTGACATTTAATTTGCCATGCCCTGTGAGCCACATAACATCCCACATGTATGTTGGAGTACCCAGGTAGAAGAGCATATTTTGGATTTGTCACACTTCGGTTCTAGACCTTGCCAAAAATGTGGGAAATTCTAAAAAATAATTGGTCTGGATATGTGCATATGTTTCCTTTCGGGGAACTATGTACAATCATTGACTGGGAGACTTTCCAAAGTTTCAATTTACTAAAACAAGATTGAAAATACTGTGGCAGATCCTGAATAGGCTTCTGTTTAGGGATAATCCCCTCCCAAGTCCAATGGTCTAACCAAGGAGAAATATGGTCCTTCACCCATGGCACCCAAATGGCTGTTGTACCCAACAACAGAGGGTGACCATTGACGTATAAAAAGTTACAAAAAAAGAACAAAATAGGGGTCACCATGTTAAGCCCCCCTGTTTCACCTTCAGATATAAAATACCTCTCTTGATGGGGTTCAGGTGACTATCCCAAATTGCCTGAAAGAAAACGCTAAACAAAGCTGTATCAAGTGATTGTAGTAATGCATAAATGGCACTTAAGTGTAAAAATGTACCTATCAGAAAAGTTTTTACCATAAAGACTCTTTTTTGACATCCTCCATCTATTCCAATAAGCTACTCTTATTTTAGCTGCCTGTATCAAGCTGTCCCAATTACAAGTAGCAACATCTGGCATACCAAAATAAATACCCAGGATCTGACAGACTTGTGTCTTAACAAGGATACCCATAATGGTGTCATGGAGTGACCTGCGTGAGCCAATAAGAAAGCACTTACTTTTATCCAGATTGAATTTGGCTTCAGTCCCCATCATATAGGCTACCATTATGGCTTCAGTAGCATCACAGGATGGAACATCTGCTAGAAAAAGACACAAATCATTTGTGTAAGCTACAGATTTGATTTCCATGTCATGACAACCCAATGATAAACCTCTAATATCTGCTGATTTAAAGATACTAGAAATCAAAGGTTCTAAAGATAAAGGGATGGATTTTCAAACCCCAGTGCAAGCTGCGACAATGGCAGCTTGCACAGAGTGCGGTGCACCTGGGACCATGCGCCCAAATGTCTATTTAACAGGGTCCCGGCACCTAAGTCCAGTGGCTTGCAGCAAAGGGGATGCTGTGCCTGATGTAAGGTGCACCCACCAGGAATGCCTCAATGGCTGCAGGGAGTCTGCTGCACCCACGGACAGGGGCTGGCAACCAGGCACTGCCCCCCCAACACCACTGCAACAATGGCACTGGTGCCGCAACACTCCTCGGTACCCTGGTGGGCTACTGCCCCCACGTGGTACCCATCTCAGCACTCCCATCCCCCTCCTGCACCCTGATCCGGTGACCAGCACAGCCCTCCACATGCCACCCCAGCTAGCCGCTGAATGGGAAGTCTGTGCATGTACTGTATACTGTATGCAGTGCACCCACTGACAGCTCATTCGGTGGCTGGCCATGAAGGCATGTGGAGGGCTGTGCTGGTCACTGGATCCGCAGGAGGTGGGAGTGCTGAGATGGGTACCACAGGGGGTTGGCAGGATGCACGGCTGTGGGTGTCGGGGACCATGATCGGTGGGGGACCACCGACTACCAGGAATCACCCACCGGGGATGGATGGGGTGGGCCACAAGGTGGAGCATACAGGACAACCCCCCAGGAGCCATCTATGTCCTCTTAGACCTGCTCCTTGCTGGTCTAAGGGTACTTGGCACTTGGTTCCTGGGGGGGTCTTTCAAATTCCAGATCCGAGGGCTGCAGCAGTCTGGGTCTGCCAGCAAGCCCCCAGCACCATGCCACAGCAACTTTCATGGTGCAAGGCTGGTGCTAGCACACATTGGTGCAGGCTGTCTTCTGGGTGATGCAGGCTGCCTTTCAAAATTGCACTTGGCACAACGCTTGGTGCAAGGTGTCCTTGCATCAGACCTGTTCAACACAAGCACCTTGTGTCAATCTAAGGCCTTTGAAAATCTAGCCCAAAATGTATAGAATAGGACTTAAAGGACAACCCTATCTAACACCCCTAGCAAATTGTCATCTTCTACCTATCCACCCATTAACATAGGGTGCAACTTCGGCATGGGGGTAGCAAATTTGTAACCAATGAATAAAGGGTTGAGGAAAACCCATTTTCTTCATACAGTTCCAAAGATATAAACTGTCAAATGTCTTAGCCTGGTCCAGATTAATGCACACCCCTGTCTGTTCTTCCATTGTTCTCCGTTCTAAAATTTCCCTAACGATAAGCAGAGCATCTGTAATATGTCTGCCTGGCACCGAGCAGAACTGAGTAGGGTGGATAATATATTCCAAGAAACCTGAAATCCTATGGCTAAAATCTTTGTAAAACTTTTACAGTCTGAGTTCAATAATGTACAGGGATACCAAATGTTGAGGCACTCTTTGTCCCCTGATTTGAAGAAAAATGATAATAAACCTAGGTTCATTCTGTCTGGAAAACTGCCCTGGGATAGGCAAGCATTAAACATTGACACTGTGTGTGTCTCTAGAGTTACACCTATGCAACTATATACTGTAACTCATCAGGAAGGCCATCCCCCCAGGCACGTTTTAATGTCGTAACCCTTTTACCACAGTACGAAATTCCTGTACAGAAATGGGCGCTTAGAAAGAGAGATAAAACTGCTCTGGAATCTTGGACAATGTACTAAGCGCTAGCCATTGATCAATATCCTCCTGTGTAAGGGAAGGATGTACACTAGACAAGTTCGAGATGTGATCATCCATGACCTGTAAAATCTGTTTCTGTGTTTTGATATGCTGTCCCTGAGAATCTAAAAGGCTACATATTTCCTTTTTGTTTCCTTTGGGCAGCCCAACTGTCAAATGGATTAATGCATGCCTTTTTACCTTGTGTGCCATATTTCTGTTCCCTTTCCAGTTGTTTTCGTTTGTCACAATTTATTTGGGCCAATTGTCCCTTCTCTAGGGATAGTTCATGTGCGTCCACCTGTAGGCCGGAATTCAAGCAGGGATAAAAAGACCTCAATGTATTTTGCAGGTTTTGCTTTTTATTCCTTTTAAATTTCCCTAAAAGCCATCCTATCTTTGAAAAATAATCACGGAAATCTTTTTTTGAGTCCTCCCACCAGGCTTGCTGGCTATCGCAAAGAAAGAATACTGATTTACGAGCCTCTAAAATATCTTGGAAGCCTTTCAGAACTTTAGGGATTTCTAACAGTGACAGATTTAATCTCCAGTGTCCTGGTTGCTTTGATGTGTCACCTAAAGTGAAACTGTCAAACTCAATACTCCGTGGTCTGAGGTGGCAACCAAATAAACCTCTGGGGAGTAAAACTGTAAAGTGGGGGAAATAAACCAATAATCAATCCTAGATTTTCTGTTACTTTGTAAAAATGTAAAGGACACTATATCCTCAATTACATCCTTTAAACCCGTTGTTAACAATTCATTTAAACATTTTGTGTCACAATACACTTTAAAGGCTGTATTTATTGCAGCTTTATTGTTTCTAGAGATATTAAAATCTCCCCCCCCCCAAAAAAACATTTTGGCTGGTAAATAAGTAAGGTTGAATCTGTTGTAATAATTGAATTCTGGCTCATTTACTTTGCGGGGCTTAGATGTTAATAAGTCGAAATGTGACATTATCAATAACAACATCTAACAAGAGTGCATGTCCGAGGGCAATATCAGTGAGGTCTGTGACTGATATTGCCTGTGTAGTGAAACAAATCTCTACCCCTGAGCACAAGTCCTTCCTACCCCCTGACCAAAAACAGGGTCCCCACCCCCATGCAGTGGAAGCCGTTTCGAAGTCCTGTAAAGTGTATAATCTGGTGTCTAGAAAAAATGTGTCATATACTAGATCTAAAAAAATCTCAAATGTTGCAAGCCTCTTGGATGCTGTCCTGATACTATTGGTGTTAGGACTAGCAATTGAAAAATTGTAGCCCACTGAAGTAGATAGATGAGTGGTTTAGGTGGTAGTAGATGACTTTCTAGTACTTTTACGAAGACCCACTCTGCTTCCATTTTTTTTTATTTGGATTTGCCCACCACTTTAGGCTTTGAAACCAAATCAGGATCTGACAGCCCATCTACCTGCAAGGAGAGTCTGGAAGCATTATCTGAATCATTGTCTTCGTTATCTAAGGGGGCTAAGATGCCATACTTATTTGATATGGGTATAGGTTCTGGAGCTTGGGCCCAATCCACTGGTTTACCCTGACCACCACCATGCCTGACTTCATGAAACCTAGTCATGTCCTCTACTAATACCTGGGGTTGGGGAGGTTGCATCAAGGCCTCACCTTGATCTCACAGGGGGATTGTACCTACCCTAGCTGATGTAGAGCCACTCGATGCCATGTCTACATGACAGTCTAAGGATTTAGGTCTCTAGGGGAGAGGCATAGGTAGAGAACTCACCTCTGGGGTTCTAATGGTCACTGGACTATTATGTAGCAAAGGGCCTGGGGGGGGGCCTGGCCTGTGAAAATCAGTCACGCTTCTAGCCGCTTTGTAGATATATAAATCCTGCATAGCTTAGTCAGACTCTTCTGGGTTATGGGCCGCCCAAGGGCAGTTCATGAAGGAATGACCCATTTTGTCACAAAGATTGCACTTTAGGGAGTTTTCACATTGGTAGCCTGAGTGGCCTAAGTCCCCACACTGAAAACGCACTACTTTTTCACAATTTGTACTAATGTGCTGGTGTGATCAACATTTGTGACATTTTCTGGGCTGCCCAGAATAACACAAAAACCCTTTGTCTCTCCCAATGAAGAAGCAGTTAGGTAAGTGATCATATTCATTGTTAGCACTGCGCAATTTAACTTTTTTGCACCAATCCCCATCCCAGAATCCCTCCCCATCTAGAATGAGATCTGGAGTATCCTGGACTTCACATCTCTTGTCTAACCAATATAAATATCAGCCACATTAACACTTTTGTTCCTAAACAACACTGTAATAACTCTAAAAGGTTGTTTAGTTAAAGGTATCACTTGAAAGTGTGACCATAGAGGGTTGGTTTTTAAAGATGTATATTTTGTCCAAAACGTTTCTAGAATGTCTCGGGTACGGAAACTAACGTCAAAGGAATGCTGTCCCAGAACATGTATCAGAGTGTAAATGTCTGCTGGTATAAAACTGAGGGACTGTTTAATCAAAATATGTCCCACATAGAATCTGTCCGGGAGTTTGTCCATTCCTCCCATGTACCTAAGTTGAACTGCATTTCTGCGTTTGGCCTGTTCAATTGGTTTTGCAAAAAGATCTGCATACGTGTTTTTCTTGGGGTGTCCTGAGGTGGTCCTGAAGGTGCCTCAGTGGCTTGTGGACCCCTTTCCTTGTCTGAAAAAGTCTAGCCGAGACAGCTGTAGCTATGTCTTCCACCTGCTGATCAGGAAGTAAAATAATAAGAACAGTATCTGGGTTCATCACTGCATCTGCCACCGAGTGCTCCAGTCCTTCCCTTGGAGCATTGTCCTGAGCTGCTTGCAGACCAGGAGGTGCATTCTGTACTCAGTGTTCCAAAATATCTTTAGGCAGTGATTCATCCACCACCCAAATACCTGCGGGTGTTTGCCGCCAACCGGCATTAGAGAGAGCTCTTTCCCGTGACCAGGAGCCGTCTCCTGAGATCTGTGCTGCCTCATCGGAATGCATTCTGTGATTCTTGCAGCCCCCTCTCTGCTGCCTTCTTGCCATCACTTGTGCTTGCTCCGGTCATAAAAATCTTCTGCACCAGCTGTCCTGAGTCTGGTGATGGTCCTACCAGCCATTTGGATTTTTTTCCCAGGCGTTTAACCTGGACTGAGGAAAGAGCCAATTCTATTTGTTGAAGCTGGTCTTGTAGCAATTAGCATTGTTGTTCAAAATGAACTAAATCTCCACTGTCCACGTTATCTGCTTCAAGCACTGTCTGTTTGGCAGAACCAGAAATAGTTGCTGGGTGAATAGTCTGGTTTAAAGAGTTCATCATGGTATTCTCCACTTCTGTAATGCTCATCAGTGCACAACCTTCCTCCTCGACATTAAGCTGTGCACTGTCCTCCTCCATCATGGCCACATACAGGATAGCACCCCCTACCAAAAGAGATGGGGAATTTCCCTGGTGTCCTGGCCAAACTTTCCCCCATTCACTAAAAATACCACCAACAGCTTAATCTGGTTCAAGGTCAGTTGGCATTCATCTATATCCCCCTGAAAATAGGCAACATTTATTTAGTGCACTTACCCGGTCAACAAAAACTAAATAAATAAATAAACATACTAATGAGCTCATTGGGAATGCATGGCACAACCAGGGCCCATGTATGCTCATTATGAGTTCATTAGCTTGGCAGGCCCGGCAGAATGTGCTGGGCCAGCCACCTCCCAGCCCAGATCATAGTAAAACCAGATAGGAGCCCTGCCAGCCATGGTAGTCTGGTGGTACCGCCCTCCCAGCCCTGATCTCTGATATATGTAGTGATAACTAACCCCATTCCCCAGCATTCCCATTATGTAGGGTCCCCCCTTCCAGCCCTGATCCACGAAATGACAAATAATAATTATCTCCATTCTCCGGCTTTTCCATAGTGTAGTGGCCTCCTCACCCTTGTCCCGCTCAACATGAAAGTAGAACCATCCCCTGCAATCCCTGGTAGTCTAATAGTCCCCCTTCCCCAGCCCTGATCTTACTCATGACATGCCATAAGTCAGGAGCAGCCCCATATCCCTGGTAATCTATTGGCCCCCCTTGCCCCCACTCCATTGGGATGGGACCCCCCACCCTGCTCCCATTCAAACCCAACCACAGCCGGCGACTGGCTTAGCCCTCCTCACACCACCATGGCCAGCCGCCGAATGAACTGCCAATGAATGCGTACAGTGCATAGTACATGCTCATTGGTTCAATCAATGACTGCCAGAAATTGAGGTGGATGGTTCTACTTTCATGCTGAGAGGTGCACTCTGGTCTGCTGAATATTGCTGTCACGCATTTTCACAGGTGCATGATGCATCTGCAGTTTGTGCCATGTATCTGCTGTGAATATGGGGGCCTTGATGTTATGTTAGTATGGCATGTTACTGTTTTTTCCCAGCATTTTTATTCATCATGTATTCACATTAATTTCTGCTTTTATTTTTTCTTTTATTACTTCATAAGGCATTTTTTGATATACTTGTACAAAGGACGTAATATAAAATGAAGTTGCATTGCGTGTTTTACACAAGTTTAATTTCCTATCCTCTGATGCAGCTTATGTAAAACAGTATTTTTATTCCTTTAATCCTTAGACCTGTAAATATGATGTTATAAAAATATTGTTAAGCTGTTATATACATTTTCTGATTCTTGGTTTACTTTCCCCTCTTATAAGCAGGTTGTGCTATGATGGAGTAATTAAAATTAAAGGGACATTGTCAACCTTTTTTGGATTTCTGGTTAAAAACTCACATGTTGTGATTGCTTACCTGCTCTAAAATTCATTGATATTGCTGGTAGTTTTGTCTGCCTCCTTGCTTAGCAGAACTGAAATGCATGCAAATGTATAGTTACTGTATACTCAACCTTGATTTTTTTCAAATCTTGATCTATGCTTGTTGCATTCTTCCTGAACATTAGAAACACCGCCAAACAGTGCAGCCACTCATGATGCAATAGTCTCTTCTACTCCCACTGCATTATGAGTGGCTCTTAAGCGTACGACAAAACACCAAAACAGAAAGCCAGTATAGGACAACGAGAGGTTGCAATACCGCAAATGGGTTTGTGTGTGGTACTGCATCCTCTTACTGTCCCAGGCAGAGGATAAGTCCTCTGCTGGGATAGAGATTTGCTAAGCAGCTGCCATGGCTTGACAGGATGAGCCACTGATAGCAAGAGAGGCAGGCAGTGCATTTGGGTTTGAGTCCCAGTCCCAGACACATAGAATTGTTTTATTTTTTTGCACTTTGTGTGATATTTACTTTTAGTCCCCCCTCCGGAGTTAGTTATCTTAATTGGGGGGTCAGAGGCGCAGACCCCATAATGGAGGGTGCGGTGTGCAAGGCCTCCCACAAAAACAAGACTTGTGCCGCATGCAATATATTGCGCTGTATTGGCAGTGCAGTATATTGCTGCGGCATAATGTCTTGCAACATTATGACCCTGTGCCTCCATAAGTCGAGGAAAGATGCAGTGGGAACTGATAAAGGAATGTAATAAATATGTTTTTGTGTGGTAACACTGTTATGCTGGCAATCTGTTTTTCACATTTTAAAAGAAAAAAAATAATCAGAATCAAACTACCAGCTATATCAGCAGTCTCTACAGAATGTGAATAATCATAAAATATGTTTTCAGTGCTGTAGTGGGCATAGCCCTGCAAACCTCTTGCTATGAGAAAAGGATTCCCACATTCCTTGCATTCCTTGCAACCAAATAACACGTTAGACATTGAGCACAGCTGTCTCCACATCCGTGGTGTCCCTGGAACACTTCACTCCTTGTCTGAACTAACACTGCACTATTTTTTGCCTGATTGTGATGCTGAGGGATTGGGCATCCCCAGTGTCACTCTTATGTTTCTAGGGGTGAGGTGGTGGGTGCTGAGAGGGAGGATCGGTTGGGGGAGCTATCTATAATTTCAAAGAAAAAAAAAATTGGCGGTCATGGTCCACTCTGCCGTGTCCAACATGGCCAGCTCACACCACGATGCATGCACTAGTGGTTGTGCATGCGCAATAGACTGCACTGGCCATTTCAGGCATGGCACATTGATGATTTTTTTCTTATAAATTACAGATGCCCCACCATATGATCCTCCCTCTCAGCACCCACCACCCTACACCCACCAGAAACATAAGTGACACTGGGGGTGCCTAATCCCCCAGTGTCGCAATCAGCATTTCCCCAAGTTTTTTCATATTCCCCCACCTGATTCTCTCTCTCAGCACCCACCCTCCTCCCCCAAAACATAAGAGTGACATTGGGGATGCCCAATCCCCCAGTGTTGCAATCAGGACACCCTGCATTTTCTTTTCTCATATTCCCCCCACCTGACCCTCCTTCTCAGCACCCACCACCCCAATTTCTCCAAGAAACATAATAGTGCAGAAATCCTCTGCCTTTTTTGTACCTGTAAGAAGAAAAACATCCATCAGTGTCTTTTGTGGCCAAGACTCCCTCCACCCAACCCTCCCACTCAGCACCCCTCTCCCCAATGCCTTACTTACCATTTGGAGATCCAACACCACAATCCTCTCTGGACCACAGACGTGTCTTCACTCTTCAAAGCTGGACCTTGAACTGAAGAAACAGGTATGCAGTTCAATGGTGTTTTTAACTTAGTGGCATAGTTTTGGCATTTATGCATATTTTTGGGCCAAGTTTTCAACATGCCTTTTTGGGACACCACCTCAGGAACAATACAAGTGAGGTTAGGTAAGTCTGTCCCAAAAGGTGATTTTGGGGTCACTGCGCAATATCACCTTTTGGTCAGGAGTTGAACATTTTCTCCAGCACTGTTCATGAAATGGGGTCACACTATTTATTTATTGAATTTTGTTGACCAAGTAAACCCACTGAGACTTGCAGTCCCTTTTTCAGGGGTGACCCGGCTTTGTTGAAAAATTGGTGTAAAAATAATTAAAAAAAAACAACAAAGTTATGAGCCTACACTGAATTTTGTGAATGCAGGCTCATAACTTTTCTAATTTTCAATATTTTTACCCCAAATTTACAGCATAGACCTATCTTTATAGCACCTCATGAATGTGACAGCTGTCATTTTTTTAAATCCTGGCCAAAATGTTTTTTTTTTTAACATCCCATAAGGTGATTTTGCAGTCCCTGTGTAAAATCACCTTTCATGCAGGAGTTGAACATTTTCTCTGCCATAGTTCATGAGGTGGTGTCATAAGAAGGCTGTGTTCTAAATTTGGTGCAAAAATATTAAAAAGCAACAAAGTTATGAGCCTACGTTGAATTCTGCGAATGCAGGCTTGTAACTTTGGTAATTTTAAATATGTTTAACCCAGATTTAGAACATAGCCATATCTTTACAGCACCTCATGATGTGACAGTTGTCATTTTTCAAATACTGGCCAAGATGGTTTTTTTTACATCCCAAAAAGTGATTTTGCAGTCCCTGCACAAAATTATCTTTCACGCAGGAACTGAAAATGTTCTGTGCCATTGTTCATGAAGTGGGGTCATAAGAAGGTTATGTTCTAAATTTGGTGTAAAAAAAGTGTTTTTTCCATATTTATTTTTATTCTCCACAGCAGACTGCTGCCCATGTTGGCCACCGTTAACCGATTCCTGGGGTCTTTTGGGTGTCTTGTGTGCCCTAGTGGATCTCCCAGAGCCAGCCCGGAGGCTTCGTCCTGCTGCAGCCCCTGTATTTCCATGTCTATTCCCCGTTTCCCTGAGGCCCCAGAACACAGTAGCACATGTGCATGGGGGTGTGCATGTGCACTGCTGCTCCAGTATTAGCCTCTTCCGCCCTACCTCGGCCTGATGCCAGGGCTCCTTGATGTGATGCCACCCCCAGCCTTCACCAGGAGGTGCCCAAGCACCAAGGAGACCCTTGAGCCCTCTCCGAGAAGGAGAGCTGCCAGCTGCCAGCTCAATCATCTCCTTACCCTCACCCCAGCTGACCCCCAGTGCCTCAAGCACGTGAATGAACCTGGGTCAATGGCTTGATGCGAGGTGTGGCATCCAGTGCCTCAGTCCTCTGCACCACTGGACAAGTGTAAAATTATTTAAAACCAAAAAATATTTTGAGGCTATGTTGAATTTTACAAATACAGATACGTACATTTGGTAATATTCAATATTTTGTCCCCACATTTTTAACATATCCATTTCTTTACAGCACCTCATAAATGTGACAGCCGTCATGTTTTATCTCTTGCCCAAAATGTGTTTTTGTGTCCCGAAACTTAATTTTGCAGTCCCTGTGCAAAATCACCTTTCTGGCAGGAGTTGAACATTTGCTCTGCCTTTCTCCATGAGGCAGGGTTGTAACAAAGCTATGTTGAAAATTTGGTGTACATATATTACAAAACAGCAAGTTTACGAGCCAACGTTACATTTTGTTAACACAGGTTCATAACTTGGTAATTTTCAATAATTTTACCCCAAATTCCTCAGCTGCAGCCCTATTGGCTCTGGCCAGAGTTTGTTTAAACTAGGGATACTTTAAGGCCTAAGGGGGTTCAGTATCCCTTTAAATGTTATATCCCTAATCATACACATATCACACACATCAACTACCTTTTTATATTACATATTTCCTGCTCTTACAGACTTTGCCTATCAATTGTGTTACATATAGAAAAAAAATATTTAGAATTGCTAAGAAAAAATCAATTGAAAACATTTTTAACTCTTATTTCTGTACAGCTAAGAGAATTGTGATAACTATAAACCATGCTTTCTGCCACTTGAGGGCCTGCACTTGTTGTCATCTGCTGAGCATGGAGCCATACTTGCACAGCACGAACACAGTAGTAAGCAGGACCAAAATAATCCCTTTTACATGATAAAGAGGAGCTTTCGCTCTCAGAGAGAAATCTACTTACCACCGAGTTCCTTTTAAAATGTATTACAGCCTGAAACCCTCCTTAAACTCAAACAACTTTTGTGAAAATACTTTAACCCTTTCTGGCGGCCTGAGAAATATTTCCCATCTATGTCACGTTTGCCTCATGAACAGCATGCCACATCTATGTTATATGTCTATGGCTATGTTACAGTGTGTGAAAGACAATATATGAAAAACAAAATTCCGTCTCAAGTCAATGTGATAAACCCCAGACAAATTATTGCAACACTTAGTATGTTTAGTCATTGATGTAAAAGAAGAGTCGTTATTAAAAGGAAGGTCTCCTCAGCCTTTTATTCTGCTTACCTGTGTGTTTTTAGGCATGAACAATGTTTGCCTCTGTTGCACCCTCCTAATTCCATCAGGATTTAAATGTATGTGAAGGTACGCAAGCCTAGTGTGAAAACCTGCTTGACTCCATCGCAAAGTTTATAACCCGACTCATGTAAGACAACCTGGAATTTTGTGATGTTTTAGTGCTAAGGCCTGCAGCCGTTATACTGTAGTAGTCAATGCTATTGCTGTCCTCTGTAGTCCCTATGTTCTTGTTGTATGCTGGCCATAAAACTTTTCAAGTCGTAGTAAGTGCCCTGCTGTTTTCTGTAGTTTCAAGTGTATCTGAGTTAGACAAAATGCTTTAGAGAACAGAGGAACGTCATAAGACATATAACAGAACTTAACGAGAGTATAACTGCTCCTGTCATGTGCAGGAACGCATCATCAGACCCCGCGATGCCTTGCATGAGTGGAATCATGACCTTTTCCATGGAGACAAACATGTTTTCACACCAGGGCAAAACAGAGTGACATAACCTCATTTATATTTAATTAGGCTGAAATTAGGGAATGCAAGAGGGGAATCATGGTTCATGCCTACAAATTACACAGGTACTCAGAAAATAGGTAGTGGGGACTTTCTCTTTAAGGGCAAGGGAATGATCCCTAAAAAGACACATAGTTAGTTTGTTTTTCTCAAAAGGTTCTGACTGCACAATATACAGTACATGCAAGTATTTGCCTTTGCATGGCGTTTCTTACTAGAACTTGTTTTACAGTAGTCAGTAGTACTTCAGTAAGGTGCTCGTGGTGCTTTAATTTAAGGTATACATTTGACATTATGTCTAAGTACAGAATGCAGCAAATATGCATTGATGAAGGAAAGCTATGTATTAGGCAACCAGTAATCTTTGCCCACATTTGTTCTATTCTAGCAAGTCACACCAAGCACTGATACAGATGATAGTGATTCAGATGTGGATGACTGCCTGAGTGCAGGTAAGGAACTTTTTACGTGGCTTTTTATGAATCAAGGCGAATGGTTACTAAGCTTTATAAAATAGTTAGGGAAAATCCTCAAATCTGAATGTCTGATAGGTGTCACTACTCTGACATAGAAAGACCACTTTTGGGCAAGTCTGCCAGACCCTCCCCCCAGACAAGGCCCCCTGCAAGTTTGGCAGTCCAGGACAATGCCCTTGAGACCCTGAGTGCTGTCCCCTTCTAGGGCCTCATCATTTTATGGAAGGATTGCATGTATTCATAGGCCCAGAGGGGCTACTAACATGGGAGCAACTCAGGGAGTTTGATGGTGCCCTAGCTAGCTTTCTAGAGATTCTGAAAGGCCCCAGTTTAGGACCTGCTCCTGGGAACCAACAGCCCCTGGGTCAGTGCTTAATCTCCATTGACGTCCTCCTCAGAGGACAATAAATTATCCTTACACCTGTCTTCAGCTGATGAGTACACTCTGTGCCAGTGCTTCTAGGAGGAGATGCTCCAGGCACTTGACCTAGGCTCATATACAAACAGCGATCCAGCAGTTCTGCCTTTCGGAATCCTTGGGGTTCCCAATTATTGGGGCTCCCAATGATGATATAGTTGTCATCCCTCCGTGGCCAAGAGCCTTTGAGTAGACATCAAGGGCAGTGTGGCAGCTTCCACTCTCTTGTCCACTTGCCCACAGGAATTTCCTCATGCGATTGCGACATAGTGCACCTATGAGATCTTCGTGTGCAGTACTTCACCCCTCTTCAGCCATGATCGACCTCCAGAGGCAGACTCTGCTCAGATGGATGCCCCTGGCAGGAATGATTTTACCTCATCATGCAGCCTCATGTGCATCTCTGCACACCATGCACATCTGGTGACCTTCAGTCATTGGCTATGGTTGCAGTTAGGTCAGCTCTTAGCAGCCATGTCTCAAAGTGAATCAATCAGATAAGCCATTAGCCTTTCTGCTCAGGGCCTCAAGGTAGCTTAGAACCAGTCAGAGGCATCATACAATGACAATGGGGTGGCCTTCAGGCTAGCAGGAAGGGCAGTGTGCATCAAATGGATGGCATGGCTTTGCCTCTCCCAACTGGCACCTTTGGCCTGATGTAATGCACTTAACTCAGACTTCCTGTGGCTCATTTCTTCTCCCCAAGGATCAGGCAGAACCTGTCAAGGTATCATCCTGCTTCTGTGCCACAGTATCCCCAGCCTGGCCTTCATCAGTCTCCAGTCTCACCAGACCTGTATGGAGCCCCTGCCTTCAGGTGTTATCCCCCATACAGAGGGCTGAGAGTATCAATTGCCTCAGGGTGAGCCAACTCCTCCCTCAGAAGAAGGGACAGCTTGGTACTGTGAGCCATAAGAGAGAATCAGTGGTGAAGACTTATTCTTGGAAGATATGAAAATTATGTACTTACCATAATTGTTTATCTTCCAGAATATCTTCACTATTGATTGCCACACCCTCCCACCATCCCCTGCTCTAGCAAAGCCAGGGCCTCTGGCAGCTCACCCTTCAGTGCTAGCTGGCACCACAAGTGCTAGGGCACTTCTCCTGTTGCACTCCCTTGGAGTGGCTTTCAAAAAATTACAAGGGAGTTGCAGACTCATTGCTGGGTCTCCTTCACCAGCAAAAATAAATAAACAAATAAATAAAACTGGGTGAGAGGCTTTTTATGGGTACCCACATCAGCCAGTTAAGGTGCTGGAAGTGAAAATAGCACACTTCCTTTTTTTTTAATTTGTCCTCCTTCTCCCTGCCTGGGGTGTTTCCCATTCTGAAGTATTGCCCTATTACTTGCTAAATGCAATCTGTGCTTCTGGGCATCAGCAAGACTAACTCCACTAAGCAGTTGTACTGTCTGTAGGAGGTGCTGTGCACTGGATTGGAGCAAGTAGTGGCTTGGTAGCACTATTGGGGAAATTATACGGCAGACTGGGTGGGCCAGGAGGTTCTTATCTGCCAACAAAATCTATGTATCTATGTATCAAAGTCTACTAACTCTTACACAGGGTACATTCCTGTGGTTGTAGGAGAAGCAGGTCATTTTCTCTGACATCTTCTGACTATGTCAGACTGTTTTGGGTTGGTATGCCCTTTCTCTTCCCTTATGCCAACTGGGGTTTTAGCCAACTGCCCCTAGGGATTCCTGGGAACATGAGCACATCTTGACTCCTTTGGATGGTTTAGTTCAACAGCTCCACATACTCTGAAGAGACCTTTTCCTTCTCTAACTTGGGTGAAAAGGGACATGTTAACTGATTATCTAGTCAGTCCTTTATCTGGTAGCATGGGATTTTTTTTCTCCAGGAGTCCATGTGCCTCATTCCTATTCTAGTACATTATGACATCTCAGGTACAAGTTGGTCACAGTTCTGGGCATCCCTCTTTTTGTCTTCTGGCAAGGCCACATGTGTCAAGGCTGCTGCCTTTAAAATCACTATCCATCTGCTGTGTGCCTAATGGTGTGAGGCTATGGCTATATAACCAACTAGTGTGACCTATTTCTGTATCTAAAGGTTGGTAGACAGGTTTTCCATTGTTGTTTATAGTCCTATATTCTTTCCCTGTCCCTTTGTGCTAGGAAACTTCTTAGCCCTCTCTCCCTCTCTTTTTCCACTGTTGTTTCTTTTCCTGGTGAAAGGAACTGATGTAACTGAGGGAGCAGGCAACTATTATTTGCTGGTGCATGAAACTATATGGGGTGCACAAGCACCATGCTCAGTGGCCAATGACTTCCTCTCTGCAACACATTTGCTCCTACTGGGTTCCAATACCTCCAACCACAGACCCATAGGGGGTAATCAATGGTGAAAATATCCTGGGAGATCAACAATTATGGTAAGTACATCATTTTCATTTTGTTTGATTTTTCCGTTTTTTCTTTCCCTTTTCTTTTATTCTTCTTCCCAAAATTATCTTTCCACATCACTATAAATACAAATAGTGATGTTTTTCAGCAATCAATCCATTCCAATGTACTTTGTGAGCTCTGTTCTCAGTTGACAGAAAGTCCCAATTTGGAAATATTCTTTTCTGATGTTCCCTTCGGCTCCCCTCTGGAAAGTCTTTAAACAGGTAGGACTGATAGCACAACCTCATTTTGTTGTTCTGTGGCATTTAGATTTGGCTAAACCTTAAAAGTAACAGAAGACTCTGATATCAAGGCCTCTAGAGCCCTAGGCTTGCAGAAATTATCTCTTTAGAACATTCAAAAATATGAAAAAATGGAATATCTGCAGAGATTACAACCGCCATAAAAGTGCATGAGTGTGAAGTAGAGTGAAGCAGGCATACAAGGAGGTGTGTGTGTTGCCCATATTTTATATAGTATATGGACAGGATATTCAGAGGGAGGGGGATGTGCAGATCAGCTAGTTGCGCTGCCCAAAGCATTGGGCCGATGCAAAAAAATGGCATATTCAAACAGGATGCGTGTTCCCACTGGATCGTGCATCCTGTATGAAAATAGCAACCTGAGTGGCCAGCGCAAGTGAGTGTGGCCGAGAATACACCAGTGTATCCTGGGGGATGGGCAGCATATCAGGAAAAGGAATGCATGGCGCATCTCCAGATGTGCAGATCCCAAATCCCTAATATTTAGCCCGCTTATGCAAATGGGCCATCAGGTATGTAAGGTACAAAGGGGCCATTTGCATGCCCACTATGTCCCCATTTGCATGCAGTTTGTATAGCTGTGACGGCAAGTTGCGCCAGGCCAGCTTGCTCCCCCCCCACCTGAACCCCATCTGGTAATGTGCCGAGAAGCCGAAGATTACCATAATGCAGTGGGGAACCCCATCCCCACCCGAAACCCATCTGAAGATCATACGTGATATTAAGCTTACACCATAGTGTACTTCCCTTCCACCCTGGAACCCCAATGCATGTGTGATAACGGATTCCCCCACCCTGTCTCTGCTCCCCCATCACACAATATTCCAATATCAACCCCTTTTCTATAGTGTTGTGACCCTCCCACCACCCGATCCCTGATCACAAATACCATCTGGTCCACAGTCTCAATTCAAACCGGCATCTTGGTCACGCTTTTTTCATAAAGTAGTGGCCCCCACCCCCACCCAGGTAGACATAACCCCCCCCCACTCTCCCCATGACCTGACCATGCCAGCGACTGGCACTGCCTTCCACACCCTGCCATGGCCAGCCGCTGACTGATCAGGACCACAATCTCTACTGTACACATGACACGCTGAGTGTGTCATTTATACAGTAGAGAACGTGTGTGTGGGGTTATGCCTACTGAGGAGGGGGTTGTGTGGGGAGCCACTACACTATGGCAAAAAGGTTGATATTGGAGTATTGTGCATTGGGGGATCAGTGACGGGAAGGGGGTCTTGTGACTTCCTACCGGTGACAGTCTTGGAACTGGAGATCGAGGATCAAAGATGGGATGGGAGTACATGTATTGTGGTCCTTGTGCCATTATGAACACTGCACCAGGGAACAGGGCTGGAGGGTGCCACTGGGCTATGGTGGATGGCAGGCTACTGTTCTCATGTCCGCAGAGCCACTGTCTGCCTGTGGGTGGCCAAGAGTTAGGCATGCTTTTTATATGTCTAACCTTGCGCCACTCATCTCCTGTGCTTGGGCAGCCCATCCCCACTAAATATCCCAATGTGGGGGATATTCATGGGCACACCCCCTCAACTTGGGCTGCGTACATTAACTTTGAGCAGCAGCCCATCTCAATTTGTGCAGCCCATCTCCCTCCTTTGAATATAGGAATTTGGAGCAACTTGAGAGTTGAGCGGCTCATCTCTGTTTGAGCCAGGGATGCGCACTCATCTCTTTTGAAAATGGGGTCTGAGTTTGTTTGTTTTTTACACTGAATCTCCCCCAGTACAAAAAAAAATACCCAGAGCTGTACCTTTTAAATTAAATAAGTTTGTAAGGTCTGTTGTGGAAATGTTCAGTGCCGGCCAACAGTATAGCAATATTATGCACTTCTGTTTTCATAAGACTGATGTAAATGGAAGCACTTTAAATGGCAGAATCAGCATCTGATGCTGAACTGTTCTATTATCTAAATTAAATGTACAGACTCTTGCAAGCTAAAAGATACAATTTTGAGGACCAGGTAGTTAGTAAGAAACTGGGTGGGTGGTGAATGATAAATTTGCAATTTTATGACCTTTGAACTGTGTAGAACAACAGTTTGGAACAACCACAATACTTAGAACATGACAACAGTTTGGAATGTGCATAGCAAGGATTTTGAGCAGACTGATTTTCATACAGAACAATAGCTAGCAATATACTATAGAAGTTGCAAAAAACATTGCTAATGCTCCAGTTAGGGTCAAAGCGACGAAAGTTGGGAAATGAGGTGTTGGGGTTTCCAACCCTAACACCCCACCCTCCCAAGCCAGGCAGGAGAGCAGGTGTGGGGTTTGCCTTCAGTTTCTCAAACCTAACACTCACACCACTCCATTTGTACATAAGGTCAGATGTGTAGACTTTATGAGAATGGGGTGAGCGTTAAGCTTGAGAAGCCAAAGTCACATCCCACACCTGCTTTCCTGCCTGGTTTGGGAAGTTGGAGTGTTAGGGTTGGAAACCCTTACGCCTCATTTTCCAACTTTTGTCACTTTGACCCTAACTAGAGCATTAACAACATTTTTTGTAACTTATTTCCTTAATTTTTGAGATAGTGTAATAGTATCCTTATTTCACTGTGGGAGCGCAGGGTCCTTTGGACCCTGCATTCCCGTCCCTCTGTAGATGCATATACTGTATGTATGTAGCTGTGGAAGCACAGGGCCCTCCAGGTTCTGTGCTTCCATTTATAGGACAACAGTAACCAAATTGTCAGCATAGCCATCTTATTACCCCACCTCATGTACCCGGTACAGACAATTTTCAAATCTCCACCAAAGCATAATACTGTACAACTGCAGTGCCATTCTGGCCACAGGTGCTAAAACACATTTTGGTCAGAACTTGAAAAATGACAGCTTTGACATACGCATGGTGGGGTAATAAGAAGTCTATGTTGAAAACTTGGGGTCAAAGTCTTTAAAATTTCCAAAGTTTTGAGTGTGTGTAGGGGAATTGCAATGAATGGTCATAACTTTGCCATTTTTACATATTTTGACGCCAAATTTTCAACATAGCCTTCTTATGACCCCACCTCATGAACAATATGACTGTCATTATATATATCCTGCCTGAAAGGTGAATTTACCAAGTGACCACAAAATCACCTTTCAGGCAGGAGTTGCATAATGACAGTCATATTGTTCATGAGGTGGGTTCCCCAAAAGACTATATTGAAAATTTGGGGACAATATGTCCAACAATGGCTGAGTTATGAATAAAGGTTGAAACCCCAATTGAAATACATTGAACCACATTTACCTTAGTTTTTCATATTGCAGTTCCAGTGGCAAGATGTGTCTTTGGAGAGTAGATCTCGAACCTGGGACCTAATTAGGTGAGTGAGGGTGTGTGGAGGTGTACTGGGTTGTGTGGGGTGGTGGGTGCTGAGTGGGAGGGGGGGCTGATCAGTGAGGAACCGCTTTATCTGAAAAATTAAAACAATGAGGACAGTTTTCTTTTTTTCGGGTTACTACAGCATCTGTTGTGGTGGGGGGGGTACCATTAGACACCAGGGCAATCTATTGGATGAAGGGGGACAGAGATCATCAGTTGGTGTGTACCACTAGACAACAAGGAAATATATATGTAAGGAGGGTCACGATTGGCAGGTGGGGGGGGTGACACTAGACACCAGGGAAACAAAAAGAAATGGGGGACTAAAGATTGGAGGGTGGGTAGTGCCACTAGACACCAGGGAAATAAAGGACTACAGGGATTGGGGGGGAGTGCCACTACACTCCAGGGAATATAGCTGTTTTATTTAGGGGGACACTGATCACAGGGTGAGGGGTGCCACTAGACGCTAGGGCAATGGGACTCACAGTTCACACTGAGTCTGGCAACAGGAGTTCTGCTGCGGCAGCAGAAGTCAAGAAATCCCTGCAGAGAACATGGGGGAAGTGCTCCTCTCACTAAACTGGACATCCACAATTTTGGATGCCCCAAAAAAGTATTTCTGACCCTAACTGTGAAAAACAAACATCAGAATTTAGCTAAATGGGGCCCGTTTAGCTAGGCTCTGGTATTTGATTTTTAAAATGACAGCATTTTTATGTATTTTCCATGCTTTTTAGTTTGTGGAAAACATCAACAAGATGGCTCATGAAAAAGGAATTTTTTCTGGCAAAAAAGGATTGGCCCCTCATGAGAAAGAATCCTTTTTTATAAGGCCAAATTCTTTTTCGAACTTTATAACTCTATCCTGGAAAGTGAGCTCCCCATTGGAAACAATGGGAACTTAAAAATTGAATAACTTTGCAGCAGATTAATATTTTTTCACCAAACAAATGCAAGGCAGTTCTATGACTGAAGTTGTTACTTTCATAAAAAAATTCACACCAGAATTCCACACCATCTGGGTCCAAGGCAGTGAGGAAAAAAGTACACAAAATAGTGACTTTTAAGGTTTTTGCACTATCCAGATCTCAGAATCCACACATCCAACCAGAACAAAACTTGCCATGTCAAGAGAGCTGCCCCACGGGATAATACATGTCAAATTTTGTTCAAATCCATGGATCAGTTGCAAAGTTATTAAAGTGCAAAATTTGAGGTTAAACATTAAACATGCTACTCAACCCCTAATGTTATTACAACATGGCTCACATTTATTTGAGGTATAAGATTTCTGAAATAATAAACTTTATGTGACATCTATTTAGTCATGTCTGGATCACTGCAAGATTTATAATGTGGCAATCATGTTATTTTTATTTTATTTTTGTTTATTAAAGTCTTGGATGACTCCTGTGAGTGGATGCTCGTTGACAGGTTCCACGTCAGATACATTGCCACAAGAAGACACAATATAGTTACAGTAAATTATACATACAAAGTACAAAAAAATTAACAGTACATGGGTTGCAATGACAAACAGTTCACAAATTGGACTAAGGCATTGTACATGGCATGCCAGCATCCTGCAGAAGAGAGAGAGGCAGAGGTAGACTGTTAGGGTGAGGTAGGAAGGGGCAGGGAAGGGCAGTGGGAACTCAGATAGAGAGGGTAGAGGGAAAGAAAAGAGCCAAGGGGTAGAGGGTGGAAGGCAAGTGCTAGGGCAAAGACTTAGCCTGGTGGGCCAGGAGTTGGAAGTGCTGAGGCAGAATAAAGCTGTGGGAGGAGACTAACGGGGGCATCTACAGGGACTATTGTCAGTGAGGTGCTGATGGAGTTTGCACTTAAAGGAACCAAGGGTTGTGACTCCGGCAATGTCAGATGGTAGACCATTTGTCCACAGAGGGGCCCAGTGAGCAAAGGATCACTGGGCCATAGTTGTGCAGCACCTGGGCACATTGAATACTTGTATAGTTGAGCTCCTGGTGTGCCTGGCATGTATAGGTGGCGACAGAAGGCTCAGAACTCCTTGAGGAAGTAAGTTTAGTGAGACCTTTTTTGCGAGTAGGCAGGTTTGATAAAGTATTGTCCTTCAATTGAAGCCAGCCCGATCACGCATAAAGCTCACAGGCATGAGTGAGTTTCGGGGCATCAGTGAGCAGGCGTCAGTCTTTGTTTAAGGCTGTTTAGAGGTGTTGGAGCACTGTGTCAGTTGCGGAGCTGTAGACAGCTAGGCCATAGTCAATCAAAGTGATAAGTGAACTTTAATTGCCAAGTTAAGAGCGTCATAGGTCAGGCAATGTCTGTGCCTGTAGAGGATACCGATCCAGGTGTTAAAGGCTTTGGCCGTGATGTCAAAGTGCTGTGTATAAGACAGGGCAGTGCCGAGTGTGATTTCCAGGTACTTGAAATGGGGGACTAGTTCCAGGGTGTTGCCGGAGTCATTCTGAATTGCCAGGGGATAGCCTTTTAGCTTGTTTTGGGCAGTGACGAAGAGCATGGTCTTGGTCTTTTTATAGTTCATGTCCAGTTTTGCTCTTTGAACCATTTTTGAGCAATGGTGAAGCTGCTCTGGAAGTTGTATTCCAGAAGTGTGGGGTCAAGGTTCCCAGTAAAGATCACTGTATCATTTTCATAGAGAAGTGTGCGGGTATTACAAGCAGCCAGAAAATTGTTTAGGAAGACACTGAAGAGTAATGGACCAATTATGGACCTTGTCATAACCCTGATCTGACCGGTCAACTTTCTGATAGGATGTCCCCGATTTTTACTTGCTGTAATCGCAGGCTAAGGTAGCTACAAAACCATGCTGCAGTTTCCAAGGTTACCCCTATGTCCAAGAGCTGTTCAAGGAGGAAGACATGATAGACCATGTCAAATGCCTTTGATAGGTCAACAAAGACCACCCCTACAATGTGCTCTTTGTCAAGAGCACTATGTATGAATTCAGTAAATTCCAGGAGAGCTGTGATGGTGCTATGGCTAGCTCAGAAACCATGCTGCTCTGGGCATAGAAGCTGATATTGATTAAAGGGGAGATATTGTTGATGGGGAACCTGAATATGCCAGATGTTAACTGGAGTACCTTTGCTGCAGGCACATCCAAAAGCAGGGTCATTCTTGATGCCCTACAGGGGGCATGCCTCAGACAGCTAGTGTTAGAACCCACTTGGGAGGGAGCAATCTCAGACCTGGTACTCTCAAATGGGGAAGGAGAAAGGATCTCAGATTTAGAAGTGGGTAGCCATCTGGGAACAAGTGACCATCAAACAGTGTGGTTCACAATAAACACAGCCATAGAGTGAAGCCATACAAAAACAAGAATATTGGACTTTAGGAAGGCTGACTTTGGGAAAATGAGAGAGTGCCTTAGAAAAGCACTAGCAAATGGGCAAGAAGGAGGGTTGGAGGAACAATGGGGAATAATCAAAACAGCCATTGCAGAGGCAACAAGCCTTGTGTGAAGCAAATCAATAAAACAAAACAAAGGAAAAAAACACTATGGTTCTCAAAAGAGGTGGCAGGGACAGTTAAGGAGAAAAGGATAGCATCTATGAAATATAAGGAAACATAGAAGGAGCAGGACGGAGAACTTTATCAGTTAAAGCAGAATGAGGCAGGGAAGGCAGTCAGGATAGCAAAGGCATGAACTGAGGAAAAGATAGCCAACCCTGTTAGGAAGGGGGATACAACCTTTTATAGGTACATTAGGGAGTGAAGAAAGACCACGGGAAGGATACAGAGACTTAATAAAGGGGAGGGAATGTGGGCAGAGGGTGACAGTGAAAAAGCTGGGATACTAAACAAATATTTCTGCTCAGTATTCACAACAGGTGAGGAGGGGGAGGTGCCTAAACCAAACAAGGGAGAAACTCTGAATAGGGGGGTTGATACCAGTCCATTCACAGAAGGAAGGGTTTTGAAAGAACTCTTGAAACTAAGGGTGGACAAAGCAATGGGGCCTGATGTGGGATTCACCCAAGAATACTAAAGAACTATGGGTAGAACTAGTAACACCACTGACTACTCACTTTAACAAATCATGGGAGGATGGAGTGGTACCTGAGGACTGGAGGAGGGCAAATGTGATTCCACTTCGCAAAAGTGGGAGCAGGGCAGAGGCAGGAAACTACAGACCAGTTAGTTTGACTTCAGTGGTTGGGAAAATAATGGAATCACTTTTGAAGGAAAGAATTGTTGAGTACCTAGAGGCCAGTGGGGCACAGGACCCAAGGCAGCATGGTTTCACAGCAGGAAGATCATGTCAGATGAACCTAATAGATTTATTTGACTGGGTGACCAAAGTAGTAGACCAGGGAAGGGCTGTGGATATGGCCTACCTAGATTTTAGCAGGGCATTCAAAACAGTCTCACACAAAAGATTAATATACAAGTTAGCCAGTCTTGGAGTGGGTCCCAAGGTGGTAGCCTGGATAAAAAAATGGCTGGACAACAGGACGCAAAAAGTAATAGTAAACAGAGTCCACAGTGAAGAAAGGAGGGTAACTAGCGGGTACCGCAGGGTTCGGTACTGGGACCGATCCTCTTTAATATCTTTATAAATGACATTGGAGAGAACCTGGAAGGAAAGGCATGCCTCTTTGCAGATAACACAAAGATCTGCAGCAGGGTTGATACACAAGGTGGGGTGGAAAGAATGAAAAGGGACTTGGCAAGGATGGAGGAATGGTCAAATACGTGGCAGCTCAGATTCAGTGCAAAGAAGTGCAAGATAAAGCATCTGGGAAACAAAAACCCAGGGGAAGAGTACACAATGGGGGGTGAGTTATTAACAACAACAAAAATCGAAAGAGACCTAGGAGTAATTATATCAGATGACCTAAAGTTAGGCAAGCAATGTGAGAAGGCAGTAAAGAGGGCTGGGGGATACTGGGGTGCATAGGGAGAGGCATCAACAGTAGAAAACAGGAAGTTGTTATCCCTCTCTACAGGCAGTTAGTGAGACCCCATCTGGAGTACTGCGTGCAATTCAGGAGACCCCATCTTCGCAAAGACATAGACAGAGTGGAGGCTGTTCAGAGGAGGGCAACCAAAATGTTGCAAGGTCTGCACCAGAAGACATACGAGGAGAGACTAAAGCAGCTTAATATGTATACTCTTGAGGAAAGGGGGAGGGGGACATGATAGAAACTTTCAGGTATCTCAAGGGAATTAACAAGGGACAAGAGGGTAGTATCTTTCGGAAGAAGAGATGTGAAAGAACAAGGGGGCACAATTTGAAGATAGAGGGTGGACGGCTCCGAGGTAATGTTAGAAAGTATTTTTTCACAGAGAGAGTTGTGGATGCAAGGAACAGCCTTCCTGAGGAGGTTGTGGAGTCAGAAACAGTGGGAGAATTCAAGAATGCATGGGACAGGCATAAGGCAATTCTAGTGGGGGGCAGGAGGAAGTGAGCTATTGATTAACTAGAATCTGCAGCTTATCCATCAGGTAGGGAAATGGGCAGACTGGGTGGGCCAAGCGGTCCTTATCTGCCATCATATTCTGTTTCTATGTAAGTACTTCACCAGCTGGTCAGTCACAATCCTTTCAAGGGCCTTGGAAGGTGGGGGGAGTATAGACATTGTCCTGTAGTTGCTTTGAAGAGAAAGGTTACCACTTTTGTATACCGGGGTTACCATGGCAGCTTTCCAGATTTGGAGGAATTTGGAGTGGCAGAGGGATAGATTAATTATTTTTTTCAGTGGACCAAGTACTTCATCTGGTGTTTGTAGAACAAATTTTGGGTCCAGAGAGTCCCCACTGTGCCTTGATTTGTCGAGGGCTTTTTCAAGGTATTTTCTAGCAGCAGCTTTGAAGACCAGTTTGAAATGGAAGAGTGGCTAAGTAGGTCATGCTGGGGTCTCCTCATGGATCCCTGGAGCAGGAGTATTGAAGAAGTTCATCAGGAGCACACTACTGAGATCTGAGAAAATGAGATTCAGAGAGTTAGCGATGAGCAGAGGATCCAAGGTAGGGACGCTCTCAACATTCAGCATGGCTGGGGATATTTTAGGGTCCTTCCCAGTGATATCGTTTAGATTTGCCCAGAATGATTTGCTGCTATTCCAGGTGTTAGTGAGTGCTTCCTTGTAGAATTTTCTTTTTGCCTCATGAACTGCCTTTGTGCACTCATTGTGGGCCTTTTTTATACCTTTAGATGTTAGTTGGTGTGCCATTTGCCCATGCTGTTTACCAGAGTTGACCTCTTTCATTTAGTTGCACCAGTAGTTCTGGGGTAATCCAGGGATTTACAGGTCCTCTGATTTTTCTCTCTGTAATGGGAGTGTGTTTGTCACAGGCTGCATTGAATTTTGAGATAAAGAGATCTAGTGCAGTGTCCACATCCATGTTCCCATACAGGTCCGACCAGTCCTCCTGCTTTAGGTTGTCCTTTAGCTGCGGAAGGTGGCCCTTTAGGAGTAGGAGTTTTTTTACGGTTCTGGCAGGGAGTTTGTGGTAGTTGTTGTTCCAGAGGAAACTGACAAGGGAGTGGTCACTCAATGAGTCAGGGAGGATGGTGAGATCTGTGATGTGGGAAGGGTGGTTCGAAAGAACCCAGACCAGAAGTGTGCTGGCGCCTATCTTGCAACTGGTTCGAGTCGGCGTGTCCACCAGTTGGGAGAAGTGGATTGTGGCAAGGGTATCTTTGATGGTGTTAGCAGCAGGTAAAACCCAGTTGATAGTGAAGTCTCTCAACAGCATTGTTTCAGTGTTTAGGCTCAGTGTGCTGATGTAGTCCAGTAGGAGGCTGATGCTAGGCATAGTCTGCTTAGGTGGGATGTATACGGACAGTAGGGTGAGCACTCTGTTGTGTGCTCCTAGCATTAGTTTGATGGCTAGTACCTGGAGATTACCATTGCTGAGTGGTGAGGGCATGACATATCCCTGGAGTTTATTTCTGGTGTAAATTACACATCCTTCACCTCTTTTCGAGCACCAGTCCTGTCGGAACAGGGTGTAGCCGGGCAGGGATAGGGCAGTATCTGGTATTTTCAGGGAAATCCATGTTTCCATAATGGGTATCACATCAGGGTGGTGTTGAGAGACCCAGGTCTTGAGACTGTACATTTTTGGGAGGAGGCTGCAGATGTTTAGGGATGAGAACATGAGACATGAAGTTTTATGCTATCTAGCACTGTGGGTCATCTGAGGGCCAGGGTTGAGATGCACATTACCAGACAACAGGAGTAGGAGAAGTAAGAGTAGTCTTAGGAATTGTTCCAGTAATAGTTTTTTCTGTCGTTGCCTTTCTTGTTTGCTGGGCGCCTACATTTTCATTTTGTGAATATTGCCCGAGAGTAGGAGTAGTAGTAGCAGCAGGCAAGTAATGTGGTCCAGTAAGAGTTTATAATTTCTTGACCATTGTCTTTTGTTGGGTGCAAGTACTTTAGTGGTGCTAAAGTGGGCTACAAATCCAGGGATGAGCAGTACCAAGGAGGGATCTTTTGGGTGACAGCACTGTGACCATGTCCTGGGATGCCCATGCTGGGTGTAGCTTTTGGACCCCAGGTAGGGGGAGGTGATTGAGACATACACATTAAGGATGGTCTCCTGGTGTTTTTTTTTAAATTTAATTTATACATAACTAGAAGTGGGAGCTGACCAATCGGCCTTAGTTCCTGCCATGATATTCTAGCAGTAAGGAACAAAACATTCCTATGACTTATTTGCATAACTGTTTCTGAAGTAGGAAATGTTGACTGAGGTAGCTCCCCTAAGTCTGTTGAAGGCTAGCACGGAAATAGCTTGCATGGTTACAAAAGCAAGACATTTCCTTCCAGTCTGGCAGAGAAGTCCCCACAGGTGAGAAACGTTTACTTGTAAAGAGTATAGCCCCAACATTCTCCTCTAGCACAAACAGCATTGGCTATTTACATCAAGTGTGAAATGGACAAGTAATAGATATGGCTGTCTTGGCAGGGAATATTTCTTATGGTGAAGTCTACAAGCCAATAGAAATATGGAAACCTAGATGCTGCCATCAGAAAAAGATCATTGACCCATCCAGTCTGCCCTGTTTTACCCAACCCCATGGCTTATTGTCTAGATGAGGTTTTTACCCTTGCCTATCACTCTCCCTTGTTCCCTGCCTTACTTCTATACCCCAGCCCTGCATACAGTAACTATCAAACCCTTACTCTATCCCAGCCACACTTGAATCCACTTATGGTTTTGGCTCCCTCCACCTCAGCTGGTAGTATGTTCGTCAGCTGAACAGCTTTCTTCATGAAGTTACATTTTCTCACATCTCTCCTGAATCTCCACCCCTTCCATCTTCCATTCATGCCCCCTCATTATTGACCCCTTTTCAATTTGAATAATTCCTTTACCTTGTTTATTCCTTCCAGAAACTTGAAGGTCTCTATCATGTTGCCCTTTTCCCCTTCTGGCCTCCAGTGAGTACATGTTTTGTGCCCTAAGCCAATTCTTATAGGATCTATCCTATTGGTCCTGAAATAATTTTGGTTACCCAACTCTGCACCATCCCCAGCCTTTCTCTGTCTTTCCTCAGGTAGAGTACCCAGATGGGGTCTCACCAGTGATCTACAAAGAGGTAGCATTATCATCTTCCTCCTGCTATTGAAACCCTTCCCAGTATTCCCCAACATTCTGGTTGCCTTGCTATAGGCATTGTTGCATTGGCTAGTTTATTTTAGAGAGCCACTTATGGTGATCCCAGCTCCCTTTCCTCTAAAACAGTGGCCATCCTAACTCCTCTCGGTCTCATCCAGTATTCTATCCTGGGATTCTTATTCCCTATGTGCATCACGTTGCACTTTTTGGCATTGAATTTCAATTGTCATAACTTAGACAATTTCTCTATCATTTGCAGGTCTCTCTGCAACTCCCGCACCCCCTCCTCACTGTCTGCCTTGCCACAGAGCCTAGTGTCATCTGCAAAGAGACACATCTTGCCCTGTATTTCTTCCCCTATGTCACAGAGGAACATATTGAAAAGGACTTGTCCAGGAACTTACCCCAGTGGCACACCACTGGTGACCCCTTTCTCCACCTCTTTGACCACAGAAACACCAGTCTTCTGCTGGCTCCACCTTAGCCAACTTCATTTAGTTAGGTCTTTTGTTGCTCCAAGGTCCTCTAATACCTTCAGCAGCCTTCTCTGTGGCAGCAAATTGAATACCTTTCTGAAGTCATGGTAGAGTAAATGTACTGCTTGTCCCTTATTCACCACCCTTGTAACACTTTCAAAGAATACTAACAGGTTGGTCTGACAAGACCTCTCTGCCATGAATCCATGATGTTTAACATCCTGCAGCCTATTGCTTTCAAGGTAGGCTGACAGGTGCTCTTTGATGAGCATCTCCATCTGTTAATCCACAATGGAGGTAGGACTGATAGATCTTTAATTTCCTGGGGTAACACTTTAAGTTTCCTTAACTACACTGTACTTACAGTGTAACTATACTATACTTAGTGTAAATACACTGTAACTGCATTGCAATTGCAATGTAGTTACATGTAACAGACATATAACAACAGTGTACTTACCCCTGTTGCACATAATTAATGATTACCTACCCTGCAGTTACACTGAAACACTTAAAGAGTGACCTTTCCTGGTTCCTCCCTATCCCCACCTTTGTGGAGTGAAACCACATTCATTATCCTCCAGTTGTTTGGTACTACCACTGACTGCAGTGCGTTCACGAATAAGCCTACCAAGGGTTTAGTCAGTTCTGATGTTAATTCCCTATGCGCCCTAGCGTGCATCCCATCAGGCCCTTGTGCCTTATCTACAGTCAGGGATGCAAGACCTTTTCTTACTCTTTCTACTGTCATTTCCATCTGCTGCATATCTCGGATCACCCTTGCAGCTGCCATTATAACACTTTCTGGAAGAGGCCCATTAATCTTCACTGTGAGTACTGCACTGAAGTAGTCATTTAAAATGACTGCCTTCTGCTCATCATCCTCTGTTATCATCTCCCCATCCATCAGCCTTATAATTCCCCCTCTTGTATTCTTTTTTCCCTGATATACCCCCCCCACACACACACACACATCCACTTGACCACCAAGGAAGAATGAAACTAAACAGGAATCAGGGGGTTGTCACACAAATCAAATATTAGGTACCTGGATAAGACAAGGAGTGGGTTGAGGAATATTTGGACCAACAACCCTAGCCCAACCACGGGTCAGTGTTTAAAGTCTTTTTTCTGGTGTGGAAATAGGTTAGTACAAGTACCTTATGAGCCTTCATGCCCCCCCAAAATAACGTGATAAATTAGAGTAATAATTTCAATGGGCTGGCACAGGGGCTGGAGTAGAATTATGCCCTCTGTGCTACCACAGAATTGAGGAGGTTACTTGAGCAAAGTTGGATTGGGTTCATTTGTATATTTGCACAGGTGTTAGGGGCCCTGTCAATCACATATGTGGAGTTAAATATAGTCAGGGCCCCTACTTTTCTGCAGTACAGTGGGACCAAGTTCTGCGGCAAGACTACCATTTGCCGCAGAACTTCTGCCGAGGTGGTTTGTAATTTCTACGGAAGTTCTGCGGCACTAACAAACAACCACATCACAGTGTCATCTTGTCATCCTGACTTCACTTTCATGACAGTGGTTATAGCAATCAGGATGGTGGAAAGCACAGTAACACTAGTTCAAAAACTAACAGACTTATAAAAATAATTTTATGCCTAAAAAAGCAAAACAAATGTTTCTCCCTTAAGGTCCTAGCCTGTTGCATAAATTAGATATGCAGAGGAGATCTTATGTGATAAATAATGTATATCTATATGCATGCTATCTATCCCACTAATGAGGTTTTCATTGTCTATCACTTATATATTTGTATGTGCTTTCTACACCACTCATGAGGTTCCCACTGTGTATCACTTATATATTTATATGCAATCTGTAACATACATACAAATGTGTGTGTGTGTGTGGTGAGAGAGACAGAGATACTGTATGTGTGTGTGTATATATATATATATATTTTTTTTAATTTCCATGAACTTGCATCCTCATTCATACAGGTCCCATTGGAAATGGAATAGAGAAGTTATTGCAAAACTAATTTTTCATGTCAACCTGCTTTCCCTGACACACTGTGTAACACCATCAGGCCATGACAAGCATGTGAACCAATAGTGAGATAGTGCTCTCCAGACCATCACAATGTGTCCACCATGTGACAAAACACTGCACCATACCTTCCCAGGCTCCCAGCAGTGATGTGTTCCACCAATCCTTGTGCTGCCCAGCCAGCTCCCAGAGCTAATCTCTGAACCTGAGTTGCCAGCATGGAAACACAGCATGCTACCCTCTGTCCCAACAGCTGTCCCTGCACACAACATTTCTCCATATTATTTAGGTGATTCCATCAACCAATGACAATATGTAATCAATAACCCTGGCAAAAATGCATACAGTGCAATTATTTATTTAACAGGTCTATTCTTTCAACAGGTCTACACATTATTATATTTCACTTTTCTGGGCATAATTACTTTATTTTTCTTAAAAATGACAGTTAAATTCATTTTACCAGTTATTCATTTCAGATGGCATCTCTATACCTTAAAGGCACAAATAGGTTTGTACAAAGTGAGGTATGGACTTAACAGGTCAATGCTATTGACAAGGTTTTGGTTAAGTTGGCCCTAGTACAATAATGTAAGACTGAAAATTGTATTAGGCTGTAGTGCAGGTTGAGCAACTATCACCATGCATGATGTGCTGTGCCACCGTCTCTGGCAGTGGGAGCTGTGGTAGGTAAGTGACTGTTCATTTCTGTTGCAGAATGCAGCCATTTCATTAGCTAATATATGATGTTATAGCAATGATAACATCACATTCTGAGCATATAGGGTTTTGGATATAAAAAGAGGGAAGGAAACAGATTCTATGGATAAACAGAAATATTAATAAAACTCACCAAGAAGAGTGAATTCATGTTACAGGAAGTTCTGTGGTAGATTGTAAGTTCTATCGCAAAATCTCTGCGCCGCAGAATCTCTAGGGCCTGAATATAGTACAGGCCATCTACAGCACATTGGAGTCACTGCTCAAACACCCACCCATAGATGTAACAACCCCCACCCTACAGTAGGGGGCATGGGTATTACCAGCCATGCCTAACAGAGGGAAAGGTTGCCTGTGCATTACCTTCTAAGGGATAGTGGGAATGGGAGGAGCAAAAGGATATAACAGGGGCCCCATAGCTTGGGAATGTGGGATCTTGGTGAGAACACAGGCTGAAGTAAGGGAAGGGCTAGCCAGCAGAGGAGTTTCAAGGAGGATGTGTCACATCCTGAGTAGCCTTGCTACAGGGTTGTCTAGGAGTATGGTCAAGGAACAGGTGCAGTGCCCTTTGCCAGGGTACTTACAGGGGTATGCCTCATGGGCATGCCAGCTTTGCAGCTGGGTGCAGTAGGGGTGCTGATATGTTCCCTGAGGGGTGGGCCACACAATGTGGTTTGTCAGGGGGCTGTCTCAGATATTGGCCATGGGTGCACAGTTCCCACTGTGGGCTCCTGTCTGAATATATGAGTATTTTAGCACCCTCACTGCCAGGGGGTGGCATGAGATCCAGACACCTCAGTTGGTGAGGGATTCACACTATAAATCTACAGGGTTGGTGCTGCCAGGATGGACCTCAGGTACTCATGACTTCCTTGACCCAAGATAGTATGTGTGAATTGAACCAGGTGCCCTAGTAGTAGATTGTTAAAGGGACTATCCTACTAGGGATCCTGGGAAGGGTGAGAGGAATCCCATTGTTACTCCCTCAAGGGCTGCCACATAAAGGCTTTTTGTTGCTGAAGAGAACTTTCCCCCAAAGAGAGATTTTGGTGCTATGGTTAAATCAGGAGGGGGGGGGCACTGGGAGGCTGTAGTAGCCATCCAAGGAACTGTCACATGGATTGAAACAGGACTAAAAGAGCATGTTGGGGTCAACATAGAACATTGTTCTCTGAGAATGTGAGGAGGGTCTCTAAGAAGGGTAAGGTGGGCATTTGTGGCCATACATGCTGGATTGTCTGTGTCTGCTGCATGCTAGTTCATTATAGTCACAAGAAAAGTGATCTTAAACCATGGGTTTTTAAAAATATCACAGAACAGTGACAAAATTCTGCTCTGGGCCATGTTAAAAGGAGCACTTTTTATTTTTACTGTTTAAAAAAAAAGTGGTAACGCAGACTCAAAATGGAAAAACAGTTACCATACAAGTCAGGAGATAAAGGGCAATCTAATATAGAATAAAAAAGCATAGGTCAGAAGTTTTGCTACTGTTATGCACTGTTGCTTGAAGCTCAGTCCTGGTCCTAACCAGTCATCTCCCTCTCATCTCCTCAAAGGACTGAGAGTGACCCATATCAGTATTCGAAGCATCCTCCCAAAGATTGATCAACTGCAACTGCTCATGGTTAGTCTCAAGCCTGAGGTGCTGGTGAATTCAGAGTCTTAACCCCCAAGGTTCCTGATACTGCCATTACCATCCCTGGGTACACAATCATCTGACAGGATCATGCTAAGAAGGGCAGTGGAGTTGCAGTCTCCCTTCCTCTCCTCTAACATCCAATTTGAGCTTGTACTTTCCATCTACTGCTCCTCTGCCTATAAGGTGCTTCTATTCCTGAAGCTGTCCCACCCCTTCTCTGTCCCTATATTCATGGCTAGTTCCTACTGCTGCCCTAGCAAGCCCCCTTTCAGTCACCAAGTTCCTCACCACTTTCTCCCCACATGCCACCTCTGGTCAACTGCTCATCCTTGGTGATTTTACCCTCAGTTGGCTCTCCTCCATTCTAAATAAATTGTGCCAAAACATTAAATCCCTCCAATTTACCCGACTGATCACTGACCCAATCTAGCATAATCACATATTACTCAATCACTCCTATCTAGACTCGGTTTTCACCTCCCACCCCATCGCAGTGCGGATGCTGGTACCCTGCCAATGCCCTCAGTGACCACTATATAGTCTACTGTATGTGCAAAATTCACCATCAAACAGTACCCCCAGATTCAGTCAGATCCAGTATTCCAGTTCACTGGAAGTGTCCTCCCTCCATGCTGACCTGGTGGCTACCAACTGGTTACCCATCTCTATAGCTAGCAGCATACAGTAAATATTGCTCTCCATTATTTCAGTGGCAGACTTATGTCAGCCTGGGATCACCATGTCCCCCCTTAGAAAAACAGGGCTTGAGATTCCCACCACCCATGGATCTCAGCTGAATTGCCGGCCTGACTCCATGTACATTACCTGCTTAGTGGACTCACAAGTCCTCTAGCTCCACTACCAACCTATTCAAGTACCAGACTCTTCGTAATGCCTGCACCACAGCAACCAGGCTCACCAAGTCTGAATACTTCACATCCATGCTCCAGAACAATCTTAATAACCCCTCTATGTTCTGGAAGGTTATCCATGCACTCTTATCCCACCCAAACCAGTCCACTACCCTGGTACTCAAGTTTGGTGACACTCCTATTTCTGACCCCTTTACTGTTGCCTCAGCTTTCTACTCATTATTCACCTACTGTGCCAGCTCCCTCCTTTCCTCATCCTCCTCCTCCCTACCTCCATTATTCTCCTCACCACCCCATCTCCTTCTTTCCTACCACTCTGACTGCATCCCTTAAGACCATCTTGGTTCTTAACTCCCACAAGGGTGTGAGCCCTGATGGTCTTGACCCCAAACTCCTCCATCTCTTTGCCACTGCTATTGCTTTACCTATTACTTCACTTCTTAGCCTCTCCTTCTCCTTAGCCTGTGTCCCTGACACTTACAATCTGGCCACTGTAATCAACGTTCCCAAAGGGGGTGATGTCACCACTTCTAGTAACTACCGCCCTACCTCCCTGCTCCCCATTGTGGCTAAGATCCAAGAACACCTTATGCTGTCTTAGGTCTCCCTCTTCCTTGATTCATTCTCCTCCTTCACCCCTTTCCAGTCTGTCTTCTGGAAGTCCCACTCCCCCTAGAGATCTCTCCTTGGGCTTACTGACTTCATGCTGTCTGTCATGCATCAGGGCTTCATCACCTCTGTCATGCTTGTTGACTTGGCCAAAGCCTTTGACACTGTTACCTACCCCGTCCTCCTGGACATGCTCAAGGCTGCAAGGCTTTCTAACTCCTCAGTCAGTTGGTTCCACTCCTACCTTGAGGCAGGTCTTAAGCTGTCCATATTGGAGAATCTGCAGCTCAAGAATTCCCCAAGGGTAATATTGAGACACAGAAACACAGAATGTGTCGGCAGAAGAAGACCAGCTGGCCTATCTAGCTAGAGTCTAGTTCTTAGCCCAATACTCTTCTCAGTCTTCCTGAATGACATTCCCACTGCCTGCTTCTCTGCATCCAACCGTCTCTATGCAGCTGACACAGAACTTGCCTCCAGCTCCTCTGCCTCTGACCTCAAAGGCCAGGCAAATCACCTGTCCCTCAGTGCCAAGTAAACAGTCACTATGACCTTTGCCACAAGGCAGCTGCTTACCCAGCTCACCTTCTCCCCTCCTTTCATACCCCGGATAGTGCAGCAATTGAGAATGTCCCCTCATTCAAGTATCTCAGGGCCTGGCTGGACTGGCACCTCAGTTTCTCAGCACATGTGGATGCCTTCCACAGGAAGCTGCACCCCAAACTTAGTGAACTTTACAGGAATAAAAGGTGTATCCCACTCCCTTCATGAACTCGAGAGATCATCTCAAAGATGATACTTCCCATCTTCGACTATGGTTACATAGTTTACAGTGCTGCTGCCAAGTCCACCCTGATCAGACTAGATCCCTTCTTTAGTCCTTTTGCTGCTTTGTTCTAGACTGTCCACCCTGTACCAACCACTGCTCCCTGTACTTCTCCCTCTCCTTCCCCTTCCTTGAGGCCAGATGCCTTGCCAATTGTGGTTCATTCATTGCTGAATACTGGCTTGACTCCCCCCCCCATCTTGCCACTTTCCTCACCTCCTCCTACCCACTTTTTGTCCCCTTCACAACTCTGGCTATCATTCTCTTTCACTCCCCTCAAGGAAATCCAGTGCTGACCAAACTGTCTTCTCCTTCCATTCTCACAAACTCTCTTCCCCTTACCATCTGCTTTGCCTCTTCCTGTCACTCACTGTCCTCCATGATCTCACTACTAACTCTCATAGTTGCCCCAGATACTGGTCCTTGGGCTGCTGCCCACCACCCTGTTTCCTCTGCTCCCCCTTCACCCTGCACATACATAACTGTAGTCCCCTCTTCACCCTTCCCAATTAACAACCTTTGCTCCCACCCATATCTCAGAATTGCCTTTGCACATTGAAATGTCATCATCCAGTACTTCATTCTACTGTAATTATAAATGCTGTCATCCTCCAGCACTTTCCTGTAAAGTTATATTTTTACTTCTTGAAATCCTTGTCTTTGTACAGTCATTATTGATGATGCTTATTCACTATTACTGTTTTATTGTTATTATTGTTCTTCGTGTTCCTCATTATCCTTCTTTCCCCCAGGACACATCTGGAAACAAGCTATTACCAGCTCTATATGTCTTTCCTGATGAAACTTTTGAAATCAATCAATTAATCAATCAATAGATTAATAAATAATAGTGCCATAATTTATTGAGTAGAAGTCAAAATGATTTGGGTTTCTGTGACCAGTATGAACTGATTATGTGCCATTAGTACCCTCCTCCTCAGTTAAGGTGAGTCAAGTCACTTGAAGTCCCTGTGTCTGAGTGGTTATTTGTCATCAGATCAAAGGTACCACATTCCAGCAGTTTCTGGGGGAAAAAAAAAAAGATTGACTGGTTTACATGATTGTTTGCAAGGGGAGCTGCAACATCAACATTACCTCTGCACATGGGAGTACACTGTGCAATGTCCATCCACATCAAGGGCACAGTCAGGTCGGTCAGTGCACCAATTGAAAGAGGGGTATATAAACTGTATGATACCTTGCCCAATATCTTTTTGCTTCTTGGTGAAATTCACTTTACCATCTCTATAGTACTTTTACATAGAATGTGCTGGCAGATGGAGACCATAAGGTCCATCTCGTCTACCCATATTTTTTCCTATCCCCCCCACTTGGAATTGCTTGTTAACTTATTGACATGTCTATCCCATGTTGATTTAAACTGCTTTTACTTTTGAGTTTCAGGTCCCCATACACAAGAAACTGTCCATAAGTAGTGGCAAAGGCATGCCATGAACAATGGGGGTCACAAGCGTTCCCTGTAATATTACAAAACACATTGTGAATGTGTGGGGAAGGGGATGGGATTACCATGCAAATGACCCACAGGATATTCAAAAATCTTGGCAACTGTCCCAAATTCAATTGCAGACCATGGCAACAATCTCTGCCAGTAGAATTGTTACATGCTGGCAATAAGGAGTGTCAGAGAACTGCAACTCAGTGAACATGAGCCAGAAGGGCTAAAGTTCATCATGGGACAGCAGACAAAAAGCAACATGGAAACATAGAAGTTGATGGCAGATAAGGACCACAAGGCCCATCCAGTCTGCCCATTTCTTTTTCTGTCTTATGAATGTGCCGTTGGCCATTGCTCTGTCAATGGCCTATCTATTCATACTCATGCAGGAATGGGGCTAAGGATGAGAGAGTTTCACTGAATGGAAGGGATTAACTTGGCAATGGTAATTGAGTTGGGGCCACTGGACTTCTAGGAACTATGAAATGGCCAAAGGAAAACAAAGCTGCCCAGCTGCTCAGAAGTGATCTATGAGGAAGGAGGACAAATGGGAGATATCTTTCAACAGCTTTGTCTTGCTGCACAAGCTCTGAGCCTAGCATTTCACAGTGCAGCTGGTACTATGCCATGTTACTGTCTTGTGGTACCTAGTAATATCTTGCAGCACCATATGCATTAGACTTAGTTACAGGTTGAATGTCACCTCTCCCCGCCATGACCTAGAATGAGCTTTGTATATACTACCAAAGGCTGGTGGTACAATGGGGTTACAGCATGCCTCCTTTTTTGCATTGTCATCCTTTGTGATTGAGAAGAGGTCTTCAGATCTTCTCAGTCAGTTTGGGTACTGCAGTACATAGTTCTAGGAATACTGTAGAACTAGAAAGTTTCACTGTAAAAATAATTTCACTATATTCGCTGGACAGAGTTGTTCAGTGAAATAATTTTTACAGCAAAGGTTACTGGATGAAAGCCTCATAAGCAGTGTCTTGGCTCAACATGGCATGTCTGAGCCAGCCCCCACCAATCTTGCTGGCACAAAGTAATGAAATTTCACTTTGTATTCATATTTAAAAAAAAAAACAGCAAATGCTTACTTAGATATTTGGTTGATGTTTGTTGATTTGACAAGGAACGCCACATCCACACTACCAAGCCAACACCTCGCCAGCCCCCATAACAAGTTCTATCATTCCCTCAATCGTCCTCATACAGCATGTTACTGTATTGTATTAAAATGACAATATACTCTGTACTGCTCATTTAATTCCTTTACTAAAATTTACCATTAAATGATCGCTCCTTCCACGAAGGGTACTGCAGGGCTACCGACTAAACCCATTGACTGTATTCGTCAATGGGAACCATGTGATTGGTCAGTTTCACTTCCTGGATACTGGAGAAAAACTAAACAGTGTTTGAAAGGGAAATACACCTATGGGGACACACTACAAATCAACAATTGTAAGGTGAAGCAAATCTTCAATCAGAAATGTGCAAACATGAAAAGAAAACAAAAAATCCAATCCTGATTCCATCAGACCTCAGGTGGGTAAACAGCATAATGGGACCTATGTTTTTACCAGGAGGAGAGGCAACAGCTAGCACTTTGGTGACAGCCTCTGTCATTAGGTTAGAGATGCTGGCTGTAAGAGATACTGTAGGTGAGTTCAGCCACTTAATCAATAACATCCCCAAAAAATGCACAGCTGAAGAATGCAACAACGGTAATTACAATGCAGCAGCAATCGGGATCAAATAGCACCTCGCGATAATTTATTGGAGCGATTAGGTGACTTCCCTGCAAAGCGCAATATAAATTTTACATGCTTATTTCTAGTTCTACAGTATTTCCCAGATTTCCAAGATTAATCAGAGATGTGTGATTGACAGCTAGTTTACTGTTTAATAGCTGCCATTCCAGAAGGTACTTTGGTTTCTGATTAACTGCTACAAACTATTGATCAAGAAGTCACAACAACAAAAAAATATTCAGACTTGTCAGGTAAGCATTTGCAGTTGTATTGTCACTTAGGTTACAGTGTGTTTGAGGCTGGGCTGGAGATTCAAGTCAGTCAGGTTTTGGCTGGCCCTATTTGGGCCAACTGAATTAAACCTTGACCGGTCTGATCTGACCCTGACCTGAAAATTATGCAAGATGATATGAAATCCTCCTGGGCAGAGAGAAGTTGTGTGGCAGCTGCTGTGATTTTTTTATTTTTTTATTTATTGATTTTTTTTATTTGTAAGCTGATGGGCAATTTTGCCTGTTTTCAAAGCGACTGGCTTTTTTTTTTTTTTAAAGCCATATAACATGAATACAATACAGTACAGACTTCTGTCCTCCTTTCCAGTCCCCAGCCACCATCACAGCCAATCAACATTCTGAGCATCATGCGAGGGTTGAGGCGGGGAGCTGGAGTGACAGAGTGACCTGCATAGCTGCCTCATTCAGCACTATGGCAGCAGGAGAGGACAGGTGCTGCTGAATACTCTGCCAAATATTTCAAAATTAGCCTATTCAGCCCTTGTTGTAAGGGGATGAACCTCAAGAAAACTATTTTAAGGGCTAATTGCAAATATACAACCTAATCAATAAAATGAGCTTGTATTGGCTAATTTCTGAAAAAATCAAATTGAAATAACAAAGAGTCCTTATCAAGGATATAAAGAGAGAGAGAGACCAAACATACTGTAAGCACAATTTTGAGCTAATTTTAAAAGGGGAAACCAGATCAAAAATAAAGCCCTTCTAATGTCAAACTGTTGGGTGAACCAGATCAAATATTTAATTTTTGGGACAAACAGTTTAAAATAAGAAAGTCTTTTGACAGCTAATTTTTCTTATGGAAACAGATTGAAAATAAATCCCTGGTCAGGGCAAATGATGGGATGAACCAGATTAGTGATGTAACAGGCCTTTAGGTCTAATTTTTGGGAAGAGTGTATCAGCTGACAAATTACTACTAGTTGCTAGTCCAGTTGTTACAATGTTCTGATGGGTACTTTGCCCTATTGGCATATGGTGGCTAATTGTTTGAAGGGCTAATTGTTGTATGGTAAAGCACTTGTAAATGTTTTTTCACTATCATGTGACATACAAACATTACAGTACATAAAGAACCTCCTCAGCCTGACTGACATGTTGCTACAGTACTAGGTGAAAATAGCGAGAGCAAAATAACGTGTGTCACAGCGCATTCAACACAGCAACTGCAAACAGCGAGAGGGAATATGAGGGACAGGTCAAAATGGCGACAAAGTCAAGCAAAAAAAAAATTAACAAGAAGAAGAAGGTAATACTTGGGCTTCCACTTTACCTGCTGAGTCCGGTTGACAGTCCTCTTCAGATACTGCAGCCTTGGAAGCTGACCTGCCACAACACTGGGGTCAGCAGATGTAAATGCCAATATTATCTGAGCATTTGATTCCATGGTATGTACAGCGCCTTCATTAATGTCCATTACTACACAATAAGCACAAACAGTGCTGGCATCTGGAACGTGATTGTGGGTATGTAACATCTTTAACACATCCTCAGTCTCAGTATGCTGCTATGCTAAACACCAACTTTTATGATAGTTGATACATCGCCAGTAGACCTTATCGCTGAGCGATTTGTATGCACAATATAAATATCCCTGATAAAATAACAGGCTTCTCCTCTTCTGACTCTTCAAATACTCCACAGCCATATCCAAAATGACAGCAGAGACCACATCACAAACTACCAAAACAACCTTCACGCACAGTATGAGACATGGATAGTTAAATACAAAGTCTAATGAAGCACACTGACACCTGACACCCACAGCAAACCACTTACAGGTGCACTGGACACCACAAAATAGAGAAATGTGAACACCTACACAATAGCATGAAAACTAGTCACATACATGCCTCATATAGACAGAACTGCCACAGCAATCCAACCACAATAAACATATCTACGTACACTCCAACATGTCATGTGCTCCCCCCCTGCACCCCCCGCAAGAAATGTACACATCCTCCATGTCGCACACATCACAGGGACTGCAGCACAAGTCACACACGTGTTCAAATGACCTGTGCTGTAATTACACAGTCACTATTTTCCCTAGTGCTGTTCCCTCGCTGACATTGCTGCGCTCTTATTCCCTCATTATTTTCACCTGACACTTATCCCTTATGCAAGTGATCTGTCTTGAGCAATAATTAAAACTTGGCATACTGATGAAAAACCGTTTCTAAGTTACTCAGTTTGAATGTATGCTGCTGTGTGTGTGTGTGTGTGCGTGTGCATGTGTGTGTTTTCCATTCTTCCCTATGTGACTCATCTTTTTTATCAATCTGTAAGTGCCATTTTAGACTGATGCCCACACCCCTGTCAATCTTCTTGTTACTTTTACTGAAAATACCAAGATATCCATGGGAAGGAGTTGCCATTCAGTTGCTTATTTTGAGAGAGAGAGAGAGAGATTGAGATTGTGTATTCTGTATGCACATTTTCTGTTCTTTCATTACAAGAATTCTATCTGTTGCAGTGACAGTCCAGAGTAATACACCTGTGTGAGTGTACCAGTGGGACAGCTAGTAGGGATGGAACAAAAATTATGCCCCTGGTTCATGCTAGATTTTTAGTGCAGTAGACCCACGGCTGCTGTGTTTCATTACTGTGTGTTTGTACAGTAAATTGATTGCATCATTAATTTTTTACTATTCAAAGTATTACAATTTTGGTTCTGGCTTACGTTCCAATGTGCCCACTCCAACCAGCTCAACCCTTCTAAGTAGGAAAACATGGCCTGTACATGCCGAATCATCGCATCAGGATACAGAAACTACTGAGCTGCAAGGCAGGAAGCAAGAAAATGACTAGATCATGGTTACAATCTTACAGGTGTCAAATGAGTGGAGCAACACTCTTTGGGCAAAAAATGTTACTCTTTGCAAAGTGGCTGGCCTCCAGAATAGGCAGTTTTTAGGGTTATCTTTGTACTATTGGTTAATGCATGACTGTTAAGCTAGCTCAACTAACTTGCTGTGACAAAGGGTACAGCTGAATCACAACTCTATCGTCACTGTGAGTGTTGCCCTGATTTTAAAAATACCCTGAGCTGGAATTTCAGAGAGTTGCAACACATTTTGTAGCATGATTGTGCTGCTTGTGATATGTTATGCCACAGGAAATGTGGTTTAACATAATGTTGTAAGTGTCATGAAATGCACTCCAAAAATGACAAATGTGTCAAAATAATGACATGTGTCTCTGTTGTGCTATAAAGTGAGGAAAATATTTGAAAATAGACCACAAGCATTTTGATACATTTGCAGTTATGCAGGCTGTGTTCAAAATAAGTACTTGCACCTGTATCATACTGTATGTTCTGAAAAAAATAGCCTTGGATAAATGTGAGGACTCTGTACCCAGGGTATATAAAATAGAAATAGGAGACTACACTCGTCCACTGTCCCTCCTCTTGAGGTACCGAGAATCTCTACCAGCACGGTAGGGAAAGCCTTATCAGTTGCTGCCCCTACACTGTGCAACAGGATCCCAGCAACCCTCCACTCATCTAACACCCACACGTCTTCAAATCCCTCTTTAAAGCCTGGCTTATGGACAGGTCCAATTGCTTTTGCCCACCATGGTAGCCCTTCCACTCGAACTCAGCAACTCTACCACTGCACTAACCTATCTTCTGGTGGGATTTTCTTATTTGCTCAAGCTGTCTTAAGTTCCTCTCTCTCTCCTCTCCTCCCTCCCTCCCTCTCTCTGTGATTCTCAAGGTGTGTTGAATGGGGGTGGGGGTGGGTAGGACTGTTGTACCCTCTTATGTCATGAACAGTAAACCTAACCTGAAATTTATCACCTGTATCCTGCATACCAATATCCCTGTATGTATATGTAACTAAGTTGACGTCAGTGTATAACTGTACAGTAAATATTCTGCTCTTTGTGAGTGTACTGTTGTTTACCATTGCCATCTTTATGACCCGGGTCATGCCTGAAAATGATCCCTCGGACCAGTGCACCTACCTGGTAATCAAAGACAGAAAGAAATAAATATTTCAATTTTAATTTATTTGTTCAACTTAAACACCATTACAAAGTGCAGAGCAGGTAACAATTAGGATACACGCACACACACACACACACACACACACATAATCACATACAATTGAAAAGGTAGATACCTAATTCATAAAGTCTGACTTGGTTACGCAGTCATTTAGTCCATGTATTGCACATACTGTTGTTTATACAATAATCTAAAAGTGTGGAAAAAAGTGAATATTTGGGAATATAATGTAATATTCATGTTTCATCTATTCAAATCTTCTCTGTACACATCATGATTTAATATGTAGTTCTTTCTTCTAAATAAATAAATAGGAATGGGTGAACCTTTTCTGGTTGTACTTAGAATTCACTAAGGTTCTAAGAGGTTCTTGTTTTTGAACCTATTTCATAATCTAATAATTTATATATATTTGCATATTGAGTATATGCTAATTGTGTGATAAATACTAATTTGCCTTTTGAATCACAAGAACAGTTTTATGAGGGGTGGCAGTTTTTGTTTCTTAATGTTAGAAGTGGCCAGGTTTGGGGAGATATTTTTTAGAATGATACTTGCCCATCCCCAACATAAAGAGGGAGATAACTGGGCATATTATGGCTCAGGAATGGCTCAGGGAGAAAGAATATTGTAAATAAAATGGGCAGACAAGGTTTACTGTGAGTCTGCTTCACTTTACACCTTTTATGTCTTTGTGTTTCTATGGCATCAAGACTATCCATATGGACACTGAAAAATGTTTAATTCCTTTAGTTCAGAATATCCAGCCATCGAGCAGTATAGAAATCAAGATTGGAAAGATTAAAATCCAAGCTGTTTGTGGAGATATTACCCAAGAACGAACGGATGCCATTGTAAACAGCAACAACGTTGACTTAAATCTAAAAACGGGTAAGTAATATACTTAAATTCAATAAATTTCCATTATGTATCCCTGCTGTTTAAGTTCCATTTCCATAAAAAAGTACTGTAAAGAACTTTGTGGAATATTCAGTGTTAAACATCTACAGTATATACTGTGTCTTACTTGTCATTAATGGTTCTTTTAGTAGAAGAAATGTGTGTCTCTGCTTTATGCAATAAAATTACACTTGTTTGTGAACTCTGTTTACATAGATGCCCTGACTTTTCACAATATTTTAAGCCATTACATACTTAAGCAATAAGGCATGACAGGGAGTGTGTGATAGTAGGATAATAGCCCACCTCAGGTGGGTTGAAGCGTGAGGTGTAGCAAGCGCTTCCACCACCTGAGAAGGGCCATTAGCTCACCATAACACACCCCCTGGAGTGCCTTATTGCAGTTATGAAATGGTCATTTTTAGTAAACTGTACACTTTTTTTTAAACATTTTACTTTTAGCTGGGCCGTTGTGCTGGGATAACGGCCCAGCTGAAAGCTGCTCTTAGCCAGTCAGGATCCAGCATTCCTTCTACCATTTCATAATATTGTATATATCATTTAAATGCAGATATCATGGCTCTTTCAAAAGAAAAAAGTACAAATACAGTTAATAAAACTCCATGTTGTACATGGAAGATGGAAGAAATTTACAAACAGCTTTCACAAAAATATGTCAATGACTAACACAAAGAATAATTTATAGCAATTGTGTTTATTGTAAGTCTTATCTAAATTACAATAAAATTAAGTAGCTAAATTAAATCAACATATAATGGACTGTAAAGGAAGAAGGAGCTCAGTACAAAACGTATTAAAAGTGCAACTAAAGTTGGTTGTCCTGTCTTTCAGCACTCCCACTTTAATGACTCCATGCTGGAGTCTGCAGATAATATAGGACTGAATGTAGGTAGAGCACTGTGTATGAGCTAGACATTTACTTAAGTACAAACTGTAGGTGTAGTGAATAGATATAAGACAGTGCTGCCCAGCATGTTTACCTCCCTGTTACACTAACAGCAATATGATAAAGGAACAGTTATAAAATTTGGCACTGAGTCAGAATAGTGCCAACCACAATGCCATCAGCAATAGTAGTGCGGCGATAATGCCATCAGTTTTATTTTTACTCTGCCATTGGTCAAGCTGCTCTATGCCCTAGCCCTTCACACCACGTGAGCAGCTCAGTCTGCCTCCTGGATTCTGGTACTCTTGTTTGTGATGAGCACCATGGACAGTGACCTGGGAAGCACTTACTGAAAGCTCTGTAGATCCCCTCTCTCTGTCCATGCTAGTGCTACACAAACTAGTGCTCTGTAGACTGACACTATTCATGCAGCACTAATCTCAAACCTGAGTGCATAATAACCATTCAAAAGCTATATTGATATCTCATGATAACAACAGAACCTAGAAAAAGTTTCTTCCAGCTGGTTTATCTACCTAAAACCTATCTGTTTATTCTAACTGACCGTGCCCATCTCAAACCTGGCTGCCTTGGCACTGCTTCGAATTTGCTGTTACTGCTCCTGTTGAGCACTTCAAACACCTTCAAACTGCTCCCAAATGTAAAACTTACCACCCACCCATTTGTACCAGCACTTCAAACAATGAGCCACTCCACGTAACTAATGTATGTAAAAAGCCAGCAGCACCTAGCCCAACAGTTCCAGCTGGTAACATACAAGACACATCCTCTTTCAAGAACCTGTTTTCTGTTTTAACAACACAACATTAAAAAAAAAAATTTTAGAGAAAAAAAGGGCTGAATTTTTTTTTGCATATACTACAAAGCATATACTGCAATTTTTATTGTCAAAAATAAACTCCAGTAGTTTTGTCCAGTGAGAAAACCATGATCTCTACAAGTGAGCAGCAGTATTTTCCTCACTGATGTCACCTCAGGGAGCCTTGCAAGTGGCTGGATTTAATACTACGACCCATTAGGCAGCAGACTATAGTGACTACTGTAACATATACTATTTACATATGAGCGTCAACTTTATTTGTGAGGACACGTGAGAGTTTTGTTATAATACTGCCAAGTACCACAGTAAATAGTTGTCAAAGCAGAAAAATCCAGAGACTAACATATATAGTGAAAGCACACTATAGCTTTGCTTTCTGTTAACTGCTGAAGGTATCAAACTAGAGACAGTATGAGACAGTTCACTAGGTGTTTGACAATTTGTGGTGTTCACTTCAGTGATCGAGCTGTTCTGCCAACAGCAATCACTTGAGCTATGACAACATGGCAGAACAGCTAATTTCCCTATGTCCTCATGAGTGTGCATGTCTGCCAGCTCCTTTGATATTAGCACAGCTGCACAGCACTCTGCATGAGAAGCCTAAGTCTGTTTTCTTTAACTGAGGTCACACAGACTCAGGCGTCTTGGTTCTACACTTCTATGGGTTGTTGTTTTTTTTTGCGTTGATGGTTCTGTCTGTACAAACAACAGGGAGTCATCCTTTGCTGTACGATCCAAATCAACCCTGCCAGATAGTAAATAAAAAATGACACCAACACAAATTTCCAGAACAAACTTTATTCAACAGGCGCATTAAAAATCCAAACAAAGTGAATACCTGCTCTTTAACACCGATTCAAAACTATGGAAATATTAATTGTTAGTCATTTGTTGCACACTATTACACAGTTGTCTGGCAAATGGCAAAGCGCTGCTACCATTACTGTTCAGTTTGATGTTTCCCTGTATTTCTGTTATTCTGATCGGAAGGTGGGAAGTACCACTATGCAGTGCTCGGAACCTGAAAGTGAACCAGAAAAAAATATTTTAAAATTAAAAGCAAATCTCCAAACCCGGAAGTGAACTAGAAGCTAGCACAGAGCTAGAAAATACTGTACGGGGGAGGGGAGTGAACAGCACTGTGGTGAATGCTTAGGAGTCAGGACCACATGTGCTTTGATTCCTCTGAGGAAGGACACAGTCTAGGTATCTGGTCACGTGCTTCCATGACCACTTCTTCCGATATGTAATAGCAATAGGCCAGCACGGCTTATCACCATGCAACCTTAAAAATTACTTCAGCAACTTCAGGAGAAAAAAAGCAAACTTTTTTTTTGGAATAAAGTAAAGTTTGTTGTATAAAAATGGTCAAGGAAAAACAGCTCCTGTATTTTCAACTGTTTTATCATGTTTAACGTTAAACATTTTATTAAAAAACTATTGACAATCTAAAGACTGTTTAAACATTTTTTAGGAAGTTAATTTGTTACAATAAAGAAAGCAGTATTTTGTCTGGTGCAGTTGTTAAACATTTTAAATAGAAATGTCTAAACGTTTTTTTGGAAGTGTCCCAACATTTTTGAAACAATTTGTTATTTGTTACTTTGAAGGAAAGGCTACCCTGGGTGGTTTAAAGTTGTGTGTAAGGTAGTTTTGGAGCTTTTCTCTGTTGTTCTCATGTAGTTGGCAGAACATTTCAGTACAGAGTGCCTAACAAGGTCAAAGCTATGCCTTTATGGTCACTTAACCGTGTTCTTGGGCTAGCCAATCAGGTTGCAGCCATTTTATAACCCATGAAAGCACATGCCCATATTACTGTTTTGTTAATAAAAAGAGAGCTGAGAGAGGAAAATTGGAGTAAGCAATACTATTTGTGCTAAAAATTGCGATATAGAATTAATGGCAAAGTTAATAAGTCAAGTGCTAATGTCTGTAAACAAAGCAACACTGTAAGAAACCGTAAAGGCTGTGTAAGAAATAAATAATTCTCATGTGCCACAGATAATGGAACATTTTTATTTAGATTTGATGTAATGGACAGCAGCCCTGTCCTGGATATGCATATTCAGGAATTTAAGGGAAAAAAGTCATTCCCTAAATCATCACTTACCCCAATCTCCCTTTCCTGGTCCTCCAATGGCAAAAATATTTGATCTGGCATCCTATTCCAGCCCCTCTCCCTGTCCAACACTGTGTTTCTGAAATCACCCTGCTCCTTTACCCAACCTCTATTCCTAGTTCAATAGGACATCTGACCCCAACAATAACTTCACCCACCACTGCTCTTAAGTGTGATATTTAAACACGGTATGGGAACATTTGTCATGCAGCTCATTTTTCCAGTCATCATCATTTATCAACCCATTCATCTCTGTAACCTGACCCACCCTTATACCCAAATGCACTCCAGAGTAAAGAATATCCAAGAACATCTTCTGCAGACTGCTTGTGGAGGTGAGTGATGAGAAGGCAGCCAGCCCTAACTTTGAGCAATCATCCAGAACATCAGCACTCCAGAGTAAAGCCCTGTGCATATGCTCCAATCCATTGGGGGGACAATAGGATGATGACACATCTGGCTGCTCAGTCTTTTCACTTCCCAATCCACAGAGTACAACTGTGCCTGGGTAAAAGCAAAAGCTGTCAGCTGACAGCTTCACTGCTCTGAGGTAGAGATAGAGAGAGTGTGATTATTGCTAGGCAGCCTGTAATAGCAGACTGCATTGGAGCTCATTTATTACGACTGCATAGTAGAGTTATGCTGATGTATTGCTGTGATGTAGAAGAAAGAGAGGCCTCTGGAAGCACATGTCTGGATGCCCCAACTGTGTCCTTCCACCCACAATGGGTTTCAAGTATATGTGGTCCACTTCATTTAATACTGTGGTGTTTCTCCCTCTCACCTGCGCACTATTTTCTTGCTCTGCACTCACTTCCTGTTCACTTCTGGGTTCAGAGCAAGCACTTCTTTTCCTCCGTTTGTATATGTAATAATATTTCCCTGGTATCTAGTGGCATCTCACCCTGCAATTGCCATCCTTGCTGTCTAGTACTGTTTCCCTGGTGTCTAGTGGCACCTTCCACCCTCTGATCACTGTCCCCATAATGATGTATTGTTTCCCTGGTGTCTAATGGCTCCCCACCCTCCGATCACAATCCTCATATTGTGCCACTGTCACCCGTAAAAAAGAAAACTATCCCTCGATGATTTTTTTAACCTGTAAAAAAGAAAATGGTCCCTCTCCAATTTAATCCCCCCACCCTGACCTACCACTCAGCAGTCACCACCCCACACACCCTCACTCACCTGAACAGGTCCCATAGTGAAGATCCACTCTCCCATCGAAGACAGGTCTTGCTGCTGGAACCATCGACTGCAATATGAGAAACTAAGGTAAGTGCAGTTCAATGTATTTCAATGGGGTTTGAACTTTGATGCATACCTTTGTCATTTTTGCATATTGTGGCCCCAAATTTTCAACATGGCCTTTTTGTGATCTCACTTCATGATCAATGGTGCTGGAATTATGTAAATCAGGCACAAAAGGTGATTTTGTACTTATGTTGCAAAATCACCTTTAGGGTGAGATTTGAAGATTTTCATCACCCTTGTTTATCAGCTGGGGTAATAAGAAGGCTATGTTGAAAATTTTGGGTCTAAATATTTAAAAATGACAAACTTTCAAGCGTACATTGAAATGTTTCTACAATCACTCATAACTTCAGCAATTCTCAATATTTTCACCCCAAATTTTCAACATAGCCATTTTTTGACACTACCTCATGAACGTGACAGCTGTCATTTTTCAAACAAGGTTCAACAGTTGTAATGCTCTCCAAAACTGTATTAAAGTAAAGATGTCCTCCAAATGAAATTCATTCAAAAAGTTTTATTCCAAACAAAATAGGCACGATAACACTCATTGTAGGCATCCATTAATTCCACCAATGTGTTCACAGCCCCAGTGCTTCAGCATTAGCCTTCCTTAGGGGCTCAGCCATTGTAAGCCCTCCTTCCATTTGTATAGGACCAAGATGTAAGATTTCATCACATTGATTGACATTTATGTTAGCATGTGATCAAAAAATGTACATTTTTTATACATATGTATATAGAGGTAGTTTTTGTACTTTTTTGCCAAAAATAATTATCTAAAATATGAAATCAAAAGATAAATGTGTACAAATAAAATGATTACCCCTAAAGCGCCTAATAAACACAAAAAAATGAAAAATCACAATATTTATATCTTGTTTTTCTGTAGCAATGTTATTTCTTCCATCTCATAGTCTTAAGGTTTCCACAATTAGTGTCACTATATACAGTTCCAAGAGAATATGTCATGAACTTAAGTAAATTATATATGTCTCTCTGATATATGATTTATGATTTATAATAAAGTAAGATGTGACACATTTGATATAAGCAATAAATTCACATTTGTTACAAAATTCAAGTTTCCTAACATAAACTTAAAAATATTGTTTTATACCTAATCTATCAAATATCCTGATCACCAATGTAAAAGTTGGGATCTGGATCTAGGAAGCTCATTACAAGCTAAATGGTATACAGTATTTAAAATATTTTAATTTTCATTTTAGCCAATAACATATGGTAACTTGATTATATATCTCCACAATTGTTACTTTTAGTTATATTTAAACTTCTTATGCTTTCTTTAAATTGTAAATAAGAAGAAATAGATAGAAGAGTTGCTGAATACATTTATCCAGTCTTTTACATGGCCGTCTCTCCAGAGAAGAAAGGGTGGAAGTAACAATGACCTCTAAAGAGAAGAAAACACCAAAATAAATATTAGTAAGTTACTAAAACAGAAACTTCATCAAATTCATCCACACTTTATACATTACATTTGCTATCTCATTAATAGACTGAATTTTTTTTTTTGGGGAGATTCTCTTCTCCAGGGGAGGGGGGAACAGGACATATTTTTTAGTATTTTTTACCTCCAGGCCTTAAAAAGGTCTTGGATCCCAGTTTTCATCCAGACCATTTGGTTTCACTGTTCCCAATCTAAAAATCCAGTAGCTGTCTCTCTGGAGTAGTAGGTTTTGTTAATTCCTTCCCCTGTTAGGTTGTTTAACCCATTCAAGGCCCATAAACTTTAAAGAACTAGTGTCAGCATTGTGAACCTCTCAGAAATGTCTTCCTACAGGGGGTATCAGTCCGTTAATTCACAATAGAGTGAATATGCTCTTGGATGCGTCCCTTTAACATCCTTGCTGTTTTCCCAGTGTAGCACATGTTACATCCATACCCCAAAATGTACACTACAAATGTTGTTAGACATGATATGAATTCTCTAATGGCAATTTTTTTAAAATTATTTCTGTGACACAAATTCTTTTGAGGTTAACGCATGTTGACATATGTTACATTTGTGGCACTTACATGTTCTTGCTGGATTGACTGGATTCCAAGTATTTGATCTACTTGGTACCTTGAACTGGCTACTTACAAGTTTGTCTTTCAAACCTTCACTTCTCCAAAATGTTACCATGGGGTTCATACCTGCTGTATTTTTTTAATGAGGCATCACTCTTTAAGATACTCCAGTTTTTCCATACAATGCTATCTATCTGTCCAGAGACATGATTAAATTTGGTGGAAAATGTTATAGGGTTATCCCTTCCCCTCCACGTATAGTTTTTATTCTTGCATTTGAGCTTAAAAAGTCCCCCAGTGTTTGTTTTTTTATCCTTTCCAATGCTGCATTTAGTGTGGTGTCCTGTTAACTCCTCTCTCTAAATCTGCTCAGTAATTCATCTGCCAATTGCATAAATCAGAATCTTCTGTACAATTACTTCTGATTCTAATGGAGTCTTTTAGTTTAATATCTATATTTTGTCTTTATTTATTTATTTCACTCTTTTCTGGCAGGTCCTCCATTTATCTCAGCCCAGGTCACGGCCCCACAGGCTTCCACCTACCGTCTATTACCAGCTTCTCCCGGTCACCCCGAGCTTACCCCCCCAAAGGGCGGGGCTGCGATACTGGTCCCCTATCCAGAGCTGGGCAACCAGTAACTAGTTGGGAGTGCTTGGAGATGGTGGCTAGTTGAAGCCCAAGGAGGGCTTCATGGAGACAGAAGACCAACCCACCCACGTGCAATGATGCCAGCATCTGCCATGCCTCCAGTGAGTGTGAGCATCATGCCCTGAGTGACTCCTGGCCTCTGCCAGGAGTTCTCCATGCACTGGACACTTCCCTGCCACCCCCCTGGAGGGCAAGAGCAGTCCATGGGATGCACCATCCTTCTCCTCCTCCAGCTGGCCCTTCAGTGATCTGGGTCCATTCCTGATCCCTGGGTCACTGACGTCGCAAGTGGAAATCCAACCACTGTGCCAAGGGGCCTGCAGCTATATTTAGTATTTAAGCAATTAGCTACAAGGGTGTGTGGGTTATCAGGGGATTTACCATGGTTGGATTGGTTTGCCCATGAGCGGCTTATTTTGATTATACCAAGGTTCATTTTTACATTCGCTTGTGTGCATGCACAAGGAACGTCTTGCAACAGTATGAGTTTTAAAGGTGTGTGATCCCCCTCCACAATGCAGTGCTCAATGTAGCAGGTGTGACCCTAGGGGACCAATACATGCTGAGCTGTGTATGACAGCAGTTCAGCTGTGTTGGCCTTCACTTCTAACATAAGGTCCACTATAATCAGCAGTGGTAGCATGTATGCAATTAGCATACATTAGCTGAACTGCTGTCATGCACAGCTCGGCAATCCCTCTTGCTTCCTCCCTCTGCTAATGTCCTCCCCTCCCTCCTTTTGTTCCAAGCTCCCACCTTGTGTGCCGAGGGGGGTGCCCAATCCCCCTTGGCTCATGAACTCCCCCAGCACACTGTGTGGCTGACCGGGGTGCCCAATCCCCTGTCGGCTGCAGCCCGCCCCAAAAAAATAATCAATTGGCACACTGGGAGCCCACCCCAGCATGCTCATGCTCCCCCCAACACACAAACTGTATGGCTGGTGGGGGTGCCCTATCCCCGCTGACTCCACTCTCCCCAATAAAAAGGTAGGTGGCACTCTGGGAGCCCACCTCAGCATATCAACAGCATCCATTTAGTTTTTTTTTGCAATTTTTGTGAACCAAGAAAATGGTCCCTTGGTGAGTCCCTCACCCCCCAACCTGCACCTACCCTCTGTGCTCCCACCTCCCCACACTCCCCCACCTAGGTGGCATGCTGGAAGCCCACCGCAGCATGCCAAAAGTGTCCGTTTTTGTCTTTTTTTTGTAATTCCTGTAAAACAAGAAAACGGTCCCTCAGTGAGTCCTTGGCCCCCACAACACATGCCCACCCTCTGTGTACCTACCTCCTCACTCCCCCCCTCACCCCATACTCACCACTAGAAGCTGGCACAACGATCTTCGGTGGACCGGGAACACATCTGCACTCTTCAAAGCCGACCGTGAACTGAGGAAATGCTGGTAAGCTGTATAAATAGGGTTTTTCCAACTTAGGTGGATATCTCAGCCATTTTTTTGACTTTTGGCACCAAATTTTCAACATGGGGTTCTTGATACCCCTTCTCATGAATTCAGTCACTGTCATGGCGTTCTTCATCTCAAAAGGTGATTTTGTGGTTACTGCACAGAATCACCTTTCAGGACTAATTAATGAAATGACAGTGTCGGTGTTCATGAGGTGGGCTCCCAAAAATTCTGTGTGCAAATTTGGTGAAAAAATTCCAAAAAATGACCGTTTTACTAGTGTGCATTGTGCAGTTTCCATGCCCACTCATAAATTCACAAATTTGTAATATTTTCACTCCAGATTTTCAACATAGACATATTTCCACACCGCCTTATGAGCAGTCCAGCTGTCATTTTTCATATCCTTTCCAAAATTTGTTTTCGTGCTTCTGGCACAAAATATCATGGTCGCTGTTGGAAATCAGTGTTCGCTACAGAGTAAAACAATCACAGTGACACTGTTCATGATCAGAGGTCCTAAAATGCCTACGTTGAAAATTTAGTGGCAAAAGTCCATAAAATGGCTGTGTTGTGAGCGTGCATTGCGCAGTTTCTACGCACACTCGTAAGTCTGTCAATTTGTAATATTTCCACTCCAGATTTTCAACTTTGCCATTTTCCCACATCCTCTTATGACCAGTACAGTTGTCATTTTTCATATTCTCGCTGAAATGTGTTTTCACACTTCCAGCGTACAATAGCGTGGTCGCTGTGGGAAATGATGTTTGGTACAGAATAAGAAAATTGTAGTGACACTGTTCATGAGCAGATGTCCTAAAATGCCTATGTTGAAAATTTGGTGCAAAAATACCAAAAAACTACTGTTTTGCCAGCGTGCTTTGCACAGTTTCCACGCGCACTTGTAACTTCGCGAATTTGTCATATTTTCACTCCAGATTTTCAACATTTGCATTTTTCCAAACCTCCTTATGAACAGTACAGCTGTCATTTTTCACATCCTGGCTGAAATGTGTTTTCGCACTTCTGACACAGAATAGCTCGGTCACTGTGGGAAATCAGTGTTCGATGCACAGTAAGAAAATCATAGTGACAGTGTTCATGACCAGAGGTGACAAAATGCCTGTGTTGAAAATTTGGTGAAATAATTCCATTGAATGACTGTGTTGCCAGCACGGGTTGCACATTTTCCACACAGGCTCGTACCCTTGAGCATGCCAGGGCGTTAGGGTTCCTAAGACAGACACTTAAGAAGTATGAGGGTGAAATGTTGATCAGATGCAAGAGGAGTTGCAGAGAGGTACTCTGTTGGGATATGGATGCTAAAGGGACATGGATACAACTGGGGGGGGCCTGCATACATGCCAAATGCCAATGCAAATACCTGCAAGCGAACGTTCGGCATTGACAGATGCTTGTTTTTACTATAATAAAATATGAATATTAAAGAGGTTGCTTTGTTTTTTTATTTTTATTCTATTTATTCCTGTGCTGCAGATGATTTATTGGATAGTCTCATCAACAGTCGTTGATTATCAGAGGATTTACACTGGTGGTAAACTGCCAGTCTGATGATTGCATTGGCTGTTCACGTATGTCCATGGTATAATTTAGTTTAAATCTGGAGATCCTAGCTATCTAAATAACTGTAGACTGAGTTCCTTACTTCCTATCCTTTCTAAACTGTTGGAGAATTAAGTGAACCCTCAGATTATGAACTACCTGGACTCCTTTAACCTGCTTAATCCGGCACAGTCAGGGTTCAGGCCACATTATAGCACAATATCTGCCCTTGCAAAGGTGACTAGTGATTGGCAGAGTGCCCTTGATAACAAGAATTATGCGTGCACTGTTTTCCTTGATTTAAGCAAGGCTTTTGACACTGTTGATCATGACCTGCTTCTCACTACGCTCCATAACACTGGTCTGGACTCCATCTCTCTGAAATGGTTCTCTAGTTACCTAAAGGGGAGACTTCAACAGGTTAAAGCTGAGGGGAACTTTCACCCTTACAGCCTTTGTTTTGGGGTGTGCCTCAGGGTTTCATATTGGGACCCCTACTTTTCTCATTGTATATTAATAGCATCGATGCTAGAATCAAAACAGCCAACATTCCTCTCTTTGCAGAGGACACGGTCCTCTACATCACCAGACCAAGCCCAGTATCTGCCTGCACAGACCTCCAACTAGACTTTAATCATCTGCAATGAAACCTTCCGAGCCAAAAATGACTCTTGAATGCTAAAAAAACAAAGGCAGTGCTTTTCTAGCCCTGCATTAATACAATAAATCCTGCCTCAGTAGGAGCAGTACCTCAAATTACGGCTCTTTTAGGTGACTCTCTAGACTTTGTAACTAAATTCAAATATCTTGGATGTAGATTCATTGCAAACTTTCTTTACTGGACCATACTGAGTAGATGTCCAAAAAGCTTAAGCAGTGACTTGGTCGCTTATTCAAGATCAAACACCTCCTTACACAGGATGCGAGAAGAAGGCTTGTCTAAGCTACTTTTCTTTCCCTTGGACTATGCGGATTTCCTTTATGGCCAAGCTCCTAACACAGCATTAACCAAACTTGATACTCTTTACCACAGAGCCCCAAGATTTATCTCTGGAACACTGCATTCTACACACCATTACTCTCTTTACTCCTTAGTGTGTTGGTCTTTCCTTAAATTGAGAAGGCAAAGAAAAGCTGCCCTCTGGACTTTCTGGGCAATCATCAAGAAGCTCCCACAGTACATTTCAGATTATTTGCCTTGTTGTATGTTAGGTAGTTATGCTCTGAGAAACTCCTCTTACATTTTCCTAACTTCCTCAAAGTCAAGTCATGCTTTGGCAGGGCCTCAATAAGCTATGCACTTCCTCAACTCTGGAATAAACTTCAAAAACTATGAGAATAGCCTGACGTATTAATCTGTCAAATCACTATATGCACGTTTCATTAAGGAGTCTTGCATTTGCTTTCCTTGAGTTTTGCCTAAAGGTATAATGACCTCAGACACTGTACCCTCTGTTTGACCTCCACTGACCCCCAAGTGTGATTTTTACTCACGCTTATCCTCCTCCCTCCTCCATCTTAGTTGCTCCATGTAACCATTGTCTTTCCCTGCACGGTCATGTACCTGTCCAGGCCCATCTTGTAAATGAGTTTACTCAAAGGTGTTTCACCTGGTAAAACAAAGATTTTTTATTTTATTGATTGATTGATTGAATAGGAAGTGAACTCTCATTCCTTAGCAGGGCATTTGTTGCTGTCTTTTTTTCCTGTACCCCTTGGTTGTTATAGCACCAGTCATACTGTTACTGTACCTGTCAGGGTAATGTCTAGGAAATCAATATGTGTTTAATCTATTTTTGATGTAAATCTCATGTTTCTATCAGTATTGCTCAGCCATTCTACAAATTGATTTGCTCTCTCTAAGGTACCTTCCCACATACATAAACTCTTTTAGTCTATAAAGTGACCCTATTTGACAGTATTACCAAGAAAAGGGTTACACCGCATTTTCTCTTCCCATAGGCCCATAAGCAAATTAGCATATACAGGGGCCTTGGTGGCCCCCATTGCTGTGCTGCACTGCTGGAGGAAAAAGGCATTATCAAGTTCAAAATAGTGAGTAAGCAGAAAATTTAAGCTTTTCACTAGGAAATCTACAGCTGCTTCTGTTTCCCTACTGTCTTTCTCCAAAACATATTTGGCAGATTTCACCCTGTGTGCTTAATAGATGTATACAACACCACTACTGCTACACAGATCTATTTATACTACCCTCCCCAAATGATACTTCTGAATTTCTCTATAGTGTCCCCAGTATTTTTTTTTTAAATGCCAGAAGTTTTACCATGCTGTGTTGTAGAAATAATTCTAGAAACTCACATAGATGTTCTGTCAGTGACCCTGTTCCAGAGACACTTGGTCTCCGGGGGAAGGGGACATTCAGTTCATCGTGTGTTTTGAGCAGAACATAAAATGTGGGCACACATGGATGTCCACAATATAAGTACTTAAATTCCTCACCCGTTACAGTACCTAGTGCCAAAGCTTCTTTTAATAATGAAACCTTTTTTTTTAAGTAAATGTGGGATTGCTCCTTAATTTTGCATGGTTATTCATGTTGTATATTAGTTTCTCCACCATTTTCTGACAGTTATTCCTGTTCATAATTACAGTATTCCCACCTTTGTTTGATGTCTTAATGACTAGGTCATTATTCCCCCTTCAACACTTTCAAATACTGCCCAAAATGTGTTTTCCCACCCGTAGCATGGAGTGACGTTTCGCTGATGTGGAATCACATTTTGGAGGGGATTTCAAAACTTTCACCTATGGGGTTCATGACGTGGAGTGAAGCAGCCTCTCACTTTTTCGGCTACATCACTACCATCATATTGCAGCCGTATTGACTCTGACCAAATTTTGTTTAAACCATCAGTGAGCTGCAGTTCAGTGCTCTATTACATTCCGCCCAGTGCATTATACATAGCGTCACTCAGTAACTCTAGGCAGACCATGCAATCCACACCCTGTCTCCAAGACAGGCAGTGAGAGACCAGCTGATAGCTTTTACTCAGAGTGATGATGACACTGCAAGGATGGACTGGGAAAAGGGACCCACTGAGCATCCAAGAAGTGTCTCTCAGTTAACTACCCACCCAATCATGGATCAAAGGTCAAAGTGGACATTCTACAAGTAGGCATTTGGGACAGGGGGATTTGGGTTTGGGAAATGTCAGCTTGCCTTAGGGCATCCTTGCACCCAGAATGGGTCAGCTGCTCCACACCCCTCCAGGCATCAGCTGCCTGCCTGCTCTCCCCACTGCCTAAGGTACAGTGCAATTTGGAACTGAAGTTGCTTTACTGGACCTTGAGGTAGCTTAACAGACTACCTCTCCAACTGAGCAGTACCCTCGGATTGCCCCTATTCTTATTTCATTACCTTGGGAAAAGTCCTTAAGCAGGGTTAAGAGCTGGGATCACTGAAGCTCTTTCTCTGTGCAGCTGTCTGGGTAATGCCCCCCCTTTATTAAATACACTTTCTGTCTCCCAGTGACCTACCACTACTTCTCTCAGGCTTCACTTTATCTCTCTCTCTCTCTCTCTCTCTCTCTCTTTCGGAGGGGTAGTACCTCATTCCTGAGGCATGTGCATCACAATGTTGATTAGGACCTCTGGGACCCTGTTATTCATCATCATACTCTGTTATCCCCAACAGGACCTCCATGCACCAAGTTGCCTCCTTCCTCCCATCTAAACCACCAGGAGACAGTACTTAATGTGTATGTCACAATCACCTTCCCCTACTAGGGTCAAACAGCTACCTCCAGCATGGACACCCCAGGACCTGGTCACAGTGCTGTTACCCAAAAGATCCCTCCTTGGTACCACTCACCCCTGGATTATTTGCCTACTTTAGCACCACTAAAGTACTTGCATCCAGCAAAAGGCAGTGGTCAAGAAAATTTAAACTCTTACTGAACCACATTACTAGCTTGCTGCTACTACTATTGCAACATCTGGGCAATATTCACAAAGTGAAAATGCAGGCGCCCAGCAAATTAATAAGGTGATGACAGAAAAAGCTAATACTGGAATAGCTTGTAAGACTGCTCTTGCTTCTCTTACTCCTGATGTCTGGCAATGTGCATCCCAACTCTGGCCCTCCAATGACTCTCAATGCTAGACAGCATAAAACTACATGTCTTGAGTTCTCATCCCTAACATTTGCAGCCTCCTCCCGAGAATGGTCAGTCTCAGTGCCTGGGTCTCTCAACACCACCCTGATGTCATATCTATTGTGGAATCATGGCTTTCCCAAAAATACCAGATACTGCCATGTCCCTGCTTGGCTACACTCTGTGCTGACAGGACCAGCGCTCAGAAAGAGGTGGAAGATGTGTCATTAATGCCAGAAATATACTCCAGGGATATGTCATACCCCCACCACCCAGCAATGACAATCTCCAGGTACTAGCCATCAAACTAATGCTAGGAGCACACAACAGAGTGCTCACCCTACTGTCCATATACATCCCACCTAAGCAGACCACACCTGGTATCAACAACCTACTGGACTACATCAGCACACTGAGTGTAAATTCTGAAACAACGCTGTTGGGAGACTTCACTATCAACTGGATCTCACCTGCTCCTTACACCATCAAAGATACCATTACCACAATCCACTTCTCCCAACTGGTGGACATGCTGACTTGAATGAGTTGCAAGACTGGCACCAGCACACTTCTGGACGGGTTCTCTCAAACCATCCTTCCCACATCACAGGTCTCACCGTGCTTCCTGACTCATTGAGTGACCACTGCCCTGTCAGTTTCCTCTGGAACAACAACTACCACAAACCCAAACACCTACTCCTAAAGGGCCACCTTCCACAACTAAAAGACAATCTAAAGCAGCAGAACTGGTTGAACCTGTATGGAACCATGGATGTGGACACTGCACTAGATCTCTTAATTTCAAAATTCAATACGGCCTGTGACAAACACGCTACCATCACAGACAGAAAAAACAGAGGACCTATAAATCCTTGGATTACCCTGGAACTAGTGGCACAACCAAACGCAAGAGACCAACTCTGGCAAACAGCATGGGTACATGGCACACCAACTAACATCCAAAGGTATAAAAGGGCCCGCAATGAGTGCACAAAGGCAGTTCATGAGGCAAAAAGCAAATTCTACAAGGAAGGGTCACTAACACCTGGAATAGCAGCAAATCCTTCTTTGCAAATCTAAATGATATCACTGGGAAGCACCCTAAAATAGCCCCAGCCATGCTAAATATTGAGAATGTCCCTACCTAGAACCATCTGCTCATCACTAACTCTCTGAACCGCACCTTCTCAGATCTCAATAGTGTGCACCTGATGAACTTCTTCAATATCCCTGCTCCAGGGATCAGTGAGAAGACACCAGCATAACCAAACTAGCCACTCTTCTGTTTCAAACTGGTCTCCAAAGCCACTTGTAGAAAATACCTTGAAAAGCCCTCGGCAAATCAAGGCACAGTGGGGACTCTCTGGACCTAAAATTTGTTTGACTAACACTAGACAAAGTACTTGGTCCACTGACAAAGATAATTAATATATCCCTCTGCCACTACAAATTCCCCCCAGATCCGGAAAGCTGCCACAGTCATCCCAGTACACAAAGGTGGTGACCAGTTTCTTCAAAACAACTACAGGCCGATTTCTATACTCCCCCCACTCTCCAAGGCCCTTGAAAGGATTGTGACTGACCAGCTAGTAGAGTACTTCAACCAATATCAGTTCCTATGCCTAGAACAGCATAGCACCATCACGGCTCTCCTGGAATTTACCAGATTCACATATAGTGCTCTTGACAAAGGGCACATTGTAGGGGCGGGCTTTGTTGATCTATCAAAGGCATTTGACGTGGTCCATCATGCATTCTTCTTGAACAGCTCTGGGGCATAAGGCTAGCCCTAGAAATCATAGCATGGTTTTATACCTATCTTAGCCTGCAATCACAGCAAGTAAAGATCGGGGACATCCTATCAGAAAGTCAACCAGTCAGATTGGGGGTACCACAAGGATCCATACTCAGTCAGTTAATTTTCAGTGTCTTCCTAAACAACCACCTGGCTGCTTGCAACAGCTGCATGCTCCTCAATGCAGATGATGTGGTGATCTTTACTAGCAACCTAGACCCCACACTGCTGGAATGCAACATCCAGAGCAGCTTCGCAATGGCTGAAAAATGTTTCAAAGAGCAAAAACTGGTCATGAACTATAAAAAGACCAAGACCATGGTCTTCGCTACAGCCCAAAACAAGCTAAAAAGACTATCCTCTGGCAATTCAGAATGACTCTGGTAACACCCTGGAACTAGTCTCCCATTTCAGGTATCTGGGAATCACACTGGACACTGCCCAGACTTACACACAGCACATTGACATCATGGACAAAGCCTTTAACACCAGGATTGGAATTCTCTACAGGCAGAGATTGCTTGACCTATGAAGCTCTGAACTTGGCAATTAACAGTTCATGCATCACCTTGATTGACTATGGCCTAGCTGTCTATGGCTCCACTACTACATAGAGCTCCAACGCCTCTCAACAGTCTTAAAGACTGCCACCTGCTCACTAACGCCCCAAAGCTCACCCACACCTGTGAGCTTTATGCACAATTGGGCTGGCTTCAACTGAAGGACAGAATACTTTATCAAACCTGCCTACTCTCAAAAAGCTTTTCACTAAACTTACTTCCTCAAGGAGTTCACATGTCAGGCATACCAGAAGCTCAACTACACAAGTATTCCATGTGCCCAGGTGCCACACAACTATGGCCCAGTGATGCTTTGCTCACTGGGCCCCTCTGTGGACAAATGGTCTACCACCTGACATAGCCAGAGCCAGAACCATTGGTTCCTTTAAACACAAACTCCGTCAGCACCTCACTGACAGTAGTACCTGTAGGTGCCCCCACTAATCTGCACCCACAGCTTTAGTCTGCCTCAGCACTGGCAATTCCTGATCTGCCAAGTTAAGTATTTGCCCAAGTACTTGTCTCCCACCTCTTTTGCCCTAGCACTTGCCTCCCACCCCTACCCCTTGGTTCTTTTCTTTCCCTTCCCTCTGCCCTTCCTATCCCAGCTCCTAATGCTCCTCCCTACCTCACCCTAACAGTCTGCCTCTGCCTCTCTCTTTTCCGCAGGATGCTGGCATACCATGTACTATGCCTTAGCACAATTTGTGTAACTGTTTGTCATTGCAACCCATGTACTGTTGAATTTTTTTGTACTCTGTATGTATAATTACTGTAACTTTATTGTGTCTTCTTGTGGTAATGTATCTGACGTGGAACCTCTCAATGAGCATCCACTCACAGGAGTCATCCAAGATTTCAATAAATAAAAATAAAATAAATAAATAATTAATGACAGTGTCAGGTAGGGATAAGGGCTACAGGACACCATATATGTGTGTTCATGGGGTATTTAAATGTGATCCTTTGCCCACCTCCCCCCCCTCCATTGTGGAGTTTCAGGAGGAAAGAAAATATTGAAGGGGCGTGTTGTCCATCTTTATCATAGTACTGGGTGGGTCAGATTAGGGAGAGGTTAGTTTTAGAAAGAGGATGTCAGGTAAAAGGTAAGGTTGGCAGGATAACACATGTGGTTACTGTGCAGGCTGACTTGTGGTTGGTGACTTACGGGGGTAGTCACTGGACTAGCACTGGCCATCTGGTGAGGGAAAATGCATTTCAAATCTTTTTAGGATTGGTCTACGTGGCAAACCAGTTCCCGTTGGGATCAAAGTCAGGAGCTGTTTTGTAGCTGTCCGATTGAATGCAGTGGGGGTCTTGGACATGACTTTATATGTCTGTCAATGAGTGAGTGGTATACCTTGCTACTGCTCCTTACAGCTGTCTTCAACACTTTACCAAGTCTCTATTCACTGTAGATGAGGAGAGTACATGAGAACGTGTTGAGCAAGTGGGGCTACTCTAGTGAGCATGCAACTGATCTAGGTGATACACTGAAAAGTCCTCAGGTTGTTTGGCTTAGCTTTCCCTCTGCGCTGTGATGACAGCAATGACAGTGCATGAGCTCAGGGAGAAAGTAATAAACTCTTTGCAGAACTTTGTGAACTGAAAACTAACCTTTATCTTTTTCTGCAAAAAAATGAAATTGCCTGTATAAAATTGACAGTTTTCATGCTACTAAATTATTACAATGCAAAAGGACAATGAATTGCATAGCTTTGGCACTATTTGATGCTAGTAGAAATGAGGAAGTATCTCTCCTAAATTCTCTTAATAATGAAAAAAAAAAACAGCTGAGTTTCCAGTCAGTCTGAGTAGCCTGGCGATGGACTAAGAAAACTAAGGGAGGGGGACAGGAGATCAGTTGCTGGAGCAATGGGGGGTCAAGGTGAGGCAATTTTCACAACAACTCTTAGCCTACATGACTTTCATACACACTGTGTCCCAGAGTGCTTTACAAGGCAGAGGAGTGCTATACTGGTGGCATAGGGAATGTACTGTAGCATAAAATATCTGGTGTCCAGCCTGACCCAGCAGAGAATAAAAAAGACCCCCCCCAACTACCTGATGAGTCTGGTGAGCAGCCTGACCCATTGGAATAAAATAAATATGTCCCCCTTCGCCAACAACCTGAAAGATCCAGTGCCCAACCTGACCCATCAGGCAATAAAAAAAATAATCTGTTCCTCTTCCTCCTCCAACTAACTGACTGGTTCAATACTCAATCCAACCCATCAGGGAATGAAATAAATTATGTCCATCACTCACATACTACTGGATGAGTCTAGTATACAACACAGCCTGTCAGGGAATAACACATATTCATATATCTCCCCCACAACCTGCTGGATCCAGTGCCCAATGTGGTCCATTAAGGAATAAACCAAAACTACCCCATCCACTGCAGCAACCTGAAAAGACCAATGTTCAACATGGTTTGTCAGGGAATAAAAAAAGATAGCCCTTCCCCAGCAATCTGACCAGTGTTTAACCAGACCGATAAGAAAATTTAAAACAAAATGACCCCCCAACAACCTGACAGGTTTGGTGTCCAACCTGCCTGGCAGGGAATAAAAAAAATCTGCCCATCTTCCTCCCAAGCATTTTAACAGTCCAGTGCCTTGCCTGGCCCATCAGGGAATAATACAATCTGTTCCCCTCTCCCCAGCTATCTGATGGGTCCCTTGCCCATGCATTAAACCAAATGAAGATGAGAAGTAGCAGCAGCAAAGTGGTCAGCAGAAAGTGGAATAAGCAGGGTAATAAAACACTGCTGTCCCCATGCCCATCAACTCAGGTCACAGTGAGGAGTTCAAACACCACGTGGGAGGCTTGGGGCTACTGCCACACTACTGCTGCTACCAGACATTTCAGGCTTCTCTTCCAGTCTAGCATGGGAGATCAAACTGAGGGAGGCTGATGGCACACATAGCTGAGGCTGTAACCCCAAGTGCTACTAATGCCAGCTCTACCACCTGACTCTCCCTATCTTGCTCTTTCCTTCTCTCAAACCTCAGTCTCAGCTCTGCACTCTTTCCAATGTGTACATATGGATCACACTGCCATGCATGCTCCAACCCAGCCTGCTGCACAGCAGAATGGGCTGGTGCCAATCTGGCCAATCAGGGAATAAAACAAAACATGTTCCCTTCCCTCAAACTAACTGATGGGTCCAGTACCCAACCCAGAAGGGAATAAAAATATATGTGTCTGTCTCCTTCAGCTACCAAACAGGTCCAGTGCCCAGTATGATCTGTCAGAGAATAAAACATTCAGACAACATGAAGTCTTGCTATATTATGACAATTGCAGTATGACCGCAGGTTAGAACTGCTCCAGAGGTGAAATAGTTAACTTTCCATGCAGGCATGGAACTTAGAGCGCGAGCTCGGTTGAAAACTCTGTCTGTTGTGCTTCAAACGCAAACTGTCAGATTCTTTACTCCGCCTCACTGAACAGTCGCTCCAGAGATTTCTCCTTCTGCTCGGTTCATTTTGTCGGTTTAAAAGTATTATTTTTCGGGTTTTAGACGAAATTAAACTGCAACTGATCGGTTCAAGCTCTGTCTGTGGTAATGTAAGTAATAGATAGGTTTTACATTTATTTTTTCTGTGTGGAACTTGTAATTCTTTATCGGTTCGGTTTGAACCGATCAGGTTTTATTTAAAATCTACTAGTCCTTTTTTAGAGTGCGGTTCCCGGTTCTTATCGGTTCTAAAAAAACGGATTTCATTACGTTTTTTCCCACGACCTGTGACACGGTTGGGAACCGATAAGGGTGTCTTGCTTGGTGGATTGCCATAAACGGGCAAGTTGGTTAGGCTGGCATTACTGTATGTCTGAGAAACCCAAAAGAAAAACCGGACCCACTGGGTTTCAACACTGTAGTGTTTGTGGGGAAGCTTTTGCTAAGGCTGACCCACACACCACATTTGTCTATTGTCTGGGGTTTGACCACCTCAATTCAGACTGCCAGATTTGTCACAATTTCCTGCTGCCACCATAGATAAGAGAGTTGGTAGACTCAGGAAAAGGAGGCCAAAAGTCCAGCTGACCGGATGGCCAGCCAGTTGAGTGCCAACCGAACGGGACTCCCTCTGACCAGGCGATACTTCCTCGGAACCGAAGCGAGGCGGTTCTGAGGGCGGTTCCAGCAAAAGGACTAGAAAGTCAGCTAGTGTAGAGCTAAAGTTCTCTCCCCAACTGCTGAGGAAATTGCCAAAGCAATTCAAATTGTCCAGTTCTTCCTGTTCCGACCTAACCAACACCTTCAGGTAAGCGCTCAGTTCGGCGCCGTTCCACCGGTTCAAGATTATGATTTTGAGGATTTTTATGAACCGGGGGAAGGGGAAGAGGAATATGAGGAGAGTGAATATGGTTTTGAAGATCTGGATGTGCCCATTGATCCGGACATCTCTCCAGATAGACCCCTAGGGGTTTCTCCTCCAAGGCTTTCTGAGTCCCCTTCTCATTTCATGTTTTATAAAAAAGTTGCTGAAACTCTCCAGCTCCCTGTTGAGGAAGCTGTTGATGACCAAGAGAAGCCAGACTATGTAGAAATGATGGATATTCCAGAGTCTAGGAGACTGTCTATTCCTTTGCATAAATCTTTTTGGAAACAGACAGCAAAAGTTTTAAAAACTCCTCACACTATACCTCCTGTGGATAAAAGGATGGACAAGAGGTATACCTTATCAGGCTCCGACACTGATTTCCTCACTCAACAATGCAGCCATGTGGGGGTAGTGCAGGCTGCAGCCTGTGACAAGGCTAATATTCCCCTAGCTTCACACCCCCCTGAGAAGGTCTCCAGTAAGACTGATGCTATGGCAAAGAAACAGTACATGGCAGCATCTTTGGGACTCAGAAAAGCAAATTATATGGCTTATGCTGCTAGGTACCAGAAATTCAGATGGGATACTGTGCTGACCCTAGTGAAACAAGTCCCTGACCAGCTTGCCAGGGAGCTGGAACAGGTGGCTATGGATGGTATTGAGGCATCCAAGGTGCAATTTCATGCTGCAGTGGACTCTAATGATGTTTCATCAAGAGTCATGGCTACATCTGTGGCACTTCGCAGGATGGCTTGGCTCAGATGTACTACCCTGTCTCAGGATACCCAGTCTAAGGCCATGGATTTTCCTGTTAGGGAAATTCTCTATTTGGGAGCAAACAGAGAATTACATGAAGAAAATGGATGAATATAGGACCACCTATAGGAGTGCACAGGCCAAGGAAAGGCAGGCCACTCCTCAAAAGCAGCTTCCTAGAGGCAGGGGCAGGCCTTTTCATAGACCTTTTTACCAAGCCCAAGCTTCCTCCTCCGCCTATGCTCAGAGTGGGTTCTTTAGAGGGAGAGGCAGACGGGGTACAAGCAGGTCTGCTTCCACCCCTCAGCCCAAAGCCTCTGCCAAGCAGGCACCCTGATGGGATTGCCAGGGCCGATTCTCCTCTACCTGTAGGGGGCAGGCTGGCTTACTTTGTCCAGGACTGGAAGTCTTTAACATCAGACAAGTGGGTCCTGGAAGTAGTAGTTAGGACTGGTTCTCAGCTTCAAAATTTCCAGAGCTGAGAACCAGATCTTTTCCACCTGCAACTCCATCAGAGGCACTCACCAGAGAGGCAGAGGTCTCCACCCTCCTGGCTCTCAGAGCAGTGGAAAGGGTTCTTCTACACCAGGGCAAAGGTTTGTACTCCAGGTACTCTCTTACCCCAAAAAGACAGGAGAATGGCGGCCCATCCTGGATCTCAGATATTTAAACAAGCACCTTTAAAGCCAAAGTTCAAAATGGTGACTCTGGGAATTATCCTACTCTCTCTAAGGCCAGGGACTGGCTAGCTTCCCTGGACCTCTAGGATACCTACTTCATATTCCCATCAGAAGCTCCCATCGAAGTACCTCAGGTTCGAGCTGCCCTCAGGCCACTACCAGTATAGAGCAATGCCCTTCGGCCTCACTTCTGCCCCAAGGGTATTCACCAAATGCCTGGCTGTAGCAGTTTCCTACCTAAGAAGGCAAAAGATTGCCATCTTTCCTTACCTGGACAATTGGCTCTTAATAGGCCAGTCTCCAGACCAGGTCAATTTACACCTTCAGATAACGCAGCAACTGCTTACCTCTCTAGGTTTCCTTCTGAATCTCTCAGTCAGTTCTACAGCCGGTCCAGCTTCTTACCTTCATAGGCACAGAACTGAACACACAGGAAGCCAGGGCCTTCCTCCCCCTGGACAGGGCAAAGACCCTAGTCTCCCTGGCCTCCTCATTTACCCTGCAGGTCTCCCGGCCAGCAAGGCATTTTCTGCAGCTCCTAGGACACATGGCTGCTTCCACGGCAGTTGTGCAAGGAGCAAGATTTCAGATGAGGGACATCCAGTTCCATTTGAGAGCTTTTTGGTCTCAAAGAAAGGATCCTCTTACCAAGCTGATCCCAGTAACTCGAACCCTGATCCAAGCCCTACAGTGGTGGCAGGATCAGAGCAACCTGAGACAAGGGGTTCTTTTGTCACTCAGTCTCATTCTCTAATCCTTACTACAGATGGCCCTCTTGGGCTGGGAGCTCACATGGACGACCTCACCACCCAGGGTCTGTGGTCTCCCCAGGAATCTCTGCTCCATATCAACCTGTTGGAGCTCAGAGCAGTTTTTCTAGCACTTCAAGCTTTTTCCAAATCTGTACAGAACAAGAGTATTCAGGTCAGAACAGACAACACCACTACAATGTGGTACATCAACAAGCAAGGGGGCACTCAGTCTATGGCTTTGTGCACCGAAGCGATGAAGTTGTGGTCTCTGGCTTACTCCCTGAACACCTCCCTTACGGCAGTTCACCTCCCAGGCAAGGACAATGTCCTGGCAGATGCTGTCAGCAGGATTTCCCAGGGCCACCACGAATGGTCACTGGATCCCCTGGTCTTGGGAGTAGTATTTGCCAGATGGGGCACCCTGCAGATAGATCTTTTTGCAGCCCCAGACAATCACCAACTTCCTCTTTTTTGCTGCAGGCCCCCAGTGATGGGCTCACTCCCCCTAGATGCCTTAGGTCTCAGTTGGGAGGGGGTTTCTCTATGCCTTCCCTCCTTTTCCTCTCCTGTTCAAAGTGCTAGTCAAAATCAGATCCCAATCATGCAAAGTCATTCTGATAGCTCTGGATTGGGCCAGACAGCCCTGGTATCCACTCCTGCTGTCCTTAGCAGTCCATCCTCCCCTGTCCCTTCACAGGAATCACAATCTGTTAACCTGTGCCCAGGGAAGGGTCTAGTACCCGAATCTCAAATCTCTCAATCTCAAGGCTTGGTTCTTGAAGAGTTAGAGTTTGTTGATTTACACCTTTCCCAAGGTGTAATGGATATATTGAAGGCTGCAAGGAGCCTTCCACCAGGGCTACTTTACAACTCCAAATGGAAAAGGTTTTCCATATGGTGCTCGGAAAAGCATATTTCCCCAGTCTCTGCTGATCTACCCACAGTCCTGGATTATATGGTTGACCTGAATTCTTGGGGCTGAGGCCAGCTACCCTGAAGGTGCACTTGGCAGCTGTGTCTGCTTTTATTTCAGCAGGTAAATCCTCTTCCCTTTCAGCTGATCCTGTATTTCCAAGTTTTTTAAGGGGTTGTTTCACACCAACCCTCCATTCAGGGATCCTGCCCTGCCTGAGATCTTAATGTTTGCATTGCTCAGCTTATGCAACCCCCTTTGAGCCCTTGTCTTCAGCTGAGCTCAAGTACTTGACTTGGAAAACTGTGTTTTGGTAGCCATCACCTCTGCCAGACGCATAAGTGAATTACAAGCGTTGTCAGTGAAGCAGGAGTTTATCTCTTTTCACAGAGATAAGGTGGTCCTTCGGACTAACAGAAAGTTCTTACATAAGGTGGTTTCAGATTTCCACCTTAATCAATCTATTTCACTTCCAGTGTACTTCACTGACCACTCCTCCTCTGGGGAGAGGATGCTGCAAGCCTAGATGTGAAGAGAGCCCTTAGTTACTACATAGAGCATACCAAGGGTCATAGGTTTGACTCCCTCCAACTGTTCCTCATCTATGGCGAGGTTGGTAAAGGGAAGCCAGCCACTAAAAGATCCATTGCCAGGTGGATTGTCTCTTGTATCTAATTCTGCTATGAAAAGTTGGGTAAAGTTCCTCCCTCAGGCATGAGGGCTCACTCTACCCGAGGTACAGCTGCTTCTCTGGCTACTGCCAGAGACATTCCTATTCTAGAAATATGTCAAGCAGCTACCTGGAAAACAGTTCACACTTTTACCAAGCATTACTCCCTGGACATCCAGGCTAGGAGTGATGCTTGGTTTGGCACAGCTGTGCTTCAGAACCTATTTCCTAGGTAGGTTCTGTCCTCCTCCATAGAGGTACTGCTGTGTAGTTTGTAGTTGATCATAATATAGCAAGACTTCGATGTTGTTTGAAGAAAAATTACTCACCTTAGTAATGTTGTTTCTTCTAATGGAGTCTTGCTATATTATGACCTCCCTCCTGCCTGCCCTCTTAGAACCTCTGTTTTGGGATGTGGGTGGGCAGTACAGGGTTGGCATTTTTTGATGCCCACCTTGTTGTTTTTCACCTACCTTTTTGGGTGAATTGGTGTTGTGTTTTTGCATTTTGGGTCTCCTGACTTGAGTCTTTGTTTTAGGCCAAAATGAGGTTATGTTAGTAGCCAGTTGGCTAGTGTAGGTTTACAGCTCCACACAGAACCTTAGTGAGTTTTAGCTCAGAAGATCTGACAGTTTGCTTTTGAAGCACAACAGACAGAGTTTTCAACTGAGCTCGCGCTCTAAGTTCCATGCCTGCATGGAAAGTTAACTATTTCACCTCTGGAGCAGTTCTAACCTGCGGTCATACTGCAATTGTCATAATATAGCAAGACTCCATTAGAAGAAACAACATTACTAAGGTGAGTAATTTTTTCATCTGTTCCTTCTCCTTCTCCACCCAACTATCTGATGAGTCCAAAGCCAAACCAGGACCATCAGAGAATTTAAAAATTCTACCCATCTCTCCTGAACAATCTGATGAATCCCAAGCCTAGCCCAGTTTGTCAGGGGAAACCAAATCTGTCTTTGTCTCCCAAAGTACCTGACAGGTCTGATGCGCAACCTGTCCCATCAGGGAATATAAAATATCTGACCCTCCCTCAACTACTAGACAGGTCCAGTGCCCAACATAACAAAATGGTGATACGAGGGGGAGGGAGCTACAACTGAGTTTGGTTCTGGGGGATGACACTACAGTAATTGCCTAGTGTTGGTTGGATGGACTGAAACCACTGTGTACGGTGTAGGGAGCATTACTGAAAAGAATTGTCACTGTGTCAAAGCCCTGTCTGTGGGCACTGTGTACAAAAATATTCTTTAAAACTGATGTTGGATGTGGTCCTCATATAACTACAGTTATAACAGTGAGAATGGTGAAACATTAAGGCCTGCTACAAAAATAAACTATGATAAAAAGATAAAAAAGCAATACCAGCCTGTTGGCACCAGCCAAACCGTGTTTAGTATGGGGCCAAATAATGAACAACAAATATTTTGGGTCCCAAATACAAATATTCAGGGAATATTCACCCAAAGCTATTCGCACTCCTTTGCAAATCGCTTTTAGTTATTTAATGGGTAAATCTGATAGTCCATATAAGAACTAGGGTACAATAAATCTTGGAAGTAGTCCACTAGTCTGCTGTGTTGCTTAGCCTCTTATACTAGTGTTGCTGGTTACTTTATTTCTGCTGTATGACAATCACAAGCCCAGCTCTCTTCTCTGCCGTCTCCTCCTTCCTCTTCTACCTTGTCCCCACTCTCACCTTTCCCCCTTTGCCCACTCTCCTCTCCTCTCATCCACCCCTTCTCCCTTCCTCCCCCTCTATTCATCCTGGTCCCCTCTCATGCTCCCCCTCCCTAAAGTTCGGGTTTCTTCTCCAAGCAACCCTTATCCTTCCCCTCTCCCCCTTCCTCTCTCCTCCCCTCTCTCTTCCACCCCACCCCACCTAGGGGTCACAAGTCCCACTCTATGTTTCTGCTCCTTATCCTGCTCCTCCTGCTAGATGGTGATGTTGAAACTAACCCTGGCCCCTCTCCTCTAGCTCCTACTCCTTCCTCTACTCTCAAAGGTCTTAGTATTTTCCATCTTAATGCTAGGAACCTTCTCCCCTAAACTTGATCTTCTCGACATCTGGGTCTCTTGGTACTCTCCTGACCTCTGCACTTTTCAAGCTTGGCTGTCCTCCAGAACACCTGACTCTAGTTTGGCACTCCCTGTCTACCACCTCTTTAGGCAGGACCATGGCAAATGGGGCAGTGGTGTTGCCTTCTTCATCCACCAGAACCCCTCCTGTTCCATTGCTCTCAGGGAGTGGGTACCCCCCCCCCATAAGTTTCTTCTAGCTAATCTCCTTTCCTTCCTCTTTACCCATCTTCATCAGGGTCTTCCGTGCCTCCCCTAAAGCACCTCCCTTCTCTGGTTAGCTCTTTCTCTCTGCTCTTGGCTTGCCTCCCATTCCTGCTCGAGTGAACTCATCCCCCTTGGAGACTTCAATATCACAGGCTCTCCCTGGCCTTCAGGTTGACTTCCTACAGGACTGAGTTCTTAAGTCTTACCTAGCTAATTACAAAACCCACCTGACTCAATCCTCACTCCCCAACCACACCCTTCTGTACTGGGTTCTTTCCTCATACCCCACCAAACTGTTGCAGCTGGTACTCTGCCAGATGTTTCAGTGACCAGTGCATGACCTTCTGTGTCAGGAAAGTTTGGCCACCTCCATCCTTCCCCAAATACATTTGGTCTAGGACCCTCTAGTCATGTAACATTGACTCTCTCTTAAATGATCTTGTGGCTACCGACTGGTCCCCATTCTCTTCACCCCTGGGACAAGCACGCATCCCTCAGTAAATTTAGAAGTAAAGGTTCCCACCACCCCTGGCTCACACCTGACCTCATTAACCGGTGCAAGTCTGTGATCAAGCTTGAGCCTGCTTCAGATTACCTAGCTCCTTGCCTGGCCACCTGTCCTACAGAATGCTCAGACATTCCTGCACAAAGGTTGTCTACATCACTAAATCACTCTATTTTAAAACCAACCTCCAAAATAATCTTAACTCCCCAGCAAAATTCTGGAAGTTTATTCACACCCTTTTTGATCCCCCTATGCAGTCTGCTTCTCTGCCTTCTTGGTAAATGGTTCATCTGTTTCTGACCCTCCTTCTGTTACAGCTCACTTTAATGATTTTTTTCCACTTGTGTCCCTCTCCCCTTCCTCCTGGTACATCTCCTCTCTGCTCTCTTCCTTCTTCCTCCTTCCTCTCCACCCCACCCATCCCAAAGGTTTAACTTCTCCCTGTAACTCCTCAGGAAACCTTTATTGCCCTATCCTCACTCAACTTGTCTAAATTCAGTCCCGATGGGCTGGACCTTAAACTTCTCCATCCCTCAGCACCCTCCATTACTTCCCCCCTACTCAATGTCTGAGACTTTTCTTCTCCCTCTGTTCTGTCCCTCAATCCCTGGAAGTTTACTAAGATTCTCACCCTCCATAAAATAGATGACTACTCCTCCCCAGATAACTTCCATTCTGTCTCCCTTCTCCCTACTCCTGCCAAACTGCAAGACAAACTAATTTATTCCAGGCTTGTCAACTTCAGCACATGTCCATTCTTTTGCTTTCACAGTCTCTCAACTTCAACATAGCCACTTCCATGCTCTGGCTGATGTTTAATTCCTGCACTCAAAGTCCCTTTTTTCAGCGTGCAGGCACATAGCTATTCTCTGCATTAAACAGGCTGACTCTTCCTTTTCTTCTCTCAGCACATTCATAATCTCTTATTCCTCAATATTCCTCTGTATTTCATCTTTCCCAGGCTTAGACACAACCTTTGTCCTTTTACCAGGCTCAGAATACAACCTTTGTCTTTTTCCAGGATCAAGACACAATCTTTATCCTTTTTCCAGGTTCAGGACACAACCTCTTTTTCTCTTCTACCCACCGCTCTGGTGCATTTTCAAGTTCATCTCAGAGTCTTGTAACCTGCAGCTTTTCCCTTAGTCATCCAAGCTGCCTCTATCTTACCGCTGTGGTGCAACTTTAAGTCAATGCAGATTCCATCATTCTGCAGCTTTTCTCCTTTCTCTGTAAAGCTGCTTCTCAATAAACCCTTTTCTTCCTTGCTTCTTCTTTCCCTTTTCCTGATGGGGAGGCACTAAATGCCCTGGTGGACAAATGGCTGGCAGCCCCAGGCAGGCCTATTCCTGCAGCCCTATTCTCTCTAGGGCAAAAGCCCCCCGCCCCCGGAGGGGCTTTCACCAGACTGACTCAAAACCCACAAGTTCTCTCAGTTTGGGAGCATCTTGGCAGCTTCCCATTGGCTGGAGCCACTGTCCTTAAGAAAAATTCACATGTAGGCTCCCTTGATGCCTCATTGGTGCATAAAATTGGCACCTAAATTCTACCCAGTCTTTTTCCCCAGGAATCTGTTTATGAGCTCCAGAATCCTCCTGGGAAGTCCTGGCCCCTTTAGTTGGTTAGTTAGTGTCATGTGTCGGCAATCATGGCTGCTATAGTAAACAGTCCCAACTCAGTTTATTCAGTGTCCCAAGGGTAAACATTTCCTGCAGCCAAACCTTTCATTTTACGTCAGTTGTCTCCCCTCACATTTGTAGCCACACCTGTGCCCACTAAGCAACTGCAACATTTCACATACTACTTAAACCTTTTTTCAGTCACTGCAGTCAGTTTAGACTGCCCCCAGGCAGCCACACACAGTCTCATTTGCAGCCCACACAGTGCCCCACGTCATTCCCTTGCTGTCATCCTTTGAAACCTTTTTATTTATTTGTTTCCCCCTAGAATGGTAGTCACAACATTCCTCTGGCAGACATTTTTAAATTAATCTGATGCCTTTAGGTCATCTGATATAATTACCCCCAGGTCATAGAAACATAGAAACATAGACTTTGACGGCAGATAAGGACCGTTAGGCCCATCTAGTTTGCCCATTTCCCTACATACAGGATAGGCTGCAGATCCTAGTTAACCAACAGCCTATTTCTTCCTACCCCCCACAAGAATTGCCTTATGTCTGTCCCATACATTCTTGAATTCTCCCACAGTTTTAGACCCCAACCTCCTCAGGAAGGCTGTTCCATGCATCCACTACCTCTGTGAAATAATACTTCCTCACATTGCCCCTGAACTGCCCTCCTTCTATCTTTTAAATTGTGTCCCCTTGTCCTTGCAAGTCTCTTTTTCTGAAAGATGCTGCCCTCTTGACTTTGTTGATTCCACTGAGGTACTTAAAGTTTCTATCATGTCCCCCTCTCCTTCTTTCCTCAAGGTATACATATTAAGCTCCTTTAGTCTCTCCTCATACGGCTTCTCTTGCAGACCCTGCACCATTTTAGTTGCCCTCCTCTGGACTGCCTCTATCCTGTTTAGTGCTTGTGGAGATGGGGTCTCCAGAACTGGACACAGTACTCCAGATGGGGTCTCACCAACTGTCTGTACAGAGGGATAACAACTTCCTGTTTTCTGCTGATGATGCCTCTCCCTATACATCCCAGTATACCCCCAGCCCTCCCTACTGCCTTCTCACATTGCTTGCTAACCTTAAGGTCATCTGATATGATTACCCCCAGGTCTCTTTCTATTTTTACTGTTGTCAGTATCTCACCCCCTATTATGTATGCTTCCCCTGGGTTTTTTTTCCCATGTGCATTACCTTGCACTTCTTTGCATTGAATCTGAGCTGCCATACATTTGACCATTCCTCCAACCTTGCCAAGTCCCTTCTCATCCTTTCCACTCCATCTTGTGTATCAACCCTGTTGCAGATCTTTGTGTCATCTGCAAAGAGACATACTTTTCCTTCCAGTTCCTCTGCAATGTCACTTATAAAGACATTAAAAAGGACCGGTCCCAGTACTGAACCCTTTGGTACCCCGCTAGTAACCCTCCTTTCTTCACTGTGTACCCATTTACTACTACCCTTGCGTCCCTGTTGTCTAGCCAATTTTTATCCAGGCTACCACCTTGGGACCCACTCAAGGCTGGCTATCTTGTGTATTAATCTTTTGTGTGGGACTGTATCAAATGCCTTGCTAAAATCTAGGTAGGCCATGTCCACAGCCCTCCTGGTCTATTACTTTGGTCATCCAGTCAAAGAAATCTATTAGATTGCCTGACACTACCTTCCCATTGTGAATCCATGCTGCCTGGGTCCTGTGCCCCACTGGCCTCTAGGTACTTAACAATTCTTTCCTTCAGAAGTGATTCCATCATTTTCCCTACCACTGAGGTCAAACTAACTGGTCTGTAGTTTTCTGCCTCTGTCCTGCTCCCACTTTTGTGAAGAGGAATCACATCTGCCCTCCTCCAGTCCTTGGGTACCACCCCATCCTCCCATGATTTGCTAAAGAGAGTAGTCAGCGCTGTCACTAGTTCTACCCTTAGTTCTTTTAGAATTCTTGGGTGAATCCCATCAGACCCCATTGCTTTGTCCACCTTCAATTTTATTAGTTCTTTCAGAACCCTTTCTTCTGTGAATGGACTGGTATTGACCCCCGTCTTCAGAGTGTTTCTCTTGTTTGGTTTAGGTAACTCCCCCTCCTCTTCCTTTGTGAATACTGAGCAGAAATATTCATTCAGTATCCCTGCTTTTTCACTGTCACACTCTACCCACATTCCCTCCCCTTTATTAAGCTTCAGTATCCCTCCTTTGGTCTTTCTTTGCTCCCTAATGTACATATAAAAGCTCTTATCCCCTTGTTAACATAATTGGCTACCTTTTCCTCGGTTTGGGCCTTTGCTGTTCTGACTGCCTTCCCAGCCTCTTTCTGCTTTAACTGATAAAGTTCTCTGTCCTGCTTCTTCTGTGTTTCCTTATATTTCCTGAATGCTGTCCTTTTCTCCTTAACCTTCCTGCCACCTCTTTTGAGAACCATAGCGTTTTTTCCTTCATTGTGTTTTATTGATTTGCTTTTACACAAAGGCTTGTTGCCTCTGTGATGGCTGTTTTGATCACTCCCATTGTTCCTCCACCCCTCCTTCTTGCCTGTTTGCTAGTGCTTTTCTGAGGCACTCTCTCATTTTCCCAAAGTCAGCCCTCCTAAAATCCAGTACTCTTGCTTTTGTATGGATTGATTGTATGGCTGTGTTTATCGTGAACCACACTGGTGGTCGCTTGTTCCCAGATGGCTACCCACTTCTAAATCTGAGATTCTTTCTCCATCCCCATTTGAGAGTACCAGGTCCAAGATTGCTCCCTCCCGAGTGGGTTCCAATACTAGCTGTCAGAGGCATGCCCCCTGTAGGGCATCAAGAATGACCCTGCTCTTGGATGTGCCTGCAGCAAAGGTGCTCCAGTTAACATCTGGCATATTCAGGTCCCCCATCAACAATCTCTACCCTTTTTCTGCCATTCTTAGAAAGCCTTCTATCATTTCCTTGTCCATTTCCTCCCCCTGAGATGGGGGTCTGTATACAACCCCCATGCGGATTGTGGTGCCATTTCCTGCCTCCAGGGTGACCCAAAGTGCCTCATCTGCTCCCTGTTTACTCTTTAGTTCTGTTGCTTTGATCCCTTCCTTTACATAGAGAGCTACTCCTCCTCTTCTTTTACCCTCCCTGTCCCTCCTGTAGATTGTGTATCCTGGTATGTTGACACCCCAGTCATGGTTCTCTGTGTACCATGTTTCTGTGACTGCCACAATATCCAGGCAACCCCCTTCCATCAAGGCCACTAGTTCAGGGAGCTTGTTACACAGACTACGGGCATTGGTACTCATCACCCTCCACTTTTTGATAGCCTTACCCCTTTTAGCCCCATTTCTGTCCTTACTGCCTTTGCCTTTTTTTACATTTAAATCTGTTCTGCTCCCTAATAACTTCTGAAAAAGGCTCTTCCCACCACAAGAAATCTACATGGAAGCATAAAGATAAGAGGAGAGAGAGACAGATATGTCCCCTTCGAGATCGAGATCCTCAGGCTCCCACTCGATCTTCAGAGGCAGTTCTGACTCTGCTTCGCAGGTGACTCATTTTCTGTCAAGGCTCACTGTGGTCAAGCCCCCTGCCTTAGCTCGGGCATCTGGCACTAAGGACCATGGTTCCGGATCTTTGGACCCTATTCTAAAGCCTTTAAAAATTAGGCCATTGGATGTTCCATTAGGCCGCACTACTGAAGCTGGTAAGGGGCACTCATCAGTACCTTCCCGCTCAGCCTCTGTATCTGGTGCTGACTCCTAGGATAGGCATGAGACCTTGGGGTACTCCTTCGGGAGATCGGCTTCTCAGCCCCTCAGGTATTCCTAGCCGTTAATGGATAAACCTTCTAAGCAATCGTTGGACAAACATCCGTTGTCCAAACATATGTCAGACCAGCACTGATGTCCACCTACCAATGTCGTCACCTCTGCTACTCAAATGCTGACACTGCCGACTCAGACACTGTTGTCTCTGGTTTCACGCCTACCATCAGTGGATGATAGGTCAGGCACCAGCCCTATGGAGGATGAACAGGCATCAGCCCCCCAGCAGACATCAGGTACTGGTGCTGGGTCCTCTAATGCCATCCTGACATTGCCTCTGACTCGTCCACCATCGCCAGACCATGGCATAATGCCAGACATAGGTGCTGGACCAGCGTCTGGCCTAATGACGGATTCAGATCCCAAACTGAATCTGTCCCAAGTCAAGGACCTTTTCCGCTACTGGTGGGAGAGAACATATGTTTTGACCTCCTCCCACCTAAGTGGCAAACAATGGTGACCACTACCCCGGATACTGTGGTCCCAGCCAAAGGTCCAACCCCACCTCTGGTTCCTGCCATGGTTCCTACCCTATCTCCGGACAAGGACACTGGCTCAGAGCCTCCTCCCCCTTATGATAAATATAAACGGAAGGCTCCCCACAAATAGCATCACAGATCTCAGTCACAGAGCTCGAGGTCCTCCAGTTCTCCTGACCGTCATAGGCATAAGAAGGGATGCCACCAATCCCATTCATCTTCTTCATCCATGGCCCCTTTCCAGTCCTCATATGATTCTTATTCAGAGCCACTGTCCATTGAGGACCTATCTCCTCTGGACCCAAGAGATGCACCAAAATCCCCACCTGATGACCCCTCTTTCAAGGAGGTCATGAGACACATTCAATCAAATATGGGGTGGGAAGCAGAATACTTAGACTCAGAGGGGCTCTGCCTGTCTAATTATTTATGCCAGAGGACCCTAAGCCGGTGGTTATACCACCATTAGTGGACACCTTTGTGGATCTCATAAAGGTGGCTTGGAAGTGCCCCCACACATCCACCGCCATTCCAAAGAAGGCAGACCACCTCTACAGGGGTTCAAAAGGAACAGCCCTTTTTGGTGGAGCATCCATTAGCTGACTCGGTGGTGATTTTGGCTGCCTAAGATAGAGCTCAGAGGCTGAAACACTTCAGCACACAACCCCCAGACAAAGAGTCTAAACAATTGGATTCCATGGGGCATAAGGTATATTCGTCCACCACTTGCAGCATCTGGAGCTTGAACTTTTCAACACACATGATTCAGTTCCAGAACACTCTCTGGGAACAAGGTATTGACATCGTGAAGGATATCTCTTACTGTCCGCAGAAGGCAGAGCTGGTTAAGCTTCTGCAGACCGGTTCGGACATGGGTACTCACGTCCTCCGGTCAGCATATAATTCAGTGGACACAGCGATGAGACTAGCGGCAGCAGAAGTATACTTACACAGGCAGTCCTCGCTCCAGGTCTTGGGGTTCACGCAGAATGTGCAGTCCAACCTCCTAGATGCCCCCTTTCAGGGTTCAGTTCTCTTTGGTGATAACACAGAGAGAATCATAATCAAGATACAGGACTCAGGAAAAGCTGTTCGGACAGTCCAGTCTATGTACTGACCAAAACAAAGGCCATTTTGAAAACCTTGTTTTCGAGGCTGAGGGGGACAACAGCCACAACCTCACTTTCAGCATCAACAGCCACAGTGAGGGGGTTATAGCTGCTTCTCACTCTGCCAAGTCAGTTAAAGTCCCCCTTCCCCCTCCAACTCCAGCCTGACTCCTTGTCAGACTCATTACTTCCCGTGACCCCTGCATGGGAAGCAGTTGGAGACCGCTTTTCACTTTATGCCAGAGCTTGGAGGAAGATAACCTCCAATCAGTGGGTCCTTCAACTTGTAGACAATGAACACTCGATAGAGTTTGTCCAGTTTCCACCAGACAGTTCTCCCTCCATCCCGTTACTCTTCAGTGCATGTGGAGCAAATTCTAGCAGAAACTCATGTTCTGTTGCTCAAGAAGGCAATAGAGCTGGTTCCCCCAGCCCAGAGGGGCACAGGCTTCTATTTGCACTTCTTTCAAGTGACGAAAAAGACAGGCGACCCGCGACCCATTCTGCAGCTCAGCGACCTCAACCAATTTGTAAAATGCAAAAGGTTTCGGATGGTCACTCTCCAGGGTCTGCTCCCCATGATAAATCAAGGGGACTAGTTAGCATCACTGGACATTCAGGATGTTTACCTCCACATTCTCATGGCAAAATCCCACAGGCAGTGGTGTCACAGTCAACATCCCGAAATCCTCCCTGATACTGTTCCAAAACCTCCAGTTTATTGGGGCTCAACACAACACTACCCATGGGAGGGCCTATTTGACTCAATACAGAGCTCTTCAGCTTCAGGCCTTAGCACAACACATCTATTCTGCCTAGTGGTACCAGCCAGAACTCTGTTATGGCTGTTAGGACATATGGCAGCATCCATCACCATGGTCCCTCTAGCAAGACTGCACATGAGGACAATTCAGTGGACCATGCTTCTCCAATGGGACCAAAGATGGGATGACTTGGACCATCCAGTTCCCATCATGAATCCAGTCCGTCAGGAACTCCACTGGTGGATGACATCCCCTTCCCTAGCAGTGGAGACGCCCTTTCAAAAAGCAGCGCTGAACCAAGTCTTGACATCCGATGCCTCAGGCACAGGGTGAGGAGCACACCTCAGTGCTCACAGGATTCAAGATTCTTGGTCAGTAAATGAGGAAAACCTCCACATAAATATTCTGGAGATGAGAACAGTTCTCTATGCCCTGCAGGCCTTGAGGACTGTGCCGCACCCAGGACATCTCCTAGTGCAGACTGACAATATGTCTGTGGTATTCTACCTCAACAAACAGGAAGGCACTCATTCCTACCCCTTCTGTCAGCAAGCAATGGGGGTGTGGAACTGGACCATATCTCACCACCTAGTGATCTTGGCAATCGACATCCCAGGGATCCAGAATACTCTGGCCCACACTCTCAGCCACATTTGGTCCAGGGGACACATGAATGGTCTCTTCTTCAATCTGTCATTGACAATCTCTTCGGCAGATGGGGCAAGCCAGAGCTGGACCTCTTTGCCTCTCCTATCAGTGCAAAACTGCCCAGATTTTGTTTGTTTGATCCAAGGCCTGGTATTTTCTGTTGAGACCAATTGTTCCTCTCCTGGAAGGGGAGATCCTCTATGCCTTCCCTTCCTTTCTGCTCCTTCAGAAGGTCCTTCTCAAGTTGCAGGTAGACGGAGCAACAATGATCCTTGTGGCACCTCTTTGACCACGACAGATTTAGTTCTCACTGCTGCAACAGTTGGCTGTGGAACCTCTGATCCCCTTGCCATTGAGCACCCATCTGCTCTCCCAGGACAACGGGACCTTGATTCATGTGAATCTTCAGTCCCTGCACCTACACGCATGGCTCCTGAAGATTTACATAGAAACATAGAATCTGATGGCAGATAAGGACCGCTTGGCCCACCTAGTCTGCCCATTTTTCTACCTAACAGATAAGCTGCAGATCCTAGTTAACCAACAGCCTACTTCCTCCTACCCGCCACTAGAATTGCCTTACATCTGTCCCATGCATTCTAGAATTCCTCCACTGTTTTTGACTCTATGATCTACTAGGAAGGCTGTTCCATGCATCTACAACCCTCTCTGTGAAGAAATACTTCCTCACATAACCTCTGAGCCATCCCCCCATTATCTTAAAATTGTACCCCTTGTTCTTGCACATCTCTTTTTCTGAAAGATGCTACCCTCTTGAACTTTGTTGATTCTCCTGAGGTATTTGAAAGTTTCTATCATGTGCCCCCTTTCACTCCTTTCCTTGAAGCTATACATCTTAAGCTCCTTTAGTCTTTCTTCATATGTCTTCTGGTGCAGACCCTGCATCATTTTGGTCGCCCTCCACCTTGTCTATGTCTTTGCAGAGATGGGGTCTCCAGAACTGTACACAGTACTCCAGATGTGGTCTTACTAACTGTCTGTACAGAGGGACAACTTCCTGTTTTCTACTGGTGATGCCTCTCCCTGTGCATCCCAGTATCCCACAGCCCTCCTTACTAACTTCTCACATTGCTTGCCCACCTTTAGGTCATCTGATATGACTACCCCCAGGTCCCTTTCAATTTTTGTTGTTGTCAGTATCTCACCCCCAGTGTGTTCTCTTCCTCTGGGTTTTTGTTTCCCAGGTGCATTACTTTGCACTTCTTTGCGTTGAATCAAAGTTGCAAACATTTGACCATTCCTCCAACCTTGCCTAGTCCCTTTTCATCCTTTCCACCCCACCTTGCATATCAACCCTGTTGCAGATCTTTGTGTCATCTGCAAAGAGACATACTATTGCTTCCAGTCCCTCTGCAATGTCACTTATAAAAGCATTAAAAAGGACTGGCCCCAGTACTGAACCCTGTGGTACCCCACTAGTAACCCTCCTTTCTTCACTGTTGACTCCATTTACTATTACCCTCTGTGTCCTGATGTCCAGCCAGTGTTTTACCCAGGCTACCACCCTGGGACCCACTACCAGCCTGGCTAATTTGTTTATTAATCTTTTGTGTGGGACTGTGTCAAATGCCTTGCTAAAGTCTAGGTAGACCACGTCCACAGCCCCTCCCTGGTCTACTACTTTGGTCACCCAGTCAAATAAATCAATTAGATTTGTCTGAGATGACCTTCCTGTTGTGAATCCATGCTGCCTTGGGTCCTGTGCCCCACTGGCCTCCAGGTACTCAACAGTTCTTTCCTTCAGAAGTGATTCCATCAGTTTCACTACCACTGAGGTCAAACTGACAGGTCTGTAGGTCCTTCACTGTCTTGCTCCCACTTTTGTGAAAGGGAATCACATTTGCCCTCCTCCAGTCCTCAGGTACCACACCATCTTCCCATGATTTATTAAAAAGGGTAGTCAGTGGTGTTACTAGTTCTCCCCTTAGTTCTTTTAGAATTCTGGGATGAATCCCATCAGGCCCCATGGCTTTATCCACCTTCAGTTTTAGGAGTTCTTTCAGAACCCTTTCTTCTGTGCAAGGACCATTATCACCCCTCCTATCCAGAGTGCTTCTATTGACTGGATTAGGTATCTTCCCATGTGAATACTGGACAGAATTATTAATTCAGTTTCTCTGCTTCTTCACTGTTGCTCTCTGCCCAACTACCCTCCTCTTTATTCAACCTCAGTATCCCTTCCTTCATCTTTCTTTTCTCCCCTAATGTACCTATAAAAGGTTTTATCCCCCTTCTTAACCGAGTTGGCTATCTTTTCCTTGGTTTGGGTCTTTGCTATTGTGACTACCTTCTGCTTTAACTGGCACAGTTCTCTGTCCTGCTCCTTCTGTGTTTCCTTAAACTTCCTGAATGCTATATTTTTCTCCCTAACCTTCCCCACCACTTCTTTTGAGAACCATAGTGTTTTTTTATTAGCCAGATTCCGCTTCGCGGGGTCTTGGACAGGGTCACTGACATTCTGGTGGCTGCCAGAAAACCCTCCACCAGAGCGACTTACACCATGAAGTAGAAATGTTTTTGTCTTTGGGCCATGGCTCACCGTCTAGACCCTTTGGCCTCTCCAGTGAACTCACTCGAGTACCTGTTATCGCTTTCGGACTCAGGATTGGGTTACTCCTCCATCAAGGTGCATTTAGCAGCCATTTCTGACTACCATCTTCCTGTGCAAGGCAGAACTGTAGCACAGATGGAGGTAACCCGTACTTTTCTCAGGGGAATCCTACACATGAAGCATCCCATACGGGACCCTGTCCCTCATTGGGATTTATTGTTTGTTTTGGAAAAGCTGACCTTACCCATGTTTGAGCCAGCTGCGGATTGTGAGCTTCACTTTCTCTCTTGGAAAGCGTTATTTTTAGTTGCTGTCACTTCTGCTGGAAGGATTTCTGAGCTTCAGGCCCAGATATGCAAGGAGCCTTATTTAGTGTTTCACAAGGACTGGGTGGCCTTGAGAACTAATCCTAGGTTTTTACCAAAGGTGGTGTCCGAGAGAAATACAACAAACCCTTGCCAGGCTCAGTGAAGGGTCTGTCTACAAGGGGACTAGCAGCCTCCTTTGCTGCCCTTAGAAATGTGTCTGCAGCTGACATCTGTGCAGAAGCCACGTGGCACACAGTGTACACATTCATTAGACATTACAGTCTGGCCATTGCCTCTAGATGCAGAGCAGGCTTCAGCCTTGCAGTTTTGCAGGGACTCCTATCATAACGGTTTGTCCCTTTCTCTCTGTCCTTACCTCCTCCCAAAACTAATCTGGTATCCTGTACTGCTTGTGACTCAGTCCTATATGTGTTACCTGCTGCAAGAGCTGATTCCCAAAGTAAGATAGTACAGTTATGTAAGAACTTACCCTAACAATAGATCTTCGAGAGACGCTCTTGCAGCAGGTATGCTTCCCAACCCCACTTCCCACTAGATGTTTCTCTTCTGCAATCAGTTTATATTGGCAGCACCTTGATTGCTCTGTGAGGTATTAGCCTTGGTTCTCTGGTTCTGATCACCTTCATCCTGATGCTGGAGTTGCCAGTGGGTGAACTGGCACGCTGGGACCACCCACCCTTTATACCGTATGTGACATCGGGTGGGCCAACACTAGGGGCAGTCCCCACTACAGACTGCTAGCTAGAAGTTTTCCATGGGGTTCTGACACCTGGCAGCTACAGTCTATATGTGTTACCTGCTGTCAGAGCTTCTCTCAAAGATCTACTGTTACTGTAAGTTCTTACGTAACTGTACTTTCTATGGATCAGTAGCTGAAGCGGGTGTGCCAATAGGAAGCTTTCTTTGCTTTATAAGTAGGAGGTTTATGTATGCAATCAGGTCATTGACATGCCCCAACTGCCACTCAGAATAAGAAACTGAAAACAGCAATTGAACAGAGCGTCCTTGGTGGCTGGAACCTATGTAATTGCTACATATTAATATATACCCTGGAGTGTGTTATTGCTCTTATAAAATTGCTTCATGTTACAGGATATATCTTACCCATGTTATAATTAAACAATAACGCATGACAGAGTGTGGTGTATCATAGGATATTGTCACGAGGAACTGGTGTTTTTACCGCTAGCTGGCTGGATCGCTGCTGTGGTCCGTGACAGGAGCGGGTGGGTCAGTATGCTGCAGAAGCTGAGGACAGTGTTTTTGTCTGTATTTGGTGGCTGATAATTCTTTTGGAATGGGGCCAAGGAGCTGCTACTACCAGCTGCGACTTCATCGTGGCTGTCTGGCTGCCCGTTGCCATTGGATTGATTTCTTGTGGGTGAGGAGGCTGGTTTTGAGTGAGGAGGCTGCTTGACAGAGGTTTTCTTTAAAGCTGTGCATATGTAATAGGGTATAATCATGGCTTCAAACACCTCTCAGTCAATCAGCTTGCTTGAATTTTTTTCAGCCAGTTCATAATTAAGCAGTAATGCACAACAGGGTGTAGTATATCATGAGATATCGTCATGCCTCAGGTAGTTGGGCATGAGGCCACAGGCTGAGTGCGTCCAATGACCCGAGAAGTATTGATATCCCATGATATACCACACCCTGGAGTGCATTATTGCTATTATGAAGTGGTTTAAATATTTTTTAAAGTAAAAAAAAAATAGAAACATTTTAAAAATGTGTTTTGGGGTGTTGGAGGAATACCTTTAAATAAAATAGTTCCTGGAGGGCTCTGGGGGTCAGGTGGCACTGTTGGCCGTGGTAAAGGAATGAAGCTCTTGTGACTGGGTGACCCGCTCCTTACCATTGCAGTTTTCTTTTTTTAAAGTGTTCTCCATTCACAGTGCACTTTATTTTTATTATTTTTGTTCTGGAAATTGGATGCTGGGGATCAGTAAGCTGAGAGAGAAGTTGGAGAGGTGAGCCAATGATGAACGAATGAGAAAAAGGTAGAGTCTTGGTGTGATTCATTCAGGACTGTTATTGTAAGAGCTACTATTAGAATGGTTAGGAATGTCTGGGACAAGACTGGAAGTTTTTTCTATGTGGCTGGGATGTAGCTTTCTTTTTGTGGGGGAGCCGTGGTTTGTGTGAGAATGACTACAATGCGCGGGTCTGTCGTTTGTCCTTTTCAGAGAAAAAAAATGATTCATCTGTTGCTGTCACTCACATGCTGCTGGATTTGTTGCTTTTGAAAGTATTGCTCCCAGCGGCTTCCTTTGTGCTGAATTCTGTTGTGTGCGTAGCTGGTGGGAGTTCATTTTTAATTTTTAAATAGCAGCCGACTGGAAGTCTGACTCGCTGTGGACTGCTGGAGATGAAGAAGACTGCACAGTCAGTGAGGAGGCTGTTGGCTGGAGGTTTTCTGAAGCCGTGATGATGTAGCTCAATATCATCACGGCTTCAAAAACCTCTCAGCCAATCAGCTTCCCATATTTACGATCCCCAGTTCATAATATTTCTTAAGCCATGCATGCTTTATTGTATTTAATACTAATAATGCGCTTTGGGAGAGAATTTACCTTTTGATATTTAAGCCCCTGGCTATGAAAGAACTCAGTTTCATGTCAAATCATATATTGTGCAGGGGTTGTGACCACTTGATGGCATCCCACCCATATCCTCACCTTCCTTACTGGTTAGGCCTCTAAGTTCAGTTCACCACTGTAGTGGCAGCATGCCAGATATGTAGGGCAGTATTTTAGGAACTAATATTCTGGGAATCACTGCAACCCTAGTGTGATGTGTGCAACAAATCACTGATGGAACAGTTTACTCTGTACCTTGCCATCATGGTACCTAAAGTACTGTAACTATTAAGAGTATGAGTACCAGCTATTAACCTTACATCTGTAGAACTGAAACACTAGCAGCTTTGCAAAATATAGTGAATGACTTAGCTCAGTTACTGTACTGACCTCCTGACATACTCAGATTCTCAATACAATTGAAAGCAGAACAAAGGTGAATGCCAGATTCAAACCTGTGTGGGGCAGGTCACGTTTAATAATGTATGTGCAAAACAAAGTGTTCTTTCTTGCTAAAGAAGAACTGTGCTGAACTTGTAATAAGTAATTTTTTCCAACAGAAGCTGTTTTTCTTAAGTACTGGTTAAAATTCTATTATTGTTCCACCTATAGAGGCCTTTTAGTAACTTCAGCGGGTGTTTCTGCTTTATAGTCCGGTTTAATATCATTTTAGAACCAGATGATGTAGTTTATGCCCCAAACAACCTTAGAGTTCTATAGTAGAGCATACATGTATTGTGCCAACAACAGAAGCATAGGACAGGGACATAAACTATGTTATACAGTTCTAAAATGGTTCTTACCAGCAACATGTAAATTAGAAACACGCACTAAAAAAACTAAAAAGCCTGGATAGCTAGAGCAATAACAGAATTTGAGCCAGTGTTTAAAAAAATGCTTCTACTGGGAAAACTGACGTACAGATTCAGTGTACTTCTCCTTTAATGTTTGAAGATCAGCACTCATGTCTGATTGATCCTGCCATCCTGTAGGCTCAACATTTACTAGCTGCAGATGGGCTGCAGAAAGCCCAGAATCCCCCAGTGGCAGCTGCAGAAGATTTAATCGACCAAAACTGTTTGTAATGTTTTCTAAGTTTCAGTTAGTTGTTTTCTGGTCACTGCCCCAGCAGAGCTCAGAAAAACCTACCTAGTCTCGGTTGAGGTTTGCTTCCCACAGCACCTTCCATAAACACTAATTTGGTCAAGTCACAAAGTTTTATTTTCAGAAAAGCTTGGTGAAAACTAAGTGTCCAAAGAATGGTTAAAAATATAGACCCTAGAGAGCAGCATAAACCAAGGCCATAACAGGTGCTCAGGCACAAAGCACGACTCCATGTTGGCCTCTTTTGGTTATCATGCTCAGTTGAAACAAAAAGCTACAAAGGACCAAAGCAGCAGTTGGCATCCTTAAGGGATAGTGCTGTTGCACTATGTTGAAGATTTTATATCTACATGCATATGACCTCAGTCCCATGGAAGGCCCTAGAAGGAACATTACCATCTCGTTATGGGTCTATTTCAACTGAAGAGCAATACTCTGCTCCTTGCATTGCATGAGGCTGTGTGATCTGTTGAGATAGAGACAAATATAGCCCACTTCTGTAGTTCTGTTGCCATTTCTTGTATTGGCAGGTGTACAACATACATTAGAACATGGTTTTTCCTTGCTGTCATCTGATTGACCAGCACCCCTGACAAAGGGGTACATTTACTTTCAATAGATGACCAGCAAGGAAAAACTCCCGGCCACCTGACCAAAACACCAGCTGGCATATTAAAGTGCCGCATCGTCAATTTTTTTAAACCTGATGAGGCAAGGGAAAGACTACCTGTCAGGCAAAAATATCAGACCAGTTCCCAGTGAATTTCGACATTATAAACATATTAGAAAGAAACAGCATACTTACTCGATGATGAAGAATCAGAAACGGAAGCCAAAAGAAGCCGAGGTGTAAAAGAAAAAACCCAAGTAAGTGACTGTTTCGTAGCACGCACTGAACAACAGTTAGACACCATAGAAAATCAGCATCAAGAGCAAAACACTGTAAAAAACACAAAGTGGGCAATATCCATTTTCGAGGAATGGGCAAAACACAACCACATAGAAACTGAATGGCAAACAATTCAGTTTGAAGTCTTAAATGAGTACCTCAGATGCTTCTACACCAAGGTCCATACCATGGGGGGACCGAGTATTCTGTAGCTGGCTACTGCGCTCCCCGAGCAGGGATAAACCACCACTTGGGCACCACGGAGGTCAGGAGGCCCATAAGCATCATTGGGGACCCAATATTCAGATGCTCAAACAACGTCCTTCAAGCTGTACTAAAACATTTACGAAAAGAACACAAAGATACCTCCACACTACCCTGCAATTACCTAACCAGACTTCCAAAAGTTACAGTGCAGCTGCACTGGATCCCAAACTGCACCTGGCCTTGTTAAAAGTGTGGTTTGATGTGCAACTACACATGGCCAGGCGTGGCAGGAGGGACCAGAGAGTTAACAAGGGACAGTTTACACTAAAAGAAGACGAAGCAGGCAATCGATACATCACACTAACCCCACAACCAAGAAACAAAGAACCATAAAACCCACAAGAAATAAACAAAGAAAACACAAGAGGTTTCATATTTGAGCAGAAAACAACCTACTCTGCCCTGTAAGCTCATTCCTCTAATATGTAGACAAGTGCCCACCTGATGCTAAAAGCTTCTATCTGCACCCGAAACGGCTCCCACAAGAAAAACTGAACCAGCAGCTGTATTGGTATGCAAAAGAAGCAATGGGAAAGAATTACCTGGGCTCCTTGATGCCAAAACTAAGCGAGGAAGCAAATCTTTCCCAGCAGTATACTAACCATAGTATACATGCCACTGCAGTGCAGCTTCTCTCACGGGCAGGCCTGAGCAGTAAAGAAATTGTCGCAGTTACTGGCCATCGCTCCGAACAAAGTCTTGCAATTTACTGGGCACCATCCATGTCTGACTGCAAAGCCTGGAGCTCTATCCTAACAGCAGCAAATGGAAATCCTAAACAAGAGACCTCCACAGAAGCACCAGAACAGGAAAGAAATCAGCATAAACATAGCATCAAATGAGACCAACTGCACCAGCCTGCCACCTACAGACAGTACATCGATAGGAACACACACAACGTATTTCAGCCCTCCAACTGCACTTTTAACAGCCCAATCCAATTCATAACCTACCAGAAATGAATTAAACCCTCACCAATTTCTTATTTTCTCCACACCCTGACATTAAAAGTTTAAAAACGTGGTTCAACACCGCTTTCAGTTTATTTCAAGTATCCCAAAAGGGACTGTATTTTTATTTTACGCAGTTCAAGTTATTAAGTAAAAAAATAAAACTATTATTTAAATTGCAAAACCTGAGTCTGTCTATTTTTTTCAAAATAAACCTATTTTCTTAAGCGCAATAATGCCCTCCAGGGTGGTGGTGATGGAGCCCGTGTCAGGCCTCACACACCCCTGGGCGGTCCGGTATTGCCCAATACCGCCCACCCTGTCAGGCATTATTGCTTGTGTGGTGCCCACCAGGATGTAATGCAGTGTCTGACATCTGCACAACAAAAGTGATTAGCTGCTGCTGAAATTACCTTGTTTCCTGCAGTAATTCTGCTGCAAAATACTGCATCATGGCTGGCTCCACTGTATGCATCCAGAATAGCTCAGGTGAGATGCATCTTACTGTTTTCAGTTGTGTCCTGTTTCTGCCTATTTCCACAGTTATGTGGACTGAAGCTCTTGACTTCCTCAAGATCACATAGTGATCATTTGACTGTGCTGGAGATGCATCCCGTGCACGATACATTCCTGGTTGTTAATATTCCACTCTCACTCACCCTTCCTAGTAATTAAACAATAAGGCATGACAGGGTGTGCTTTGTGTTGGGGTGCCGCCTTGGGTGGGTTGAAGCACGATGCCAAAGGCTGAGTGCTTTCACCACTCAAGAAGTGCTGTCATCCCAGCCTTCCACCACACAAGAAGTGTCATTATCCCTGAACAAAGCACACCTTGGAGTACCTTATTTTGATCATGAAATGGGTCCATTAGGATTAGTAAAGAAATATTTTTTAAAAAGCCGTTTTCAATTTAAATGAGGAGAAAAGGCAAAAAAAGGAGAAAAGAAGAAAGATCTATTGAGCCATTCTAATTTTGCTATATGGCCAGTAGATAGCTGACCCTACACTTTTACAAGTAAGTGAAAGGGAGCCAATGAATACAGCTGTGCCTGCTTCATGTAAACAGGTCAGCTAGGTAATGGATCTTTTTTCAGTGCTTTTATGCTGGGATATCAGCGCTGGGTTCCAAGCTCCTAAGCTAATCAGGTTACTGGATTTTGTATACTGGTTTCATAAGTAAACAATAAGACATGACATGTATGCATTATGTGGAATAAAAGGCACATCTGGGGTGTGTTGTGAGGCACAACACATCGCAAGTGCCTTCAACCATCCAAGAAGTGTGTTATCCCACCACAGTGCACATCCTGGAGTGTCTTATTGCTTACAAAATAGATCCAAGATAATTGGGGAAGAAATGCACCAAAATCAAAAAAATATATATTTTTATAACTTTTTAAAAAAAGTTCATCCACCTTAGAAAACAGCCCCCGCATATCCCAACACTGCCATGCCATCTCAGGCGTAAATATTATGCACAGCAAAATATACTGATTTTAATTAGCTCTTAAGCCTCTATTTTCCACAAATCACCCCATTTGCCGATTTCCTCACTTTTCTTTCTTCTTCTTTATAGTGCTGACTCCTTTTCCATAACTTGTTTATTTTTAGCAATAAGGCATGACCAGGGGTTAGATTAACAGTCTTTTAATCACCACCTAGGGGTGTAATGTGGCATGAGGTGCAGCTGAGTGCCATATTTATTTATTTATTTTGTATTTATTGAGTTCTCGATTACAATACCTATGAGTCAGAGACTCTTTTACATAGCTTCCATGTCAATTATGAACAAAAAGCATGTACAGTACATACAATGCGGTATAATAGATTCATATAACATTGCTAGAAGCATACATGTGACATTTAGTACATTAGACAGTAAGCTAAAATAGGACAAACAAATACAAATAAGTAAGCGCTAAAACAGTGTCAATATGGCAGTCATAAGGAAGACTAGCTGGACTACAAGCTAGCAAAACAGGCAGCCTGAGGTTGGATTTGTCATTAGGAGGATTAGCTAGAGAAAGGTTGTGTCAAGCAGGGGGCTGTCCTTAGTTTTACGAAGGGGACCATCAATGATAGGGCAGAAGGTGAGCTATGCAGGGCAGTCACAGCGGCTCCACACAATCAGGTGTTGTCTCAGGAGAAATTTGAAAGGATCTTACCCCAGGGGTTAATTAACTTGACTGTTAATCTAACTCATGGGAGTTTCTTATTGCTATTATAAAAATTATTCCAAAAAAAAGTATTAAAAGTGTACCTTTTACATTGTTTTCCTCATTGAAAGGGAGATTTTTAATAAAATAGTTCTTCCACCCAACGTTTTCAGAATGCTGGTTCAGAATCAAAATGTTTCATTCCAACCATTCAGCCGTGCAAGAAGGATGGAATACTAATAGGAAGAATTCATGTGCCATTGTGATCAGGCTGTACATGACAGTGTAGCAGGGATTAATGTAATGTTGGAATGCTAACAGCCAAACAGATTGCAGCATTTCTGAGACCTTATTTATTTATTTATTTTTGCTTATATTGTTCATTTCGCCTCAGTTTGGGGGGGAGTTGTAACTATAGTTCCCCCCATCGGACTGTCATTTTGGCCCTGCCCTAGCCAGAGCTCAACCCCCATGCCCTACCCCTCTCAGCTACATCACGGTGGGGACTTACCCCGCTCACTGTGGAAGGGCAGGTGAGCACCAGGGGAGCTGACTTGGGTGCATCTGCTGCAATGCCAGTGGACCTCCTTCACATGCATGGGGAGGATTTTCTCTTGTGCCCCCCCATGGCATGGGTGTGCAATGACACAAAGGATGTTCTGTGCATGTGTCCATGCCCAGCATATCCAGCGTCAGCCCGCGTTAACCCCACAGTGGACATGCACCAACTCCCAGCCACTGCTAGTAGCCAGAATGTACACAGTCATCCCTTCCCACCCTGCCTAGAGGAGGAGAGCAGTCCCTGGGATGCTCAATCTCCTCCTTCCCAGCTGACCCCCAGCACCTGAGGTCGCTTCTGACCCCGGGTCACTGGCATGACGCAAGGTGTGGCATTCAGCACCTCAACCCTCAGTGCCACCAGGCCGGCAGAGACCCTTTTTATAATGTGTCTTGCCTAGATTCAAGAGGTGGAATGTTTACTTGGATGGAATACAAGATTTCAAATCTCTGCTCAGTTGCACTGGCAGAATGTTTACACCCACAGTCACACAACAGAAGGCCTCAGATGGAACCAGGGCTTCTTGTTATCTGTAGTGGGTAAACAGCACAGATTTCCCTAGTAAGTAGGTGAGGATAGAAGGGGAATTCTTCATGGTCAGCAAAGAAACACCATCAATTGAAACTGTAAGTACTGTAGTACTTAATTTTTTAAGTAATGTATATGCATGTAGGAAGAGGATATGAGTGCAAATAACATTTAATTATTATCTTTTAAATTTAAGGTAGTTTTATTTTTAGGGCCTGGTTGAAGGTTTTAGTGAGTAAATATGGCAGCCATGTTTGTGATGGCAGTCAGGAATGTGTGATAGTACTGATTTTATGGTGAAGAGGCTGCTGGATCTTTATCCAGGGCTGTTGTGCTGAGATAATAGCACTTGCAAAGATGGCCCTCGGTCAGTCAGGTTTCACGATTTTTAAAAACCATTTCATAATAATAAATAATTTCTGGCAGTCTAGTGGTTCCTCTTCCATGCCTGGTCCTGTTAATAGTAAATAAATACAATCCTTGGCAGTCTAATAGTCCTCCCTCCAATATACTATCCAGTTTGTTTGCAAATAAAACTGGTGGTCCTGTCGGTTTCAAGCCCACCCTTGTATCCCCTGGTAGTTTGCCTTCCCAGAGCTGCAGCAGCCAGCCTCGAGATGGAAGCTGGCACGTACTCTCCTCTTACCTTCACTGTGACCACTCAGGTCCAGGAGCTGGGGCTTAGGGGTGGGGGTGGGGTCCAGTCAATACCAGTGAGACTGGGTCTAGAAGAGGGTAAGACTGGATCACTAGCACAATTTGCAAAATAACAGGACCACCAGAGATTGTTTTAGTCACTGTTATCAGGACTGGGAGAGGAAGGTGACCACAGAGTTACAGGGATATTTTTTATTTACTACTACTGGGACTGGGTAGAAGGACAGACCAGTAAACCACCAGGGACTGTTTTTCTTTACTTTTGCTAGGACTGGGTGAGGTAGATCACTAGGCTACCCAGGATTAGCTTTTGTTTTTATTACATGTGCAAGGGAGGTGTTTGTGGTAGGGTGGGGCTGTAACACTAGGTTACTTTGCTTTTGGCAGTACACGTGTATATTCTTAAAATGTGGTTCCTAGAAATGTTAGTAGACTGCACTGGCAGCTTGTTAATGCTGCCAGGAACCATTAAAATTACCAGTGTACCCTCTGAGGCACCCTCATTAGGGGCACCTGGTGTTAGTTATCACTTCTCTAGGAACACATTAGCACCATACTGTCCATGCTAACAGGCTGTAGCCGTGTTAATCACAATGGGCTGGATTCTCAAAACACTTTGAAGGTGCAAAAAATGTGCAAATCCCCAAAATTTGTTTGGTTGCAGAAAATAAGCAGTACTTGAGCTGCGTGATATGAACAAAACATTCACAGCTGAGGAAACAATATTCTGCAGACTGTGGAAGAGCAAGAGCTGTGGAAGTTTCTGCATAAAAATAAAAACATTGAAAAGTATGACATGTTCCAGTCCTTGTTTCTATATCCCCATATATTATTAGAAAATGGCTTAAGTAAAGACAGAAATTATTATGTGAGATGGCAGCAAAGCTGGTCAATTATTTTCAATAGTGCCCAGTAAAAATAAGTACCAGCCCAGCTCCACCTCACAATGTAGCCATCTACCATGCTGCCCAGCCTGTGTTTTCATTGGTTGCAAGTGCCCGATAAAATTTTAAAATCCCGCCATGTTTGTGTCCCGCTTAGCGAGAGCTACTGGTCTCTTCCGGCCCCCTCCCCTACACTCTTTCTGTTGGTACCAGCTCCCCCACTTCAGTATTTGCTTCCGTTAACTAAAAACCGTAAAAAATAAAAAGCACACACTGCAGTTGTTGTACATGGAGAAGAGGGACAAAATGCTTTTTCTCTTACAGCCGACTCCCTGACCGCATTCTCATAATGCCACGCCTCTACAAAACAGAAAGTCACATCTCGAGGCAGCTTCTCAGTGAGAAGCAGAATTCTTCTAGTGTGCCCTCAGACACGTAGAAACTCCCTCACACCACAATGCCTGCACAGTTAGCACAATGCCCGCACAGTGAACTCCAGATTAAAAATGATTTACCTCGGGGATGTCACTCGTACCAGACACACTTCTAGCCACCTTCTTCCGGGATCGTCTGCTTACCAGACGCACTTTCTAGCCGAAAAACAAAAACAAAAACTCTTGCAGAAAGGGCAGATATTTTAAAAACAATGCCCAGAGACCGCTGGGGTATTTTAAGCACACAAAAATGTTGTTATTCACGGTACATCTGCCTCTACTGTCTACTATAGGCGCGAGCAACAGGAGTTACAACCGCCTTAAAGAAACATGGACTACTTTTTCATACTTTTGTTTCTGCTGATTCTGTTCATTTTATAATCATTTCCTCTCTTCTTTTTATTACTTGATTAAAATTTACTAACAATGCCATTTTCTAAGTGCAATAATACCCTCCAGGGTGGGCATTATTGGGAAATACCGGACCTTCCAGGGGCTATAAGGCCATCCGCCTGCGGCGTCGGGCCTCATTACACCCTGGGCGGTCCAGTATTTCCCAATAATGCCCACCCTATCGGGTATTATTGCTTATGTGATACCCCCATATGATGTATCTTAGTTTTGGAAACTCCATGTTAAAATCAGAAAAAGATATGTAGTATTCTTTTTTCTGTGTTATAACCTCTTCCCAGTGTTTTTTATTTCCTCTAGCTGTGAGAGTTGTTTTTTCTAACTTTCCTTAGCTGTTTTATTGCCCCTAGAGGTTGCCATTCAGGTTTCTTTTATGGCTTCTTGTTCCAGACAGTCTTCCCAGTGTGCTCTTTAGTGTGATGCCTAATCACCCCTGCAGGAGGCCAGTGACTTGTTACAGGATCTGTCACAGCTCAGCCACAGAGAGAGAATACTTATTCCAGAAAAGATACACTGCTAGATTTTGGGTGAGTGTAATCATTATTATTTTTGATATTGGTACCTTGTCCTACTGTGTGTGTGTGTGTGTGTGTGTGTGTGTGTTTTAATCATGGCACTATTTACAGTGGTTGTGTCTGAACTCATCTGGCTATTCCTCTCAGTCCCTTTCAGTTTTTGCACCAGTACTAAGTAGCAAAAATTGAACATCACCTTATAGGTTGTAACATAGCAGGACAAGGTGCCAATATCAAAAAATAATGATTACACTCACCCAAAATCTAGCAGTGTATCTTCTCTGGAAGAAGTATTCTCTCTGTGGCTGAGCTGTGACAGACCCTGTAATAAGACACTGGCCTCCTGTGGGGCGATTAGACATCACACCAAAGGGCACCCTGGGGAGACTGTCAGGGACAAGAGGCCAATAAAATAAACCAGAATGGCAACCTCCAGAGGCAAAAAAACAGCCAGGAAAAGTTAGAAAAAACAACTCTCACAGCCAGAGGAAAAGAAGACACTGGAAAGAGGTTATAACACAGAAAAAAGAATACGACGTATATTTTTCTGATTTTAACATGGAGTTTTCCTTTAAGATGAGTGGTACCCTCTCGGCGAAAGAAGCTATTCCTATGTAATATCCAAAGTTAGTGATTGGGACTGTATGTATATTACATATAATGAACATAAAGTTAAAAAAAAAAAAGAAAAATATGACCTAGCCCTTTAAAGGCTATTCTCAGCTACTGTTTTTTCGCAGTTGCTGAAAAAATGTTGTGTACATGCTGCAACACAGAGAGTGTGGCATAACTCGTCATGAGCAAAAAGCTGTGTGCTAACAATTGGGATACTATTATAGTAGGGGTTCAGGCACCAAGCAACAGCAAACCTGTGGGCCGTATAGTGGTGGCAGTTGTTACAACAAAAATAGCACACATTTCCATTGAAAGGCAACAAACCACAACCACATGACCCAGTGCAACCCATAAAGCAGCCTCACAGGCAGTAAAGGCAAAGGTGGTAAAAGCCAGAAGTGAGTGCTACTGAAGCAGGCAAAATAAAACCCCAGGGAGAGACACAACCAACAGTTCAATGTTGGTGAAATATGTAGTGCTTGTTGATTCTGAGATCTGCAAGTATTTTGATGTTGAATTATTATGTGACTTTTCTCTATTCCCACCCTTGGTAGATGAGCTGGGTAGCTATAGAGAACAGAGGCCCAAAAAGATTACATCCTCCAACTCTGGAGAGTGTGATCAGCAGCACTCAGGAGAGAAAAAAAACCCTTTGGGGAAAACCTCTGAGGATCCATGGCTACTGACCTGCTCGTCCTCCGAGCAAACTAAAAGGAGATAATAGAAAAAGCAAAAAGTTCGGAAGTTGGATTGAGTATATATACTTTGAATGCAGATGATTTCTTTTTTTAAAATAGTAATTTTTATTTTATTTTTATATAGAAAAATACATCCATTTTCATTCTCATTCATTATGCAATACTTATGTTCCTTGGTTACATTCAAACAGCATAATACTTCTTCGAATTTCTGCACCCAAATCTTATTTCTAGGCCCCAGGGAGCACATATCATTAGATCTGCAAGTCTTATAGTTCCAAGTTAATACCCAGAGTATTATATGAAAGTACTTGACCGGCTTTATATAGTCTCCTAGTGGGTACATCAGTACTGACTTAATCTGGTCCCATGACATCCTCTGCAAAGTTATCTAGACGCATAATGATAGTGGTCTTTGAATTATGTACATCACAAAGAAAATTTGTATTTTGGTATTCCGGGTAGTGTTTTAATTGATAAGATACCCACTTCCCCCATCTATTGTTAAAGCTCTTTTTTCTATTATTCAGTTTGGATGAAATACGCTCCAAATTGTACACTTCATATGTAAGGCTTCTCCAGGATTCCTTTATCGGAGTTATATTCATGAGCCAAAGTCTAGTTATAACTTGTTTTGCTATTAGAATTAGTAATGCCACCATTCTGTAGTGCATCCAGTTCACTTGCTTGCTCTTAGAAGGAGTTGCAGTCAGGTAAACCAGTCAGAAACATCAAACATATTACTAAGCTCCTCTAAAATTTCTTTCCAATACTGATGAAGGAATGGGCATGACCAAAATATATGTTCATTTCCCGCCTTGGGGTGACCACAATCCCTCCAACAACAACTCATATTTATCTCCCAAACTTAGCTAAGATATCCGGGGTTCTAAAAAAACAAAGCCTAGTTTTCCAAGCAAATTCCCTCTAATAAGTAATCGGTGAGACCCTAGAATAATAAAAGGTAGATTTTAGCCAAATATCTGCCCCCAGTTCCATATTCAGTTCTTTAGCCCACCTTATTCTAGCCAAATTAAAATCTGGTTTTCTCTTTGTACGAAGTGCCTGATAAAGGTGGCTAACCATATGTTCTTGAGTGTCCCCTTTTATATTATGGATAATCAGCTTCATTAGGTCCAATGGGGACTGTACTCTTTTAGTAAGTGAATCCTCAATAGGAAGAAGTTTGTTTTAAAGGGCCAGGTAAGTTTGGAATTCACTTGAAGGTAGTTTGTATAGAGATTGTAGGTAAGAGAAGGAGTAAACTCCCAAGGGACCCACCAGTTGAAATGCATGCAGATGATTTCTATCTTCCAAGTCTTTTGATAATGTGAACTGGAATATTATGATGGGATGCTGAGGTGGCTGCTCCTATTCTGAATGAATGACCTGAATAGGAAAATGGATCTAGTCCTAGTGTCTGAAGGAGGCTTCTTGTGTGGTCAATGACCCATTTCGATGTCATGGGTGTATTGGCATCGGCAGTTAGTAGAGGAGAAGAGGGATTGGAATTGGTGTGAAAATTCATGAGTTTTGACAGAATAACGACTAGGCTCCATTTGTTTGATGTAGAATAATAAGTTATGGAAGTCCTGGATTGAAGTCTGTCAGTTTTTGATGATGGTAGACTTAGAACGAAACTGTCATTATGCTTTTCCAGGTTAGATATTCTGAGAAAACAGGTGAGCGGAGAAATGATGCTATAGCAATTTCCCAGGACAAAGAAATCCATAGAATGCAAGCACGATTGCTGATGACATCATGATATTTGAATGATGCTCAAATGGATAAGAATCCAGTAAGTCTAGTAGATTTCAGAATAGTGGTCCTTTGATTGGAAGCTGTCGAGGAGAACTTGAAATGGATAGTCTTTGAAAGCCCAATAAGAGTAGCTTGACTGACTAGAAAATAAAGATGGTGAAGATGGAGAATATTGAGAGAGAAAGAACTTAATGCCTGCTAGATATAATTTGATGGTACCATGTGCAAGATGTAAGGCCTGATGGCAGAATGTCAGGAAGGCCAGAACTCGATCAACCAAAATGAAGGTCGGTTGTGATGATGATGAAGCACAGAATGATACGAATTTGTTCCAGGCTGTTGCATATGCAGCTCTGGTAGACAAGGCCAATGTTGACCACATGATGAGAGATGCTTGATTTCGATAGAAAGTTATGTCATTATTAGGTCATAGTATGATGGCAGGGGAGTCATGATGGGATCAGTTGAAGGATGAAGATGGAAGAATTCCTTAAAATAAATCGAGAAAGAGTGTCAGCTGCTTGGTTTTAAGCACCCGGAATGTAATAGCAAGTAATAGTGAAACATGAATCAGGGAAAGCCAGGTTAACCTCTGCATGAACTACATGATGGAGGGTGAGGATGATCAACCTCTGTTAATGATGGCTACTGTAGATTGATTATTTGACTATACTGAAACTGACTGATGGGACCATAGGTGCCCCCATAGAACTCGGCTGCTACTATAGGATATAATGAATAAGCGGAGAAGTAGAATCAGAAATCTGTCAATGATAGAGACATCTGAGGCCAAGGCAGCAATCCATGACCGAGAGAATATGGCTGCGTATCCATTAGTAGAAGATGCATCTGTGAATATGCAAGGTAAGTTTGAGGTGATGAATCTTTACAAACATAGAACATCCATTCCATCTTGCAAGAAAAGGACACATAGCTAAGTCAGATTTTGCAGATGTTGTGATACGGACATGATGGTGGAGCTCTAGAACAGATGACGCTTGAATGAGGAGGTAAGATATGAAGAAGTGACCTTGAGGAATGATTCTCATTGTGAAATGTAGGTACCCCAAAAGAGAGAGCAATTCCCGTTTGGAGCAGTCCTCTCAGGTAGAAAAAGACGAGACCAGTTCCTGAATCCTAGATAGTTTATTCAGCGGAAGGCGAGCTTTCATGCAGTCGGAATCCAAGACGATGTCCAGAAATTCGAGGGATGTGGAAGGTCCAGATATTTTTTCAGCTGCTATGGGAATCGACAAGTCATCGAAGAAGTGGAGAAGGACAGAAATGCTAATGGCCGGGGAGGCGTGTGGCGGATCGATGAGGAGGGAATCGTCCAGCAGATTAAGCATGGCAGGCTGGCAGCAGACATTGAGGAGGGCCCAGTACAGAAATTCAGCAGATATCAAATAGCTTAGGGCTGCCACGGCATCCAAAGGCAAGGCAGACAGAAAAGTAGAAAACAGAATCCAAGAAACACCATAGGTGCCAGAGAGAAGTATGGATGGGGAGAAGGTTGAAGGCATCCGATAGTCTGCTTTGGACAGCCAGGAGCCATGGTCGAATCACTTAATAATGACAATGGCATCATCAATGCAGGCATAGGCTAAAGAAAAGTCATCTGCCGGAATGAGGGAATTGATACTCAATGTGGAAGAATGGCGAGGAGCAGAGAGGTCGATAACAAGCTGCTTCTTACCAGAAAACCTCCAAGTGGCAATGCCAATGGGATTGATACTGTAAATAGGGAATAGAGGGTGCCGGAAAGGTCCCAAGATGAAGCCTTTGGCAACTGAACGGCAGACTTCAGGTTAGCACAAATGAAAGCGGAAGTAGGGAAAATGAAGGCACCAGTGTGGAAACCGTGAGTAAAACCTGAGATCAGAGAATGCACAGAATCCTGGTCAGGATGATCGGTCAGCAGGCGAGCCAGGGCAAGGAGGTCCACAGGGGTAGAAGGATGCACCTGGCATCATCTGGATGGTCATGGAGCTTTGGGGCAAATATAGCAAGTGTGTGCATCACTGCAAATGCAGCAGAGGTGTATGAATTGACATCTGGGGGTAGAACAACCATGGTCATTAAAGTTATTGCAGACAGACTTGCTTCCAGTGTTACGGATAGGACAACCGCACCGGTCGAGGCGAGCATGTTGGTCGGAGACAGGGTGAGTCACGCTGGAATAAGAAGTGGACTCGGAATGGCAAGAAGGCCCGGGGATGGATGAGGAGGGTGGAAGAGGAGACACAGTCATGGGGCAAAGGGGAGCAAAATGATTAAATGAACTACAAAGGGAACAGAAGTAGGCATGTTGGCTGACAAAGTGGCGACAAAAGAGTTCATCGTCCAAAATTGCACAACTTAGCTTGATGTTGTAATGGGATAAAGCGGATGCTGCCTTGGCTGAAAAAGAGCTATGGTAGTCATAGAAATATGTCCCATCATGTAGGACAGTGAGGTCAAAGAGGAGATAAAGATAGGCGTCTAGTTCTTCTCGGCATGCCGGGAAGGCTGAACAAATATTATCTTGATAGAGACTGAAGGGGAGCACAAATTCAGCCATGGTCATTTTGCAAAGTAGACAAGAATCCTTGGACTTCAGGATGATGGAGACATCCCCACAGGACATGATACGATTGTCCAAGACATCGTGAGAAGAGATGAGGAGCGATACCAAGTTGATATCCTTACCATCCAGGATGTTCTTGTGGAGGTGAGCCGGCATGAGGTGAACAGGGGAGATGAATGGAGGCTGACGAGAGAACAACAAACCTGAAGGAACGGCAGGAGGCAGGGATGGAGAAGGTACCACAACCAGAGGGGGACTGGAATCCGGAAGAGAGAGAGGCTCGTGGATGGCACACCACTGGGCAGGATGGGAGCCAGAGGAGGAGGCTGAGGAACAGCAGGGCAGGCTTCAAGTGATGAAAGGAGAGTCTGGATGTCTGAGGTAGAATTGGTAATTTGAGCCATGAAGTCCCGAATGTCCAAAAGGGGAGCAGAGTCAGGCTGAGGAGAAGGAGGAGAAGGCTGACTGAGGCCTGGTATAGGTCCAGGCTGAGATATAGACGCCATGAGGAGGTCGTAGAGCACCTGTTTTCAAGCAGAATTAGAGTAGGATATGTCTTTTCTGGTTAACGAGTCGAGGCATGGTCTAGTCCTTGTTGGAATGATGGGACTTGGATGTGCATTTGCAACTGATGGGAGCAGAAGAGGGTGGAGGAGTCATTGAAATATCTTCGATGGAGTGATCATTGATGGACAGCATAGTCAGGAAGGAGACCTGGGGATAAGAAAGAAAAGAGTGAAAGCAATGGGAATTGACTGGAGAAAGATAAGGGTGAGAAGAGAAGTATGGATGAGAACAGGTACTACTGAAAAGCATGGAAGGAATGGGAAACAAAATCAGATGGGAGGGACTGGAACTTACCACCAAAGGCAGGATCCTGGCATGGATAAGGCAGGATGAGGACACTGCAGGGAATGGACACCGCTGACTATGACAGCTAATTCAAGAAGGATGTACCACAGACCTGAAAATAAATAACAAGGCGTGAAGGAGCAAAAGGGTGATGAAGATGAAAAAGCGCTTTCATATCTTTTTTTTTTAACTGAAGTAGCAAGGAAAGCTGCAAAAGGAGGATACTTCTCAGCCGGGCCACCCTGAGAAATGAAATGAATTGATAATGAGCAGGAGACTGAAGACTACAATATATAATGAATTTGCTTTGCAGAACTAGAACGTAGACATGAATAAATACATATGTGGTATTGAGGGAAGGGCTGGATAGTGGTGGCTTGGCAGATGAATTGCCCCATCACCATCAACTCGCTGAATGACCAGCAGCAAAGTTGTTGACTTCCAACCTGTCCCATTCACTCCTAAAAGAAAAACAAAACCAAAATTACTATTCAGAGATGTAGCTGGCAGTAGGATAATGAAACAATGTGGGTATTGACCGAACAAAGAAAACCAACTTGCAGAACAACACAAAATGTGAAAAACAAAAACAAGGCACTGCGTCAACATGTGGTCTAAAAGCAAAACAAAATGGTTATATTAAATGCACGCTGAAAATAGAAAACAGAGTTAAAAATCTACGTTTCGACCTTAGGTCTTCTTCAAGAAATATCTAAAAGAGAAAAAAAAAACAAAATGTGAGCAACCAGGTCGCAGCCAGGATTGGAATGGGCTGCCATTCTGTTTGTGGCTGAGGGTGTAATAAAATAATTCGAGGGCTGGGGCTGGCATAGCGTACCATGTGCATCCCTACATCACCAACACGGTGGAATCCCCCACTGAACCCCGCAGGGAGCAGGCAGACAGACAGGCAGAAATGTATGAACCCGACTGCTGGGAAAAGCGGCGAGCCATTTCCTCAAGGCGCAACACTACAGAAGAAGGAGGGAAGGGAGTCACCAAAGCAATAAAAACAAATGCCAGAGGGCAGCATTATGTCCCAGGTAAGAACCAGAGCTGCAACAAGTGGAAAAAGGCACACTACTACTGACACCACGGCAGAGCCGTACACATGGAAGGAGCTAGTCAGGGCATCTGATGAGGTGGCAGAGGATTGCAAGGGAAAAGGAGGAAGCAAGCTAGTGGTATGAACTAGACGACACAGGGAGCAGTGGAGCGGAGGAGTCTGGGGCTGTTTAAGGGACAAGGAACATAGAAACATAGAATTTGACAGCAGATAAGGACACGCTGGCCACCTTGTCTGCCATTTCCTACCTAACAGATAAGCTGCAGATCCTAGTTAACCAACAGCTTACTTCCTCCTTCCCCCCACTAGGACTGCATTATCTCTGACCCATGCATTCTTGAATTCCCCCACTGTTCTTGACTCCACAACCTCCTCAGGGAGGCTGTTCCATGCATCCACAACCCTCTCTCTAAAAAAATACTTCCTCACATTACCTCTGAGCCGTCCCCCCTCTAGCTTCAAATTGTGCCTCCTTGTTCTTGCACATCTCTTTTTCTGAAAGATGCTACCCTCTTGGACTTTGTTCATTCCCTTGAGGTACTTGAAAGTTTCTATCATGTCCCCTCTCTCCTTCTTTCCTCAGGTATACATATTAAGCTCCTTTAGTCTTTCTTCATATCGTCTTCTGGTGCAGACCCTGCACCATTTGATGCCCTCCTCTGGACAGCCTCCATCTGTCTATGTCTTTACGTAAATGGGGTCTCCAGAACTGCACAGTGCCCAGATGGGGTCTCATCAACTGTCTGTACAGAGGGATAACAACTTCCTGTTTTCTACTATTGATGCCTCTTCATATGCATCCCAGTTCCCCCTAGCCTTCCTTACTGCCTTCTCACATTGCTTGCCCACCTTTAGGTCATCTGATATAATTACCCCCTGGTCCCTTTCCATTTTTACTGTTGTCAGTATCTCACCCCCCATTGTGTACTCTTCCCCTGGATTTTTGTTTCCCATGTGCATTACCTTGCACTTCTTTGCATTGAATCTGAGCTGCCATACATTTGACCATTCCTCCAACCTTGCCAAGTCCCTTCTCATCCTTTCCACTCCATCTTGTGTATCAACCCTGTTGCAGAGCTTTGTGTCGTCTGCAAAGAGACATACTTTTCCTTCCAGTTCCTCTGCAATGTCACTTATAAAGACATTAAAAAGGACCGTTCCCAGTACTGAACCCTGCGGTACCCCGCTAGTAACTCTCCTTTCTTCACTGTGTACTACACTTACTACTACCCTTTGCATCCTGTTGTCTAGCCAATATTTTATCCAGGCTACCACCTTGGGACCCATTCCAAGGCCGACTAACTTGTGTATTAATCTTTTGTGTGGGACTGTATCAAATACCTTACTAAAATCTAGGTAGGCCATGTCCACAGACCCTACCTGGTCTACTACTTTGGTCACCCAGTCAAAGAAATCTATTAGATTCGTCTGACAGGACCTTCCCATCGTGAATCCATGCTGCCTTGGGTCCTGTGCCCCACTGGCATCTAGGTACTCAACAATTCTTTCCTTCAGAAGTGATTCCATAATTTTCTCTACCCATGAGGTCAAACTAACTAGTCTGTAGATTCCTGCCTCTGTCCTGCTACCACTTTTGTGAAGAGGAATCACATCTGCCCTCCTCCAGTCCTCAGGTACCACCCCATCCTCCCATGATTTGTTAAAAAGAGTAGTCAGCGGTGTCACTAGTTCTATCCTTAGTTCTTTTAGAATTCTTGGGTGAATCACTAGCTCCATTGCTTTGTCCACTTTCAATTTTATTAGTTCTTTCAGAACCCTTTCTTCTTGTGAATGGACTGGTATTGACCCCCATCTTCAGAGTGTTTCTTGTGTTTGGTTTAGGTACCTCCCCCCCTCTTCCTTTGTGAATACTAAGCAGAAATATTCATTCAGTATCCCTGCTTTTTCACTGTCACCCTCTACCCACGTTCCCTCCCCTTTATTAAGCCTCAGTATCCCTACTTTGGTCTTTCTTTGCTCCCTAATGTACCTATAAAAGGTCTTATCCCCCTTCTTAACAGAATTGGCTATCCTTTCCTCAGTTTGGGCCTTTGCTGTTCTGACTGCCTTCCCGGCCTCTTTGAAAGAAAGGCAGGCAGGGCAAAACAACAAAAAAATTAAGCTTACCAGAGGAACAGAAGCTGGAAGACAGGAGAGAGCTAACTGGCCTAGCCAAGGGGGGGGGAGGCAACAGCCACCTGACGAACACTAAAAAGGCAGAACGCACTCAGGAAGCAAGAAGATTCCAACAAAGAAGCAAACAAAAACAAAGCACAAGTGGATAACACGAATTCAAATGCTGATGCAGGAGCTCAGAGGAAACTAGACAAGTCAAGTTTCAGATTCCTAAGCACAAAGTGCTGTGAGAGGTGTGCTTCTGAAGGGGAAGTGGGAGGATCTATTCCCCCACATTGAACCTCAGGCTTAAAGCACTCCCATTACAGAATGCCATTGTGGCTCACGGTCCTGTTGGTACAGGTGGTGCTGCTGTGGTCCTAGTTGAAGGACTGGCTGCTGGTCACACTGTGAGTGCTTTGTGCTGCATCTATGCAAGAACCGTCAAAGTCTCCTGCTCCAGTGTCAGGATCGCCTGTTGTTCTGGCTGCTGAACCTTTTCCACAGTTGCAAATCCACATGTGTGCATTTTCCGCAGGTGCAGAATTCCTTAATTCCAGAACTCATCTTTCTTGTGATTTTCCGCAACTGTTTAACCTTTAGACTGAGAATATGCTGCAGTTGCTTTTCTGCAGTGTTGCAAGCTGTTTTTCTGCAACTGTGGAACTTTTGACTCTCTTTGAGAATCCAGCCCCGTGTGTGGTGCTAATCCTGTCAGTAAGGCGCTATTTTAAGAACTGGTCCCCTTAAGTATACAGGTAAAAAGAACATGATGCAATGTCTTGTACATGCCTTTTAAAAAAATCTATTTGTTGTTTGCTTAATTTAGAGTGATAATCAATAGAAATTAATTTCCAGGATTTTGTAGCGTAATATGCTAAAGACCCTTGACCTTCAGTTGTTTGTGTCGGATGAAGTACAGTAGAACACTAGCATTTTTTTAACCTGGTAGGTATGAGTTCTTAGTAATCGTATATAAACCCTGAAGAAGAGATAGCACTTGTGCACTTCAACACTTTATAGCTATCTTATCTCACTGTAGTTGAGTTATGTAACCTTTCGCTTAAAATGTTTTTCTATTTGTAACCCTGCTCTCCAACAGGACAATCTTGAAAATGGAATAACCTCCCAAAGATCACAGCCTGTATAAAAAAAAAATCTAATTAATTTGAAATGCCGTGGAAGTTTTACGTGTACTCCCTGGAAAGAGGAGAGTGAGTGAGGAGAGTGAGAAGGGACATGATTGAGACTTTTAAGTATCTCATGGGGTGTATAAAGTACAGGAGAGGAGTCTCTTTCAGAGGAGGATGAGCACCAGAACACAGGGCATGTAATGAAACTTGAAGGGGGGGAGGGTGTAAGAGGAATGTGAGAAAATACTTCTGCACAAAATGGGTGGCAAGAACAGCCTGCCTAAAGAGGTTATGGGCAAGAGACAGTGGAGAGATTCAAGCATTCATGGGATAGCACACAGGCATAATAAGTAGAGGAGAGGAAGGAGGAGGGACACCGGCGACAGAATAGGGTCCAGGGTGTAGCAATAGGCAGGGAAAATAGTTCAGACTGGATGGGCCCACCGGTCCTTTTGTGCTGACAGATTTTATGTTTCTATGAAATTTGAAGCACTGGTATGAGTATCTTTAATGGCAGTTCTTGATACTGTTTGCATTACCATTATTCTCAAACTTGCACTTACTTTCTTATATCATTGTAAAATAAGTGTTAAGGTGGATTCAACATGAGGAAGAGTGTGCATCTAACATGGCAGGAAATATGGGGCAATCTAAAATAGGATAAAAATGTATAGGTCCGAATGTTTACAATTATCATGCACTGCTGCTTTAAAATACTTAATGGAGGCTGGCCCATTGACACAGTGATAGAGCTACTGCTTGTTACACTGGTGACTTGAGTTTTAGAATGAGTTTGGGACACCTGTGGTGAATTGGGTGGAGGAGGATCGAGCATCCCACGGTATGCTTGCCTGCTCCAGGGAGTGCAGACAGAATTCTTGGCTCCAATACCCCACCTGGATGACCACAGGTGACAATACAGATAGAGGAGCTTGGTGGAGGGTGAATGCAGCCTGGCTCTGGAGCCCAGACATGCAAATAAATGTGCATATACACCATGGAGTTCTCATTGGCTGCGTCCTTGGGGATTTGAGAAAACAAAAAAGGAAACCCCCCAGAGCATGGCAGCATAGCCCTGGAACAGTTAGGCCCCACCACTCCAGCTGGCCACTGTCCTTCATACTTCATAGACTGGAGTGGAGCAGTTTCCTGCCAGGCTTCCTGACAGAATCCACCATAGGTCGATGACTCTGCTGACACCATGAGGACTAGTAAGCACACAATATGGAGATGGATTTGGGGGGCTTGCCTGGCACAGGAGGGCAGCATTGGTGACCAAGGGAATCTTTTAAAATTTAAAATACTTTATTATTTTCCAAAAATATACAATACATAAGTAAGACAGAATGAAAACATTGCAGTCATTATACACTTATACAGGTTATAGTAATAGGTAAGGGGTTGCATTTTCCAAATCATTTTCAAACTAGGTCCCTTCATTATCTATAATCATTGATCTGCTTTGTATTTTGTATTGTTTATAATTTTTATTTTTATTTAGGAATTGCACACTCCAGGATAACCTCATTTATTGTGATGCACCTAGTTTCCAAGAGAGCCTAGGAGGAGAGGTGACAGTATAGTACAGTACAGTAGCAGAACTGAATAGTTACATCATGCACAAAATTAATGTTTTAGGTACAAGATTACATTTACAATGAATAGATTTTTTTTAAATGTGCTTGAAAAATCATGGTCTGTGATTGACTGGGAGGCACCACATAACTGTGCACCAATCCCACACATATGACCAGTTGCGTAAGCAAATTTCTTTATAAAATACATAGAAAGAATCCTGCATCCTGATTGGCTAGGACCAGTGCATTATAGCGGTATAATGCACTGTAAAAAAATAACTCCTGCCAACCAGGACATATTCTGTTCTAAAAATCAATGTGCCTGCCTTAAGAATTTTTTTAATCTAAAACAGTCGCAATTTGTTTAGAACCCACAGCACCAAGAATATAATTAAACCCGAATATTCCTAATATTTTGTTCAGCTTGCCCACATATTTAACTCATTTACTTGTTCATTTGTTTTTATTAGAAACTGGAGTAGATTTAACTTAACTGACCTGATCCTGCTCCATACATGGTCAGCTCTATCAGCTTGGTTGGCCACTCACAGAAAGCATTGGTACTTTCTCAGACCTTGCTTCCCAGATGGTAGCATGCTACTGGTGAGACTACCATGAAATCGGTTTCTCACGAAACTGCATTGTCAGGTCACTTGTCTCTTATTCAGTGTCAGTAGTTTAATTTGATGCCAGTGGTCTTGGAGAAGGGACAGGGAAAGAAAAATCCATTTACATTATGCCAGGGAGTTCAGAGGTGAGAACAGTCCTGAAAGAGTGCTCTTTCTGTTAGCAAACTAACCACTTCCTTTTCTCCTTAAACAAACAGTCACAGACGTTACTGCAGAGGCTGGGAGTGAAGTCGGGGTGGAAGGGAAGACAGCCAAAGAAACACCTTCTGTTGAATAAAAATAAAATGCTACTGAAAAAAAACAGCACACTGAAAATCACAAAAAGCCATCAAGCAGTGCCATCTGTTGTCACCCGTTGGCTGAGGAACTAATTTATCTTTTTGTCTCACAAATGTTTCATTAAATTTATTTCATTTTGTTGTCTAATTTGTGAAATGATTATAAATTTTCCCAGGTACCTATGTTATAGGTGCAATAAGACATTCAGAGGATGTATGTTTCACTGTGATAACTGCACGTGCAGTTAACACAGCAATAATGCACTCCCTGCCATATCTTCCTACTTGCACATCTTAGCAATACAAACAGTACTAATCAAAGAGTTCTACAGAATTCTGTGGAAACAATGGACTTACATTCTAAAAAGATAAAACAAAACTACCATATCAAAGTGAACATATTAAAATTAATTTTTGAAAATTCATTTAAAAAGTGCTCTACTTTTTTGTTACTTTTTCAGAAAAAGACCATTTTTATTTATTTATTTGTTTGTTTATTTAAAAAGGCACACTCTGCCAAGGCTCGTTTCCATCTGTGAACTGGGGATGGGAGGTAAATAGTATAACAAATACAGCAATCAAATATAGTATCAGTGACAGGGTACAAAGTAAAGTGCATACGGAGTGTAAAAATACCAGGATTGAAGTGTTTTAACAAAGGGAAAATCCCAAGGTGGAACATTGAGCAGAAAAAAGTTACAATGTAAAGTGGCAACAATGCAGGAGAATATAGGTAGTAAAATTACACCAGCGGTGGAGTAAAGTCGAGACCAGGCAGTGGCAATTATAAGTGTCTACAAAGCAGTAACAATGATGTAAGAGAGACTGCAAGTGGGACTCCTATCTGTTGTGGTTGGTGTGGCAAAAATAAATTTAGATGACACTCAAACATGGAGGAGTGGAGGTCAGGGTCAGGGGAGGCATGTCAGCAGCAGGATGGGAAAGAGAGAAGTTTAGCTGGCATTTAAAGGAGAGGTGGAGAGTGGAAGAGTTGTTCAATGTTGGAGATGATGGTGGCACAGTGAGATGAGCGACCTGAAGGAGAGAAGAGATAAGAGGAAGGAATAAAGGAGCAGTGGTAAGTATGAAAGGGGAGTTAGTAGCAAAGTGGCAGAAAGCGTTACAGAGGGTGTCTAGTCTGGCAAGGGAAGAGGAGGCAGTGCCATAGACCACATAGACATAGTTGAATATGAGAGAACCATTTTGGTGACCAGCTCCCAGTGGACCTGGGGAGAAAGGCAGTCCTTACTATGGTACAGGGCATCAAATTTGGGGTGCAGCTTGGAGTGGATGCCATTGATTTTGGGTAGAGCAGTCCAACCTGCTGTCCAACCACTCACCAAGGTACTTGAAGGTGGAGACCACTTCGAAAGGGTATCATCCAGGGTGGTGAAAACCGGGGTGGGTGGGGGAGAAGAGCCTAGCCAGTTTCTGAGTGGTACCAAAGGTCATAGACACTGTTTTTTTTTTTGTCTGTTAATGCTAACCCAAAGCTGGTTGGATTGAAACCAGCACAGAGCATTGTGTAAGTCTTGCTGGAGTAAACTTCCACAGCTGAGGCCAAGGGAATGGAAGCATAGATGACTGTGTCATCAGCATACATATGGATATGTGAATTGGCACAGATAGATGGGAGGTCATTTAGGAAGATAGAGAGTAGGATGAAACCCGGGATGGAGCCCTGGGGACCCCAGTCTGAATGGGAAGGGGGAGGACTGGATGCCTCAGACCTGTACCAACTGCAGATGCCTGAGAGGCCAGCAGAGTTCAGCTTATCCAGGAGGAGGGGGAGTGCTATCGAGTCAAAGGCCTTGGCCAGGTTGATGAAAATGGCTACTGTGATATGTTCCTGATCCATCCCAATGAGGATGGAGTCAGTGACCCATAGCAGGGAAGAGACAGTGGAGTAGTGTTTACGATACCAGACTAGAGGAGAGAGATAACTGAAGAGTAAGGAATTCAACAAGCCTGGGGTTCACTAGTTTCCCTGCAGCTTTGCAAGAGTGGCGAGAAGGAGATAGGGTGGAAGTTGCTGGGGTGAAGAGTCGCTCCATTGTGTAGGGGGAGAATCTTAGCAAATTTCAGGACTGAGGGCCAGCACAGAGGGGGAAATAGAAGTTGAGAAGATGGGTGAGGCTTGAGGAAATGGAAGGGGCAGAGAGATCAAGCAATTTAGGGTCCATACTGTCGGGGCTGGATTGGGACAGATTGATGGAGGAAAGAGTGTGTAAGCTCTCCTGAGAAGTTAAGAAGGAGAAGTAATGCCATGGGTCAGGTGGGGCAGAGGAGAAGAGGTTTGAGACTGGGGAAGAGAGATGACAGGAGGGGGAAGAGGTAAGAGCTCAGGTAGTAGAACATTTGCTAAACTGAGCAGCAACAGAGGGAGGATAAGAGATGGTTGAACCATTTTCCATTAAGATGGGGGAGGTCGACTAGGTCAGGGCTTAATATACAGTAGAATGTAAATAACCTTCCAGAACATTGCCAGGGAATTAAGATTATTCAGGAGGTTGGTTTTAAATCAGTGTGCCTTAGCAGCACAGATAGTTTGTACAGGAGTTACTGAGCCACCTGTAAGACAGGAGATCAAGCAGGGAGCAGGACAATCTGAAGCAGACCCAGGCTCGGTCATGGGACTTGCACTGATCAATGAGATCAGGCATGACTGGGGTGGTAGGATCCTTTGACCCTGGATTTTTGGAGGGGGGGGGCATGCTTATCCCTGACCTATGTTAATATGGAATAGAACAAAGGAGGGAGGGGCTGCATCAGTGTCAAGAACGGAGAGGATGGAGGACCAGTTTCTTTGCAACAAGGTCACTGAGGAGGGAGTCTATGTTAAGGGACTGGATGGACGTGGAGCAAATGTATTTGGGTGGAGCAGGAGGTAGTCAAACTTTCCTGTCACAGAAAGTGATACAGTAGTTATTGGGGTAAAGTTATAAAGATGGAGCAAAGCAGGCTCCCAGAAATAGTTTGACAGGATTTCATAAATATACCACATATGGAGTCGTGGTTCACAAAACTAAATAGTAGTCTAATGAAACTTGGACTTTCAGATTTGTGGGGTATTGAGATGCTGCAAACTGAGGATTCCTTTATTAATTAAGCAAAACAGAGTCTCAGAAGTTCATTGACAATCCCAAATGGCTACGTTTCAAGACATAGCAAACAGTAAGCTATACAGAGATAATATTAGACTGGTAGCCCATCAAGATTATGAAGAAAGCTGCGCGGTCAAAAAACACTCAGTCAAAACACCATGTGTGGTTTGGAGTTAGTTTATATAATTTTAGCGCAGTTTTTGACCGCACACATTTGTAGTCTCTGCACAGCGAGTTTTTTGACCATGGATTTGACTGCGCTCAAATATGGGTGAATCTATTAGACTTGGTGAAACTCCATCTTATTTAACATTCTGTGAAAGAACTAAACACAGACATGCAATATACAGACTGAGCTTGGCAATATTAGAACTGAACAAGATGTATGGCACAGGGAGATAAAGAGTAAATATAGACTCTTGTAAATGCAACAAAAATGAAAAATTAACTGTATCCCAATTGGTTTTTAAAGCAGCAGTGGAACCAAAAATAGGCTGAAATTTGACCTCACTTTTTTCTTTCTAATCGATGTCAGATGTCTTATATTTTATTTTGATGTTAAGATTTTCAGTTTGCCTTATCATTTAAGAATGTTATAAAAGTTTTAAAACAATTATTTCTCAAGAAAAAAAGATGGCCACCTCATTTTTGCATAGAAATAATATTGAGGACCTGAGAAGGGTAAAAAAACAGACGCAAATGCAGATGTGCAGTACGCAGCAAAGTAAGCATTCAGAAAACCCACATCAATAGTTCAGCTAATATTTTTCGTAACCATAGCAGAAAATTATCTTTTTCGAATAACTTTTTTCATTGCACTGCTGCTTTAAGTGTTCTTCATAGATGAGGCAAGGGCAAAAATTCTTGTACCAATATGTAAAATGTTAAAACTTCTGTCTAACAGAAAGAATGAGGTCATGCTGTTTAGTGACAGAAAGAAACGTGTATTTGCTGCTTTAAGTTTTGCTGCTCAAACAGTGACAACATTTTACAAAATCACGATTGACATGGATTCCTGCTTTGAAAATGTTTTTTTAAAGAATATATGTATGTACTGGGTGCTTGTTTCCTTGCTTTTATATATTTATGTAACTAACATGTTTGTAATACATACTTTTCATAAACCTGAAACTTCAAACAGTGGTCACCAAAGGTGTCCAGCAGAATACCAGCTGCAGCTATTTGGTAGGGGTGTGAAGAAAGAACCCAGTCCAGGAGGGTGTAGCTGGGGGAGTGAGAAGTGAGACATGTGGGTTTCTTTGATATGCTGAGTGAGGTTGAGGAACCAGTCCCATGGGATGTCAGACTAGAGCGGAGATAGCTAATGATATTCCAATTCCCAGAGGAGAATGAGTTCACCAGAGCAGGAGTGGGAGGCTAGAGCAGAGAGAGAGAGAATCAAGAACAGAAGTGGAAGAGAGATTAGGGGAGGCAGAAAAAAGCCCCAATGACGACAGCTAAGGAGGAATGAAAGGAGAATTTAGTGAGGAGGAACTCATGAGAGGAGGGTACAGATTCCCTGAGAGAGATGGAGCAGAAGAGACTCTGGTGGACATATAAGGTAACCCCCCCCCCCCATTTGCCATGGTCCTGCCTAAACAGGTGATCGTTAGGGAGTGTCAGGCAGGAGTCAGGTGTTCTAGAGGAAAGCCAGGATTCTGACATGCAGAGGGAGGTCAGGAGTGCTGGGAGACCCTGACATTGAAGACATCAATTTTAGGGAGTAGGCTCCTAGCATTAAGAGGGACCAGGGTCAGATTCAATGTCTCCAGCTAAGAGAAGAAGCAGAATAAGGAGCAGAAGGATAGAGTTGGATTTGCATCTGAGGATGGGGAGGATGGCTTGGTGAAGGAACTCAAGGTTTCACAAGGAGAGGAGACAAGACCAAGGTTTATAGAGGGGGAAGGGAGGGGGCTGGTCATACAGAGGGAATGGGGAGTGAGGGAGGGGACAGGGGAGTGAGGAGGGAGGAGAAGGAAGAAGAAGGGACTGTGTGCATGGTTGTCAGAATGAAGATGGATATATAAACCAACAGAATTCAAATTAATAGCAGTACAATCATATAAATAAAATGTCTATCAAACTGAAAAGGCCTAGAAGCTAAGAAGATGAAACACAAAGTCTTCATCTTCACAGTCTGAGGCTCACTAAAGTTTGGCAATGTAAAATTTAAACTAGGGTTCATGCAGATAGGGTGTAGCTAGGATTCAGGAAGAAACTTAATCCCAGAGTCAGGCCTAACATTTGAGAATAGGAAATAATAAACAGAGCAGGCCTGATGCATACTAGACTCAAACTATGCCAACTAGAAAATAGCGTTCACCCAGATAGGGTGTAACTGGAATTCAGGAAATAAAACTTAGACCCTGAGACAGGGCTGGTGTGTATAACGAAACAGAAGTAATAAGTTCAGTAGGGAGCAGTCCTGGAGGGAAGCAACCAATACAGAGTCAGTTTTGCAGCTAGAGAGAACAGTCTATTAATAGTGCACTCACACATGGGACAGCAGCAACTGTGCAGATGCAATAAGAATGGAGCAAAATGTACAGATGCAGGAACAGTCCGATGAAAGGCTTGGGGAGGGGGGACTGAATATTACAGTGAATGGGCAGCATGACGGCCCCATCTACGCTCTTCAACTGACTCCAGGCAGGTATCCTGTAACTATGGTGACTGAGATTGAGGCTTACAACAAAGGGCAACTCAGTCACGCACCTGTGCACAGGGCTACCAGGCATGGAGGGCAACTGGATGGGGGATCCGACAGGATGTCACTATGTGTACATCTGTGCGGAGGGAAGGGAGGGACCACACCATGTGACAGGCGGAAGGGGAGGGAGGGTTTGTGAGGTGTAGTGCGGCCGCGGGCTACCGAGCTGGCCATGTGGCACGGTGGGTTGGTGGCAGGCTAGGGTTGGGAGGGTGCCGGGTTCAGTCCTGGGCATGCGTTTGTTTTCTTGCGCTGGTCGTGATTTTTTTCCTGCTTTTGCACCCCCCGACATGCATCCCCCTGGACCTGAGAATCCTTTAGTAGCGGGATGCAGGGGGCAAAGCACCCTTGGGGGGTGGTGTGGGGGCACAGCCCCTCACATAAAAAAAAAAAAAAAGTTTCCAGCACCCTTTCGCTTTGCACCGGGAGTGCACTTCACCAAAATTGATTTTCGATGTACAGTCGCTCCTGTTATCACATGGAACCCTTCTGGCAGACTCCTCTTTGTTGTTCATTGCACATAAGACCACAGCATGGAGGACTGCTAGGGGAGTCTTTGTGAAGAGCTTTAGTCCCTCTCAGAATGCTGGTGTGTCCCCAAATTGGCTATGAAATCGAGTGGAGGCACAGCTTTGAGAAGAGGTGACCATTGATTAGTGGCTGAAGTGGCAGCAAGATGCGGGAGGGTGGCTCTTGTGGCTTCAGGCACCCTCATGATCCCGATTCATCTGTAGAGGTACAAGTTACAGCTGGAGCAGAATCAAGAGGGACAGGGGTTTTAAAGCCCTTGGCTCAACTTCAGTCTCTCTCAGGCTGCTGGCATCAACCTCAGATTGGCTGGACAGTGAGAAATACCGGCCACTCGTTGGTGGCAGTGGAATCTGATGGAGCGGCTGAGGCAAGGTCAGGAAGCATTGGAAAGGTGCAGGGGGACAGGAGATATTGCAGCTTCTGGCACCCTGACAACCACAGGACATCTGTGAGGCAGAAAGTTACAGCTGGATCAGAAGTGAGAGGCATAGCTTGAGAGAGGGGTTCAGTTCCTTTCAGAATGCTGGGGTGTCCCTGGAGTGACTGGTCAGTGGAGCGAAGGCAAGGCTTTGAGAATAGCAGGCCACTAGTTGCAGGCAGTAGAATCCAGTTGAGCATGTGAGGCCAGGAAGTGGCGGCAAGGTGTGGGGAGAGGGCAGATCTTGCAGCATCAAACGCCCTCATGACTCCAGAACGTCTGTACAGGTGACGGGTTTTATAAGTGCAATAAACCACTTCAGGGTGGGCAGCATGGGGAATCGATGAACTCCCAAGTGGCTGAAGGCACTTGGTGGTGTTTCATGCCTCACAACATACCTGGGACATGTATCAGTGCCACACAGTTCCCCTCCCTAATGAGGCTTATTGCTTACATATACTGTACAAGACTTAGAATTTAGCCTGCTCATATACAATTATATTTACAAAAATATCAGTCATAGGCTAGTAATTTGTACATGTGAAGCATTTTCTGATGTATTTGTATGAAAGACACTATACAAAAATATATTGTATTGTATTATAATTACTGGAGACCCCTTTAATGATCAGATAATAGCTTCGATCAAATGTCGTAATACTGAGTATAACTTCACACCCGGTTGTTATGGCATTTTGGATCAGTCACACTTCAGTTTCATAGCACTCCCACTTTGAATGTATGAGTGAGAAGAACACTCTTAAGTCAGACACTGTAAACAAAGGCTAACTCACCCTCAATGTTGCCAGCCACTTTCACTCACCCTGTCACCCTTTGACCTACTGACTCTGGCTTTCTTTCTTTCTTTCTTGCTGTTAGTTGCAGTGCTCCAAACCTTGGGTGGGGAGAGGGAAGAGGATAGGGCAAACAAAGGGGTAGGTGGGAGGGGAAGTGAAGGTTTTCAGACACCCCAAGGTCCCCATCACATTAAAAGATTTATGAATTTCAGAACATCAGTCATCAGTAACTTTCTTTGGCATCCACTCCTTGCACCAGTAATTATAAATAAAACACAGACAATTATGTGTCTGTGAATCATGTTACACCTAATTGTGTGATTACCCTCATAAACCTCTCATGCTTCACTCTTGAGGTTTATGGGTCATCACACATTAGTGTGTAGAAAACTTCAAAACACACTGTCACCTATGCAGTATTCTCTATGTGTTGTATTGTATTGCATTGTACTGCTATTGTATCTCCATTCTCAGAATATGAAACATTTTCAGATGTTAACATGTCTCCTTTATTTTACCATACAGGAGTGTCAGGTGCAATATTAAAAGCAGCTGGACAGTCTGTGGAAGATGAATGCAAAGTTTTAGGTATGAAATTAATGTTTTTCTTCATATTGTTCATGGCTGAAAAGCATGCCTGGTGAATAATGGCCTTACAACACCATGTAATATTGGATAACATAAACTGAAATTGTTATTCCGTTTATTGAGTGTGGGATTTTAAGGGGACATAAACCTTGTTTGTCTTTTTTAACCTAATTGGACATTTGACCATGTTTATAGCCACCTGAATCTCCCAAATGTATTTTTCTTTTATTCACTTAGAAATAATCTTGTGTTTTCCTGGGAAGGACCTTGTTCATACTGCCTTTTCCCACTGAATATTCTTTTTTTTTTTTTTTTTTTACTGACAAGTTCTGGAACCTGATGATTCTCAGTTCAGAGAAGGCCTCAGTGAAATGTATAATGTAAGCTTTCACTCAACAGATGTCCCTGGATTGGATTCCAAACTCATCAGTAATTATAATAAACATTTGTCAATGCCGAATGTTGTCTTGCTGGCATTGGCATTGGTAGTGCAGGAGTTAAAGAGATGCATAATAGGAATGGCAGTGAAGTATTGAACTGATGCCAACCACACCCCCACCCAGCAGAGACTGACAGGCATTGGGGTGTGCCTTTGAGTCGTCAGCCACACTCACACCATTTCACCTCACCCTATCTTGCAGATGCCAACAACTGTCTCGTTGTGTCTTGGGGTCTTCAGGCCTTATGCTCACCCCATTCTACAAGGAAATACACTGAGATAGGTGCAGCGTAGGAGAATGAGGTGAACTTTGGGGCTGAAGAGTCCAAAGCACACCTTGATGCATGTCACTGGCTGCAGGGTTCATAGGTTCATAGGATTTATGGGCTCAGGGTCAGTGCCTTTTGAGAGCTCACCACCAATTGGTGGATTATATACAAAAATAATAAGAGGAAAACTGTGTCTATGGGTAAGATAATTTCTTGCTACCCATGAGACTGTCTAATTGTTTTTTAAAATGATTCATTGTTTTTTTTTAGTTCTTTAACCAGGAGTAACACACTAAGCTGAAAGCCTTTTTACAAGTGCGACCTAGGAGCACAGGGTAGTTAAGTGACTTGCTCAGGGTCACACAATATGCAAGTGGGATTCAAACCCAGGTCTGGTCTGCTGGATGTAACCAGATTTGCAGCTCAGAGCCTTAAACCACTGCGCTATACTGCCTCCCTTTTTGCTTTGCTTTCTACAACCATTTTAGGTAATGGAACATTGAGTGAACCACTGACTTCTTTTATGGGTTTTGCAGTTGTCCCCCTTTAGTTTAAAATGATGTGTTCTAGTGTGGACATTGAATAATTCTTCAGTTCTTCACTAACCCTAGAGTTTCTATATGGGGGGATTGTGCATTGCCTTATACATTAAACAAAGATCTCCATGAAGTTGTCTGTACTCCATTTAATAAAGGTTACGTTTCTGGAGCCTATCCCCATATTCTAAAGTATTCATATCTTTAATTTGTTTAGTTAGTTTCCTTTGTACCCTTTCTATTTGTTTCTTCCCTTTAATTGTAATAGGTGCACAAAAGGGAGAACAATAATCAAGGTGGGGTCTAACCAGACTAGTATATAATGGAATTATAACCTTAGATTCTCTGCTCTTTATGTGTTTAAGAATACATTCAACAATCGTTGGCATTTCCTAACCTTTGCAAGTGTATGGGTATCAAAGGTGAGTTTGTTGTTCACTACCACACTAGGTCTCTTTCATTGGTGGTGACTGGTAATTTAATATTATTGAGTTTATAAGTAAACTTCAGATTATTATGTCTCAGGTGCATGACCCTACACTTTTGCTCATTAAAAACATCTTGTTGTTGGTGGCCCAGTTCCTAGTTGGTTTAATTCATCCTGGAAAGCTTAGTGGACTGTTCATTATTAACTATACCTCCCAGTTTACAATCGTCAGCATATTTTGACATCCAGATGTTAGTGGACATTTGCATGGATGAAATCAGGATATTGACAAAACTGAACCCAAAACTGAGCCCTGTGGGACCCACTAATGACCTATCCCCATTGTGAACTATACCCTTATGACTAATCGTTGGCATTGATTAGGAAGCCATGATGTAACCCAGTTTATAATGTTCAGATAGAAATTAAGATTATACATATGGTTTATCAGAACTTGCTGAGAAACTTTATCAAAAGCCTTGAAGAAATCAAAAAGATAATATCCGCTGGTAGGCCTGAGTCTAGGGATACATTAACATTTTCAAAAAAGTTTAAAAGGTTGGTTAGGCAAGATCTGCCTGGAAAAAAAAACATGTTGCGTTATCTCCTGTTGATTATTTTGAGAAATGTGTGCATCTATTCAGACTAGAAGTAATCTCTCTAAGAGTTTCCCCATGACTGACATAAGACTAACAGGGCAAGACATTTTTCCTATTTCCTGTCTTGTGGATTGGGATCACTAGTGCCTCTTCCCAAGATTGAATGGTTTCACTTTTATCCAAAGAGGCATTAAACAGAATTGTTAAAGGACCACATATAACATTAGTTATTTCTTTGAGAAACCTTTGGTGGATCTCTACGAGCCCTGAAGGCGAATGGGTTTTTAAGTTTAGTTGAGCCTTCTGCACTTCCTCTTCAGTAATGGAAGATGGAGGTGGTACCTTTACGCTTGGTGTTGTATGGGCATGACTTTCTTTGGGTGTAAAAATATTAAGAAAGCAATTATTAAACTCGGTAGCCATGACATGCTCATCGCTGTGTGTTACACTACTGGTTTCTATTGGGCCCACAGCTGAATTGCTGCATCTGAGTGAACCTTTACAATTGTAAAAGGTCTTATGATTTTCCAGAGTATCAGTAGCAATTTTAAATTCAAATTCCTTCTTTGCATTTCATATGTTATATCTAACCCTTTGTGTTTTTCCTCATATGATTTCCAGGTGGCCATGGTTGGATTTTTCTTATATTTTTGATAATATGTTTTCTTTATGTTTATTGTCCTCTTTATACTTTTGTTCCACCACAGGGGAGTTCTGAGACCTTTAATGTATTCATGTCTAGTTGGTACCCATGTGTCTAAACAATGTTTTATCTTGATCCATATATAATCCCATATCTGATGGAGTTCAAGACCTTGAAGGTCAGATGCCCAATCCCAAGATGCCAAATATTCATTGATTAATTTATAATTAGCTTTTGAAAAATCTCTGACCATAGTGGCTCCCTTTGCATAGCTGCTGTTAATATTAAACTTTAAATGTCACCATATTGTGGTCACGGTCTCCAAGTGGTTCAATATCTACTTGTATCGATGTTCTTCCTTCCATATTTGTTAAAATAATATTAAGTATGTTATCTCCCCTTGTTCCTTCTGTTGCTATTTGTTCTAAGTTTTGGTTTATTTTTGAGTCAATAAATGTATTATTGACGTACCCATGTCCTTCAAGGTTAGCTAACTGATTTTAGGGAAATTAAAAACCCCATTAAGATGTAGTTTTGAGATGTTTCCATATTATTTATAGCCAATAACAGTTCTTGTTGTCATCAAGGTTTAAATTTGGAGCTCAATATCCTAATCCAGCTATCACTGTTTCCATATGTGTTTGACTTGGGCCAGATAGCTTCCACACTACTGTTAGAAATATCTGCAGGGGTTATGCAGTGGGTTGGATATTTCTCAGATATATAAAGCGTTACTCTGCCCCTCTTTTATCTGTTCTATTTTATAGATTTTGAATATCCAGGAATCTCCGAGTTCCATTTGTGCCCTTGGAACCAGGTCTCAGTAAACCCACAAATTGTTATATTTTATTTTAATAGAGTATTCTTTAATTCATCCATTTTATTAGATAAAATTAATAGGACATTTATGTAACATTCATTATTCTGATATTTCTTATCAAACTTTTGTTCATTTTGGGAAGTACAGGGTGGTATCTCAGTTGGCACAATGGTAATCTGGCCTCCCCTGGAGGTATTAGTTTAAAGATCTGGATATAAACTTTGTAATACATCTACCTAGTAGTGAACTACCGTGTTTGCTTAAATGAATGCTGCCCCAACAAAACAACTTTTCATGATAGTAAAATTCCTCCAAATGCATGAGACACCAATATTTTGTTTTAATATCCATTTATGAAGCCATTCATTTATGACTTTTATTTGGTAGTGTAATAAGGTGAGGCTTTAGCAGATAGGTAAAATTTCAGATAGAACTAGAACACAGCACATATGTATTAGTTTGTTGGTGAATGCAACATAGTCATGCTTTATTTGGTCCACAGAATCATGAAATATATTGTTGGCTGCAATGTGTACAATGACCAATGGGTTCTCTCCTGTAGTTTTTAGTATATTGCTACACATCCTAATTATATCAGCCACTTTAGCACCACTAAAACTAGAAAATGCCCTGCATGTTTTGTCGGGGTCATAGACGGTCCTATCAAGATGTTTGATAACTGAGTCACCTGATACTAGTATGTTTCTCTTAGCTACTGGTGTTCTTATGACTAGGTCCATATTACAGACAGCTGGGGTGTTCAGGTCCATTAGTATGGGAGTATTATTGGGGTTTGAGTTACTCTGATCTGATTCAATATTTTGAGAGTTTAAAATATCAAGGCTATTGTACAGTGGAAAGTTGAAGGTAGTACCTTTCTGTCCTTTTTGCTGCTTTAGTGTGTTGCACCCTGTACCACTCTCTGTATTAGGTTCTGTGTTGCATTCATCATCCCTTGCCCTTTTTCAGTCATAGTTCTAGGTTGTGTTGAAAGCACTGGAGTTTGGCCAGGCATAGGAGTAATAGGGGCTTTAGGTGTCACAATTGGGGTAACTTACTTATGTTTGGGCTGTCAGTTTCTGTAGTTGTTATTTCATGTCCTATGTTTAAGTTAAATCTGGTGGCCATCTCCTTCTGACTACTTTCTAGAGACTCCAGTCTTGTGTTAAATAAACATACTTCTTCAAGTAATTCCTCATTTTGCAAGCATTTAGTGTACTTAAATGCTTTTGAGAATAGTTTTAATAATAAGAATCATATGACAGCCCATGCATTTGACTCAATTCCCCTCGACGATTACATTTTCTGCCATATTTAAATAGATTATTACACCACAATACACATTTAATGAAGTAGACTCAGGTGACAATATAAAAGTGGACCTACACCTTTAGGTAATATTATACAACTCTATGTATACTGTGAGTAATTAGTCCTTACTGCTGATGAAGCAGGAAGTAGCTTTCTTCTCACTGACTCTGCTGTATAGTACTCTGCAAAACTCTGTAAACACGCACAGCAGGGTTAATTGCAGTAGTTAACCCAGAAATACCCAGGAGGTCAAACACTGCCCTGAAATCTAAATAATAAAACGTATTAAAATTGCATTAGTTCTGAAGGCAAGAGACACTCATGTGTAGAACTGGCCTCTGAACATATAGTAATCCCAAAAGAAGTGATATTACATCCTGAACTTGAGTTGTAGTCCACAGTATATCATGGGACTACAGCTCACTCTTCCTACTTCCTGTGAGCTGGTTTAGCAAGGCTCCAGTAACAGGGTGCTGTTGCTAGCATGATAGCAAAATTACACTTACAGGTATTACAGCCACACAGTTTGCATAAAGCACTACAGCCTTGTCAAGCACAGTTAAAATAAAGATGAGGGTGGGGGTGGAATGGAATGAGCATTACAGCCGACAATCCCAGGTCACACCCCTGATGCCTGTCAGTCTCTACAGGGTAGGGCATTACAGTTGAAACCTTAATGCAATGCCGTTTGTTGGTATTTACACTCAAATTTTCAACATGTGGTTTTATGACCCCGCCTCATGAACAGTGGCACTATCAGTTTGTTAGCCGAAGGTGATTTTGCCAGTGACTGCACTATTTGGTCCACAGGTGCGAAAACACATTTCAGGCAGTATGTGAAAAATGACAGCTGAACTGTTCATAAGCATGGCAATGTTGAAAATTTGGAGTAAGCTGGCCCGGTGGCACTGAGGGTTGAGGTGCTGGATGCCACACCTCGCTCCATGCTGGTGACCCAGGTTCGGGAATGAGCCAGGGTCGTCTGGGGTTGGCAGGGAAGGAGACGGATTGAGCATCCGTTGGACTGCTCTCTGTCTTCGCCGAGAGGGGGGTATCCTGCCTCGGTGCCTTGGTTGCCTCTAGCAATGGCTGGGGGCATTGTAGGGCACTGGTAGACAAATGGAGGGACCTGCTGTGGTCGACGCTGGTGAGGAGTGCGTGCGGTAGCGTGCGTGCTGATGTCTATTGGCATCATTGCACGCCACGCACAAGGGGAGAACAAGGGAAAATTGGGCTCCGGTCTCGGTGGCATGATGGCTGTCCTCATGGGGGATTGTTTAGACAAGGAACATGGCACTGGATCCAGTCTGGGAGGATGAGTGTTGGGGGAATCTCTACCTCCCTGCCACGGGGAGTAATCCACAGGAGCATGCTGCGGGCCAAACCAAGGGATCCTCGAGACGGTGTCCAGAACCCTGAGGTAGCCTGGACTGATAAGGTAGGCAGACTGGTCACCCAGGGGAGAAAAAGTATAGTGAAAATCTGAAAAATTGGTAAAGTCACAAGCGTGTGTAGAAACTGCATAATGCACGCCTGTAGCACAATTATTTGGGGGAATTTTTTAACCAGATTTTCAACATAGGCATTTTGGGACCTCTGCTCATGAACAGTGTCACTGTGATTTTGTTAACCTGTCCCAAACATTAATTTCCCACAGCTACCACGCCATTGTGCGCCACGTGTGTGAAAACACATTTCGGGCAGGAGGTGAAATATGACAACTGTACTGTTCATAAGAAGGTGTGAAAAAAATGGCAATGTTGAAAATTTGGAGTGAAAATATAAAAAATTGTTGAAGTTACAAGAGTGCGTGGAAACTGCACAACGCACACTCATAACAGTCATTTTTTTGAATTTTTTTTACCAAATTTGCAACATAGGCATTTTGGGACCCCACCTAATGAACAGTGGCACTGCTGTTTCATTAATCAGTCCCAAAAGGTGATTCCATACAGTGACCATGAAATGACCTTTCAGGACCGAATAACAAGATGACAGTGCACGTGTTCATGAGGTGGGATCCCAAGAACCTCATGTTGAAAATTTGGAGCTAAATTTAAAAAAAAATGGCTGAGATATCTACCTAAGTTGACACCCCCCCCCCCCACCATTTATGCCATTATATAGCTTACTGGCATTTCTCCAGTTCATGTTTGGCTTTGAAGAGTCCAGATGTGTTCCTGCTCCACTGAAGATCCCAGCGCGGACCTCTGGAAGTAAGTATGGGTGAGAGGGTGTGGGAAGTGAATGCAGAGAGTGGAGTGCGGGTTGGGTGGGCTGCATGGACAATGGACCGTTTTCCTTTTCAGGTACAGAAAAAAATAAAAACTGACACTGCGCCGCAGGTTGGTTTTCTTTCTTTACAGGTGAAATGCAACAAATGGATACACTGGAGTGGGCTCCCAGTGTGCCCCATGACTTTCAGGGGGTATGTTGACAACACTGGGGTGGGCTCCCAGTGTGACACACAATGGGAGTGGGACTGGGGGAGGAACAGGAACATGTTGATGTGGTTGGCTTTCTATGAGTGGACCACACTAGGGTAGGCTCCCAGTGTACCACACATAATGTGGGGGGTGGACATGCTGACACATGGATTACACCACCGATGTCTGCTTTCTTTTGGGATTGTGTGGTGGATGGCAGGAGCCAACGCCATGGTTTTTTTTTTGTAGACTTTCTTTTTGCTCCTACCTGATGGGACATCTCTTGGGAATCCACACTCGGCTACTGGTGCACCTGACCGCCCGCCTGAACCATGTTCACCCGATGATGAAATCAGGCTCAGGATTCCATCTCTCCTACCTCCTTGGAGAGGCCCAAAATCCCCAAGGGTGAAGTCAGGATAGACAGCCAACATTGGGCTTGTGGGCCCAGGCCAATGGAGGTTCCGCCGCCTCCCCGAAAGTAGGGGATTTTTCTTGTTTTACCCCTGAAACCCCGCCCCCCCAGAGCTCGGACGTGCAATGATGCCTTAGAGCATCTGCTGCAGCTCCATCCCACTACTATGTGTCCTGACATGCACACGCCCCTCCGGCTTCCACCGTGGGTCGCTGTTGCACCGGGCAGTCCCTGGATCCCTCCCCAGAGAGAGGAGAGCAGTCTACAGATGCTCAATCTTCTCCCTCCCCTGCCAACCCCCGGCATCCTGGGCTCATTCCTGAACCCAGGTCACCAGTGTGGCACGAGGTGTGGTGTCCAGTGCCTCAAACCTCAGCACCAGCAGTCCAGCCACTGCCATGTTTATTGAAGTGTTTCACCAGGAAAGGGACATATGGCGGTGTGTCATCTGTGCCAGCTGCACATGACAGCTTGTCTCAATTGCAGTGGCACATTTCTTCAGTTGGTGGCACTTTGCATATATTTGTGTCAGTGCTAGCATGTTGGCTCATTGGGGAATGAGGGCGACTTTCTAAAGCATGCCCTGCATTCGCCACAACACTGATACACCTCTGAAAGTGCTACTACCCCAATATGTTGTTTGTGGGTGCATGCAAGCTAACATAAAAATGAATTATCAGGCAGGAAAAAGGCAGCTTGAACAAGGGACCCTTAAAAGGAAACAGGCAATTAGTCCCAAGCTAATGAAAAAGCATAGCAGGAAGATTAAGGAGGCTGCACACATGCCTAAATTCTATATTACTTAAAACAAAATAGAACAAATTTTATGCTCCAGTTAACAGCCACAAGACTGGGGCAGAAGCTTTTGCATGTCATGGAATTCCAGCTCTGCCAGCTTCTATTCCTTATCATTGGTACATTTTCATTCTGTGTAATTGTCACAACATAAATACTGTGCCACATGTTTACCCACAAAGACAAACCCACAGGTAATTTCAGCAATATTCGGTCCCATGAATTCAAATTTGAATCAAGTGGCTAAGTGAATATCAATCTCAATGGGACAGCCTCAACAACTAGACCTAACCTTTCCTACCAAAACATTCTTACTTAAATTTCAGTCCACAAGTAGCTTCCAGTATATATTATCTGCTCCTACAGCTCTTGCACCTTCATAATAGTCAGTGGCTCAGTAGGTAGCACACTCACTTCTGAGGCCGGAAGATCAGAGGGCTCCGGGTTCAGTTCCCACATGTGGCACTTGGGTTAATATCCCAGTACTGACACTGTAGTGCAGCATGAGAGGGGTGCTGCACTTCTGAGGTGCCGTCTTTCGGATGAGACTTTAAACCGAGGCCCCATCTGCCTTGATTGGTGGTAGTTCAGGTGGATGTTAAAGATCCCATGGCACTTATTGAAAAGAGTAGGGGAATTTTTTATTAAAACAAAACATAAACAGATCATAAATATGTTGTACAAAACCATTAAAAACAATGTAAACAAGTATTGATTCATACAAAAAAAAAAAACATAAGGAAACATTATAAGCAATATATACAGCTTAAAGTATCTCCCCATCCCGAAAATAGAGCAGGGGAAAGTTTATCAAAATCTCAACAAATCAAAGTTTATACAAATCAGTATTAAGTCATATATAATCAAAATAAAAGAATGAAAACAAATAAAAAGAAAAGACATAACTTAAACATTAATTATAGGCAAACATACACAAGCATTAAACAGTATAATAATTCTGAACATAAATAGAGCAAAAAAAACCCCACCCTTCTCTCCCCCTTTTCCCCATAATCCTGGTTTTGTACCCTAATCAATATTACAACCATATATCAAAAGAAAACAGAAACAAAGATTAACATGAAGTACTATATTAACATTTTTCCCCTCTGCCTTTCCTTCCCTTTCTTCTTCTCCTTCTTGACCCAGAACTGAACCATAATGATTTATACAAATCCATTTTATAACCAAATTCTAAAGGATGACAAAGTTGTTCCATTTCCTTTGCTGTTGCTGAGAAGAGAGATGATTACATTCTTCACGTTTTAAATTGTGTAATTCATTCACAATTATTTGTACCAAATTGTTTTCAGGAATATCCTGTTGTTGCAAAACTAAACGGCATCTACTAAGCCAAAGCCAATACAAAAAATGTACATGAATGACTTGTAATGTGCTTAGACAAATTCCTTCATTAAGAACTGGATAAATGCCATAGTATAATAAATCCTGTGAAGGGGGAAGTGTTAACCAACTCATGCTATGTAACCATCTGTTTTTTAGCATATCCCAAAACCTAACCGCATATGGACACTGAAAACACAAATGATTCATGGTTTCCAGTTTGCCCTGACAATCTAATCTTGGGCAAAAACGCTCTTTTAATGCCTTATGTTTCTGATTACTCTTCACATTTACCCTATTGTGAATTGCTAACCAAATGGTATCCCACATATGGTCCAGGATCCTGTTACTAGTAATGTAGCTAGATATCTGCTGTTGTTGATAACCTGAAAAACCTCCACAAGAGGGGTCTGTAAAAAACGTATTCATTATCGTTAGATAAAGGGCTTTCCATGACATTTGTAATACACTCATATAACTTATATTCCATAATTTTATTTTATCAAAAACTGATTTCCATAAATCTAATAATCTAGGTTTTCGGTTACTTTTATGTAAAAAAATGCCGTTTCTCCATTCTCCTAACACACTTTTAACATTTGAAAATCCAAGCTTTATCCACCATTTCGATTCATTCTTAATTAAAGGAAACAAGTTTATGGAAAAGAAAATTGTAAAATAAAACACGATTGGATTAATCATGTTCAGACCTCCTTCTTTAATTGGTTTGTACAAGATATTCCTTTTAATTGGATTTAACCTACTACCCCAAATGCAGGTAAAAAATCCTCAAAACTTTTGCCTCCAACTGTTTTTATAGGGAATACAGCGTTTAAATACAAAAATATTGGGATCAAAAATGTTTTTGCATAATACACCCTTTTCTTCTTCGTTGTTTTCCAACGATTCCATACCTCCACCTTCTTTTTTGCTGCCTCTAAGGCACGTTCCCAATTAAAAAGGGACATATCCTCTCCACCCCAGTAAATCCCCAAGATTTTGCAAGGCTGTCGTGCCACCAGAAACCCTCCAAAAATTTGAGGAGCAGCTAAAAACTCATTTAAACTTAGAATTTTCATTTTAGTAAGGTTTAAAGTGGCCCCTGTTGTTTTCCCTATTTCCTGAATGAGATCTCTTGCTAAACCAAAGGAATATTCATTATTTAACAGTAAACACACATCGTCAGCGTACGCTAACACTTTGCAGTTAGAAGCTACAGAGCCATTTATACCTTCAATCAACGGGGACCTGTTCAATATCCGCAAGACAGGATTAAAAACAAACACATATAATAAAGGACTTAAAGGACATCCTTGCCGTAGACCCGTATATATGAAATGCAAATCCCCTTTCCAACCATTTTCATACGGAACTACATATGCTAATGCATAACAAAGCTTTATCCACCCAATAAATTCCGTGGGCAACCCAAATGCTGATAAAATATCCCACAAGAAAGAATGTGATACTGTGTCGAAGGCCTTGGCTTGATCCAAACTAATTAAATACCCTGGCATCTCTAATACATCATTATCTGTCCTTGAAACATTAATAATTTCTCTTATTATTAATAAGGCATCGGAAATGTTCCTACCTGGAACTGCGCAAAATTGCATGGGGCTTATTAGTGAAGGCATTATTTCCGCTAATCTGTTCCCTAATAGCTTTGCAAATATCTTAAAGTCCACATTCAACAAGGTCAAAGGTCTCCAATTACCTAAATCCTTATTAATACCAGACTTGTATAGAAAAATTAATAGTCCCTCATACATCTGAGTGGGCAAGATATTGTCTTCCAAGAAGAAATTATAAATACGAAGAAAAACAACCGGACAATACAACTTTATATAATTCACTTGACAAGCCGTCTGAACCGGAGCTATATTATCATGCAAGAGTGTGTTACCCTGTCCATTTCTTGCGGAGTAAAAGGACTAATTAAAGAAATTCTGAAAACTGGTAGTCTGAGGGAGTGATGCCATCTGTAAAAAGTACCAGCTGATGAATCAATTTCTTGTAAAGTTCCAAAAGTGTTCTCTATATATTCCTCAATGACCTCCATAATACCTTTATTGTCACAATGTTCTACTCCTGCAAAGTCCACAAGACTTGAAAAAACCCATCTATCTGTCCTTGTTTTGCAAGCTAAAAACGGGTTAATTTGTTCCAATTTCCCCTGTGTACCAAACATTTGCTCCTTTTGTAAGGACTGCATTCTAGAATATTGATAATCTTTCATTTGATGCCTTATACTGTCTATACTATCCCTTAAATTAGTTTCCCCCAAACTTTGTCGAGATAATAGTGTACTGAATTCATATCTAAATTCTAAGTATATATCCCTTTTTGTTTTCGCCCTATGTGAACCCACCATTTTAAAAAAGCAGATTAAACATATTTTTAAATCTGACCACCAAAGCCCTATATTTTCATACAAATCTAAAGCAGACACTTTATCACGTATTACCTCTTGCAATTCCTGCAAGATATTCCCATCAGACATTAGAGACACATTTAACCTCCATATCCCTTTCCCAGCCACACGTTTGGGGGGCACTCAAACCGAAACCCTAATAACCAATGATCTGAAATTTCAATAGGAATTAGTTTAGGAGAAAACACTTGGAACATCTGATTAACAAAAAGAAAATCTATACAAGAAGAGAGGGCACCTTTAAAAAAGTAGGCTTTTTAGCCAAAGGGGTGCCTACAAAAACATTCTTTAAATTCGCCTGAAAAATCACCTGATTTAAGAAATTTTTATCACAATACTGTTTTACTTCTTTCCTTTGTGCCTTAAAATTAATGTTGAAATCACCCCCAAAAATCAATTAGTGTTTTGTATATAGATAAGGCTGTATTTTTAGCAAGTCATTCCGTAATGATTTTATTTGGGAATTATAAATATTTATCAAGCGTAGAAAAATACCATGAAAATTAACATCTAACAAGAAATACCGGCTCTATTTCTACTGTCCTGACAATGTGAACATTGTATGTTCGAAAACAGAATCCCACCCCACTACAGGGTTCTATTCCTGGTGACCAAAAGAAAACCCCCATCCCCAATCCGTGAGTGGACTGCTGAATCTCCACAGTATCTTGTAATCGTACATCTTGTAAAAATAAAATATTGTAACTCAAAGAATGTAAAATACTAAACATAATGAACGCGTTTCTTATTTTTAATGCTATTTACATTTAAACTTGCTATAGAAAAGCTCACCATCTATGGGTTTTTTTGTTTGTTTCCCACTGGACCTCGTGACCGCTTTACTGAAAAGGTACACCTTTCCCTTCAACTGACAAATCTGCCTTTCCATCTACCTCCTGTGCCTGTGTGGGCACACTCTCAACCCCTCAAAATCAATAGGTTGAGCTTGTTCCATCTGGTCGCTCCAAGAAGGAAGAGAGAAAATCTATTTGAAAGCATTACTGGGCCACATTAGCGACAGTGTCTTTGTTTTCTAGGCTCCTGTTTTCTGAACTAACACAAACTGCCCTTCTTCCCTAAAGGTTCTGAAATTCCTAAACAATCCATGGGATTTTCTACTGCTTGAAAAGCCCATTGTGTGCCTTCCGTGAGACCCAGTGAATAAGGGTGTCTAGGGCCTGGTTGGAGAACACGTGGGGTAACAAAGGGGTATCTTTCCTTGTCCCTGGAGTTTGGTCAACACCTGAACTAGTGTAATCTAAATTCCTGACACTCATTTGAAAATTCGATTGGAATGGGATAGAGGCTCTATTCATCCCACGCCCCCTCCCCTCCCCTCGTCTCTCAGCCGGCTGAAATCCTACATTCTGACTTGTTTGGGGATTCTTTGCTTTATACAAAAATGTGCTTGGTCAGAAGCGCATCTAAATCAGTTGTGTTCCATGGACAATCCTCAAACCCATGCTCTGATTCACCACATAAATTACACACAGGGGGCTTCACACTTGGTTGCCCCATGTCCAAGAACTCCACAGGAAAAACATTTTACTGTGTCACAATCTGTATTTAAATGCTCTAGAGAACCACATTTGTAACAGCTTTTGGTTGACCTGCATAAAAGATTATTCCCCTATCTCTTCTAAAAGAAGAACTGGGTAAATGCTGTATCCCAGATTCATCCTGGGATAATTGAACCCTAAAAGTCCAACCACCCGTCCAAAACCCATTGTCATCTAATATAGGTCTGGGATTATCCATTATTCTACAACGCTGCTACAACCAATACATTATATTTGCTACATTGACACCTTCATTTCAGAACAGAATAGTTACTATTTTGATTGTAGGTTTAGTGACTGGGATTGCTAAAAAGTCTTTCCATATATCCATCTCTTTTACTTCATAATAACGTTTCCAAAACCTACAGTATCTAATAAATGCATGGAACAGAAACTTATATCGTATTGAGAGTTTCCGGGTGAATGAATGAAGGCATAGACATCAAGGGTACAAACCCCAAACTATCAAGTAAAGGGTTTCCCTACCCATAGTCTGTCTGGGACAATTGGAGCTAACCCCTTATAACGAAGTCTGACTAAAAATTTTCGTCTTGCCTCTTGAGTGGGATGCCGAAACAGACCTACAAAGGATTTTTTCTTCCCTGTATCTTTGTTCACTGAAGAAGTAGTGCTGTCTTGGTGTTGGGAGTTCTCATCCTCACAAACAGAAACAATAACACCTGAGTTTAAAGGCTTTGTACCTGCTATTTCAAGCGGCCTGGCATTCCTGTAACAACTGTCTGCCACAGCGTCTGACGCAGTCTTGTTCATGTCAGCCTCTCCTTCAGCTGACAGTTGCATACTTCTGCTGGTTTGAGACTCTGATATTTCAGACTGGAAATCAAAATCCACTGGGCAGGAATCATCCTGTATTGAATCTTGCTGAACATCCGAAGACAAAAAGTTTGGGTCATGGACCCAAATGCCTTTTTGCCATAGCCAACCAGCTTTAATAAGAACTTCGTTTTTTGATCGAATCCCATCATCATCAGTAATCGGGGGAAGTGTTCCATCCAAAAGGACCTTGCTAGTCGCATTCGCGGCCGAAAAAACAAGCTGTTCTCCAGAAGGTGCAGTAATAGGTAGTCTTTTGTTACCTATCGATACAGGGCTGGCAAGTGAACGCTTTCTTTTCTTTTTCTTCTTCTAGTCACTCTTGGCATAAACCGTAATCCCTTTCTACCACCTATATTAAATTCAACAGCTGCTTCTTTTTCTCTTCCATTTCTTCATACAATAACGACTCTTTTTCATCTCCAGAAACCAATGTGTCTGACAACATGTCTTGTTCTTCTGTTAGCGAAAATCCCTCTTGGGATTCAGGGCACTCTGACTCCTTTGCACTAGCTGTAAAAGCATACAAAGGCTTCAGGACTCCAGAGCTAGAACCGTCCTCCTCCACTACCTCCTGTCGACTGAGGTCTTCCATCTCCACAAACCGACGGACAATGCCACCCACCTACAGAGTAGGGGAATTTCCCCGGTGTCCTGGCTAAATTTCCCTCATTCACTAAAAAAAATACCACCAATAGCTTAATCTGGTTCAAGGTCAGCGGGCATTCATCTGTATCCCCCTCCTCCGGGTCGTGCCTGAAAATAGGCAGAATTTGTCTAGTGCACTTACCCGGTCAACAAAAACAAAATAAATAAATAATTATGTGTCAACTGCAGAGGTTGCCTTGATGTGGCACTGGGCCTGCTCACTTATTCAAGAGAAATCCCTATGACCTAAGGCTCCTAAATGACTTTTGCAGTGCTTTTGTTAGTACAGTAGGCATTTAAGCAATAAACCACGACAGGGTGTGGGTGATGCTGGGTTTACCTAGCCTGGCGTGGTTCGGTCACGAGGCCACAGGCCAAGTGACCAAACCATCCAGGCATGGGTAAATCCCAGCATCACCCACACCCTGGAGTGGTTTATTGCAATTATACAAAGTTCCCCTAGATTTTTTTGTAACAAAAATTAAAAGAAAGATAGATTTTTTCCACTTTTAATCATTTTTATTACATTTGTCATTCCGACACAAAAAATAGTTCCCTGTTGATAGGTAGAATAATGTTACCCTCATTACTCATCCCTCTCGTTTGAGAGGAGAGGAGAGACAGCCAGAGAAGAGTTTTACTGTAAAAAATGTAAATGCAACACTTTTCACTAAATGTATACCTTAACAGTTAGCAAATAATTATGAAGGGGAGAAAGTGTGTGTTAATAAGAAATGAGGGCTAAAAGTTGTGTAATTCAGCACAGAAAAGCAGAGACGTGAAACCGGACATGCATGCGCTTATGCATATTCATAAGCGCATGCACGACTGTATGGCTCCGCTTTTCAGGAGTGATTTATACAACTTATAGTCCTCATTTCTTATTAGGATATATTGTCTTCAATTCAGTATTGCTGGCAGTGTTAAAATATATGTTTAGGTGACCAGTGATGTTGGGTGGCATGGACTAGCTCGTGCTGTGCTTTCAGTTGAGGGAAAAAGATGCTGAAGACAAGTAGCGGTGAACGTGTAGGAGTGAGGTGCAGAGACAGCAGAGATGAAGCCAACACGCACAGTAAATTTAAGGTAGTGATTTTACTGCCTAACTCTGGGGTACTACCATTTATTTTATTTTTTTTGTACTCAAATTGTGGTTGCCGGTAATGTGGTGGGACAAGATGGTGGCATTTGAAAGTTAAAACGGGGATCGGATTGTTTTCTTTTTAAGGGGCTCGAGTCTTAGCACAGCTGGCATTTCTTCCTGTTGGTAATGTTAAAATTTACAACAGGCTCAGGGTGCCAGCTGACCAATGAAACTAAAGGATTTTTATTATCCATTGTATAATTTGCATTATTTCACTTGGGTCTGTACTTTGTTCCCATCCATATTTATTGTTTAAGAAATATGGGATTTGATTTTCACTAGGACTTTTTCACCAAGACATAACTATGAGGGGTCTTGCAGTTATGTGTGAGAGGGAGGGATTCAGCAGTTATGCCTTACTCAAAAGCTCTAATTTGTTTAACCCACCCCAACAAATATTTGCCACCCTAACAAAATGCTTTACTGACACTACCATCCATTCTCAATCTTAGCAGTCTAATAGAATTCCAGCATATAGTGCAGATTGAGTGGAGAGGAGCTGTAAAAAGTGGTAGGGGTTCAAGCACAAGTTGGAAAGCAGTCTCTCTTAATGCAAGGAGCCTGGGGAAAAAAAAATTGTGAGCTTCAGGCATTAGTGGTAGATGCATGGTTGGACCCCATAGCCATTAAGGAAACTTGGACTGCAGGAATAATGACACATCTAACATCCCAGCCTACATCATGTGTAGGTGGGCAGAGAAAATAGTAAAAATGAGATAGCCCTTTCGTCAGAGATGGCATTAGTCAGTAGAGAATGGGTTATTTAGGGGAGGGAACAGGGAAATGGGAAAACAGAATTGCTGTGGGTTCAGCTCATGGCAGCATCAGGAAAAAAAATGCACATGAGGTGATCTATAGGTCATGGGGACAAGGGAAAATGGGTGACAGGGAACTAGGGACAGAAAAAGAAATGTGAATTGCAAAAGGGAAGGTAGTGGTAGTTTGGTATCTCAACCTGACAGACATTGATTAGGAGATTCCAGCAGCTAAGAGCAGAAGTCAAGCACTGCAGGACTGCCTGCTGCTGCAGCTGCAGCTAGTCAAGGAACCTACAAGGTAGACTGCTATTCTTGATATGGTGCTCACCAACTTGAAAATGGTAGGTGGGAGGCATGTTGAGGAACTACTGGGGTCCAGTGATCTATACCATATACAAATATCTGAACATACAAAAAGAGCAAAGAGACCATTTGGTCTATCTACTCTGCTTGTATTGCAGGGTCCATAGCATGAGCTACTGTCCCTGCTCCCTCCCCACTCCTCCCATTCTCCCTAGCTATGATCCTTACTTTCCCCCTGTTCCTATCCCAGCCTCTCTTGAAGCTGCCCACTGTCTTCAATAAGACCACCTCTTCTGACAGCGCATTCCAAGTGTCCACCACCCTTTCTGTGAAGAAGTGCTTCCTGACCTCCCTCCTTCCAACTATCTCAAGGTCAACACTAAAAAAATGATGTCTATGACTTTTGGTACTGTGCCCTCTCATGTTATGGTTGCCACTCAGCTTAAAGAGACCCTCCTTATCCACTTTATTTATCCTTTCAAGTACTCCAAGGAGTACATGTTCACTGCCCTCAACCTCTTCTCATATGCCTTAACCTGCTGACCTGCTGTCATCTTTGTAGCCCAACTCTGGACCTTCTCAAGCAGGTTAATGTTCTTTCTGAGGTGTGGACTCCAGTACTGAACTCCATACTCTAGATGTGGCCTCACCAGTTACCTGCACAAGGGTAGTATAACCTTCTGTCTCCTATTGATCCCCCTAGCTATGCGTCCCAGCATCTAGTTTGAGCTGGACCTCAGAACCAGAATGCCCTCATCAAGGACTGAATTTCTGGCTCTCAGAAGAGCCAACTTTAATGAGACGAGGAAACTAATCTGCTGTAAGTTGGTTAGAGTGGACAGAATCAGGAGAGGGGAGGAAAGATGGAAAGAATTAAAGGGACCCTTCATGAAGAAAGGAAGACATGCTTGAGGACAGTTGCAAGTGAAACAGGTATTAGAGACTAAGCTGGTTCTCTAAGAAGGTAAGGGAGGCAGTTAGATCTAAAAATGGAGGCCGTCATCATGTGTAAAGAGAAGCAGAGGGCTGAAGAAAGGAGGCAGCATCAAGTTGAAAAAAATGAGGCCACGAGGGCAGTCAGGGAGGCAAAAGTGGAACAAACACTGGATGAATGGCACAAACTACTAGATTTTAAGGTGTTTGATAAGTTTAGAGTGCATAAAACAAAAAGTAAAAACAGAGGTGCTCACCAACAGAGCTACTTCTGGTGCTTTGTGGCTCACTGCCAAGTTTTCAGGGGACCTCTCCTGAGGAAGTGGCAGTGTGCCATGAAGTTTCAGGAATGGTTCTGTTGGTAAGCACCTTTTTTACTTTTTGATTTGTGTGCTAATAAACTTATCAAGCACCTTAAAATCTAGTAGTGTGCACCATTCATCCAGTGTTTTAGTTTAATTTGCCTCAGGCGGTGGCACCTCAACAGCTGCACAATGGGTTCTTCTATACTTCCAAGGATGCGAAAGCAGACACAGAGCTGCACATGGCTGAGGGGATAAAGGTGGTCAAACTGCTTCTTAGATATGTGAAGGAAGAAAAACAAAGAAGGGTGGAGAAACTGTTAGGTTTGTTGAAGGGGCAGGATAATAGAGAAGGATGAATAGAAGGCATCCATTCTTAATGTATATTTCTGTTCAGTATTCACAGTAGAAACATATAAACATTAAATCTGTCAATAGGAAAGGACAACTTGCTCCCAGTCTGATCCAATGTTCCCTGCCTAATCGGTCTCCTCAGACCCTACCTGTTCTCCATCGACCCTCCCCACTCACTATTAACTAATATCCCTCATGTCTGTCCCATGTACTGTATGCTTAAAGCCTCCCTACTGTTTTCGCCTCCACCACTTCCACTGGCAGCCTGTTCCAGTCATCTAACCCCTTTCAATAAAGTAGTACTTTCTTACATCCCTCTGAAACTCCCCAGATTCATCACATGCCCCCAGTCCTGGTGCTCTTTTCTTTTCAAAAAAAAAACTCCTTTCCTGTACACTGTTCACCCTTGTGAGGTACTTGTAGGTCTCATCATGTACCCTCTTGCTCTCCTCTCTTTAATTGTTTACAAGCTGTGAGCCCTCAGTCTCTCCTCATAAGGCATTTCGTTCAACCCCTGCATCATTTAGTTGTTCTCCTCCCAACTGACTCAACCCTGTCGATGTCCTTCCTGAAGTGCAGCTTCTAAAACTGAACTCAATACTCCAGATGGATTTTCACCTGCAAGCGGTAAGTGGCAACACCACCTCCCTCCTCCTGCTGGAGTTGTTGCTCCCTGTGTATCCCAGCATCCCTCTAGCCCTACTCACTGCTTTATCACACTGCCCTGTTATGTTGAGGCTGTCAGATGTGATAACCTCAATGTTCCTTTCCTGATTTGTAACTGTCAGTATCTCCCCCACCCCCATCCTGTACATTGCTCCTGGATTCCTATGCCCTAGGTATATGGTTTTGCACTTTTTGGCATTGAACCCCAACTGCCATACTCTTGACCGCTGTTGCATACGCCCTCCACCTCCTACTGAGTTTCCACAATATTACAGATTATTGTATCATCTGCAAAAAGGCATACCTTTCCTTCCAGTTCTTCTGCAATATCACTTATGAAGACACTGATGAGGACCAGTTCCAGTACTGAGCCCTGTGGCACCCAACTGGTTTGTTGAAGGGGTCAGGGTAACAGAGAAGGATGAGTAGAAGGCATATATCCTTAATGTTTATTTCTGCTCAGTATTCTCAGTAGAAACATATAAACATTGAATCTGTCGACAGGCAAGGACCACTTGCCCCCAATCTGATCCAGTGTTCCCTGCCTAAGAAAAAGAGCACCAGGACTGGGGTATGTAATATTACAGATTATTGTATCATCTGCAAAAAGGCATACCTTTCCTTCCACTTCTTCTGCAATATCACTTATGAAGACACTGACGAGGACCAGTTCCAGTACTGAGCCCTGTGGCACCCCACTGGTCACTCTCCCATCAGGTTCTATTAGTCCCACAGGGTTCTATCTGAGGCCCCACCCTGTTCTTGATTTTTCTGAATAACCTCCCCTCCTCCTGTGTCAACTCACATATACACATGTACGCAGATGACACAGTCCTCTTCACCTCCGGTCCCTCCACATCTTCAGTGGAAAACCTGTTCTAATGGGATTTCAACACCGTCCTGTGCTAGTTCCACTCCAACCATCTCAAGGTCAACACTAAAAAAATGATGTCTATGACCTTTGGTACAAGCCAAAAATTACCAGGCTCTTGAGACTCCCAGTCTTCGAGGCTCCCCTGTTGAGGCAGTGGCACCCTTCAAGTACCTCAGCCTGTGGCTTGACAGTAAGCTTGACTTCTCACCCCACATCGATCCAATTCATGTGAAACTCCACCCTAACCTTGATACCTTCTACTGTAACAAAGACTGTCTACCCCTATTTGTCCACTGTGAGCTGGTCACCAAGATGGTGCTCCTGGTCCTTGACTATGCAGACGTAGTCTATGGTACAGTCCCCCTCCATTTTCCTAGCCAGACTGGACACCTGCTACAATGTCTTTTGTCACTTTGCAACTAACTCCCCTCCATGTATGCACCACTGCTCCACTACTCCTTCCTATCCATCATCCTCACCTTACCTTCCACATTGCCAGACACATAATGCTTCCTTCATCTCTAGGTATTGGTTAGGCTCCCTGCCTTCCTAGCTCTTCTCACTCCTCTCTTCAGCACCCCCTGCTCCATGCCCCCTCCACTTAAGGGACCAGTGAACCTTCTGTACTCCTCACACCTGTTTTACTGCTGGGCAATCTGCTTTCTCCTATCACTTGTCATTTATTCTGGAACCGGCTCCCTCTTTCCATTTGTCATTCCTCCTCCTTAGGGTCCCTCAAGGGTCAGCTGAAACTCTTCCCTACACCCATCTGCACCTGTTTCCCGAGAGGAGAGCCCACATAGTGATTTTGGTACTTTAGGTTTTCGATTCCCCTTGACACAAGTGTTCCCTTGTGTACCATTTGATCTCTTTTGTAGTACTTTGAGGCCAGTCTCAGTTTTCCACTTGTCCATGAATAACATGTTTTGCACTTTATCATGTTCCACATTTGTAAAACTTAAGTATTCTTATTGTTAAGATGTTTGCACTTTATCTGCATCATGTAATATACTGTATTATACTTCACAGTTTTCCTCCTGTAACCCTTCCCCTAGGTCACACCTGGAAATAAGCCTTGGCTCAGTGTGCCTTTCCTGGTTACCAGTTTTCAAATAAATAAATTAGCGCAAGTGTCATTAATGACCACCCTCTGACAGCCTGTTCCAGATACTTACCACCCTTTCAGTGAAGCAGTACTTCCTCACATCTCACTTTAATTCCGCCTTCCAGCTTCATCACATGCCCCTCATCCTGGTGCTCCTTATTATTTGAAAGACACTCCCCTTCTGCACCCTGTTCACCCCTGTGAGGTATTCATAGGTCTCTATCATGTGCCCTGTCATTCTCTTCTTTTCCAGCGTGTATATGTTGAGATCCCTCAGTCTCTCCTCATACAGCTTCTTGTGCAACCCCTGCATCATTGTAGTTACATTCCTCTGGACTGGCTCCACCCTGTCTATGTCCTTCCTGAGGTATGACCTTCAAAATTGGACACATTACTCCAGGTGGGGTCCCACCAGTGAGCATCCTAATGGCAACACCACCTCCCTCTTCCTGCTGTAGATATCACTCCCTGTGTACCCCAGCATCCCACTAGCCCCAGCCACTGCTTTATCACACTCACCTGCCATGTTCAGGTCATCAGATATGATAACCACATGATTCCTTTCCTGCTTATTGACTGTCAGTACCCCCATCCTATACCGGCTCCTGCATTCCTATGCCCTAGGTGCATGATTTTGCTCCTTTTGGCACTGAACCTCAACTGCCATGCTCTTGAGCACTCATCAAGTTTCCCAAGATCCTGTGCATTCTCTTTACTCTCTCCTGAGTGTCCACCCTTTTTCAGATTTTGATATTATCTACAGAAAGACATACCTTTTTTTTCCAGTCCTTCCATAACGTTACTTATAAAGACATTGAAGAAGACTGGTCCCACTACTGAGCCCTGTGGCACCATGCTGGTCACTCTCCTATCATTTTAGAGAGTGCCATTAATCACCACCATCTGGCAACCAGTTCCAGGTGTCTACCACCCTTTCAGTGAAATAGTACTTCCCCACAACCTGCTTATACTTAGAGGACCTTTGCAGGAAAGTGGTGTAAAGGCTGCTGCAAGGGGAAATCCCTGAAATGGGACAGATGGTATGTATAGGTAAAGAACTAGAAAGGGCTTGCAGCCCTGAAAATGAATAAGGCTCAAAGGCCAGACAGGATGCCCTAAGGGTGCTGATGGAACTAGCTGAACCACTGCCAGGGCTATTCAACAAACCCCTACAGTCAGGGGTGGTTCAGAAAGATTCGAGAGTGGCATATGCAGTTCTGCTCCATAGGGGAGGAGATACTCCACTGTGGGTGAACTGATGGAGATACTAATCAGGGGGGACCTAGTAGACTACCAGGAGAGTAATGATCTCGAGGATAGTAGGCGGCTTGGGTTCATGTCAGGGAGTTCTTGTCAGACAGTGCAGAGCAACCAGGATGATCATGGAGGTTATAGCTCTACAGTACAAGGAAAGATTAAGCTCACTCAGACTGCACTCCTTGGAGTATCAAAGACTGAGAGGAGACCTTTTTTTCTTCTATGGGGCTTTTCACAGCCATGGTTTATGGCACTGTTTGGGTCTTGAAATGAGAGATGTACAAAGAGACACAAGATCACATATACGTCAGCTAACTGGGGAGGTTAGCTATACCAAAAAAAGGGCAATGTGTGTCATTCAGAGAGTTGTGACTTTATGGAATAGCTTGCTTATTGAAGTAGTAGTTAGTAAGGATATGGAAGAGTTTACAAATAGACAGTTTGTGTGAGAAAACCAACATTGTTGCTTATACCCTTTGAGTTAAGGGTGAGCATTAATGGGAAAATTGCCTTCACTGCTCATATTAGTCCTATGAGACCAACCTGGTAGCATTCTTTGACAGGATGATTAGGGAAGTGGATAAAGAACATGCACTGGATTCACTCTGCTTTGACTTTAGCAAGGCATTTGATTTAGTGCCACACAGCAGGTTGCTAAAAGTTAAAAAGTAAAAGATCTGGGTGCAGTGAGAGGCTTGGTTGGATAGGTGGACAGTTGTTTAGAAAGTAGGAAGCAGAGGTGGTGTGAGACATGGTCTCTTCAGGGTAGATGGATGTTACGAGTTGGGTGCCCCAGGGTCAGTCCTGAGACCAGTCCTTTTTTTCATTATTCCTTTTTATCTACCTTCCAACCCTAGTCTTGTTGGCAACCCCAGCCCTGTCACCGACCCATTTTGTGCACCTACAAGTTAAACACCACTTACACAGAGCTGTATTTGACAGGTGACCTGCCACATGGGATTGTGCAGTGCCAGTGAGAGATGCCAAGTGAACCAAGATATTTTCCTCTTGTTTTTTCTTCGCTGGATGAGTTGGTTTGTGACATGTCACACATGTGAGCACCTGTGTACTCTGTCAATAGACTCCTGCCCACTTCTACTGCTCCTGCCAGTGCTGCCACCCAGACTCCACCAGGTGGCAGTCTGGTGGTGGGAGTCAGGATACCCACTCCCTCAGGGAAGAGAGCTGTCCTTGGTACACTCAATCCCCTCTCCTCAGCTGGCTCCTGAGTGACTCTGGTCCATTCCCAAACCTGCATCAGTGGCGTTGATGATGGTATGGCATTCAGTGCCTCAGCCCTCCATGCCACCTGGCCAGCTAAGGCCTGTCTTTTTCAATGTATTTACCACTGACCTTGGAGAAGGAACATGAGAAAATGTTATTTTAAGGGGAAAAAGTGACTGAGCCATGGAATGGCTTACCAGCAGAAGTGATGACTGCAAAAATGATTAATGGTTTCAAGCACAGTTGGGATACATTTGAGGTATTTGTAGTTACTCAGGTAGGTCACAGTAATGAAGGGGAGCCTAATGTGAGAACCCTGTTCAGACAATAGATTTCAGGGTAACATAGGCTGTAACAGTACAAACTAGATGGATCAAGTGGACTTTATCTGCCAACACTGCCTATGTATCTATTTTTCTGTGAACATTGATCCACTGTTACCACTCAGCTACTGGAAAGTCATCTTCTGAGCCCTGAGTCTCTCAAAATGCTAATTCAGTGCCTCTCATAAGGCCAACAAATCTCCCTAAGTATGACAGGCTAGTGAAAGGAACAGAGTGTTTTAAACATTACAGGGTAGTACAGCCAGCACATTGGAAGCACTTACAAATTCCTTCACAAAGTCATTGTGTGTTAACAAAATAGCGAGTGGGACTGATGGTAGGTATGTTCAAATAGCCTCAATGTAATGTCTGAGAGTACAAAGAAGGTTCAAATATAGCCTGTCGAAAGAGGAGAAAGCAAAGCCCAAACAGCAAGCCCTCTCACAAAGAACCTGTGATCACTCTCACTGCATTGAACTTTGTTCTTCTCTTCTATGACTGTGATATCTTGTCGTATCACCTACATGGAGCCATGCTTGCTGGGTGGCCTGCCACATGGGATCATGCAATACCTGCAGAAGATACCAAGTGAACCAGTGCATTTTCCTCCTGGTTACTCAAGTGCCTCTTGTTTCAATATCATTAATCATAACCCCCAAAAAAGGACCCAGTTTGGTGCCTTGAGGAAACCCCTTGTTTTCTGTCACTGTAACATCTCTTCTCCCAGTTTTATCACTTTATGGTGGACTTTGCTGTGCAAAAGGCATTGCTTATAGCTGAGACTTTTACTATAATGAGTTCATTATCTTAGCAATATATATTTAGAAACACACAGTAATTTAAGTCCTGAAGGGACTCTAGGCCCATCAGGTCTGCTCCACACAAAATGAAAATAGAGACTGCATAGAGGCCATACAAGGGGCCAAAAGATGATCCAGGGGTTGCAGAGGATGTCATATAAGGAAATGCTGTCAGACCTTACTATGTACATGCTGGTTACTAAGAGTGTAACAGGGATATGATTAAGACTTACAAGTTCTTGCGAACAACTGACAGGGTGCATTGTAAAGACTTGTTCATCAGGCAGGAGTGTACAGTGACTAGAGGACAAAGGTGGAGACTGGTGGGGTAGATTCATGAGGGACTAGAGGGGGATCTTCTTCATGAAGTGAGTGGTTGACAAATAGATTAGACTGCCAAGAGATGTGTCTGAAGTCAAGACTGTAACAAAATCTAAACTTGTGTGGAACAAATATAAGGGAATAGTGGGACCCACAGGTGGACAATGAGAAGGGATGCCTGAGGAAGAGGCTGACAGTTAGCCACTATGAGTACCAGATCTATAAATCCAACCTGGCCTTAGACCAGACATGGAGCTAGGTAAGGAAATTAGCAGACTGCATGAACCTCTGTGATTTTTTTTTCTGCTGACACAGTCTATGTTTATATGTAAAATATGACCACTCAATTGTATTTCTATCTTGATTCTATTTCAAATGGTGCTTATTCCCATCTGTGTTGATCAGCATTGGTGAAAGGAACTAATATAAGAATAGAAACCAGATCTAAAAAATGAAAACTATGAACTGCTTTAGAAAGATGAAGAATAACCAAGTCTGTACATTCTTTTTATAGGTTCCCAGTCAAATAGTGGTTTGTCACAACCAAAGCAGGAAACCTGAATTAAACACATTATACACATGTTTGGATTGACTTCAGTGAAAGTTATAAGAACCTCTATGACTAAAGTCCTGCATGAATGCCAGAAATTGAATCTTAATTAGGTATCATTTCCAGCAGCTGGCACAGGTAAAATGAAGTAGCAGCTAACTATAGCAGTTCTTTTTCTGCATTGTTTTTTGTAACCGTCTATATTCAGTGACCCGTGGATTATATTAGGAATAAAGTTTGGCCGAGTATACACAACAAGCCTGTTTTTCCATCGAGGGGTTGAAGATACCAACGTATGGATCTCGAGAGTGAAGCTTGAGAGGTTCATGCTGGTATTTTTAACGCCGAGATGGAAACAAGGAGAGTTGTGTACACTTAGCCATACTTTATTTTTTTCAAATGTTATTATCCTCATTATTTTAAAATAGGAACAAATACACCAATACTAATGGAAATAGAACAAACAACAACAAGGAAGGAAGAAATCTGTAAAAACAAAAATGAATCCATATAACAGAAGGTAACCCCTAACTGAGGGAAAGCAATTAACATAATAAAATCATAACAAGAATGCCTTCCTGACCCTCCCCAAGCCATTAACAGTTGAGACCAGGAAATTGAATATATAAGTTATAAATTAATGAGCTCAAGAATAATCCTAAATAAAACATTATGTTGATTAATCTGTCATTAAAACCAGATGATCAAATTAAATATATAAAGGTAAATAAAATCCTAACTAATGATAAAATCAATTTAGTATTCACAAACTTTGTGCCAGAATCAGTTTATTGGGATAAGATTATATAGTATAGCTTTCCCCATTTATTCTGAAACATAGATGGATTATGGTTAAGACTAGCTATCATTTTCTCTAGTCTAAGATTTATTTGGCGTTTTTGCCTCCATTCTGTATAAGAAAGAATTTGATGATCTTTCCAATAACTTAAAATTACTTTTTTGGCCACCATGGCAATCAAGGCAAGATAAGATTTCTGCTCACTGGACAATTTCCAAACTGTAACTACCTAACATACAACTTTCAACTAAAAACAATGATCAATTCCAAGTTTATCAGCTATGGTATCTTTAATTCTTAACCAGAGATGTCTCACTAGTGAATATTCCCAAATAAGATGAATTAAGCTTCCTTCAGCAAGCTCACATCTAGTACAAATTGTTGAGGACAGCAAACCAAATCTATAGAGTTTGACTGGAGTATAATAAGCATTATTGAAAAGTTTAGTTTGAGTCAGTCATAGTCTATCACTAGAAATTGTTTTGTAGAGATCTCTCAAGACTTTTGATCAGACTATATCCATTGTACATGGTAGCTTTATCCAGTATTTTGAAACCAAAGAAGACCCATCTGCTCTAACGGTGAAAAGTAATCTAAAGTAAAGAAACAGAATGGGATTTTGGTACTCTCAATAGAATGCCATTATTGTCCATATTTTTCTGTACAAGTGGACACTTCAAAGGGTATTATTGCTCTTATAAAGCAACCCTAAAAAAATATAAATAATGAATAATCATCTGCAAGAATCAAGTTGTTCAAGCATACTAAAATACCTGGACACCCTGTAGCAGCTCTCAGCCAATCAGACTGCTGGATTTTTGCAACATATTTTATAAATAATGTAATGGCATGGTAGTACAACTACAATTAAGACTAAGTAGGCACTTCATTGTTAAATCCTCATTTTTGGCCACATATAGCTCTCTTACATTTGCCTCAGGGACATAAAAATAGATGTGCTTACCCACTGTGGCACTATCTCTTTGCCCTCTAACTCTGGTGAAATTCAGTTCAGTATTTTTGATGTTAGAGGGACAAAATGTAAAAATGATCAGGTCTAAGATACTTTTCTTTCCAATAATGAAAACAATGGCTGAGATTTGAAACCTAAGACTTTCAGGTTAATTAAATTCTGCCCCAAAACTGGTGGTTAAAAAAGTAAAATTGAAAATAGTATCTTTATTTTAAATTACGATGACTAAGCATGCACAGAATGTGTGTATCACTTTTTCATAAGGTGTTTTCATGAGCCATTAGTCATTATATAAATGTTGCACAAATTTGTAATCATATCTTGAACCGAGAAGTGAAACATGGAATTGTATATCTGAAGTTGGCTCGTGACCACTCAGAACTGGAACTGTAATATTTGGTTTGTGGTAACAATATTCGCATAACTTGAAATGTTTTAAGACACTTTTGCTCCTCAAAAATGGAAAAAAAATTGTAAAGATTTGAAAACCTGGAACTCAGGTTCTTTAGATAGTGATATAACAGTAGTACTTTTGCTGTTTTAAAATGAAATTCTTTAAAATTAGAAAGTTATGGAAGAAACTGTAATCGTATCTTAAAATGAGGGAGTGAAAATGTGATCATACTAGTTTAGCTCATGGCCACTCAGGACTGTAGTTGTAGATGCAGTTGCATTTATGGAACAAAACACTAAAATGATAAAGACATAATTATATGCAATTTTGCTGTGATCCTATATCTTTAAGATTTGCAGGTGACTACTCAAAACTGTAACTGTATATTTCTGAAAGTGTGCTAATTGTATTCACACATCTTAGGTTTCTCACGCTATTGTGTTTCTTTTAAGACCTTTTTTCTGTGTGTGAATTTAGTTCTCTTGAAGGTGCTGGATTGACAGCACTGGGACTAAAGTCTTCTGCTTATCCACATGACAGGCACTGCACAGAGCAATTACAGTGCAAATTTCCCACATTGCCCAACCAATGTGCCTCAACCCTCCATAGAGGAACAACCACATAGGTGAGAGGGTAGTTCAAACTCCATGCCCATTCAGTCCTTGGCCTCTATGTATAGCTGCCAACAATGGTGCCATTTAGTGCCAAATTGTGCTGGTGGTTCTTTTGTCATGTGGACACCTGCCCACTGGGAACTGGACTGAGACGACTACAACATATTTCACATAGGCCCTCGGGTGATAATGGTTTTTGGCCAATATTAATCTGTGCTGGATTTGATAGTGACTTGAAGAAGAAAGGCTCCTTAACTCACTACCAATCCACTGAGCCATCCAGTTCCCTTCATTATTATATTTATTGAATAGTACACACAAAAGTAATTCTATGCTTGAAAGTATAGTTTTTGAAAAATTTAATTGGAAAGTAAGTGTTTCTGTGTTGTCATACAGGGATTGCTTAGCACAGAACAAAAGGGATGTACACTCAACCCAGAAAGGGCCAAAATAATAAAAAAGCAGAGATATTCCAAATAAATATCAAAAGTATTTATTTGTGAACAAAGAGAGAGAAATGTCTACATACAAACACCCCAATGCTTCATTGGTCCAGTGCTTCCACTTCTTCAGAGGGCAGGGTCTGTTGGCACATATATAGCTCCTCGTAAAGCTGTATCCTACAATAAAGGATTCAATTTACAATTATAATAATACAGTTTAAGATATAACATGAAGATCAGATGACAGATGCAGAGAAAGCTGGCAACAGAAAAGAAACATTAACCACACCTAACAAGAAAAAAAAATACAATTAAAGGTTATGAGTGAGGGGGAGGGGAGAATTAATATAGCACCCCTTAACATCCTGCAAAAAAAAAATATATACAAGACGGAGTAAAAAAGTTAACCTAGCGCCTATGAAACAATGGTGAAAAAGGACAGGTAAGGTGAATGGTCAATATTCATGAGAAAAAATTATCCTAAATAATGTCAAAGATGAATAAAAGGAGAAGCAGTTACTACAGTATATAGCACAGGACTGCAAGAAGGAAAGGCGTGCCACTGGGTAACAGGGATTGCTTGGTATGGAGATGTAGTAAGGGGAAAGGGTGCCACTGAAACTCAAGGGCTGTGTTGCCATTTTAAATTAGTACCCATCCATATTAAATACCCTTTTAAAAAAGGTTTGAAATGTATTGAAAAAACTACATTTAGGTATCAGTTAGGGGTGAAGTGAAATGTATCAAAAGTAGGAAAGTGTAACCTTATGATAAGCATTCCCCTGAATCCTGTCGAACGTGTGTGTGTGTGTGATGTTTCTTGGGGTTTGAAGAACTGCTCAGTGCAATCCTGGCATTACCCTAACATTGGCACCGCCTCTCAAAGCACTGGTCTCTGAAGTGAGTAAATCTCCATGACTTGATAAACAGTGTCAAAGTTAGGATAATGCCAATGCTGCTTTCAGCAGTTGTTTAGAACCTCTGGAACACCACATACCCATAAAGATTCAGGGGAATTTTTACCTAATGCTGCCTTTCCCTACCTTTGTGGCTTTGCACTTCCACCCTAACTGATGCCAAAACATAGCTTTTTGTGATGAATATATATGAGCAGCAAGTCATAACAGGGCATTTCTTGTCTGGAGTTTATGCATGCCCAAGTATGTTGTGAGGCATAAGCCGCTTGTGCCTTCAACATCATTTCTTCCCTCTCAGCACTCCTTCGGGATCTAAATATAAACTGGTTCTCACCCTTGGCAGAAATACCATTCATCAATTTAAGTTCCTCAGTCTCGCTGTAGTTTATTACCGAGCCAACCCATCTAAAATACACACTTCGCTACTTTTGCTGGCACTATTCATGATGCTTTCAGTGACTATCTCATGGTCTACTTAAACAATAAGGCATGACAGGGGTGCGTTATGCTGGGATAAGGGCCTGTCAGGTGGGTTGATGCACAAGGTGAAACAAAATGCTTCCAACACCTGAGAAGGGTCATTAGCCCTCCATAATGTACCCCCTGGAGTGTCTGATTGCAATTATGAAATAAGTCCTTTATAGTAAATTGGATATATTTTTTAAACATATTTTTGTTGAGCTACTTTCAGAAGGGTTGCTGTGCTGGAATAATGGCCCAGTTGAAAATACTTCTGGGAAAATTAGGACCCATCATTCTTTCTACCCATTTCATAATGTATTCATAAAAGTCTGCCTAGTCTATGTCACTCAAGACCCAAGACCTCCCTTCCCTGCTAGATGATCTTTGAACCACTGACAGGTAAGCACTCATGTTTTCCACCAATATAGATGTTGCACTAACCTCTTTCATGGCCAGATTTATTACAACATGAGATCCTACATTTGTGGGTCCCACCTTTGTTGGATCTGGCCTGTCTTCCATGAATCTCTGCAGAGGTCATTGACCTGCTCAACATTTTTCATTATGTCTGGCATCTCCACAAAGCCTGAGGCTCTTTTGAGGCCTTGCCTTTCTGTGAAGAAGTGTTTCCTCACATCCCTCTTAAATCTTCTTCCCAAGCTTCGGCATGCTCCATGTTCTTTGCTCCTCCTTCTCTAAAAGAGACTCCTTTCCTGCACCTTTTTCACCTCCGTGAGGTACTTACTGATCTCATTCATGTCCCCTATCGCTCTCCTCCAGGGAGTACATGCTGAGCTCCTGTAGTCTCTTCTCATATGGTTTCTCATGCAACTCCTGCATCACTTTGGTAACCTTCCTCTGGACCACTTCCTCCCTGTCAGTGTTCTTGCAGAGGCACGGCTTCCAGAACTGAACTCAGGACTCCAGGTGGAGTTTCACTAGTGAGCAATACTGTAGCAACACCACCTCCCTTCTGCTAGAAATCCTCCTCCCTATTCACCCCAGCATCCAGCTAGCCTTATCTAGTGCACTGTCGCACTGTCCTATCACCTTGAGATCATTAGATATGATTATCCCAAGGTCACTGTTATGCTTGGTGACTGTAAGTACCTCCCCCCATCTTATGCACAACCCTTGAGGTTCCCTGCCCTAGCTACAAGACTTCGCACTTTTGGCATTGAAACCCATCTGCCACCCCCTAGACCACTCCTCTAGTTTCCCCAGATCCCTTTGCCTTCTTTCCATCCCCTCCTGGGTGTCTACCCTGTTGCAGATGTTTGTGTCATCTGCAAAGAGACACCTTTCCCTCCAGTCAGCAATGTCACTTATGAAGACATTGAAGAGGACAGGGCCCAGCACCAACCCTTGTGGTACTCCACTAGTCACTCTGCTATCTTCAGACTGACTGTTGTTTGCCACCACCCTCTGCCTCCTACCTTTCAATCAGTTTGATACCCAATTTACCACCTTATCCCTCACCTCCAGGTTGCTAAGTTTCTTAATCAGCCTCCTTTGTGATACAGTGTCAAAGGCCTTGCTGAAGTCCAGATAGGCTACATTCACTGCCCTACCCCTATTTATCTCCATAGTTACCCAGTCAAAGAACTCTATAACATTTTTTGACATGACATCCTTCTTGTGAAACTGTGCTGCCAGTGGTCCTGCAGCCCATTTGCCTCCAGGTACTCTGTCAGTCTCCCCTTCAGCAGGGTTTCCATTAGGGATGTGTGGACTGACCAGTGGAAAATTAGAACCCCCCTCCCCAGATCCAAAGTGGTCCGACGGATCCGGATCAATAAGGGCTGACTTCTTAATTGTACTTGGTCTGGTCCGTCTGCTGCAATTGCCTATTTTACAAAAAAAATTAAAATAAAGAGCATAGCACAGTTAAATACAGCAAGGCAATGAATGCAGCATAAAAAGTAAAATGACGTGTAGGGGAATTCAAGAATGTGGACCACCTCCCCAGCCTGATCGCGGGTTTCATTAAAATAAATTGTTCCCTGGTGTTCCAGTGGACCTTCTCCCCAGCCCGATCGCGGGCTTCATTACAATAAAATATTCCCTGGTGGTCCAGTGGACCTGTTTCCCAGCCCGATCGCGGGCTTCATTAAAATAAAATATTCCCTGGTGGTCCAGTGGACCTGCTCCCCAGCCCGATCGCGGGCTTCATTAAACTAAATTATTCCCTGGCGGTCCAGTGGACCTGCTCCCCAGTCCAATCACGGATCAGCGGAGGAAGGCAGCTCCCCACCCGCAAGCTGCCCAGTCGCCTGCCGACTGACAGTGTACAGTACGGCTCTATGCCCACTGGTCCCCTGCATGGGCCAATGGGCGTGCAGACCGTACTGTACTACACAGTCCCGAATTGTGAATGAACTATTCACAATTTGGGACTGTGTAATGTCTGTCTGCACACCACATTACGCGCAGAGACAATAAGCTACAGCCATACTATGCGCTGTCAGTCGACGAGAGCTGTGGGTGAGGAGCTGCCACCTCCGCTGACTGGGGGAGCGGGGTGGTGGGTCTGAGTGGGCAGGTGGGGAGGGGGGCACCGCTGGACCACCAGGGATTTATTTTTGTTTACGGAGCCCGCGATCGGGCTAGGATTCAGTCCACTGGACCACCAGGGAATGTTTTATTTTAATGAAACCCACGATCAGGCTGGGGAGTAGGTCCACTAGACACCAGGGAAATTAGGGAATTACTTTTATTTTTATATATTTGGGGACTGGGAATATTGCTGAGAGTCTGCGGGGGATTCTTTATTTTGGACTGGCGATCAGCCGGGGGTAGGACCACTAGACAGTAGACACCAGGGCAAAAACATAAGGTTTCATATTGAAATTCTGTATAATCAGAAAAAAAAACCTCTGGCATTGCAAATGTTTGGTAAATCGCTACCGCTGTTCAACAGAAATAAGATCACTGTTGCAAATCACAACAGGTGAATGGAAAACGCTGATGGTAAAAAAAATAAAAAAACTGACCAGAACCTACAGTATATTAATTAACAAGCAGAACATCTACCTAGTTAACTGTCAACAAGCACCAAAAGTGTTTTATTTCTCTAAGTGGGACTTTGTTCCAAATGCAATGCATGCATGGGTTTAAAAACCATCTTTAAAATGATTGCGCTTGCGCCACACACAGACTCACATGACAGTGACATGCCTCTGCCACCTGATTAGCTGTATGTTGGTCAGGTGGCATGAAGTATATAAGGCAGTGTGTGGCATGAATTACTCAGTGTGTGGCTGACTGCAGTATAGAAGATATACAGACTTAGAGGCAGGAGCTTTGAGCTTTCTTTATTTTGTATTATCTGGTCTCAGACTCAGTTTACCTTCAGCAAAGGCATCCATCGAGTGACTTACTTCTGTTTAAAAAATAAAACACTGAATAATAACTAAAACAAAAAAAAAGGGGTTATAAAAGATACACACAAAAAAAAAAAAAATTGACCTGCCCGTTGGGGCCTGGGAAGCTTTGAGTGCTTGTCACTTACACTTATCTCCTCGTGGTTATCAATATCAAGCCTTGTCTGCTCTGCTTTATTACGATTGTCAACTTGTCTCAAAGCCTACAAACTAGTGCAAGTGCCAATTGTATTAAATAAAACAACAAACAGGCTAACTAGAAAGAACAAGCAGGGGAATGGGAGAGGAAAAAAGCAGTTCATTCACTACCAACCTGGCAGGTTGTAACTTGGAAGCTTTGAGTGCCCATTGCTGTTCACTCAGTGCCTGAGTCTATCTCTCCTGTGTTTCTTTTCAAGTGGCATTGCTTTTTGCTTCATTTAAATCCTAAAAACTGCAGCAGGCCAGGTAACTTAAATAAAAAAAGAACAGTCGAATCAGTTAGTTTTAGTCCCCCCATTCTCCTGGGTGTCTGAAGTGATTGGAGTACTGTACTTTGTCTTTCCTGGGAGGCATTTATAAAAAAAAAAAAAAAAAAAACCTTTCTGTAGTGTATACTGTACAGTAGTTGCATCTCACACTTGCCAGTTTGCCTGTGTAAGACCACTACCAGCTGCTGTTGTGTGTGAATATATTACACGATTTACTGCTCATACCATTGCTGCAGGCTCATTGTCAAATTAAAAAAAAATCTGCAAAGGAAAAAGCATTTTTGTCTCATTAAAAAAAAAAATCCATCTACAATTGTGGAAGGGGGAGTGCGACTGCATGGCTGTGAGGCCGAGCCTATACTGAGTGGGTAGAGGTACTTGAGAACAACTGAGAGGACTACATACATCTGCGGTATTGCAACAGTCGAGAAATATTTCCTCTAATAAAAAAAAAAAATAGCTATTGTGCTGGAAGGGGACGTGCGGCTGTGAGGCTGAACCTGTACAGAGTGGAAACAACTGAAAGGACTGAATAAAAAGATAATATCTATAGGCAAAACAGTTGTGTGTGCCATTTAAAAAAAAAAATAAACCTAGCTATTGTGGTAGAAGGGGGACACTGGCTGTGAGGCTGAGCCTGTATTAGTGGGTTGAGGAACTTGGGAACAACTGAGAGGCCTAAAAGAAAACATATAGTGGAAAAGCATTTTTTTATAATTAAAAAACTAAAAATGTTCACCAGACAGGGTGAGGCGGCGACCAAAATGGGGAAAAGTATGGGGAAATGTATGCCACAAACAACACTGCACAGTCTAACTGGTAAAAGACCAATTGCAGGGACCTCATCCAGTAACAGTAGTGGTTCTTCCACAGTGCTGTCCAAACAGACAGGAAAGGCCAAAACTACTTTAATTAAAACTAAAGGAGTAGTCGGCACCACAAGGAGTGGCAAGCCAAGATATGGTACCTATGTGTACCGTAGTACCAGTACAGATTTAAATGAAACAGATGTGGAGAAATCTATCTCTAGTGAGAGTAGTGATTATGAAATGGAGGATGTAGACATGGAGGGAGAAAAGCAGAAACAAATCGAAAGCCAGAATGAGGCAGAGGTGGCAGTTGCACAGACGCAGGATGAATGTGATGATATGTACTTGGATGATTTGGGCAATTTGGGCATGAACAGTGTGGTGCAGGTGCAAGAGAAACAGGATGAGGGGCAGTATTCAGATTTAGTTTCTGTTACTGGCTTGGAGGAGCTGTTGGATGATGATAATGGTGAGCCAGAAAAATTCCATGATGAGCAGCTTTCCAGTGTTGAGAAAGAACACAGTGGAAATGACAAAGGAGGACAGTATAGTATGCCTGGTAATAAAACAAAAAAGTTGACATCTTATGTGTGGTCTTACTTTTCTCTGGCTGCCAATAATGAGTTATGAGCATTGTGCTCTATGTGTAAAAAGACCATCAGCAGAGGGAGCGAAAAAGGTGCTTTGGGTACCTCAGCATTAAAAAGACATTTAGAGAGATGTCACCCATTACATCTCAGGCATGATTTTTGGTCAAGAGAGAAGAAGGCAACATGCAGGCAGAGTTAAGTCAGACTACACCTGCACCTGTTATATCAAGTGATAGCAGCAGCCATGCTGCTTCATTTGTACTGTTAACTCTTTCTCAGTCTTCTTCTCGAATAAGTACTACAAACAGTCCCCTTTTGCCCTTATCATCATCATCCAGCACTCCTAATGTTGGCCATCTGAAAACTTCAACAGCTGGAAGACAGCTCACAATTTCAGAAACAATTGAACTTAAAGCTAGGTACCAGCGTACTCATCCTGAGGCAATTGCTATAACAAAACTAATTTCAGAGATGATAGCACTGGACTTACAGCCTTACAGAATTGTGGAGCTTGTAGGATTCAAAAGGCTTTTGAATCACCTGACACCACGATACAGTATACCTTCCAGGAAATACTTCTCGACTATTGTAATACTGCAGATGTATGATTTAGTAAGTGCTAAACTGAAAAATGCTTTAAAAGATGCAGTTGCTGGGATTGTCCATCAGACTATTGACATATGGACAAGCTGCCAGCCAGAACCATTTATGTCACTGATTGCACATTGGGTATCATTTACTCCCTGTAGTGACACTGACAATTCCCCTCTTAAACTGGCTTCCCTTCACATCCAGTATATCCCGCAGGATCACACAGCTTCAAACATCCTGGATGAGTGCAATAGAGATGCAGTACAGGCTGACATCACAAGGCTTTCTGTAGGTTTTATTGTGTCTGACAATGGTTCAAACATAAAAAGGCATTGTCTGATGGGGCTTGTCCACATTTGATGTTTTGCACACTGCCTAAATTTGATTGTGCATGCATTTATGGAAGAGGACAGAGATATAAAGGCTCTCACATATGTGGCAAAACGAATATGCACACATTTCAGCCATTCCTGCAAAGCACACCAATGTCTTCGGTCAAACAAAAGAGCAGGGACTGCCTCTTAATACACTCATCCAGGATGTTGCAACGAGGTGGAACTCTACCTTTACATGTTCCAACGACTGCTGGAGCAAAAAGGCTGTAAGACAGTATACACTAGAGAACAGCATAGAGGATGCTGATGTGTACATTAATCCTCAGCAGTGGGCTGTTTTAGAACTTCTCATCAAGATCCTGCAATCCTTTGAGGAAATTACTAGGGAAGTGAGTTCCAACAGTGCCACACTCAGCCAAATAATTCCACTGATCAAGATTCTTAGATTTCAGCTGAATGCAATCAGGGATGTGTTGGAAGGTACAACAAGCCAGTTTCAGATGGAAGAGTCTAGTGCAACTAAAAGGGACTTGCCACCCATAATAAAAAAAGACATAGTACATAGAATGATTAAAAAAGTCAGAGATGATGAGAAACTTGGTGAAATGCTCATGGCAGAACATTACATTATTGCAACAGTACTAGACCCAAGGTAAAAGATGAAACACTTCTCACAGTATGACCCAAATGTGTTCCGAAACTGCAGAGAGAAAATCATTCAAGAAGTAGATTTGCTTTTTGAGAAAAAACATGACAATAGATGCAGCCCCCTCATCCATTCCTCCTGCACCTTCACAGCTCTCTCTTCTCAGTCAGGCTACAAAACAGTCAGCTGCTGCGATTCGTTCTACACCCAGCAGTCATCTTTCGGGTCATTTCAATGCTGTCGTCCTGGAAAAATCAGCTCTTCCTTCTCTATATGTCACTGCTTCTGCCCAGGCCATGTTTGACTGTTATTTAGCAGAAAAAGATACTGAATGGAATGAAGATCCCATTAAGTACTGGCAAAGCAAGTAGCGTGTATGGCCTGAACTTGTGCAGGTATCCTTGAAGATATGGTCTGTCCCCAACCAGTGTATTTTCAGAGTGACTATTTAGTTGTGCAGGAAATGTGGTAACAGATACATGATCTAGGCTACTACCAGAAAATGTTGAGAACTTAACATTCTTAAAAGTAAACCTTCCATTGACTGGTTACAGCTATGACCCAGAGGCAGCAAATACATTTCGCAGTGATCTCAAAGATGACTACTTGGAAGAGTAGAAAGACCACCGTTTCTTCAGAAAAATAAATGAATACTCAAGTAAGCCCATATGTGGCCTGCACAATTTTTGTACCTGATGGCACAATGTTTTCAGCATGTCCTAACAGACTTTGTTAATTTTGGATTGCCTGAACCTGATGGCACACATTTCACATTTTGTCCTAATAGACTTCTTTAATTTTGGACCACCTGAAGTTGTGACTTATGGCACAATGTTTTTAGCATGTCTTCCTCACGTGCTTTGCTAATTATTGAACTGCCTGAACCTGATGGCACACTTTCAAGAGCATGTCCTCATGGACTTGTGTAATTTTTGGACTGCCCGAACCTGATGATGGCACACTTTTTGCAGCATGTCCTCATGAACTTGTGTAATTTCTGGACTGCCTGTAGTTGAGACTGATGGCAGAATGTTTTCAGTATGTCCCAATTTCTGGATTGCCTGAACATGATGGCACTCGTTTTTCAGTATGTACTAATGGACTTGTCTAATTTTTACATTTTTAGATTACCTGAATGTAGGTCTCTGCCCACTCAGTACAGGCTTGACCTCACAGCCACACTCCCCCTTTCAACACAGTAGCTAGGTCTCTGGATTCCTAAGGACATGCAGTTATTTTTTTGGTAGGGGTTCCCTAAATGTGTCATCACTTTGGGTGGGTGGGTGGAGGGGACTCCATGCCATAGAAAATAACTGCATGACTCTCAATAGAGCAGAGAAGGAACTGGAACAACAATACCAAACTGATATCTGTTAGGAGGAAGTAGGCTGTTGGTTAGCTAAAACCAGCAGCTTATCCAATAGGTAGGGAAATGGGCAGATTAGGTGGGCCAAGCAGTCCTTATCTTCCATCAAATTATATGTTTCTGTGTTTCTATGATATGTCTATTGTAGTGTGTGCTACTTAATGGGAATGGGATTCCTCCACTGAGGCCAGACAGGTCAGTTATCAGTTTACAGTTGCAGTACTAGTACTACTGACTCGAGACAGGAACAGACAGAGGTCAACTGCATGACTGCCATATTCAACTGACCAGCACATCAGTGCTATAAACTCAGTTTTCATTTCCTGAAATGCTGACTATAATTTTATGTGTGTGTCACAAATGTCAGTGTTGTTTTATGCAATTATATAGTAGATTTGCAGTTTTCATCACATTTTACAAAATATTCTGATTTGAATCAGAACTAATCAGAACTTATCAGGACTTTGGCCTGGATCCTGATCCTGATAATAAGGTCAGGACCTTTTAGATCCCACCCAACCCTAATTTCCATTAATTTCCCTACTACTGATGAGAGACTGACTGGTCTGTAATGGCTAGCCTACTCCCTGCTGCCGCTTATTGTGCGAGGAACCACATCAGCTCTTTTCCTGTCCTGTGGAACCACCCCATCTCCAGTGCATACTTCTCAACTGTCCCTGATTTTCAGGGACATTCCTGATTTTGCCTCAGAATTTTCCTCTGTCCCTCATAAAATTGGTATTTTTGTGACTGAACAGTGGGGACTGTAAGCACAACATAATATCAAACATTAAAATTACAGACTTGTTCTTCATCAAAAAATGCATCTTACACTAATCCCTTTATTCTTTCTGCTTTCTGAGTGACTATTACCAACTTTTAAGATGTGTCCCTGTTTTGGGGGTTTTGTCCCTGATTTTTTTAAGCCTTGTACCTGAGTCAGGAGACAAGAGGCTGAGAGGTATGCTTCAGTGAGGTGCTATATAGTGCTGCCGGAGGGGTCGCTAGCACTGTGCTCAATTCTTTTAGTACCCTTGGGTGGATCCCATCTGGCCCCATCACCTCATCATTTCCTTTAGGGCTTCCAATCTCTGGTAGACTTTCTCTTCTGAAAAATAACTTGTGTCCAGTTCCCCCTCGCCCCGGTGTCTGCTGAAATATGTTGGTATGTCCTCTCCTCCACTCAAATGTGAAGACCAAGCAGAAGTGCTCATTTCGAATTTTAGCTTTTTCTTGGTTTTCTTTTGCACAGTCCCCCCTCAGACCGGTCTCTTGATCCCCACTGTCCCTCCCCTTGCCTTCCAGTTTTGACTCACATACCTGTAGAATGTGTTGGCCTCTTTTATGATCTCCTGTGTGATTCCCCTCTGTTTGACCCTTTGCTGCCCTCACTCTCCTTTTACATCTCTTTGTTTATCTAGATATACCACTGCCACCCCTTTGTTTGGGTCTCATTGTACTTTCTAAAAGTTGTTTTTTCTCCCTTACCACTTTAGCAACATCTTTTGAGAACCACAGTAGTCTCTTCCTCCTCCTACCTGTGCTTATTTCCTTCAAACAGCTTACCATTTCCCTGGTTATTTCCTCCTGTATCCTTTCCTATGGTGCCTCCACCTACCGTACCTTCCTTCAAGGTATTTACTTAAGCAGTTTCCCATTTCTTTTAAATATACTCTTCTGAAGTCCAGGACCTTATCCTAGTGTGGCTTTTCTTTTGTCCAATCTGTATGCCAAACCACACTGTACAATGATTGCTTGTACACAGGGGGCTACCCACTGTGACATCCACAATGCTGTCACTATTTGGAAGTACCAGATCAAGTATTTCCCCATCTCTAGTGGGTTCTGTAACCAGCTGCTTAAGAAATGCTCCTTGTAGGGAGTCTAGGATGGCCCTGTTTCTAGCTGCAGCTGTGGCCAGAATGCTCCAGTCTATATTGGGCAGATTAAAAGTTCCTATAATCAATACCTCCCCTTTGCTTGCCATTCTGCCAGTGGCTGCACCTCCAGAACCCTGTCTATATCTTCCCTCTGAGTTGGTGGGCTCTACCCCCCATGAATAATGGTCCCAGACTCTGTTTCTAAGCCGACCCAAAGAACCTCCAGTTTTTCCCTGATTTGTCTTTGTATCACCATGGACGTTATATCCTCCCTCACACACAAACCCCCTTTCTCTCTACCATAGCCTCCCGAAATGTGATATAACCCGGTATGGCCTCCACCCAGCTATGCACCATGATTCTGTTATGGCCACTGTAATGGCTTTATATCCTAGATGCCTTGCACTGGCACACATGGGTCTCTACTTCTTTTGTCCCATCCTCACCCTACTTTGCCCTCCCTTATTGGGTCCATCCTTCCCCCTTCTCTTGCCCTTGGTACAATCCTCTCCTATTTTATTCTCCTTCTGCCTACCCTCCTTAATTCTTCTCTCAGCCTTAGAACCACCTCCTAACCATCCTGTCCCTTTCCCCCTTTGTCCCTACCCCCCCCACCTCTCCTGGGGAGTTTATTTCCCCTAGACTTTACCTGTCTGTTGCTCCATTTTCTAGGGCATGCATTCACTGCCTCCCTCATTTGTTCTGCCTCCCTTATTGATTTGTTTAAATGCCCATCAAAGTAGAATTTAAACCTTCTATCCAGGACTGCTATTCCCTTCCTGGATGGATGGAGGCCCTCTCCATTGTACAGGCCCTCATCTTCCTACATAGGACCCCAGTCCTCAGTGTAGCCAAACTCTTCCTCCCTGAATCATACCTTCAACTAGTGGGTGAAGACCCTGGTGTGATATTCTTAACCTCCCCCTGCCATACACAGATAGCACCTCAGTGAAGGCCACCATTCATACTATGGGCTTCAGGCCCCTCCCCAGCTCTCTACACCTATTCTGCACCACCCCAGGTGCATCCCTTGCCAGGTCATTGGTCCCCAGATGGACAATGACATCCAGCAACCTCTCCTGCCCACCACTCTAGCAATCCTAAGGATCTACTCTCCACCTCTCCATACCAAAGTGCCAGGTAGGCACATCACCTCCTCCTTCCTCCCATTCTGTTCTCAAAACTACCCCGTAACTATTGAGTCCTTAAACAAGAAACTGCTTCCTATTCCACTGGGGTCTTCTGCCTCCCAGCTTGAGAACTCCCCTCGATAGGACCCTCACAACCTCCCTTGCTTCTATAACAGGTGTCTCCTCTTGGCAATCCTGTCATGTCAAAGTGGTGAAAGAGTTGTGTAGTAGCATTAGCTGAGGAATGTGCTCCTTTCCACCACCCCCACCTTCCCAGAGCCTACTACCATTCAGCCAACCCTCCTTCTTGGCACCCTCTGAGGCAATGGTGGTGGACTTGGTGGCACCTGGGTGGGAGAAGAGGCCCCCAAATCCAAGTCAACTCAGCCAGGAGTCTGGTGTCCTCCTCCCTCAGCCCAAAGAGGTGCATGCAGGTGGGACAGCACCTCAGTCTCCAAAAGGTCTCCCTGAAGACTGCCACTGCACTGCACTGCACTGTACTGCACCACTCCCATCATTTCCAATACTATTCTCTATATCCTGACAAAAAACCTATGCCCTTACCCCAGATGGGGTGTTTTTAGATTTCATTTTTTAGCTTGATTTACCCCTTCTTATTACACCCTAGATAAGATTTATTTAGCTTTCCCCTTATGGCTTTAAAAAAATACACTACTAGGTGTCCCCTTTTTTTCAATTTCTGTTTATCCCACCTTCGTTCCTACTGGTGCCGCATCATCAGGATGCGCCCATGAAGTCTGCCTCTGCTACCTGCCTTACCTGACTGTTTGGGTACACCATTCTGCCATGGTTTAGCCCCCGTGTGGGGACGGGGTTGGGAACAACACCCCAAACCATTCTATGTCTCATCGTGCTGCAAGCTGGGCAGGTGGTAGCACATTGGGCCAGGCTCAGCGCTCCATCTCTCCAGTGCCAGAGGGTGGTTTCCATTTTCCCTTTGGCCGTCACTACACCCTGACGTCAAGGCATCTAGCGCCGATGTCGTGATGTCCACCCCTATTTTGAGAGCTCAGGCTTGCTGTGCCACATATCTCCGCTGGGGGCCAGTCAAATGCCGAGTCGCTACTCCCCTCCCTCCCCAGAGAAGGCGAGCTGTCCCTGGGACACTCAAGCCTTCTTTCCCCGGTCAGCCCTTGAGCTCCCGGGCTTGCTCCAACCACTGCATTGATGGGCCATCATAGGTTTTCCCTTTTTAAAGTTTCGCCTTTTTGTTTAGCCTAACCCTTTGTCACCTGGCTCTAGATAGGGTTTTTAAGTTTCCCCTTTGTTTCCCCATGTTTCCCTTACCCATGATAGGGTGTTCTAACAGTACCCTGTTAACAGAATGCAATCCTTGATGTGGTGCTCACCAACTCAGAGATGGTGGGTGCTGTAGGAGTAGAGTAGCCACTAGTGAACAGTGACCACAACTCTGTGTGATTTGAATTGGCCCTCAGGGTCAGTGACCCACAATCAAGAACTGAAGTCCTTGACTTTAGAATGGTGGACTTTGATAGGTTGAGGGACCTAGTTAGGGATAAGTTAGTAGGGGTGGAGGACATAAGGGGGTCAAGGAGAGATGGAGGGCAATAAAGGGAGCCATCCTTGAGGCATCATAAGCATAAACATAGAAACATAGACTTTAACGGTAGATAAGGACTGGCTGGCTCACCCAGTCTGCCCATTTCCCTACCTACTGGATAAGCTGCAGATCCTAGTTAACCAACAGCCTACTTCCTCCTACCCCCACTATAATTGCCTTATGTCTTTCCCATGCATTCTTAAATTCTCCCCACTGTTCTTGACAGAGTCTGAAAAAAAACAGGTTTAAGAGACCACTATGGTTCTCAGCTAGGTTAGAGGCAGTTGAGGGCAAAAAACAGGCCTTCTATAAATAGAAGAAAAAGCAGGGTGAGGCAGAAAGTGAGGATTATTTGCAGAAAAATAGGAGGCAAAGAGGATCGTTAGGAAGGCAAGCAGACATGGAGCTGCATATTACAGAGGGGTCAAGAACTAAAAAAACTGTTTTTTAGATATATAAGTGAAAAAAGGAAAAAGGGGCACCACACAGCTAGTTGAGGGTGGTAGGATGATGCATAGGGATGAAGAAAAGGTCACAGTCCTGAATGACTACTTTTGCTCAGTATTCACTAAGGAGGACTGCAGGCCCATGCCTATAAGCGGCATCAAAGCCGCTAAGGGAGTCCCCGAAATGGGATAGCCAATATATGCTAGTGAGAGGGTCCTGATGGGCTAGCAGCCCCTAAGATAGATAAGGCCCCAGGACCAGATTGGTTCATCCAAGGATACTTAGGGAATTAACAAGAACTGGCTGAACCACTGGCTGAGCTGTTCAACAACTCACTTAGGTCTGGAGAAGTTCCAAGGGATTATAGAATGGCAAACATTGTACCACTTCTTAAAGGGGGGACAGGGAGCAACCAGGGAACTACAGGGCTGTCAGTCTGACTGCCATCATGGGGAAGCTGATGGAATCACTAATCAAAGAGGACCTCATGGACTACCTAGAGAGCAATGGGCTCCAGGATAGTAAACAATACAGTTTTGTGGCAGGAAGTTCTTGTCAGACTAACCTGATTTTTTTCTTTGACCGGGTGGCCAAGGAAGTAGGCAAGGGCCATGCTGTGGATCTGCCGTACTTTGACTTCAGCAAGGCTTTTGATTCAGTACTGCACAAAAGGCTGCTCAAAAAGATGGAAGACCTGGGTGTGGCTTAAACCATAGTGAACTGGGTGGGTAGTTAGCTACATGGGAGTCGGCAGAGGTTTGTGGGCAATGTGGTTAAATCAAGGAAAGGAAAGTTACGAGTGGGGTTCCACAGGGATCTCTCCTGAGTCGGGTCCTCTTCAATATGTTCATTAGTGACATTGCTGAGGGAATCCAGGGCAGGCTGTGTCTCTTCACAGTTAATACAAAACTATGTGAGAGGGTGGATAGTGATGAGGCAATAAGGGATATGCAGAGGGACCTACAAAAACTAGAGGGTGGTCAAAGTTCTGGCAGTTAAAATTCAATGCCAAGAAGTGCAAGGTAATGCACCTAGGAAAAGGAACCCCAAGGCGGAGTACTGGGTCGGGATGAGTGGTAGCACTACAGAAGTTATCATCAGTAACTCCCTTAAAGAAATGAGCCAGTACAATAAGGCTAACAGGATGCTGGCATGTATTGGGAGGAGTATTAATAGCTGAAGAATAGAGGTGATACTTCTCCTATACATATCCCTGGTGAGGTCTCACCTGGAGTACTGCATCCAGTTCTGGAGCCCTCACCTCAGAAAGGACAGGGTTAGGTTGAAAACAGTGCAGCACAGAGTAACCAAATGATTCAGGGCCAGCAGGGCAGATCCTATAAGGAACACCTCAAGGCACTAAATATACATTCACTGGAAACCAGAAGGAAGAGGGAGATATGACAGAGACCTTCAACTTCCATAAAGGAATTAACAAGGTGAACTGTGAGAATTATTTACCCTGAATACCAACTCAGTCATGTGGTCATGAATGGAAATTAACAGGAAGGAAGTTCAGGAGGAATGGAAGTACTTCTTTATGGAAAGGTGGTGGAACTTTAGAAGAGTCTGCGGCTGAGGTGGTGGTGCAAATACAGTCAGGGATTCAAGCAGGCATGGGATAGAATGAAGGAATAGTGGTCACCTGAGGTGACAAGAACAGGGAGGAGAATGGGATAGGACAGAAAAGATTAGTACCCTGGAGGAACAATGAGTTCCAGGAAAGATTCCAGGGATTATAGGGAATATGGGCAGACTAGATGGATCTCTGCTCTTTTTCTGTCATCATTGTTTATGTTCTTATGTTACCTTCTTTAACAGTTGCTTACAGTTCCTTTACTCATTAACACAGGTGGCAGAAAGTATGCAGGTACTCTACCTTACTGGACCAGCAGAGTTCCCTGCATGCCTACTGTCACCTGTAGACACCTGCCGATACCTAAGACACCAGTGACTTTAGCTGTCCCTCTCCTGCACTGTTAACACTCGTGTTTGGATGTGAACATACTAAGATATGCTGAGTGGCTGTGAATTCACACCTCACTGAGGGACTTCCTGCTTTAGTCTGGTTGGTCACTGAATCTCATGTGACCTTCAGTTCAGCCTCCGATCCCAGACCCCAGCATCTTCCCCTCCTATGATGAGGAAACTCTGAAAAAAAAGGTAAAACAAGTGAGTTCAAAATACAAACAAGAGCTTCTGGAGCCCTTCTTTGTGTGGCATTTGCAGATTCTGAAAAGTGCACTGAAAATTAACTCCCTGCTGCCTTTTCAATCATTTCCAAGCTTTCTGCTTTAATCTGATTGGTCACCGAACCTCAAGTGGCCATCCTTTCAGTCTCATACCCCCAGCCTCAGCGTCTTTCCCTCCTGTGAAGAGAAAAGTCTGCAAAAGGTAAAACAAGTGAGTTTAATATACAAAGAAAGAGTGCTGGATACCTAGAACAGCCTGCCAGAAGAAGTGGTGGGGAAAAGACAGTGGGAGCTTCAAGCATGTGGAATAGGCACATGGACATAATAAGTAGAGGTAAGGAGGTGGGAGGGACACCTGCTACCAAATAGGGTCCAGGGTATAGTAACAGGTAGGGTAAAGAAGGCAGACTGGATGGGCCTACCAATTCTTTTCTGCCAACACATTCTATATTTCTATGTTAAGATACAAACAACTATGTAATGCCAGCGGTAAGACCATCAGGGAGGCCAAATTAATTTACTTCCCCCGTAACCTTCAGAACAACCTTAAATCTCCTGATAGGTTCTGGAAGGTTATTCACTTACTTTTCAACCCTCCTACTCAGTCTACCTCCCCCATCTTCCAACTAGAAACTTCACCTACTGTATCTCTGACCTAACTAAGGTTGCTGACACCTTTAATAATTTCTTGACATCCTGTTCCATTTAACTACTTCCTCCCTCCCTTCTCCTCCTCCTGCTTGCTCTGTCTCTCCCAAATAGCCCTGTCCACCCATCCTCTACACCAGCATCTTTTTCCCTCTCCCCAGCCTCCTCTGAGTCCACCCTCACTTCACTCTCTTGCAACTCCTCTCGAGGCAAAGCTAGAAGAGCATAGATACTAATCTCCTTCATCTAGCTGCAGTGAACATCACTGCCCTTCTTAGCTCCTTTTAATCTTCCTTTCCAACATGGGTCCATCCTCCAGTCCTGGGAGCAGACTATAGCCTCCCTTTCCCTCAGAGGGATAAGTCTTTTCCCAGAAATCACCATCCATCTCATGTCTCCATGCCTTGGCTAAGGTGCAGAAAACTACTTCTGTCCTATCCACCTAGCTTGACTCTCTTCTTTCCTCTTCCCTCTACAGTTTTCTTCCACAAACATGATTTCACCATCTTCTTTCACCTCCAGATCACTACCTCTGTGCTGAAAGGCATAGAGCAGAGAGCATGCCGCAGCCATTCTCATAGACTTTGCAAAGCTCTTCAGTACAGTGGCCCACCCTTTGTCTTGAATACATTAGGTACAGCAGGCCTATCTGACTTGGTTGTGATGTGGTTCCACTTCACGTCTTGGATAAGCTCCAGTTAGACCGGTTTTGATGCCCTATCCATCCCTTGCCCATCAAGTTCAGCATCCCCAGGTCTCCATCCTCAGCTTATTCCTAGTCTCCATCTTCTTAAATTACTTCTCTTCCACCTGTCACTCATACACCTATATGCAGATGACACAGTCTGTTTGTTTCTGGTGCTTCACCTTGAGCTGAATTTGTCACTCCAGCAACAGTCCAGTGCCAGTTCAGCTTAAAACAGTTTTCACTAAATGCCAGAAATACTGTCTCTCTAACTTGTGACACTAGACAGAGACTATCAAGAATCCAACATTCCCTGTTGTCAAGACTCTGAATGTAAACGGTGTTGCCCCAAAACCTACACTTGCCAGGCTGGATCCTCTTTTTCATTCTTTATGATGTGTCACCCTTAGTGCTCCATCCGTCATCCATCACTGCTCTCTCTATGCTAATCTTTCATTCCCTTCCCTACAGGTCCAGTATCTCAGTCACTGTTCCTCAGTCCTAGACAAATATTGACCACTGTTCTCACTTACCTCACTTCTCTGTGACTCCCTCCCCCAAAGTTGTGGTGCTTACCTTAAGTTGTTTCTCTAGGTACTGCTGTTGCCCTCTGTCTGGCCATGATCCTGCCTTGTGTTCTGCCTTTTGAACCTGGCTAATATCCAGTAAGAGTGTAAATCGATTATGTAAAATGTTATCCATAGCCCCTCTGTGAACATGTGAAAGTGCTGTTGCGCTGTAGTTTAAAGTTCAGCCCTGTATATAGTGTCTGTAGCCTGTGCTGGGTCCGAGTGAAATGGAGCTCAGAACCAGGCAGGGAAGCCTCCTTTCAGAATCCCTCTGCAGTTGCTTAGAGGTGCAGAGGAGCTCTCTTGAATGCTGTCAAGAATAGTGCAATATATGGAAGCAATAGAAAACTGCATCCAAAAGCAGCATGGCTTTTCAGCAGGGAGGTCATGCCAGACAAACATGATTGATTTCTTTGATTGGGTGACCTGAATGATGGACAGAGTGGAGCAGTACACACAGTGTATCTGGACTTCAGTAAGGCGTTAGACTCCGTTCCACATAGGAGACTAATAAACAAGTTGGAACACACTGGAGTGGGGCATAAAACAATCAGCTGGGTTGGGAGTTGGCTCGGGGAGAACCAGAGGTTCTTGGTAAATGGCACTCTCAGAGCAAGGTGAGAGTAACCAGCAGGTACCCAAGGGATCAGTACTGGGGCCAATTCTATTTAACATATTCACCAGCAGCATCACTGATGGATGTGAGGGAAAGGTATGCCTCTTAGCAGATGATACCAAGCTCTGCAACAGAGTACACATGAAAGAGGGGCCACAGATGGACTCTGATCTAAAAAGCTGGAAGAATGGTCAGAACAATGGCAGCTGAAATTAAACACCAAGAGTGTAAGTTATGCACCTGGGGAGAAAGAACCCTGGCAGGAAATATTCCCTAGGAGGGGAATAACTGACAGAAACTAAGACTGAGAGGGATCTAGGAGTACTCATATTTGATGATTTAAAGACAACCAGGCAATACAAAAAGGTGGCACAAATAGATAACGGAATCCTTGGATACATAGGTAGGGGTATCACAAGTAAACAAGCATTTGTCAATGCCGAATGTTGTCTCACTGGCACTGGCATTGGTAGTGCAGGAGTTAGAGATGCATAATAGGAATGGCAGTGAAGTATTGAACTGACGCCAACCTCACCCCCACCCTGCAAAGACCAACAGGCATTGGGGTGTGCTTTTGAGTCATCAGCTATAACTCTCATGCCATTTTACCCCACCCTACCCTGTAGACACTGACAAGTGTCATGATTTGCTTTGGGGTCTTTGTGCCTTATACTTACCCAATTCCATTAGGAAATATGCTGAGATGGGTGCAGTATAGGAGCATGGGGTGAACTTTGGGGCCGAACACTCCAAGGTACACCTCGACGCCTGTCACTGACTGCAGGGGGAGGGAGCTGGAATGGCATGAGCATTACAGCCAGTGATCAAGCCACACCCCTGATGCCTGTAAGTCTCTACAGGGTGGGGTGTTACAGTTAGAAACCCTAACGCCATAGGTGTTTGTTGGCATTTTCACTCCAAATTTTCAACATGGTCTTTTTGTGACCCCACCTCAAAAAGATCAGCACTATCAGTTAGTTAGCGAAGGTGATTTTGCACAATAACTGCGCCATTTGGCGTCCACAGGTACAAAACACATTTTGGGCAGGATGTCAAAATGACAACTGTATTGTTCATGAGAGGTGTAAAACAAGCATTTGTCAATGTTGAATGTTTGCTTGCTGGCATTGGCATTGGTAGTGTAGGAGTTAGAGAGCTGCATAATAGGAATGGCAGTGAAGTACTGAACTGAAGCCTACCCACCACCACCCTGCAGAGACTGACAGGCATTGGGGTGTGCCTTTGGGTCATCAGGCATAACGGCCACGCCATTTTACCACACTCTACCCTGCAGACACCGACAAATGTCATGGTGTGCCTTGGGGTCTTTGACCCTTATGCTCACCCCATTCCATCAGGAAATATGGTGAGATGGGTGCAGTATAGGAGAATGGGGTGAACTTTAGGGCCGAACAGTCCAAGGCATACCTCAATGCCTCTCACTGGCTGCAGGGTGTGGGTGGGGGTGGAATGGTATGAGCATCACAGGCAACAATCCCAAGTCACACCCCTGATGCCTGTCAGTCTCTACAGGGTGGGGCGTTATGGTTGGAAACACTAACGCCTCAGGTGTTAGTTGGTATTTTCACTCCAAATTTTCAACATGGGTTTTTTTGTGACCCCCACCTTATGAACAGTGGCAATATCAGTTAGTTAGCTGAAATCTGATTTTGCACAGCGACTACGCCATTTGGCACCACAGGTGTGAAACACATTTCAAACAGGATGTGAAAAATGAAAGCTGTACTGTTCATGGGGAGGTGTAAAAATGGCAATGTTGAAAATCTGCAGTGAAAATATTAAAAACTGAAGTCATGGTAGCATAGAAACTGCAAAACACACACCCGTAATGTAATTAGTTTGGAGATTTTTTACAGCAGATTACCAACACAGGCATTTTGGGACCTCTGCTCATGAACAGTGTCACTGTGATTTTCTTAATCTGTCCCAAAGAGTGATTTCCCACAGCGACCATGCATTTCTGCACTGGAAGTGTGAAAACACATTTCGGCAATGGTGTGAAAAATGACAGCTGTACTGTTCATAAGGAAGTGTGTAAAAATGCCAGTGGTGAAAATGTGGACTGAAAATATTTCAAATTCATGAACTTACGAGGGTGCATGGAAACTGTGCAATGCTCGCTCGTAACACAGTCATTTTATGGACTTTTGTCATCACATTTTTAACACAGCCATTTTAAGACCTCTGCTCATGAACAGTATCACTGTGATTTTCTTAATCTGTCCCTAACATTGATTTCGCACACCGACTGCGCCATTGTGCGCTACATGCACGGAAACACATTTTGGGTGAGATGTGCAAAATGACAACTATACTGCTCATAAGGTGGTGTGGTGAAATGGCAATGTTGAAAATCTGACTGAAAATATTATTAAAAATTAGCGAACTTACAGTGTGCATAAGATTGCTCAACACACGCTAGTAAAACAGTCATTTTGGGAATTTTCTCAGAATTTTCAACATAGGGTTTTGGGGCTTACCTCATGAACTGTGACACTGTTGTTTCATAAAGCGGTCCCAAAGATGGTTCTGCACTTTGACCATGAAATCACCTTCGAACCAAATAACAAAATGACAGTGCCAGAATTCATTAGGTGGGGGCCAAAAAATCCCGTGTTGAAATTTGGTGAAAAAAATTCCCAAAAATACCTGAGATATGCATCAAAGTTGAAAAAACCTATTTATTGCATTATACAGTACCCGGCATTTCCTCAGTTAGCGATCGGCTGAAGAGTGCAGACATGTTCCGTCCACTGAAGATTGTCGCGCCAGACTCAGAGGTAAGTATGGGGTGAGGTGGGGTGGGAGGCAGGATGTGCAGAGGGTGGGCACAGGTGGGGGCAGGGGTCAAGACAGTCAGCGATGGACGTTTTTTCTTACAGGGCATTTTTTTTTAAACGAAGCAGGACTTTTGCCATGCTGGGGTGGGCTCCCAGCATGGCAGCTGGAAGGCTGTTTTGGGGGGCACCCCCATCAGCCATACAGACTGTTACCACGCTGGGGAAGGTTCCCAGCGTGGCACCTGGGAGTCTGTTGGGGGGATACAGTGGAGCCGATGGGGATTGGGCACCCCCCTTAGCCTTACAGACTGTTGCCATGCTGGGGTGGGCTCCCAGCATGACACCTGGAACTCTGTTGGGGGGAGTGCAGCAGAGCCAATGGGGGATTGGGCACCCCCATCAGCCATATAGTGTGGGGGGGCACATGAGCATGCTGGGGGATGGAGCTGTCTATGACATCTTTTTCAGTGCACTGCTAACGTGTAGGCACTTTGCATACTGCCGGACGACAGTATGCAAAGTGCCTACATGTTGCCACCACTGATTGCAGTGTTTTTGCTTCAACTGTATGCCACTGCATCTGAACAGCTGTCATAGACAGCTCCTACATTAACTGGCATGGTGAGGCGTGCCTGCAAAACAGCAGGGCATTAGAAGTGGGAGGCACACCTACAAATTCTCGTATGGTGGCACTATGTTTCTTACCGTCACGTGCAAACAAACATAAAAATAGCAGCGTTGTAAATCTGGGTGAAAATATGAAAAATTGAAGGCATGAGCATGCATAGAAACTGTGCAACATCGTCCGTAACCAATTATTTTGGGATTTTTTAACCACATTTCAACTTAGACATTTGGGATCTCCCCTCATGAACAGTGGCACTGTGATTTTGTTAATCTGTCACAAAAGTTGATTTCCCACAGCAACCACGCCATTGTATGCCACAGGTGCGAAAATGCATTTTGGACAGGATATGAAACATGACAGCAGTACTGTTCATAAGGAGGTGTGAAAAAATGCCAGTGTTGAAAATCTGGCATCAAAATATTGCAAATTTGAGAAATTACAAGAGTACGTGGAAACTGCACAATGCATGCTTGTAACAGTTATTTTATGGATTTTCATCATCAAATTTTCAACATAAGCATTTTAGGACCTCTGCTCATGTACAGTGACATTGTCATTTTCTTACTCTGTCCCTAAAATTGATTTCCCACAGCGACCGTGCTATTCTGCGCTGGAAGTGCCAAAACACATTTTGGCCATGATATGTAAAATGACAGCTATACTGTTCTCAAGAGGAGGTATGGAAAAATGCCAATGTTGAAAATCTGGAGTAAAACAGTTATTTTTTGGATTTTTTTCACCAAATTTTAACATAGGCTTTTTGAGAGCCCACCTCATGAACAGTGGCACTGTGGTTTCATTAATCTATCCCGACAGGTGATTCCATGCAGTGACCAAGAAATCACCTTTCGGGACTGATTAACACCATGACAGTTACTGAATTCATGAGGAGGGGTCTCAATAACCCCATGTTGAAAATTTGGTGCCAAAATTCCCCAAAATGCCAGAGATATGCACCAAAGTTGAAAATAAAAACTGTTTATGTCATTATACAGCTTACCGGCATTTCTTCAGTTCGCGTTCAGCTTTGAAGAGTGCAGGCGTGTTCCAGTCCACACATGAGATCATCGCGCCATGCTCTGGAGGTAAGTATGGGGTGAGTGTGTGTGTGTGGGGATTCAGGGTGCGCATATAATGGGTGCGGGTTGGGGGAAGGGCCACCGGACTCAACGAGGGACCATTTTCTGTTTTACAGGTTTAAAAAAAGAAAAATATTGTGGGAAGGTTTTTTTACAGGGCATTTGGCATGCTGGGGTGGGCTCCCAGCATGCCAGCTAATCTTTTGAGGGGCTGTAGCCAATGGGGGATTAGGCACCCCATTGGCACATACGAAGTGGGGGCAAGAGCCAAGGGGATTGGGCACCCCTCAGCACACAACAAATGGGGGCATTATGCCGATGGGGAGTGGGCTCCCCCATTGGCAGATTGAACTGGGAACAGAGGACCAAAGTTGATGGAGATTGGGCCCCCATCAGCAAAGAAGACTGTTGAGGGGCGCCTTAGTGCTGGGTGGATTGGGCACCTCGGCACCTGAATTGAAATGGGAGGGGCGTTTACTGATGGGGAGTGGACTTCCCTGTCAGCTCATGAACTGGGTTGGGGCATGCTGACAGGGGTAGTGAGCACCTGGAAGTGCGGCGTGTGGCAGGCGGTGGCAGTCACTGCCACCATGTTTATTGGAATGTTTCACCAGTAAAGGCTTGTCAGGAGGTGTTACTGTGCCACTGCATGACAAGCTTGCCTCTCATTGCAGTGGCACTTTTGTTAGATGTGGTGGCCACTTTACGTATTGCTGGTGTCAGCGCCTGCATGCTGGCTTATTGGGGAATGAGGGACGCACCTACTGATGCATGCTCTGCTTTCGCCCACAGTGACCTCACCTCCAAATCTGCTACTAATGCAATATGTTGGCTGGCATGCAAGCATGAGACAACATAAGAAAGTGATGTGATAATTCTGCTGTACAGGTCCTTGATGAGGTCACACCTAGAGTAGTGCATCCAGTTCTGGCGACCACACCTCAAGAAAGAGAGATTGTCTGGAGTCTGTTCAGAGCAGAGCTATGAAGATGATTCAAGGACTTCATCAAGAACCATATGAGTCAAGACTCAACCATCTCAAGATGTACTCGCTGGAAAGGAGAAGGGACAAGGGGGATATGATTGAGATATTCAAATACATCCAAGGAATTAACTCAGTACAAACTCAGGACCTTTTCAGAGAAAGCTCGTCTACATGAACAAGGGGACACAGCATGCACCTACAGGGAGGTAGATTCAAAACCAATATTAGGAAGGTTTTTCTTCACTGAAAGGCGGTGGTGCAATGGAACAGTCTACCCCTGCAGTTGTGGCAGCAAAGACAGTGAGAGAGTTTAAGCTAGCATGGGATAGGCACTGCAGAAACTTAGGATGGAAAAAGACTGGTGGGGTAGCCCACACGGGCGAACTAGATGGATCATAGAGTGTCTTTCTGCCAGCACTTTCTTGTGTTCTTCCATTCTTATGACTTTCAAACTAAACTGTTGTATTTAAAATGGACTTTAAAGTTGGACTGTTTATTTCCTGCCATCCAGTATCCATGTTTGTTACTTTGACCTGCCATCTAGCCAATCAGAACTCAAAGGGCCCTAGTAAGGATCCTTCTGCTATGGCTGCTGGGAAAAATAGTTAACTGTGTGCTGGGCACATATTTTAGCCAATCAGGATACTAGAATTGTGATTGACAGCCTCCACATACAGGTGAATTACAGGACTCTGGTTTCTTCAGTTAAGGAGGGACTGTTGAACTAGGCAGTTACTGGAGGGCTTCCAGAAGTAAAGGAGGATCTGTTTGGCTCTGTGGGAAGGCCTGCTTACGTCCTGACCACCTATCCACTTTAATTTGAGCTTTTGAACTGCCGAATCTGCAGATTAATTCTCTCTAGCTTGCAAACTGAAAGAGAGTGTGGTTTCTGCCCGAAACAGCTTTTCTGACTAAACTGCATCAGAGCCATGAGTTGTCTGCCAAGCTGAGCCACTGAAAATAAGTTTTTGCCTAAGGGACTGTTTAAAGTTGAAGCCTGTGGCTGCAGAGTTTGTCTCCTGCCTAGCTACTTTTGGAGGAGACTTGAAGATAGTCTTCAAGCTTACTGCCAGAACTACAACATACCAGTTGAGTAAGCTATATGGCCTATTTGAAACTGCATCAGAGATTGAATTGCTTATGCACAGCCCATATCTAGAAAGACTCAAAAGACTTGCTGTATTGTGAATTTGAGCTGCCACTGTCTTCAGATCAAATTGGGAGTCAGCTACCACTGCAATGTTTCAGCGTTGGTTTGCAGCCACCTCGGGGGTATGCCCAGATGTGGGAGTGAGTCATGCCAGTCCTTGCCCCTGAGTGCTGGTTCTGTACCAGAAGGACAAAAGATTGAGATCTGCAACTGAGAGTCAGTGGATCAAATCCAGCTCCAGGACAAATCAGCCTGACATCGTTACCGGCTCAAAAAGCCACAGTACCATGAGTAACTTCAGGGCCTGTCCCTGTAACCAAGTTAAAGTAATTTCTGTTAGCAAGCTGTTTGCTCCAATTGCAAGTTTGTTGCTGTTGTGTTGCATGTCATTGGGCCTGGGAATTACAAATGCTTATTGTTTAAAGTTTCTGCAAGTTGTTCTACAGAATGGGGTAAAGAAACAAATCAAAATGTAGTTGTTTAAGGGCCCCAACACCAGCCAACCAGCTGCAATGCTGAATCTGCAACTGCTGAAATCTGGGTACCCAGTGCAATTATCTGAGACTATCCAGAGGGATTGAATGTATTGTTTGAATGTTCTGCCAAAGCAAAATGCCTATGAATAATTTTTAATTGGCATCCCTTGCCTCACTGTTCACCCTTAATAAATAAGGTTTATTTTACATGTTAACACTGTCCATGAGCATATTATTTTCAAGCTCTAGTTTATCATGGATAGCTATAAGATACACTTTATTGCTGATAACTATTACTTGCAGGTGCACAGGGTGTGCCCAGAAGTCTGAACCCTGTTGGTAAGTGTATCCACTGTGAGTATATTATTAGCTCTCACTACTAATTGTACTACTGAATGCAAAGTAATGTGTTTTATGCTAATCCATGTGTGGGGCCACTGGTTGGGACAGTGGGTAGGTACAGCATCCCAGAGGGTTGTACTAACTTTTCAGCAGAGCCACTTAAAAGCTACTGTGGGGGGAGGCACCACGCAAATAGTTCTGCTGTTGATACTGAGCCCCTTTTGACATCCAAACCAGAACCCAGGCCCCTCAACCTGCGTTGTGGGCAGGCAGGGGTAGTAACCCATTGGGACACGGTGTCCAGGTTACATCCGCTTAAAGGGAACAAAAACAGGGGGTACCACATAAGCAAAACCAGAAACACAGCAGCGTAGAATAGAGGCTCACCTCCAAAATTATATGCTCCATTTGCCTAAAAAAAAGTTTTAATCCATTTTCTCAGTGTTGAAATGTTCCAAGCCCGATACAGTTTTAAAACTTCAAACATCAAAGTTAGTTTCACCTGATGCATGAATCAGTGCATATATCTCCTGGCAAAAAACTTCATGGACTCTTGAAGAAGGATTTTGGCTACAAAAAGTCTGTCTGGTGGGTCTTCCATACCCCCATTATACCTCAAATGTATGACATTATGCCTTTTATCTTGTAACACAGGCCTGTAGGAAAGAGATGCATATAGGGCCTTGTTGCCCCTGGCACAGCAGATCATTCATCAGTCCTTAGTGTTGCTTCTGCATGGTTATTAGATGTTCCTGCAGGACCATTGGTTGTGGAATGGATAGGTGCCCTGGGATTCAAATTAACTGTATCTGAAACAGGATTTAAACCAGAGGTAGCAGCCACCTGGTTACTCTGTTCATTATAAACTATCAGACTCGGATTCTGTGTCAATTAAAGCTCTGGTGTGAGGTTGGGAAGGCTATTGACAGTGTCATTATAGGCATTATTCTGTGGTACTGCAGATTGTTTTACAGAATAAATAGGAGCTATACTTGAAATCACCACTTCCGATTCTTTCGGCATCTGTATTGGTGATGAGTCTGACACCCAGCCTGTAGGCATGTTTCGCAACCTGCAGCTTTCAGAGCTTTTTCTACCGACCAGCTTTCCTCCATTGGGTGTGTCCCATTTGCTAACTGAGACCGTCTAAAGCCGAGTTCAGATGAAGTCGCAAATGACATTACTGACTTGTCTCGGTTCTCAGTGTCCCTCTAGTTTGTTTCCATATTTGGTATTTGCTTTTCTGTGTCGTTTTCCTTCTTTGTTGTACTTGAGGTTGCCTTTTGACTCTCATTAGTGTCAGTTGCACAGACTGCAAGTTCCTTTGATGATACTACATCATGTCCTTGCAGCTGAGCTCCTTTGATAGCTGTCTCCTTTGAAGATTCTGACGTCTTAGTAACCTGGTCTAGCTGTGCTTGTAGAAGTTGGCACCTCTGTATATATCGTAGCTGTTCCATTTGCTATATCTCCTGGATAGATAAAGCCTATTTCTCCGTTCTTTCCACTGGGTGAGGTATATTTATAACCGGTTGCTCTGTAAGCATCTGTTTTGTTTCTTGTTCAATATCAGGTCTGCTAGGTGATACCTGGTTTATTTCCATTTCATAGAAACACAGAAACATAGAAGTTGATGGCAGATAATGACTGCAAGGCCCATCCAGTCTTCCCATTTTTTCTACCTTATGAATGTTCCATAGGCCTTTACTCTGTCAATGGCCTATTTATTCATACTCATCTGTATTGTTCCCTTATGCCTATCCCATGCCTGTTTGAAGCCCTGCACTGTATTCATATCCACCACTTCCTGAGGTAGGCCATTCCATGCATCTACCACCACTTCTATAAAAATGAACTTCGTCACATTACCCTTTATCAGCCTCCCTGCAATCTCATACTATGTCCTCTTGTCCTGCTATTTTTCTTATATTGAAACATATTAGATTCTTTCACCTTGTTAATGCCCTTAAGATAGTTGAATGTTTCGATCATATCACCTCTCTTCCTTCTTTGCTCTAGGATATACATATTGAGCTCCATTAATCTGTCCTCATATGTTTTCTGATGCAGTCCCTGCACCATTTTGGTTGCCCTTTTCTGGACTGCCTCCATTTTGTTAATGTCCTTGTGCGGTCGGCCTCAGTACTGCATGCAGTACTCAGATGGGGCCTAACCAGTGTCTTGTAAAGAGGATTATTAGCTCCCTCTTATGACTTGTGATAGCCCTACTAATACACCCCAACATCCCTCTAGACTTACCTACTGTTTTAGTGGTCTCCTTGGATCATTTCAGGTAATCTGCAATGATGATGCCCAAGTCTCTTCCTTCCCTTGTGACTGCCAGCAACTCTCCTCCCAACCTATAGGTGGCTTCAGGGTTTCTCTTCCTAAGTGCTTGATCTTGTACTGCATTTAAACCCCAGTTGCCACTCTTCAGACCATTTTGCCAGTTTTTCCAGATCTCTTCTAATTCTGCCCACACCATCTGGATCATTTACTCTGTTGCAGATCTTGGTGTCATCTGCAAACAGGCAAACCTTACACACAGTCCCTCTGCAATGTCGCTGATGAAGGTATTGAAGAGGACTGGCCCCAGGACTGATCCCTAAGGTACCCCACTTGTGATTTGCACCTCTTCTACCTGTATACCATTTACCACCACTCTCTGTTTTCTGCCCGCCAACCAGTTTGCCACTCAGCTGACCAACTTCTGACCCACCCTGAGCCTGCCCAGCTTATTAATCAATCAGCTATGTGGAACAACATCAAAAGCTTTGCTGAAGTCAAGGTAGGTGACACCAACTGCACCCCCTGGGTCCACCACTCTGGTTACCCAGTCAAAGAAATCTATGAGATTAGTTTGACAGGACCTTCCTTTTGTGAATCCATGCTGTCTTGGATCCTGTGCTCCCATGGATTCCAGGTGTTGCACTATCCTTTCCTTAAGGAGTGCCTCCATAATCTTGCCCACTACTGAGGTAAGACTGACTGGTCTGTAGTTCCTTGCCTCCTCTCTGCTGCCATTCTTGTGGAGCAGAATCACATGAGCCCTTCCCCAGTCTTCTGGGACCTCTTCCGTGCTCAGAGACTCACTGAACAATTCTGCTAATGGCTATGCTAGTTCCACCTTCAGCTCCTTTAGTACCCTGGGATGTATGCCATCAGGTCCCATTGCTTTGTCCACCCTGAGATTAGCAAGCTGTTGTAGGACCCTTTCTTTTGTGAAGGGACTTGTGCACACCTCCCTCCCCCTGTGTCCATGTCCATTAGCAGTCTCTACAGTAGCTGAGGCAGAGGAGAAGACCTGCTCCTTTGCCTCCACATCCTCCATCTGTTCCTCCTGGTCACCAACGGCTGCTATCTTGGCAGAATGCCAGGGTGACAAAGGTTCCCTCTCCTGGAGAGTAGGGGAATATTTTATTGAATAAACACACAAAATACATAACATGCCATTTCTTTACATAACATTCTCACTTTACACACAATTCTGAATCCTTTCTTTTATTGTTCAGTTGTCTTCTGTAATTTTATATTTTACAAAAATTCTTGTCACCCATCTCTTTTTCCATTCATTATACTTTAGTTTTTTTTTTCAAAATTACATTGTTTGTTCAATTCATATTCCACTTCTAACATTGTTCTCTCTGGGTCCTTATCTATTTGTTGCAGAACATATTTACTTCTAGTCGCCATAATACACATTTGAGTGAAAATGAAGCGGATCATATCTGCATTAAATCCTCGAATCTTCCTGGTAAACCACCTACTACTTCTTCATATGTCACCTGTTTCCATCTATCCTCTTCCCATCGTACAGATAATCTGTCCCAAAATTCTTTTACAAATGGACATTGAATCAAAAAGTGTTCAATTGTCTCTTCTGTTGCAATACATATCTGTCATGGGCAAAACTACTCCTTTAGAGCTTTATGTTTTGCATGTTCCTTTCACATTTAAACACCCGTGTCCACACAACCATACAGTATCCCACATTTTCGGTGTGACTTTATCCTGCAAAGTTTTAACATTTCATCTTTGTTTCTTTCTGTAATCCCATTAAAGGAAATGTTTATCATAAATCATTGTTCTTCTATGTATTGATAGATGTATTTTCCAGGTTTATTTACTATCTGGCCTGCTTCTAGTTTCCATCTCCTTATTTTAGATATAATGGGTCTAAAATATACTGGTCCATTATGAATGTAAGAGCTCAGACTTTTTCTTTCTTTCCAGGCTTTCACACATGGTGCTAGCCATTTGTTTGCAAACAGGGTCCATATTGTTTGGTTTGGTTTTTCAGGGTCTATTATATTCTTCTCAAAATACATACTAAAAAAAGGCTATAGGGTTTATTAGATTCACTCCATGTTTACTAATAGGTTGATAAACTTCCTCCCTTTTTATTGGGTTCAGCCTACTCCCCATATGGTTTGAAACACTAAGCTAAGGAGAGATGGTTCCAAAACTGCCGGAATCGCGTACACCAAACTTAAATATGTAAATATAGGTAATAATAGTGTCTTTACTATTTGCACTTTCTTTTTGTTAAATTGCTGCCACCCTTTCCAAAACTGCACCTTCTTTCTGGCTTCTCCTAGCTTCCCTTCCCACTTTACCTTATCTCCCTTCCAAAGTTATTCCTAGGACTGTAAACGGGTCCTCTGATACTTTTATCCCTCCTATCTCCTGAATTAGATCTGTTTTCACACTTAATGAGTACACTATACTTTTACTCAGATTCTCTTTTGCTCCAGTAATTTGTGAGAAACTCTATGTTTTCCATTGCCTTTTGGCCTGATCGTATATCTGATACACATATGCATAAATCTTCTGCATAGGCGGACGTCTTCACTTGCTCTGCCTGTTTTTCTGTTTGTACTCCTTTCACTCGGTCATCTTGCTGAATTATTTTTAACAACGGTCTATACAAAAAACATATAGGGGCTTAATGGACAGCCCTGCCTTACCCTCCCCTTTCTATTTTTATAAGAACCCAGATGTCCATTTACCAGAGGTAATGAGGTTGCTGCTGCATAAATAATCATGATCCATGTATAGAATTTTTTGGGACCCCATATTTTTCCAGGACTACCTCTATAAACTTATGTGACACCTTGTCAAATGCCTTCTCCTGATCCAATGACATAATATACCCTGTGATTTCCTCTTCTTTTCCTTGTTCTATCATTTCCCTTATTAAAAACAGATTATCAGTAATGAATCTACCTATAATTGAACATGTTTGAGATGTTGATATTGTAACTGGGGCTACTGCCATCAATCTTTTACCTAAAATTTTCATCAGAATTTTTATGTCTGAGTTTAGCAGGCTCAATGGCTTCCAGTTCCTAAGGTCCTCTCTGTCATTCTTTATGTATAAAAACTTGTTCTGCTATCCTCATATGAAAATCAATTTTGTTATACAACAATATCTTATTAAATACTTCTACTAATATGTCAATTAGAATATTATCAAACTTTTTATAAAATTCTGTCTGGAATCCATCTATACCTGGTGCAGTGTCATTTTTTAAAGTTTTAAGTGAGGCAGTATAGCGCAGTGGTCTAAGGCTCTGAGCTGCAAATTTGGTGACATCCAGCAGACTTGACCTGGGTTTGAATCCCACAGCTTCCACTTGCATACTGTGTGACCCTGAGCAAGTCACTTAACCTCCTTGTGCTCCCAGGTCGCTCCTGTAAAAAAGCTTTCAGCTTAGTCTGCTATACCTGGTTAAACAACTAAAAAAAAAAAATAACCTGTTTCACCTCTGTCTTAGTAATGGGCTCTATTAACCCATTCTTCTCATTATCTGGTAGTTTTGGTATATCCAAATTTCTAATCAGTGCTTTCATTTTATTCTCATCTCTGTGACTAGGGGCATACATTTATTTTAAAAGTGTGCACTTCTTGTCTTATTTCTGGCATAGTATTTACTGTCTTCCCAGTGGCTGTTTTAATGTATTCATTGTTGTATTTTCTACTACTATCAAAACATCTCCTAAACCCATTTTACCAGTTGAGCAGATTTTATGCTCTATTAACATTGATGTAGCTCTAGTATACTGTAATACTTCCATTTCACTCTTGACCTTCTTAATTTTTCAGTCAAATTGACCCTCTGTATTTATTCTACTATATAATTTAGCTAACTGGGTACTAAGGAAAGGTATTTTTTATACTGTGTCATCTTTCTTTCTGAAGCTAATTTTATACATTCTTCTTTTATAATTTTTGTTTCCACCCACCAATAACTTAAGTCTTCTACTAAATCTACCACTGACATCGTGCTAAAAATATTTCTTTTATTTGTATGTATAGCTGTTGATCTTCCAGTAAAGAGACATTTAATTTCCAGTAATCCTTCCCTTGTGTTTTACTTGGTTGGACTCCTATTGTGCTTACTACCATCACATGACCTGTTGTTTCTACTGTTATGGTCAAAGAGTTCTGCACATGTAATAATTTTGATACAAAAATGAAGTCTATTCTTGTTGACAGTATTCCTTTAAAGTATGTACACCCTTCCTTCGAATGAATGCTTCTATAAGTATCCCTCAAATTACTTTGTAACACTATTTTGCTTAAACAGTTTGAATCACAAAAATTCTTATCTGTACAGGACCCTCTGTACTGATTTGATAGTACACAGTTAAAATCACCACCCCATATAATGTATTTTGTTGTGAAAAGGTACGGTTTGATTAGGTTAAATAATTCCACCCTTTCTTTTTTCTAGACGGGGCATAAATGTTAATTGCCCTCCATGCACAATTTCCATACATAAAGTCTATTAATAAAGCCCTTCCTGCACATATATATATATATCAATTTGATCACTTTATACTTATCTCCTGAGAACAAGATTCCTACCCCATCACATTGTTCAGTTCCAAAAGAAAAAAAGGAGGGTCCTCCACACCACAGTTTTTTTATTATTTGCTCCAGGTACACTGTGTTTAATCTGGTGTCCTGAAGGAAACAAATATCCACTTTACTATCTTTTAATTTAGATAATGTGACTAGTCTTCTCCTTGCATTTGTAATGCTGTTGACATTCAAGGTTGCAATTTTGAGTGTAGGTGTGGAGGACATTATTTAAAAGAGAAAAGAAATTCTCCTACTTTTACAGTTTCTTTCTTTCACTTCTTGTTCTGACCCCTAGTCTCTTTGGCCTTACCACCTCCTTGTTTTTTTTTCCCCTCTGATTCTGAGGTTACAATAGGTTGTGACTCTGATTCTCCTCCAGGTTCGATTCAAAATATCGTCCTTCAAACATTCATATTTATTGGATAAGGTAATGACCTGTACTGGTGAGAAGGGCTTTTAACTTTGATTTGGGCCTAGTTTGTTTTATCCTCTTTTCTTTGATACTTTTTTCATTTCAGGTGGAGACATTATATTCCCTCCATTTGACTCACTTTTCCTGCCCTGCCCCTTGTTCCCTGTGTTCTGCATTAGCTTCTCCTGTTTCTTGCACTATCTCCTTTTCAGGTACTGTGTATGGGCCTCTGATGACTCCCTAGCTTGTATGTCATTTTCTTCATTGTTACTGCTTGTCTCTCTTTCTCTTCTTTACTGTTCCTCTTCTCTTGTTTGTCTACTTGTTTCTTTATTTCTCTCTACGTCTTTTTTCTGGGCTTCTGTGACTAAAGTGTCCTGACAAGGTTGGTCTGACCTGTTATGAGTAGCCCAGGGACACGTGCAAAACGCATGTTCCATCTCCTCACATAGGTTACATTTTAAAACCCCTTGACAGTCTGAACTTGAATGCCCAAATTCTAAACACAAATTGCATTTCAGTCTGTCACATCCTACACTTAAATGTCTATATGAACCACATTTGAAGCACATCCTGGGCTGACCAGGGTAAAACAATGCCCTCGCTCCTTCCAATAAACAAACTGCTAGGAAGGTGCCGGGCCCTGATTATTATGTCTCAGCCTCACCCTGTATTTCCATGCCCCATCCAGATGTTCAGAGTCAAAATGGGTTGTGGAGAATTCAGTATTTCACATTTCTGCTGTAGCCAATAAGTAATATCATGTACTGCTACAGTTTCATTTTTAAACAGTATCATCACATTTTTTACCTTTGGTTTAGTTAGTGGAATAACTCTAAAAGGGATCCATAACTCAGAATACCTTAATTTGTCATACTTTGTCCAAAATCACTCTAATCCCTGAGGTGTTTTAAAACTTATATCATACATACTTTCCTCTCCCCCCACATGTATCAAGACATATACCTCATTTGAAAAAAAAAACATAAACACTTCAATCAATTTTTTTCCCCAATATACACCCTATCTGGTATCTCTTCAAGTCCTTCTATATATTGTATTATGACTGCATTTCATCTTTGGGTGGGTATGGGTTGAGAAAAAAAGCGGTCTCTCTTTCTGACTCTCTCCCAGTTATGTTTTGCTGTTTCTTGAGGTGTGGGCCCACTTTCTTCCTGTCGCTGCTCTGTGTCCATTTGCTCCCCTGAAGTGGGGTTCCTATTACTAGTTCCTTTATCTCCTGTATCAGAAGGTGAGATTCTTTGTGCCTGTGGAAATGCTGCAGTATCCCCCTCTTAAAATTGTACATCTTCAGCATTCAGTTCTACATCTGATTCTGTTATAAAGCTTGTTCAGGCATAGAATGTGCTACTGTTCTATTTTTCCAGTTCTGGAATGGAGCTATGTTTAGGGTCAGGAATCCACTGGCCCATTTCAGATCTTTTCACCTGCATCTTTTAGTGATGATTCAAGTGCTGCTGGCATTTTATACTTGGCACAACATTTGCACATTAAGTCTTCCTTCCCTTTCCTTAGCCCCAGCTTTTGTCCAGCATTTGTACTGCCTTTTGTTCCTGACACAGGTTCTTTTGAGAGACTTACTGTTTTTGTTTGTCCTGTTGCCAAGTGTTCTCCAGCTGTTCTGTAGGGGCGTTCGGTGTTGTGACAGGTTCCTTTCCTCCAGCTGCTTGCACACTCTTTGATGTTAGTGCATCATCCTTTGAACCCTCAGTTAGGCTCACCAGTCCTGTCAAAGCTTTGTGCAGTTTCTCTTGAGGCTTATCACTGTTTGTTTCTTGTACCTGCTCACTCTCCACAGCCATCTCTAATATTATTTCTGCATCATCTCTGTTTCAGACATTTGTAACACTGATTCAACCATACCCCAATTTTTTTTCGCCAGTTCCTTCAGCATTGTCTCTCTTTCTTCTCCTTTGCATTGTCTGATAAAACATCATGATTTTCACTTTCTATAACACTGCCTTGTCCAGACCATGAAGCATTTTGATCTCCTCTGCTGGATCTGTAGAGAAGGAGATCTGCTTCCCACAAGATACACCAGCCAAATGATTCTGTGAAGATTCCTCATCCGTGGGTGCTCACAAGTCCACACCACTGCCACATCAGCACTTCCTCATCAGTTGCTGTCCGGCTCCAAACTGAGCTCCTCCACTCCACAAGAAGTCAAGCCCCCTGCTGGCAGAGTAGGTGAATTTCCCCCATGTCATGGCCAACATTCCTTCTCCTTAGTGAAAACTGAGCAGAAATATTCATTATGGGGCCTATTCAAAAAGGCAGCATTGGGTACACATGATACATGCATACCTGGCCTGTATAGCTCTTCACCCTTGGACAGGCACAGGGTGCACAGTAGTCAGTACTGCAAGCACCTGCAGTGCACCTGTCCATGCCCCCCCCAGTGTGCAGCTGCACAAAAGTGGATCGTAGCTGTAGGGGCTGGATAACAGAGCACAAATGGGCATTCAGTGGGATGCCCATCCTGGGTCCTGCAGTGGGTCCTTTGTTGTGTGCATGCAAGGTATCCTGGGGAGGTGCAGGACTCAACTTTTCTGACACCATACATGTGTGCCTGACTGGTTGCCACAGTCCTTCTTCTCAGCTGGATGGGCCGGGGGCAGCAATGTAGAAGGGGTTCCCAGTTTGCTGCTGCGAGTGGGTCTCCACTGGGGGGGCATGTAGCAGTTATGGGAGGGTCTACCCTCACTTAACTCACACCCCCCTCCTCTGACATTCTGTGCCAACTTCTCACTGTACTGAATGGCACAGAGTGTTGATATGCCCCCTGTCATGTCCCTTTACTGCCAGTGGCACACAGCTGCTCTGGCAGCTCCTGTGCACAAGGGGCTAGTGAGCCTGTAGTTAATGCCACCAGGAGGTCCACTGAACCCCCACTGCATGGCATTTCAACATCAGATTGCCTATGTGCCTCAGATATGTAGTGCGTAGGCAATCAGTACTCATGAATAGGCCCTAATGTACTTATGCTTTCTCTGTCTTTTCCTCCACCCTCCAACGCTTTTGCTTCACTATGTCCTCTTTTGTTGTTTTATCTCCAGTCTTGTCACCCTCTTTGACCCCTCAGTTATTTCAAGTTCTGTCTCTGCTTTGACCTGCCTTACCATCCTGCAAGTTAAATTCAGCTGCCCTGTGCATTCTGCCCTGTCCTCTTCCTTTTGGGACTTTTGTATTTCCTGTATGCCACCTCCATAAACCAAGTGGTTTTCTCTTCATCTTTTTACCCTTCTGCATAAGGCAGGTTGTGGGTTGCAGTGACTGCCTGGACCTCTACCCTATTGCTAGCCCACCTATCTTCCATCCCCATGTTCTTCCTGAGATCCTTCAGTCTTTCCTCCAGTATCATTCCCACGCATGCTAAATCTGCTTTTTGGAAGCCAAGAACACTTGTTTTCATGTTCAGCACATCACATCCTATGCCCACCTGAAACCACAGAGACTGGTGGTGGTCACTCCTTCCCAGCGACTCAGTGACCTTGATGCTTTTGATGTGATTGCTACTTGTCATGATTACATCCAGGATGGTCCAATCTCTTGTTAGTTCCATCACTCCCTGCCTTCTTGAATGCATCTAGGATAGCTTGGCTCTTGCTGCTGCTAGCCTGTGAAATGCTCCAGTCTGCATCAGGCAAGTTAAAATCCCCACTACTACCACTTCCCCAGCCTTGTCAGCTTTTCTTATCTCATCTCCAAGCTCCCTGACTTGGCAGTTTGTACACTAATCCCACACTTTATTTTCTTCCCTACCCCTGACTGCAGCTATACCCATAGAGTCTCTGTACCCTCCCCCCCAACTCTTCCCTGGTGACGTTAATTCCTTCCCTAACATAGAGTGCCACCTCTCCCCCATCCCTTTGTTCATGTCCTTTCTAAAGAGGATTATCCAGGAATACACAGATCCCATCATGGTTCAGTGTTGCCCAGATCTTGGCAACCACCACCAAATCTGTTCAGCCCACGTCACCATGATCTAAGGTCATTAATTTTGTTGCCAAAACCCCTGGGATTCTTGGAAAGCTCTCTTCATATCCCATGTTTCCTGTCCCTCTCTCCTTCCAAGGCCTCCTTTTGTCCCCTAGCTGCTCCACTGGCTTCCTCCTTCTCTGTCTTTTTCTACTCCTTCCCTACTGTCCTTTCCCCACAGTGTTCAGCATTCCCTCACCCCTTCCTCTGTTCCTTTTGCTTCCTATCCTCTCTGCTTTGGGGGAGGCCTTTCTGCCTTCTCCTGTTATGAACTCCAGGTTCCTTGCCCCAGGTAGTTCTCTCTCCCACTCAGTTTCAATTTAGGCTGACTCTGATGTACTCCCCTAACCTTTCCCATCGCACCCTGGTCCCTACTCCTCCTCTCAGCTGAGATGTAGCCTCTCTGCAGAGAACAGGACTTTCTCATCCCAGACCCTTCTCCAGATCCCCACACAACCAAAGTCCTCCTCCATGCACCAATCCTTTAGCCACCAGGAGTTCCAGAACTTCTAGCCAAGCTGGCCCTGGGTACTGGTAGCCCCTCCAAAAATGTCACAGACCCAGACAGCTAGCTGACTTCCCTCCCAAGCCCCCTAAGCTTATTTTGCACATACCCTACCTCAAACCTTTCCAGGTAATTTGTGCCCAGGTGGAGGATCATATTGGGTTCCCCCCTCCTTCCTCCATTAACGTTTACACCATAGGTATGATCTTCTTGGCTGTCATACCCCCACTGACTTTTTTCCCCGTGTCCCCATTTATGCTGGATGCTATTCTTCTAGGAGGCAAGTATCAGGTATCAGTGTTATACTGTCACTCTAATAGGATATCTGTTTCCTTTGTGGCTCTGCATTCCCCCACTTCCCCTTTCATCTGTTCTCCAGCTGCCTTCTTTGCCCTGTTCTCACTATGTGAGAGCAGCAACAGGTTTGGATCTCCTGATCCCTGTCTGACTATCCCCATCTCCAACCCCAGGCCTTTCTGTCCCATTTTCAGTTTATTTTTTCTCTAGCCTCTGATCTCCTTGTGATCTGTTTAGTTCCCCTATGCCCTGTCCCCAATGCTCCCTTACACACCCAACCATTTCCCTGTGCTTGACCTTGGCTGCACCTCAACCCACATAAATGTCAGCCTCCTGTACAACACACAACCCCCAGTTTCCCAAAGTTTGCCTAAAAAATTACAGCCCCGCATCTCCTGCAGCTCACCATTCTCCTCTCTCCTGTCTCTTGCTGGATCATTTACTTGTCCTTATATGCCTACCCCAGATATGGAATAGATCTGCCTTTTGCTAACCTGCCTCTGCAAGCCTACCCCACAAAGGGAGTAACTCATGTCTTTCCTTAACCTGCCCCTGTGGACCTACCCCAGGTAGGGGGTAGTTTAACTCCTGCCTCTAAGCTGCCTTTGCAGGCCTACCCCAGATAGGGAGTAGTTAAATTTTAGCTCCAACCTTGTCCCTTCTGACTTACCCTGTCACCCGTGCTTACCCATTTCACTCCCTATTTCTGGTACTTTCTTATCCCCTTGCAGTTTCCAGGTATCCCATACCTACCTACTTATCTGGTCCTTACAGGGCAGAGCTCCCTGTGGGAATACTTTCGGGACTGTGGGTGCCCTATAGATTTCCTAGGTAAGATGCCACACTTCTGCTTCTTGGCACCCATGCTTCAGAGTTGCTCATGAGTAGGGGTTGCTTGGAACAGTGGGATTTTTCCAAGGACAACAGTCACCCTTTTGGCAGGCTGCAGTCACATGATTGCCAAGTTCTTCCCTTCATAAAGGTGACCCCTCCTCCCTGGCAAATCCCATCCTATCTCCTGCTTCCCTTCTCCTGCAAAGCTGCAAGAGAATCTTGTCTACTCTAGGCTTGCTGACTTCCTCTATTCATCCAACTTCCTCTCCCCTTTCCACGCTGGTTTCCAGAAGCACCTCTCCACTATCTCTTCCCTGCTGCATGTTACTGACTCTGTCCTCACTGGGATGGATCAGGGACACATCATGGTGGCCATTCTCATTAATCTGGCCAAAATACTTAATTCAGTGGCACATCCACTTCTCCTGAACAAGCTGAGATCTGCCAGTTTTTCAACTCCTGCTACTGAATGGCTCCTTTTCTACCTCATGGGCCATCAACAGTCACTACTGGTAGGAGGCTTTCTGTCACCTTCATTACCCATCCAGGCTGTGCTCTAAAAGGGGTCCATCCTGGGTCCCATTCTCTTCTCCAGTTTTCTGAATGACCTGCACTCTGCCTGTGCCAACTCACATATTCACATATATGCAGATGACACAGTCATCTTCACCTCTGGCCCTTGACTGCAGTGGTGGAAGGCTTGCTCCACTAAGACTTCCACAATATCCTGTGCTGGTTCCATTCCAACCAACTCTGGGTCAACACTAAAAAAACAGTATCCATTACCTTTGGCACCAGCCAGAAATTGATCAAGCTTTCCTTCCCCTTGTCTTCTCCACCCTGGATGGCGCCCGCCTCAAAGTGGTTCTGTCCTTCAAGCAACTCAGTGTGTGGCTAGATAACAAGCATGACTTCTCTACCCATGTTGATGCCATCCATGCCAAGCTCCACCCCAATTTGGTGCCTTGTACCACAGCAAAGACTGCTTGTCTCCACAGATCCATTGGGAGCTTGTTAGCAAAATGGTACTCCTAATCTTCAACTATGTGGTTGTGGTCTACAGAACTGCCTCCTCTTCCCATGCAAGACTGACACCCTCTTTATGCCTTTTATGCTTGCTCCCAACTCTCCCCAAATACTCACCACTGCTCCCTCTCCTCCTACCTATCCCTGCTTGCCTACCTTCATGTTGCCAATCCACGGCACCTCCTTCATCTCCGCTTACTGGTTTGGGTCCCTTCCTCTTACCTATCCTCCTCCTCTCCCCACTCCCTCTGCCTCATACTACCACCACTCCAGGGATCCTCACACTTTCTCCTCCCCCGCCTCACTGTTCTTTGAGCAGTCAACCTTCTTTATTGCCTCCCCCAGAACCTGCTCCCATCCTCTCTCTCTCTCTGTCTTTCCACTCCCTGGCTCCCTTAGACCAGATAAAACTTCTTCCTACCTATCTGTTCCATTCAGCCTCTCCTGACCCTCTCCTTCAAAGTCCCTACCATCCCTGAAGTTGGGCCTCCTCCAGGGTTCTACCTCAGCCTGTTTCAGGCTCTCTCTATTCTACATTTACACTGCCTTCATTCCACCTGCTCAGGGCTCTCTATTTGAACATCATAGACACTGCTTGCACTTTTAATTTGCACCTGTATTGTGTTAAATTTTGTACTGATCATTGATATTGTGTATGTCTTATTGTATTTCCTGTTCCCTTCCCCCAGGTCACACATGGAAATAAATCTTGGCTCAGTGCATCTTTCCTGGTTACTAATTTAAAAAAAAATAATTGAACAACAACTTTCATTGCACTACTTAATCTTGCATGTATTTTATTCATTTATTTATTTGTTCACTGGGTAGGTGCTCTGGTCTCAGGAACCATTTTCATGCATGACCCGAGCCATGGAGATGGCACACAATGGTACAGTAGGAATGCAGTACATATTAAATAGTAAACATAGTTACATACAGAAATAGATTAGCTGTTGTATTGGTCCTTGTAAGAACAGATCCAGAAGCAAATGGTTTGATTCCTTTTATTGGACCAATGTAGATGTGCATAGAGCAGGAGATAGGATGAGATCTGCCACTTTGCTTTTTTGTAACATTTGTGTTGCCAATAAAAGGTATTAAACCATTTGCTTCTGGATCTGTTAAACATAGTTAATGACTAGGACATCCACACAATACAACATAACTATATAGTCAGCAACTGGATGTAACAAGGCATTAGGATTGGCAGATACAAAATACAATTCAAAATTGCTGCAAGAGAAATACAGTGGCAGTTGCTGTGGTCAGGATTAGTGGGCTGGCAGTATAGCTTTGAGGATAGAGTAATGGTCCATGAATGTGCTTTGTACAGTACCTCCAACAGATGTGGGTTTGATTCCCACAACCTACACATGCATACTGTTTGATCCTGACCAAAAGGGATTATGTAGTTTCTGACCACTGCCATTTTGCACAAGGGAATTGTAAGAGTAAGGGGAGAGATGGCACTGTAGATCAAGTGGATCTACATCAAAATGAAGGTAGATGGTGATTACCAGACATCTTAACCTACAGGCCTGCATTCGGAATGTTGGCGTCTGTGTGGGAGAATAGGGGCACACATTACCACATATTTTGGGGTGTGAGAAGTTGAGGAGGTTTTAGCAATCTATTCATGTAATTCTGGAATAAGTGGGAGTATTTCCATCCCTGTTACCTTTCAGGATTTAATTCTGGGCCTCCCTTTATCGGCTAAGCAACGGAAAAGAGTAGAACTATGTCAGATTCTAAGGGTTGCAGCACTGAAATGTATTACCACTAAGTGTTTAGCCCTGACCCTCAGTTGTATCTCAATGGGTGTCTAAGTTAGAAGAAACAGAATGCCTGGGAACATTACCCACACTATACCTTTAAAGAAAGAAAATTTCTGGAAATTTGGAGTCCATAGTGAGTATGGAGGAAGCCTGGAATGGAGAGGGAGAGATAGGGGAGAAGAAGTACCTGGGCCATCAAATGAGTAGAAGTTTTCTAATTCTTTTTTTTCTATAGAGGAGGGAGGTCTTCACCAAGCCTTTGAGAAAAGGGAATAAAACATTCACAGTCTGCAGCCATTATGTGCATTTTATAAGTAGAAGGATCATGGTGCATATGTGTACACGCTTGGTTTACAGTTTTAATATAATAGCTATAGCATTATCTTTTTAATTTTTGTTCTTTGATAATTATAGACTGAATTAAATTTCTAGAACAATGTAGTACATTTAAGACTGGGATACAACTTTTGGTAACACTGCAAAGAACTGTATCCATCTTTTGGAGGCCTTAGGCTTCAAGCAGTGATTACATTTCCCTTAGATCTATATACAGTCTCTAAACCAACCTTAAAAGATGAGAGGTAATATTCATGATGTTTTAAAGTTGATGAAATATACATTGTGAAATGTTAAAAGATTTTGGACCTGTAATAACAAGGTACCGGTAATATTCTTGTAGAAGATGGATCAGTTGTACTGTATTAACAAGAGATCAATAAAACTGATGAAGTTTTAAAAAAAATGAAGGTAGAAAACAAAAATGGGCAAACTGAGTGGGCCAAGTGGCCCATATCTGCTGCCAGATTCTATGTTTCTATATCATTTACAGATTGTTTAATTGTAATTCTTTGCTCTCTGTTCCTGAATGTTACTACCCTGTCACTGATGGTGTATTTTGAAGTTCTTTTGTTCTTCTCTACTATTGTAATTCTTCCAGGTTGTGCCTGAAAATAAATGTATGTACACCTACTGCATCTTACCTGGTTATCAAAAACAATTATAACATGGTGTAGGGAGACGGAGTCAACATCAAAAGCAGTCAGTTACAATTGGCAGCTTAGCAAGAGCTGCAGTACTGGGCTCCCATCCCCCCACCCTGCATAGCCATGCCCGCATGCTCCGTTCCTCAATCCCCACATGGTGTGTACCCTAACTCCCTCACAAACCACATGTTATAAGTTAAAATTCTGTTCCCCTGTAGGTTTGTCTTTACCCATCCACCTGTCCCACAGACCTCCATGACCTGCCCACAGTCAATATGTATGCAATAATCCTGTTCCCCTTGCAGGTTTGTCTGTCTCCACCCACCCCATGAACCTTCATGCCCCGAATGCACAGTGAAGCCACTGGGTACAATAAAAGTCTAATTCACGCTTCTGTCATAGGAGATTTATGAACTGGAATATGGAACATGACCAAGGCAGCAAGGCTAGATGGTAATGGAAAAGCTGACAGGGAAGCAAGTTTGATTTACTACTGTGTGTGGCTGTTGCTGTCTCTCCTTGCAGTGGGTATCTCTCTCTCTCCACACCACAGATGGTATCTGTAACTTTTTGTTCACAGTCACTTTGACTTTTGTTCATACTTCGTTAGTTTGAATTTGTGAAAATATCAGTAATTGCTTGAATTGTTGTGTATGTTTATGGTTCTGTATGGTAATTTTGGTAGTTAGTGGTGGACTGCAGGAGAAAGAGAGAGAGACAGACAGACATTGAGGACACTCAGCCTGCAGCCTCATGCCTCACAACGTAGCCGTGTGTGTTAATCCCCAATAACAACACACCCTGTCATGAGTTATTGCTTACATAAATAAGGAGGCAAAAATGTCCCCTTGATTTAATTAATGCAGAGTGTTTACATAAGACTGTCTCAGTTGAGAATTTAAAGTATATAGCGCTTAACTACCCATGGTACAGAACACTGAGAGATAGGAAACTTAGCTAAATACAATGCTAGAAAAATTGTTTAAATCAGTGGGTGAACTTGTGGCTGATCTAAAATTTTGAGAATAATGAAATTCTGAAATTCTTTCTAAATGAGCTTACTTTCCTTTACGGTATTTGGAAATGGAAACCCTACCTCTGAACAGTCACTTATTTTAGCCCAGTAATTGCTCTGTCCATCCATTCCACATAGAAAAGTGCTACCGACCCAGACAAGATGTTTTAAACTCAGACTTTAGCACAGAAATTAATAATGGTCGATTATGCTAAATCAAATTTAAACCTGGGCCAAATTTATTTATTTGTTTATTTATTTATGTATGTATGTAGGTATTTGTTTGTTCAAAATTTTTTACCAGGAAAGACATGCTGAGCTGGTATCAATTCATTTCCAGATACGTCCTTGGGGGAAGGGAAAGGGAGGAGGCGAGAACAGATACTAAGTACAATGCATAAAATACAATAATATGGAAATAAGTATGTCAAAATGTACAATTTCAGGAATGCTAAAAGAATAAACTGATAGACAGTAAATTACCATACAGTAAATTATGGGATAGACAAAGAACACTGAACAGTATGAAATGCAACAAAAATAAGGAATAGTGGGAAGCGACTAATACTAGAGGTGGGGCAGTGCTGGCGTCAATGCTGAGTGTTGCAGGTGAATAAGAGTCCAATCCAATATCAGAAGCAACTGCAGAAATGAATAGAGAACTCATGGAGGAGAGATTCCGAAGCAGGAAAATAAGGAGCAGAGTGAATGACTTATGGAGGAAAGCCCCATAGTTTAGGGAAACAGAACAAGAAGGCAGCTTGGCCTCCAATAGATTTCATATGAGTGAGAGCAAGCATTGTGAAGGGAGGAAGAGGAGGAGAAGTGGAGAGAGGAGGAAGGGAGAAGAAAGGAAAGAAGCAAGATATGGGGGGAGAAAGCAAACCCAATATTTGGAGACAAGGGAAGCAGAGTGGATAAGGTGCCTGGCATCGAGAGTGGAGGGAGAAGGAAGAGTACAGAGTACAATGATGTGTACGCAGGAGTTTGTCAATAATAGCAAAGCAACAGAAAAAATGAAACAGAGGGTCCCTTCTAGCTAAAACGGACTTTGGAGCAGCACCAAAAACAATATCTCCATAGTCAAAAATCTGAAGAATCATCTAAGTGAAGATTTCTCTGAATTTCCATTTATTTTTCGCAGTGTTCCAATTTCCATGTTTAATGCTGGGTCCCATATTATGGAAACCAGTGACCCATATTCTGCCACATTTTGAGTGGCAGTGTCCCACATTCCAGTAACTAATAGTTGAGAGGTTAAGTGGAAACTGTAGATTATTATTAAAAGAAACATCTAGAAAAACATAATACAGCTTGAAAGGTGAGCAAAAATAAACAAAACATGAAGGTTCTATTCCTATGTAGTACCAAAGTGTATTTATGTTTTGTTCCACCACAATAATCAACTTTTCATGGCACTGCCATTTCTTCAGGGCTGGTGGTTTCTTACAAAGGTTACTTGTAAACGCTACTGAAAAGAACATTCTGGATATTGCTTATAAGGCAAACCAGCTTTCCAAATCTTCTGGGCACCTATTTTTACTCCTTCTGTCACAAGCCTTGTGACATCAGAAGTCGACCAACTCTGGGAACACTTTGATAAGCTTTACTGCAGCAGTTCAGTGGCAGCAGTGATTAATGAATAGGTGCTTAGGAGATTTGGAAGGCTGGTTTTCCTTATAAGCTATAGCTGGAATTTCCTGTAGCATTTACAAGCAAGCTTTGTAAGAAACCACCAGTCCTGGAGAAGTGACATTGCCATTAAAGGTTGATTACTGTGGTGGAACAAAAAATAAATATACATACTTAGGCACTATATAGGATCAAAACCTTCATGTTTTATTAATTTATTTCTTGTGGTCTTATTCTACCAAGAAGTGTTCCTCTGAATCACTGTTTAACCTATGATAATCTGGGTATCCTGTAACTGTCTAACTGTCTCTAGTTTCATAACCAGGGTAAGATACAATTCTGTGAAAAATACATTTTCTTTACATACAGCAATACAAAATAATTTATTTTTGATCTATGACTACCAATTAAATTAACCATATTGTTTAGACCTGCAAAAGCATTATAAAGGAATTATTGACTTTTTAAAAAGTGTTATTTGTATTTAAGTCAAGTTACGTATGTGCTGTCATTTATCCAAACTGTAATAGACTGTAATGTCAGAACTTGGACAATCAATAAAGAAAACTGATCTGAAATAATATTAATCAGAATGACTACACAGCTGTGTAGAAATGCTAGTGGCAGCCCAAGTACTATAACATTTAATTTTCAAGCATTCTGTCAAAGTAACTTTTTTTTCAAACAAAACATCCTAGTTACTAATATAAAGCAGTGAATAGTTTTGCCTGTATGTCTTTCAGGGAATAAAAAGTTTAATCCAAAGGAAGTAGCTGATGCCATGTTGGATGCAATAAGTAATTATGTGATTGATTACTTGGATATATCCATCAAGCTAATCCGTTTTGTGATATTCGATCAGCAAATGCTTCAAGATTTCCAAGACAGCATGGCAAAATTTAAAAAGGTGACGCCAACGTCCAAAGGAAAAGGTGGGTGAATACTTCAAATTGTTTGTCCTCTGACAACATTTTTTTTTCCATTCAGTTGTTATTGAAGTTCACAATACAGAGAATGAATCACAAGAAACATTCAATGTAATGAAATATGATTACCATACACATTGAGCGGATTCATTCTCTCCCAACCCACCCCCTCCGCCCTATCCCCCCCTTCTGACGCAGCAGTGTAGCATAGAATAACATCATAACTTTTAAGGCTACATTTCACACTTGTAACGAGTACAGGGCTTGTAGAGAACCCCATATTTTATTAAATTTCCTAAGTTTATTGGAAAGACTTGCAATGGTTCTCTCAGTTCTAAGATTTGCAAGGAGCTCTTGGAGCCATTCTAAATAAGACAAGTTATCAGAATCTTTCCAATGCCTAAGAACCACCTTTTTAACAGACATGGAGATTAAGGCCATATAAAATTTTCTACATCTTACTGTAATAGCAGAAAAATCGCCCAGAAGACATATTTCAGGTGTAAACAACTCTGAGAGCCCTAAAAGTGGGTCAGCTTTTTGTTTTATGGTAGTCCAGAGGGGGTCTATCTTGGGGCATTCCCAGAAAATATGGAGAGAGTCCCCGGCAGCAGCCCACATCTGGTACAGAGCGGAGTAGACACTATGCCTATCCTGGCCAATTTTTGTGGAGTATAATATATATTATGTAAAATTTTAAATTGCATTAGTCTAAGTCTATCCTGGGATAGGAATTTATGACAATTGTTCCAAATGAGTGACCAATCAAATTCCATGTCTGGGAAAGGAAGACCAATAAGAGGCAGGGCAAAGTTATCGGGATACATCCAAGGAAATAAGGTACTGTATATTTTCGAAACTGCATGAGCATTCCAGCCAAGTCGAGAAGAGGAACCTGGAAATTAAGCTGTGCAGGAAAAGGAGGAGTAACCCCAAATGCCTTCAACATACAATGCCGTAGTTGATATATCTTGAAAATATTAGTAGCAGGAATCATGAACTTATGTAAAATTTCCAAAGAGGGACTCCATTGTTTATCAAGTGTAATGAAGTCTTTTAACAAGGAGCATTTTATGGGAAGAAGCCAGTTAAAAGATAAAGGCTTGTTATCCAGCTTCAAGTTGGGGATGCCAATTATTGGCTGATATAGATCCTTGGTATTGTCATATTTGAGAAACATACACAACTGAGAGTGGGACATAATCGAAACTGCAATGGGAGATTTACACAGGGATAAGTCCTATTTTAGTATATAATAATGCAGCCGGGAGAAAACCATGTTTCTTAATACTATCCAACTCACTCTAAGCCAAATCGGGTATACAGGGGCGTGCTAATCGATGCTCTGCTGTCAACCACTGTAGATATTTATTGGCCTGGCTGGCCCAATAGTACAACCCCAGATGCGAAGCTTTAACCCTCCTTTGTCTTTGGGAGCAGCCAATTTACAGAAGGCCATTCTGGATTTTTTATACCATATAAAAGAGAACATGCTATGTATTTTATTAAACCAGGATAATGGGAGTTTAATGTTCAACATGTTAAGGGATAAAACAGATGGGGAAAAACATTCATTTTAATTAGGTTGATCCTACCCCATAAGGAGAGAGGGAGAAGTGTCCATCTGTGAAGATCTTGGTCTATTTTCTGAACCAATAAATCCAAATTTAACTGTTTGAACCGAGTATTACTCCGGGTTAATATAATTCCCAGGTATTTGATGGAATTGGGCTGCCAGGCAAGCCCGGTGGTAATAATTTCTTGTTTATACACCCTGTGATTCAAAGGAAAAACTCAAGTTTTCCCAGTGTTGAGTTTATAATTTGAAACCCTACTGAATTTGTTTATTATATTAAGCATAGCGGGGATAGATGTGGCAGGGTTGACTATATGCAAAAGAAGGTCATCTGCATATGCTGCAACCTTGACCACATGTCCATGTAGAGAATACCTGGGACATCCTGGGCTCTTATAAGTCTCCGGATAAAAGGCTCCAAGTATACATTAAAAAGCAATGGGGACAGTGGACACCCCTGCCTCATCCCTACATGGAGTTTAATCGGACTGGAAATCATCCCATTACAGGCAATTCTGGCAGAAGGAGATAGATATAGTGAGCGCACCCAACACAGGAATTCATTAGGGAAACCTAATGCCTTCATTGTCGCAAACAGGTAGTTCCAATAGACCCTGTCGAAGGCCTTTTCGGCGTCTAATGAAACCAAGGCCATTGGGGCGATAGCATCTTAGAAGCCGAGAATACATGGGCAAGTTCGTACATGATCAATGGAAGATCTTCCTTCATGAAACCCACCTGCTCATCTCCAATTATCGGAAGGAGAACCTCACTCATGCGGTCCATCAGTATTTTAGCTAAGATTTTAATGTCGGTTAATTAAGGATATGGGTCTGTAACTTGAGACAAGGTCCTGCGGTTTATCTGGTTTGGGCAATAAAACTATAAGGGCCTCGAAAAGGAAGGTCAGACCCTGGCCCAGAAGAAGAAATTGAAAAAGGACAACAAGATGGGGGTTAATTGCCTACAGAATACTTTATAAAATTAGAAGAAAAGCCATCAGGACCTGGAGTTTTATCAGCCGGGAGGATTTGATTACCTAATTATTTCATCTTCGGTAATAAGAGATATAAGTGCGTCTTGTTGAGATTTAGAAAGGGAGGGTAAATGCGAATCTGTCGAATAACTTTGCAGATCTTCTTCAGAAGGGGAATTAATCATGGGAGCATATAAATCCCAGAAATAGGTAGTAAATACATCTACGATCTCAGGAAGTGAAGTTTTAAGGGGGTCCCCTACTGAGAGATGGACAGCTGGGATAATTCGAGCTGATTCAAATTGCTTGACATGCATTGCTAACAGCTGCCTGGCTTTCTCCCCTTGATCCATATAGACAGCATTAGTTTTTAGAATGGCAAACTCGGCTTGTTCTCTTAATAGATCAGGGTAGGCATCTCTTAATTTAATTAAGACTTGCTTAACCGAATCAGAAAAGGCAGGAGAAAGACTGCGTTCCATGTTCCTGATTTGGGAAAGAAGGGAAGAAAATTTGTTTTCCTGATCCTTTTTCCTTTTTGAAGTTAGGCAAATTAAAATACCCCTGAGGAACGCTTTAAGAGCGCCCCATTCCATATCAGGTCATCATGTGGTATTAGCATTTAGGGCCATAAACTGTTGAATTTGAGATGCTATATAATCAACCATAGCAGGATCTCTGAGAATTAGATTATTCAACTTCCATCTACCCCCTTTTTTCTGAAATGAGACGAGGGATATTGTACATACTACCGTGGAATGATCCAAGAGTGGGCCCGGGACAATATTGGAATCAGAAACCCCAGAAAGCAATGTTTGAGAGATGAGAATGTAATCAATCCGTGAGGACATGCCATGTACTGGGGAGACATATGTATACTCCCGGACATTGGGGTGGAGCACACGCCATACGTCATAGAGTCCTGCAGAATCGAGAAAATCCCTGAATGCTCTTTGGGCGGGGGAAAGGCCATGGGGGATTTGACCAGACCTATCTACCGAGGGATCAAATACCAGATTAAAATCACCCCCTATAATCATAGGGATACCCAGAAAAGGGTTGAAGACTTCCAGTAGATTAATGAAAAAACCTGGGGTATCTGCATTGGGCCCATATACGCATCCCAGCACAATATCCAAGGTGTGCAACTTACCCTTCACAAATAGAAATCTCCCAGAGGGGTTGACTGTGGTTTGGGAGGGTCTGAAAGGGATCAATCTATGTAAAAGTACCATGACTCCCCTACTCTGAGTATTGCACTGTGCAGCAAAGACCTGTCCCACTTGTTGCCTTCTCAGTTTATCGGCTTCATGAATAAGTAGGTGCATCTCTTGTAAGAATATGACACGAGCTTTGAGGTGACTAAGGTATTTTAACACCTTATATTGCTTGGTTTTATGCCTGGCTCCTTTAACATTCCATGTGCTAAACAGAATATTATTAATCGTTAATCCTGAAGACCCTAGATATCTACTTGAGGTCCAAACTATATTGATACATGTTTATTCTTAATGCCCATAGTGAAGTGTCTGCTGCGCCAGCCCACCTTCCCTCCCCCCCAGAACCAGCGAATACCAATACCTCACCCAAAAGACTATCCTAGTAACCCGCTTGAACCCCAACCCCTCCCACACCCACCCATTATCTCATGGTACATGACAACCAGCTCACCTAGACATCTCCTATTACCCGGCCCCGCCAAATGCTACTAGACTAAATACTATATTACGACATCTAACTCACTTAAACCCACTCTAACCAACCGACCTAAAAATACAGATTAATTGCGATCAACCATGTACAATAATCCTAAGTACACGGGCATTAGAACATAATGATCCTCATCTTAGTTATTAGAGATCGTGAAAAATAAGAAGGAAAACCTGAAGGGAATTACATTACAATCATTTCCATTATGGAGAAATTACAGCTGCACAACACAAAGGCATACAGGGCTTATATTAGCAGCCCTTACAGTACTTGAAGCTGTACTAGGGAGGTATTCTAATCATACATCCCCCTGTAAGGCTAAATCTTTCCCTAGAAAAAAACCAGAGTAAGAAAAATATGAATCAAGTAAAAGAAACAATGGCCTCTGGTGCCATCTAGTGGCAATGTGTCCGAAATACAGTCTCCAGTTGAATATCGAGAGCCAGTAGATCCGTGGGGAAAACAGCAACATGGGGTATCCCTCATAACCGTTCCAGAATCAGGTATGTCAGGCTTCAACACTAAGCAAACAGGCAAGCAGCTCACCCTCACATCAGCCTCAGATAACGAGATTTTAATTGGGAGCAATAGCTGTGCTGAACAGCACCGGGAGGCAGATTAGAGATCTTATTTATGTTAATAAGACAGCGGGTACAACAGTATATACGGGCAGAAGTTCTAGGGAAGATCTTGTGAGTTGAATCCCCTCACTTAGGAGACAAAGAGAGCGAGAAGAAAATGTGAAGGGATAACATATGCACGATCCAGGCCAGATAGAGCTTGCTTCCCTCCTTTACTGGCCACTTTAAAAACTCAAGAGCATGTGTTCCACGCTGAAGCTGGGGCTCTCACCTGAGAAGGGACGCCCTGATTCAGGTCAAACAAAATAGGTCAGGAATGCATTTTGAGCCCAACCATGCAGATTCAGCATTCTCGTATGCAATCCAAGAGCCGGAGACCAGAACTTGGAGCCTGGCGGGTAGCCCACTCTAAATTTAATCCCAGCCACTATTAATTTTGTGGCAAGAGGATGGTATGCAGCTCGTTTTTGACGTACTGGAAAAGACGGGTCTTGAACTATTCTCAGTTTGGCCCCATCCACATAATTCCTTAGCTTCTCTAGCTTTGGACATGAAGTGCTGTTTTTCTTGAAAATTAAAAAAATGGGAAATAAAAGTCCTAGGGGCAGCACCTTGAGGCTGGATGGGATGTAATGCTCTGTGAGCTCTTTCGATGGAGTATTCAGAGCCGAAAGGGGTAGGGCCAGCAATATTTTGATGAGGTGCTTTGTAAACTTGATGGGATCTGTACACTCCTCACACTCAGGTAAGCCAATTATTACCGCATTATTGCTGCGACTTTGGCCCTCAAGATCTTCTAATTTGTTTTCCATTCTGGCTACATGCTGCCTTAAGGCTACCAGGTCGGGATTAATTTGCTCTTGTTTGCGTTCCAAGGAGTGGATGCGTGCTTCGTTGTCTGACGTTCTTTGGGAGAGAGTTTCCAAAGCATTGGAAATATGTTTAATTTCTCCAGCGATGTTCTGTATTTCCATTTTGAAAGGCTGAAATTCTTCTAGGAGTTTAGCAAGAGTAAGAGGCTCCGTTTCCATACTCCCAGTGCCAGTAGATTGCGTCTGAAATGCAGTAGAGGCCTTAGACTTTTTCGGGGCCTTCTCAGGCGTGGTTGGAGGGGTATGCTTAGGAGGGTTTTTCTTCATCTCTATATCCATCCGGCCACCATCGGGTAAACACTGATTGTTTAGGAAACTTCCAGCAGTTGGAGAGCAGTAAAATAGATTCTCAAACTTTGCCAAAACAGTATTAAAGCTGACGGGGGACAGGAGCTCATAAAGGAGAATGCTACTCAGTGGACTGCATCACGTGACTCCTGTCCTCTGACAACATTTAAGCTATAATGACTGCAAAGCCGATCATTTTGAAGGATTAACAACTGGTTGGGGGCTGGCCCAGGTGCTGTCAGTCTTTAATTTGAGGAAATGATCAACTTCAAGTTTGTTATTGTGATTATAAGGCTAATTACAACAACAATGTTCATTTTGCTAGTTTTGTATAGTTTTAGCTGTGTGGCATGAGCCGTGCATGCTACACAGCATCAGTCTGTAGTTGGATTGGTCCTTTCCAAGATGTAAATGACTGATCCAGTAGCCAATCTAGAACCTTGCTAGGCTCATGAATAATTAATTATACTTATAATTCCATATAGTTGTCTATATGACAACTATATATATATTTTTGTCTGTGCATCTGAATAATTTCCTTTAGTTTTGTACTCTAGTTTTGAATTAATGATGAACTGGGCCCAGAGGTAAATGCATTCATTTACTTCAGGAGAAAGCTTGGGTTGTTACTTTGATTTCAAGCAAGCATGTTTCACAGTTTTCACAGAGAGGGTGATGGACACATGAAATGACCTTCCTGAGGAGGTTGTGAGGTCCAAAAAATAGTGGGGAATTCAAGAATGCATGGGGACAGACATAAAGCAATTCTGGTGGGGAGTAGAGGAAGAAGTAGGCTGTTGGTTAACTAGGATCTGCAGCTTATGCAATAGATAGGGAAATGAGCAGACTAAGTGGGCCAAGCAGTCCTTATCTGCCATCAAAGTCTATGTTTCTATGTATTAGTCAAGGCAAGGAGGATGTTTACCTTGAGATGAATTCTACCATTGAATAGGGGTTACATTTGTCATTTCACTGCTACCCCTTGGTTGTTCTGGGGACAGGACTTGTGCAGGTGGGAGTCAGTGGCTCAGTATAGGGAAGATTGAAGCTTGATGCCAAGAGAAGTAGGACATCTGACATGTGATATGTTTGTCCTGTGCTGACATCACTTGAAGGCTTACTCACTGGGTGGACAGGTGTGTCACCATCCTGTTGTTGGCCTTTCATGAAAAGAACCCCAGCTACAGGCCATGGCCCTAGAGGCTGGTGATGGGGACTTGAAAAGTACTTATATGGAGGGCCCAGCTGCAAAGGCAGATGAATTTCTGCCTCCCATTCATCAAAGTAGTGCTCGTCCAGAACTTTATCTGCTCCAAACCTGGACCCCTGCTCCTACCTTTCTTGAGCAAGATAAAAAAAACTAGTTTACTATTACAATGGGGACCATTAATTTTGGTCTGTAGCTTTTTTTGTTTGTATATTATGAGGATAAAAAACACACATACAGTGGAGCAGATAGTCTCTTCTATATATGTTTAATGTTGTAACAATCCCCAATGCCCTCACATAAAACAGTTATGTCTGCTTCCCCAAAACACAAAAGGGAGCAAAGCAAGAGTCTCTGCCTCCATTTCACAGTGCACTGACTTGAGGAAGGCAGTGTGGAAGAGTATGTTTTCCTAACAGAAAATGATATAATTTTATACTACGATGAAGACAGTATAACTCTCAAAAACTATTCTCAAAAAAAAAATTGTTAACGCAATTAAAGGTAGCACATGCAATGTATTTGTAATTCTTTTTCTTGCAAGTTTTAAAACCTTAGGTTGTGAATGCAAATGTGTCAGTTCTCTTAGATAGGCTGATAGCTACACATTTATTAAAAATGATACACTACTAACTCTTTGAGGTCCCACTTGGATGTTGGACCCTATAGTTCCAATAAAGCAGATAGGGCATGGTCCACCACTGGCAGGAGTAACTGTGCATTAATTAAAGCGGTAAAGTGAAGAGATACGGGGCTGCACAGAAGGGAGCAAGTTGGCAAGCTATTTATGAAAGGAGGACCTGCCTTGCCTCAAGGAAAAAAGGCATGAGGGGGAATGAAAAGTTAATTAGAAATTAGTGATAAATATTGACAATAAAAGTGTTTTTGTCAGATAGTTCACACAATCTAAATTATCAATTGCTCTGACATTAGACAAATATGTTTACTATATATATCTAATATATTTTGTATACATTTCTTTGTAGCTCAACAAAAGCTAGGCTGACTCTGGTTCAGACAAGCAGCCAAAATCCACTGACTTTACTGAAATCAATTCAGTACCCAGTTTGCACAGTTGAAGTATATGGCACATCAAGGGTGCCATCACCAAAGTTCACTCCTATGTAGATGATATTGTCAAGGAGGGCTGCTCTAGACAGTTTATAGACACTAATTATGGAAACTCACTCTCAGATGTTGAATTGCAAACTATCAGTGGCATGTGTGAGAAAATGCAAATAAAGGTTGAGATGGAACAAAGCGGTATTGCAGTGGAGGAAAAACAGATGATGCTCTGCAAGCATTTTGAAAATCAATAGTCTACTTCAAGATGTAAAGCAGAAATGATAGAAAACAAGATGAAGACAGGATCAAGAAGACAGTTCAATGGGAGACTGTGACTGAAGAGAATACGAAACGTTTTAGTTCAAACATAAACTATGAACTTGAGATGGAATTTCTCCAAGGACAAAAAAATTGGAAATATAAGCATGCTGGACAGCAATATACTGTTGACTTTGAAAAGAAGGAACAGACAGATTCTAAAGGCCAGACAGTAAAAATCAGAAGAAGGATTCTTGCTGGAGATACACAATCAGGTATGTTAATTATTTAAGCAATGATTCCCCATGATATTGATATTTTTTCATAAGTAAGGTCCACCATAAGGAAGCTGTGCTGCCTGTGGTAGAGCTAGGAACAGTTACCACATTAGTTCTTGGTAAGTTGCTTTTATTGCATGAAGAAGAACCATAGTCGAATCTTAATAAACACAGTATTTCATTATTACAATAAGTCAACAGAACCATGCCAGAATATCAGAGCATCAGCCTCTAAGGCTCAGTCAAAATAAAACCCCTGACAATTCTGCCCAGGTGCCCAATCATTGCCAGTAGTTTAACAGCTTTAGTCATTACTTTAAAAGCAATTCTGTCAAACTTTTCTAATAGTAGTAGTAGTATTTATTTGTACAATCATTTAAAATGATTATCACAAAGTACAAAAAGATAAACAATGATACATATACTTAACAAACAGTGATAAAATATAGAAAAACAGTTTAAAAATTACACGGACTGTAATATGAGAGATACAATGTACAGTGATACAGCCTAGTCTTAATACAATTTTACATAAAGGGTTATTTAAAAATAAGGTTTCTGGCTCCATCAGATACTTTTACTTTTTTTCTGATTTTCTTGGTAAGCAGTAAGTATTCCCAACTCCATGTATTATGAATTGGTTCCCAGTAGTTAGTAAAACTGTAGTTATCTCAGTCAAGTTGCTAAATATTATAGAGTCTATAATAGGTTACAGCCATCTTTCTAATTTTATTGTACCAAGGAACCTTATTAAAACATGTACCAGATCTTCTTTTTCATTTAAATTGCAGTTACATAAGGTGTCAGCAAGGCATAACTTTTCTCATACAATGCTTCCCTAGGTCTAGATTCGAAAAGTTTCAGTCTGAACCTAGTGAAATTTTTCTGGGTATTTGAATCATCCAAAATATCCAGATAGTATCTGCATCCATGTTTGTTATCATTTTGTGCATACCATTTTGCATACTTGGAGGCTCCAATGCATACCAAATCAATGTCTCTATAATACAGAGCAATTTTCTTTTTAATAGAATATACTGAGGACTAAGGCCTATATCATTCTGCTGTATTCCATAAAATATGTCAGACAGTGTTTATCCAGGAGTCTGGTTAAGTGTGAGAACTAAATGCTGTTATTTATATTCCTTGAGTTCCAGGACTCCTTTTCTATGTAACATTGTTTGGTCCATCTATCACTGGGGAGGCTCAATAATCTGATCCAGTAATTAATAAATCTAATGTTGACCCAAGCTTGCAGTCTTGTTATTCCTAATGCTGCTCTTATAAAATATGCTGGGGTTGACATTTGGCAGCCCAAAGCTTTCCTTAGTGATATTATTGCTGGCTTTTCCACAATGATCAATTTGGGACATCCCCCATATTTCCACACCAAATAGAGACTGGTCATTAAATTTTTCTTGGAGTGAATAAAGTAGTGGCCTGATAGTATGGCCACCATAGAAATTATTAAACCTGGCTAGAGCACCTACTGTTTTTTTTTTGTTTTAAAAATTGTATGGTCAGAATGTGATTTCAAAGAGCCATTATTGAAATAAATAATGCCCAGGTACATGTATTTACTGACCACTTCCAATCAATTTTGTTTTACTTCCCAGACATATTTTAAATTCCTGGCTCCATAATCAAAAATTTAGAACTTTTCAAAATGTATTTTAAAGATAAAGACTCAGGAGTTTTGGATATTAAATTCAATTTCTTCTGGAGACCTGAAACAGTCAGGGCACATAAAAGCAGGTAATCAACACATGCAAGCGAAGAACAAATATTGGGGCCTATTTTGGGTGAGTCAGAGTTAGATTGCCGTAATTCTTTAAAAGAAGGCTGTCTAAATATATACAAAATAGCAGAGGCACTAAGATGCACCCTTGTCTTACCCTTTATCGGTACAGATACAGTCTGATAAGTTAGTTCCTGAATGAATTTGGGCCCAGGTATCGGTATATAACATTCTTATGCTATGAACAAGAATCAGAGAAAAACCCCGTTCCAGCATGATATTCCAAAGCATAGTTCTATTTATTGTATCAAAGGTGGAACTGTAATCAATGAATGATGAATATAGTTTCTGTTTTCTAATTTTAACATATTTCTCAGTTAAGTGAGATAATATGTAACAATTATCTATAGTGGGGTGATCTTCTTGAAACTCTGCCTGGGCTGGAGCCAGGCCACCAAATGCTAATCTGTGCAATAGAATTTTGGCATAAACTGTACCCAGGATATCTAGTAAACTAATGGGTCTGTACATAGCGGGATCCTCCTTTGGGCCTTTTTTATAAATTGGAACAATTATTGAGCCTGACCAGGAATGCAGAACATAGTTAGTTAACATACATTGGTTAAAAAGTGTTACCAAGACATCTGCCCATTCCTCAACTAAGCATAGATAAACCTCTCCTGGAATCTTGTCTGGACCAGGTGCCTTATTACTTTTCAAGTTTTTTATCACAAATGCTACTTCATGTTTCATGATAGGGCTGAAATTAGAGTTTATTTCATTAATTCCCAGATTTTCCCAAGAGGAAACCTGACTTGAATCTTACAGTATATTGTTATAATAATCAGTCCATGTTTTTAAATCAATGCGGTGCACCAAGTCATTTGACCATCCTTTGCAGCCTTTAGCTACCAAGATCCAAAATACCTTGGAATCATTCTTATCAATAGTATTTGCCCCCAAAGTAATTCCTAATATGACCCATCTTTTTGTTTTAAAAGCAGCTTATATTGTCTTTTGGTCTCTCTTACTTTGATGATATTATTGTGAGCCATATTTTTATTTGCTTTTCTTATCACTTTCTTTAATTTGGTTTTAAAGTTCTACAGTCCTTATCAAACCATTGTGTGGTAGTTTTATTCTGGTGGCTTTACCACGCCCACTGCTTTGTATAAGTGCTGCTTCAGCTCCAAGAAAAAAGTTGTTAATTCCTCATTCATTAGGATTGGATCTGTATTTGTATTGCTCCAAGAATTTATGAAAACAATAACCTGACTTATTATGTGTGTCTCTAAAGATGTATTCCACTCCAGCTTCCTAGAGTATCCAACTGCCAAAGTTTTGGTTCTATTATTTGCTTCGTTTTTTGTCCAAGATGATCTGTATCTTTATATATGATCACTGGAAGGTGATCACTTTCTGCTCTACAATCAGTCGTTAGATCATCCCAGTAATCAGGATGACCTTGCCACAAAATGAGGTCCAGTACAGAGGCTCCTTTGTTAGTAAAATAGGTAGGGGAGCCTGTTTTACCACCTGGGATTCTACCAGTCAAAGAGAAACATGAGTTGTTATTCATTAATTTGATTAATCTGTGGCCATTAGAGTTATATTTAAGATTGCTTGAAACTCTCATATCTCTATCAGAGTCTGGGTACATAAGACCAGGAATTGAGTTATCATTAAGGCTGTCAAAGACATCAATTCTGGCATTAAAGTCACCAATAGGCATAAGATGAGCAGCTGGGTGATTGGTCTGGGCCCCATTAATTGAGTTAGCAAGTTTTTCCCATATAGCATTAGCCTGAGTTTTTTTTGTGGAAAATAACAGTTATATATCAGCATTTGTGTTCCACAATAGATCAAACCGATCCCTAGAAAGTTCACATCCAAATCAAGAGGGGTTATATTTGAAAAGTCACTATTTTCATGTAGATGATCAATCCTCACGATCTACGCCCCATTTTACTTGTTTTTATTCCAGGTTTGTGGATGATAGTGAACCCATTGATGTCTATATCCTCATTAGTTGCATGCCATGTTTCTTGGAGGCATATTAAATGAAATTTGGAAATGTAGTTAAACCAGTCTATATCCTGTAATTTAGTTTTAAATCCTGCAATATTCCAAGATATCAAAAATTGGGTTTTATCCTTAAAAATATTAATGGCGATGTCGCTTAGACTCAAAGACAACTCTCTAGGGCATACAACATTTCCTGAATCAACAATTTCCCTGTCACTCGATGGTTCAATATCTTTTTGTTCCAGTCAATTTGTATACCCAGCCAAGTTCATAAATTTGTTTGCAATTGGGATGGTAAAACAACATTTTGTATTATGAATCTGTTCAGAAAAAGGATAGAGAGCAGTCAAGGCATATTTGGGAAAATACAAGGGGGAACCATCTGATCCATTAAGATCAGCCAAAAAGAGGCCCATGGCATCCAAATCTTTTGTTTTCTGCAAAACTCTACAAGCCACCGATGCATTTTTGAATGTTATATCAATTTGTCCATTACCTCTAATGCTCAGATATCTATACACCCCTGTACCCCATTTCTTCCCAGTCTGATATTTAAAAAATTTGAAAACAGATTACATAGAACCTTAGTCAACTTTGAATTTGTTTCATTATAGATTTTCTTATATCCAGATAGACTCAGAGTAACTGGGTCTATGCCCCCGTCACTTGTTGGAGGTCCGTCTTGTATACCGTCCCCTTCTTTATACCATGAAATACAGTTAATAACATCCAGAACTCTTGATTTTTTATCATATAGAGCAACAGTCAAATTCATGGACTGAATTTCCTGTAAATTTCTCCAAACAAACTGTAAGACACTGTCAGTAGTGAAGCAAACATCAACACTTTCAGCCGGGATCATGTTGTCAGGATCTGTAAACCTCCTTACTGTATGGATGTCTCCTGCTAAAATATCCAAATTCAATTTTTTATTAAGTAAATGAATTACTAGATCATAAGGCCTTTTATCTAAGTTTCTTCTTAGGCCGTAGATCCTGATGTATGGAAAGTTCAGTAATTCACATTCAGTTGGATCATTAACTAACTGCCCTAGATCGAGTTAATCTCTTTTCTGGTGGGATGGCAGGCTTGGTATCTTCCTCCTGCAAATCTTTATTTCTTTCAGGGTTTATAGGGGTGTTGAAATCTAAATTATCTATGCAATTTTTAACCTGTCTTACTCCTTTTTTCCCTTTTTTCTTTGTTTCATTTTTTTCGGTTTCCTTATTTTTGCTTTTATGTTTCCTTAATTTGTTCTTAGTTTTTTTAAGAGTTTGCTTGGATTTGAATTGAACCCTCTACTGTGGCTTGGTTACTGGGGATGCTGACAGTTTGATCAAGTATAGAAACATCAAACAGAAAAATAATAGAGGTAAAGTCAGGTCTGATGTTCTTATTTGGAGATGTAATCAGTTCAATATCAGCTATAGGGATCGAAGATGTTTCTCTTGGAGGGTGTCTTTCAGAATTGCCAAGGCTTCATCTAACCTAGAACCATTAACTGTTATGTATTCTTTTAACGATTCAATTTCATTTCTATTAATTATTAACTGTTCACAGAACATAAGGTTGGCCGCATTCTGATTCTTGAGGACTTCAATAATATCCTCACTCAGTATAGAAGGTGTATAAGTCAGTACATCACTACTTTGGTTATCATTTATAGGTAAGGAGTCCAAGTCATCATCTTGAAAGTATGAAGGAAGGTTATTATAGTGTTTGTCCCTTTCATTTAAGTGTCAGACCATTGGACTATCTAATTTGGACCTAGGTGTATTTCTCTGGATTTCATCCATATGTTTAAGCCCCTGTATGGTACATTCCAGTGTCTCCATAACCTCCTTCAGTACCTCATTACTTTGTGATTTATCGTTTGTGGGGGAAGTTAAAGATGTTTTTGATAAGACTGGGGGTATTGGGAGTTGTGGATGAATAAAAGATTATTTACGAACACAACTGTCTGGTGAAATATTTTAACTTTGCTAATTTGTGAAGGCTTAAAATTATCTTGGGGCTGATTGGATGACTCAGGGTCCTCCTGCTCAGATTTAATATCAATTGTAGTAATAGGAGTGTTTCTTTCAGGACAATGGGACCTACCTTTATTCAGCATTTAATTTGCCTCTGTTTCTATAGTCTCACTGTTCTCAGCCAGAGACCAACAGTTCCTGAGATTAGGCCATGAACTATATAGTTTATGTGTTGATGTAGAAGAGATGAATGTCTGGGGAGAAACATCAGAGATATTTTCAGTTTTTTTAATTAACATGTCCTTAATAGTTTGTTGTTTGTATTTATCCAATGCCTTTAAAGTTTTTTTTTGGTTTTTTTTTTTTGGTTCAGTTGGATATTCTTTTAAACTGACTACAGTACTTTCTTTGTTAACTTTCCTGCATTTTTGTTTTCTTTCCCCTGTTGTTTTATGTCCCAGGGATCCTTAAGTTTTGCATTATTTGAGGGGTTGGACATACCCAGGGTTCCTGAAAATTTGAACCTTGAGATAAACAAACTCAGAACTCTGACTTCTAGTAATCACCATTTTGATTGCCTAAAGTGTGACTATAGGATAGTTGAAATATTAAATAATAACATGGATAACACTCAGCCCAGAATCAAATTTGTGCATGCCTCAATGCAGTGTCAGAAACCAGCAAAACGAAGAAAATAGACTCCAGGTGCTACAATAATCCACTCCAGAAATAATGCAAATGCCTAATAGAAAGTGCCTTTGAAGTATCAGAACAAAGGAATCAGTGTCAATTATGATGGTTAATGGCTTCAAATGTACAATTCAACAAAATTACCCAAAGTTTCAAGATTTTATCAAAATAAATGGGTACCAAAAGTAGAATAAGTCCATGTTGTACTGACACTTTTGAAAGGTCACCTAGAATGATAACAAAAGCAATTAATTGAGACTTTGTGTCAGTAATGTGTCTGTGATGAAATGCAGCTGTTCAGCTATTCAACTGTTCTGCAGTTCATCAGCTCATCAGTTAATCAACACAACACATCAGCTCATTAGTTCAAAGCAATTCAGTAGTCCAATGATTGATTAATTGATTGGTAGACCAGTTTGGTCCAAGCAAATGTGTTGAGAACTTGGAATTTAATTTCTTTGTCCAAAACACCTTCTGGGAAATTTCACAAACTCTAGTCTTCTCCACCGGGAACAAGGAAGAAGAGAGTTAATTTAAAACTATAATCTAGTAACTCCCTACTAAAACAATGAAACAAATATGCTGCTATAGAGAGCTCCCTAATTGAGCAGATTAACTGTTCAATTAGTTTAACAGAATGGCCAGATGGAAATTCTAATAGCTGCCATTAATAGTAGCCTGATGAATCTAAGGACAGTATGTCATTCCAGCTTATCTCACAAATTCTAGACAAACTCCAGACTGTCTGTAAACTTACATAGCTCCTAATTTAACTAGGTCAGAGCCAAACACAGAATAACGTTAAGAATAGTACAAAGATAAACTACAAAACTTCCAAGGTCCTTTTAAAAAAAAACAAAAAAAATAACTTTTCAAGCACGTACATAACAAAAGTAAGACAAATAAAACAGATGAAACATTTAAGCACACACTCATTTGCTTAGATGTTTTTGGTGGTTGAAAAGACAGCAAGGGGACAACAAAGAGGTCCAAAACGCTGTGTCCCAGCCACTAAAGTAAATTACACTACTCGCTATTCGTTAGACAAATCAAGTTCCACCGACAAGCAGGACACAGTAAAAACAGTCAAGCAGGCTGGCAGAGTATAAATCAGGTACTGAAACCTATTCTCTCACTCCCCAGTAAAAATCTGGTAAAAGTAGAAATAAAAGCCAGGTAAGAGGGATAAAACAGGATGACGGCTGCCGAAAATTAAGAACTCGTGCAGCTTACATAGGGCTGGAACCGAAGCACTTGTGAAGCAGATAGGTCTCTAAAGAGACTTTCACACACCTCTGTGGCTGAGCAGCTGGTTCCATGCACAAGATGCACTACACTGGCTATGGATGAGTGCCTACAGCAACGCATGCGGTTTTATGTGCAAGGGTCATGTGGGACAGAGTTAAAAAAAAAACCTGGAACAAAAACCTGCAAATAACAAAAATAGCGAGAATAAAAAGTAAAATCCACCCCTTACTACTTCTCAGCCTAGTTTAGCATAACCTTCAGAGAGCACAAGTACAAAAAGTGATTTAGAAGATGTTTTCATACAGTTTCACACAGTTCTCTCCCAATATTAATGCAGACTACTTTGGACACAGTTTGGAACATCAAGGGTTAGCTTCTAACACATTCCTTTTGTGTTTTCAGTCACACAGGTGGATTTCAGTTTTCATAAAGTCACTGCTATCGGTGAGTAAAACACAATGTAACAGGGCAGAGTCTCTTGATGATCAGCCATTCCGAGTGACGCTTTGTATTTAGTCTTCAGAGAACAACCCTCCCAGTTGGCTCCACCTCAGGAAAACCTCCTGGAACTATACTGTAGTGTGCCAAGACCTAAAAACACAAGAAAACACCCAAAGAGACTTTTGCCAGCTAGCAGTTTGCAATAAGCTGAACTGGAAAGGTGACAAACATCATTCAGGCAACAGTATCATCTCTTTTATAAATAAGTTTAAAGCATTATCACCCTGCTTCACAAGCCTCCTCCACAGACCTGAGAGCGCATAGCAAACGGCTGCTTCCTCTACACTCTGACAAATGAATCTTCAAGTTAGTATGGGATAGGTGCTATGGAATACCTGACTAGAACACAAAAGCAGTCAGGGCCAGTAGCAGAAAGTGGCATATTTAAATAACTGAATAAGAAATGTGATACAGTGCTGCAATGTCAAAAATCCTCAGGTCTAGTCTAAATCCCATTGAACAGTTTGGATCAGTATCTCAGCAGCAGCTGTGGGCAAAGTGAAAAACCTTTGCAGTTCCTGTAGCGCTACACAAACTTCACTTAGTGATACGCTTCACGAGGTATGCTTTACATGCCTATGTGAAGTTCAGACTTTGAGTAGTGGAAAGTCAAATGAAGTGCACTAAGTCATGCACATCATGGCTGTTTTGTTGAATTACTATGCGAATTATGGCATAGCATGAAGTAAGTAATTCACCTGCATTACGTGAAGTGGGTAGTGGGCCATTTGGCTCTAACCACATGTGAATTAAAAACTTCACCCACACCTACTTAGCAGCACCATTAAATGTAGGATAGTAAGGAGGCATTTTAGCATGCCTGACCAAATCTAGCTGAAATGATGTTTGAAACTCTCACAGGTGAACAGTGGCCCATTAAAAACAAGCATTTGTCAATGCCGAATATTCTTGCTGGCACTGGCATTGGTAGTGCAGGAGTTAGAGACATGCATAATAAGAATGGCATTGAAGTCTGGAACTGATGCCAACTCCACCCCACCCTGCAGAGACTGACAGGCACTGAGGTGTGCCTTTGGGTCATTGGCAATAACACTCATGCCATTTCACTTACCTACCCACAGACTCCGACAAGTTTTACGTTGTTCATTGGAGTCGTCGGACGCTATGTCACCTCATTCCATAAGGAAATATATTGAGATGGGTGCAGTATAGGAGAATGGGGTGAACTTTGGGGCCGAAGAGTCCAAGGCACACCTTGATGCCTGTCTGTGGCTACAGGGTGGAGGCAGGGTGAAATGACTTGAGCATTACAGTCGACTATCTAAAGTCACACCTCTGACACCTGTCAGTCTCTACAGGGTGGGATTTTATGGTTAGAAACCCTAATGTCCCGGGTGTTTGCTGGTATTTGCACTCCAAATTTTCAACATGGGATTTTGTGACCCCACATCATGAAAGCATTTGGGACCTCTGGTCATGAACAGTGACACTGATTTTGTTAACCTGTCCCAAACGTTGATTTCCCACAGTGACTGTCCCATTCTGTGCCATATGTGTGAAAACACATTTTGGGCAGGATGTGAAAAATGACATCTGTACCATTCATAAGGAGGTGTGAAGAAATGGCAATTTTGAAAATCTCAAGTGAATATAAAAATTCTCAAGTTAGTACATGCATGGAATCTATGCAATACATACTGTGAATATTAAATCATTTCATGGAATTTTTTCGCCAAATTTTCAACATAGACATTTTGAGATCTCTGCTCATGGAAAGTGTCACTGCAATTTTCTTTAATCTTTTCTGAACATTGATTTCCTTGCTGACTGCGCCATTGTGTGCTAGATGTGGGAAAACACATTTTGGGCAGGATGGAAGAATGACAGCTGTACTGTTCATAAGGAGGTGTGAAGAAATGAAAATTTTGAAAATCCGGAGTGAAAATATTAAAAATTATTGAACAAGTGTGTGTGGAAACTGTGCAATGTATGCTTGTAACACAGTCATTTTTGGAATTTTTTCACCAAATTTGCAACATAGGCTTTTTGGGAGACCACCTCATGGACAGCAGCACTGTCATTTTGTTAACTGGTCCCAAAAGGTGATTCCATGCAGTGATCGCGAAATGACCTTTCAGGACCGAATAACGAAATGACAATGACTGAATTCATGAGGTCGGGTCCCAAGAATCCCATGTTGAAAATTTGGGGCCAAAAGTCACAAATGGCCAAGATATCCAACCAAGTTGAAACCCCATTGATGCCATTATACAGCTGCATGTGATTTTCTTCAGTTCACGGTCGCTTTCAAGAGTGCAGACGGTTCGCGCTCCACCAAAGATTGTCATCTTGGCCCAGAGGTAAGTATGAGGTGAGGGGGAGGCGGGAGGTGGGATGCCCAGAGGGTGGGTGCGGGTTGGGGTTGGGGCTACTAGACCACCAGGATGGTTTTCTGTTTTGCAGCTAAAACAACAAAACAAATGGACATCGCGGGAAGGTTTTTCACCCACAGGTTTGCTTTGGGCACACTGGGGTGGGCCCCAGTGTGCTGCCTGTGTTTTTTGGGGAGGGGGACTAAAACCAACAGGGATTGGGTCCCCCATGGGCAAAGACAGCATGTCTGTGTTTGGGGGGGGGCGTGATACCGAGGGGATTAGGCACCTCTCTCGGCAGATTGCAGACAGGGGACTGAAGCTGAGAGGGATTGGACCACCCATTGGCAAGTGTGTCTGTGTTTGGGGGGAAGGATGTTGAGGGGTTTAGGTATCCCTCAGCAGATTGTGGACAGGGATTTGAAGACGACAGGGATTGGGCCCCCGCTGGCAAGCGTGTCTGTGTTTGGGAGGGGGTTATGCCGAGCTGGACTGGGCATCCACCTTAGCAAACAAAACAGGGAACTATATGCCAATGGGGATTGGGCTCCTCTGTTGGAAACGAACTGGGAGGGGCAGGCTGACAGGGAGATTGGGCACCCCTGAAGTTAGCTTGCTGGGGATTGTGAGAGACAGATGGCCGACAATCGCCGCCATGTTTATTGAAATGTTACTCCAGGCAAGGCACGCCCTAAAAGGATGGGTCACTCCCTCACTGCAATGGTGAAATTGTTTCAAATTGGTGGCATGCTTTTGCAGTGCTATCATAGACAGCGTGCTATTTCATTCATGTCACAGAGACCAGCCCAAAAAGGCAGTGGCGCAATTGGCCACAACACGACCGCACCTCCAAAGCCTGCTACTCCATACCAAGATACCACAATATGTTGTTTGTGCTGAGCATGCAAGACAACATAAAAATTACTTCCTAAGATTGATTGGTTGATTGATTGCCTCTGAGTGATTGACTGATTGATTGATTTTTCAGTGACTGGTTAAGTGCACTAGATACAAATGTGTCTATTTTCAGGCATGACCTGGGAGGGTACAGTATGGAAAAAGTGGATAAGTGATAGTATAAACAGTATATACAAGCAAGCCAAGCAGTAAAGATGTATTAGAAGGATTACAAAGTTACAAAAAAATAATACATAAGTGTAACAGTTAAATACAGATTTAAATATGTACAAGTAAGGCAACAAAAAAATACTGGGTATATCAGGAACAGATAGCTTTAGGTCCAGAAAACAATCTTTTGTGCATTTTGTGTGCAAACCATATTGGAGCTGTGATCATGGGGGCAGTAGGAGGGAGGAGAGATGCAGAGAGAGGGGCGTGGTGGGAAGTAAGCAGGACTAGCAGACCTGATTGGTGGTGAAGAGTGGTTGTCAGGATACAGCCATCCAATCAGGAGGTGGCAGCTGCTAAATAAACAAACTGTGAGCATAGTTTAAACCTCCCTTGAGATCGGAGACTGCTGGTGAGCAGATTGTGGGACTGGGAGTGGAAGTCAAGCAACTAAACACTGGGAAACACTGCTAAACTGTGTTTTTGTTGTGCACTTTGTGTCCAAAACGTGCTGGGGCTGTGACTGTGGGGGGTGGGAGGAGGGAGGAGGGCTGCAGAAGGAGGGAAACAGGTAGAAAGTAAGCAGGGCTAGCAGGCCTGGTTGGTGGTGAAGAGTGGCTGCTGGGATACAGCCATCCAGTTGGCAGGCTGCAACTAATATTAAGTTCTCAGAATCCAGTTAATCTCTCCATGAGTGGCCCTGAAGCATGAGTACCATGAAGCAGGAGCGTGGTATCTAACTAAGTGAAGTCTGGGGCATTGACAGGATTGTCTTCAAGGAGGACCACAGGCCACGCTGGTTGGCAGAGGGTAGGTAAGTGTAAAGGAGGGCAGAAAATACACTGTTAGATGTTGGTAGGGATTACGGATGATTTCTTTTAAATATATAACAGATTGGGGAGTACTAGAGAGGGCAGCTGGCTCCCATGTGGGACCAGTCCACTAGAATAATGCAGGCAAGGAAGTGCAGCAAGTCCCTGTCTAGGGTCAGCGTACATTTGTACTGAGGTTCAAGGACGCAACAGAGGGTTGGAGTATTGAGGTTAGCTGCTTAGGATAATGGAATTGTGGCTTTTGCAGCCATCCCAAACTGGGTTATATATGGAGGTTCCTATCTAGATGGTGAGTAGGCCAGGGTTGGGAGGCTGTGGGGGAACAGGAACATGTACAGGCATCATGATTGTGGGAAGAGGGAGGTGTGCTGTAATGGCAAGGCAAGGCAAATTTTATTTATATAGCACCCTATCCAGGGGCTCAGAGTGCTTTACAATAAAAACATCCCCAAGAATTAATATCAAGATATAATCAAATAAAACTAAAAGCTTTCTCAAACAAAAATGATTTTGGAGAGGCGTTACATATCTCCATTGTGCTGGCTGCATGAATATAGGGTGGAAGCGAATTTCACAAAGATGGTGCCGCTGTGCCAAATGCTCCATCACTAGATCTCTTGAGGTGAGAGGAAGCTACAAGGAGCAAGCCGGCCTCAGTGGAATGTAGGGGGTGGATAGGCCGATATGGAACCAGGAACTCTTTAAGGCAGTCAGGTCCTGAACCATGTAGGGCCTTGTAGGTTAACAAACATATCTTAAAGGTGATGCGCAAACTCATAGGCAGCCAGTGCAGAGCACGCAGAACAGGAATGACATGACTCCTCATAGAGGTATCAGTCAACATCCTAGCTGCAGCATTCTGCACTAGCTGCAGTCAACGCATCAATCCTCCAGACAGCCCTAGATAAAGAGCTTTGCAGTAATCTAGTCTGCTGGCAGCAAAAGCATGGATGACTATAGCCAGATCAGCAGGCATCAAAGTGGATGGATCCTGGTGATATTCCAGAGATGAAAAAACCCGGGTCTAATAACCGATGACACTAGTTGTTCAAGGACAAGTTGGTCATCAAGAAAAATGCCAAGGTCTCCAACTGCATCGATCACCGACAGGGCTTCCTGTCAACTACTGGAGCAAGCAGCCTCCCATCAGTGGAGACACCTCTATGACCCAGCTTGATCACCATAACCTTCATCTTGCTGTGGTTGAGACATAGCCAGTTTGCAGACATCCAGTTGTTGATCTCACCAAACATTGGCTCAGCGTACCTGAGGTGGAAAGATCACCTAGGGCACAAGACAGATACAACTGGGTATCATCTACATTGCAGTGAAACCCCAGATTGCACCATCTAATGATCTCTCCCAGCAGCAGCATGTACACAGAGAACAACAGGGGACCAATGTCGAGTGCCCTATGGGGCAGTAGTATTCCTGGGAATGGTGTGGGTAATGGAGCTGTCCAGTGGGCAGGAGCCAGGAGCACCTAAGGACAGAATTAAGGCAGCTTAGATGGAAGCTGGGAAGCTGGCATGAAGTGTAGGAGGAGCAGGGCGGAGAGAAAGAGAATTGGGAATGCCCAGGGAGTAAGGTTAGGCAAGCAGGATGGGTGGGGGATCACCCAAGTTCCAGGGGTACTCCTACCTTGGAGGTGGGGAATCCTAGGAGGCGGAATAGCAATGGCGGGGGAAGAGTGGAGCTGCAAGAGATGCAAAGGGTGAGGAACTTTCAAAGTGGTGCCTTTAGGAATAGATTTCACCCACTGTTTGTAAGTGATGAAGGGGGAACAGGAGGTGGAGAGAGAGAGAGGTTGGGATAAGACAACAGGGTTGGGGGAGTAGGACAGGAGAAGGGGTTAGGACATTAAAAAGTAGTCAGTGATGGGCAGGGAAGAGAGAATCTGATAGTGAAATAGGAGGCGAGGGGAAGGGTATGTGACAGGAGGAGGGGGGAAGGAGAGGGTGTGTGTGGGTGGCAAGAAAGTAAAGGATGGGGGCTTGGCAAGACAGGTGGAGGGTGCGTAGAGGCTCTGGGAGTGTCAGGCAAGCACAGCTAGGGAAGAGTAAGAGTGGGGTGGTAAACATGACTGAGGGGGAGCAGTTAGGTTGAGGAGATGCTCGTAAGGCAGTCAAAGAAGGGAAAGAGGAAGTCAGAAATGGGGGCAGAAGGGTAGTAATCCTTGGGGATGCCAAAATTAGGGTATTCACTGGGGAAAGAAGTGGGGCCCAAATATGGATAGGAAGGTGGCTTGCATGCCAGGGATGACAGTGGAGAGGGTGTGCCCAAGAATTGGGGAGTTGGAGAAGGGAGTTGAGGAGAAATCACTCGTAGTTATACACCTAGGTACCAGTGACTTAGCCTGGGAGTAGAGGTACTAGGAAAGATTCAGGGTGCTAGTGGAGACCTGCACTGAGGTAGCCATATCACTTACATTCTAGGAGGTGTTGCCAGTACCAAGAGCCAGCACAGTCAGGGGAAAAAGGATAGAGGAGTTCTGTGACTGGCTGAGGGAGTGGCGCAAGAAGGAAGGGTATGACTGTATTGGGGGCTGGGATGGGAGACCAGGTCAGATAAAACACTTTGCACCAGACAGGCTCAGTAGTGGGTCCAGAGTCCTCAGGGACAAGCTGGGGTACATAAACCAAAACTTAATTTAAACCATCTTGGGGCAAGTGGCCTGCAGGCCCACATTCCCTGTTATAATGTCTACAGAGCTGACAGAGGGCAGTAGGGGAGGAGGGGTTGCTATCTATGTCTTGGACAAATTTTCAGTCTCTATTACTGACTCTTCCTCAGTGCCTAAGGGGTTCGAAAGTCTGACCCTAAAATTGTCCCTGCCCTCAGATGAGTCTATCCTTATTACAGGCTGCTATAGGCCTCCATCAGGAGGACTTGACATACTTTCCCACCTGGGTAAATAGCTTGAGGCATCTAACTCTGAGATGATCATTCTGGGTGACCTCAACCTCAGTTGGTTAGCTATATGTTCAAAGCCACTCAGGGACCTCTGTGACACCTATGGCCTGTCACAACTTATTCAGGAGCCTAGACTCTTAAAAACCTAGCCAACAGCTCCCTCCTAGACCTAATCCTAGTCAATAAGTCACACAAATGTTCATATACTGGTGTCTTCCACAACAATATAAGTGACCATATGCCATGGCTTGTGTAAGGACCACTCCTAAATCCTCCACACCACCTAAATTCACCCTAAAAAGGAGCTTCTGTAAATTTAACCCCACAGCCTTCTTATGGGATTTGGCCATGATTAGATGGCAGGACTTCCACCTTGCCAAGTCTATATCTGAGGCCCATGTTATATTTCAGAACCTCATCCTAACAGTTAGACAAGCACACCCCCCCTCCATGTCAAACGCAGAACCAGCAAAAGATCTTGCCCATGGTTCACCCCCTCCCTTAAATCAGCACTCCATACCAGAGACGCTCTATGGAAGAAGGCTCACAAAACCAAACTGACGGCTGACTGGACATCTTTTAGGGCATCTAGAAATTACTGCACCAAAATCATAAGAGCTGCCGAAGTGAGTTACTTTCAATCCGCACTGGAGTCATCTAAAAATAATGCTGCCAAATTCTGGCAAATCCTGAAAGATGTTGAGGTCATAACCACACCTCTTCCCTACCTACCAAAGTTGTTCATGATGGCACCACTCTAACTAATGAGCAGAATATCTTAGCCCAGCTAAACAAGCACTTTGCTACCGCTGGGCTAGTCTTTGACACTTCCATGTGTAAACCACTTGCCCCACTGGATGGCACAGCCTCATCTCCTCATCTACTGCCCCAATGTCCTAACAAATTCTCTTTAGCCCAGTCCCATTCAAGCAGGTTGAAAACCTTCTGTTGGGGCTGACACAAATAAAAGTGTCGGTGCAGACCATATTGAACCCTTCTTTTAAAATCGGGCTACCATTCATTGACTGCCCCCATCACCTACCTCTTCTAACCTGTCCCTCTCCCAAGGTGCCCTTCCACTGCAATGGAAAATAAGCACATCATTCCACTTTTCAAATCGGGATTCCGTGACCTCAACAATATCCCTGCTACCAATCATATCTATACTCCTAGAGAAAGTTGTTAACTCTCAGCTAAGAGAATTTCTTGAAACCAAAAATATTCTCAATCCACTCCAATCTGGCTTTAGGCCTAATCATAGTACCACCTCTGCACTGGCAAAAGTGACAAATGACTGGCAAGTCACACTAGATGCCAAAAAACCTGTCTGTGCCTTATTCCTGGATCTGAGTAATGCATTTGACATGGGAGACTACAGCTTACTCTTAGCCATGCTACCCAACATTGGGCATGACGACACTTCAGTAACATAGTTTAACAGCTGTCTTGTTGGCAGGCAACAACAGTTAAATCCCAGGGTGTCACTTCCTCCCTGAAAAGCTTGCTAGAGGTGTCCCTCATTGGTTGATACTGGGGCCACTACTTTTGCCATTTAAACAGCTAGCATCCACCTCTTCGCGAACGATACTGTGCTCTATGCAGCCAGTCATTCTCTCAAACTTGCATGTAAGGACCTGACTTCAACATCCTTCAACACAACCTCCTCCACTTGAAATTGCTTCTTAATGCAAAAAAAACCAAAAGTCATGCTTTTTCCCCACCACGCATGGTGCATACCCCCCCCACCGTAGTAAGCATATTTAAAATCAATACCCTGCTGAAGGTCACTTGAAGTGCAGACAGGTATAAATACCTGGCTTCTGGCTTGACAGTAAGCTTTCCTTCATTGTCCATTTGTAAGAACTGTCCAAAAAATGAAAGCAAAGGCTGGGCATCTTCTATCGCATCAAGCACCTCCTACACTACAATGAGAAAATACGACTAGTGCAGACTGTCTTTCTTCCACTGACTGATTACATGGATTTCATATATGCCCATTGGCTTTCTTAGCCAATCAGTATACACTTTATCACAGAGCCATCCACTTCAGTACCAACTCCCTCTACAAGACGCACCACTGTGCCCTCTATGTGCAAATTGGGTGGCACTCACTGAAAACAAGGAGAATTATAAATGCACTTTGGACTGTCAGAGCCCTCACCAACAAGCTTCCCAAATACATCTCAGACCTCTTCACCTTTGTTGAGCATCCTTATTTGCACTGCAGACACTCATACCTCCTACTCGATACCCAAGAGTCAGAACACGACATGGTGAAACCTCCATAAGCCATGCCCTTCCCACCCTTTGGAACAACTTACAATGTACACTAAAACTACCAAAGCTAATGGGTCTAACTGCCTTTAAGACCATGCTTGAACCACTCGCTGAATGAAGCTTGTTCCTGCTTCTCCTAAACCACCAATTACTGTACCTCATTTTGCTTACACCCCACAGTTCCTGTGACCCTTTCTGACTTTCCGCGGGCTGACGACCTGCTACAGCAAGTGTCCTTCCTCCCCCTTCTTCTCTCTAGACTACCTCCTCCCCCCCCCCTTCATTCCCCATCTGCTACCCCCTCCCACCTGCTGGTGCTAGGTCTTCCACTCCCTCTTTCCTTACTACCCCCTACTACCCCTCTCTGCCTATCTGCTGTCTCTCCACCTGTTCATGCTAGGACCATCCTCCCACCCTATCTACCTCTTTACTAGCCTCTTCCTCTGCCAGCTCCTACTTTGTCTCCTATCTCATTGCTCCTATTTGACTCACGTCAACACCAGATGATCTGTTAGACAATTACTACAATGTATTCACAGAAGTCCATTCACAGAAGAAAGAGTCCTGAAAGAACTCCTAAAACTCAAGGTGGACAAAGCAATGGGGCCTGATGGGATTCACCCCAGAATCCTAAAAGAACTAATGGAGGACCTAGTGACACCACTAACCACACTTTTTAACAGATCATGGCAGGATGGGGTGGTACCTGAGGACTGGAGGAGGGCAGACGTGACTCCCCTTCACAAAAGTGGGAGCAAGGCAGAAGTGGGAAACTACAGACCTGTAAGTTTGACCTCAGTGGTAGGGAAAATGATGGAATCACTTCTGAAAGAAAGAATTGTTGAGTATCTAGAGGCCAGCGGGGCACAGGACCAAAAGCAGCATGGATTTACAGCAGGAAGGTCATGTCAGACGAATCTAATTGATTTCTTCGACTGGGTGACCAAAGTAATAGACCAGGGAGGGGCTGTGGATATGGCCTACCTAGACTTTAGCAAGGCATTTGACACAGTCCCACACGAAAGATTAATAATCAAGTTAGCCAGCCTGGGAGTGGGTCCCAGGGTGGTAGCCTGGGTAGCAAACTGGCTGCACAACAGGACATAGAAGGTAATAGTGAATGGAACACAATCCGAAGAAAGTGGGGTTACTAGTGGAGTACCTCAGGGCTCAGTACTGGGTCCAGTCCTCTTTAACATCTTTATAGGTGACATTGCAGAGGGTCTGGAGGAAAAGGTATGCCTCTTTGCAGATGACACAAAGATCTGTAACAGAGTTGATACACAAGGGGGGGTAGAAAAGATGAGAAGGGACTTGGCAAGGTTGGAGGAATGCTCAGACATGTGGCAACTTAGATTCAATACAAAGAAGTGCAAGTAATGCACCTGGGAAACAAAACCCAGGAGAAGAGTACACAATAGCAGGAGGTACTAACAACAACAAAAATGGAAAGGGACCTGGGGTAGTCATATCAGATGACCTAAAGGTGGGTAAGCAATGTGAAAAGTCGGTAGGAGAGCCAGGGGGATACTGGGATGCATAGGAAGGGCATCACAAGTAGAAAAAGGAAGTTGTTATCCTCTGTACAGACAGTTGGTGAGACCCCATCTGGAGTACTGCGTGCAGTTTGGAGACCTCATCTATGCAAGGACATAGACAGGATGGAAGCAGTCCAGAGGAGGGCAACTAAAATGGTGCAGGGTCTGCAGCAGAAGCCATATGAAGAGAGACTGAGAGAGCTTAATATGTATACTCTTGATGAAAGGAGGGACAGGGGGACATGATAGAAACGTTCAAGTACCTCAAGGGAATCAACAAAGTCCAGGAGGGTAGCATCTTTCAGAAAAAGAGATGTGTAAGAACAAGGGACACAATTTAAAGATAGAGGGGACGGCTCAGGGGTAATGTGAGGAAATTTTTTCACGGAGAGAGTGGTGGATACATGGAACAGCCTTCCTGAGGAGGTTGTTGGGTCTAAAACAGTGGGGGAATTCAAACATGCATGGGACAGACACAAGGCAATTATAGTTGGGGGTTGCAAGAAGTAGGCTGTTGGTTAACTAGAATCTGCAGCTTAACCATTAGGTAGGGAAATGGGCAGACTGGGTGGGCCAAGTGGTCCTTATCTGCCGTCAAAGTCTATGTTTCTATGTTTCTATGTGTAACACCACCATCTTGCACTTATCCAATTGATTGTTTGTACATTACAAGGTAGATGAATTATAGTGTTGATTAATTGTATTGATATGTTTCTTTCTATTTTATGTGATTGATGTTGCATTGTAATAATTGTTTTCTGTGCTGCTATGTATTATGATTGCACCTTGCTTGTTATTGTATGACCGTCTTATTTTTTCTTTTTTTTCTGTTATTCTGTAAATTTGTGAACCCCAGAACCACTTTGTAAATGAGTCCTCTCAATGGTGTTTTCTCCTGGTAAAATAAAGATTGATTGATTGAATCTCTTGGAGAAGGTCAGCAGACCTCCCCATACCAGTAAGGGGGGACTAGAGGGTGGAGGGGGAGCAAAGGATTAGCAGCAGGGATGGGGGGCACATGTAACAGGGAGAAATGAGAATGACAGATGGGAGAAAAGAAAGGAGGTTCAGACTCTAGTTGGAAGGTAGTGTCCCTGAATGCCACAGTCTTGGAAACAAGATAAATGACCTGATAGAATTATTGTTCTAATCCCCCACACACACTATATGCAATCATTTCCCACAGTAAGTTCACATTTTCTGGTTACAAAAGGTTTTAAAACCACATTTGATATGTAGATATAGATTTATTGATATGTTATATGGAACACGGTCATACCCCTTTAGTTAGGGTTGGTACAGCACTTCAATGTTAAATCTCAATTTTGCTCCTAATAACATTGAAATTTTTTGTGAACTAGCCCAAACATTGGCAGGTGCAGTCACTCTGCCAGTGTCACAAGATTTGGAAAGTTTCATGATGGCATCTTGTATGGTTTTGAGCTATAAAGTTGTGAAAAATTGAAAATGTTTTTTCCCCATAGGTTAACATGGGATTTTTTGCCATCATCTACAGCCCACATAGTATGAAAAATGCCTCTGTATTTTTCATGGATGATGAGGTGTGTGCCAAGGGTGTGCCCTTGGATGGTTTGGTGAAAAAATATCTTTCCATTTTTGAATTATAAGAATTTTTGAGATAGCCACAAGACAGGTAAGTAAATGAAAACTGTTTGAATGGTAAATAACATTCAAACAGTTAATTTACTCTTCGATTCTCAGACAAATACTGTTCAAGATGTCAGCCTTCTTATTTTCTAACAATTTTCAAAATAGTCTTGTACACAACTACTGCACCCTAAGGACAGCACAACAACCATATTTAGATCTCAGTGATATGCTTAGTTAGTTGTTTGTCTTAAAAGTAGTATATCACCATGACAAATACATGTGTTTTCCCTGAAAATCATGTCCCTTATCCTCGCTAATAATACCATTCAGTTTGTTATTTACTGTTGAACTTTATTGTTGAACAATATAATAACCGTTCACATTCATTAATAGGTCAAACTTTACTGTGCCATTGTCCTTTCTCTGTCTCCCATTCTCCAACTGCTGTCCCTGATGTTCACAATAACCTTGGTAGTCTAGGGGTCCCTCTCCTGTTCTCCAATCGCCGTCCCCAGTATTAAAACATTGAACCTTGGTAGTCTAGTGGTCCCTCGCCCTTCCCCATTCTTTGATCTCCATCCCTGTATTTTATCATTTTTTATTTTTATTTTATCATTGGTAGTTCAGTGGTCTCTTTGCCGTCCCCCATTGTCTGATCACCATCCCAGATGTTCCTGGTGTCCAGTGGACCCCCATCCCATCTGTTCCTGTAAAAAGAAAACCGTACCTTGATGTTTTTTTTGGGGGGGGGAGCTGCAGTGGCCCCTTCCCTCCACCATTCTCTGATCACCATTAGCCCTGGTAGTCTAGTGGTCCCCCCCATTCTGTGTTATCCAATCACCATCTCTGGTAATAAAACACTGAACCCTGGTAATCTAATGGTCCCTCCCCCTTCCCCATTTTCCAATCACTGTCCCATATTTCATAGATAGATATATATACAGTATATATATATATATATATATATATTATTTTTGTGTGTGTGTTCATCACTGGTAATTCAGTGGTTCCTTTGCCTCATCAATTGTCTGATCCCCATTCCCAATGTCACTGGTGGCTACTGGCATCCGCACACCCCTGTCCGTTCCTACAAAAAAGAAAACCATCCATTGATGTAAAATTTTTTGGTTTGTGCTGAAAAAAAAGGTCCCTTACTGATCAGCTCACCCCCACCCCTACTCCCACTCAGCACCCAGCACCCCACACACCCCAGTATACACCCACACACCCTCACTTACCTGATCTGGTCCCAGGTTTGAGATCTGCTCTTCGATGGAAAACATGTCTTGCTGCTCAAACCGGCGACTGCAATATAAGAAACCAAGGTAAATGCAGTTTAATATGTTTCAATGGGGGTGTTACCTTTAATGCATAACTCAGCCATTTCTTTGACATTTTGACCCCAAATTTTCAACATAGACTTTTTGGAGCCCACCTCATGAAAATGCAACTCTCATTATGCAACTTTTGCCCAACAGGTGATTTTGTGGTCAGTTGGTGAAATCACCTTTCAGGCAGGATTTGACAATTTTCCTGACTTTGTTCATGAGGTGGGGTCATAAGAAGCTTTGTTGAAATGTCAAAATATGTAAAAGTGGCCCCATTTGTTGCAATTTCACTATACAATAATTAGTAACTTTGGAAATTTTAAATATTTTAACCAAAATTTTCAACATAGACTTCTTATCACCCCACCTCATGTATGCTACAGTTGTCATTTTCAAATCCTGCTCAAAATGTCTTTTGCACCTGTAGTGCAGAGTGGTGTTGCAGTTCCACATAATTATGTTTAGCGGATTCAAACATTTTCTGTATGAGGTGATGAGCTGAGATAATAAGATACTTATGCTGAAAATTTGGTTACTGTTGTCCTA